>OX411546.1:50063174-51448174 GCA_948146395.1 Fragum whitleyi
TGTTTTTTTCGGAACATTTCTTTAATTAAATAATTGTTTTAAGTCAAAATACCGACTTTAAAAAAGGTAAAAGAGATTCGGGACAGTTCGAAGGACACGGACTAATCATTTACTTGTTACGAACAAATCGGGTCAATTATGTTGTCTTACGATTGTCTTCGTCTAAATTGGGGCCCTGCTCGAATTCAATAACCGGTATATAATTAGTGAATCAACTGCTTCGATCAATATATCAATAGTTCACGTGTTTCGTTTATGCCTAACAATCGCCAAAACACATTGTCGGGTAGAGTCTAGATTCAATTCATTGATAGTCAGGCTCCGCCTAGTAGGTCTACGAATAACCGATTACGATTGGCTGTTGGCGTCAATTAACGCCACGCCTACCGCGCCCATCTATCGGACTTCAGATATGGCTATTATCGATTTTTCACGCGACAGTTAGCCTAACTTACGTAAACAATCAAAATACATGTTATACACAGCCGAGAGGTTATAAGTCGGGACGCGTGCCTTAGAAAAACTTGTCGTCCGGTGGAATTCTTTGATAGGATTTTTTGTCGTCCGCTGAGAAAAGTTGTCGTCTCAGACGACACTACTGTCGTTTCCGAGAGCCCTGCTTTCAACCGTCGGAAAACTGTATATAAAAACAAATTGTGGTTACGAGTTTTTCGTTGAAAACCGATGTTATTCTTTTTCTGAAACGCGTCTGTATTACTGCGCGTAGTGCACTATTTTTTCAATGGTTTACGAAAAAACTCGTATAGTAACTGCATATTAAACAGGTGTGGTTACGGTGTTTTTGTTTTTTGAAATTCTTTCTCTGCCTCATATGGCGTTTAAGAAATACGATGTATATTTCTTCTACAACTTTCATACGATCGCAAAATGTGGCATTATTTCGTTATGTTTATTACCATAAAGTGCGGACAAGAAATCAGAGATCTACTTTGTCTCAAAACAGAAATACAGAAGACGTTAAGAGGTCTGTCTTTGACCTTTGACCTGTCCAGAAAACTTCGTACGGCCACAATAAGTCGCAGCGCGAGCGCAAGCGACTTAAAAAGGGCAATGCATAGTTGACAGTGCTAGCAAAGTAACCAACAAACTTCACATTTACGTAGTTATTTTTCGGATGAGACGTTATACCGAGACTCTGAAGCAGAGACTCTGAAACGGATTTCGTAAGGCAGCACTGCGTTAAGGAAGTCAAAACGGTGAAAACTGTTCGCCAATTTGACCCCGCTTCGCACGCCAGTGCACCTGCAAAGTGGGATAAAATTTGGCAAACAGTTTGCCCCGGATGTCATCCTGAACTCTGGGACTCTTGTAGAGCCATTACTTTTGTTCTTTATCGAATGAACAAACTATAACATTCAATTTTATCACGAACCATTTGTCTCTACCGTTTGTTATCATTTTACTCTATTCAAGAATCTTCATTATCTTATTAGGTTGATGTGTTGCGGGGTTTTTTTTTTTTTGTTTTGTTTTTTTTAACGCGCTTTGCGGCTTTCCCGCTTATAAACTTTATCTAAACGCGTGTAAAACATTGAAATACATGTATCAAAATAAACATCAAAGTGTTGTAAGCACTGAAATTGTGGTACTGAATATTGAACCGGTTATTGTTGATTCAGGCGTTTATATAAATGTATAGCTAGTTTTGAAAAAAAAACCATACAAACTGAAGTTAGTCGAACCATTCATGCCACATTTAAAGATACCTTAAAATTGCGGAAAATTGTTCATTAGACAAAAGGAAGTCACCAAAATTAATTCAACATCTAACTGCCAAATGTAATTGATTGATTGATCGAATGGAGTTTAGCACCGCTTTCAAAAAATTTTTCAGTTACATTCCGGCGGCTGATGCACCTAACAATGGTTTCCTGGTCTTTCCCTCACCAGAACAACCATCACATCCTTTCCTAGCCTCCAGCTGCTATCTCACATAGGTCTACGATTATCAACCCATTGGTGAAAGACAAATAGTCGGAAAGAATGAGTGCCGCTGGCTAAATATAAGTTTTGGGATTTGCTTCATCCATAGTTTTTGAATAAACAGACAAATTCACCTCCATTCTTTTGATGCGGATATTTGAAAACTAGAAAGCCATGAATGGCTTGAGTCGCTCCACAGGCTTGAAATTCTTGTAAAAGCAAATAAATGTTTTGACTAGATTTCTAGATATTTGGGGTTCTACTGATGTTGAAAATGATTCCATCAGTTACATTCTGAGAAAATGATTTTCATAGTTTCCACTATTTAACATATTGAGGAATGACCTCCGCCAAAAAATGCATATTTTTCATCAAATCAAAATAATTTTTGGTACACTGATAAAGGGTCACTCAAGGATCAAACCAGTGAAATTTGGTTGATATTCAAAAATTAGATTCTGGGAAAATGATTTGCAAATTTTCCACTATATAATATAAAGAGAAATGACCTCTGCCCATAAAATGCATATTTTTCATCAGATCACAATGATTTTTTTGTAGACTGATAAAGGGTCACTCAATGATCATTCTAGGGAAATTTGGTTGATATCCATCAGTCACATTCTAAGAAAATGATTTTCAAAGTTTCCACTATATAACATATAGAGAAATGACCTCCGCCCATAAAATGCATATTTTCCATCCGATCACAATGATTTTTTGTAGATTGATAAAGGATCACTCAAGGATCATTCTAGTGAAATTTGGTTGATATCCATCTGTAACATTCTGAGAAAATAATTTCGATTTTTCCCACTATATAACATATAGAGAATTGACTACCGCACATAAAATGCATATTTTCCATCTGATCACAATGATTTTTGTAGACTGATAAAGGGTCACTCAAAGATCATTGTAGTGAAATTTGGTTGATATCCATCAGTTACATTCTGAGAAAATGATTTTCAAAGTTCCCACTATATAACATATAGAGAATTGACCTCCGCCCATAAAATGCATATTTTCCATCCGATTACAATGATTTTTTGTAGACTGATAAAGGGTCACCCAAGGATCATTCATGTAAAATTTAATTGGTATCCATTGGTTAGAATCTGAGAAAACTCACTTTTTACCATATTTGGAAATTAGCCACGCCCATAAAATCCATGTTTTTCATTGGATCAAAATTTCTTGAACAACTTTGAAAGAGGGTCACCCAAGGATCATTCCTGTGAAGTTTGGTTGAAATCCATCCAGTAGTTTCTGAGGAGAAGATTTTTAAAGAAAAGTTTACGACCGGACGCACGCACGCACGGACGGACGGACGGACGCACGACGGACACAACGCCATGACAATAGCCCCAGTGGCTTTCAGCCAGTGGAGCTAATAATAAGTGTCCCGACAGCCAACAAGCTACTTGTAAACTATGTTACAAAAACATCCTGTATTGTAAGTATTTGGACAATGATTTCTGGTGCCACATTTATTTTGAATTAAAATGAAGTAAAATAAATCATGTATGTTCAAAAATTTATGAAAAGCACTTCACGTTTTATTTATCTAAAATGACCTGGCACTAATTAACTTCCGTTAGTGCTCGAGTTTTCCCGAAGCGTAACTTAATTTCATTTCACCGTTTTAGTTAAATTATTTTTCATTTTTCTAAAAGAGACGCGGTAGTACATACTCAGTGGTTACAGGCGTCTTCCCGACCAGCGAAAACTTGTCGGATTGAGTTCAATTCCCGACAGAGACAGATATTTTAATCATTGCGATTATCATCAACATATTGATTTTTTTTCGTTTTTTTAAATTACCTTCTTATTATCATTTTGTTATTAGTTTTTTTGTCACTATCGATTAATATTTTTTTTATTCTCATAGCATTCAATTTTGAGTCTTTGCACCAAACAAGACTTGTATTCTGATCGAGTATAGGTTTTTTTCATACCTCAATGAAAAAACATATTAAGTATTTAGTAAGCATGCACTAAAAAGTAGTCCCCAACAAATCATTTGCTTCATTATATTGTATCATAAGACATGAAAAGAATCAAGTTGTTGACGTTAATACCATTATCATATTTTAAAAACAGGAATTCGATAAACGTGTTCAAACCCCTTATATTTTTTTTTTAAGTTATCCGTCACAAATTCAATAAGAGCCTCTTCACCTCTTAATATAGATCTGGATACATTTCAAAATTTATCATTATTTTAGATGCATCACTTTGAAATGATCAAATTTTAAACAAATTTAGGCTGGCGTTAAGAATTCTGTGCCAAATACCAGTAGTCTTATGCAATACTGTTCAAAATATCAAAAGTATCAAAATAGATTCTTCGAAAAGTGTTTTCCTAAAAGAGAAATAAAAAATTTCTGGTTAAGGTCCGGCTTGAACCCGTGACCTCCCGGTTGTGGGAAAGCATCCTTACCACAACCGCTTAATTTCCGTATACAAAATGAGTAGTGATACAATGTTTTAGATCTTAACTTGTCCAGTAAAAGTCTATATTAACAAACATTTACAGACCAACAATAGGGGTCAAAAGGAATATTTAATGAGTGCCAGGTCATTGTAGATCAATAATACACGTCAGAATGCTCATCATTTGAAATGTAAACAATGCCTAATGTTCAAATTGCATCTTGAAAAGATGTAGTTACAATTTTGAAGCAAAGTGCTTATAGATAAATCACAGGCACACAGAGACTAATACACCAAGTTAAAGCTAATGAGAGAGTTGACACACACTCTGTAATTAGTGAGAAAGGTAATATTGTGTATTATAAGGGGTCATTTCAAGGAACTATATTAGGGAATTTTTCTAAGCAATAAATGTTCATGTTTATCATCTCTATCCAGGTTTATATATGGGTACCTTTGAGAATTTCATGTCCAAGTACTATAGGAGCCGAAGGCACAATGTGCAATTAGGCCAATATAAAAGTTTAAAGTGGTGTGAATATAAACGACATAAAACTAGGTAATACTTGATGGTTGTCAAAAAACATCTGAATTCTAGCCCACATTTTAACATTTGACATTGAGCTGCGACCTTGACCTACTTGGAGCTATCCGAGGTTCCTTTCAAGCAGCACCTCATCATACATCTATAAATAATGGAGTAATTTTCAAGACAAAATTGGACTTACTAATGGACAGATGGATGCACTAAAGCACATACATTGAGCTGTAACAACCATCTCTGACTCACCTCAAGCGGGCTCAACAATAACCAAACTTTAACTATCTAACTGCTCCAACCATAAAAGCTGTATGTAAAGGGCAGACACTAAGTACTCCAACATTCTTCTATCATATATTTTGGACATTCCAAGGGGTCAGTGCAATACCACTGCAAGTGCTATATGTTTATTGACACTTAAAATAGTATTGTGCTGACACCTTGATTTTGCCAAACTGTAATTTATCATGTTTTTGCAAATATTTCATAAAATTTATTTTGTCCAATAATGTAATATCATTTAAGGTTACTTACTGAATGATAACCCTTTAAACTTAGTCTATGTGTGACTTGAAGTAAACCTTTTAAACGGCCCTTCATCAACATTACTCTTGATAAGCCATAGGTGAAGTTTGGTAAATATCTTATACCAGAAAATATGACACCACAGTGAATTATTTTGATTTTAAGTACAACTTCCCTTCTAACAGGATGCCAAATAAAGCAAATCGTTTGCAAAGTTTATCTTGCTTTGCATGTGCACTTGCGTGCAAAGCAGGGTATATTTTTCTTTTAAAGCATTTTGTCATCCTTAAAGCAGGAGTGTTTCCTCAATAAATTAAACCAATCTAATGAGTTCTTCCACTTAAATGTATAGTACCCAAGATTGGATGGAACAAAATCCACACAATATCATTAATAAAATTTAATAATAACTAAAAATGTAAAGTACACATTATTATTTTCATAACTTCATAAAAAGAACTAACAACAGTAGCTGTTAAAATAACACATATTATGAACTTGATATAACAGCAATTTAAGGTAGTGGGACCAAAAAAAGTTCCGCAACAATTCAGACCATATGTTCTTTCACAATGTTAACCGAAATTCGTTAGGAAACCTTGGGTAACATGGTTAAAATTCATTGCTCCTGAAACATTACAAAACTATTACCAGTCCAGAACCTTAAAATTACAACAATGGACCCTTAATATACATGTATTGTATATTTCTTTGAGAGTCCTTGCAGTTTAAACAAATAGACATGTATTGTATAAATTTCTTTGAGAGTCCTTGCAGTTTCAACCAACTTCAGAAATTGTGTTTCAACTCGAAACTTTTGTTCTAACTATCTTCCCACATTTAAGAGGGATATCCCTAAAATTGTATCTCAGAATACCATACTTCCTCTAATAATAGTGCCCTCCCTAATAGTAGCACCCCTTCATATTTAACTAAGAAAACCCACTTAAAATGCCTTAATTTTAGGAACTTGTTGAGACTTCTTCTCTAATTTGATGGGAATTTTCTCTAACCAATCATTTTAATGATTATTTAGAGGTAATTTACCTCAAAATGAATGAAAAGGGTCTAAAAGACATAAGTTTAATGATCATTTTAATCAGAAAATGCATGCTAAATAAAAGCTCCCTGACCACGTTATGTATAGCTCCTGGGAGCGTTTATTAGGAGAAATTAAGTAGGTTTTCTCTCTATATTTTGGGTCCTTGCATAAATGAACCACAGATCCTACCGAAATTCGTTAGGAAACCTTGGGTAACATGGTTAAAATTCATTGCTCCTGAAACATTACAAAACTATTACCAGTCCAGAACCTTAAAATTACAACAATGGACCCTTAATATACA
Organism: Fragum whitleyi; assembly: GCA_948146395.1. Lineage (NCBI taxonomy): Eukaryota > Metazoa > Mollusca > Bivalvia > Cardiida > Cardiidae > Fragum > Fragum whitleyi. The sequence continues at coordinate 50,069,967 of OX411546.1, forward strand.
TGTATTGTATATTTCTTTGAGAGTCCTTGCAGTTTAAACAAATAGACATGTATTGTATAAATTTCTTTGAGAGTCCTTGCAGTTTCAACCAACTTCAGAAATTGTGTTTCAACTCGAAACTTTTGTTCTAACTATCTTCCCACATTTAAGAGGGATATCCCTGAAATTGAAACGGACGCACGACGGACACAACGCCATGACAATAGCCCCAGTGGCTTTCAGCCAGTGGAGCTAATAATAAGTGTCCCGACAGCCAACAAGCTACTTGTAAACTATGTTACAAAAACATCCTGTATTGTAAGTATTTGGACAATGATATCTGGTGCCACATTTATTTTGAATTAAAATGAAGTAAAATAAATCATGTATGTTCAAAAATTTATGAAAAGCACTTCACGTTTTATTTATCTAAAATGACCTGGCACTAATTAACTTCCGTTAGTGCTCGAGTTTTCCCGAAGCGTAACTTAATTTCATTTCACCGTTTTAGTTAAATTATTTTTCATTTTTCTAAAAGAGACGCGGTAGTACATACTCAGTGGTTACAGGCGTCTTGCCGACCAGCAAAAACTTGTCGGATTGAGTTCAATTCCCGACAGAGACAGATATTTTAATCATTGCGATTATCATCAACATATTGATTTTTTTTCGTTTTTTTAAATTACCTTCTTATTATCATTTTGTTATTAGTTTTTTTGTCACTATCGATTAATATTTTTTTTATTCTCATAGCATTCAATTTTGAGTCTTTGCACCAAACAAGACTTGTATTCTGATCGAGTATAGGTTTTTTTTCATACCTCAATGAAAAAACATATTAAGTATTTAGTAAGCATGCACTAAAAAGTAGTCCCCAAAAAATCATTTGCTTCATTATATTGTATCATAAGACATGAAAAGAATCAAGTTGTTGACGTTAATACCATTATCATATTTTAAAAACAGGAATTCGATAAACGTGTTCAAACCCCTTATATTTTTTTTTAAGTTATCCGTCACAAATTCAATAAGAGCCTCTTCACCTCTTAATATAGATCTGGATACATTTCAAAATTTATCATTATTTTAGATGCATCACTTTGAAATGATCAAATTTTAAACAAATTTAGGCTGGCGTTAAGAATTCTGTGCCAAATACCAGTAGTCTTATGCAATACTGTTCAAAATATCAAAAGTATCAAAATAGATTCTGCAAAAAGTGTTTTCCTAAAAGAGAAATAAAAAATTTCTGGTTAAGGTCCGGCTTGAACCCGTGACCTCCCGGTTGTGGGAAAGCATCCTTACCACAACCGCTTAATTTCCGTATACAAAATGAGTAGTGATACAATGTTTTAGATCTTAACTTGTCCAGTAAAAGTCTATATTAACAAACATTTACAGACCAACAATAGGGGTCAAAAGGAATATTTAATGAGTGCCAGGTCATTGTAGATCAATAATACACGTCAGAATGCTCATCATTTGAAATGTAAACAATGCCTAATGTTCAAATTGCATCTTGAAAAGATGTAGTTACAATTTTGAAGCAAAGTGCTTATAGATAAATCACAGGCACACAGAGACTAATACACCAAGTTAAAGCTAATGAGAGAGTTGACACACACTCTGTAATTAGTGAGAAAGGTAATATTGTGTATTATAAGGGGTCATTTCAAGGAACTATATTAGGGAATTTTTCTAAGCAATAAATCGAGGGCTCGGCGCAACACTATTGTAACTACATATTTTACCGAAATGCACTTTTTTGCGTTTTCGGATTCATTGATATCTTATACATCTTTTGTTGAAATTTCAGGTCCTTTGCTTTACAATTTAAAAAGATATTCTAATTTTCCAAATTATTGTATCTCAAAAAATACTTATTTGAATTGCAATACTATTGTAAGTCAACTTACAATAGTTTTGCAGTACAGAATGATGGGGATCATTCAGATAAGATATTTTTTTATTCAGTTTTTTCTATCTTTACAAAGTGAGAAACCACTTTGAAAAATATTTATAATTTCAATCATCTATATCAAACTTAAAGTATAATATAAAACTGAACAACTGTAAAGAAATCTAATTTTGACCCTACAATAATAGCTAGAAATAATGGTAACTCACAATATGCTACTTTTCCTTACTTAAATAGATAATTTCTGCCAATAGATGATTTTAATGTATAACAATTCTCTCCAAATAAATATTTTCAAGCAGGCTGCTGATGACATGGACCTGTGAGGCTCTACTAACTGAGAAAGTATATTTTTGACCTGATAGATCTGTACAATTATAATAAAGTACTAGTAATATATCAAGTATTGTGGTCAAAAAGGCTTGAAAGGTTATAAAGAAGAAAGCTTACAATTATAATAAGTTATTTTGTTAATATTATTGCTCAATAATGCTGCATTTGTATGTCACACATCACATACAAAAGTTGTCAATGTACAAAGGAATTTTAATGGCCATATCTATAGTAAAATGATGTCAAAAAAGTCAAGCTATTGATGACTCCCTCTTTAAAAGTGATGGCTTTAGGTTCTATAAACAATTGTTCTTCAACCCTTATAACGCTGTTTTTGAAAAACTGTACACAAGTTTTGGGGAAAATATAGACTTAGATTACCCTGCACAGTTGTGCACTCTTATCTATGCCTAATCAAGACCCTGTGTTCATATTTGGGCTCCACCTGGGCCTAACCCTTTTTACATAGAATCAAATAGCAAAATCTTCAAAAATCTTCTTCTCTGAAACCAGATGTCAGACAGCTTTCATATTTGGCAGCATCATTCTAGTGGACCTCTACCAAGTTTGTTCATATCAAACCCTGGGATCATATATGGGCTTTGCCCAGCGCATCCCTTATAGAACTTCTTCGCCTTGTTGACATCTGCCTATTTAATTAATGTGATGTCCCAGGGGTTAAAGAGACTCCAGTGAGCGATCTAGGACCATCATGGTCCTCTTGTTTATTTCATTTTTGTGGAAAATGTCTGAAAATCACAATTAATTTAAATTCAGTAGGAAAAGGGTTTATCAAATTTTGACTCAGCCACTTTCCTTGTGATATTGGGATTTAAGAATTTTTTTTATTTTGTAGAGATTTACTCCTTTGATGAAACAATCATTCTTTGAAAATGTTGAAAAGAAACTAAAGTAAAATGAAAAATGTGCTTTGGGACCACAAAAAAGTGGTTGTGAAAAAGAGAAACATGGCTTAATACACATTTTATTTACTAATTAAATAATTTCAATAATCCTATGATGTTCAAACCCAATAGAATCGTCTCATGGAGACAACATACGATTCATTTAGGAAAATTTTATTCAATGTATCTACTTTTTAGCTCAGCTGTTTTTAGAAAAAAAAAGTGTTGTTTGCCTTGGTGACGACGTTGGCTTTGAAGTGACACTCTTAAACCTTGGTCATATCTCTGTTATTGAAGGTATCTTCATTAAACTTGGCGTGTGCGTTCACTATCACAAGAGCTACCTAGACTATCAAGGGTAAAATTCTGGAAGCATTTTTAAAAGAGTTAAGCCCCTTTTTTGACTAAGAAATTTTGCATTATCAAGCACCTGCAGAGGAGTGTTGCACCTGTAGGCAGTGCTCTTGTTTAAGTTACCGCATTTTCTTTTATAAAGAAGGGGATTTTGAAAATGGCCGTTTAAAAGACATGGTCTCTCGAGCAGGATGGACTGTAATGAAATCTTAGGACTCATCCCACTATAAATTGGAATTTAAATCAATCTACATAAGACCCCTTTTCCTGTGAGCTAGACATACCCAACTCATTAAAGAACCCTTTTTATACAACGCCGGAGGCGGATGTATATTGGCGTCATCTTCTCCGTCTGTCCATCCATCCACCCGTCTGTCCATCCGTCCGTCTGTAGTTCTGTCCACTTTTCTTGTCAACGCAACTCCTCCTAAGTTTCTGGCTGGATCTTCTTGAAACTTGGTCAATGTTACCACCTCAATTGGTAGATGTGCATGAAGGAAGGATTTTATGGTTCGTTGATTTTTGCCTGAGTTATGCCCCTTAAAAACTTAGTCCCTGGGGCTTATTGCCCCAGTTATGCCCCCTTAAAATTTAGTCTCTGGGGTTTATTGAAATTGCAACCTTGTGAATGCAACTCTTCCTAAGTTTCTGACTGGATCTTAATGAAACTTGATGGATGTTATAACCAAAATTGGTAGATGAGCATGAAGTAAGGATTTTATGGTTCATTAATTTTACCCTAAATTATGCCCCCTTAAAAGCTTAGTCTCTGGGGCTTATTGAAATTGCAGCCTTTTGAACGCAACTCCTCCTTACTTTTTGTCTTTATTTAAATGAAACTTGGTCAATGTCATCACCATAATTTGTAGATGTACATGGATCAAGGATTTTATGGCTCATTTATTTCCCTGAATTATGCCCCCCTAAAACTTAGTGTCTGAGGCTTATTGATATTGCAGCCTTGTGAAGGCAACTCCTCCTAACTTTATGTCTTGATTTAAATGAAACTTTGTCATTTTGAATTTGGTTCTTTCACAATAAGTAGTGTCTACAATTATTTTCATGAAACAGCAGCAAAGTGGAGGCGTATTTTGAGACTATGGCACTCTTGTTATGTATTATTGTAAACTAATTCTGTGCAGGTTTGAAGATGAGCAAATAGAGTTTGGACTCAGCAAATATATTTCAACCAAATTTATCATATTTTCAGTAATACTGGCAAACTTGACAAGTTTTTGAAAGGCATAATCCTTATGATGGTACAATCATTCTTGAAAAGTTTTATGGAAATCTGATGAAAACTGTTGACTCTTTCTATTGCAACTAAAAGAGAAAGTTAACAGAGTGGACAGACAGATGGAAAACACACACCATTGCTATATTTCTTCTGAGCTGCCATCAATTACTATACTGAACAATAAAAGAAACATGTCATTGTTAAAAACCATGAAACATGTTATATAATTAGAAGTAAATTTTGCAAAATCCTTTTCTTTGAAATCAGAAGGTATAGTTCCGCAAGAAAGAGTGAGGTTCGAGAAACCATTATCTCCTATCATTTTCAACGAGGAATTGATCTTTGATCACTCACTTGAAATTGCTGGTCTATAGACAGCCTAGATATTTATTATGTAGCTTCACCCAATATATAAATATCATGCTGATGGATTATATATTTAGTTTCAGCCAGTGAACATCCCATTTTAGCTTATCTCAGCAGACTGTGCTGAAGGTTAGCTGTTGTGATCAGTTTTGTTCTTCTTGCTTTCAGAAGTCAACAACAGTTCTTTCTATAACCACTGGGCCAAATTTCAACTAAACTTGGCATAAAATTTTCTTTGGTGATCCTTTTTAAACTTTATATGCAAATTTTTTATTCATCCTAAAATGTCAGTGTGTGTAATTCATTTGATCGACCTTGATGGTTGACCTTCACACTTGCAGAAGAATTTGACCAAATCATAAGCAGTTTTGTGTTTCAAATTCAAGGTTCCACATTCATGAATACTAAGTATAAACAACTTTATAATTGAGAGCTTCAAGAAAAAGGGAGAGTTCAAGACTATACAAGTTTTCAAATTCAACATTAAGGTAATGAGGTTAAAATTTGACATTTGACTTGTGACATTAAATTCACTTCATTCATTGAGAATTGATATTAAAGTCATACAAACCATATGTATTCATGGAATACTAATGCTATTGAAATGGCTGCACTTGAAATTCTGGCCTTGGTAATTGACCTTGACAAATGACCTTGACATTGTCTTTTAAACATTTATTGTTGAAGTTTCATTCATGTCCAATATGAAAATAAAAGTTACAGAAAAAAGGGTTAAGTTTGCAGATTTAATTCTTAAGTTCAGTTTTGGGGATAACGGTTGAAATGTTGACCTTGACATTAATGATGTTGCCCTTCTCAAGGTCATGGATGAGTTTAAAAGGTTAAATTTGACCTTGATAATATGGACCTCCTCAGATGGGTGTTGAGATGAATTCCAAATATTATAGCATTGTATCTTAGTTTTAGAAAATTTAGGGATATGTTTAGTTCACAGCTTATTTTTTCAGCAGATGGACAGACAGACAGACAAATTCATAGGCAGACATTTGTATTAATGGACAGACAGACTGACACCAGTAAAACTGTATGTTCCTGATCATTCAATTTTTTGCAGGTGCATAAAAATGAAAATTTTATCTTAAACAGTTTTAATGTTACAGGAACTTAAATATAAAGTTTTCAGGTAGCTTTCAAAAGGCCATTGAACAGACAGGTAGACAGACAATATTTAAAAGATATGTCCTCAATTATTCAATGTTGAGGCATTAGAAAATACTTTTCTGAGAATCAATAATTGTAGTTACAATAGTTTTGAAACATGTAAAAAACTTGTTATATCCTCAAAGAAAATTGCAAAAACTATTGTAAGTGTAGTTACAATAGTTTTGCAGTACAATTATGTGTAAAATAGTTACAATTTTTAGAGCAAAACTATGGTAAGTCAAATTTCTTTTAATAAAATCATATTTTTTCAATATATATAAAATAATCTGATGGGTATATATTTTCAATGTGATATAGTATTTATTTAAGAGATTTCAAGTTTTAAGATCAAGTCTGAAATGTTTAAATCAGTTTTTTCCCTCTCCTGTAAAATTTTGCAAAATGTAGTTACAATAGTGTTGCGCTGACCCCTCGAAATGTTCATGTTTATCATCTCTATCCAGGTTTATATATGGGTACCTTTGAGAATTTCATGTCCAAGTACTATAGGAGCCGAAGGCACAATGTGCAATTAGGCCAATATAAAAGTTTAAAGTGGTGTGAATATAAACGACATAAAACTAGGTAATACTTGATGGTTGTCAAAAAACATCTGATTTCTAGCCCACATTTTAACATTTGACATTGAGCTGCGACCTTGACCTACTTGGAGCTATCCGAGGTTCCTTTCAAGCAGCACCTCATCATACATCTATAAATAATGGAGTAATTTTCAAGACAAAATTGGACTTACTAATGGACAGATGGATGCACTAAAGCACATACATTGAGCTGTAACAACCATCTCTGACTCACCTCAAGCGGGCTCAACAATAACCAAACTTTAACTATCTAACTGCTCCAACCATAAAAGCTGTATGTAAAGGGCAGACACTAAGTACTCCAACATTCTTCTATCATATATTTTGGACATTCCAAGGGGTCAGTGCAATACCACTGCAAGTGCTATATGTTTATTGACACTTAAAATAGTATTGTGCTGACACCTTGATTTTGCCAAACTGTAATTTATCATGTTTTTGCAAATATTTCATAAAATTTATTTTGTCCAATAATGTAATATCATTTAAGGTTACTTACTGAATGATAACCCTTTAAACTTAGTCTATGTGTGACTTGAAGTAAACCTTTTAAACGGCCCTTCATCAACATTACTCTTGATAAGCCATAGGTGAAGTTTGGTAAATATCTTATACCAGAAAATATGACACCACAGTGAATTATTTTGATTTTAAGTACAACTTCCCTTCTAACAGGATGCCAAATAAAGCAAATCGTTTGCAAAGTTTATCTTGCTTTGCATGTGCACTTGCGTGCAAAGCAGGGTATATTTTTCTTTTAAAGCATTTTGTCATCCTTAAAGCAGGAGTGTTTCCTCAATAAATTAAACCAATCTAATGAGTTCTTCCACTTAAATGTATAGTACCCAAGATTGGATGGAACAAAATCCACACAATATCATTAATAAAATTTAATAATAACTAAAAATGTAAAGTACACATTATTATTTTCATAACTTCATAAAAAGAACTAACAACAGTAGCTGTTAAAATAACACATATTATGAACTTGATATAACAGCAATTTAAGGTAGTGGGACCAAAAAAAGTTCCGCAACAATTCAGACCATATGTTCTTTCACAATGTTAACCGAAATTCGTTAGGAAACCTTGGGTAACATGGTTAAAATTCATTGCTCCTGAAACATTACAAAACTATTACCAGTCCAGAACCTTAAAATTACAACAATGGACCCTTAATATACATGTATTGTATATTTCTTTGAGAGTCCTTGCAGTTTAAACAAATAGACATGTATTGTATAAATTTCTTTGAGAGTCCTTGCAGTTTCAACCAACTTCAGAAATTGTGTTTCAACTCGAAACTTTTGTTCTAACTATCTTCCCACATTTAAGAGGGATATCCCTGAAATTGTATCTCAGAATACCATACTTCCTCTAATAATAGTGCCCTCCCTAATAGTAGCACCCCTTCATATTTAACTAAGAAAACCCACTTAAAATGCCTTAATTTTAGGAACTTGTTGAGACTTCTTCTCTAATTTGATGGGAATTTTCTCTAACCAATCATTTTAATGATTATTTAGAGGTAATTTACCTCAAAATGAATGAAAAGGGTCTAAAAGACATAAGTTTAATGATCATTTTAATCAGAAAATGCATGCTAAATAAAAGCTCCCTGACCACGTTATGTATAGCTCCTGGGAGCGTTTATTAGGAGAAATTAAGTAGGTTTTCTCTCTATATTTTGGGTCCTTGCATAAATGAACCACAGATCCTAAATATTTAAACAAGAGGACCATGATGGTCCTAGATCGCTCACCTGATTCTTTTTGACCCCTGGGATGTCACAGCAATTAAATAGGCAGATGTCATAAAGAAGATAATAAAAAAAACAACTTTCATGAAGTTTGGACCAAAAATGGCTGGCCTCTAGAGCGTAACATGAAAATAATCATTAAGACCCCTTTTCCCGTGATATGGTATGGATCCTCCCCATTTTAAATGGGGTTCATCCTTATGACGTAATCAACATTCTCACTAAGTTTCATGAAGTTTGGGCCATATTTGAGGCCTCTAGAGAGTAAACAAGAAAATTGTCATAAAGGCCCCTTTTCCCTTGATATGGCATGGATCCCTCCCATTTTCGATAGGATTAATCCTTGTGACCCTGCCAACATCCTGACCAAGTTTCATGAAGATTGGATCATATTTGTGGCCTCTAGAGCGTAAACAAGAAATTTGTCAATAAGGCCCCTTTTCCCTTGATTTTGTATGGATCCTCCCCATTTTCAATATGGTTCATCCCTGTGACATGACCTACATTCTGACCAAGTTTCATGAAGATTGGGCCATATTTGTGGCCTCTAGAGTGAAAACAAGAAAATTGTCAATAAGGCTCCTTTTCCCTTGATTTAGCATGGATCCTTCCCATTTTCAATAGGGTTCATCCTTGTGACCTGGGGAACATTCTGATCAAGTTTCATGAAGATTGGGCAATATTTGTGGCCTCTAGAGCGTAAACAAGAAATTTGTCAATAAGGCCCCTTTTCCTGTGATATATGGCATGGATCCCTCCCATTTTCAGTAGGGTTCATCCTTGAGACCTGGCCTACATTCTGACCAAGTTTCATGAAGATTGGGCCACATTTGTGGCCTCTAGAGTGTAAACAAGAAAATTGTCAATAAGGCTCCTATTCCCTTGATTTCGCATGGATCCTTCCCATTTTCAATATGGATCATCCTTGTGACCTGGGGAACATTCTGACCAAGTTTCATGAAGATTGGGTCATATTTGTGGCCTCTAGAGTGTAAACAAGAAAATTGTCTTTAAGGCCCCTTTTCCCTTGATATGGTATGGATCCTTTCCATTTTCAATAGGGTTCATCTTGTGACCTGGCCAACAATCTGACCAAATTTCATAAAGATTGTGTGATATTTGTGGCCTCTAGAGTGTAAACACTAAGATTGTTGACGCCGGACGACACACGACGGACGACGGACGACGGACATTCAATGATCACAAAAGCTCACCTTGAGCACGATGTGCTCAGGTGAGCTAAAAAGCCTGTTGAAAGTACCTTGATAAACAGACTGATGATTTATTACAGTTTGAGAGTTAGCATAAAACTATTGTAAGAGCCTACAAATATATAGGCACTTACACTAGTTTGGGGCTGACCCCTTGACTTAATTTGCTATTCAAAAAGTGGTTTACAGATCTGCAAGAAAAAACAAAGAGTCCCTTGAGGGGACCTCAGAAGCTCTGCTGAGTTACAAGTTTTTCCTCAATTTAATCTGATATTTAAATAGAGGATAATCGTTTGTTTCAGTGTAAGATCGATTTATATTTCATTGAGTTAACAACAAGTTATATTTTATAAAATAAAATAAAGCTTTTGTTGTTCACAAAATGAATTATTAATCGATCTTACACAAAAAACAAACGATTATTCTATTTCTTTAATGCAAAAATGAGACAAAATGTGAAATTTCTATGACATACTTTCGTAAGTGTGTCATTTTGCATGTGATTGCTATGCAAGCAGCAACGTTCATTATGACGTCACTTATTTCACCCCCCATAGATGACGTCAGATAGGATACAATTCACAAAAGCAGGGTATAAGTTTTTGATAATTTCACTGCTTTTGCGGTGAGATTATCAAGTGATAATCTACCGTTATTTCTCGATAAACCACCGAAAAGCATTAAAGAAGGAGTGTTATTGCTTTAAGGAGAATGTGCCAAGTGACAATACTTAAGCATGGTTCTCCTCTTTAATTTGATTTTAGCAATAATCCTAATGGTTCCTTTTCCTGTATGTTTATAAATCTTTCACACAGAATTAACATTAAACCAAAGAATCATCTTGTAAAATTTCCAAGAGAAATTTGAAAATATTTCAGAACTTATCACATAAATGAAAAAATAAAAATATTTTGAGCAAAGATTTCATAAGGCCCTTTTTCCAGTGGTTTTAGATGGATCAGCCCAAATTTCAAATGGAACATTCCTTATGACCCCACAATCATTCTGTGAAAGTTTCATGAAAATTTGACAACATTTGTGGACTTATTTTCTATTTTGAAAGGATACTCAGCAAAACACATAATGCATTTTGTAAATGCTGTCTTCAGTTGCATAAAACAGTAAAACTTGTATAAAGCGATCACTAACGGGAACACAAAAAAGCCGTCGTTATAGAAAATGGTCCCTAAGTACACGTTTGTTTACAAATAAGAAACATACTTTTACGATCGAATATGCATATTTTAGCAAAATTCTCAGTAATTCTCGTATGTTGTTAAAACTCAAAAGAATCGTCTCATGGAGTCAATTCTGATGAGTTTTAACAACATAGGATTCATTTTCCAATAATTTTTAGACCAGCAATACCTACCTTTATGATATTTTTATTTAAAAATGGAGATTTTGAAAATGGCCACTTAATAAAACTGGTCGCTAAATAAATGTGGTTGCTTGAGCAAGATTGATTGTAAATAATTTCTGTGGTAATAAAATAGTATTACTATAGATCATATATGCTCTAGGCTTGAAGTACAAAGTTTTACTGAATGTTAAACACAAATGTTACATAGTAACAGAACTATGACAATTGCAACAACAATGACCCAAATACTCTAGATTTGTTTGTTTGTTTAAATAGGGTTAAACGCTAATTTTAAATGATTCCATAAATCCTGAAATTTCTTGCATCAGTTCTACCATTACATCCTTTCCTAGCTTCCAGCTGATATCTCAGTTTGGTTTAAGATAATCCATCAATTGAAGGGAAACATATGTCAGAAAAGATAAGTGCTGCTGTCAGGGATGAAAATCATGACCTTATCATTAAAATTGAGTCTTATGCACTAATTAAGGCAGCTCAATTCCTTTAAATAAAAAAAAATATAATGAAATATTGCTTGCAATTTCTCCTTTTTCTATATATATTTTCTACAACATGAAATCAATTCTTTTCCCGCAAGCACTTTCAATTTGGGCAAGTTTAAAAAATTTCAAAAGATGGGAATGAGTTACACAATTAAACAATGTCCTTTGGGTCCATAACATTTGGTGTGCCATCAGGTTTGTAAGTCCTTTCTTCTTCCTCATAATCTTCTAAAAAACTACATGGATCTTGAGGTACTGAGTTTTCCAGTTTGAAAAAAGATCACCCAGAACACATAGACAATGGTTACTGGTCAGAGGTTAAAAATCTATTTTTAAAAAGGGACATAATTTGCACAAAATACATTAAAGGTTTATCCCCTTTGAGTATAGGTATATCATATAGTATAGGTTGCTCTTTTGACTACCAAGTTAAAAGTGAATACTTGCAGTCTTACCAGAGATATCACAAAATATTTAAGTTTTCACACAACAATGACAAAGCCGTGAACACCAAGGCTATAGAAATTCTTCAGATTTCCTCTGTAAACTATCGAGTTTATAATGGAAAAGGGTTAAACTATGTCTTTAGGGTCCAAGACACTTGGTATGTCATCAGGTTGTTCAGTCCTTTCTAATTCTTCATAATCTTCTGACAAACTATCTTGAGGTACTAACTTTTCTAATGTCTCTCTTAATTCTGAAATAGACTTGGGTTTCTCTTCTGATTCTTTTGACTCCCTCGTAGCACCTTTATCACTTGGTTTTGTCTTTAGTTGCTTTCTCCCACCTTTTGCATCATTACCAAACTGAAAGGAACAATAATATATATTATACATTTATTAATAACAATCTGAGGAACCTTAAAAAATAAATGCAAGGTTTTTAACAGACACAGGTTCTTCCAGTCAATGACTAAGCAATGTTTTGCCGGGACTTTCAAAATTAATTACGGAGATTTCCTTTGACTTTCTGGGACCCCAGTCATGCATCTTACCAATAGACAGCTTCGTTTTCCATGATCTCTAACCCAAAAGACAAGGAAATTCTCTTTTTTTTTAATGTTTAAGTGTTAATCTTCAAGAGATCTGCAAGTTCTCCCAAACCTGGAAAAAGGTTAAAAAGTATACATATTAACTAACCTCGACCATTTACACTTGGTCGGACATCATCGTCCATAATTGCGTAGGATGAAAATGCTCCTTTTTTACAATTCTCTACATGTAAAATAGGAAAACACTGTCAAAAATAAAGAAATTGCTACTAATAAGAAATTTCTTCATTTTCCATAATGTTTTCCACAACAAAAGCAAAGTTATTTGGAATATTATTGACTCAAAGACGTCCTCTGCCAGTAATCTGCAATTCTTTCATTTCAGACATATAAGCATAAAATGTAGCCATCAGGTATAGGGGTTAAGAAGCATTTATATTGACTAACCTCCACCATTTCCACCTGATCTGACATCATCGTCCATAATTGCGTAGGATGAATAAGTTCTGAGTATCGACCTAGCTCATGTATTTCATAGGCATGCAACATCTGGAAAAAAACAACAGCACTCAGCAAAACCCAGTCATTTTTTAAACAAACTAATGAAAAAGAAATAAAAGAGACACAAACAAACTAGATTTTGTTGTCCGAGGATAACACATGTCTAACCTACAAATTTTCGATCTTGAAATGTGACAACAACCTTTTACCTTGTCATTACTTATTCAAATAGCACTTCAAAAGCTTTAGGGGTACATCTGTTCAAAATCATTATGAAATGTAGAAGTAATGCTCTGGATCAAAATTTGACCTTGACCCTGAGTCTAACTTTGACCTTTCAGATTCAGAAAAACTTCCTCTAAATAGCACATATTCTTGTTGTGGTTTAAAAATTGTGTGAAATTATTTTGAAATCCATACATAGTTGTAAGAGTTATGCCCAAAGAAAATCATCCCTCTTATGCTGTTTAAGCATATCAATGGGTCATTGCAACACTATTGTAAGTGCCTTTAAATAAATAGGCACTTACAATAGTGTTGCACTGACCCCCTCGAATTATCTCTTTGTACACTAAGCTTTTGCAGACAGTAAAGACAGCATACACAGATGTTCATTTTGATTCACGCCTATTTGTTGTAGTGAAAAATATGTCCTCCTCACTTGAATAGGATTGTTTCATTACTCAAGCCCTCCAATTATCTTTAACCCTTGTCATGCTAAACTCAGAATATTACTTTTTTGATAGGAGGTATAGACATATAGACATAAATCATCCTACACATTTGTGCAGTCTAAATTAAGTCTTTACCACCTGTTTCCCTTTTTAAACCAGAAGAATTAAATAAACCATATTTTCAATTGAAACTCTCGCAAACATTTTATGCATCCAGTGCACTTCGTTTTTCATGCAAGTTTTTTTTTTCAATTCAGAATGACAAGGGTTTATTATTATTACTACCTTTTTTAATGCTTTTCGTTAGATAATTGAGAAAATAACAGTTGATTATCATTTGATAAACTCACCACCTCACCAGTGAAATTATTTGAAAAAAAACTTCAAACTTATTCCCACTTTTGTTCGTTTTACACTTTCTGACGTCATCTAAACGGAGGCTTATAAGTGACTTCATCATATCAATGATGTGCAAAATGACGTGCCTGAAGAAAATCTTTCCTTAAATTTACACATTTTGTCAAAATTTTTGCAAAGAAAAGAAAATTGTTTGTTTTATGGGTAAAGTTAATCGATACCTCTTTTTATAAACAATGAAAGCTATATTTTCACTCATGGCTCTGCCACCTGTGAAAATATAGCTTCTGTTGTCAACTTAATATTAACATTAATTTATCTTCCATTGAAACAAACAATTTTTTTGTACATAATTCCACTACCAAAGGACAAGATTTTCACCTGAAATGCACATCTATCACACGGCATATGTCCCACTGCTGTCCCTAGACCTGGTACCAACACACTTCTGATTGGCTCATTATTGGGGTCAGCGTTAAACTTCTTTACTGTAAAAATTTCAAAATTGATTTTTTTGTGTGTGTTGGAAAGAACAGAGTAGCTATTGGTTCACTCCTACATGTATTTTTATTATGTTTACTTTTTTTGAAAGCAAAAATAAGACAGCTTAAAATCTAGAGTAAAATCCCTGCAAAAGTGATTATTTGATAGAACTAGCAAACTTTTCAAATGGCTTAATGTATTACACAGAAAATCTTTATTGATAAATAACAAGAATTTTGTTGATATATCACAAAATTCAGGTCATATCATGAAAAGAACATCAAATAAATGTTAATAAAACACCAAATTTATCAAACTTGTAATCTAAAACAGATAAAACTTAGCCAAACCCCATTTTTCTCTGCTTATAGATGACTCCTTTAAAGAACTCTGTAATTCATCACAACTTATTCAATATCCCTTTAGTTACACTATTTCATTTCCTGAACTTATGAATAGTACCAGTAATTGGGTTTAATCCAAACTTTAACCTAGCAATTCTTTATTTCAAAAGGTAGCTTTTATAAATTTTATGGGAAAAGGAGAAAATTTTGGTGAGAAGCATTATTTTTTTTCTTTTTCCCAATGTTCAAATTGCTACCTACAACCTATTTTATCAGGGTCTACAATGTTTGTCTATTTAAGGTAGTCAACCCATAATAGTTCTGCAACATTTCAGAACTCATGATCTTTCACAGTGTTGACCGAGGTTTCTT
Source organism: Fragum whitleyi (assembly GCA_948146395.1). NCBI lineage: Eukaryota > Metazoa > Mollusca > Bivalvia > Cardiida > Cardiidae > Fragum > Fragum whitleyi. The sequence goes on from OX411546.1 coordinate 50,085,383, forward strand.
ATGAAAATCATTAGGAAACCTTGGTTAACACTGTTAAAGTTTATTACTTCCGAAGCATTGCAGAACAATTACGGGTCCACAACCTTAAGTTTAACATATGTCAATTCCAGTCTCTGAGAATGATAAAATAATGATTAATTCTACAGTTATTAGACTATCTAAAATTTTTAGATTTTCAACAACACTTACCTGTAAGTATGACAGCTCTGAACGCCAAATATGCATTGGGTGTCCCAGATACATCCCATGGGGCCCTCATTGTAGGGGCCGATATGAGGTATTTGATTGGTTGACCTTCATTAAACTGGGACCAATCCTTCTTTACCCAGCCTTTCTTGTCTTCAGTTGGCAGAATTATCGCTTGCCCCTGAAGTTAATTAATTGGTATATATTGTGCCTAAATTTTCCAAAAATTGAACAATAATTTATTTTATATCCGAATGAAATTAATTTGAACGATAATTTGATTTATATCTGAATGAAATGAAGTTGAATACACAAACATTATTCATGCCATTTAGTCAAGAACTTTATCATAAAAGTGGGTTTTTTTTTAAAAGGTAGAATATATTCTTCATATATTTTCAAATGTATTTTTATCAATTATACTGATAACTAGACTAATTGATTACAGTACATCTTGCTGGAGCAAACATATCTATTAAGCGTCCAATTTTATTAAGTGATCATTTTCAAAGTCCCCTTCTTTCAATTAAAAGTAGATATTATAATTCTATACATTTTTTAAATGGATTACATGTTGTAACACTCATTAGAATCATCTCAATGAGACAACTCTTCCCAGTTTTAAAAATATTGGATGATTGAAATTAACATAGATATTCAATCAAAATTATGTTTCCAATTTGTAAACAAGACATGTACTTAGCGATCACTCTCTTTGACGACTGCTTGTTGGTGGTCTCTTAGGTAGTGGCTTAATAAGTATTTTACTGAAATTTGGTCCCACAAGGATTCAAGAAACATACTTTATATCCATCTCTCTTGGGCCATGGACATAGTGTGTCTGACTCCATATTAGTGAATGCCTTCAGGATGACAAAATGATGCAAACTGTTTGCAAATTATAGCCCATTTTGCATGTGTATGTGCATGCAAAAAGGGATATAAATTATAATTTGCAAACAGCTTCTACTGTTATGCTGAACACAGTACTGCCCTGCATTCAGAATGACAAAATGGTGCAATAGTGTGCCAATTATACCCCACTTTGCAAGCAATTGGATGTGCAAAGGGGGGTATAATTGGAAAACTGTTTTCACCGTTTTTTGATCCATAATACAGGGCTGGTTTCTGTCCACAATACAGGAACATCCTTTTCAACATTTGTTCACCCTTCAATAGATGGCAATTTGTAAAACCTGCACTTGATGAGCAATATGATCTTAAGCCTTTTAATGTCTACACTGTACCATATTCAAACATTAAGTATATTTTTGTTCTAACATATCAATATTTGCCATTTATCTTAAATTAACCCTTGTCATGCCGAGTCCAGAATATTCCTGCTTTGGCAGGAGCTATAGACAAACATCAGTCTGCACTTATGTGCAGTCTGATGTTAGTCTACACCACCTGTTTCTCACTTTCAATCCAGAATTGTCAATAGATTTAATTTTTCAAATAAAAAATGACCTACAGTTGGAACTTTTGGTGCTTTTTGCCCTTTGAATTTGATGCAAATTTTTGTTCAAATTTAATCAGCATTACAAGGGTTAAAATTGAAACATACCACCAATAATTCACCATCATATTCTGTCCGAATTATTTGCTGCAGCCTTTCTTGTCTGAGAAAAATACAATAGTAAACAATAATGTGGAATGAAACAAGACGTAACTGCCACCATTTAAAAGTCTTTTTCAGTCATATTTTGTTATTATTGAAAACAATATGACAGAGACATTAATCAAATAGCACACCATTAAAGGGAAGCTTTAAAAAGAAGCTTTAATTCAGTTAAGTTGCCTGATCAAGGTGAAAACTTTTCAAATTCAATTCAACTCTGTTTACAAGTTTGGTAGAGCTTTACCCAAGGAACATCCCTACTAAGTTTCAGCTTCCTTGGCCCTGTGATTTAGGAAGAGAAGAATTTTATCTAAGTTTTTCGGCATTTTTTTACTTTCCCTTACAATGGAATTAAGAGTTTTTGATTGAATAAAATACTCTGGTCTCTGGTTTAGCCTTCTTTTATTAAAGTTCTCTTATTCAATGAAGGTCAAGGTCAATTTGTCAAGGATATTTGTCTCTGGTGAAAGCCTTTTACAAAGTGTGTTTGTATATGAAGTAATGATGATCCTAGGTAAAAGAATTCAGAAAATGTGAAAGATTTTTGGTTAACATTTTTGTCAAAAGTTCTTTTTACAAGGATCAAGGTAACTGTACATGTATTGATTCATTTTGACATGGATGTTTCTCTCAAATGAAAGCCTATACCCTTAAGAGTATTTCTGTGAAATATTAAGCCTCTAGGATAAATGACAGAAATGAAAACAAGAGGGCCAGAATAGCCCTTAACCGCTCAACAGAATTTCATTGGTCAAGTGGATCTCACCCAAATAACTTTATGGCAAAGGTTCATTCTCAATGCCTAATTGTTGAAGAAGAGAAGTTATTCCAACAATTCAAAGTGAAAATAGACCGTGCCCACCAATTGGCTTCCGAGGAAATTTTTAAAAATTTCAAGCTCATAATAAGCCCAGCCCTTCCACTCCCATATTTATGAGCCAATCGAAATTTCACAAAGTATATTTCTAGAGGGTCATCCAAGGCACATTCTGGCCGACAGACAGACCGATGACGGTAAACCCATATGAACTGATCTTTCCATGTGGGGGCATAAAATACCATGCCCAGTCTCAGCAATACTAGTGAGCCAATCAGAATTTTTTCGAACAATTTTTAAATAAGGTCTCTTGAGGAGCGTTTTGACAAAGTTTTATTGAAATCGGCCCAGTGGTTCAGGAGAATAAGTTTTTAAGATTGTTGACGACAGACGCCCCTCGCCGCAAGTCAGACTCAGGGTGATCCTTAAAGCTCCCCTTGAGCATGTTGTACTCAGGTGAGCTAAAAACATAACTTTTTTTGTGGAACCAGACACTGATGCTGACGCCAATGCTCACACTGATACCGACATCCATAGGTATGACAAAAGCCCTTCCCAGACTTTATTCCCAGGCACGTTAAATTGATTGATTGAATGGAGATTTATGCCACTTTCAACATTAGTTATATCGCTCAGCTGGAGCACCTAGCAATGGATTCCTGGTATTTCTCTCACCAGTACAACCATCACATCCTTTCCTAGCCTCCAGCTACTATCCTACATAGGTCTACGCTTATCGACCCATTGGTGAGAGACAAATAGTCGGAAAGAATGAGGGCCACCATCGGGGATCGAAGCCGGGACCTCTAGATTGACGTGCTACCAACTGCAATATGACCGTGGCTCCAGGGTAAGTTGAAAATGACCTCTGAACACATACAATCTGATGTCATTTTCATAGTAAAAAAAGGGTTGGTTTATGCTCATTTCATAGTTATGAGGCTAGTGTAATATCACCTGTAAAACATTAGAAATATTCAACAGAGCTATTTCTCTCTGGTAACGTAGGTCTTAAGGTAGTAGAACTGCAAAAGATCTACAACTTTTCAGGAGTAATGAACTTTAACAGTGTTAACCAAGATTTCCTAATGATTTTCATTGGGAAACCTCGGTCATTATTGTGAAAGATTATGAGTTCCAAAATGTTGTAAAACTATTACAGTTCCACTACCTTAAGAACACACGTATCCTACTTACAACTGCCACCCAAAGTGCTTGCTGTAAGCCATATCAATGCCTCCATCCATAAAACCAAAACTGTTGGCTGGAGAAACCTGTAATAAAAGAAAGAAATAGACTAGTTGTCCTGGAGCAACAAATATTGAGCCAGTATATATTTTTGACGTTGAACTCTGTTATTAAACCTTTGATCTTAACTCACAACTTATAACTAGGCCGTTGTCCCAGGACAGATGCTGACAAGCCTACATTTTAACCCTTGTCATACTGAACCTTGAATATTCCTGCTTTGTCAGGAGCCGTAGACAAACATCAGTCTGCACCTTTGTGCAGTCTGACGTTAGTCTACACCACCTGTTTCTCACTTTTAAACCAGAATTGTCAATAGATTTAGTTTTTCTAATAAAAATTGACCTACAGTTGGTACTTTCAGTGCTTTTTGTCTTTTGATTTTGATGAAAATTTTTAGCCAAAATTTATTCAGCATGACAAGGGTTAAAATCGTTTGACCTTGATCTGCAATCCTAAGAGCTATCTGAATTTTATTTCTAATAGCACATCTAGTCATGAGGGAGAACAATTGGGCTAGATAAGTTTAAAATGCATCCATAAATATAGGAGTAATTGTCAAAATCAGATGGACAAATCAACTATTACCGATGGATGATTGGACATTTGACAAATTAACTATGTCTAGCTGACCACAAGGGTACTCAACATAAATGGAACTGCTACATCTTGAGGGGAACATCTGTGCTAAATCATTTTGAATTCTGCCTATAAATATAGAAGTTTTGCTCCAAACAAAAAATTGACCTTGACCTTGAGAGTAATATTGGCTTTTGAGATAAATGGCATATTGGGCACAAACCCTTAATATGTATATTGAGATTCCCTGTTTTGGGGCAAATTACATGTAGTGTGTAATTATTTTGAAATCCACATTGAAGTTTGTGCATTAAATTTTACCAAGACTTTCATTATCAACATAATTTTTTAGAGCCTATATTAACAACTCTCTGCCAAGAACATTCCTGCCTTTTTCAACTAAGATCAGCTGTGATCTTCACAACTTGTTTATTTTCACAAGGCCAGAATATTGATCAAAATATTGACCAAAATATTGACCAACATTCAGATCTCCAAGTGTTTCTTAGCACTTTATCTTTATGAAATGTTTATGAAGTTTTGGAACTAGAAAGCCATGAATGGATAGAGTTGCTCCACAGACTTGAAATTCTTGTAATAGTAAATGAAAGTTTTGACTAGATTTTTAAATATTTTGGGTTCTACTGATGTTGAAAATGATTTTCAAAGTTTCAAGTATATGACATATAGAGAAATGACCTCTGCCTATAAAAGACATAAATTACATCCTATCGCAATATTTTTTGGCTGCAAGACAATGGCATTAGTTACATTATGGGAAAATGATTTTCATTTTCAAAGTTTCAACTATATACTATATAGAGAAATGACCTCCGCCCATAAAATACATATTTTTCATCCGATCACAATAATTTTTGGTAGACTGATAAATGGTCATTTAAGGATCATTTCAGTGAAATTTGGTTGATATCCATTGGTTACATTCTGAGAAAATGATTTTCAAAAGGTCAACTATATACTTAGAGAAAGACCTCCGCCCATAAAATACACATTTTTATCTGATCACAATAATGTTTGGTAGACTGATAAAGGGTCACAGAAGGATCATTCATGTAAATTTTAATCGGTATCCATCAATTAAATCTGGTTGAAATTCATCCAGTTCCTTCTGAGGAGAAGATTTTAAAAGAAAAAGCTTACGACCAGACGCACAATGGACACAGCACCATGACAATAGCCCCAATGGCCTTCCGCCAGAGAAGCTAAAAATTAATTCAAAATTTTAAGGGTTTGTGAAGTGAAGGGCACTCACAATGGCATCTGCTGCTGGTCCATTCTTGAAGATATCACCTGAGGTTACCTGAAATATTCAAAACAATTAAGAGATGAAGAGAATATGTTTTGATTTCATGGAGTTATGAAACTTAAAACAAAATAACACTAAATGAATATGCAAAATAATTCATTAATGAGTGTGTTTCTGCTTTTAATTTTATACCTAAAAAAAACCAACAAATTTTCACTTCATGTCTTATTATTTAACAATATTATACAAAAGTACAAAGATTTGTCAGATTTCTTACTGGACTATTTTTTGCAAAGGCTTACAAATATCTGTGTAATTAAAATTGTTTTCATTGACATTTTTTAAGCCAATTGGAATGTACAGACAAAGACATAACTGAAATTAATCCTATAGGAAATAGGACTTAATACTTTAACAAATTCTGGATATACATCCCTGTAATTACATCCTTGGAGAAAAATTTTGTGACATAAAGTCATTTGTAAAACACAAGTACAACAATGTACCTCAATACAGCTTACATTTTGACGGCTTAGCATGAAACAGTTGTAACTGTCTTTAACCCTTTGCTGCTTAATTCCTGCTTTTTACATGCCTGTGATTTTATGATTGAGAAAATATTGTGAAAAAAGAAGAAATTACTTTTGACAAGCAATTTCTTCCTTTTCCACACTATTTTCTACCCTACTGAATGGTTATTTTTCAAATTAAATCCACTTTTAATTTTCGTCTGAAAAACCTTTTAATGTGGACAGGTCCAAAATTTTGTAAAACAGGAAAGGGTTTAACATTTACGCTAATACAGTTTTCAAAACTTTGACAATTCATAACCTTTTCCTTATTGCATGCCACTGACCTTGTTATCTGCCTGTGCATATCAATTTGATCTTTCTTTGTGTTAACCCTGTCAAGCTGAACCTGGAATATTCCTGCTTTGTCAGGAGCTATAAACAAACATCAGCCTGCACATATGTGCAGTCTGATGTTAGTCTACATTACCTGTTTCTCACTTTCAAACCAGAATTGTCAATAGATTTAGTTTTCAAATAGAAATTGACCTACAGTTGGAACTTTCAGTGCTTTTTGCCCTTTGATTTTGATGAAAGTTTTAAGCCAGAATTTATTCAGCATGACAAGAGTTAAGAAAGATATATCTTTGATTGAGTAAACAACAATTTTTTTAGGTTTTATTTTTGAAAGTTTGTATTTCACCGAATGCAATCTTATATGAACAATAAATGAATGAATTTCTTTATTGCAAAAGTGTCACAAAATGGAAAATTCATGGACTCAATTGGCTACAAGGTGAAATTGACATTCATCTCAATCAAAACCATTCTAAATCGCTAACTCAGCACTCCATTCATTCATACCAAACACTCATTCAAACCACTCAAAATCGCTCCAAAATTACTATAAGAGATAAATCAACAGCTACATTCAAAATGAATATGAATAGATATAAATCGTGATTTCACTGACATAATCAAAATTGTAAGCATCTTATTGGTTTTTGAAGAAAAGGGAAGCTATTTAAAGAAAATGTATGCATATTTTATTAAAGGGGGGTAATAAATATCACTATTTTTGTTCATCCTGAACAAAATTAGTAATATTGGATTACCTCCCTTTAATTTCACTCAAAACTCACTCATCCCACTCATTCGATTTCATTCCAAAATCATTTCAGTATCATTCACCTTGTCAATTTCACGGTGTTGTTCACTGTCTAAAAATACTTCATTTTTCACGTGGCATGACAATAATATAACCCTCCTCATAGTTTCCATGACATATCCCTGTGCTTATCTAACTCAGGTAGACTTTATGCTATATCATTTCAAGGGCTTGCTGGCATCTGGCCAGTGAAGCTAACATGACACACCTGCACTTTTTCTGGAATGAATTCTTTAAAAAGTTCCTTCCAGGCCGCCACCATTTTCTTCTGTAGGTCACAGAATTTATACACCACTCCTGTTGCAGTTTTCTCCTGCTCCCCAATATGCTTTTGAATTGCTTCTGCCATTCTTCGATAAGCTCTGCTGTCAAAGAAATGAAACCTCTGGATCTATCTCAATTAAACCATTAGGCCATTATTTTTTTTAGTTTTTGGTTCTCAGGAGAGCTGACCAAATTTTCTTACAAAACCTTCCATCAATTTCATTTTTTTCATTTCTTCTAATGGACAACTTTTGTTTGGTATCTATATAAAATATTGTAACAGTTTAAAGGGAGGTAAGTTGCTATCGATATGCAAATTAGAAATACATACCCTAGATAACATGGCTAATGGAAGTCTATATAGGCAGCGTCAACTCATTTAGGGTTGAGGATCCTATCTCTGAATGGATCATGTCAGTCTATGCACTTGGTATAGTGTGAAAATATTGACATGACTTGACCTTTATGCAATGAATAAATTAACCGATGAATACATTTATCATCGAGGGTAGCCGCAAGCTTTCGAAAAACATCGAAAATTCCGTGTAGTGTATGGGTTTTAGAAATGTTTGTATAATATAATAGTTCCAAAGCACACAGTTTGACTGCGTGGTCGAGAGGTCTAGTCTGATGACTACAGGTGCAGGGATCACAAGTTCGAATCTGCTTTCATCCCCCTATTTTTTTTCATTATTCTTATTTTCTTTTTTCTGTTAGCCCTCATTTGACTAGTTATCTTGTGTTTGAATGGCAATAATTGTTTTGCACAGCCCGTTTTATTTATCGCATTCTATCTCCTGAACTCAAACATGGAAAACACAATGCGCTGTCAAAGGGCCTAAAAGCAAATTTGGTTGAAAATCGAAGACCTGTGTGGGATAAGTCACTTGAGTCTCGGAAGAGTTGTCGTGGTAGAATTCGTAAGAGAAATACCAGGACTCCATAGCTAAGCGCCCCCCCCCCCCCCAATATGACCGAAAAAAATATAAAAAGAGGCGTTAAACCCATTCAAACAAATAAAAAAAAGAAACTAACAGGAAAAACAAATATATGTAGTTTACAACATACGTCAAATCTCTTTGAGAATCGAGTGTTATTCAACATCATTCAAAAGAAAAAAAATCTATAAAATGGATTGAAACCTAGAGGAAAAATAAATATGCTGTCATAGTGACTCGAACCACTGTCTTTCGTCTTCTGATTCTTTAATCTTTCCACGTGTAATGACAAGTGTCTACTCATCACAGTGTCATTTAATAGGTATATATTATGAAACTTGGTTCACGAACTTAAACGAAACCTAACGGAGATACCATGTGACAATCAGTCTAGCATGTAATGTATGCTAATAGAGGTTACGGTCAGTCATGTCAATAATTTTACACTATATGTTACAATTGGTGTCAGAAATGGGATAATGACAACTGCCAGACCTGAGTTGTTTTACCCGAGGATATCTCAGGCCAAGACTTGGGACAAGTCTTCTCGGAAGGGAGAGTAATGTTATAGCTTAAAGGGAGGTAAGTTGCAGTCAATATGCAAATCAGGAAGACTTTCCCTAAATTAGATGGCTAATAGTAGTTTTGATACACAGAGTCGAAGCATTTAGGGTTAAGGATCCTTTTTTCTGTATAGATCACGTCTGTCTATGTGTGTGGTACCTTACAATATTTGTTTAACTTAAACATTTTCTAAAGAGCCAATTCCACAAATAGGGAGATTGATTTTTAATCAGCCTTTATTCCAATGACACCAATTTCTCTGGCTCAGCCCTGCCTTTCATCCATAAGACAAAATATGTTTTCCTCCTCTTTCAGCAAATACAGAGTCATGCCCAAGATTTCCATCTGCATACTAAATGAGCCTGTGTGTGACATTTCCAACAAATTCAAATGTACAGCAAGCAAAGACTCTGGCCAGCCTGCACAGTCTGACCAGGGTCTTCACTTTGGGCTTTGTAGAAAGATAAGGTCCAAAAGTGTCTTTAGCAAGTCAGGCAAACTTCTAATACTTATATGGGGCAGTAAAGATTGGTTCATGTTGGCCCTTCACTCACATGTCAAATTGAAGGAAATGTCACGCACAAGCGCAATTTCCAACTTGAAACCAGACAAAGTGGCAGGATCAGACATCAAACCTCTGGTACTAAAAAGCTTATGTTATCAAATTCCCCTATCTTGCAAATTCTCTTCCAGAAATCCCTAGATACAGGCACCCTCCCCCAGGTACGGACAAAGGCATATGTGACTCCCCTCTTTCAGAAGGGAAACAAAGAAGATTCTGCAAATCACATACCTATATCCTTTACATTTATATTGTGTCAAGTTCTTGAACATATTGTAGCATCTAATCTAATAAAACAAAAATGACAAAAATGACAAAAATAATATTCTTTATGACTTTACACCATGGTTTCAGAGAAAAAGTCCCCTGGACAAAAGCCCCTTGGAACAAGAGCCCCCTAAGATAAAAGCCCCCTAGGACAAAACCCAAACACTATAATAAATACTGGTATATATATTTTCATTTCTTTAATTTTTGATTGAATTATTTAGATGAAATGTATCTTTTGTTTGTATGTTTGTTTGTTTATTTCCCATTACAAAAGGTGATTTTCTACAATTCTTAGCAACAGAAACTACCATTTAAGCCCTCTTTCCGACAACTCAGAATCAGTTTTGAAAATCAGAAAATTTCATAAGATATTCTAGCAAGCAATGAAATGTTCATTGAAAAGGAGAACCCTAAATATTTAATTTCTTTATTGATGTATTTTTCTTTTATTCACACATTTTACATTCTTGAAATCATTGAAAAATTTATTAAATCATATTTTTTTATTGACTAATTTCACAATAATTCATGGTCTTTAAATTGGACTTATTTCAATAGCACAAGTATAACTATACATGAAGTTTTCAACATAGAAGGTATTGACAAAATTGATCATGAAAACAGCATATTTTAATCTTTTAAACCATTTATGACCTTTTTATTATTGTTTTTTTTTATGACAAGTCAATTATGAAATACAAGAGGACCATGATGGTCCTATAACGCTCATCTTCGTATCTTTGTCTCATTAAAAAATTAAATTTTTTAGCAAAGCCATAATTGTACTTCTATGATTTGAGGCCTCCAAGACTGTAAACAAGAAAATTGTCATTAAGGCCCTTTTTCCTGAGATATGGTACAGATCCTTTCCATTTTCAAAAAGGTTCGTCCTTGTGACCTGACAAACATTCTGACCAAGTTTCATGAAGATAGGACCATATTTATGGCCCCTAGAGTGTAAAAAGAAAATTGTCATTAAGGCTCATTTTCCTGTGATATGGCACAGATCCTTCCCATTTTCAATAGGGTTCATCCTTGTGACCTGACAACCATTATGACCAAGTTTCATGAAGATTGGACCTCATTTGTGGCCTCTAGAGAGTAAACTAGAAAATTGTCATTTAGGCCACTTTCCCATGATATTGAACAGATTCTTTCCATATCCAATAGGGTTTATCCCTGTGACCTGACAAACATTCTGACCAAGTTTTGTGAAGATTGGACCATGCTTGTGGACTCTACAATTAAACCTCTATAAAACCAAATGGAAGATATTTTCCAAGACATCTTTTCACACTGATAATAATACACAGGAGAATATTTTTACACCCCCCTTAAATGTTTAATTTGATTCCATTTAAAATGACTATAATATTTATTTCTCAAAAGAATAAACAAATCAATATTCACAACTTCTTATAAAAATCATTACTTTTTTTAAAAAAATCAAAAAAAAAAAAAAAAAATCAAAAAATCACATTTTTTATAACAATGGGGCTTTTGTCCACTTTTCAGTTGAGGGCATGGGGATTTTATCCCTTTGGGCTTTTGTCAGTACCCCATAGATTGACAGGTTCTTAGTAAAATATTTAAGTCTGCATAAAGAATTATTGATTGGGGTTTTTTTTGACACATCAAAAGTGTAATTTGTTGTTGGAAGAATAATTCAAGAATAAAGAATAAACAAGAGGACCATGATGGTCCTATATCGCTCACCTGAGTAAGTCAACTCATAACTTGTCAACAATGTTATAAATACCAGAGATTGGCTGATGTACATTTAGGGTGGATTCAAAATAAACAGACTTTAATTTCCTTCTGCTGCAATTTGATTTTCTTTTTAATTGCAAACAAAGTTATTGATGGAATTGAATTCTTTAAACAAGTTAAGTAGACCTAAACCTTAAGAATAACCCTGCCAAGTTTAAGATATGCTGAATAGTTAAGGCGAAGATTAACCTTCTCTGATATTTTTGGCAATATTTTGACATTTCCAATACCATGGAAACCAGAGAATTTGATTGAATAAAATTATTTATACAAAATTGGTAGAGCTTCACCCAAAGAACATCCCTACCAAGTTTCAGCTTGATTAGCCCAATGGTTTGGGAAAAAAGTACCCGTTTTCTAAGATTTTCGGCCATATTCGGCCATTTTTCAACCTTTCTGTTACCATGGAAAACAGAGTTTTTGATGAAATTAAATTCTTTTCACAACTTTTGAAGAGCTTCACCCAGGGAACATCTCTGCCAAGTTTCAGCTTGATTGGCCTAGTGGTTTAAGAGGAGACGATTTTTTTCTAAGATTTTTGGCCATTTTCGGCAATTTTTCAACCTTTCCGTTACCATGGAAACCAGAGTTTTTGATGATAATAAATTCTTTTAACAACTTTTGAAGAGTGTCATCCAAGGAACATCTCTGCCAAGTTTCAGCTTGATTGGCCCAGTGGTTTAGGAGGAGAAGAATTTTTTCTAAGATTTTTATGATTTTCAGCCTTTCAGTTACCATGGCAACCAGAGTTATTTATAGAATTAAATTCTTTTAACAACTTTTGAAGAGATTCACCCAAGGAACATCTCTGCCAAGCTTCAGATTGATTGGCCCAGTGGTTTAGGAGGAGAAGATGTTAAAAGAAATTGTTGATGGACAGACGGATGGACGGACAGACAGACGGATGAACCGACGGATGATGGACAGACGACAGAGGGTGGGTGATCACAATAGCTCACCTTGAGCACTTTGTGCTCAGGTGAGCTAAAAAGCTGTGATTTTTCAATTTTATATTTGTTTCAATCTGAATAAACAGGCTTCAAGGCATTTTATTTTAATTTTCATTCCTTCCTCCAACCCTTTACTGTTTACTGTGGTCCTTCGGAGCACTTAAAGCCATGGTTGGCTTATTCGCTCCACCGATCTTCTTGCACTTGTGTTTTCTTCCGTTTCTGGTTTTGACATTAGAACTTTGAGTTAGTATATAGAAGATGTATCAAATCTCCTACTACACCACAGTTTGTCTAAGGCTATTTTGAAACTGTTCACACTATCCTTACACACAATTTCTTCAGGTAAGTCGTTCCAATTGTTGATACATCTGGTGGGAAAAGAGTTCAGTCTTAAAGACTTATTGATATGTTGTTTCTCTATTCAGAAAATGTGTCCTCTGGTATTGTTATCATTGAATTGGAAGAATTTGCTGGTATCAATATCCTTACATCCGTTTATGATTTAAATTTGTCTTGATTGATTTGTCCCCAGAACCAGAAAAAATAGTTATGGCCTAACAAGAATTAAATTATATACAGTAAAAGATAAAAGAATTTAATCTAGCAAGATACCTTACACAATTTTTCCATTGAATTTTCTGTCTGAAACATTATGATTGTGTTCAGAAGATTAGTCATTACCCACAAGCCTTTTCTTCCTTTTCCAATATCATTTACAACCTATAAAACACTCTTCTTTTTTGTATTTTTTTTTTCTTTTTTTTGTTTCTTTTTTTTTAAGAAATAGGTTGGTCCAAGCTTAAGGAGGTTGCAGATTACAATAAAGTAAACAGATTTTGAGGTTAAAAATATTGTGGGAAAATGAAAAATTGCTTATTGGGTGGTACATGTATTTTTCTCTTTTTTACATTATTTTCAGTATTTTTATCAAGGGTTAAAAGACAATCAGAGAATCATTACTTGATAGCACTTAGAAATTTCACAAATTAATCAAAATTTCTTTAGAACCTTTTTTTTTTTTAAAAAAAAAAAACACTTGATTTCTCAACAGAAATAAGAAGCAGCGTGGAAAAATGCTTATAAATGCTGTACAAATATTACCTGGCAGGTTACTTCAAAAATCTATGGAATCTTAGCAGTAGAGAGGATCGTTTTATACAAAAATGTAAATGACAAGCTTTTTAGTAAAAATTAGTCATGTTTACAATATTGGTTCCCTCATTTCCGCGTTGGCACAGGCCCAAAATAGCGGCAAGCGGGATTCAAGCAAGATGGCCACTACAAGAAAGTTATTTTGTAAATCGCTGAAATTATTCAGTGGTAGACAGCTTAAAAATGCTTGTCAGTCTGCAGTGTTTTTTAGAAACAGTTCCTTCCAATATGTCTCAGATACTCCACCAAAAGAATTCGGTAATTAATATTTCCTTTGTGTAGATTACTTAGAAATAGTAAAGCCATAGAACAAATTCATCACAGGTAACCAATAATCACGCATCAGACAGTTCTTAATTGATACTTATCCAGCAGAGTCTCTGTCTGTCTATCTTTCCCCTGTCACTCTATCTGTGTCTCTCTATCTATCTATCTTTCTGTGTCTCTGGCACACTGTGCATGTCTCTTTTCCAAGCCATTTCTCTCTCTCCTCTTCCCCCCCCCTCCCCCATCTCTCTCTCTCCCTCTCTCTCCCTCCCCCCTTTTTCACCCCAACCTCATTTTAGTTCTGCCTTGTACCTTTATTACCTTTATGATTGTTTGCAATTCAGAAAGTAGCTGTTTAAAATTACATACACATGTAGAAAAGGCAAATGTTATTGTCGTCAGAATATCAAGATGGTCTAAACAAAAGAATTGATATGTCTCGAATTTCTGACTCTGTTGAATTATGTTATAAGACACTTTGGACTCACAGGAAAATGAGTATATTTGGATCCATAATACACACCTGATGTTATTTGAGCCAGTGTGTGACATTTCCAACAATTTGACAACTGTGTGAGGTTGAAACATTTAGTAGCCCTGACAGTTATATAGCGCAATAAGAATGCGTACCTGCCTACAGATACTTTGAGACCTTATTTTTCTGAAAATTGTACAGAGAAGATACTTGTCAGACTGTGCTGAAATTGTTGAAAATGTCATGCACAGACTCATAAAATTTTGTTATTTCTTTTCACAGGTGAGACCACCAGAATGAACCTTGTACAATCTATAAACAATGCAATGGACATAGCTTTAAAAACAGATCCCACTGCCAGTAAGTCCTGTATAGCTCTACTGGCCTAAAGCCAGATGAGCACAGGAGATGCAGAGCTACAGATATAGGGGGGTATTTTGGATTTCAAATAAAAATATTTCACTAAATTCTTGCTCAAATCCTATTTTGTTGGTACTCATTGGAATTTTCTCGACGAGACAATTCAAATGAGTACCCACATCATAGGATTTTGTTCAGAAATAAAGATTTTAGACTGGAGTTACCCCCTCTAATCTGTACCTCTGGAGATGTCATGGTTCCCATCTGTCTGCCATATTATCTTCTGTCTGCTCATCTGTCCCAGTGAAAACTTCTTATTAAAAAATTAAGTCCACAAAAATTATCAGATTCCCTTAAAACTTTCAGAGGATGATCATACTCATAATTTTATGTAGAAAATGAGGTCAGTACATGGTAAAAGGGAACAGGGGCCTAAACTATTTTCGTTTGCAAAATAAGTCCAGAAATAAATTATAATCTAGCTGATTCTCTTTCACATGATAATTTTAGAGTCATAAGAAAGGATCCTTGCCAAAAAAGATTTTATCAGCTAGAAACCATGGGAAAAGTGACCTTAAGGATTTTTACTCATTTTATTCTTGTTATAATCAGGCTATAAAATATTCTTGTTTATATGACAGATTCCGGAGATATTATCCTTATCTTGTGAAACTTACCTGATGATTGTGTTGGGTTATTTTTGTGCTGGCTAGAATAACATATTATTGAAATTATCATAATTGACAGCCCTTTATTGCTACCCATATTTAGAAATATTAACCATTATCCTGAGCCTCGAAAAGTAATTTTCTAAACAAAATAAAAGATTATCAATGCAACTAACCTTTCATTTGCTATTGTGCTTTGTCTATTTTAACTGTTTGCGGAGGTACAGTTAAGAGGAGGTTACTCCAGTCTCAAATCTATATTCTTCAATAGAACCATAATTATGTTGTGGGTACTCATTTGAATTGTCTTGGAGAGACAATTCCAATGAGTACTCACATTCATATAGGGTTTCAGTAAGGGTAAGTAAAATATTTAACTTTAAAAACCCCCAACCGCTCTCTCTGTAGCTGTATGTTTGTTATTTTCTAAAACATAAAAAAGACCTTAAGTATCTGTTATTAAGAAAATTTGCTAAGTTGACATCACATGAGCCTGTGCGTGACATTTCCAACAATTTTGCATATGCACAAAGCAAAGCTTCTGTCCAGCCTGTGCTTCCACACAGTCTGACCAGAGTCTTCACTATGTGTTTAATAGATAGATAAGGTCTCAAAGTATATGTAGACCATCAGGTATCTTTATTATCCCCCACCGTTTTCGGCGAGGGGATATAGTTATGCTCTCAGTCCGTCATTCCGAGGTTCCGTCACTAAACTTGTCCGGAGCATATCTCCTAAAGTATAATAGCTATCAACTTGAAACTTTATGGGTGGATAGATCTCATGGAGGAGAAGTGCAGTGCACAAGAACTACAACTCTTGCTTGCATAATTTTGGAGTTATTGCCCTTTGTTATTTTTAAGACTAAGATTTTGTCCGGAGCATATCTCCTAAAGTATAATAGCTATCAACTTGAAACTTTATGGGTGGATAGATCTCATGGAGGAGAAGTGCAGTGCACAAGAACTACAACTCTTGCTTGCATAATTTTGGAGTTATTGCCCTTTGTTATTTTTAAGACTAAGATTTTGTCCGGAGCATATCTCCTAAAGTATAATAGCTATCAACTGGAAACTTTATGGGTGGATGGATCTCATGGAGGAGAAGTGCAGTGCATAAGAACTACAACTCTTGCTTGCATAATTTTGGTGTAATTGCCCTTTGTTATTTTCATCTTCTCGGTCTGTCCGTCCATCCGTCCGTCCACTTTTCTTGTCAAAGCAACTCCTTCTTAGTTTCTGGCTGGATCTTCTTGAAACTTGGTCAATGTTATCACCTCAATTGGTAGATGTGCATGAAGGAAGGGTTTTATGGTAGGTTGATTCTTTCCTGAGTTACGCCCCTTAAAAACTTAGTCTCTTGGGCTTATTGCCTCAGTTATGCCCCCTGAAAATTTAGTCTCTGGGGCTTATTGAAATTGCAGCCTTGTGAATGCAACTCATCCTAAGTTTCTGGCTGGATCTAAATGAAACTTGGTGGATGTTATAACCGAAATTGATGGATGAGCATGAAGTAAGGATTTTATGGTTCAATAATTTTACCATAAATTATGCCCCCTTAAAACTTAGTATCTAGGGCTTATTGAAATTGCAGCTTTTTGAACGCAACTCCTCCTTACTTTTTGTCTTTATTTAAATGAAACTTGTTCAATGTCATCACCAAAATTTGTAGATGTACATGGATCAAGGATTTTATGGCTCATTTATTTCCCTGAATTATGCCCCCTTAAAACTTAGTGTCTGGGGCTTATTGAAATTGCAGCCTTGTGAAGGCAACTCCTCCTAACTTTTTGTCTTGATTTAAATGAAACTTGGTCATTTTTAATTTGGTTTTGTCAAAATAAGTAGTGTCTACAATTATTATTATTGTGAAACAGCAGCAAAGTGGCGGCGTATTTTGTGACGATGGCACTCTTGTTAAGACTTAGATTTTGTCCGGAGCATATCTCCTAAAGTATTAAAGCTATCAACTTGAAACTTTATGGGTGGATAGATCTCATGGAGGAGAAGTGCAGTGCACAAGATCTACAACTCTTGCTTGTATAATTTTGGAGTTATTGCCCTTTGATTTTTTTAGGACTTAGATTTTGTAGGGGCTTAATTTCTTAAAGTAGATCCCTTAATCTATTAGGCTTCAGTTTACTATCAAGCTTTCTCGGCGGGGGATGGCCATGTCCGACATGGCTCTTGTTATTATAGTATGTGGCTTTCTACGCTACTCAATGTTGGAAATGTCACACATAGGCTCATATGTTATTTTTTATACCCCTGCATTGACAGATCAGGGGCATTTAGTATCCTTCTGTCTGGCTTTCTTTCTGCAAAAACTAAACCTTCTAATCTGAACATTTTCCTCTAAATCCAACACACTCTTCTCAAGTTAGAAGGTTCCTATTGGCATGAAGATTCCTCTTATTGATGGTCAAGGTCATCTGACTAGGCCAAGGTCAAATATCAAGGTCTAACTTGTAAAAAAAAGGGGGAGTAGGGATTAGTGTTCAACAAAGACATCTTGTTACCGTTTCAGTTTTATTTGGTGAAGATGTTGCCTTTGGTGGGGTGTTTAGATGTAGTGTAAGTCTGAAAGATAAATATGGTAAGCTTTCAAGGTGTTTTCTTGAAGTTATAGAGGCTGTTTATTTCAGTAAAATCACTACTTTTTGCTGTTTGAACAACAATATTGACTGTTATACATGTATAATTAATAATTTAATGTGCAACAAATTGTAATTTCAGTCCTAAAAGCACCTTAAGAGTCAGTATTTATTTTCACAAAAAAAACAGAATATTAAAATGTTGAGGGTTAAAATGAAAAGGTATAGACTAAGATCAGATTGCATAGATGTGCATCTTCATCATTGGCTATACCTCCTACCACAACAAGAAAATTTTGGTTTTAGCTTGACAAGCGTTAGGCACAACATATAGAATTGATTAAAGGTAAATTATAGAATCATTTAAGAGTGTAATATAGAATTAATCTAGAGGTTAATAAAGAACTGATTCAAAGTGAAATAAAGAATTTGCTCTGTACTAAATAAATAGCCTGTATATTCAGTACAGAGGTGCAGGTTAGAAAGGGTAACCATGAAATCAGGGCCCGAGGTTATAAAACTTTTCTCAGGCTCAGGCTCAATTTTCTCAAATTTTAAATTTAAGTTAATGTATGAAAATAAAAGATAATATTAATAAGTTGTTATTTATAACTACTTATTAACATCATGTTTTATGTGAATACATTAAAATTAGTAATAAAACAGAAATATAGCTTTAATCTCAAATTGAAATTTGAGAAAATTGAGCCTGGGCCTGAGAAAAGTTTTATAACCTTGGGCCCAGATATCATAGGTACTCATTTGAATCTTCTCAAAAAGATGATTCCAATGATTAGACGCATTATAGGTATTGTCCTAATGTGATACATTTTAGATCAGCATTTGTCACTAGACAAAGGCTTATCAGAAAAAAAAAGTGTTTGAAATTACATGTACTTTTGGTTTAAACTTTAAACCCATTTATTTTACATCAATTGGAAAATGAGTTC
Source organism: Fragum whitleyi (assembly GCA_948146395.1). Taxonomy (NCBI): domain Eukaryota; kingdom Metazoa; phylum Mollusca; class Bivalvia; order Cardiida; family Cardiidae; genus Fragum; species Fragum whitleyi. Next base: position 50,104,564 of record OX411546.1, read on the forward strand.
TTACAACTAAGATTAATCCCTGTTGATTCTGCTTCCTGGTAAATTCACCAGCACTCACCCGGAATGTGTGGGCCTATGAAAGAATTAAGAAGGATAAATCGAAATTACTTTTCAGGGGCAGACAGAGTGTTTAACAGTCCACTCAGTGAGCAGGGTATTGTGGCCTTTGGTATTGGAGCGGCAGTTGCTGGGGCCACTGCCATAGCTGAAATACAGTTTGCTGATTACATTTACCCTGCCTTTGATCAGATTACAAATGAATGTGCCAAGTTTAGATACAGAAGTGGGAATCTGTTTGATTGTGGAGGTTTAACGATAAGGACCCCTTGTGGGGCTGTTGGACATGGAGCCCTCTACCATTCACAGAGTCCGGAAGCTTTCTTTGCTCATATTCCAGGAATAAAGGTGGGTGAGCTTTCATATTATCCATTTTCTTTGAAAAGCTCATAATTAATTTATAGCCTGTATAAAGTTGTAGCTATGAGGTTTGTGAAAAAAATCAACAATATATTTCAAATTCAGAGAATTAAAAAAATTCAGAAGCTTTCAGAGCAGACTGATCTTTGGTATCGTTAATTTTCTTCGAAAACTTTTAACTACTAGCCTTCAAGGACCAATTCAGTGAAATTATCAAAATTATACCCCCCCCTTTGTTTATTTCACCGTATGCCTGAAATTAAAAGAATAATTGTTTGTTTTTTTAATAAGATCAATAGATACTTCATTTTGTGGGAGGGGGGGGGGGGGGGGGGGAAGCTATATTTTCATTCATGGCTCTGCCACTTGTGAAAATATAGCTTTTGTTCTCCACTCAATAAAATATAAATTGATCTTACACTGAAACAAATGATTGTCCTCTAAGGTAAATGATTGGATCAATAATAATTCAGGTTGTGATTCCACGAGGACCTATACAGTGTAAAGGATTGTTATTAAGTTGTATCAAGTCTAGAGATCCCTGTGTGTTCTTTGAGCCCAAAGTTCTGTACAGAGCCGCTGTTGAAGATGTACCGATAGGAGATTATACCATACCACTGGGTAAAGCTGAAGTCACATTAGAAGGTAATCATTCTCATAGAAATATAGAAAAGTTTAGACTGGTCCAATTTGGAAGAGCTTGCAGACGACAATTTGAAATGGATGCTGTATCATGTATTGTGAAATCAATCAATCTATTGATCGTTTATTTGATCATCTTTAGCCTCCTACCCATATTACAAAACTAGATCTAAATGAACAATAGGGTCAGCCAGGGCTTGTGTTTAACCCCTAAAGAAGCTTGTTGACCCCAAAATCTATAAATATCTTCATATGTCCCTTAGATTTTTCTCCAAAGGGGGTCATTTTGACCCCCTTAAGAGAAATTTCTAAGGGTGAAAACTGGTTTATCCAACAAATTTTCAATAATGTAGCTGACATATAATTTTAAATTCTATTCATGTTTTTACAAGAAAATGCCAATAGAAAGTGAAAACATCAAAGTTCTATTTACAATTTGATTTGTCTGTTGTTTTGACCCTTAAAATCGGTTTTGACCCCCAGGTTTAGTGGTTGATATGTCCCTTAGATTTTTCTCCAAAGGGGGTCATTTTGACCCCCTTAAGAGAAATTTCTAAGGGTGAAAACTGGTTTATCCAACAAATTTTCAATAATGTAGCTGACATATAATTTAGAATTCTATTCATGTTTTTACAAGAAAATGCCAATAGAAAGTGAAAACATCAAAGTTCTATTTACAATTTGATTTGTCTGTTGTTTTGACCCCTTAAAATTGGTTTTGACCCCAGGTTTTAGTGGTTCAAGAGTTGTTGACTCTTCAATTTGAAGTACTAGCACGAGCCCTGGACAGCAATGTCTGCTATTAGCCAACTGCTTTGAAACAAAACACCAAGGTATTGTCATTTCCTTGGTATGTGGTGATGGAGTTGTTGATTCTCATGTATGAATCTGCTTCATGAATGTAAAATATGAAAATATGTATTTTATGGGCAGAGGTCATTTCTCTATATGTTATATAGTGGAAACTTTGAAAATCAATTTCTCAGAATGTAATTGATGGATATCAACCAAATTTCAATGGAATGATCCTTGAATGACCTTTTATCAGTCTATAAAGATATATTGTGATTGGATGACAATATGTATTTCATGGGCGGAGGTCATTTCTCTATATGTTATATAGTGGAAACTTTGAAATTCATTTCAACATCAGTAGAACCCAAAATATCTTAAAATCTAGGCAAACCTTAGATTTGCTATTTCAAGAATATCAAGCCTGTGGAGCGACTCAAGCCATTCATGGCTTTCTAGTTAGTTTCTTACCTCCATATGATCAACAAACTCTCTCTTCATCTCTTATATAAAAAATAAAAGAGATTTTGGTAAAAATCAATTATAGTCAAGTTTTCTGCCATCTTTGTTTGCTATGCTTATCGCCTGTCAGGTTGCTTGCCGAAGAATCAAGAGCGCCCCAAGTGTGCACAACTGTGACTCAGGATACAGAAGCAGGAAACTTCCAAAGCTCTTACTTACATTCATTGGCACTTTTGTTTCTTTAACACAACACTTGTTTATCATCAATGTATTTTCTTAATTCTTTCTTATTTCAGGAAAGGATGTAACAATGGTGGGCTATGGTACACAAGTTCATGTTTTACACGAGGTGGCCAGGATGGCGGAAGAAAAACTCAACATATCATGTGAAGTGATTGATCTCAGAACCATATTACCTTATGATCTGGAAACTATAGCCAATGTGAGAATATATCAATTGTAGGCTGCAGATAGAGAGACTGATTTTGTTTTTAAATAGTTTATTTCTAGTTGATTCCATCAGATTCAGCATATTCTGATAGGTTGCAAAATTGATTTTATTTCTCAATGAAATTAATTTTGATTACGCATCTATTTTGTTTGCTTCCCCTAGAAATAGTCCAATAAGAAAACTGCTTTAATGTTAACAAATCTTCACTTTTTGGCTTCATAATATTAAGTTATAAAATATGAAGATAATATTTGTTGATTTCATAGCGATGTGAAATGAACTGTGTAATTAATAGTTATTTTGCTCACATCATAGTTTTTATGAAGAGGGAATTGCATATTTACCCATTATTGTAAAATCAAATGAGCCTGTGCTTGACATTGCCAACAATTTCACATGTGCGCAAAACAAAGCTTCTGGCCAGCTTGTGCAGCCACACAGTCTGACCAAAGTCTTCACTATGTTCTATTTAGATAGCTAAGGTCTTAAGCATTGTGTTGTATTTTACAGTGCTCAAAGTTTGTACCTCATGCACATCTGAAATCGTTGGAAATGTCATGCACATGATCAAATGTTAGACTGGACGTACTATTCTATTCTTGTGTAATGTGAAAGTACATGTAGTGATTCAAGCAACCAAGATTTAACTTCTTCTTAAAGCAAATTGTAGCCATGTATAATTATTTAGACATTAGACTTTTCATGTCTTTGCATCAAAAGATTAGGTGAAATTGTTTGTCATTTGTCCATCTGTCAGGAAAACTTGGAGAAAAACTTGAACATTTTCATTTGCTTCAAACTTATTCAATATGCAGAACACTTTGCTGTCACAATAAAATCCTGTAAAATGCAACCTGAATTTGTCATCAATTTGTTGCAGTATGTCAGAAGTTGCTAAGATAATATCATATTTGCTCTTTAAATCAATGACACTAATACCATAGTCATTTGACGAGACCAAGGTTATCAATAAAGGTTCAGGGAGCATTTGTGCTTCACAATTTCAACTTAAATTTCAGTCTGTTGTAAAAACCGGGCGGTTGATAATCACCCATGAAGCCCCACAGACCATGGGCTTTGCAGCTGAACTTGCAGCAGCCATACAGGTAGGCATGATTAATTTTATCAGGTGTTGAGGTAGTGATGAGCAGATTGATTGATTATAGTCAATGATCAGGTGGTTTGTCCTTCTGATTATGATAATTGACAAAGAAATTTCATTAATCAATTAATCAGTTCTTAACACATAAATCAAAGATGTTATATTTTTATTTCCATACTACATTAGTTTGATTGCACAGTGTGAAACAATTGTAACTGCCTATATGTTTATAGGCAGTTACAAATGTTTCACACAGAGCCATGTAGTTGGTAGAAAAATCTGCAGATAGAGTCTTTAGGTCATGAGTTTTAACTAAACTTTCACATTCTATTCTTCAAAGGATGATACTGGGAGTGCGGTATTAATTTCTAAGAATCTAATAGTAGAATCCTTCATTAGTTGATTTCTCTTCCAACTAAAGATTGATTATCGGTTGTGATTTTAAACTGATTGCCCAACACTACATTGAGGTAAATTACTTTTCCAATTTAAATATTCTAACAAAATCACCATGTTGCTTCTCTGTTGTGAGTACTCATTTCAATTGTCTCAATACATTGAGACAATTGTAATAAGTGCACACAACTTAGGGTCTTAAAAAAAAAATTACATTAGAATTTCACTATTTGGGTAAATATTTCCTCTTTCAAAGTAAAACAAATCTGATCACTGGAATATAATAAAAACATAATCAATACAGACCATTTTATTGGTGCGAATTGGAACAATTTAAGAAACAATTATCAAAAAAAACTTGATTTTTTTGCTCCCCAAAGGGAGAGCATATAGCCGCCGCTCGTCTGTCCGTCCGTCTATCCGTAATTCCGTCTGTCCATCCGTCCGTCCGTCCCCACCTATTTCTCCATAACCCTTGGGCCAAATCAAATGAAACTTACCATGTGAACTCCGTATGATATAGTGATGATATATCTGTGACCGTTTTTGGATTTGAGGCCTTGTCACGGGAAAAGGGGACTTGGGGTAAAAAACAGTTTTTCCCAAATTTCTCCTAGTCTAACAGTCAGAATTTAGTGAAAATTCATATTTGAGTAGCAAATCAGATGCCTTTTACTATAAATAATTTGAAATTCACATAAAAAAATATATATCATGGAAAAAGGGGGCTAAATGTTTGTTACCTTACGTTAGCATGTAAAATAGTAATTCCGCCCTTCCGTCTGTCTGTCCGTCCACACCTATTTCTCCATAACCCTGGGGCCAAATCAAATGAAACTTACCATGTGAACTTCCTATGATAAAGTGTTGATGCATATGTGACGTTTTTTGGATTTGAGGCCTCGTCACGGGAAAAGGGGACTGGGGGTAAAAAATAGTTTTTCCTAAATTTCTCCTTGTCTAACAGTCAGAATTTAGTGAAATTTCATATTTGAGTAGCAAATCAGATGCCCTTTACTATAAACAATTTGAAATTAACGTAAAATAAAATATATCATGGAAAAAGTGGGCTAAATGTTTGTTACCTTTACGCTAGCGCTTAAAATATAGTTATTCTTTAATTTCTCCTAGTCTCATGCTCAGAATTTGATGAAATTTCACATTTCAGTAGCAAATCAGATGCCCTTTACCATAAAGTATTTGATATTTGTGTCTAAAAATATGTCATGCAAAAAGGGGGTTTAATGTTTGTTACCTTTATGTTTGCTGTATAAGATAACACCTTATTTGAGTCCTTGCAATCTTACCACAGAGCATATCTCCTAAAGTATAATAGCTATCAACTTGAAACCTTATGGGTGGATAGATCTTATGGAGGAGAAGTGCAGTGCACAAGAACTACAACTCTTGCTTGCATAATTTTGGAGTTATTGCCCTTTGTTATTTTTGATACTTAGATTATGTCTGGAGCATATCTCCTAAAGTATAATAGCTATCAACTTGAAACTTTATGGGTGGTTAGATCTCATAGAGGAGAAGTGCAGTGTATAAGAACTGCAACTCTTGCTTGCATAATTTTGGAGTTATTGCCCTTTGTTATTTTTGATACTTAGATTTTATCTGGAGCATATCTCCTAAAGTATAATAGCTATCAACTTGAATCTTTATGGGTGGATAGATCTCATGGAGGAGTAGTGCAATACACCGGAACTACAACTCTTGCTTGCATAATTTTGGAGTTATTGCCCTTAGTTATTTTTATTACTTAGATTTTATAGGAGGCAAATCTTTGACAGTACATAGAATCTTTTATCTATTAGGCTTCAGTTTACTATCAAGCTTTCGTGGGGGGGGGATTCGGGGAGCATAATCCGTCCTAGACGGCTCTTGTTATATAAATGAAAAAAGAAATATCTTTTTTCCTAACATTCATTACACAAAAGAAAGAAATTTCATTCTTCAATCAGAAATACAGCTTCAGTTCTTCATAAATAGATCAATCAAATTTCAATATCAATATTAATCTTATAGAGCTATGTGTGTCTCTTACATCATCACAATCGAATCCTTCTACCTCTGCAACCAATCCAAGATTTATATAAAAAGGGTTTGAACACATGAATAGAGGGTTCAATTTTGTAGAAATTCACAATTTTGATTAAATTTGTGCTTGAAAATGTAACAATTAGGCTTCAGAGGGGATTCATTTGAACCCTCCAAACCCTCTCTGGATCTGCCACTGTATCTTCTTGATAAATACCTTCTCTCTTTTATGAAAACAGGAAGAGTGTTTTCTCATCATTGAGGTACCAATACAGAGAGTGTGTGGTTATGAAATTCCATTCCCCCAATGAACAATTCTACCTTACAGATAAATGTCTTCTCTCTTTTATGTTTACAGGAAGAGTGTTTTCTCAATATAGAAGCTCCCATACAGAGAGTATGTGGATATGACACTCCATTTCCACATGTTTTTGAACCATTCTACCTTCCTGATAAATACAGACTATTTGAGGCTGTGAAAAAAGTGACAAATTATTGAGAATCATGGATGAGTGAACAAAACTATGCATTTGTTTGACAAGGAACAAAATTGTATAACAACTCATGAACAGAAACAGTTAAGTGTTGTTTATAAGTCTTGGATCTGATAATTTATCGTCACCATTCAATGGGACTGGTATTGTGACAAGTTTTATTTTCAGACAAATTATGCGATCACCTGTGGCGTCCAGCAGGCAGTCGGTGTCCACTTCTTAATTAGGAGCATAACTCTGTCACCTTAGGTCCAATTGATGTGAACCTCAGGAGTTAGGTTCCTCTTGTGATTATGGTGCGCAGTGCATAAGAACTATAACGCTACATAGCTCAATTTTTAGCTCCGGTATCGAGCTATTGTCATGGTTCGTTGTCCATCCATCCGTGCGTTGTTTGTGTAAAATCATTAAATTTTAAATTGAATGAACAACCCCCCCCCCCTCCCGATTCCTTTTACCCCTAGTGAAAATAAGGCTTTTGTTCTGCACTCAAATTAAAAATGAATCGATCTTACACTGAAACAAACAACTATCCTTTATTTATTGTGTCAACAGAATATGACAGTTACTAGAGCTGGGGCAAGTAGAATTTTTGTACTTGGGTACCAGGGATCTTGTTACCAGCTGATACTCAAGTACCCAATGATTACTGTCCAGTTCTTTAATGCTTTTCGGTGGTTAATCGAGAAATAACGATATATTATCACTTGATAATCTCACCGCAAAAAGCAGTGAAATTATCAAAAACTTATACCCTGCTTTTGTGCATTTCATCCTATCTGACGTCATCTATGCGGGGCGAAATAAGTGACGTCACAATGAATGTTGCATAGCAATCACGTGATAAATGACGCGCTTTACGAAAATATGTCCTAGAAAATTCACATTTTGTCTCATTTTTGCATTAAAGAAATAGAATAATCGTTTGTTTTTCGTGTAAGATCGATTAATATTTCATTTCATGAACAACAATAGCTATATTTTCACTCTCGTGAAAATATAGCTTTTGTTGTTCACTCAATGAAATATAAATCGATCTTACACTGAAACAAATGTTTATCCTCTATATACTTTTTTATCCACTAAATTCAAAGGTGAATCCAGAATTTCTGTAAAGAGAGTTGAACATACAAATTCTGACATGCTTTACAAGGGACACAGGTGTCGTGAAAGGTATATAGTGATTATACAACAGTTGGGTAACAGGTAATAATTCAGGACCCCGGAAAAATGTTATCCTACCTGATACCGGGGTACTTGAGTACTCATCCTTACTCTAACGGTTAGTCATCAGATCATGGACTGTACAATGAGGAGGGCTTGAATCTGTCTGATTTGATGTATCTGCACATAAAAGTAGTCCAATAAGAAATCTGTCTCAATTTTGATAAATCTTAACATTTTTGCATCATGATATTAAATAATTCCATGTGAAAAAAGTTTTTTTTTAAAATTTTAATTGAGGAATGAGACCAATAACCTTATAACTTTCATGTATGATAGTTTATGATTCCACTCTTTGTTTTCATACTGTGTTACTTGGTTTTTAGTGTCATAACTTAATGAAATCAACAAAATGTTTGTCTCCATTAAATTTAGGTCAAGTTCAAAATTGAGCCAAGAGGGGTCAAAAACGGGGTCAAGGAGTCAATTCTTACAAAAACCTTGTGCGCGCTCTTGTGGCCGCATTTTTTGCTCAAATATCTTGAAACTTGGTCAGAATGTCTGTCTCCACAAAATCTAGCTCAAGTTTAGAATCGGTCAAGTGAGGTCAAAATTAAAGTACATTGGTCAAATCTTAGAAAAAACATTATGTGCACTCTAGAGGCCACATTTTTTGGCCCAAATGTCTTGAATCTTAGTCAGATGCTTGTCTCTTTGAAATCTTGTTTAAATTCAAATCAAGTCAAGTAGGGTCAAAAATGAGATCAATAGGTCAAATCTTTGAAAAGCCTTGTGTGCCCTCTAAAGGCCACATTTTTGGCTCAAATGTTGAAACTTGGTCAGAATGTTTGTCTTCATGAAATCTCAGTCAAGTTCAAAAATGGGTAAACTTGGGTAAAAAATGAGGTAAGTTGGTCAAATTTAGGAAAGTCCTTTTGTGCACTCTAGAGGACACATATTTGGGTTGAACATATTGAAACTTGGTCAGATTGTTTGTCTTGAAATCTTAGATAAGTTGGATAGAGGGTCAAAAACTGTGACACCTCTTCAAATTTTAAAAAAAAAATGTGTTTAAGAGGAAACATAATTGACTCAAATGTCTTGAATTGTAAGCAGAATGTTTGTTTTCTTGATATCTTAGACTTTCGATAAGCCAGTCATGAATTTAAATTAGGTAGTTTTGACACTTTGCCACCTTTGTCAACTATATGCCTATTATACTTTAGATGAACACTTAAAGGCCAATGGCCCTCTTGTTTGTAATATTACGGAATAAATATAGTAAGAATCTAAGTATGCTTACTATTTTGAGGGTTGACCTTTGAACAAAGAATGTTATATTCTTGTGATTTACAAGTATATGTGACCCATGATCATCATGGGAAAAGGGACCCTCTCGGAAGTGTGTAAAGTGTTGACCCTAGTTAGACTGCGCGGATTGCGCAGACTGACTAGGATTGAAACTTTTCACACTTTTCTTTTTTTCTGAATCTAGATTTATCAATCTACCTTCCTGTGAAAGAATTTTTGAAAAGCGAACCTTGGTTGGCCTGTTTTAGAACCAATCTCTTTTTCAAATATCTTTTTATGATGTTCCCAGATGGTCCCTTTTCGCATAATTGGTCACATTTTCTGTGGTGCACCTTCAGAGGTAGTTCAATTAATGAAAAATGGTTGTTGTTTCAAACAGTATTTTAAATTTGTCAAATTACAAATATTATTACATTATGCACAAAATTTGTTATAATAAATGCTTAACATTATTTTTATGATTTATTTTCATGTAAAAATGTGTGGCAGATGGCTGTATATCTCATTATCATGTGACTATATTTTGGACTAGTCCCAACTTAGAATAAATACAAATGATAGTTGAAATTGACATGCAAGGTAGAAAAATTGTTGGAAAAGCAGGAATTGCGTCTTCTCCCTTACAACTTTTTCTGAGTTTGTGTTTGGTAATTCTTTTAGATTGAGATTTGAAAATAGTATTTGTGGTATATTTTTCTTTTAAAAAAAAAATATTAACAAAAAAGAAATTTAAAAAAAGATAAATGATTTAAAATAAAAATACTTGTTGTTTCTTTGTTTTGACTCGTCATAGCTCTGAGTGTTTGGGAACAGACAAACAGTTCCTTTTTAGCTCACCCGTGAGCTATTTTGATCGCCCATTGTCTGTCGTACGTCGTTGGTTGCCCTCAATTTTCTTAAAATATCTTCTACTCCTAAGCCCGTAAAACCATGGGCCAATCTTGATGGAACTTGGCAGGAATGATCATTGGGTGAAGCTCTACCAAAATTGTTGAAGTAAATGAAATCCACTCTTAATTCTCCCTTTACACTTAACAAAAAGAGTGAAAATAGGGAAAACCTCAAAAATCTTCTTCTCTGAAACCAGAAAGCAGACAGATTTCATATTTGGTATGTAGCATCATCTAATGGACCTCTACCAAGTTTGTTCATATCAAGACCTTGTGATCACATTTAGGCTCCACATGGGCGCAACCCTTTTTACAAAGAATCAAAGAGCAAAAATCTTTAAAAATCTTCTTCTTTGAAACCAGAAGGCAAACAGCTTTCATATTTTGGTATGTAGCATCACCTAGTGGGCATCTACCAAGTTTGTTCATATCAAGACCTTGGGGTCAGATTTTGGCTCCACCTGGGCGGATCCTTTTTTAAATAGAATCAAATAGCAAATTCTGAAAAAATCTTCTTCTCTGAAAGCAGAAGGCAGACAGCTTTCATGTTTTGTATGTAGCATCTTGTATACATCTTCTAGATATGTTCACATCAAGGCCCTGGGATAATATTTAGGCTCCACAGGGGCAATCCTTTTTACATAGATTCTAAGAGCAAAAAACTTCAAAAGCCTTCTTCTCTGAAACAAAAAACAGCCATCTTCCATGTTATGTTTTAAATATTAAATAGTGGACTTCTTTTAACATTTTCATGTCATGTCCCTTGGGTCATATGTGGGCTCTGAATGAACCCCCATATTTTACATAGACACAGAGGAAGATATCTTAAAAACTTGGTCTCTGAAATCAGAAGTCAGGGACTCTGGTGAGCGATCTGGTCCTCTTGTTGTGTGCATATGGTCTTCATCTTTGCTGTCCGTGCGTACAGACATAAGTGTGAGATATATTACAAGCTCAACTGAACTTCATTTATGAATGGCTTCTGATTTGGGACCAACTTATTTCTGGCCTCGAGAAATACTGTTGTTAGGGTTTTTTTCATACGGAAACCAGTCCCGCTTTCAGGATGACAAGTTGTCACAAACGGTTTTCAAATTATACATCGGTTTTCACAGAAGTGCACTCGCAAAGCGGGGTATAATTTGAAAACAGTTGCAACCTTTTGCCGTTCTGAAGAAACAGGGTTGGTTTCTGGCTGAAAATACAACAACAACGGTGCTTTGAAGAGACGTAGCTGACAGGTGAATGCCCAACGCGTTCTCTTGTCTTTTAATTAATATCAATAGAAAAGGCTGCCTTACTACATTGTTCATGCCTTTCGAGTAGGTGTTTCTATAAGGCTGTATTCTTTCGTGAACTTATGAACCCATTCAATAAATTCGTACAACTCAACGTCAATGAGTTAATTAATATTTGTAAATACAATGTATATGAATGCCTGGAAAAAAATGAAAAAGCTTTATTAGTTCAAAGCTCTGTAAACAAATACTCGCGGACAAAAGAAAAAATCCATAGCAACGTTTCGTTTCTTTTACTCGTAATGGCCTGTGTGTGGCATTTCCTGGAAGATCACATTGCCTATGGTAATAAAATTCCTTTTATAGTTCCTCAAAGTTTCTAAAGTAATAAACTTTAACAGAGTTTACCGAGGTTTCCCAATGATTTTCATTAGGAAACTTCGGTCAACATTGTGAAAGTTCATGATTTCCGAAATGTTGCAACGTCTGCAACGTTATGGACCGTTCTTAAATTTCAAAAACGGGAAGTTGTTAAAGTAGTTCCACTACTCCAATTTTTTAAAGTACAAAACAGATACTTAAGGCTAGGAGCAGATCGCTTGTCTGTGCAGGCTGATCTTGGACTTAACTGCGTGCAAAAACTTAGTTTGCAGCGGGCATATGTCGTAAACAGCATAAGAAAGGTATTTGATTTTGCGAAGAATTTTTTTTATCAAAAAGTAACTATCCAATTCCAATCAAATTGATTTTTAGACGGCACTGAAAATAAATTCCCCTGAAAATTATTTAAATTTTTCTTCCCTAAATGACAAAGCGTAAAAAAACATTATTCTATCAACTAAAAATTATCGTCTGCAATTTCTGAAATTCTGTGAAACTGGGTCAGTTAAGAATGTTGTCGTCTGATAATGGGTTTTGCTATCTTGCGATGACCGTTAAAACTGAAGTCTTGTAGGTTACCCGATTTATTGTGCTCAATAAGGCATCAAACATTAACTGGTTTCTATGGAAATACAGTCCTGCGTTCAGGATAATAAAACGTGGCAAACTGTATGCAATTTATACCCGCTTTGCACGCAAGTATATGTGCAAAGCGGGGTTTGATTTGCATACAGTTTGCCACGTTTTTTTATCCTGAACGCAGGGTAATTTATCATATGTGAAATTGACTAAGTGATTGAATTTGAAATGAAATTGATTGAGTTTGACATAGTAATTATATTTGAGCCAGCGCGTGTCATTTTAACTCTTTGAAATATGCTTGATGCGCAAACAATGAGCAGCTTAGACAGTTCTAAAGTTCAATAAGAAAAATTAGCTGTCTATCTATAGACATTATGAAGCCTTATTTATCTACAAAGCGCGAAATTAAGACCCTGGTCAGACTGTGCAGATGCACAGGCTGGCTTAAGTCTTTGCTTGGCGCATATTTGACTTAGTTGGAAATGTCACGCACGAGCTCATGCAGTTAGATAAAAGAAAAAATGATTTAAGTTTCATCTTTTAAAAAGAAGCCATCTGAATGAATGTACATTTGGTTTTATACAGAAATGAAGCACAAATAAGACAGTTTGACAAAAAAGTTATTACAGGGTATTCATGGTGCAAGGACAAAGGACGAATATAAGATACGCCTGGTTCTTTAAGGTTCACGTTATAAAAGCAACGTGTGTCGAACTACGTCAACGCTTTCTTCATCGGCGTCAGTAAACGGACAAGTCCGAGCGATGTTCGAAATGCAAGGCGAATTTCGGAAAGGATATATACACCGCTTTGAACCATTGGGCCCAATAGGCGTATCCAGGATTTTGAATTGTATACGCGCTCAAAAGGCGACTAACATAGAATATATCAAAGTGCTGTCAGCACTGTAAATCGGACATCATTGAGAGGCTGGGATAGTGCAATAGTTCGCCAATCAAAAGGGCTCAAATTTAGACAATAAAAGTTGGTAAAATATTTGCCCAATTTGTGAGTTTTTTGTCTTAACACTTCATCTTTTCGAGGACATCGCCAGCTCATCCAACCTCGTGGGTCCGATTTTGAAAGTGTGCTGATTCGATAGCCCTCTGCTAGTCTAAATTATTTCTTAGCAGATTTTTTTACGTTGTTATAAGTAGCACACGCCAAGCTAAAAGCTTGTCTGATGATATTATTCCTCTGTCTAGAGTTTAAAAGCCTGTTTAGCAACAAAACATTTTTCATTAAACTATTTGTACAATTTTGATTACCAACATGTTTGTTTTTCAAGCATTGGGTTTTCCCAAATACTATAAATGCATTTTCCCTCAAGAAACACGTGAAATCGGCAACTATGCTATTTATATCTTTGGTTTCTGACCAATCGATTAAATCTAGCAGCACTCTATGATTATTCATGAGTTATTCTAAAAATAGATCTCTCTTACTGCTATCCTATATCAGTTTATCGTATGTTTTTGTCGGTTTATTTGTTGTTGAATAATTTTTCTTCATACTCAAATTTTAATTTATTGTAAATAGGATTGGAGCGTGATCAGAGTGCTCATTGAAATCAAATATTTCAAAATTACAAAATTATTTCTATTTGTTAACACATAGTCAACAGTACTCATTCCACCAGTAGACTTCCCACGCTCCCTGTCAGAGTGCAGACGACCATTGACCAATGACAAACAACTTAATTGACACATTTAGAGCAGACGATGTCCATTGCATCTTCCACGTGGTGTGAATTTACGCGTGGGTTTTGACCGAGTGATAATCATAACAGAATTTGATTGGTTGTCAGCCCTACAACTGGTAAATGACCGTTCGAGAAAAAAATCAGAGTAGTAATATTGTAAGTGCTACAAATTTATTTTACAGTTAACCTATTGTACGTTTCAACTCCTTTACTCATCCGAAAATCTTGTTATAAACACTGAAAATACTAACTGGTAATTACTAAGAGCAAAAATTACATCAAATTTTGTATTAGCATCTTCTCTATTTGTCGAAAAGTAAATAAGATAAAAACAAAGTTTGTAGATTGTGACTGAAAGGCCGTTTCTTCGGTGTTTGAAAACACATTATTTGGTTTGAACACATTGCTCAGAAGATAAAGGTAAAAATGTACTGGGTCAAACAGACTGGATTTCTGGAAACCGGTATAAATCTCCGATTTAATAAGATAAAGACGATATGTGGACTGTGATCCGCTTCCGAATTCTATGATTTTAGCGTCGGTGAAAAATCAAAACATCGTAAATGCAGCTTGAATAAGCTGTAGTTTCGATGTTATGATCATTCATCACCGTTTTTTTTTCGAAAGAGGGTTTATTTCTATGACGCACTTGCGTACTGTGCGTAATGGTAGTTACGCCCTAGGTTACTGCCTTTCTCATGAAATTCCTTTTGACGTTATTTTGAATTTGAAACGGGAATCCATTTAAACGTTAGTTAGCACCTTTTCGTTCTACACAAAAGGTTCGGTGACATTCCAGAAGCATATATGCATTAATCGGACAATGAAACTGATTGAGTTTGACGAGTGAATTTTTGAAGATATCAAAAAGATGTAATAGAATTTCGATCATTTCGTTCAAAATAAACGATATTCGATTCCGATGAAATAAACTTATCGTTCTATAAATAGATTTTTGCGTATTTGAAGCAAATATTCAACAATTTACTCCATGTCGACGTCAGATTGACGTCGATCAATTACAATCTAGATCTAATAGCATTTTAGATCGTGATTTATCGGAAATACCGTCGTTAAGTAGCGGTTATGTGAGATACGACGTTCATGTAGGCGCTTCCAACTTAATGTCGGCAAATGAAACCATAGAACTTTTGGGATACTTTGAATGAAGTTTGGAGCGTTTTAGGTAATTTCGGTACGTTTTAAACGATTTGGTTGGGCGGAAGAAATGATATGAATGAAACTCGGAGTGAGTAGATTAGAACGTTTTTAGTGGAAAAGAACGTCAATTTTAAAACGTTATTGACTGTACTTTTTCATCAGGTGGTCTTCTTCTTCATGGAATGAAATCCTCCAAAAGAAATAATTTGTCTGGAATGGTATAAACTGGAATCCAATCACAAACCTGCCTAATGCCATTTAATTACCCTTTGATCTCGCATTTAGTCTCAATGAACAAAACCTTTAGAAATACGTCTTGGAATAAAGTGAAATTATTTTTCATGAGCAAATATCATTGCCTACAAATTTCGGACAACATTTCGATGGTTCAGTGCAAAAATATTGTAAGTGCCTATAAATGTATAGGCACTTACAATAGTTTTGCACCGACCCGTCGATTTTTATAAAAGTTGTCATCTGATTCTAACTCTTTATATCCTTTGAATCATGACACGTAGAAATCTTTGCGTTCCCTTTCCAAAGGCTAATCGATATTTCGTATATTTTATCCTATTCTATCAAAGTCGAGTATCAAAGTTCTATTATCGTTCTACCAGACATAATAATGATGGTGGTGGTGCTGATAATGACATCTGTATTTAAAAATGGTCATATATCAAGATACAGATGTTTCAGTATAAAACAACATAAAAATGATAAACCTATTTATAATATGGCATTCAAACGGGCGTGCAAATAATAAACATTCACAGTTTCACAATAAAAATGTAAGTGAGAAAAAAGGGGTAAACGTCTTATCAAAAAACTGAGAGCCGGAACATTTTAGGAAAGTTACAATTTTTTAAAAAAAAAACCTACTTCCTCAACGTTAATGATTCGGCATTGCGCTAGATAATGTGTAAATAATAATATCGTGATCTTTGGAATATCAAAAGTCTTAACTAAGCAGAAGATATAGAGATGGTTTTAGTATTAATTTAAGATTAATTTCATAAGCAATGATATCTGAGACGTTACCTTTGGTAGCCGGGAAAGTGATAAAAAAAAACCTTGACAACGAGTATCATAGATTATTCATTTCTTGCTTTCTTTTATTTCAGTCTCCCCCGAACTAAAGTCATTAAATTTGATATTGATGAAAATAATATAAAAGAGGATGAAACAGAGTTCAGTAAAAAATGTCCTTGATGATTTTTTTCTACAATACAACATATTTAATCATTAATGCTGAACCCGGAATATTCCTGCTTTGTCAGGAGCTATAGACAAACATCAGCCTGCACATATGTGCAGTCTGATGTGAGTCTACACCACCCGTTTCTCATTTTAAAACCAGAATTGTCAATAGATTTAGTTTTTCAAATAAAAAATTGACCTATAGTTGATTCTTTCAGTGCTTTTTGCTTAATTTTGATCCAAATTTTTAGCCAAAATTTGTTCAGCATGACAAGGGTTAATAAGATCAGTAGGAGATTATCGCGCAAACAACTACGCTATGTCGGCGGCTTCAATAGTCTTAACAGTTTTGGATATCTTAAAGCGATTTAGAATAGTTTTGATTGTCAATTCCACAATGTTACTGTCTAACTTATTGACTGTGGTAATGATTACTGGCGGTCAATTGATTATTCTCGCTTGACTACCTGTTTCATTTAAACTGCCATCCAATGCACCGACAAACTAGTGTAATTACAAAAAATGGGTGAAAAAAAAGAAATCTTCACTCTTTATAGATAGATATGATCTTGTTGCCTCTTCGGGTGGTCAGCATAATATTCTTAATGAAATTTGTCGTTATCTATGCTGCCCAATATCAGTATTTCTTTAATGCTTTTCGGTGGTTTATCGAGAAATTTTGGTAGATTATCACTTGAAAATCTCACCGTAAAAGCAGTGCATTTTGTGCATTTCACCCTATCTGACGTCATCTATGCTGGACGAAATAAGTGACGTCACAATGAACGTTGCGTAGCAATCTCGCGCAAAATGACGCGCTTTACGAAAATATATTCCTAGAAATTTCACATTTTGTCTCATTTTTGCATGAAAGAAATAGAATAATCGTTTGTTATTCGAGTAAGATTGATTAATATTTCATTTCGTGAACAACAAAAGCTATATGTTCACTCGTGGCTCTGCCACTCATGAAAATATAGCTTTTGTTGTTCACTCAATGAAATATAAATCGATCTTACACTGAAACAAAAGATTATCCTCTATATCACACACATATTAAATTATTGGAAATGTTACACACAGGCTCATATAATGCTGGTCTACCGCGTGCATCTTTTAAGAGTATCTCGAACATTTTTCCTGAAAGATGAGCTAAGCCACATGTAAAAAATTGGGTTAGCAAAGTTATTTATGACGTAGAACCGGACCATCAAGAATATAACGATCCTTCCTATTGGGTGATTCTTCACGCTATTAAATGACGTCAGCACCGCCATTGCAATAGCCGGAAACAGCGTTGAAATTATGTAAAAAATTGTTATTGCGCCCATGATCTTCGTTGTCTTGTTGACTTGTTTCAAGGATTTGATAACTCGACGATGTCTGTTTTGAACACGCATTCCACGAACAGCACTTTCTTTTTTCCTGAGTGACATTGACTCGTTTACCACCCCGTCGCCGAACTTATTCTCTTTGGTTTTGTTTTCACAAGTATCTGATTGTCCTGAATAGATCGATACTCCTGAGGTAGTTTGCTTCGGTCGAACACGTACAATGTTAACATTAAGGGTCTTGGCCTCATTCGAAATTGACCGCGTTTGAAAGCTATTCTTTCTTGACGTTCCGGTGTTGTTGTCTATGGGGAGGCTGGGACTAAGAGGTTTAACTTTGACACGATTTCGAATTTTGATAGCTATTCTACTGTAAAGAAAGCACAATAAAGTTGCACTTGCTATATTGATCAGCAAGAAAAACCCGTACAAAACCAGTCTCAAAGTGGCCCTGGCCGAGTCCAACACACACTCACCATCCTCGTTTAAATGTGTTGTGAAGAAGTGAGAAATGCTGAAAACCGCTGATCCCACGGTACTCACAAGACAACAAATGATCGCAGTCTTCGCCGTAAACTGGGAGTTGTGCGGCTTACACGTCTTGAGGTATCTATCGATCCCAACTAAAGTTATCAGGAAAGTTGACTGTATTACCACAAAATGTGCGAAGTAGATATGTAGGCGGCAAAGTTCGACTGACGAAATACCGCTCCATATCTCTGGTAGGATCGTGACTATATGTGTGGGACCACTTATCAAGAGTGACATGATGTCGGTAATTGTGATGAATATAACAAACCAATCTGTGGACGTTCTCTGGCGGATCTTGAACAACACCATGGTTACTAGGCTGTTTCCTGGGATCCCTATTACCATGGCAACCGCGATGAACACTACAACAACCATTTTACTCCAAAATGGGACGTGAGTACTAAGCGGAGAAAATTTTTCATCACTCTCAAAAGTTTCGGTAAAGTTAGTAAGATTTCCATAAGCCAACGATTCGTTGCTGGAATTCATATTTGGAGATTTTGTTAAATTTGTCTTATTTACAAAAAAGTGTTTTCAAATCAACCCTTCAACCATCACATCATGAAATGTTAGTTTGTCTTTCCATGGCTACAAAATTAATTGGGTTTTCGAAATTGTTCTTTATTTATCTCTTTATTTTCGACGTTGTTTAATTGAATGGAAATGAATTTCACATCTTCTACCGTCGACCAGCTTGATTCATCGACCAGCTTGTACTTGAAATCTCAGGTAGCGATGTTGGCAGAGTCTGTAAGAAATGAAATAAAAGTGAATACATCGTGACCAATCACGCGTTTTTGGACCATACGAAGTCTACGTAAAGCGAATATTTTAAAATGAGATTTAATCCAACAGAGGTCAGCCAGAGGTTACATTTCAAAAGTTTATACAAAGGAATGTAAACGATTTTCCAGATTCAGAAAATACACAGAATTGTAAAAGTTTTGTGGTTTATTTGTATGGGTTTGGACGGTGCTTTCAACATAAATTCAGTTTTATTGTGATGACTGGTGCACCTCGCCATGGTTTCCTATCGTTTCTCACACCAGTACAACAGAAAGTCTTCATCCGAGCCACTAGCTGCTATGCCAACTTAGGTGCACTATTTATCATACATCCATTTTGAAAAGATTTAATCCTAGTCATTCAGCGCAATTCGCTAAGTATGACAAGGGTCAATATTTGTCTCACTTTCTATGTGGTCTCTTTTTGCCTGACGTGTCACATTATTTGTATTTTTGACCCGCCATGCAAAAAAAGGGACAATCTTTGTAGCGCTTAAAGTGTCGACCCCAGGCAGACTGCGCGGACTACGAAGACTGACTGGGGTCGAAACTTTTCGCAGTGTGCTTATTTTGTGTATCTAGAATGATCAATATACCTTGCAGTGAAAGAATTTTTTGAAATGCGACCTCTGGTTGACCTATGCTGGACCCAATCTCTTTTTTCAAATATACATCTTACAGAGTTCCAAGGTGGTCTCTTTCCGCGTGACGGGTCACATTTATTTTCACTATCATACTTTAAAGATTCGTGCATTCTGAGTAACTGGTTAGCTAAAATCATGACTGTAGATTCACCAGGTGCAGAGCATCTTGGGGGAGGGTGGAGTGCTTTGTTGAGAATTTTGAATCCCTACAGCCTTTATATTTAACATGGATTGATCAACTCATTAAAGAAAACTTTAAATGTCTCAGACTCAGCCTGTATATCTAGCATGGATTAGCTGATCACAGACCTTTTATTAAAAAAGCTTAAATAAATAATGACCAGGGGAGGAGCAGAGGAGGGGGAAGGATTATTTCAAATGTTATCTGATTGAATAAGTGAAAATCTCTTTTTCTGTGGTTGCATGGACATACCTAGGTAATGAAGCTTTTTTCCTCAGGTGAGCGATCCAGGGCCAACGACCCTCTTGTTAAAAGTACAAAACAGACATTAAAATGCCCTAAATGACAAAGCGTGATAAAAAGTTATTCTATCAACTAGAAATTGTCGTCTGCGATTTCTGAAATTTTGTGAAACTGGGTCAGTTAAGAATGTTGTCTTCTGATAATGGGTTTTGCTATCTTGCGATGACCGTTAAAACTGAAGTCTTGTAGGTTACCCGATTTATTGTGCTCAATAAGGCATCAAACATTAACTCGTTTCTATAGAAATACAGTCCTGCGTTCAGGATAATAAAACAAGGCAAACTATATGCAATTTATACCCGCTTTGCACGCAAGTATATGTGCAAAGCGGGGTTTGATTTGCACACAGTTTGCCACGGTTTTGTTATCCTGAACGCAGGACAATTTATCATATGTGAAATTGACTTTAAGTGATTGAATTTTAAATGAAATTGATTGAGTTTGACGAGTGAGTTTTTAAAGATATCAAAACGTGAGAAGTAATATTACTTCGATCATTTCGTTCAAAATAAACGATATTCGAATCTGATGAAATATACTTATCGTTCTATAAATAGATTTTTGCGTATATTCAACAATTCACCCCATGTCGACGTCAGATTGGCCTCGATCAATTACGATCCAATAGCATTTTAGATCGTGATTCTATCGGAAAAACCGTCGTTAAGGTAGTGGAACCATAATAGTTCCGCAACATTTCGGAACTGATGATCTTTCACAATGTTGACCGAGGTTTCCTAATGAAAAGCATTAGGAAACCTCGGTTAACACTGTTTAAGTTCATTACTTTAGGAACGTTGTTGAACTGTTACAGGTCCACTACCTTAAGTAGCGGTTATGTGAGATACGGCGTTAAACTAGCGGATATATCATGTAGGCGCTTCCAAATTTATGTCGGCAAATGAAACCATAGAATGTTTGGGGTAGTTTTAATGAAGTTTTGGAGCGTTTTATGTAATTTCGGTACGTTTTAAACATTTTGTTGAGCGGTAGAAATGATATAAATGAAACTCGGAGTGAGTAGATTAGAACGTTTTTAGTGGAAAAGAATGCCAATTTTAAAACGTTATTGACTGTACTTTTTCATCAGGTGGTCTTCTTCTTTATGGAATGAAATCCAATCCAAAAGAAATAATTTGTATGGAATGTTATAAACTGGAAGCCAGTCACAAACCTGTCTAATACCATTTAATTACCCTTTGATCTCGCATTTAGTCTCAGTTAACCCTTTCCTGTTTAATCCCTGCTTTTTACGTGCCTGTGATTTTATAATTGAGAAAACATTGTGAAAAAAGAAGAAATTGCTTCTGACAAGCAATTTGTTCTTTTTCCACACTATTTTCTACCCTACTGAAGGTTATTTTTCAAATTAAATCCACTTTAAATTTCGTGTGCAAAACCTTTGAATTTGGACAGGTCCAACATTTTGTAACACAGGAAATGGTTAACAAAACCTTTAAAATACGTCTTGAAATAAAGTGAACTTATTTTTCATGAGCAAATATCAATGCCTTCAAATTTCAGACAACATTTCTATGGTTCGGAGAAAAGCTATTGTAAGTGCCTATAAATTTATAGGCACTTACAATAGTTTTACACCGACTCATCGATTTTTATAAAAGTTGTCATCTGATTCTAACTCTTTATATCCTTTGAATTATGACACGTAGAAATCTTTGCGTTCCCTTTCCAAAGGCTCATCGATATTTCTTATATTTTATCCTATTCTATCAAAGTCGAGTATCAAAGTTTTATTGTCGTGCTACCAGACATAATAATGATGGTAATGGTGCTGATAATTATATCTTTATCTAAAGAGGGTCATATATGAAGATACAAATGTATCATTATAAAACAACATAAAAATGATAAACCTATTTATAATAAGACATTTAAACGGGCGTGCAAATAATAAACATTCACAGTTACACAATAAGAAATATAAGTGAGAAAAAAAGGGGAAAACGTCTTATCAGAAATCTGTTGGAGTCGAAACATTTTAGGAAAGTAAAAATTAAAAAAAAAAAAAAAAAAAAAAAAAAAACTACTTTCTCAACGTTAATGAATCGGCATTGCGCTAGGTAATGTGTAAGTAATTATATCGTGATCTTTGGAATATCAAAAGTCTTAACTAAGCAGAAGATATAGAGACGGTTTTAGTATTAATTTAAGATTAATTTCATAAGCAATGATATCTGAGACGTTACCTTTGGTAACCGGGAAAGTGATAAAAAAAACCTTGACAACGAGTATCATAGATTATTCCCTGTCATTTCTTGCTTTCTTTTATTTCAGCCTCCCTCGGACTAGAGTCATTAAATTTGATATTGATGAAAATAATATAAGAGAGGATGAAACAGAGTTCAGTAAAAAAAATGCCCTTGATGATTTTTTTCTACAATACAACATATTTAACCCTTGTCATGCTGAACCCGGAATATTCCTGCTTTGTCAGGAGCTATAGGCAAATATCAGCCTGCACATATGTGCAGTCTGATGTTAGTCTACACCACCTGTTTCTCATTTTCAAGCCAGAATTTGCAATAGATTTTGTTTTTCAATTAAAACATTGACATATAGTTGGTTCTTTCAATGCTTTTTGCTTGATTTTGATCCAATTTTTTAGCCAAAATTTGTTCAGCATGACAAGGGTTAATAAGATCAGTTGGAGATTGGCGCGCAAACAACTACGCTATGGCAGCGGGTCCAATAGTCTGAACAGTTTTGGATATCTTAGGAGATTTTAAAATGGTTTTGATTGTCAATTCCACAATGTTACTGTCTAACTTATTGCATGTGGTAATGCTTACTGGTGGTCAGTTGATTATTCTCGCCTGACTACCTGTTTCATTTAAACTGCCATCCAATGCACCGACAAACTAGTGTAATTTCAAAAATGGGTGAAAAAAAAGGAATCGGGTTTGATAGAAATGCCCAACTTTCATTTATATCGCCCCGAAGAACGGCTCAAACGATTCCTTTGAAGAATTAGGTACCAGAGAGTTCACAGAATGTTAAAGGTTTCGTACAATTTCCGACGATATCGACACCGACAACGCAAAGGCTACAGCAGTATTCGGATCATCGGCAAGTCTAGCCCTTGAAATCCGCGGGTTTTTTTAAAGGAAAAGTTTGCCAAAACAAGTTCATGAAAATCATTCAGTCATAGAAAATTCTAGGTTAAACATTTGGGAAATATTAAAACCACTCATTATTTAAGGAAAAAAGTGAGCACGTGCCGGACACTTCGACATTTGACAAGTTAATAAAAAAATTACGAAAATATCGGAAAGATTGTCTAAAAATAAATGTGATTTCACCGGATAATGTTGATAGTTTTTCATTTGTTTATTTTGTTTGTTTTTCTTTTTTTGAAAGTTCAGCAATTCTTTTTTCAAAGTTGAGCAATTCTTTTTGAGCGAAGCCGTTTTCACGTCTTTATTTGTCACCTTTAGCTTCCTTTTTACCCGAATTTGGTAATTATTCATAATCACTCTGTCACAGAATAGGCCTAATATTATTATTATTAGCCAGAGCGTGACATTTTCAACAATTTCGCATCAGATCACCCTGTGCAGTCGCACAATCTGGCCAGAGTCTTCACTCTGCGCTATATAGATAGATATGGTCGTAATGCCTCTTCGGATGGTCAGCATATATTCTTAATGAATTTTGTCGTTATCTATGCTGCCCAATAAAAGTATATCACACACATATTAAATTATTGGAAATGTCACACACAGGCTCATATAATGTTGGCCTACCGCGTGCATCTTTTAAGAGTATCTCGAACATTTTTCCTGAAAGATGAGCTGAGCCACATGTAAAAAATTGGGTTAGCAAAGTTATTTATGACGTAGAACCGGACCATCAAGAATATAACGATCCTTCCTATTGGGTGATTCTTCACGCTATTGAATGACGTCAGCACCGCCATTGCAATAGCCGGAAACAGCGTTGAAATTATGTAAAAAATTGTTATTGCGCCCATGATCTTCGTTGTCTTGTTGACTTGTTTCAAGGATTGGATAACTCGACGATGTCTGTTTTGAACACGCATTCCACGAACAGCACTTTCTTTTTTCCTGAGTGACATTGACTCGTTTACCACCCCGTCGCCGAACTTATTCTCTTTGGTTTTGTTTTCACAAGTATCTGATTGTCCTGAATAGATCGATACTCCTGAGGTAGTTTGCTTCGGTCGAACACGTACAATGTTAACATTAAGGGTCTTGGCCTCATTCGAAATTGACCGCGTTTGAAAGCTATTCTTTCTTGACGTTCCGGTGTTGTTGTCTATGGGGAGGCTGGGACTAAGAGGTTTAACTTTGACACGATTTCGAATTTTGATAGCTATTCTACTGTAAAGAAAGCACAATAAAGTTGCACTTGCTATATTGATCAGCAAGAAAAACCCGTACAAAACCAGTCTCAAAGTGGCCCTGGCCGAGTCCAACACACACTCACCATCCTCGTTTAAATGTGTTGCGAAGAAGTGAGAAATGCTGAAAACCGCTGATCCCACGGTACTCACAAGACAACAAATGATCGCAGTCTTCGCCGTAAACTGGGAGTTGTGCGGCTTACACGTCTTGAGGTATCTATCGATCCCAACTAAAGTTATCAGGAAAGTTGACTGTATTACCACAAAATGTGCGAAGTAGATATGTAGGCGGCAAAGTTCGACTGACGAAATACCGCTCCATATCTCTGGTAGGATCGTGACTATATGTGTGGGACCACTTATCAAGAGTGACATGATGTCGGTAATTGTGATGAATATAACAAACCAATCTGTGGACGTTCTCTGGCGGATCTTTAACATAACCATGGTAACGAGGCTGTTTCCTGGGATCCCTATTACCATGGCAATCGCGATGAACACTACAACAACTACTTTACTCCAAAATGGGACGTGAGTACTAAGCGGAGAAAATTTTTCATCACTCTCAAAAGTTTCGGTAAAGTTAGTAAGATTTCCATAAGCCAACGATTCGTAGCTGAAATTCATATTGAATGGATTTGTTTAATTTGTCCTATTTACAAAACAGTGTTTTCAAATCTACCCTTCAACAATTACATCATGAAATGTTAGTTTGTCTCTCCATGGCTACAAAATTAATTGGGTTTTCGAAATTGTTCTTTATTTGTCTCTTTATTTTTGTCGTTGTTTAATAGAATGATAATGAATTCGTTATCTTCTACCGTTAATTCATCGGCCAGCTTGAAATCCCAGGTAGCGATGTTGACAGAGTCTGTAAGAAATGAAATAAAAGTGAATATATCGTGACCAGCCACGCGTTTTTGGACCATACGAAGTCTCCGTAAGTGAATATTTTAAAGGGAGATTTAATCCAACAGAGGTCAGCCAGAGGTTACATTTCAAAAGTTTATACAAAGGAATGTAAACGATTTTCCAGATTCAGAAAATACACAGAATAGTAAAAGTTTTGTGGTTTATTTGTATGGGTTTGGACGCTGCTTTCAACATAAATTCAGTTTTATTGTGATGACTGGTGCACCTCGCCATGGTTTCCTATCGTTTCTCACACCAGTACAGCAAAAAGTCTTCATCCGAGCCACTAACTGCTATGCCAACTTAGGTGCACTACTTATCATACATCCATTTTGAAAAGATTTAATCCTAGTCATTCAGCGCAATTCGCTAAGTATGACCAGGGTCAATATTTGTCTCATTTTCTATGTGGTCTCTTTTTGCCTGACGTGTCACATTATTTGTATTTTTGACCCGCCATGCATGTTTCAGATTTCTAGATTCTTTGAACAAATAAAAAGAGAGCCTTACCCGGTTTTCGCCCATCTATTGCTGACGCGTGATCAAGGAGTAATGATCAAGAACGTCATTTTCCTGAAATAATTATCAATACAATAATAGTAATTATGATTCTTACTAGAACAAATCATAACGTTGTCGGGGTCATATCGAGGGGTCAGAGCAAAACTATTGTAAGTGCCTATAGATATATAGGCACTTACAATAGTTTTGCGCTTATCCCTTGATATACCCTAACGACCGCCTTACGTATACCGATGAGACACGAGGTCAAAGTTGTCATAATTTACACAGCAACGATGAAAAATAAGCAATAGAAGGCCCTTTTATTTTAATAATAATTATAATAATTATAATAATAATAAAAGTAATAATAATAATTATAATAATTATAATAATTATAATAATAATAATAATGTTTATAATAACATTAAGTACACAACAAGAAAAAATAAAGAAGGGTCTTTTAGTTCAATACTACTACTACTACTACTAATAATAATAATAAAAATAATAATAATAATAATGATAATAATTATATCTTTATTTGATAATGGTGAAACATCGAGACAAATCTTTAGAAAATAAGCAAATTGAAAATTCTCTTTTTTACAATGTTGCCTTCAGTGAATGAAAAATGAACGAAAGTGATAATCTAATTGATCAATGATATCATGATGAAAATATGATGAAAGACACTGAAAAATATGATGACATGTGAAAAACGATGGATCATTTTAAAAGAAAATTCATGAATTAGCAAATCTTTGGACAGATACACTATTTAATTGAATAAATTAGATGTTTTCTGCTTGGATTTAGTTACGAGCAAATACTGTTAAGTATTTTTTATGAAGCTGGATAAAGAAGATGCATTTCTAATTGAAATTAGAATTCCATTCCGCACACGTATACTACTATATGAAAAAGAACGTTTTTTGTTCAACGAATTAAATTTTAAGTGTGAGATGTCATTATTTGCAGACGGCCTTAAATAATAATTACTGTTTTTTACGAAATGAAAATAACCCCATTCATATATTCTGGTAAAAGGTTATTATGGCATTTGAAATTAAAACACCAGTATAATAATTATATCAGTTGTCAAATGTCATCGAGTTTAGTCAAGAAAAAAGTTCAATCGATGATGTTTTTGAAGAAGCGCCCCCAAAAAACACAAGCTGCTCTTTTTGATCGAGGCTTAACCGAATAAGCAACGAAGAGAAATTGAAGAACAAATTGGTGGCCATTTTAAAAGCAGCGGGAATACCCACATTATGCTGACATCTTGGCACGGAGGCTATTTACAGTAAATCTTTTTAGAGCGATCACGTCTATAAAGCGATAATTCTATTATGCGACCGTTTTCAAAATCCCTTCCTTAAATCAATATCTTTACAAAGAAGATATCATTGGTCAAAAAATAGTGATTAATACGATGTTTTAAAACTCAGTAGAATAATCCTATTCACCTTAATTTGTACAATGTAACATGATTGAGAAATTCGAAAAAAAAATTACATGTTTCAATGATAATTGAGCCTGTGTGTGGCATTTCCAACGTTTTGAAATGTGCGCGAGGTTCAAACATTGAGCAGCCTATTCTGCCACATGATATAGATATAAAGTTGCCTTTTGGTCTACATTTACCTTGAGACCTTATATATCTACCAAACGCATAGTGAAGACTCTGGTCAGACTGTGCAGATTTACAGGCTGGTCAGAGTCTTTGCTTTGCGGTTATTTGAATTTGTTGGAAATCTCTCACACAGACTCAATTATGTTTTTATTTGTAATCAAAACGTGTTCTAGGCGACAATTCTCTATGACGATCGCTCTTTGGTGGTGCCGTCAGTGGTCGCTTAAGACAAGTCTTAGTTTACACTATATATAGTGAAGAGCTTATGCAATTGATTAAAAATCAACATTTAAGGTAGTGGACCCGTAAAAGTTCAGCAACATTTTGGAAGTCATGAACTTTAACAGTGTTAACCGAGGTTTCCTAATGATTTTCATAATGATTTTCATTAGAAAACCTCGGTTAACATTGTGAAAGAACATGTGATCCGAAATGATGCGAAACTATTACGGGTTCACTACCTTAAACTTATTTCGTAAAACATGAGTGTGACCCATCACGCGAAAAGGTAGGCTACCATAAAGAAAGTGAGAAATGTATCAGTCCTTGTCAGACTAAGCGTGTAGCGCCGGCTGACAAGGACCGATTTTTTATACATATTTTTACTTCTTGCTGTTTCGAAAGTTCCAATTCTGACTTCCTATGTAAGCGTTTTCGCAATGGTATCTCTGGTTGGCTCCCGTTTGATCCATTCCCCATTTTCAAATACCTATTGTGCGGATTACAAAAGATGGTCCCTTCTGCGAGACGGGTCACAAACAGTTCCGCAAAATAATCGCCAAGGTGTAAATCTGACCAATATTTCAAATATCTGCAATCATTTGAAGAGATGAAGAGAGTTCTTTTTCAATTTCATAGAGGCGAGAAACTAACTAGTGCTACTTGAGCAGCTGGTTGCTCCAGAGACCTGAATCGACTGATATGATGAGAAATTCAATGAAAATGAATGAATCAATTAATTAACCTTAGTTTCATGAAAATGTGTCGAAATAATTTTTCCCATATATATAGAGAGAGAAATGACCTCCGCTCATAAAAAGACATATTTTTCATCTGATCACAATAATTTTGTCCGATATTTTTCAAAGATTTACATCGAGCAAATTTCTGATCAGGGATGTGCTACTTTAAAATGTAGCAAAATCGCCCTTATCTATATAAGGCTACAAACGACGAATAAATCAAATAATCCGGACTTACCGGCTGCGATTCAGCAAACCATCAAATCCGATACCAAGGAAGGCGACGAAAATTGATATTTATTTTTTCAAATCCAATTTCCAAACACAGCAAACCTTCAGTCGATCGGCTCGTCATTGCAGGTATCATTACCGGTTAATTTTCATTCGATAGAAGAAGTTTTCCTCTAAGTACATGTATTGGCAAACCATCCCTAAGTTTTCCTTGTAAATTTAGGAATGGAAAAGGAAGTCCCCGTTAATTATCGGTTCGCATATCATTACTAAACAAAGGTGACGACCGCAGGGTCATATGAGGTAAGGCCAAAATGAAATACGGCTCATCTTGCTCGAACGACCACGTCATTTGAATTAAGCGACCGTTTTCAAAAGTTCCTTCTTTTTTATAAAAAAATATCTCTAAATGTCTTCAGACTTTTTTTTCTATAAATGTACATGAATCCGATGTTTTAATAACTTATTAAAATCTACATGCAAATTTAGATAAGATTAATTACAAATAGAATATCAAATTTGTGTTCATAAAATACCGAATTTATCAGACTCGTCATCTAAAATTGATAAAAACTCGGCTCAGTCTCGTCCTTATCTGGTTATAGATGTCTCGTTTAATAAATTTGGTATACAATGACCACTCATTCAATATCCTCTAACTACGTCCGATAGATTGTGTGTCCATAAGAGTTTTATCATTTACTGCGACTGTGAAAAGGGGTCGTCTCAAAAGAAACTTGCACACATCCGGGTATTTCATTACGAGGGATCACAAATCATAGCATACTTTTTGGACAAAGGGTTTCGATGTTGTACAGCCTTTTCTTTATTATTATCGGCGATTTAAATCATGAACTACAATAGTTGCTGAGAATAATCTGTTAATATACTATCCAACCTGTAGCCATCAAAGGTACCTTACAAGAGACAATAATGAACATGTTGTATTAGAAAATTATGTATAGAATTAAGGCTAAGATATTCTTTTTTTCGAAAAATCAAATTAAAGATTCAAACTTATTTCCTGTCGCCTCTATAGGTCTACTAAAGCAACACAACTCAATACCAATTCGCCCATTTGCAATCAAGTTTCTTACATTAATCTGGAGATAGCTAACAAGTGTGTCATTGGTGATTCACCTGAAAAGGCAATACCAACTCAACTTAAAAAAAATACTAATAAGGTATTGTGTTTCACTTAACTGTATTTTACTGCCTTTGCACTAAGTTTAATAGCACGGACATCCCATCAAGATTACAGTGATTTCTTCTGTCGCCGCGTAGGAACTTCTCAAGTCACGTGATTCCCCACCTTGTAATCTTCAAGAGAGAAAACCACCCAAAGATGGTGTCATCCACACACACACACACACACACACACACACACACACATATATATATATATATATATATATATATATATATATATATATATATATATATATATATATATATATATATAAAGGCTCATTTCCGAGATATTTTTATGTTTTACCTTTCAGGACCTTCTATTAGTTATATGGCCGTCCATAGAGCCCACCTCCACA
This sequence comes from Fragum whitleyi, assembly GCA_948146395.1. NCBI lineage: Eukaryota > Metazoa > Mollusca > Bivalvia > Cardiida > Cardiidae > Fragum > Fragum whitleyi. The sequence continues at coordinate 50,134,937 of OX411546.1, forward strand.
ACCAAAGAGAACTTGCAACACAAATCTTAAAGAGTATGTCCCATGTAGCACTCATGTGAAGTTTGGTTGGATTCTGACCTTTAGTTTCAGGGATTTTTTTTTATAAATTTTAACATGCCCAACCATTTTTAGTGACTCGACTGCCCGGATAGAGTAGCCTGTGTTTAGGGTATTATTGGAATTTAACAAAGAAACACGAAAGAGCATAACGCCAAAATAAATTCTATGAAGTGTGGTTCAAAACAAGTTGATAGTTTAAGAAGGAAAGAATTTTATATATGTATTGAACAACAAAAATAACGCAACACTTAAGATTTAAGGTTTAACTTTTTCCATAATCTCAATATTGGAGGAATGGTTATTTCCGAATAAACATTGACCAATTATTGATCTGGGCCCAAAAGAATGGCACCGTAGAAATGGGCAATGAAGAGTTACAAACGCATAGAGGCGACTACCCCCCAAAATTCAAATTTTGAATTAGAATCATTTTTATTGCTCAGTAAAAGTCAAAAGCGCATGAGTTCATGTGCAATATTGCTCTAAACGAATGTCTGACTCGTGGATTTTTGAATTTTACTTAGAGTAAATCCAACATTACTATCCAAAGGCTCTTCATGATGCCTAAATCTGTCTCAAAACCTTGCGTTTTTGCGCTATTTTGTGGACTCTCATTGCAAGCTCGTTTCTAATTTGCTAGAGTTTTACATACGTCTGGTCGGTGTAAGAGAAGGCATTGGTATAACTTAAGAAGGTGTTTGCGAAGAACGTTGACAATGGCATGAGATGAATGGACTGTAACGCTGACTTTCTTACAGGGGTTACCCTATGACTATCAGTAATGAAGGAGTCGATACACGGCCGAGATACCCCATCGTTGTGATTCACTGTCATCATTAGTGCACGAAAACCTGAAAAACTTTTACCTAGAGAGTAAAGAGTTTCCGGTGATTACACATTTCAATATGGTCTCCCCACAATACCAGGGGCCAGTTTCACCAAACCATTTAAGACGCATTTTTGTCTTACCGATCACTTACCACATATTTAGGACAAAAATTACGTATCACCAATTTATCAATACCCATTTAATTATTTCTTATTGTTACTATTTCGAAAGTCACCAGTAAGACAAAAATACGTCATAAGTGTTTTGATGAAAGTGGCCCCAGCATTCAATTGCAGTAGTTGTTGAAATTGTTGTTTTTACCTTAAAGAGGTCGTGCTTTGACCCTTCATGGCAGAGGCAAGTGTCCTTAGTTTTAATTACGAAAATTAATCAGTTCTAGACTTTGGTGCAATGACGTTCTGAAATTCAATGTTTCGTTATCGCCAAACTCCAAAAGATGGCTTGGTCTGATAAATGTCTACACGGCAATTCGTTGCCCTCTTTATATGGTGTATTACCCTCCAACTTTAATTTCAAACAATGCATTCTATCTGCTGCATGAGCAGAAAACACTTTTGTCATAATAAAGTGTCTCTGCTCAAGTGAGTTTAGGCTCAGGAATACATCTTACAACAGTTGTTTACCTAGTGACCGGCAAAAATGAAGATATATCATGACAGCAAATCGGTTGATTTCGGGACATAATTATTTGTCGTTCAAAGGCGATGCGTTATTTTTGTTGTTCAGTATATTGCAACGTGCGGGACCGTTTTGGTGACTCAATGCATCAGCCATGCACATTATATAACGAAGAAAAATAAAGGAGCATAACCAAGGAATTTTACAGCAAAGTTATAGTTATATCCGACCAGTAGTTTTAAAGAATTTCTCTTATATATGAGCCTGTGCGTGACATTTTCAACCATTTCAGTCTGTCCAGTCTTCACTTTGCGCTATTAAGATAGAGACGTTCTAAAAGAATCTTTTACAGACAGACAGGAAACCTTCCACTTTTACTATTTGGCTGTGTACGCCGCAAAATGTTTGCAACTCACGCATATCTCAAATTGTTGGACATGTCACGCACAGGCTCATATAATAATTATTTCCCTTTAATTTGGTCATTCTTGAGACTCGACAGTCCTTGCACCAAATTTTTCAGCCACACCAGAATGTAATGGATTAAATCTGACAGAATGCAGTTTGGTTGAGTTCTGACAAAAACACGGGTAGTTAAGATAGATAGCTTTTATTTAGGTAAAAGATACATGACATTACATGGTAAAACATGAAATAAATGACCACAGTGTAGCCAGTATATCAAACAGCATAAAACACATGATCACAGATATTAAATAGATACCATGTCTGCCACATCCCTACCTAGGATAACGCAAAAAAGAGAAAGGTTATCTCTTATTTCCATTGCGGTCCTATGCAAGGGTGTGGCCGACATAGAGGGACATGGTGATTTACTTTGGTAATTATAAAATACTCATCTTATCACAGCATTTTTATCACAGTAAAATGAATTTAGGTATTACAAAGCTTAGCTTAGGTGCCCTTTAATTTTAGCTTTAAATCTAGAAAGTGACTCAATAGCTTTGATATCGCCTGGTGAGCGATTCCAAAGGCTGCAGCCCATGTAAGAAAACGACTTTCTCCCATGGGACCCAACATTCGGCACCGCAAAACAACTACTACTGTTAAATCTGGTATTATAACTGTTTAAGGATGCCGGCGGTGCAAAGTGTTGTTTCATATAGTCAGGTGCTAATCCGTTTTTAATTTTGAACACGTGTAAAAGCGTAATCTCTTCTACTCTTTTGGAAACGGGCAACCATCTTAGAGTTTTGAAATGTATATCTGAAATTTGGGATCTCTGAGGTAACTCTAGAACAAATCTAATCATTTTATTTTGCATGATTTGGAGCTTATCAGTCCACTTCTTGTTTGTACCAAAATACCAAGATGCACAAGCGTAATCAAAATGACATTGAATTAAGGATGAAACAAGCAGTTTTCTAGTTTGGAATGTTAGATATTTGCTTTTACGATACAAGAATTTCAGACGTGCGATTGCTTTATTGAGTAATGAACTACCCGGATAAATTTTGGTCTAGAGTAGCTCCAAGATATTTGACTGATGAAATTGAATTAATAAGATTACCATTACATGTAACATTAATTTTTGTATTAGATTTAATCTTTTGCTTAGTACCAAAAAGAATACATTCGGTTTTACCAAGATGTAAAGACAGCTTATTGTCAATAAGCCATAATCTTACAAGGTTAAGGTTCTCAGACAATGCCTTTTCCACAGTCACCCTATCTTTACCAGAGACTAGTATAGCAGAATCATCTGCATAAAGAAAAAGTTTGTTTTTAATCACAGCAGCCATATCATTAACATAAATCAGAAATAACAGTGGACCAAGTATCGAACCCTGGGGAACACCACATGTAATATTAGCAAGTGAAGAATGAACTTTATTTACGTCAACAAGCTGTTTTCTATCGTTCAGATATGAAGAAAACCAATTAATAATGTCAGTACTGAATCCTAATGATTCAAGTTTCATTAAAAGTATTGAGTGATCAACAGTATCGAACGCTTTTTGTAAATCAAGTAGGACCATACCTACATAGTTACCTTTATCCATTTGAAATCTAATGTGGTCAGACAGATGGATGAGACAGGTGTCTGTGGAATAGCCTCTTCGGAATCCAGATTGAAGATTATACAATAGGTCTTTTTCTTTCAGATAATTTTCAACTTGGTCAAAAACGACCCTTTCGAATATTTTTGAGATAACACTCAATATAGATACTGGTCGATAATTACCAACGCTAGTCTTATCACCTTTTTTATATAAAGGAACGACCCTGGCTGATTTTAAATCAGGCGGGACAATTCCCTGGATCAAAGACAAATTAACAATTTGAGTCAATGGGCATGCAATAATCGGGAGCAGTCTTTTACAAAACGTGCTGGAATACCATCTAAACCAGTAGACTTGTTCGCATCTAATTTATTTGAAAATTTTACAATTGTGTTTTCACTGACTAAATTAAAAGAAAAACTATTTCTACGTAGACCTTTTCTGGCATAGAATGGTTCTACAAAATCTCTGCCAAATACAAAAGACGGAGATTAGTTTAGGAGAAGTTGATTTTCCTTTGATTCACACAATTTGGAACCAATTTTTTGTGACTCGACAGTCTCGGGCACCGCGTCAAATCGATTGAAAGAAATATGAAATAGCATATTATACTGATAATTCCTGTGAAGTTTTGTTGAATTCTGGCCATTGGTTTAAAGCGGAAGAAGCCACAGAAGTTTGGTTCTGAGAATTTCTGCATTATATCTTTCGGAACCATTTTTCAGTGGCGGCAACTAAAAGCATCAGTCCTATCATTCCGATCAGAATTTAACTGATGAATCTGAAAGATGATTCCTGTGAAGTTTGGTCGAATTCTGATAATTATTTAAGAGAAATTGTATTTATTTATCCATAAGCGTCAATTTCTTCAGTCCGATCAGAATGTTAGGAAAAATGTAAAAGAGCATGCATCAGTGATAATCCGTAAGAAATTTGGTTAAGATATGACCAGTTGTTGCAGATGGTCAGTGCAAAATTTACGCGCAGTCACACAGACGTCAGGTCATGGTAATACATGTAATAGCTCACTGGATTTTGTCTTTCACGGAGCTGAAAGATAGTTAGGAAAATTGTTCTCGTTGTAAATTCGTTTCTTGCTTCTTAATACTCGAAACAACTTATCCGTGTTGAAACGATGACTACTTGGAAAAAAACTTAACGTTCACAGTCAGGGTCATGTGTACTCTTTAACCCTTTGCTGTTTAATCCCTGCTTTTTACGTGCCTGTGATTTTATGATTGAGAAAAACTGTGAAAAAAGAAGAAATTGCTTCTGACAATCAATTTCTACTTTTTCCACACTATTTTCTACCCTACTGAATGGTTATTTTTCAAACTAAATCCACTTTAAATTTTCGTCTGCAAAACCTTTGAATTTGGACAGGTCCAAAAGTTTGTAAAACAGGAAAGGGTTAACTCATGGCTAACTCCCTTAAAATGTACAGTGATTTGATTATTTTTTGTTAGAGCAATCCTAAACTTCTAGTTAGATTTTGTCGAGAGCTGGACACTGGAAAGTGGGATTTGAAAGAAACTCTTGGATACTAATGGACGCCTGCATGCACGACGGACACTGCAGTAAAGGGCGTAGGGCAACTACTCGCTGGCCTACGACAAAAAGAGATAATAAACAGTCGTTTTGAATAAATACTTTAGGTATTCAAAATACAACTAACTCATTCCTCTGGTTTCAATTTTTAATGTCATATTTATTCTGTACAATGGTAACTCACGACACATTTTCAAAACGTAATACAAACTTCTCAAACCAAAGAAATACTGGCAAACCGTAGTTTTTGATGTACGTCAATAATGTTTAAACAGAGAGAAATCTGGACAATCTTTGCTAAAATGGACTATCTGCAGTCTTAAATGGAGAACAATTACACTAACTACCGGTATGTAATATAAGTTGAGTATCACGACCCGAAATGGTACGATACAGTTCTGTCCTACGCTCAGGATACAAAAACGTTTCTGAAACGTTTGCCAATGGTATACCGCTTTGCATGTTTCAAAACATGCAAAGCGGTGTACAATTGCACAAACGTTTTGCTCACTGTTCATTCTTGAACGAATGCCTATTTATCCATGGAAATTTTTCTAGGGTAACCTTTCTTATTTCTAAAAAATATAAGCCTTTTGACATGATAAAAATAGTTCAAGACAGTTCCGTAAAAGGTAGCTATATACTTCTGCCATTCATTTTATCAGATAGTCCAATTCAATACAACAGGTCCTTCGATTTTTAGCATTTAGTCAACAATTCAAGGTCGAAGAGAATTTTCTTAACATAACCAAAGCTATTGTGGTTGAATATCCAATGTTGCATGTATTAAATCAAGAATTTTGCAAACTGACGCCAAGCTCCACTGAGAGTAGGTGTATATCGAGGGGTCAGTTCAACACTATTGTAAGTGCCTATATATTAATAGGCACTAACAATAGTGTTGCACTAACCCTCGATATTACAAAGTAATTTGTGAAAATGTCTTGGTAAAGAAAAAAGAGGCAGAAAATTTATGAAAATAAACTCAGTGTTTTCTACATTGATATAGATTGGCCTTGAAATGAATAAACAACATGCTAAGTTTCAAGCCAACAACTTCTAAATTACCAATACATAGGCAAGGTAGGTTTTTCACGCTAACAGGACCGTTGCCTACACTGTTAACGTCTGAGAGATGACAATATTGCAAACTTTTTGTCCCTCTGATCAGACGAGGAAGCTTGAAAATTGGTATTAGGTGTTTTTTATGAGCGTATGCAAAGCCAGAGAGAAATTATAACATAACGTTCCACAAAGAAAATCAGAAAAGTAAACGATATAATTAATCTTATTTTCACGGGTGAAACATTATTTAAAAACAAAATATAATTTTAATATAGTTCTCTTCAATATATCCTCAAATCACAGCTAAAATATTTATTACTAATTTATATCGTTAGTGGGTGACAAAAATAGCATGACTATTACAGCTCAATTCAAGCCACAGTTACAATATTTTTTGCCATTCACCAACTTTATGTTGTTTAACTGATTTTATTGGTCATAGTTTATTTTTCTCAGTTGGTGAACAAAACCATGTATCTATAGCTTACTAAAGCTGAATTTATGAGGCTTTGGTAACCGGTGACCTAAAAACAATATGTACGTAATGCACCGTTTTAATCATAAATGCATATAATGGTAAACAATTCTGCCAAAGATAAAAATAATTTTAATTCTTAACAAGTCTTTTAGATTCTTGAATTTACAAAAAGAACCAGCAAACAAAATCAGTTATACAACAATCATGACTTAACAGCTAAAAGTAATCACCAGGCAATTTGGAAAGTAGCAAACATGTCACTACAATGCCTTTTTTTTTTCAAACAGTACATTTCAATATGGCAAGTAGTTAACCTTTCCCTTAGCCATAATTCTTTTTCAAATCATTGCCAAAACCAACAAAAGACATATATTGGTGATATTTAAGTTTAATTATTGCCGAGGTTTTAAGATTTTTATTAAACATTATTTTCTCAAGTTTAAATTTTCAATCAGATGGATTTCTTTTTGCTAGTTAAGTCATGAAATATATTACCCCTTCTCTCACATGGCAACATAAAGAATGACAATTATTTTAAGTTCTGAAACAAATGTTTGATTTTCTCAAAATATATTTTTTCACGTTTTCCACTTTCAACTAGCCATTCCTATGAAAGAAAGGGTTAATAATAATCACACTACTTGTAGGCACAAGTTAACATAGACCAAATCAAAGGGCTAGCACAGAACTAATGTAAAATATGTAACATCAATGGGTGACCAATTTTTAGTAACTATTTGCAAAATAGCTGTAGTTACTACTTTTTGGTCATCCAATGACAGAATGCATTTACAGCAATTTACATTAGTTTTGGCAATTCCCTTTCGTGGCTCATACACAATCAGTATCATTGATAACTATATTGTATTAACATGTCCATTGATTTTCAATTTTGTCCATAACCTGTCAATAATGTTATCAATCTATGGTATTGACAACATTATTGACCATCTACTTGCAATATTGATTAATGGATTAATATGATTTATTGATTTTCAATATTGCCTATGACCTGTCAATAATATCAAAGTTCTATTTGATTGAATTTACTATTGACCATCTACTTGCAATATTGATTAATGGATCGATATGATTATTTGGTTTTCAAAATTGCCTATAACCTGTCAATAATATCAAAAATCTATTGGATTGGCAATACTATTGACTGTCCACTTTTGATATTGATAAATGGATCTATATGATTCTTTGATTTTCAATACTGGTAAAAGCTGTCAATAATATAACCAATGTATGTGATTGATAACACTATTGACCGCAAACTTGCAATATTGAATAATTGATCAATATGATTCTTGAATTCAAAACATTGGCCATAACCTGTCAATGATATAACCATTCTATTGGACAGTAATATTAACAATTTAGTGAGGACATTGATTAATGTGTCAATATAACTGCAGTACTATTGGTAATAATATTGATTGTGTATGGCTTACTTTTAATATATACTCTGATGACATGCACATATAGTGTTCACAATACCTTACACCACTATGTCAACTTAAATGATAGACAGCTTTACATTAACACTGCTCCAATTAGGGCTGGTGAATATATTTCAAGGGATCAGCCCAAGATATTGTAAGTGCCTATCAATACATAGGCACTTACAATAGTTTGGTGCCGACCCTGTTTTTACCTATTGCATACCAAACAAGGATTACTTTCTATACAACAAAAATATTATCCTTACTAAAAAGCTATTATGTTATTATTTTTAGTAATGTAGCTTTATAAATTTATCACAAAAATTTCAAATTCATGAGCTTCTAGCTAAAAACCCAGACATATCAACAACAAATCAAGGGTTCAGTACAAGACTGTACTAAGTGCAAATACAATGTATATACACTCAGTACAGTCTTGCACTGAAACCTTGAAATGTGATTAAAGGGTTGTCACTGTAAAGGCTTTTTTCTCAATACTGAAGACTTATTCTAACATGGAATCTATCTATACCTCCAGGAAATTAAACAAGTTATTTTCACCAGGGTCTAAGAAACTCTTAAATGTTTGACCTAAAAAATGACTTTGATCCTCTAAATTCTGTGGATACCTTGTCTGACCCATAACTGTATTTTGCCTTTTTTACACTTAAACAAAAGTTTCATGCCATTTTTACCCTAAAATCTTAATTCTAAATGCAATTGACTTGAGTTGCAAAGATGAGAATAATCCCTTGGGCTACTTATTTAGTGTTTTAGAGTTTTCTTCCTAATTGGTATGTAATAAGTAAGAAATATATAACAAAAATAAACAGACATTTTTAACTACATCACAATAATGTTTCAACATGACTGAGTAACACTTATAAGCCAATGTATTAAACGAAGTGGGTATTATTACCTACGGAAATAGTTTAAACTAGATATCAAACAATTTTTTACACCTATTCCTGAGCTTTACACATATTGAACGGTAACTGAGTATTGATTGTGACATATATAGACTATGGCATGTGTAAAACACAAAATACTGCTCAAACTCACTATTTGTAGATAAGTAATTACCAGTTGGGACTTTGACCAATTGGGTGTTGTGAAAAAAACACTTTTATCAAGACATTTGGTTTTCTTAAGGAATAATGATTTCAGAAAGCGTGTGTGTTCAAAAAGCAGATGATGATTGAGAATTCCAACTTTACAACTTAACAAGATGTGTATGTGAAACATGAATGCCCCCGTAACAGCATTTTTTTTTCAAAGTTTGACCTTGACAGATGACCTTGACCTTGTCACATGAACTTGACTTTGGTACCAGCGGATGGGGATCATTGAGATCTATCATCATGCCAAATATTAGCTTTGTATCTTGAATAGGCTTGAAGATATTGGCAATTTTAAGTTTTTTGGTTCACTTTTGCAGACAGACAGACAGACAGACGGACAACGGTAAAACAATATACCCCTGATCTATCGATGCGGGGGCATAATAAAAATATATACTGCAAGAACCCATTTACAATATTATGAAGAATTATTTTTTAACAGAAATGGCACCCAATAAGAAAGATGGCATTAAATGCCAATACACATATTTACGAAAACAGATAATCATGGTGTCGTGTTACGCAAGTTATTTTCATTCTGATCTTTATTTGTCCCCTGATATTATAGTATATAGACTTTAGATTGATCACACTATTCAAGTGTGTCTGATAAAACAGTATTGTGAATGATTTGGCAAAAAATTTACAAATTAAAATGAAAGATCAAAGGTCAGTTTTATTGATACCTGTTGACTTTTCATCACTTGCTTAAACTTGTATATCCACATATTGCTGCATGATATACATTTTTGTTGGAAAATATGTACAGCAGATCAGCTCTTTTCCCATCAATCATATAGTTTTAATGCCAATGTACTTCAAAAGTATGCAAATCTGTCAGAAATGCAATTGGCTGCTAGCAACAAGTAATATGACTTAATTTATATATATCGCACACGCTTAATGATTTATGATATTCTTAAAAATTACCCTTTATGATTCTCATTAACAATGATTCATGTAAAATAAAAGGAAACATAAAAGCTTGAACTTCATCAAAACAAAAAAGGCAAGATGTGCTTGTCATGTATATGGCATCATTTGGTTTTTTATTCCATACATATGGCAATTTTACTTATTTTTATTGCAAAAAAAAAAAGTGTATCAAATGTCAGTAGATTAGTTTCTGAGTTAGTTTAATGTTTACTTGTTTGAAAAGACAATTTTTTAAATGGTGTCATTAGCATAAAATGTTTGAAGATGAATATTAAATTTCAACCTTAAAGGAGATGATTAAATGTACATCCATTGTTACTAAATTGTGTTTGAACCTACTCCTGAAGGCAAACATACTTTGAAATTAATCCTTGTTTACAAATATCCCGAATACAAACAACATAATAAACATATACATACATAATAACTGGTAGTCTCTGATCAAAGCACTTGTTTAAAAGCATGGGCCAGCACATATCATTGCTGATAACTACACATTCATTTTGTTTGATTGTTTGAATGGGGTTATACACCGCTTTTAACAATCTTTCAATTATAACACGGGGGATGAAGCACCTTACAATGGATTCCTGGTATTTCTCACACCAGTACAACCATTAAATCCTTTCCTAGCCTTCAGCTACTATCCCACATAGGTCAACGATTATACATACATATCAATTTCTTCTATTTCCATGAATGTGTAATTATCAAAATGACATGTAAAGCCTCATAGAGATGACTCGGCACATAACAGTTGTAACTGCCTATAAATATATAGGTAGTTACAAATGTTTTAGGGCTTAGCCATTAATATATAAAGATGAGATACCCTTTTGAATCCTTAGCTAATGAGCTAAGAAATATCAACATAAAATGCAGTTCAAGATTACTCACAGATGAAAGGAGATTGTCACAACCTTTTCAAGAAATAGACACAAGACTATTTTAAAAGTAGGTAATATTACACTTTAAATGTTTTGTGCTAGTCTCTCAATTGTATTTGCTAATAAACAAATAAATATTGTTTCCAAATCGGGTCAGTAAATTGATTGATTGAATGTAGTTTAACACCGCTTTCAACATTTTTTTTCAGTTATGTCACGGGAGCTGGAGCCGTTAACAATGGATTTCTGGTATTTCTTTCACCAGTTAAACTATAACATCCTTTCCTAGCCTCCTGCTACTATCTCAAATAGGTCTATGATTATCAACCCATTGGTTAGAGACAAAAAGTCAGAAAGAATGAGTGCCGCCGTCGGGGATCGAACCCGGGACCTCTAGATTGACAGTCCTATATGCTACCAACTGCACTTATAATGACGGCGGCTCGGGTCAAGGCAAAAAGCATTGTTACGAGGTACCTGATATTCATTGGTACTTTAAGTATAGTTTTGCACTGACTCTCAAAATATCTCTAGTAGTAAAGACAATGGGCCAACTAATTTCTGACCCTGGGCGGGTATCTCTCAGAAAGCGGGCTACCAGCTCTGGACTGGTCCACATATCGACTATCAGAATAGCCTGGAATAGGCTATTCTGATATTCAACATTGGGACCAGTCTACACCTGACCCGAAAGAGGGCCAGAAATAAGTTGGCCCAAACCTCAGAAAACATGAATCACTAAAATTTGATATTATGATATACTTTTTTCTTCTCATACAAGAAAAGAATTCAATATTTTATTCTAAAATGAGACAAAATTCTTTAATGTGAATAAATGAAAATCTTGTTACTTTTTGAAATATACATAGTAATCTAACTACTCTACTAACTGTTGAGAGTCACGGATGAGAACAAAATAATCCTTCATCCATTCCTCCCTTTTACCCTCTAAAACCTAAAATATTCTTAATCTTAACTAATATCAGGGTACGGATAAGAGGGGGTATTTCCAGTCTAAAATCTTTATTTCTCATCTAAACCCTGTAATGTGGGTACTCATTTGAATGGTCTTCATGAGACGATTCCAATGAGTATCCACAAAATAGGATTTGTGCAAGTATTGTTAAATAATTTAATTCGAAATCAAAAATACTCCCTCTATCTGTAGCTCTGTTTAAAATAAACATGAACACAGTATTTTAAAATCTCTATAACTGAACTATCAATGTTTTGATTGTTTGACTAATTCTAAGTTTTGAATCTTATTTTATAACAATGGTTAATCAGCTGTAAAAAAGTTGTAACTGCCTATATAATTATAGGCAGTTACAACTGTTTTCCAACAAGCAATGGATACAACCTCATCTTTTAAAATGTTGCAATACCCTGTACTGGGGAGCCACCACACAGTTTACCAAATTGAAACTGAGAGTTGGTCTCTAATAATTCATCAGTTGGATCAATACAAACTTGATATTCTTTTGTATATGTTTAATCAATTAAAAAAACATTGAAAAAGAAGGACGATATTATGAAACACTAATTACAGTGTGTTTTTTTTTCATTTTTTTTCTTTATCATTATTATATTTTTTTCCTCATAGAACATTTAGAAATAAGATCATGAAGAAAATTCATGGTGACAAAAAATCTTGTCTTTATATGATTTTCAACCATTGTGACAAATAATTTAACATCCACTTTAAATTGTGGCACAGCATGCCTTTAAAATTCGATTAATCTAAAATGTTGCATTGAAATGTATTTCACGACTATATTTTTTAGAGTTTTGGGACAGAGGCAATGGTAAAACAATTATCCCTTGGCAATCTTTGTCAAGGGACATTTAACAAACCCAAACAATTGCAAAGCTACATTTAAAACTTCCACCATAAAACATTCAACAATACTTTTATGAGTTTGATTTTTCTTAACAAACTAGATAGTTGGCATAAATTCTTTACCATTAGACACTTTTTAATCATCATCATGATGCCTGAATTCTTGTCTACTTCTCTTTATCGATGGCTCAGCACGAAACAGTTATAACTGCCTATAAACATATAGGCAGTTATAACAATTTTGTTCTGAGCCAAAGATATGTCCTCACAGGTGACAGGGCTACCAAACAGTTGTTTATACAGATAAAATCAAAGGCTCAGCGCAAAACAGTTGTTACTGCCTATTAACATATAGGCAGTTACAACTGTTTTGCACTGAGCCATCAAAATAAGCTTTATCCACTATTATTTCGAACCCCAACATCAATGCCATACAGACTGTTCTAAAAGAAATGCAGCCAGTTACCAAAATGATGTGCTAATGGTAATGAATTGATACATTGTTTGAGAAAACATAAAATACATTTTGATTTTAATCAATAAACAAACAAAGAAACAACAAACAATAAACAATTTTTTAACCCTGCAACAATAGATTTTGATAAAAGTCTCAATACTTCAAAATACTCTGCACTCCACAGAGTGTAGTGAACCCTTGTCATGCTGAATAGAAAATCTTTGCAAAATAAATGTAAAATCAAAGTGCTAAACGCACTGGAAGTTACCAAATGTGAGCGAGTATTCATTTTCGAAATGCATTGTTTTAAACCTTTCTGGTTTAAAAATAAAATTCAGGTGGTATGAACTAAGATTAGGCTGCACATATGTGCAGGCTGATCTTTGTCTATAACTCCTTTCAAAGCAGGAATATCTTGGGTTCAGCATGATAAGGGTTAAAAATAAAACAAACTATGATAAAAAGGATAGAACATATGTCCATTTTAGCTTTTAATAGAGGGGTTTGTGCAAAACTGTTGAAAGTGTTTATTAACTCAAAGGCATTTAAAAAAGCAATGCACTTATCCCTTGATATTTCCAAGCATTAGATCAGCATGTTTATCTGAATGTAGAACAAAGAATGTCAAATATTATCAAAGGGAACTCAAACCGTTCTAACTGCAGGAAATCAGAACTTTCAAAAGCCCAAAGAAAACTAAACAAAAATTATAAATGCCGATATTTAAATATTAAATTTATTGGCATTTACAATAGTTTTTGACTACCCTCTTGAAACTATATTATATATAAGAAATGATCAGAGAACTAATAAGAAACCAAGGGGTCAGCGCGAGACTATAGTAAGTGCATTTACAGTAGTTTTGCTCTAATCCCTCCATACATATATGACATTGTTATCAGGTAAGGTTTTTATTTTTTAAAGAAATAACTAAACCACCTTTAGTTAATGAGTGATAGGTTAAAAGAGATTGACATGAATACAGCAGATCTAGTGATATGTAGAATATTGAGGAACTGTCATGCATAAAGGGACAATCAAGGAATTATGTGACAAATACTTGAAATGGCATAGTTTTAAGACACCTTTTTCAAATAAGTTGTATATCAATAATAAAAAATACAATTTTCCTGTATGGAATACATAAATGTATTTTGAAGTACATGTGTATTATACAATGTGCCATCTCAAACCCAACAATATGTCCTAAACAAAAACAAAGACACAAAACAGCTACATATTATCTGCACATCTGATCGATGCCTTTATTTTCACTTTTAAAGCTTGTCATGCCGAATAAAAACCTTTGCAAAAATACAATGAAATCAAAGTATTGCAAGTACTGACTGCACACATCCTGAGTAAGTTTATATCTCAAAGATATTATCTTTAAACCTTTCTGATTTAAAAAGGAGAATCAGGTGGTGTGAACTAAGATCAGGCTTAACATATGTGTAGGCTGGTCTTTGTCTATACCTCCTGCCAAAGCAGGAATATTCCAGGTCTAGCATGACAAGGGTCAGGATGGTAAAAGTATTCTTCTTTCTGAATCGGAATTTTCACGATTTTAACCAGTTCCTGTTATTGAACAGCCTGTCCTGCGTTCAGGATGAAAATGTTAGTGAAGCACTTTCAAAATGATACCTCGCTATGCACATATGTGCAAAGCTGGGCATCATCTCAAAGCGCTTGCAAAACGCTTTTACATCCTGAACAAAAGGCTGGTTTGCATCAGGCTAAACCAGATTCTAGAAGGTTGGAAATCTTGTAGTTGGGCTCAAATGTACTTAAAAATAAGATGTTCTAGATCATTTTTCTAAAAGCTTTAACTGACAAATCAACAGATAGCAGATACCTACAAAAGAAATCAGTAGAGTCTGCAACGCTGAAAACCACTACTCAAATTGTCCCTTTTTGCATCACAGATCTAATTGATGATTGTGTCTCACTTTAAATACAACAAATCACTTTTGGCAACATTTTAATGAACAAGAACTTAATGCAAACAAAGGTTTTTTATTTGGAAATCATTTGCTAATTATTTCATTTTTCAAGACTTGCATTTAGAACTATATTCCATAAAGTGTTGCTCAAAAGACACAATGGGGCCTTATTTACCAAACATTAAACAAATAACAATAAACATGGAATATTCAAATTTTAAAATGTTTATTAACATTATATTGAATGGGCTTAAAAAAGAAAGGGCTTTAATTTGCTAACAATAAGTGTATATGGTTAATGATCAAATCAGTAATTGCACCATAAAATTGATAAAGAGAGAATTTTTCTATGAGAAGTGTTTAAAATAAAAATGATGTAAACCTTTCATGATTATAAGTTGCCTGTAGAAAAAACTATTCCCCACATCTTAAAATCAATTGAGAAATGATTGACCATTTACATATGTGAAAATCGTTGATGGAAAAGTTAAATTAAAGAAATTCTTTGGTTTAAATGTAACTTAATATATTTTGATTTAAATTTTCATTTTTAATCAATGGCTATAAAAATATTTAAAGACATGTAATTGACAATCTTGTAAAGTAAATTAAAATAAAACATAGTTCTCATTATTACTCTTGCATACTTTATAAGCATGTTTATTTTCCAAATTATTTTTTTTCCAAAACATGATTCAATTTGTAAGAAAATTAAACCATTAAAACCCTAAAATATACGATTTAATCAATGTATTTAATCTTCAGAGTCTCATCTGAAAACTGCTCCAGCTTATGTTCAAGCTCTTAAGTTTGATGTTCAACCATAAATTCTCTGGAATCAACGGTATGGTGATTAATCAACCTATGATCTTATTTTTTATTTATTTTTTAGCCCACCTCCTTTTTCCAGTTTATTACTCAGAAAATTCTTATTTTAGGACCATAAAACCAAGATATATAAAAATTAATGAGTATAACAGTTTCAATTCTATGTTGACAGAGAATTGCAAAATCAGTTGATTACATAAAAGGCAAGCAATTTTTCAGACATCAAAATTCTGTACATAATACTTGTGTTAGAGACACCCGAAAAATCACCATGAAACAAAAATGTTACTTTTCCATAAAAACAAATACAAAACCTCACACCAAGTCCATATAATATACAGAGTGAAAGATAATGTTGATAATTGATACAAATTTTTTAACCTTTCTCTTCTAAACAGCGAGGCATCATAAATACACAATATTCAAAATTCATGAAATACAAAAAAAGGAAACAACAATCTATTCTAGTCTGTTCTCCAACTAGAAAGCCATGAATGGCTTGAGTCGCTCCACAGGCTTGAAATTCTTGAAATAGAAAATCTAAGGTTTGACTAGATTTTAAGATATTTTGGGTTCTACTGATGTTGAAATGATTTTCAAAAATGCCACTTAAATACTTATTTTTCATCTGATCACAATAATTTTGGGCAGACTGATAAAGCTTCACTCAAGAATTATTCCAGTGAAATTTGGTTGATATCCATTGTTTACACTCTGAGAAAATGATTTTCAAAGTTTCCACTATATAACATATAGAGAAATGACCTCCGCCCATAAAATGCATATTTTTCATCCGATCACAATATTTTTTGGTAGACTGATTAAGGGTCACCCAAGGAACATAACAGTGAAATTTGGTTTATATCCATCAATTACATTCTGAGGAAATGATTTTCAAAATTTCCACTATATAACATATAGAGAAATGACCTCCGCCCATAAAATGCATATTTTTCATCCGATCACAATAATTTTTGGTAGACTGATAAAGGGTCACTCAAGGATCATTCATGTAAAATTTGATTGGTATCTATCAATTAGAATCTTAGAAAAGTCACTTTTTACCATATTTGGAAATTAGCCACGCCCATTAAATCCATGTTTTTCATTGGATCAAAATTTCTTGAACAACTTTGAAAGAGGGTCACCCAAGGATCATTCATGTGAAGTTTGGTTGAAATTCATCCAGTAGTTTCTGAGGAGAAGATTTTTAAAGAAAAAGTTTACGACCGCACGGACGGACGGACGGACGGACGCACGACGGACACAACGCCATGACAATAGCCCCAGTGGCTTTCAGCCAGTGGAGCTAAAAATTAATAATTTTTGATAAGATTCATGAAACAGAAATTTTGCAGTGCCTGGCTTGTTCTTGGTTTATAATTGCAAATGCTCAAGTATGTCATGTAATCTATAGTAAGCCTATGTATGACTTTTCCAACAGTTTCATATGGCAATTATTCAGCAGCTAAGACAACCCCACAGTTAAAAATTTTGCTAAGACTTTATCTATCTACAGAGATTATAGAGAAAACTCTGTTCAGACTGTGCAAATGCATGGTCAGGAGCTTTGCTTTGTGAACAAGTGAAATAATTGGAAATGTCAAACACTAGCTCAAGAAACAAACTCTTTCAGCTTGAAAAATAATTGGAATGATAGAGGTCAGAATTACCCTTCCAGTCTAAATCAACAATTATCAATAAAGTTTTTCCAGATCTAAAACAATTCTAAAGTTTCCACTTTTAATTTGTAATTTCTTTTTGTGAGATTAACATTTTCAGTCATACTAGGAAATGCATCATATTTTAAAATATATTTATTGAAATATGCCATTAAGAGAAAGGTTAAAAAAATATTTTGTTAAAATCTGATTTTATTCCTTTAACAAATATCTGTTGAAGATAATTAAAACATGACTCGTAACAAACTTATAATTATGCACATGTAGAGATACAGGCAGACATGTGTCAGATCCACGCCGATAGCAACCAACCTAGCAGTGTTGAGGCAACATGAAGTACGTTATGCATGGACGAACGTTGGTTTGACGTGTAACACTAGGATAACAGGTACACCACTTGTACTTTGTCTGAACATAGAAAAGCAAGGAGAAATGAGTCAATACATACAACTACAAAGAAACAGTAGCCGTCCAAAATAGGCATTCAAGGTGCATTCAATCATGTTTAAATATATATATCAATTCAACCAAAATTTTCTTTATGATTCATGAAGAAAGATGTTTAATGAAATATCATATTGAATTTTTTTGAGTTTTTTTGTTTGTTTGTTTTTGTTAGAAAAAGAATTGAATAGTATTAAACAATACGACACCTTGAATGTATTTTGGAGCCAAATCATATATACATAAAAGTAAGTGCAGTCTGGCTTACATAAAGTATAATATCTAGTTTCTCTGCAAACATACAAGTAGAAATGCTTATGAAATATTAATATATTTTAATGAAAATATTCATTAATTGTATCTCAATATCTCAAGAAAGCCAGATCATGACCCATAGAGTAAACAGTTGAACCTTAATGTAATTAATATTTCATTATGTTTAAAATCATGTCAGCTGCCTATATCTAAAGCAAATACAGATAAAGGTCTGAACTTCAATTAAAAAAGACAACAAACTGAACCTAATGATCTAGGAGCACAATAAAGCCCATTTGGAAGGACAAGTATATACTCCTGATTAAAAAAAAATGTTCTTATATGAAAAATAAGGACCATTGAATGATATCAAACAACATGGTGACCTATTGGACTTGATGTTCTGAAGTAATAAAGCAACATTAATTTTTCAGATCATTCCAACCAATAAGCTTCAAACTATTTTTTCACTGAAAGAAAGTAAATCTCAATATGTAAACAGTGATTTAAGAATTACCAATTCAATTGAAATCAAATTCAGTAATAATTTTTGTTCAAATAATTGAATTATAATTATTAAGATCTAACATGATAATGATTCGACTCAATATGCATTCAAACAATTTGCCAAAGGCCACAAAACTCTTACACCAAACTCATTTTTTTCTTGCAAAGCCTTCAATAATTTTTGTTTACATAGTATCATAATTTATGTAAAAAGCCAGACAAAATACAAACATGCAGGAAAATAGTTCTGTCTATTCACCAAAAGAAGTTAGATTTACATTGAGGGGAGCCATTCCAATGACAGATGCTTAAGTGCTTTAACGGAGAAAGGACATAAATCAATGCAAGAAATTCATTCCAAGCCTAAATCTGAGACCGAACATAAGCCAACTCTGACTTCTCTGGTAGGCTTCTTATTTAGTACGAAAAAGGCATTAATTACAGCAATATTTGCATTTCAAGATATTTATATCTGTTAAAAAGCAATATAACTACGCTTTAATAAGCTTATTGAGCTATATACTAACAGATAGAGAAGATTATTCTTTTATTTTAGTAACACTTAACATTTACAAAATGATACATTTTTTTGACATATAACACATATTGACTGAAAGGTGATGAAAACCATTTGACCCAAGAAACAGAGTACAAACAAGTGTCATGTCTATATGTGCTGCATTCTATATGTGTTAACAAGAAACCTGACAAAAATAGACAAGACATGAAACTCAGATATTTGTAATATAAGTAAACCATCGAACTTAACTGCGTTTATCTGGAATTTTGTTCAGTCCTTTATCAAGTCAAATATACATATCTACCAAGTACCTTCATATATTTTAATTTGGTAATTACATTATCTTTTGAGCAAAAATATTCAATCATTCAAAAATTCTCCATGTAAAGTGAGACGTGGTCATATTACCAGATGAGACAAAGTGTAGATCACCTCATCAGATGAAAATTAACCTTCAGGGTCTTCACTGCCTCCCTCTATGCATTTGATTTGATTTGAATTGGGGTTTTACATCGCTTTCAACAATCTTTCAGTTATATCGCGACGACTAGAGCACCTAACAATGGATTCCTGATATTTCTCACACCAGTTCTACCACCACACCCCTTTCCTAGCCTCCAGTTGCTATTCCACATAGGTTTACGATTATCTACCCATTGGTGGAAGACAAATGTCGGAAAGGATAAGTGCCGAGGCCGGGGATCGAACCCGTGCAAATATAGACCCCTGGATTAGAAGTCCGGCATGCTACAAACTGCGCTATTGCCGCGGCTCTATGCATTTGAAGGTTGAAGGTTGACCAAAAGCTGTACAAACACTCTAACAGTAACCAAGAGCAGAAAATGCAAAATGGTGTATTTAACAAAACACTGAGATTTAAAATTGTCATTGAATTGGCCCTTATTTTGATATGATCTGGCCCTTAAAGTTTAGAATACTGTCATAGTAAATTTTAAGCAAGTAAAACACTATTAATTTATCTTCCAGAGATTTCAATTTTTAAGGTTATTTTCAAAAAAGGAGCTAACATTATTAAAGGCTTTGCAAATCAGTAAAGGATAATGTTATCCTATCATATTTCAATTTCAAAAGCATAATACAGATGTATCTATTATTAAGTTATTAAATTGAAAACATTCAACATTATAATCTTGTTGGTAATTTTTACCAATATTATGAATGTTTTAACCCTTTCCCAAACGGCACAATTATAGCCCAGTCCATTTTGAAAGAAGTTGCAGACAACAAAATAAATCATATGGAAATAAGAAAATATGTATGTAATAGCCCAGAAAATATTGAGGTGAAAGGAGGAAGTGCTGGTCACCAGCACTTTCTTCTTTTGCCTCTATGTTTTCCCAAGTCTTTTCTGTTAGGGACGTCAAAACCAGGTCTTGTTTGGGAAAGGGTTAAAACACATTTACAGATCAGAGTTTTTTTTGAAAGGCAGACCTATACATTAAGTCAATTTCATTTGTATTGATACAAAAAATTCTAAAGCCATGAAAAATAAGAAAAGATGAATTCATATATCACTTAAACGCCCATTTTTTACAGCAACGTTAATGTAATAAACTAATACACATTGCACCATAAACTGTTTGGGGCAAGAGTAAAATTTTTGAAAATGAAATTTTGGACAGACAAACAGACAGGAAAGAAAATCTCTGATATTGTCAATGAAGGAGTATATCAAGTTAGTATCTTCTTCAAGTCAGTCAGATTATATGATATTCCAATTTCAATAGTCCGTTCCAAAATCTACACTATAAAAGTCCTTCTCATCCAGGTCTGCAACTAACAGAAATCCCTCTTTTCTGTATCCAATGGGGTAGAACTCACTGCCATCCAATGCTTATTATCATAATTAAAACAAGTAAAATGCCAAAGAGAAAACCATTCACAAAGCTTGAAACCTATGGTTGAACTACAATCCTTGCATTACACACTTTATGCAAGATCATTTCATTGTCTTCTTCTGATTGACGCTTTTCTTTACACCTTGTCATGCTGAATAAAAATCTTTGCAAAATAAATGTAAAATCAAAGTGCTAAAAGCACTGGCAGTTACCTTATGTGAATATGTATTGATTTTGGAACCTTTCTGGTTTAAAAATGAAATTAAGGTGGTATGAACTAAGATCAGACTGCACATATGTGCACACTGATCTTTGTCTAAACCTCCTGTCAGAGCAGGAATATTCTAGGTTCAGCATGACAAGGTTTAATAAATGAAATTGATAATCTCTTTATAGAACACTCAAACTTATACAATATCAGAAACAATGAATTTTTGAGGGATGAGTCATTGCATATAAAGCAGGAATTCCAGAATTCATATTAGTTAACATATGATGAATGATGCAAAGGCACACCAGAAATGCTATGACAAAGTTGTTTTTTTTAATACAACGAAAATTATTTTATTCTTAGATGTGAATAGTTTTTTTTTAAAGCCATGACCTACCTTGAGGATCCAAAATAGATTATGCCAATGTGGACAATCATGCAAGGGGACTCAATTGGAACTTGCTTGCTTGTTTGTGTTTTCAAATTGCACTACAAACACATGAACAGTCTATAGGTTCTCACAAAACATTGTAGTTCTAATTTTGATGACTCAGCGCAAAACAGTTATAACTCCCTATAAACATATAGGGATCTACAACTGTTTCACACTAAGCCATCAATCTAATTATTTGTTTCCTTGAAAGGTTCAGTATTGTCTCTGTGATTCATACCAATACACTATATCATACGCTACACTATATCATGAGTTGGATTTGAATCAAACATTGTACCAATTACTCCTTTCTAGCCAGCAATATACTTTAACAGGACCTAACCTCAAGCATCACTTTAGAAGGGAACTAAGAATTCACATCTGCATCTTGAAGCTAGAAACTAGAATAATTAGGTATTGCTGATGATAAGTGTTATTTGATCTGAAAAGATATTCCATCAGAGCAAAACAATTGTAAGTGGATATACTTGTAATCACTAACATAAGTTTTGCACCAAGCCCTGAACTTTTTTAAATCTCCAAAATCTATGGACAATCTGGTTTCAACATTTTCAAAGTTCCAAGAGAGCCCCCTTGCAAGTGATGTCACATATCTCTTACCTTTCATATACTGCTAGTAGGGTTTACTGTCACTCTTTGGTCGTTTTAACTGGACTTTTAATCGTTTCATTCCTATCTGGAAACCATTCATTGCTTGTATAGCTGCTTGTGCAGATACTGCATTATCATAACTAACAAAACCTGAAACAAAATTTGAGCCTGTGCTTAACATTTCCTACAATTTGAAATGTTTGTGATGGGCAAACATTGAGCAGCCTAGACAGCCACTTACAGTAAATATTAAGTTACCTGATGGTCTACAGATACTTTAAGACCTAATCTATCTCACGCACAGGCTCATTTAAGATACATCATTTGAACTTGGCTTCAATAAACTAAACCAATTTCAGATACCGTAAATATAAAGATCAACACTGTGATGGTGGGTAAAAGATACAAGAGCACTGCCTACAGGTGCCTCGGCTGATGAGTGCTGGATTGTAGTTAAAACCTTAGTCGAAAAGTGAGCATAATTTGCACAAAATGCATCTAGAGCTATTACCCCTTGATAGTACAGGTTGCTCTTTTATAGCGAACATGTGGGCCAAGTTTAAAGTGAATTCCTACAGTAAAACTAGAGATATCTCAAAAAGTCAGAGTTTTGTGCATGAAAACAACAAGAATGACACCAATGTCAAGGCTATAGCAATATACTGGGATTCCTCCAAAATACAGCCGAGCTAAAAAAGGGGGCATAATTTGCAGAGTAACCTCCTTTGACCCTTAGTTTCAAGCATTCACTAATACCTGAGATATCACAAAATATCAAGTTTTTTGCACGTTAACAAAGACACCAAGGTTATAGCACTATCAAAGTTTTTTCTGAAAAAATATGCAATTGATCTTAGGCTAATGGAAAATTTTGTCAATTCATAAAAATCTTTAATATCAATTCCGTAAAACATTTTGTCAAGTCTGTTTACAAAGAAGGTTTGCCAAAACTAGCATGCAATCAATTTCAATTCTTCAATTCTTTCCACAAACAAGAGGACCATGATGGTCCTAGATCGCTCACCCTAGTCTCTTTGATCCCTGGGACATCATATTAATTAAATAAGCAGATGTCAACAAAGTGATAATTTCTACATAAGATAAATACCATGGAATATTTTCAGCCAAGAGCATGAAGGATATGTCTTTTCGCTCTTTGATTCTATGTAAAAAGGAATGCATCCGGGTAGAGCCCAAATGTGACTGCAGGGTCTTGATATGAACAAACTTGGAAGAGGTCCACTAGATGATGCTACATACCAAATATGAAAGCTGCCATGTTTTTCATTGGATCAAAACTTCTTGAACAACTTTGAAAGAGGGTCAACCAAGGATCATTCTTGTGAAGTTTGGTTGAAATTCATCCAGTAGTTTCTGAGAAGATATTTAAAGGAAAAAAAATACGACCAGACACACAGACGGACACACAATGGACACAACGTCATAACAATAGCCCCAGAGGCCTTTGGCCAGTGGAGCTAAAAACTTTTGTAAGTGCCTATATATTTATAGGCACTTTCAATCGTTTTGCACTGCCTCCTCAAACTATTGTGTGATGGGTGTGACCTGTTTTACTACTTCTTAAAAGAATCCAAATGGATCTTATCATCAAGAAACAAATAAACAAATTTAAAGCATAGCTTACCAAAACATTTACTAAGATTTGTCTGTTTATCAATGAAGACTTTAGCTGATATCACAGTTCCGAATGGCATGAATGTTTGCATGAGGTCATGATCACTGAATTCTTGTGGTAAATGATAGATGAATAAATTGGCTCCCTCTGGACCTGAAGTATAAAAGAGACATGGTTGCCACCCAGTGCTATGCTATGTGAACAATAATAACCCATTACTAAATCAATTTACCTTTCACATGTAACTCCTCCCCATTTACAGGTAAGCATCATTCAAACACATACTATTGAAAATTCAATTAATTCTATCAATTCAAAATAACTATCTAAAACATTGCCATATTTCTTTCTTTAGAAGTAAAGACAACTAGTAAGTAATGATCGATGCTGAACTCAGAGAATTTCATTGCCTCATGAGTATTTATTGTAGTACTTATTGTTTGGGAAATTCTTTTAATGAGGTGAATTTAGTCTTTCTATTAAGCTAGCGAACCCGTAAGAGTTCTGCAACGTTTTGGAAGTAATGAACTTTAACAGTGTTAACCTAGGGTTCCTAATGATTTTAAGCAGGTTGTGTTCAGGTGAGCTAAAATTTCAATATTTCAAGACCAGGGTTTCAGTCTGACTTCAACTAAATGGGATCAAAAAGGATTGATAATTGGGATCTTAGGGGCCCCTTCTTTAAATTTGGGAGACCTTGTTTAAGATAAAGACTTTGTTTTAAGCACAAAACTTGTTTTCATATGAATTTAGAGCCATTACATGGTCAAAGGTAAAGAAAGTATTGGATATATATTGACAATATGGGGCTCAACTTCAGGAAAGAATTAAAGACTGTTTGAAACAGTCTTTGATTCTTTTCTGAATCTGATCCCTAGAGGGTCTTTGGGACTCATATCCAATAATTTTGAGGGTCCTGGCTTCATATTTAAAGGTCTCAGTCTCACAAAACCTGCATCCCTTACAACCCTGCTTGACAATCATTCAATTTTTTCTATTTCTGTTCACCCCTTTAGTCCTGTAATCTTACCATCTGTCTGTTTGCCAGCAGGCGAGTTTAATAAATTCATTATTCTATGAATAGAGTTTTAGTCTGACTTAAACAAAACAGGATCCAAACAAGTCTAAAAATCAACAAGAGGGCCGTTGGCCCTGGGTCGCTCACCTGAGAAAAA
Organism: Fragum whitleyi; assembly: GCA_948146395.1. Lineage (NCBI taxonomy): Eukaryota > Metazoa > Mollusca > Bivalvia > Cardiida > Cardiidae > Fragum > Fragum whitleyi. Next base: position 50,160,374 of record OX411546.1, read on the forward strand.
AGCTTCATTACCTAGGTATGTCCATGCAACCACAGAAAAAAGAGATTTTCACTTATTCAATCAGATAACATTTGAAATAATCCCCCCCTCCCTGCTCCTCCCCTGATCATTATTTATTTAATCTTTTTTCATAGAAGGTCTGTGATCAGCAAATCTATGCCAGATATACAATCTGAGTCTGAGACTTTTAAAGTTTTCTTTAATGAGTTGAATAATCCATGTCAAATATAAAGGCTGTAGGGATTCAAAATTCTCAACAAAGCACTCCCCCTCCCCCAAGATGCTATGCACTTGGTGAATCTACAGTCATGATTTTGGCTAATTCAATTAATGTCCATATGCTAATCATCCATACCAATTTTCAAGTATGTAGGACTCTTGGTTCATTAGAAGAAGTTTAAAGATTTCAAAAATGATCCAAAGTACTACCCCTTCCCCAAGACACTCAGCACCTGGTGACCAAACAGTTCTGATTTTAGCTATTTTTATTAATGTCCATATATTGATCACCCATAACAATTTTCAAGTCTGTAGGGTTCCTGATCCAGAAGAAGAAGAAGGTTAAAGATTTCAAAATTGATCCAAAGTACTACCCCCTGCCCCCTAATGCTCCGCATCTGGTGGCCCTACATTCATGATTTAAGCTATTTTATTTTAGATCCATATGCTTATCATCCATGCCAATATTGAAGTCTATAGGGCTCCTGGTTCATTAGAAGATGAAGGTTAAAGTTACAAAATTTTCACAAAAGTACTACCCTCTCCCCCCTGATGCTCCGCACCTGGTGAATCTACAGTCATGATTTTAGCTATTTATATAAAGGTCCATATGCTGATCATCCATGCCAATTTTCAAGTCTGTAGGGCTCCTGGTTCCGAAGAAGAAGAAACTTAAAGATTACAAAATTTACCCAAAGTACTACCCTCTCCCCCCCTGATGCTCCGCACCTGGTGAATCTACAGTCATGATTTTAGCTATTTATATTAAAGGTCCATATGCTGATCATCCATGCCAATATTCAAATCTGTCAGGCTCCTGGTTCAGAAGAAGATGAAGGTAAAAGATTACAAAATTTTCACAAAAGTACTCCCCCATCCCCCCTGGTGCTCCGCACCTGGCAGCCCAACAGATATTATTTTAGCTATTTTTATTAAGGTCTATGAGCTGATCATCTATGCCAAGTTTCAAGTCTGTAGGGCTTGTGGTTCAGAAGAAGAAGAAGGTTAAAGATTACACAATTTTCACAAAAGTAGTACCCTCTCCCCCCTGATGCTCCGCACCTGGTGAATCTACAGTCATGATTTTAGCTATTTATATAAAGGTCCATATGCTGATCATCCATGCCAATATTCAAGTCTGTAGGGCTCCTGGTTCCGAAGAAGAAGAAACTTAAAGATAACAAAATTTATCCAAAGTACTACCCCCTCCCCCCTGGTGCTCCGCACCTGGCAGCCCGACAGATATTATTTTAGCTATTTTTATTAAGGTCTATGAGCTGATCATCTATGCCAAGTTTCAAGTCTGTAGGGCTTGTGGTTCAGAAGAAGAAGAAGGTTAAAGATTACACAATTTTCACAAAAGTACTACCCTCTCCCCCCTGATGCTTCGCACCTGGTGAATCTACAGTCATGATTTTAGCTATTTATATAAAGGTCCATATGCTGATCATCCATGCCAATTTTCAAGTCTGTAGGGCTCCTGGTTCCGAAGAAGAAGAAACTTAAAGATTACAAAATTTACCCAAAGTACTACCCCCTCCCCCCTGGTGCTCCGCACCTGGTGGCCCATAAGATATAATTTCAGCTATTTCAATTAAGGTCTATGAGCTGATCCTCCATACCAAGTTTCAAGTCTGTAGGGCTTGTGGTTCAGAGGAAGAAGAAGGTTAAAGATTACACAATTTTCACAAAAGTACTACCCTCTCCCCCCTGATGCTTCGCACCTGGTGAGTCTACAGTCATGATTTTAGCTATTTATATAAAGGTTCATATGCTGATCATCCATGCCAATTTTAAAGTCTGTAGGGCTCCTGGTTCCGAAGAAGAAGAAACTTAAAGATAACAAAATTTACCCAAAGTACTACCCCCTCCCCCCTGGTGCTCCACACATGGTGGCCCAAAAGTTATAATTTTAGCTATTTTTATTCAGGTCTATGAACTGATCATCCATGCCAAGTTTTAAGTCTGTAGGACTACTGGTTGAGAAGAAGAAGAATTTTTAAGATTTTCATAAAATTTCACCTTTTGTTGCCATAGCAACAAGAGTTTTTCATGGATTTCAATTCTTTTAGCTATTTTTGAAGGGGACCACCTAAGCAACATTTCTGTAAAATTTGGAGTTAATTGGCCCAGTAGTTTAGGAGGAGATGTCGTTTAAAGAAATTGTTGACGGACGCCGGACGACGGACGACGACCGACGACCGACGACCGACGGACGGACGCCGGACGAAAGGTGATCACAATAGCTCACATGAGCACTTCGTGCTCAGGTGAGCTAAAAATTCAAATGTAAAGCGTCCTTTCTTTAAATATGGGAGTCCTTGTTTAAGATATCGACATTGTTTTAAGAACAAAACTTGATTTTATATGAATTTAGAGCGATTACATGGTTAAAGGTAAAGAAAGTATTGAGTATATACAGTAAAGTCTTGGTAGTTTGCATGTCAAGGGACTGGGACAATTTATACGATCTAAACGTGGTACGACCCAACCAATGTCAAGTGGTTGGTAGTTTTTTGATGACTCAAATCGGACATGGTCTTAAGGTACCCTATATTTGTAGCATTATTCTAAGGTTCTATGGAATATATCTTTAATCAAGTTCTAACGAGACCCTTTTGTAGAGAGTTAGGACTCAAATAAATCTCACTTGAACAATGATCATCTTTCGTTTCGTCCATATTTAAATCCTGAATAAAGTAATTTCGACAATTATTTACATGCCAATCATTAACTACATCAGAGTGTTCTCCCTTTGGATCAAATCTCTTTGAGTACTCATTCAGTATACGATGAAGTCTCGGCATTACGATAAACGTGTGTGGAAGACGTTGACAATCAAGTCTACTAAGATTTTCACATTCATTTATAGTCTGTTTGACTTCCATATGGACCAACATTTTGCCAAAAATTTCGGTAATGAAAAAAATGAAACGAATTTTAACTTGTCATATCATATTCTCAACTAATACCATGACAAGTTTTGTTTTCTAAAATTTTTGAATGTAAAATAACGATTTTGTCCGTCCGTCTACATGTTGACTTTTAGCCTTTCATACCTACTTGTGTCTGTATTAGACGGAACAGCAAATTGTATTACCAAAAAAAGTACTGATTTGCATAGGGGCTGAGTCAAAAGTGTAAGATTTTAAGTGAGTTGTTATAGTTTAAAATCCAGTATTTTCAAAAATTTAAGTTTGTCGAAGATTTTTACTAACTTTGGATTTCAAATCTGGATATATTCTCGTTTTGTTCAGAAACCGTTTAATCAGATAATTGATAATTGTTTTTATCTATTCTGAGATGTACCCCAAATTCACATTTTAAGACCAATCAAAAAGCATTATTTAACGAAGTCGTTGGGAATTTCACGAGGATAACTTGATTAGAAGGCGAGCAATAACGGTAAAAATCTCGTGATATTTAAGTTTAAGATGATATGACCGTCGATATGCAAATTAGCATGTCCAAATAAGGAATAATGGACATTTCATCTGTCAAATATTTAGTACAAAACCACATGTTTTTACGATATGTTTACATTTTCTCATACCTAAACAGCCTCCATCACCCCTTGTGTTTAAGAGCGGAAAATGCGAAAATATTAACATTAAATAAATAGACAAAATCATTATTTTTAAATCAATTTATTTTCAAAAAATATTTTTTGGAATGGTATTAAGCTGAAATTAAGATTTGACCACAAACAGATCCTTCATTCACCCATAATTTTATGTAATTGTGGAAAAGGTTGGTCCATATAGAAGTCAAACGGACTATATGTATAATCGGTATGAGAAAGCCTGATGATATACAATAATTAAGGTCACTGATTGATCCTTTATACCATTAAACTCGCCAAAATTATAAATCAAACAATGCCTGTAAATATTCAGACGCTAAACAATAACTAAGATAAATACCAATCAACAGGTGTGAAAATCAAGGTATATGTATATTGTAACACCTAGGACAGCTATTGATCGCACATTTCACACCTACGGATTAAACATATTAATTTGTGTTATTTGGAAACTCTCAGGACTTAACACGGGCTACGAACTACGAACCACTGACGTGCGAATCACTCGGAGCCTTCTTACAAAGATTAAGAAGGGAGAAAATCGGGACCAAAGAATGTATACGATTCAACACATAAATACGAACCATCGGCGTGCGAACAACTGAGATTTTACTGTTTTGACTATATGGGGCTCAACTACAGGAAAGAAGTAAAGACTGTTTTAAACAGTCTTTGATTCTTTTCTGAAGCTGATCCCTAGTGGGTCTGTGGAACTCACATCCCATAGTTTTGAGGGTCTTGGTTTGATATTTGAGGGTCTCAGTCTCGCAAAACCTGCATCCCTTACAACCCTGCATGACAACCATTCAATTTTTCTATTCCTGTTACCCCTTTTGTACCGTAATCCCCGTAATCTTAACCCTTGTCATGCTGAATAAATTTTGGCTAAAAATTTAAATCACAATCAAAGGGCAAAAAGCACTAAAAGTATCAACTGTAGGTCAATTTTTATTTGAAAAACTAGGTCAATCGACAATTCTGGTTTGAAAGTGAGAAACAGGTGGTGTAGACTAACATCAGACTGCACATATGTGAAGGCTGATGCTGGTCTATAGCTCCTGCCAAAGCAGTAATATTCCAGGTTCAGCATGACAAGAATTAATCTTACCTTCTGTCTGTTTGCCAGCAGGAGAATTGGCAGCTTGCAATTGCTGAGCTGCTTGTGTGCTGAAAGCTCCAGGGAATGATGCTGTAACAGACAAGTCATTGGTTACCATGAATACAACTGTTTAATAATGACCAAACTTTCTGACAAATTATTAGAGATGACTTTTATTTGGCTAACAATAATTCAAAAGGAAACATGGTTTCATCTAGCCTCAATGCCCATTCCTCTTTTTCATTAATTTCTTTTTTAAAAACCTGTAATTTTTGTCTCTTAAAATGATTTGATTGATTGATTGGAGTTTAACGCCGCTTCCAACATTATTTCAGTTATATCGCGGCGGCTGGAGCACCTAACAATGGATTCCTGGTATTTCTCTTACCAGTACAACCACCACATTCTTTCCTAGCCCTTAGCCGCTATCTCACATAGGTCTACGATTATCAACCCATTGGTGTTAAAATGATTTGAAGAAGCAAATATAAATATTTTACTAATACAAAACGCTCAAGCAAAATAAATAGCAGGTAAAGGCCTAAACATAAATCTAAGATGTCAGTGTTTCCGAAAAATCCTGAATATTTCTAATTTATTGCTTTTGCAAGTTCCTTTATTTCATTGACCAGTTAGATATTTACAGCTAGCAAATAGATATTATTGTTAGAATTTTTTTCTACCACTTAATACAAATTAAGTATCAATAAATTTTATCTTGCAGTTAGGGTCAGTCACAACTCTTACCCAAAAGACAAAATGAAAATGTTATATTTGCCTGTACCAGTGATATATCTATTAAATGTTTCATTAAATGCCTGTACCAAAAAGCACTATCAAATAGTGAAATTAATGTAAATGCACAATATATCCCAACAATGACTGCTGCTGATTGTCAATTTTCTCACTTAAATCCCAATCATTACTCCTTTTCACCATTCTAGTAATAAAGCCAAATGTTAGCATCAGCAACTTTTACCATGATTTTTTTGAAAATGGAGGGTTTGTATGACCCTATAATGCTCACCTGAATACCATGGGTCTATATAAATATAACAGAGTTTACGCTTATATTTAATTCAAGTGAATCTTTTGACAATACTACTGATATTCAGCATGTAAACACAAGTTACCAATTTCAAATTAAACAAAAAGATTACAAATTCTGAATCCATTACACTGGTTATTGAAACTTTCTAATCAAGAAGACATATAACCAAGAATTTTACTTTTGTTTCAAAAAACTTTTTTCTTAACCTTTCATAGAGTAAAAAGATTCTGAACAATATTAACATCTATGTCAACCAGACTGTTGTTCCTAGCATCTTCTTTCCAGTCCATAATATTTCAACCATCAACTTGACCTTGAACTTTTAACCTTTTGTAAAGAGGGGTAATTGTATCAAATCTTTTTTGGAAAATCCATCTTTTTAGTTTTGTTGCAGACAAATTTAGACAGACTAACAAACACACATACACCACCTTGAAATAGTGCAACTTTTATCTCCCCACAAGCGGGCCCAAAACAATTCTTTTTTTCACAATCTTTTAAGGGCTAAATGCACTGAATAATTGAAATCTAAAGAGAATATACAAAAAATTTATATAAAATGAAATATTTGATTACTTATAGGTATACTTAAAACAAAATAGAATTTACAACAATTAATGATTAAATATAATTGCAAAGCAAAAAGACTATGCATCACATAAGCCTAGACCAGATATCTAAATTAAGTTATCATTTTGGAAAACAAAAACACTGCTTAAGGGTGCAAGATTCCGCTGCAGGTGCTGGATAATACAAAAATTTTAAGTTGAAAAAGGAGCATAATTCTTACAAAAATGCTTCCAGACTTATCCCCCTTGAGTAGCTCTTGTGATAGTGAACACACATATCAAGTTTCATGAAGATGTCTTCAATAACAATAGGGATATGACCACGGTTAAAGTTTGTCACACCAATGCAAACACCACCAAGGTGATCATAATACTTTGGGTTTTCTCCAAAAACAGCCAAGCTAAAAATATCTGGATAGATTTAACCCTTTGCTGTTTAATCCCTGCTTTTTACGTGCCTGTGATTTTATGATTGAGAAAACATTGTGAAAAAAGAAGAAATTGCTTCTGACAAGCAATTTCTTCTTTTTCCACACTATTTTCTACCCTACTGAATGGTTATTTTTCAAATTAAGTCCACTTTAAATTTTCGTCTGCAAAACCTTTGAATTTGGACAGGTCCAACATTTTGTAAAACAGGGAAGGGTTAATAGGCAAAGCAGATGAAGACTTTCATTGTTAAGTTTACTATTATCTTGAGTTTTTGTAAGTAATAACTCATACATTTACTAAAATATGATACTAGACATTCTTCTGCATTACAAAATTTGAATGTAGATCAAAGTTGACTCAAAAGGCATGTTAAACGATTGTTATGTAATAGATAGTGTTTGTTAGGTGTAAGAGATAAGTATTTTATCACACACATTGAATGTAATTGTAACAACAAACATAACATAAACATATAATATACGATTTTTCCCCCTGCAGGGCGGAGCCTAAGTAATGGGTCGGAGCACTTTAGGTTAAGGTAGATCAGCCTTTATTCATTATTATTTACTTCTAAAGAAAGTCAACATAATTAACTTAAGACAGTAAAGTGTAGGTTGATAACCAAACCTGCGTAACTTTAGCTTTTCCAAGCTGAAGTTATGAGGCTTTGGTAACCTAACGATGAAATGTGTTCACTTTCTCTAAGCACGTGAATCCTTTTGATTTTAGGATACCAGCTATTTGCAGGCGTTCCTAATTATTGCAGACTATCTTTTTAATGAACCCAAAATGTTTAAAAGTTAACACCCAAAATAGGTCAAGGCTAGGCCCCCCCCTGTCAGTTCATTAAAAACGCAGAATACCACACATGATAAAATAATGTTCTCTCCAGTTCATCCTTTGTACACAAAAGATTAACAGACTGAAAACAGTTTTACCTAGAATCTATACGATGAAATTAAAGATCACAAAGGAAAATGAATAAATATTATTTTCAGTTGCATAATGACAAAACCTAAAGTGCTAATAGATTTTGAAGTAGACTTCAGTTTAATGTCTTGAGATTAAGGTATATTTCTGAAAACAAGAATGCCACAGTCACAATATATGTGGCACATCATTATATCTCAAAATCAAGACAATATGGGTATGGTCACATGATGAGGAACAATTGGTGAAAATCTCTTAAAATTTGATGATAGTTGAAAAACAATTCTAGTAAGGAAATGGACCAACCCACATACAGACAGACACAGACAGACTGATCTAGAATATGATACCAATAAAGTACTGGCCAACATATAATGATAAATCAACGCTTAAAAATATATTCAGCTTTAAATTACATTTCCCTTAACCATGTATTTAACTTTTTATTAAAAATGTTCCTTTTACGCTGCATCTTAATATAATTAACATTGCTACCAAAAGTTTGTCCTCTGGTGTTTCATTCAGAATACATCACAGCCAAGCTTCTCAGAACAATTAACTATCCAAAGTAGACTTCAGTTAAATTTGGTGCAAGAACGGAGCCTAACATAATGGTATATGGAAAACACTTCAGTATAGTTCAATCATTCTATCTTCAACAACTGCTAAGAAAGAAATTGGATTTAAAATATACTTCATCCTCAGCCTTTCAGTCTTGAATCCCTAATTAACTTATCTGCTTTTGCTTTCAACTAAGGACAATAATGATTGATCTAAAATCAATAATTATTGATGTTTTAGTTCAGATTACAGCTCTTTTGTCTTCTTGACTCAAAACTAAATGACAAAAATCTTTTCTAGCAATGATCTTTTGTTAACCAAGATATACAAAGTATTTTTTCTATATACAAGACTATAAATTATTTATTTGAAAATAAGAAGAATATAAGATTATGCCTAATAAATGTTTCAAACATGAGCATGCAAAAAGAACCTGTCTTTTTCATCTACAACAACTTACTTTATCAATAACTGCATGCCATACAATAACTAAAGCTAGAAGTCTTTGTCAGGCTCTATGGCTCATTTTATAATGGAGTGCAACAAGGATCATTCTTGTCTCCAATATTCTTTAGTCTTTTTCAAAAATGATTTGAAACTACTAATCCCATTCAAGAAAGTCTAGTAAATGTAATTTGGCATGCAGAAATGTGTTGAAAAAATATTTTCTCAGTTTGTAAATATGAATAAATCCACATCAAGTAAACCATCTTTCAATTATGATTCTGTTTTAAATTACACCAGTTATCTTCTCATTATGAAAAATAATTTTACCACCAATTATTTTTGAAATCCATCAATAAATGAAGGAGTTTTGGTTCTGACAAAATCAGACTAATGTGTTAACCCACTCAAACACTTGCACATATCAAGGGGTAAGCGCAAGACTATTGTAAGTGCCTATATATTTATAGGCACTTACAATAGTGTTGCACTGATCCCTCGATATTCACTTACTAGTTGTATTATGTCTTGTTCACTACATGCAGGATATACAAATTACATCATGAGCATCTACTAGAGATTAAGATTTTCCCAAATTATTTTAAAATTTTGTCAAACAAAAGTAGAATTTATGGTTCAGATAATTTTGGACTCATAGACACAAATACACGCATATACTCTATAAAATTTCTTTGAGACTTTTAAGCCGACTGAAAGTGATGTTGAACTTCAGAAATTGATAAGGTTGAAAGATGGTTTTCTCTGTTGAGAATGTATCAAAATGAGGAAAGAAGGTTTCAAAATACAATTTTTAACACTTCATTCCAAACAACACAAAACTATATACGACAAATGTTAAAAGGAGGCCAAAATGTATAAAAAATAGATAGTTATGCAATTCATTAATGTCAAGGACAACTGAACTTGTTAACTTGGTGCTTGGAAACTCTCGGTGCAAATTGTACATTCTAAATGGGTATTAATACACACTACTTTTAAGATATTTTCAGCCATATTGAGATAACTGGAGCAAATAACCATGGTTTTCTATCAGTCTCTCACCAGTGATATCTAGGCATCTATTCAAAGCTTCCATTTCCTATGTTTACCAAAGATTTCCATTTCCTATGTTTACCAAAGATATGCCATTTGAATAAAAAGAATAGTGAAATACAGATGAATAGCATTTCTTTCATCTCTATTTTAATTGTCTATCATTTCTGAAATTCTTTGGAATGAATATTTCTTTAACATTCTGAGGATTCAGAGTAAGCCTGTACTTAGTGTTGATACAATGTGCAGATACTTAGCACAATTTTTGTTTTGAATGGGGTTTTAAGCCGCTTTCAACAATCTTTCAATCATGTCGAGGCAGCTGGAGCATTTAACAATGGATCCCTGGTCTTTTGCACACCAATACTTCCATTACATCCTTTCCTAGCCTCAAGCTGCTATCCCACATAGGTCTAGGATTTATCAAACCATTGGTAGGAGACAATATTCAGAAAGGATAAGTGCTGCCAGTGGGGATCAAACCCAAGACCTCTAGATTGACAATCCAATGCTCTATCAACTGCGCTATGCCGGTGGCTACTCGGTACAGTCTTGCATTGAACCCTCAATTTGCAATCAAGAATTCATTTGAGATAAACACCAAGGTATACAAGTTTCAAATAGATATCAAAATTTACGGGGGTTTAAGTGAACATTTATGATTATCTGTAAGGGTTTTGGTTCCTGGTTGTAGGTCCTAGAAATTGTTATATGGGAAGATTCTTGGACATGCAAGATCACTAAGGTAGCCTTTTCATGTCAAACAAATTTGTATCAACATATCCAAATCAACTAATGTTATAAAATATAAACAGAGGTATAGATAAGAGGGGGTAGAGCCAGTCTAAAATCTTTATTTCTAAATCTATCTCTATTTTGCTGGTACTCATTTGAAGTGTCTTGACAAGATAATTCTAATGGGTACCAATAACATTGGGTTTGTGCTATAATTATTGAAAAATACTTTGATCTAAAATCCAAAATACCCCCTCTATCTATAGATCTGTTAACAGAAAAGACAAGAATGTCTTCATGATATTAAGCTCATGTTTAATATTATCACTTAAAAGTAAACATTATCTTCAGATTCAATAGTAATGCTTTTCCCCTATACTTTTTTGATTAATATTACTACTTTTCCAATACTACTTTTCAATTAATGACATTTGATTCAAAAGAAAATTTAAAGAGAAATCATAATAAGCCTGTGAAAACTTTAAAAAAATCTTGTCAGAAGTGATCTTACATTATCCAGTTAACAAATAAAGCTATAGATGTTTGGATCACACCCCAAAAATACACTGCAAGCATAAAACATGTACCCTAGACCTCTGTCTATTTGCACTTCAACACAGATTTGATATTGGACAATTTTGAAATGAGATAAAATGAGCCATTTACCTGTAGCGGGGCTGAGTAAACCAGACAAACCTGCGTATTGCTGAATTCCGGAGTACGCCTGCGTCAAGGCGTCAATGCCCGAGGTGTTATTGTTTAGGCCATTGGTGATGCTTGGTGACATGCTAGTAGCGGCTAAATTGGTATTGCCAAGATTCTGGATTCCAGCAAAACCACTCAGTGAGCTGTTGGAAGTAGAGAGTGACCCGGAGAGAGATGCTGAAATTACAAAACATAAATGTAAACAATAAACCCAACTTTTTCAAATAAATCTTGATTGGTCAGTTCATAATGTGACACATATAAAACCTCCACATACAAACAAGATGTGTTTGTAAACACAAATGCTCCAAAACAGCAATTTTTTTAAAACATTACCTTGACAGAAGACCTTAACCTTGTCACATGACCCTCAGCTTGGTATCTGCAGATAAAAATTGATAAGATCTTTCATCTTACCAAATATTAGCTCTGTATCTTAAATGGGCATTAAGTAATTGGCAATGTTTTTTCTTTTGGTTAAGTTTTGTAGTCAGACAGACAAACAGACAATGGTAAAACATAATGCCACGATCTTATCAATGCGGGGGCATAAAAAAGAGATATGTTTACACAAGGATGATTATGCCTGCCTGCCAATCTAAGGTTAAACTTCCAATTTACACTGAACATGTAACACAGAGAATCGCACATGAAATGGGGTGAGTTATGTTAAAAGCCTGGCCTTACTTTACAACCTGCTGATACACACATGTTTACATTTAAACAAACATCTGACAAAGGAACGGCTTAGCAAGGACTATACACACATATTCAGGAAATATAAACAGGAGTTATTCCAAGTAAACATAGATCCTACACATTTACTTTTACAAAGCAGAAAACAAGAAGAGTGATAAAGTTCTATTCAAACTTTGTGAAATTATCCAATTATTAAACTTATTAAATCATCAAAAGTTACTAATTAAAAGAACAATTCCCTAACAAAAGCCATTTTTTACATTGTTTCATATTAAATGCCAATCACTAATAGGCCTGTTATAGTTTAAAAGAACTTTATCTTCTTCCTTAAACACTTAACATTTATCCGCAGTTCATATTAGTTTTTTTCTCATTCCAATCATTTTAAACATATTTAAGAAGTTGCTTCGATTTCCAAATTTCAATTCATCATTGGAATATCAATTCAATCGCCGATGTATGATACCTGATTTACTTTGGTTGTTGCCCTCCATTCCACCATTGGCTGATTGTTGATTAGCTCCTCCCATGTTGTGCATCATATTTCCAGCTATACCACCATTGTTGTTTTGTGGCATATTCGACATATTACCATTCATGCCATTTCCAATTCCATTGCTCATAATATTCCCACTCATATTTCCCATATTCCCTCCCATATTTCCCATATTCCCTCCCATGTTCCCCATATTTCCACCCATCATGTTGCCCATATTTCCATCCATCTTCATGCCCATCATGTTGGAGCCCATATTTCCACCAAAGTTAGCAATGTTCTGCATTAGAGTGGCCATAGCACTTGCAAGGTTAGCTGAGCTGCCCTGTCCTGGATTGAAAAATCCTACAACAAACAGACACCACATTTTGGCTAAACATGAAACATTTAACAATGTTGCTTTTGCTCTCAAAGAGTCATTTTTATAACAAATCTGATGATTGCATGCCAATAAAATCTTTATAATTTTCAATTAACTCTTTGAACGTTCCAACAAATTTACATCAGATCAGTTCTTATACCAAATGGCAACTACATGAACTCATAAAACCTGCAATTTGGAGATAAAGAATAGGCCACCAAATTAACAAGTGTGCTTGAAGAAAATATAATGTTACAAAAATTATTTTTTTCCCATATATTTCATAATTCATAACATTGATTCAGTAATGTAGGAGTAAACATTACATGTTTAGAATTCAATACTGTATTCACCAAACTGAAGAAAAGGATCACATTGAACAATAATTCATTTTATGTATATAAGCCATCATCTTTATTCAAATTTCTTAAACTTTTTTGTACTCAGAAATTTCTTCTTGAGAGCAAATATAAGCATATCAAAGCAAGACAAACACATATTTATTAGTTTTTAGGCAAAGAAGCTTCCTTCCTTGAAGTTTTTCAACTTAAGAAGGAAATATGGATTATCAGAAGACAAAAAAGTTGAATTGCACAAAACATGTGACAAACAAGAAAACAAAGCACACAGGGAAACAAACATTAGTTTACAACTGAACATAACAATCAAAACATTAACTGAATCCAATGACACAAAAAATTCAGAATCTAATTATTAAAAGCATTGACAAGACAGTGTTAGCATTTTGGAAAACAATTGCATCCAAAATAATACAACTTTGCTGACAAAGGTACAACAAACTGAAAGTCAATGAAAACATCAACATAAACATAATCAAAATTGGCAAAATAACTAAAAGTAAACATATATTCAAGGAGTATGGGATGGAATAACTAAAACTAAACACTTTGCTTTAATTTGAAATTTGAATAAACTTTTCCCAAATTTCGAAAAATTAAAACAAAAAATTGTGACTTTTCTTTTATCTTGTGGTGTCTGTGGTCAAAAGGTAGAGCATCGATCTCTTGACAAAGAGGTCATGAGTGCCGCCGTCAGGGCAAATTGCAAGAACTCCTTTCCCAAATGATTAGAAATAAAAAGGTTGAAACCAACTGTTTTATTAAAATTTAAAAGCAAAATATATCCCAAACAATATGTCTTTGTCAACAAAGGATACCAGATAAAACAAGAGGACCATGATGGTCCTATATCGTTCACCTTCGTATATGTGTCTCATTTAATAAATCAAATTTTCCAGAAAAGTTGTACTTTTATGATTCAACGCCTCTAAGACTGTAAACAAGAAAATTTTGATTATTGCCCCTTTACCCATGATATGACACAGACCTTTCCCATTTTCAATAGGGTTCATCCTTGTGACCTAACAAACATTCTGACCAAGTTTCATGAAGATAGGACCATATTCGAGACCCCTAGAGTGGGAAAAAAAATTGTCACTTAAGCCCCTTATCCTATGACATGACATGTATCCTTTCCATTTTCAATAAGGTTCATCATTGTGACCTCACAAACATTCTGACCAAGTTTCATGAAAATTGGACCATGTTTGTGGCCTCTAGAGTAAAAAGAAGAAAAATGTCAATAAGGTCCCTTTTCCCATAATATGGCATGGAATCTTCCCATTTTCAATAGAGTTCATCATTGTGACCTGTTAAACGTTCTGGCCAAGTTTCATGAAAATTGGACAATATTTGTGGCCTCTAGAGTGCAGACGACAGACAACGGACATTCAATAATCACAAAAGCTCATTTTGAGCATGATGTGCTCAGGTGAGCTAAACAAGAAAGCCATGAATGGCTTGTGTCGCTCCACAGGCTTGAATTTCTTGTAATAGAAAATTTAAGTTTTGACTAGATATTTAGATAATTTGTGGTTCTACTGATGTTGAAATGATTTTCAAAGTTTCCACTATTATAACATATAGAGAAATGACCTCCGCCCATAAAAGACATATTCTTCATCAAATCACAATAATATTGGCTGCATGATTAAAGATCACCAAAGGTTCATACTAATGAAGTTTGATTGATATCCATCAGTTACATTCTGTGAAAATGATTTTCAAAGTTTCCACTATATAACTTATAGAGAAATGACCTCTGCCCATAAAAGACATATTTTTCATCCGATCACAATAATTTTTGGTAGACTGATAAAGGGTCACCCAAGTATCATTCTTGTAAAATTTGGTTGATATCTATCAATTACAATCTGAGAAAATGATTTTCAAAGTTTCCACTATATAACATATAGAGAAATGACCTTCGCCCATAAAATACACATTTTTCATACGATCACAATAATTCTTGGTACACTGATAAAGGGTCACCCAAGGATCGTTCATGTAAAATTTGGTTGATATCTATAAGTTAGATTCTGAGAAAATGATTTTCAAAGTTTCCACTATATTACATATAGAGAAATGACCTCCACCCATAAAATACATATTTTTCATCTGATCACAATAATTTTTGGTAGACTGATAAATGGTCATCCAAGGATCATTTATGTAAAATTTAATTGGTATCTATCAATTAGAACCTGAGAAAAGTCACTTTTTACCATATTTGGAAATTAGCCACGCCCATTATATCCATGTTTTTCTTTGGAACAAAATTTCTTGAACAACTTTGAAAGAGGGTCATCCAAGGATCATTCCTGTGAAGTTTGGTTGAAATCCATCCAGTAGTTTCTGAGGAGAAGATTTTTAAAGAAAAAGTTTACGACAAGACGCACAGACGGACGGACAGACGCACGATGGACACAACGCCATGACAATAGCCCCAGTGGCTTTCAGCTAGTAGAGCTAAAAATAATATGAGAAACCATTATTAGATTTTGCTGCTAAAGTTGGTTTCAAAATTGTAGTTACAGATTAGCAACATTTTTAAGGATAAGCTTATACTTTTTTTGAATAGTAATAAACTTCAACAATGTGATTCATAAACAATCATCAACTTCATATTTTCTTCAATAGACTTTCAAGATATAATGATTATTCATGCTACTGAACTTGCTCTGAATAGTAAGCGAAAGACCTATAGACCCTCTCCAAAATGAGCTTTGAGAACAACAGATATCTAAAGGATTTGATCCCTTAAAATGTGTGTGTAACATTTTTCTGGTATATTTTTTTTTTCAAACTTTTTCCCATGTCATGCTGAACCCATAATATTCCTTTGACAGGAGGTTAAGATAAAGATCAGCCTGCACATATGTGCAGTCTGATCTAAGTTGATACCACCTGAATTTCATTTTTAAACCATAAAGGTGTAATACAATACATTTCCGAAATCAATACTCACATACATTTGGTAATTTCCAGTGCTTTTAGAACTTTGATTTTGCAAAGATTTTTATTCAGCACGTAAAGGGTTAAGATACCGGTTGACACCATTCTACTCATTAATTCTTCTTACGTATGAGCCTGTGTGTGAGATTTCCAACAATTTCAAAGATGCGCAAAGCAAAGACTCAGACCAGCCTATGTATCTGCACAGTCTGACCAGAGTCTTCATTATGTGTTTAGTAGATAGATAAGGTCTCAAAGTATCAGTACATCATCAGGTAACTTTATATTTACAGCATGTGGCTGTCTATACTATCAGTGCTTGCACCTCACTAACATGTCATATTGCTGGAAATGTCATGCACAGGCTCATGTGATATTAACCCTCAATGCATCATTACTTGGTTGTAAAATTAGTTAACCTTAAATGCAATTCAAGTCTATTCAGTAATTTAGTTTTTGGGTTGCATTTCTTTAAATCCAATCTCAATATCAGACTTGCAAAGTAAAATGGCATTTGCATCTTTCAAGACAAGATTTTTTTTTGAAAAATGTCTAACAGAAGAATGGAACTGCCTTGACAGATTTTCATACTTAATATAAAAGTGAATTGAGTACTTCATTTTACTGATAACATTAGAGTTTATTTCAAATTGAAGGAATGTATTAACAGTATTTCAGTTATATAGCAATGGCAAGACAAGAGCTGGGGAGAGTAGAAATCTTGGTACCCGAGATCTCGTAACTTGCAGGTACTCCAGTACCCT
Organism: Fragum whitleyi; assembly: GCA_948146395.1. NCBI lineage: Eukaryota > Metazoa > Mollusca > Bivalvia > Cardiida > Cardiidae > Fragum > Fragum whitleyi. The sequence goes on from OX411546.1 coordinate 50,177,389, forward strand.
ATGATAATGTCCATACACTTATTTTATCAACTAAATTTCAAGGCAGATCCTCTCAAAACTATCTGATGTAAGTCCTAATGACCATCTGGAAATCAACTTCAGGAATAAAACCCTTATACAAAAGTAGGGTAACCAGTAATGAATCAGGACTTGAGTAGGTACTGTACCCTACCAGATACATGTCACGGCTCTACTGACCATGGATTTCTGATATGTCTCACTACGATACTACATTCCTTCAATCCCTTCAGCTGCCCCATTCATATAAGAGAAACATTTTTGAACATGATAGACATTTGGCCTTGTAGCAGTGCCATGGGTATCAGTATTTTGCATTTCCACATTTTTACTTGACACCACAGCCAAGTTCTTTCCCAGCTCTGCATTCAGGATGAATAAAGTTGTGCATACTGTTAGCAAATCATAACCCTCTATGCACCCATGTGCACATGCAAAATGGGGTATAATATGCAAACTGTTTGCACTGTTTTGTCATCATGAATGGAGGGGCAGGATTCTAAAGGCCCTTTAAAATCTTGTGTATGTAGGACCAAAGGCTTCTTTCAAATTAGCCATATTTGAAATTCAGTGCAAATTTAAACCCACCTGGATTGCTAGTGGCATTTGCTAATGCCGCTAATCCTTGTAAATTCTGTATATGCATGTTATTGGAAGCATCACCTGCAAAATACCAAAATCTAAGAGTTATCAAGAGATATTTTTAAGATAGCAGACTCGAGTGGGGTTAATCTAAGTTCTATGAACTTGTTCCCTTATCAATGTTAAATAAATAGGTTTAAACCAGTTATCAACAAATATGTTTTATATTTCTTGACTATCTTAAGACTTGTCATGCTAAATTTAAATCCACTTTCAAATTGCACTGGTATTAAAGTACTGAAAGCCCCAGAGTCCAAGGGCATAGAGTAATTTCATGAACAACTCTGCCTTGAAAGGGAACAAACAGGTGGTGTAAACTAAGATCAGACTGCACCAAGGTGCAGGCACGTCTTTGTCTATACCTCCTCCCAAAGCAAGAATGACAAGGGTAAACATCATACTATAACTACAAGTTCAAGAATTTGTATGGCCTGATCTTACTAGTTCAAGAATTTAGGGGATTTGAGGACTTGACCAATATTAATTCATGGACATATTTGTAATATGGCACTAATGGATTGCCTCTTCTTTTACTTAAATCAAGTTGCTGACTTTTTATGTTGATTAATTATATTACAAAAATCCAGCCAGTAACTTTACTGGTGTTGTATATAATAGCAGAGAATCACTATGAAATTCCAAAGATTTTGCCCCAAGAAGATGAAGTTACTCAATTTTAAACAGCAATACTTAAGGTATCTATGAAATCTAGTGACTTTTCTTTAGGCTGAGCTCCTTAGACCCACATACGAGGGATGATCCAGAAGTTCGTATAATTGGCCCATAACTTTGACATTTCAAGCTTGTTCATTGAAATATTTTTAGTGAGTGAAGTTCAGTATCTATCAAGAGCACAAATATTATCATTTTTGCAAAATTATTTTAAGCGGCCTAAAATTTCGTTACCATAGTAACATATGTATGCTAAGGCGGGGGAGCGTATAAAAATAACGGAAATCTGTTACACAAATCAATTTTTCTGAAACTGTTCGTAAATTTTATTTGAAACTGCTTACCAGAAGTAAATAAGACGTAAATGGGGAATCGATTGTCATAATTTAAACATTCTTGGAAGAGGTTTTACGGACACAGATTATTTTTAAAAAGAGTATATTTGCAAGAAAATAGTGACCTGATGTCAACACCAAATTGTGAATTCCGTTTATTTCTCGATTTTTGTCATGAACATGAGTCAATCACCACCCAAACATTTCAGATAATGTGGAACAAATAGTATTTTGTCAAACAGAGAAGTTTTGCTTAAGTTACCTTAGATATTCAAAGAAAGTTAAGCTTTATTAGAGGATTAAGAATGGTATATTGGAGTTTCAAGGATCGAAGTCGTCCCAATTGATTCTCATTATTTTCCAAACATACAATCCAAGCATCTGTGTCTGCACTTCATTAGAAAGACTATTCATAAAGAAATTGAAGACAAATTTCAATCCAAATGGAATGGGGATACTTTCTGTAAGTAAATTTATTAGGCGCAGATAGGCATGCGAACAAATGGAGACTATGTAGAAAAGAGTTAATAATGACGTCGTATTCGACGTTCTTGCGACGTTCTTGCTCCCCCGTCTACGTGCGGGGTCTATGTATCTAATCAGTCACTTTACAATCGCTATACAACTTACAAATTTGAAATTTTCCACATTTATAACACAGATATTGCATTAAATAGATGTTTAATTTTTATTTTGAGAATCATCTTTTCTGAAGTATTATAACCCCATTTTACGAATTATTGGATCAACCCTCGTACATATCTGCATTTTACTCTTTATAATTCCAAAATAAGAGGAAATGCAGCAAATATTTACAGCCATTATTAACTGCTAATAAAATGTGTGCCAGACATGATATTCTGTTTTAGCTAGTATTCTCAATGCTTCGTCATATCAGCTTAAAGACCACATGCAACTTAGTTTCAACTCTATAAACAACATATATTGACATTAATTACATATATACATAGCAAAAATAAAGTTACTCAAAAGATCAAGCTGCCCCACACTTATAAATCCCCCCCTTTACGATCTATGTTTTATCAACCAAGAGATTGTGTAACTTTAAGATGTTCAAAATAATTGCATTCAACAGCAATATGAGAATTCTTCTATCTCATAACCAGTACAAATTAATTGTATCTACCCATGTAAGAGAGATAATAAGAATGTTTAACTAAAATCTCCAGTATTCACAGATACTCAATCCATCCACCAAGCACAAAACAGTTGTAACTGCCTATAATTATATAGGCAGTTACAACTGTTTCATGCTTAGCCAATAATATGTAACCAATTAGGCGAATGGGGATGATCTGGGTAATTTGTTAAGTGTTGACACTCATCAAAATGTGCAGACTGCGCAAGCTGATGATGGGTGACAATTTACTGACTTGGCTGATTTATGAATCTAGAATTATCATGCTATCTTCTTATATAAGAATTTCGAAACCCAACCAAATTTTATTTGAAACAGGAGATGTTTGTAAAAGATTTATGCCCCCCATTACAGCAGGTCAATGGCATAATATTTTTGTGAATTAACAAAGGGAAATTAACTCAAAAATTATGATGAGTAGACTTATGGTTCTTGTGCACTGAAAATTCTCCTCAACAATGGATCTTTCCACCTGTGGAGTTTCATGATTGTAGCTTGCTTGCTTTTTGAGATATGCTCCGTACAAAAAAGGTCTACTGACCAACGGCAAACAACCCATCAAGTGCAAAGCAATATACCCCATCTTCTATGAAGTTGGGCATAATAATTCCTCTTCAGATATACATTTACCAGATGATCCAATTTTTTGTGACAGGTCACATAATTATATCTGTACAAAGGCAACATATTTTAAACAATCAGTTAGTCATACAGTCATAACAATGCATATATAGTTATAAACTTCAAAGTTTTCTAACATGCACTTCTCAGGTAATTCATTTCTTACTCTTTATAGCCAGATGAGGAAAAAATAATCCTTTTTCTGCTTAATTTAAATTTCATTTCAAATAAAATTCCAATTTTGGAGCCATTTCCAACTGCCTGACTCATGTTTTTTTGCACACCAAGTAGAAAGCATGCAGTGTAGGCTAAGATCAGATCAACACTGTATGCAAAAGCTGTATGTACATACAGAATATGCCATGAAGGTAGAAGGCATGAGGGCAAGGGTCAATATAGAGTCTTATATCTAATCAATTGCAGATCTAAATTCTTCTCAATGACCTTGATAAACAAGAGCACTGCCTATGGATGCAAAGCTCAGCCGCAGGTGCTGGATGATGCAAAAATCTAAGTTGAAAAAGGGGTATAACTCCTACAAAATGCTTCCAGAGTTATCCCCGTTGATAGTCTTGGTAGCTCTTGTAATGGTGACCACCCATGCCAAGTTTCATGAAGATATCTTCAATAACAACAGACAATTGACCAAATTTAAAAGTTTATCACGTCAATGCCAACATCAATGCCAATGCTGAAGTGATCGACGCCAAGGTGATCATAATATGTGTACCTCAGGTTTTCTTGGAAAACAGCCGAGCTAAACATTGCATTTACCTGCAGTTGTTACATCCAATTAATTTTGGCTTGGCTCTCCAAATATATTTCAGATTTTCATATTCAGGTAGAAATGAATTCCTGTTTCTAAAACAGATCTATAAAAAGACTGGGTAATAAGGCAAAATAAAAACAAAATGCAAAATAGTCAACTCCATGCAACGATACAACACCTTCAAAAACTTGTAGAAAAAATGTCAATTTAATTTTTCATCTCATTCAAAATTTCTAAAAGCTGTAGTGTAAATGTTATGTATAGATTTCATATTTGAGCTATGTGATTAGCACTGAACTTGCTTTTAAATCACATTTACAACATTTCTGTAAAGCCAAAGAACTTCTGAAAGAAAACAAATTTAAATGTTGAGGAAGAAAATTCTTAATGCTCTTTTTAACTTGCATATCAATTTGGTTTAACACCACTTTCAAAAGTTTAAGTCATGTTGCATTGGCTTGAGTACCCACCTATGGCTTCCTGTCAGAGCCAGCTAGTACAACCACAATGTATAATCTGAGCCACCCGCTGATCAACCAAATAACACATAAACTACTCATCATTTATCAAATGATTGCAGACTTAATATCAAAAGGTCAGATCAAATTCACAAAGCCAGTGATCAACCTTTTGACTCAATGTTGTCATATTACCATCTGAGCTAACATTGGGCTAATGGTAACTAAATACCATGTAAGGTTTTTTTTTGGTTAATTTGGTTGAAATTAGCTTAGTACTCAAACATTTTAATTTTTCATGAAGATTATTTCAAACGGACGTCTTATGTCTAACCTTAATTTATTACATTTTGAGACTAAGCTTTGCATTGAACTAAAGCCCTAATTCACAACAACACCTTAAACAGAACAATCTCACATTGTTCTCAACATGCAATATTCTATATACAATAACATTGTTTAGTGGTGTGCAAAAATCCAAGTAGTTAGTACAAAAAAGTATGTTTTATTTAGAAACAATACAACAAATTAGAAAGAGAGAAGAAAAACTAGATTGAAACTGAATATTATTTGTCACAAAATATGATATAATATATACATGTATTTCTGTGAAGATGTTTCAATCATGGTGCTATCATGCATTTTCCCAGTTACTGATATTCAGATAATAATACTTGTGACAAAAACAGAAATTTCAAAAGAGAACAATAACTAATAAACTCATGCAAACAAAAACACCTGGCTTCATACTGTTTTAAATCAAAGGCTCAAAGCAAAACAGCCCGTTACGACTGTTTTGCGCTGTCAGCCATCGAAATGGAGTGCAAATTCAATAAGGATTTCTGATTTATTGGAAATCAATCTAGAAAGGGACACGCTGTTTGGTTAGAGCTCTTTGACTACCACATGTCTTGAATGCCATTGCACAAATTTTTACAATGACTTTAATTCTTTTCTAAGAGGCATTAAGTAAGATCGATTATATTTCTTCCAAATAAGCTTCTGAGAGGCATTAAGTAAGATCCATTTTATTTCTTTCAAATAAGCCTATCTTAATCTTGTCAATAATAGAAAGGTAATGAAGAGAGCCTTTGAGAATCCATTAACAGATTCTGTTTTTCAAATTACCAACATTTATGCATGTTTGAACATTTTTGGTATAGAAGGATCCGAGACACACAACTTGATCTTTGGCCTATCTGATATACTTAACCCTTTCCTGTTTAATCCCTGCTTTTCACATGCCTGTGATTTTATGATGGAGAAAACATTGTGAAAAAAGAAGAAAATGCTTCTGACAAGCAATTTCTTCTTTTTCCACACTATTTTCTACCCTACTGAATGGTTACTTTTCAAATTAAATCCACTTTAAATTTTCGTCTGCAAAACCTTTGAATTTGGACAGGTCCAAAAATTTGTAAAACAGGAAAGTGTTAAGTGAACTTGTAACTGTACCCATGGTGAATAATAACACTAAGTTATTTAGAAGCTCGTCATAGACATTTGACTTTGAAAGAGATACTTAAGACAACGCAAACAATGCCAAAGTAATGACAAATAGCTAGACTTTACTTAGACAAAGACCAGTTTAAAATGTGACATGACATGCATGAAACAAGGGCCCCTTGACATTTGTAACATTAGTTTTGTATGTACACTTACATTGCAGATGCTGTTTCATAAGACATAACAAGTTACATGTCTTTGTAATGAAAGACACTGAAACAAAGCTTAGGTTTCTTTTTCTTATTTTTTTTAATCAAATGTCCTATAAGGTCCCAATCTGTGCATGGCATGGCTAAAATAAAAGGCAGTAGTAGCTAGCCAAAAATTAAATGAAATAAACAGTGTGTGAGCAGGGCTTCAGATAATGAGTTTGGCTTGAATGGAAATTATTTGACAGATGGAAATAATTCATTTGCAGGCATTATAGAATTAAATTACAAGGCAGAATTAGTTATGATTCTAAGACAAGACATATCCTTTGGTAAGGGAAGCATTAGGTTGTTTTTTTCAATGTCTTCAAGAAAAAAGTCATCTTCTTGGCCATGAAAATATATAAACTAACAGCTTTATATTACGGTATATCTACCTTAGTTTATTATGATAGACCAGTCTCGGTCCAGCTTTAAAATGAAACAGGAACAAAAAGTGTAAGAGGGGCAAAAGTTAAGGGCAGAAACCAAGTGGCTTCATGCATATACAATGCATACAATTTTTTTGTTTTACTCAATTTTTTTCCCTTCTTTTTTTTTTATTTTAAATATATTGATTGTCCTAAAAATGGATTTATATGTTTGCAACAATATTTTTTTAGAAATACAGATTTCAATTTACAGTTGCATCTTTGTTTAAGATCAAATAAAGTGCATTCAACTGCCATTTCGCAATGAAAAGATTAATTTACTCCAAAAATTTTACTTACTTCATTACAGTTACAATTATCTGAAGCCTCTTACTCAGAGCAGACAATATAAAATAGCGGCTGCACAATAAAGAAAGGTGTACAATATGTTGTACCTGCCGCACTGTTACTGCCGCTTGAGTTGTTGGACGATGCCGAGTTATTATTACTCCCAGAATTCCCTGATGCAAGGGCCGCTAGTGCAGCCAGAAGGCCTAGTAGAAAACATGATTCAAGTTAGAAATCAAAACCATACAATTAGCAAACCCTAATTAAAACACTACAAACAAAATATCATGGTCAGGCATAATCAAGACTAATGGCAATACAAACATATTTGTATTGAAAAAAAGAAAATTGTTCTAAAATAAATCATATGGTCTGTAAAAACTATATATATATTTTTAACCTTTAGTCAATAAAGGATGATCTTATGTTGGTAGATAGGAAAGACAAAGGTCCGTCAATACCTAACAAGTAATGTGACCTAAGCCTTCACCACCTGTATATTCCTTGAAAGCCAAAGCTGTTTTTGAAATTTATTCAAGAAACATTGACCGCCATTCATGACTTCCTATTTGTTTTAAATATCATTCAAATCTGAAAAAAGATTTCATATTATCAGCATGGCCATGTGATAATAATTCCTGTAAATGTTAGTGTATTGAAATATGCATCATTTCTTTTTTACTAACAGCAATATATTTGTTGAGTTCTTATGATATATTTTAAGTCAGACCAGAAAAAAGTGACTCTTTCCTTATACCTTAATAATTTTTGATATAGGAAACTGTTATTCCTAAATACTTGACAGTGTAATGGAGGAAAACATCCCTATGACAGAATGTCTTTCTGCAAATAAGAAACATTCAGTAGAGAATCTTAAAATATTCAATACAGGGGAGAAAACTGTATCATGACTATATCACAGTCTAATAGAGTGAAAGCCCTTTCGTATTATTCATTTTAACAGAATCCATTATATGCTTTATAACATAAATGTATAAATTTCAAGTAAATTTAAAACTGCTTTTAACATTTTTTCAGTCATATGGTTGTGGCTAGGGCATCTATTCACATACAATATATATGAAATCACAGGGATCAAGTATTTCAAGTAATTCTGGTATTTCTTGTACAAGCACTACCAAAAGCTTCAGCTGTTATCGAACTAAGGCTTGTACGTGATTATTCAACGATTGAGGAGAGACAAACCTCAAATAGGATATGTGCCTCTGCAGGGATCAAACATGTGACCTTGTTTATTGGAAATTTGGGAGTTGAAAATGCTACCAACTACACTATGGCAAAGTCATTACGGTCAGTAATTTCTCAATTTCATAGAAAGTGTAGTAAATTGTTTTAAAGGAAATGGATAACACAATATTTATACTCATAATATATCTTTTTATTTGGACATATTAAAGACAGAACTATGGTGCAAGCTAAAAGAACTAACAATAGAATTTCCTCAAATTTCAACATCAAGGTGCAGCCTACAATAATTAGACTGAATGACAAATTGAATCATTTAAGCAAATCCTATATAAGCATGTGTGTGACATTTCAAACAATTTCATGTGTGTGTGATGAACATACATTGTGCAGTCTGGACAATCAAACAATACAGTTAGAATATTTTCTGACTGACTGAAGAGGGGTTCACACCTTAACTATCTACACATCACATAGTAAAGACTCTGGTCAGACTGTGTGGCTGCACAGGCTGTCCGGAGGATTTGCTTTACGCATAAGAGAAATTGTTGAAAATTTCACATACAGGCTCATATGTCTTTGATAGTTTTTCATATCTGTTTGGTTTGTGGATGAACAAAATAGTCGTTTAGCTATGGAATCGAATGACTTATTGACAGTTTTAAAATTCCTTATCTCATGACCTTAAGGTCTTCATGCTGCTTAAGATTTAGTAACAATCAAACTTGAAAGGTAATATGAATAAGTGCAGACTAAAAGTAGGCTATAGTTAGAAAGTTTAGGAAACAAATCAAGCTGTATATTTGTAGTCGCTTTCTAAATCTCTCAGACAAATAGACCATCGAAATTCAAGTTTGCTTTTTAAGTCTTATTGAATACTTTGATTGGTCAATTTATATTTCAAGGGGAAGCAGCCATCTGTCAGTTGTCAGCCCTGTGTATAGGATGTTAAAATGGTGCTGTTAAATTTTTTTACCCCACTTTGCATATTGCACTTGTGTACAAAAAGGCATATAATTTGCAAACAGTTTGTCATCCTGAACACAGGGCAAGCATATCCCTACTACCATAAATCCACCAACTGAACTAGAGAACAAAATACAAACACAACAGACAAAAAGACAGATAAATTATCAGGAATAAGAGCAAAATAGAATAGACAGACAAAATAATCTACAAGATTCATATTCAAAAGGTGTGAAGGATAATTAACATATAACCAGGAGTAAAGTCTTATAAAAGATCTTAATTTCAGCTAATAATTGACTCATGTCAAGCTGTACCATTATAATCCTGCTTTGGGAGGAAGTATAGATAAAGATCAGTCTGTAATTACATGAAGTCTGTTCTTGGTTTTATCTCCCGATTGGCCTTTTTAAAGACGGAAAATAAAAAATTATTATTTTCAAAATAGATGCATGACCCTCAATAAATGCATCAAAAACTCTATCTTCAAAGTAAATACAAGACTTTCAATTATAAGTGGTTTCAGCACTTTAAATTCAATTAAATTCAATTCAACTGTGTTCTTTATTCAGCATGTCAAGGGTTAAGGTACAAACATTCACAACATTTAAGTCCTTAAAGAAAGATATGAAGCAACATCAGGTGAAAACAAGGCATGTCTGAAGATATTCATTTGGACTATTAAGACACCAAAAGGCCCAACATTATAATACTTGTAGAGTGCAATCAAGTACATAAAAACTCTCCCCACACCAGGTAAAGTCAGTGAAATATTACAAAACCTCAAGAACCCATCATGAACATTTTTTCCAGAAAGAAGTTTACCAACAGGTGCATTTGATTTCAACCCTTAATGTCTACAGACAAAATGAATTAAAACTCTCATCAGATCTCTCAACATAGAATCAATAGATCATTCAAAGATCCTCATTTTCGTTACACTTCTAACGTTGACACTGAAATTCCTGCAGTACACAAAGCTTTAGCAGAAAGTGTAGACAAAGATCAGCCTGCACAGATGTGCAGTCTGATCTCAGCCAACACTGCTTACTTTCTCCTAAACAACTCTGTGAAAAATTTAAGCCCCCCCCCCCCCCCCCCAAAAAAAAATACAATTTGTTAAAAAGAAAGCTTAAATTCAGCAGGGAGAGGGTAACTATCACCTTATCCAAAAATAATGTTTTTCACATCAAAATGTATATTTAAACAATAGAACTTAATTTTTCTCCACATACTTTCATTAAATTTTGTACCTTAAAGTACATACATAAGCTTTCCCCTAGATTACTGAACTCTCTACATTAAAATCTAACACCTGATTGGAAAAAGAAACATACGTCTTGCATTGCTTTTAGAATTTGTGATTACTTCCTTTGAAAGAAATGAATTTCTCTCTGATGATTAACTAATTAAGCATCATATACCCATTATATCAAATCCACTAAACTAAAAATATTCCAAAGAAGCAATTTTTATAAAATATCTTTTTTCTTTATGTAATTCATGAATGTGTGTATTCCTGTTGTTTGAACATTTAGACACTTTCAAGGGCGTAACTTTCATTGCGCACATTACAAAAGTGTGTAAAAGAAATAAATTCTCTTTCGAATATTATTGTTAAAAAATGATTATAACATCAAAAAATTGTCCCAAAAATTGAAAAAATTAGTTCAAGACAAAATTTAAATTCATCAGCATAATGACAAATGACCCCTTACTGCACAAGCTACCAAAAAACCTTCACTACCAGAACCATGACTGACAATTTTGTAACAAAATAAATCTTCTATTTTCATTGTTGATACTGAAAACGTAAATAATAATTACCAAAAGTGAGGCCCAAAACTCTTAAATTTATTTATATCTTGTAAGGAATTTTAATCTCTCATCTTGATCCATCCGATTTCCCCTTCAATGATATCAAATAGCCACCAAAATACTGACAAATCAAAGAAGGGAGATAGGAAGAATTTCCCCTCTGTATATCAATTTATCTCTCTTCAAAATACATAATTGCCAATTTGTTGCAGAAAATGAATTGAAGCAAGTGTGAATAAATGTGTTCAAAGAATTTTCTTATCTAACTTTCTTGGTATATAGTTTCAATGAAGCCAAAGGCCCTATATTTTCTGGTATTATATCATTTAATGTGTGTTCTTTCTAGTAAACTTATCAGATATATTATAACTTTATGCCAATGGATAATTTACGAAGTGTTAGATTCTTTATTCAAAAACCTTAGTCACTTATCAACCCACAATTTTTTCAGAATAAAGACATAATTTTTGGCAGTAAAGATTGAATTTTTTTCATTAAATATATCAAAATAGATCATAATATGTAATTGATATTCTTAGACTCATGTTTTGGCTTAAAGTGACCACCTAGATATGTTTGTTTAATTGGGGTTAACACCACTTTTAACAATATTTCATTCATATTGTGTGACTGGAACACCTAACCATGTTTTTCTTGTATTTCTCACACCAGTACTGCCTTAACATCCATTCCAAACCCCCAGTTGCTATCCCACATAGGCTTATAATACCACCGGGACTCCATTCAGAAAAACCCTAGCCCAATCTATAATGAACATTCTTGGATGTTAATAGACAGACTATTTTCAAAATTACAGGAAAACCTGGGAAAAACTCAATGACGTCACTTAAAATGGCGTCCTCCCTCAAAATTTTGGGTGAAAACATTTGACGTCGTGAACGCTACTTATTTAAACCAATACAGTGAAATTGTTGTTTCCCTGTTTAAAAATCTTGATATTCTTATACAACTGCTTAAAATTCTTCAGTCATGAAACTGATTTGACTGTTAAGTCACTTTGACTCTGAATTGCAAAGTTCTAAAAAACACCCCTCCATTGAATTACTTACTGTATGTGAGTTTTTCTTACACTTTTTCCGCCTTACAAAAGGCATAATTTTGTTACAAATGACCCATGACATCCCATAATTGTAGATTGGGAGTCTGATATCCTACCAACTATGCTATGACAGCAGCCCTTTGTGGAAATCTTTCAACTTTTATATGAGGATAAAAGGACATATCTTCTGTTACTTACAAAACCAACCTAACTATAACTTGAATGATGTTTAGTTCGATGGCTCAGCGTGAAACGGTTGTAACTCCCTAAAAACATATAGGGAGTTACAACTGTTTTGCGCTGAGCCATTGAGTTGCAGTCTTTTGGAATTTCATTACAAATAATCATCTATCACAAGATAATTTCCTGTCTACCGACCACATTAAAAAAACTTGGAGTTGTTGACCTCAACCAAGTAGCATTTTTACAGATAAACCTTATCTTCCTTTGTAAATAAAGTCAAACCTTGATCCCTGTGATCTCATACAAATTGTATGTGAGAAGGATGGATTAAAATGTGTATGATAAAAGTCACTTGTGACAAGTCAGAAGAAAAGTGTGGTAAATCGCATTTAAATAATAATTTCCCATCACTTATATTAAGAAATAAGCCTTGGAAAACAATGTGGAAACAAAGAAATTGCTTTTAACAAGCAATTTCTTCAATTCTACAAAGTTTTCTAACTAGAAAGACACCAATTTGTATTGATATCTGCAACTGATTTGAATCTATATTAGTTCCATTCTTTTTTCATCATTTTATTAAACTAATATCGGGAAAAATCACAATTATCCAATAAAATAGGTTCGACACATATAAAAAAGATAGAATAACAGGTAAAACCAAGTAACTTGTACCTCTTGTTATATTGCTCAGCATAAAGCTTAGTTCAACGGAAGGGGCTTAATCTTGACAATTATATCATTATCCAACTCTTTATTTGTTATCAAAGAAATATACAAATCAGAAGAATATAGAATAATTTCTATACCAATTTCTAAATAATTGCTAGAGATTTTAAACAAAATAAGAATATCTGTTAAAAGAAAAGAGTTTCAAGCTATGTAAACCATACTCTAAAACATATTATTTTCTAAAAGCAATTTTCATTGTTTTATGATATACTTTTCTTTTTTCAAAGGTTAAAGTACGCTTATTTTGCACTGACCATTATTAGCACATTACCTATTTTTTTCATCAATACATTTTATTGAGGAGAGAAAGGAAAAATTGTGATATAACTATTTAAAGAAGAAAAGCATATATAAAGTATGCACCATCAATTCTTGAATTCGTTTTTTTTAATTAAAAATACCTTATTTAAAGCTCTATTTGCAAAATCTTTGTTGGTATAAGGTACTGAATTGGCTGAATGTATTTAGACAGAGAAGTCTGAGCAAACATTATGGTAACAGATTAACCACAGTCTGCAATGTTTACCTTGCACAAAAGCTGACTCTCTAAAATTGGTTAAACAATATGGCCCAATTACATAACAAAAGTTTAATTGTAAGCTAGAGGTTAACCATATGTATATAACAGTTAACCTCAAGTTTACCACTATACTTTTGTCATGCAATCCGGTTAACTTCAAGTTTACCACTATACTTTTGTCATGCAATCGGGCCTATTTGTCTGTCTTTTGTGTCCTATATCATAGTGTTATTATGGTATATAAATTATTTGATTTATCTATAACAAATTTGAGGTGTTCTGGACTTCAGCAGTGACTCGTGTACTAGCATGTATATAATAGAAAGAAATAACTCAAAAGTGAAGAACCACAACACACGGTCTGCAATGTTAGTCTTGCTCAGAAGTTCATTTTGAGACATTAACATGATGGCTCAGTGCAAAACAGTTGTAACTGCATATATATCTATTGGCAGTTACAACTGTTTTGGGCTAGGCCATCAATGTGTTTACTCTCTAAGATTTGTAACCAATATTTGTCTGTCTTTTGTGTCATATATCTTAGTGGTATTATTGTATGCAAAAAATTTGATTTCTCTATAACTAATTTGTGGACTTCAGCAGTGACTTGTGAACTTGTATGTAGCTATGATAGAAAGAAATAACTCAAAAGTGAAGAACCACAACAGTAAAACAACATTTTTCACACCAAAATATGCTGAATGTGTCGTAAAAACAAAAGACGAATATAGTGAATGTACTATGAGGTGGTAATATACCTGGATTTGAACTAGCAGTTGCTAAGGCCGTCAACAATTGTTGCAAAGTCAAAGCATTTAAACCTGCAAATATGCACCAAAAACAAAGTACCGTATTTCCTCTAATAATAGCAACCTCCCTAATAGTAGCATCCCTACTTTTTTTACTAAGAAAAAACACTTCAAATACCTAAATTTCAAGAACTTGTTGAAACTTCTCTAAATTGATGTGAATTTCCTCTAAACAATCATTTATATGATTGTTTAGATGAAATTCACCTCAAATTAAAGGGAAAAGGGCCTTAAAGAACAAATTTTAATCATTTTTTTAAATCAGTAAATGCATATTAAATAAAAGCTCCCTGACTATGTTATGTATCGCTCCTGATAGCGTTAATTATGAGAAATATGGTATACAGAGATTCCGAATCCAGGAGGATTAAAACTGCTCAATCATTTTAGATGAATACAAGAGAGGAATTATTCCTAACACAACACTTAAACCAAATAAGCTAAGTGTTCTTACTTTATACATTTATTCAATTTGCCTTTGACAGTTTTCCCCCTAATTTTTGTTCACTGTGAGCATTTATTCATCCAAATTGGGTTACTGGCATACAGAAAATTGTAAATTTGATTTTCATCAATGTAATTGTTGCAAATGTCTCGCTCTCATAGAAGCTATTTCAAGTTAACTTTATTCTTTTTGTTTAAATTTAGGATCTTCACAGACATTCTCAAAATGCTGCAGACAAAGCTAGATTTTGGTGCCTAGAAAAATGTCAATGGAGAAATGTATGAATTTATTCGTTCAAACTTAAGTACTTGTTAAACCAAAACTGCTTACCCCCAGGGGTTGGGGGTGGGGCTTTTATATCGAAACCAATTTCTGAAGCAAGATATCTATCAAAAAAATGATGTGTTTTTCTTCTTCTTCTTCTTCACTTTTTTGCCATTTATTTTGTTTGTTTATTTGCTTGTTTGTTTTGCTTTTTCCTCCCTCATTTCAGGCTTACTTCCTCCAATTGACACACATGAAAATATAGCTTTCGTTGCTCAATCAATGAGAGATAGATGGATCTTACACTGAAACAAACAGTTATCCTCTTTTATTAGCATGAATATTTGGGAAAGGACACAAAGGATCATATCATAATAAAGCAAGGTTATTTGAGCCTGTGTGGACATTTCCAACAATTTCACATTAGTGCATCGCAGAGCCTCTGGCCAGCCTGTGCAGATGCACAGTCTGGCCCGAGTCTTTGCTATGCACTTTGTCGCTAGATACAATCTTAAACCCTCTTCAGGCGAACAATTAGTATTATGATTGTGTTGTGTGTTTGTCTAAGCTGCATAGTGTATGTTCATCCCGCACCAATGAAAATGTTGGAAATGTCACACAGGCTCATTTTTTATGTGTCCCATATCTGACAAGATTCTTACCTAGGTTCCCAACATTTGTAAACATTCCTAAGTTACCAGTTGCCATGGCTTGCTGCAATAACTGCAATAGATCATAAAAAATTAAATATGTGACCTGTCATGCGAAAAGGGACCATCTGGGAACACCATATAATAAATATTAGAAAAAGAGATTAGTTCTAGTACTGGCCAACCAGAGGTCTTTTTTCAAAAATTCTTTCACATGAAGACAGATTTATCATTCTAGATTCGGAAAATTGGTAAAAATCGAAAAGGTTCAACTCTAGTCAGCCTGCGCATTCCGCACAGTCTGACTAGGGTCAACTCTTTACACACTACTACTTTACACACAAATTGTCGCTTTTTGCATGACAGGTCAATTATACAAAATATACTGCAAAACCAAGTATTTTTTTGCATGATAATCAATAAATGTAATAGCTTTTTCAAAGTAAGCTGAATTAAATGAATTTCCTGTAATACTTTCAAGGGAACTATCAAGCTTTCTTGGTGCATTACTGCTTGATAGTTCCACTGCAAAAGCAGTGGAATTGTTAGAATGGTTAAACATACTTTTTTGAGGAATTTTCTTTCATTTCCTGCTTCTAAGCATCACCTAAGCAAAGTCCATCATGATGAAATAATCATGACTTGCAGTAAAATTGGGTTGCGTAATAATCAAATTAAAAAGGTTTATTTTCACTTGCTGCTCCAAAAAACATGAAATTATAGGGGTTGCTATTTAATTGCAGTCTTTACTTTAGGTAGATGTTACATCATTTCAGAAATACAAAGAGGGTCATTTTTTGCAAAAGTATTCACCAACTCAAGAATAAAAAGGCTGCTTGATACTTGCATTAAAGCCCTAGTCTGTGTTAAGAGTGAAATCACAAATATTCTTTGAAATTTTATCTTGATTTAGTCTTAAAATTGGCCTAAACCTTAAATACCTTTGCTATACATACCGCTAAATATTGAGGACCTATATTAGCTGTAAAACCTCCCCCTCCCCCAGTGTTTCCCCCTGCTAGAGACATGAGTAGGTTAGCATTCATCTGCTGCAGTTTCTTCTGTTCTTTTTCTTTTTGTGTATCTGCTAACTTTACAACGAGAGGAGAACTACAACCCTGAAACAAGATAGAATCAACATATTGATTACAAAGCATTTTCCCTTGTCATGTTGTGTAAAGTTTGGCTAAATTTTTTCCACAAAATCAAAGAACAACAAGAGGACCCTGAGGGCCCTAAATCGCTCACCTGATATTCCAAGTAAATTATCATTAAGACTCCATTTCCTATGATATGGCATGAACCTTCCCATTTTCAACAGAGTTCGTTCTTGTGACCTGGCAAACATTTTGATCAAGTTTCATGAAGATTGGACTATATTTGTGGCGTTTGGAGCTCTTACTAGAAAATTGTCATTAAGACCCCTTTTCCCGTGATATGGTACATATACTTCCTATTTTCAAATGAGTTCATCCTCATGACATAACAAACATTCTGACAAAGTTTCATGATGATTGGACCATATTTGTGGCTTCTAGAGAGTAAACAAAAAAATGTCATTAAGACGCCTTTTCCTGTGATATGGCACCGATCTTTCCCATTTTCAATAGACTTCATCCTCATGACCTATCAAACATTCTGACCAAGTTTCATGAAAATTGGACCATATTTGTGGCTTCTAAAGTCTAAACAAGAAATTTGTCATTAAGGCCCCTTTTCGCGTGATATGGCACAGATCCTTTCCATTTGAGCAATTTTTATAAGGGACATCCCAAGGAAAATTTCTGCCAAGTTTGGTTGATTTTGACCCATAAGTTAAGGAGGAGATGTCGTTTAAAGATATTGTTGACAAAATTGTCATTAAGGCGCCTTTTTCCGTGATATGGCATGGATCCTTCCCATTTTCAATAGACTCCATCCTCATGACCTAATAAACATTCTGACCAAGTTTCATGAAGGTTGGACCATATTTGTGGCTTCTAGAGTGAAAACAATAAATTTGTCATTAAGGCCCCTTTTCCTGTGATATGGCACAGATCCTTTCCATTTGAGCAATTTTCATAAGGGACAACCCAAGGAATATTTCTGCCAAGTTTGGTTGATTTTAACCCATAAGTTTAGGAGGAGATGTCGTTTAAAGATATTGTTGACAAAATTGTCATTAAGGCGGCTTTTTCTGTGAAATGGCATGGATCCTTCCCATTTTCAATAGACTTCATCCTCATGACCTAACATTCTGACCAAGTTTCATGAAGATTGGACCATATTTGTGGATTCTAGAGTGAAAACAAGAAATTTGTCATTAAGGCCCCTTTTCCTGTGATATTGCACAAATCCTTTCCATTTGAGCAATTTTCATAAGGGACCACCCAAGGAATATTTCTTCCAAGTTTGGTTGATTTTAACCCATAAGTTTAGGAGGAGATGTCGTTTAAAGATATTGTTGACAAAATTGTCATTAAGGCGGCTTTTTCTGTGAAATGGCACGGATCCTTCCCATTTTCAATAGACTTCATCCTCATGACCTAACAAACATTCTGACCAAGTTTCATGAAGATTGGATCATATTTGTGGCTTCTAGAGTGAAAACAAGAAATTTGTCATTAAGGCCCCTTTTCCCGTGATAAGGCACGGATCCTTTCCATTTGAGCAATTTTCATAAGTGACCACCCAAGGAATATTTCTGCCAAGTTTGGTTGATTTTGACCCATAAGTTTAGGAGGAGATGTCGTTTAAAGAAAAAGTTGACGCCGTGATGGACAGATGGACGCGGGACATCGATCGATCACAATAGCTCCCTTGAGCTCTTTGTGCTCAGGTGAGCTAAAAAGCACTGAAAGTACCAACTGTAGGTCAATTTTTATTTGAAAAACTAAATCTATTGACAATTCTGGTTTGAAAGTGAGAAACACGTGGTGTAGATTTACATCAGACTGCACTTATGTGCAGGCTGATGTTTATCTATAGCTCTTGCCAAAGCAGGAATATTCCGGGTTCAGCATGACAAGGATTAAGATATGACCTACTTCATGGGAGTGAAATAAATCCGTTGAATATTTTTTATATTACACAGAGTTATTACACTAGTTGAATAACTATGCAATTGAGCTTAGAACCTACAGTAATGATATATTTTCGCTGTGAAAATGATGTCATAATGCATTTGCTGATGTCATTTTGCAAACATCATTATGTGTTTTGCGGAATAACTTGAATAAATGATTTTCTTGAATATCTTCAATTCATCCCAAAGGTTCAGGTCATTTTATAAAGAGAATATCAAATTTGTGCTCGTATAATACTAAATTAAATAACCCCGTCATCTAAAACAGATTTAAACTCGGCAAAGCCTTGTTTTTATCTGTTTGTAGATGACTCTTTCAATGAATTTGGTATTCAATGACCACTCATTCGATATCCTCTTAACTACTTTTTAATATGATCTATTTAACAGGAGTGAAGTAATACAGGAATATTGCTTATAATAAGCTGGTGTCAAAACACATTAAAGTGGTTCACATTAAAATAATGATATATGAATGAGGACATCATTTTTCCAAACATTGTAACTTATCATCTGGAAAAAATTTTATTAGACAATTCAAGAATTATTTCAAGAATTTATTAAATTCCTTGCAAGTTTCAATGACTTTTGTTAAATTACATTAAACCAAGATCATGATTTCAAGCTTATTCAAAGAAATATTAGTGAATAGCCAAATACAGAAATGACAACTTGACTTTCTGGGGGAGTTTAGGTTCTTTACATGTTAGGACAAGGAAAACTTGGGAAACTAAGGACAACTGTTGTCTAGCCAGGATTTTTAGTATTACCAAAGCTTCGATATCTGCGCAGAAATGCATAATTCTATTATTTGACCTTGAGATGTAACCTTGAACTTGGCACATATGTGCAGGCTGATCTTTGTTTATACCTCCTGTCAAAGAAGGAATTTTCTGGGTTCAGCCTTACAAGGGTTAACAACCAAATCATGGATTTTCCCTTCAAAACCCCAGCTACCTCATCTTATCTCGAGTTATTTCCAAAGCAGACCTAATTAAATTCCTAGAAGGGTTAAAGCAGGTTGCCAGATGCATGTTCACATTATTTAGCATGGTTTTAGAACCTGTAATTGGTATGTCTGGGAGCACCAAACCTGAATTATCTTAATTATTGAAGTCTCTCAACCACTTACAGTGAAAATCTTGACAGACTTAAAACCTTTACCTATTGTGTTTGAATAATACAGGGGTGTGGAAATACGACTTTTCTCCACTTGTCCATGGACAAGTAAAAGTCGTTTCCTTCTTAGTTCCGGATCAAAAAGAACTTGCCGGAAAAAACTAAATTGATAGATCTTGACAGAAAACATTATTTTTAACAAAGAAAATGCTGTAACCCAGCATTTTCTTCATTAAAGACAATGTTTTCTCCCCTTTGATATAAACAATAGGATGACTTTTCTCTTACATCTTTTTTTGTACTGTTACAAAATTTTCCCTGGTAATTACTTGTCCACGGACAAGTGGCTTACAAAACTGTACTTGCCCGCAAGTGAAAAAGCCCATGTCGGACAAGTCGGACAGGGGAATTCCACACCCCTGAATAATAAGATATGATGCATGGCCAACAGCATGAAGTATTTACCTTCAAATTGACCTTGAACTATAGAATTAACTTTTTCAAAAGCCACATATACTCCTTAAGGTAGTGGACCCCTTAATAGTTCCGCAAACTTTCGGAAGTAATGAACTATAACAGTATTATCCGAGGTTTCCTAATGATTTTCATTAGGAAACCTCAGTCAACGTTGTGAAAGTTCATGGGGTCGGAAATGTTGCAGAAACATTATAGTTCCACTAACTAAAAGAAAACCTGCTAATATTGTTATTTTGAAATCAATTCAAAATTGATGAAGTTTTGATAGACATGAGTTTGACATTGACCCTCAAAGCATATGTGTGTATTTCCTTTTATCTATCATCGCTACCAAAACATATGCCCATATGAGCAATGCCCAGAGAAGATGGTTAGCGGGTATAGTACAAGGATACATGACGAAACTACTGCAGAAATCCTCAATGGTTCTTTAACGTGCTTGGTGTAAAGCATTGTCACACAGGACCTCTGTTTAATGTCTCATCCGAAAGACAATTATGGTGTTTGTGTGCCAGCCTGTGAATCGAACCCATGTGATTGACCTTCAATTACAGTAAAACTTGTATTAAGCGACCACTAACGGGACCACCAAAAGAGGTCGTTAAAGAAAATAACTGCTTAATACACGTTTTGTTTACAAATAATTGAATATGCATATAACTGCGTAAATCTCAATAATCCTGTATTCACTCACTCACACTCACTATCCTGTTTTGATTATCCAGGCCATTTATTAGTCCTCTATGGAGGGTGGGGCCTGGCTGCCCAGTCGCGATCGTAGCCTCCCTCTCCACATCTGGCGGTCGAAGGGGTTAGTGTTGGTTTCTGCTTCCCGATCTCTTTTTACCAACTCTTCCCATGTTAGTTTGGGTCTGCCGCGTCCTCTGCGTTCTTCAATGTTTATGGATCGAACCGTTGACACACATCCATTACTCCGCTCCACATGGCTAAACCATCTAAGCCTGTTTGCCCTAAGGATTTCTGTTAGGTTCCTGATACGTAGCCTGGAGGTTAGGGTCTCTAGTGTCACGCTGTCTTCGGGCTTTGTTCCACTGATCCACCTTATCATGGCCTTGTCGTTACGTATCAGCTTCTTTTGAGTGCTGGATGTAACTGCCCATGTCTCAGACCCATTGTTAAAACTAAAAAGAACCGTCTCATTTAGACAATTCTGGTGAGTTTAAACAATATAGGATTCATTTTCAATAATTTTTGGACCAACTACACCTACTTTTCAATATATTTTGGTATAAAGAAAGGAATTTTGAAAATGGTTGCTTAACTAGAAAGCCATGAATGGCTTGAGTCACCCCACAGGCTTGAAATTCTTGTAATAGCAAATCTTAGTTTTGACTAGATTTTTAGATATTTTGGGTTCTACTGATATTGAAATGATTTTAAAAGTTTCAACTATTATAACAAATATAGAGAAATGACCTCCGCCCATAAAAGACATATTTTTCATCCAATCAAAATAATTTTGGCATCATGATAATGGATCACCAAAGGATACTACTAATGAAGTTTGATTGATATCCATCTGTTACATTCTGAGAAAATGATTTTCAAAGTTTCCACTATATAACATATAGAGAAATGACCTCTGCCCATAAAATACATATTTTTCATCCGATCACAAAAAACTTTTGGTAGACTGATAAAGGGTCACTCAAGGACCATTCCAGTGAAATTTGGTTGATATCCATCTCTTACATTCTGAAAAAATGATTTTCAAAGTTTCCACAATATAACATATCGAGAAATGAACTCTGCCCATAAAATACATATTTTTCATTCGATCACAATAATTTTTGGTAGACTGATAGAAGGTCACCCAAGGACCCTTCATGGAAAATTTGGTTGATATCTATCACTTACATTTTGAGAAAATGATTTTCAAAGTTTCCACTATATAACATATAGAGAAATGACCTCCGCCCATAAAATACATATTTTTCATCTGATCACAATAATTTTTGGTAGACTGATAAAGGGTCACCCAAGGATCATTCATGTAAAATCTTATTGGTATCCATTTATTAGAACCTGAGAAAAGTCACTTTTTACCATATTTGGAAATTAGCCACGCCCATTAAATCCATGTTTTTCATTGGATCAAAATTTCTTGAACAACTTTGAAAGAGGGTCACTCAAGGATCATTCCTGTGAAGTTTGGTTGAAATCCATCCAGTAGTTTCTGAGGAGAAGATTTTTAAAGTAAAAGTTTACGACCGGACGCACTGACGCACGGACGGACGGACGCACGTCGGACACAACGCCATGACAATAGCCCTAGTGGCTTTCAGCCAGTGGAGCTAATAAAAATGGTCGCATAAAAGACATGGTCGCTCTAGCAAGATTGAGTGTATTATGAAGTTCAGTACCCTACCAACTGAGTTAATTGCCTAGCTATCAAAATTACCTTGATTCATAATATTGATGTTGCTGAAAACATAACCTAATGTTAATTAAGTCACAATCAGGGCTTTATATGGTCTATGATAAAGGACTCTACATGATCTAGACATTTTGACAGAAAATTATTTTTCCAATTAGTTTATTTATGAGCAAATCTTGTTCAAAACCAGTGACAATTAAATATCACAGAGCAATTAATGGTTGGTTATGTTTTATAAATAATTACTAGATAAATGTTAATAATCTGTGAAAACATTCCACAGGTTATGACTAAGCCATTCTAAAGTATTGTTTATGTAATTCCAGTAATGCTTTGGGAATTTAGATTAATTATAACCCCAGTAACAATTACTGACAATTTTCCTCCCACTTTAACAAAATGGGCAAACAATATTTGATGAGAGATTAATTCTTAACCCTGCTGAATTTAAATATTCTTTCAAACAAAATTTACATTTATGGGACAAATTGACAACTCTGTTTACAAGTCATATTTGCAGAGGATTCCTGATATTTCTTGCACAAGCACTACAATAACATCCTCCAGCTAGCTGCTTTAACATGTTGTTTGCTCGGTGTGAAACAGTTGTAACTGCCTATATGAGCCATCGATGTAGGATTGGGATCCATTTGTGGGATACAAAAGTTATGGATAATTGACGCAGTCAGGAATCAAATCCCAGATCCCCATGATTGAGGTTGTGGTTATGACACATCCATACTAAAAAGACAATGGCTCCAAACAGACAGAACTTATCATGGTAAATTGACTGTTTCGAGTTAACGCTTCTTTATTGCAGTTATATTACAGCTGCTGATGTATCTACCAATGTCTTCCTGTAGTTTCTCACACCAGTGTAAGGACAACATTTGAGCCATAAGCTGTCCATCCCACTTAGCCATAGTACATATTATTCCTTATCTCAGTAAAACCTTTTGACCTAAATGTATTGAAAGCACTAGGACAACATTTCAGCAGGTAAAATTAAAGGGCAAGTTTTCCACTAGATAGCAAAATAGCACAGAGCTACAGATCGGGGGGGATGTTTTGAATTTCAAATTAAATGATTTCTTCCTCAAATCCTATATTGTGGATACTCATTGGAATCATCTCGTTGAGTCGATTCAAATGAGTGCCCACAACATAGGGTTTCAATGAGAAATAAAAATATTAGACTGGCTTTACCCTCTTACATCTGTATCTCTATCTTGTATTTCACTAATTGACTGATTACAGATTGATCTGGTTTGCCATTTCTCGCACCTGTGGATGTAATTGACCATACAAAAGCTACAGAATTCAGGGAGATTGCATCAAAAGTAATTGGTTAAATAAGACAGCTGATATGGGCCAATAAACCAACTCATTTATTTAGAAAATTGGCATCACTTACATATTTAAAGCATGTCAACAATTTAAGTTTGATATCTTGGGTTCGATTCTTGCCCTGGTGTTATACTTGTGTTTTACTTCTACACTTATGTTTATGTCTCTTTATACTTCACAGGTAGCTGGAGTCTTCATTAAATACTGATGTGTGTAAACTATGGTGTTGTATACTATTTGCTATTTAACACCTGGCACACTAGTAAACTAACTATAAGACATTTAACCGAGGTCCTGTGTGTTGATGCTACACATGGAGTGTGTTAAAGAACCATAGCAGATCTCAGCAGTAATTTCTTCATGTATCCTTACGCTATCCCCTGAAACAACTAACTGCCCTCACCCCCCGTAACAACTAACTGCCTTCTGGGGGCGTCACTCATAAGGGCATATGCTGAGGAAGCGAAGTTAAATAAATGGAGAACACACTCATTGAATTCAAAGTCATCTAAGCATGCCCATTATACAGACAACACCATCCTGTTGACATGTAATCTCTTATGGAATTATTAATTTATCTGAAAACTTTCAAATTTGGTCTCATTTATACATTAAACCTTATTCTGCTGAATTTATTTTTTTTTTTCAAACAATATTTCCAACATTTCTATGAGTCTGGTTTTAATCCTTTGCCACAATATCATGTAGAAAGCAGACAGAGTAGGCTAAGATCAGACTGCATGTCTATGCAGGCTGATCTGAGTCTATACCAAAGCTTTGGCAACAGCCGGAATATGCCTTGAACAGCAGGAGAAGGGTAAAGAAAATTTCCAACATTTTGACGTGTGCGTAAAAGGCTAACAATGGCCAGCCTAGACAGCCACATAGTTAAATAAAAGATTACCTGACTGTCTAAGGACACTTTGAGACCTTATCTATCTACAATGTGCAAAGTGAAAACTATGGTCAGACTGTGCATATGCACAGGCTGGCCAGAGTCTTAGCTTTGCGCACATTTGAAATTGTTGAAAATGTCACGCACAGGCTAAAATAACACAATCACATTTATTTTTTGTGCAACATCATTAAAATTTCCATTTGATGACTGAAGCTATAGATATGACATTTTGGTTACCCTCTAGTCTGCCATTTGTAAATTGATATGTTGAAATGATTATGTTCTCTTACCTCCATAGTTTGTGAATGATGCATCTGTTTAATACAATTTTGAGCTGATTGTCTGTTTGAATATGTAATGAAAGCACAACCTGGAATTAGAAAAACATGTAATGAAATCATGACCTGGCATCAAAAGGACATGTAATGAAAGCACAACCTATAATCAAAAAGACATGTTATGAGGCAGGCCCTGGAATCAAAAGAACTTCTAATGAAAACACAACCTAGAATCAAAAGGACATGTAATGAAGGCAGGCCCTGGAATAAAAGCACTTTGCGCTCAATAGATGGCTAGGGACTTAAATTTGCTGTTCACAACTCAAAATCAATGTGAATGCAATGTGTGATTCTCCACTACTAAACGTCTTTCCATCAAGCACACATGAAATTGTTGTAAATGTCATGCACAGGCTCATATTAAGGTAGCAATGGACACATGGCGTCATTTTTTTCCGCCCAATGAATTTTTTTCTTGCTCACATATATGTTGTAGATTAACATTGTGTTGTTATTTTTTCAAAATATGAAGGTACCTTTCCATTTTTCTTTTTTCCGATTTGTTTAAAACTCATATCTATTCTTTATTTGCTAAAAAATGTAGCATATCTTTCCATGCAAAAAAGAAAGTTTTTGTTATTTTACAGTGACCCCTCCTGATTAAATGACGCTTTTAACACATTTTTTTTGTTAAATTTAATGATCCAGCCATTCAATTGATATCAAATGTCGAAAAGAAGCTAGGTTTTGAAATTTTACCATCATTATTCTTCGTTATTTTCATAAGCAGAATCTTACGAAAACCGGTCTTTTTAAACAGGCGCAAAAATAGCAATAAAATAAACGAAAACCCACTTCCGGTTTGTAGAGTCGGGAGACCGCTGTCCATTGCCTACTTAACTGGAAGCACCATGTGGAATAAAAAGAATGAGTAAATTGACAGCCTAACAGGGTATCAGATAGTATTTACTTCTTTCCAGGTAAAATATTAATAGATATCCAAATGAATGACTTATTCTTTCCCTGCAAGGTTTTTTCACAAGATAATTTGTTTTTTGTTGCCTTTGTTGTTGATGATAAAATTCTAATGTCTATGTGCAGGTTTGCAAATCAACGCATATCAAAATTTTTCAAAAAGAGTATTCAAATAAATATAAACAAGTCACTGTTTTCTCAAGTGCTTGGATATAAAAGTTCCTGCAAATGATTTCATAAGTTTTAACATATTATAAAGTATTTCAACTGGTTATTATTGGCACTGCCACAATTTGGATTCAAAACAAAGGGCAATTATACAAGTTCAAATTCAGTGCTTTGAGCTGTTGTGAACCTATAAATAGAAATTCAGGAAACTTTTCCTGTAATATGAGTACAATTTTATCACTTACAATAACTTTATGTGATCATCTTAATGGAGAGATGTTTTCCCATCATTTTAAAGTTTTCATTTTCCGTTCTCTGGCTTTGAAATGGAAGAACCCATACATAAAGTTATCCATTTTTCTGGCATCTAATTCAATATATATTTCAATTTTAGCAGACATTTGAGATATTTTACATTAATACATTTATATCTCTTATTAAGTTCATTTTTCAGTATATTTAAGAGATAAAAGGATTGTTAACCTAATCACAATGTATGAATACACAGAGCAGATTTATATGTGTGTATAGGTGTTATCATTTCAAACTTGCATGAAATCAACAAATACTTTCTACATATCTTATGATTTAATAGGAAATTCTAAATATTTATCTCTTATATGGGACTAATTTTGGCAGAGGCTTACAAAAAAGCTGTGTAATCAAAATTGTTTCCATTGAGTATTGAAACCAGGTTTTAGCCAATCAAAATGCAAGAATCTTGGTGAAAAGAACTGGAATTTTTTTTTTTCACTTTATACTTATGAGATAACCTTTAACCATTCTCTTAACAATCCCAGGATTTTCTGTCCATGAAGTTTTTATACTTGAAAATATTGTGAATTAAGAAGAAATTCATTTCTGTAGTCTCTAAACTTAGGTTTTTGTCCAATCTTTATATCCAAATTTGCAATCTTCGGACTCATGTAGCAAATTTCTGACCCCTCATCTTATAAATTGATCTTTAGGAAATGTGTATTTTTGATCTCTTGCTTTTTTTTTTTTTTTTTTTTTCTTCTACTGATCTATGTGTTCATTTATTAAATATGCAGTCTTATATTGCAATATCTTGCAGTTATTTCATCTATTATTTTTTTTTCTATTTTATTATGTTTGTTTATTGTCAGTGGGCAAGTATATATTGTAACTCTTTCACATTCAAACTGTAGTTGCTACATTTTGATCACCCCCCCCCCCCTCCCATGACACAGTAAAGTACAGCTGATAAGAGGGAAAGAAAGAGTAGAAAGAGATAATCTGTTCCTGAACACCTGACTGACAGGTATCAAACCAGATTTGACAGTTTAATTTGAGAAATCCAGGTAACTGCCAACAAAAACTGCATTTTGAGCCCCTTGATCATTCTATATTGCATTCCCCTTACTATGTAGGCCTCATAGGTTGTCAATCATTTGTGCATCTTGTGTTCTCGATGAATTTGGTTGCCTGTTAATCTATATTTCAATTAAGACTCGATAATCAACCAATTAGCCATAATCCCACTAATGTGAGCAACCTTAGACAAGGTTTACCATGACCCCCTGTTTCTTTGAATTTGGACCCCTGGACCCCCTTTTTATGAAATGACCCCCAAATTTGTCAAGGAAGCACTCTTTATCTAGTTTAAAGGGGGTCATAATGTGGCAAAATAACCCCCAGTTTTGAACATAGAGGGTAAACCCTGCTTAGAGGGCATCTATCTTTTAGTAGCTCCCCTTACACTATTAACTAACATAAACTAAGATTATTGAATCAAGAGATGTTTTTAAAATATTTTTGCCCCCCATAAAAGCAGGTTAATAGCCTATTCTTTTTCAGTCAACAAAGGGCAATAACTCACAAAATATGATGAGTAGAGTTATGTTTTTTTGTGCACTGCACTCCTCCTCAATGAGATCTATCCACCTGTGAATTTTCATAATTCTAGCTGACACACTTTTTGAGATATGCACACGACTGATCCATGGACTGACAAATGCAAACCAATGTACCTCCTCTTCTTCAAAAGGGGGGGGGGGGGGCACAATAACAATAATATTTGGTGGGGAGATCTACAGACAGAGGGGGTATTTTTTATCTTAAATTATATTATCTCAACTATGCTTGCACAAACCCTATATTGTGGGTATCCATTTGAATCGTCTTGATGAGATGATTCAATGATTACCCACAACATAGGTTTTCAATGAGAAATAAGGATTTTTAACTAAAAATACCCCCTCTTATCTGTACCTCTGTTGGTGGGGCTTCTTATCTGAGGTTAACTTTTCTGTAACAATTATTTAAATTACCATTTAGAGGAACTAGTCCTTAAACAAAAGGAATGGAAAGTGTTCTTGGATAGTTATATTCTATTTTCCCATTGCTATTTTCTCTTGCCATTTCTCAACAAGAGCTTTGCAGAGCGGCGCATATACGCCCGATGGAGCTTGTCAGTAACCTTGGCTTGTCAGTAACTTGAGCTTGAATGATAGTTAGAAATATTTCAAACCGACAGACAGACAACTGGTGCCGTAACATATTATGACCTTTTGAGTGTAAATTGAAAATGATTTTATGAACAACTATATGCCAAGCAGTCATTTTGCAAGTTTCAGTTCATTCCAATTCAAAGTGTGATGAGTTGCTCACAAAAGAAATATGGTGAATTTCAATCAATTCAAGGGCAGATAATACAAGAAAGACCCAAGCTTTTGGAATTTCTGAAGTCTTATTCTGAAGGGCCATAAAACCATTAAGATAACAATGGGTGGTTAATTGTTTATCTCATTTGGGGGGGGGGGGGGCAAATAAAGAAGGATCAAACCAGGTCTTTAAGGAGGAGTTGCACACAAAATACAGTGATTTTTTGATTTTCGTTAAATTAAAGGGCAGATAATTCAATTTTCTCAGTAATGACTGGAGCGATTTGAATAACAAAGGTCTTATGCACAACTAGACATCATAGGGAGTAATTGTGTCTAGTTTCAGCTCATTTCAATTGATAGTTTAGGAGGAGTTGCGCACACAAAAAATAGGGATTATGGTTATATTCAAGGGCAGATAATTCAAGATTTCTCAGGAATCACTGGAGCCATTTGAATTTCAAAGGTCTTATGCACAACTAGACATCATAGAGA
This sequence comes from Fragum whitleyi, assembly GCA_948146395.1. Classification (NCBI taxonomy): domain Eukaryota; kingdom Metazoa; phylum Mollusca; class Bivalvia; order Cardiida; family Cardiidae; genus Fragum; species Fragum whitleyi. The sequence goes on from OX411546.1 coordinate 50,206,972, forward strand.
GTAATTGTGTGTAGTTTTAGCTCATTCCCATTGATAGTTTAGGAGGAGTTGTGCATACAAAAAACAGTGATTTTGGTTATATTCAAGGGCAGATAATTCAAGATTTCTCAGGAATGACTGGAGCAATTTGAATTTCAAAGGTCTTATGCACAACTAGACATCATAGGGAGTAATTGTGCCAAGTTTCAGATCATTCCCATTGATAGTTTAGGAGGAGTGCGCACACAAAAAATGCTAACAGATGGACAGACAGGCGGGCGGACAGACGGACGACCGAGGCCATAACATAATACGACCCTTCGGGCGTATAATAAAAATTCTGTTTAAAGAAAGGGATCCCAATTTATCTGGAAGGATCCAAATCATAGTGCTGGGTGATTTCTGTGAAACCCCATTGAAAACTATTAAGTGTCATTCATGCTGACATAAAATTGTTGACAATGTAATACATAGACTCAGATGTAATGTGCCATTGCCATCCAACATTTTATACAAAATCAGTAAAATACAAACCTCGACTTTGTCCATTTTGGTCTCGTAACACAGTACAATCTTCAATATTACCAAATGGAGCAAACATCATTTTTACATCTGTTTCATTAAACTTTTTTGATAACATTCCAATAAATAACTTTCTTTCTTCTGAAAAAGAGAAAACAAATCATTTTTTTAGATAATAGTCTACCATTCCACATTATGGATTGTGAATTACAATAAATTCTTAAGAGTATTAAATTATCAATCAAACATTTTTTTTAACTTAACTTTAAATCTTATGTATTGAAAAAATAATTTCAAATCAATTCGATAAACACAGAAGATGTAATTTAAAATAAATACCTAGTAAAGATGAGGATAAATTTAACAAGATGTGTTTGAGAAACATGAATGCCCTTGAAACAGAATCTTTTATAAAAAATTTGGCATTGATAGATGACCTTGACCTTGTCATATGACTTTGACCTTAGTATGCCAAATATGAACATTAAAATTTTGGTTAAGTTATTACAGACTGAAAGAAGTGCAGACAGAACTAGAAAGCCATGAATGGCTTGAGTCGCTCCACAGGCTTGAAATTCTTGTAATCAAAGTTTTGACTAGATTTTTTAGATATTTTGGGTTCTATTTATGTTGAAATGTTTTTTAAAGTTTCCACTATTATAACATATAGAGAAATTACCTCCGCCAATAAAAGACATAATTTTCATCCTATCACGATAATTTTTGACTGCATGATAATGGATCACCCAAGGATCATACTAATGAAGATTGATTGATATCCATTGATTACATTCTGAGAAAATGATTTTCAAAGTTTCCACTATATAACATATAGAGAAATGACCTCCGCCCATAAAATACACATTTTTCATTCGATCACAATAATTTTTGGAAGACTGATATAGGGTCACCCAAGGATCATTCCCGTAAAATTTGGTTGATATCTATCAGTTAGTTTTTGAGAAAATGATTTTCAAAGTTTCCACTATATAACATATAGAGAAATGACCTCCGCCCATAAAACACATATTTTTCATTTGATCACAATAATTTTTGATAGACTGATAAAGGGTCACCCAAGGATCAGTCATGTAAAATTTGGTTGATATCTATCAGTTAGTTTTTGAGAAAATGATTTTCAAAGTTTCCACTATATAACATATAGAGAAATGACCTCCGCCCATAAAATACATATTTTTCATTTGATCACAATAATTTTTTGTAGACTGATAAAGGGTCACCTAAGGATCAATCATGTAAAATTTGGTTGATATCTATCTGTTAGTTTCTGAGAAAATGATTTTCAAAGTTTCCACTATATAACATATAGAGAAATGACCTCCGCCCATAAAATGCATATTTTTCATCTGATCAAAATAATTTTTGGTAGACTGATAAAGGGTCACCCAAGGATCAGTCATGTAAAATTTTATTGGTATCCATAAATTAGAACCTGAGAAAAGTCACTTTTTACCATATTTGGAAATTAGCCACACCCATTAAATCCATGTTTTTCATTGGATCAAAATTTCTTGAACAACTTTGAAAGAGGGTCACCCAAGGATCATTCCTGTGAAGTTTGGTTGAAATCCATCCAGTAGTTTCTGAGGAGAAGATTTTTAAAGAAAAAGTTTACGACCGCACGCACGGACGCACTGACGCACGGACGGACGGACGCACGACGGACACAACGCCATGACAATAGCCCCATTGGCTTTCAGCCAGTGGAGCTAAAAATGGATGGACAGCAGTGAAACATGGGCTTAAATGGAAATGAAATTTGCAAAAGAAAACTAATATTTAAATTTCAAATAGAAATCATATAATACAATACTTGTTTGAATGTACCCTTACGCCACTTTCAACAATCTTTCAGTTATATAGCGGCAGTTAGAGTCCTAACAATGGATTCTTGGTATTTCCAACCATTACATCCTTTCCTAGTCTCCAGCTGTTATCCCACATAGGTCTATGATTATCAACCTATTGGTGGGAGACAAATAGTCAGAAAGAACTAGTGCTGCTGTAGGGGATTGAACACTGGGCCTCTTGATTGACAGTCTGACGTGCTACCAACTGTGCTATGACGTCCGTGGCATTATCAAAGCCCTTATTTTTTTTATATCTTCTTTATCTTCTCTGGAACTCATATTCTTTTACACAAAGATTCTATGTCTATAATTGAAATTTATCTTCTTACAATATATACGTGACCCATCACTCAACAAGGGACCATCTTGGTAGTGCCTAAAGTGTCAGCCCAAATGCAACCTGTGGTTGGCCTGTACTAGAACCAATCCCTTATTCAAATATTTATTTTACAGAATTCTCAGATGGTCCCTTTTCGCATGACAGTTGCTTTGAAGAAACAAAGAGAGTTATAGAAATTCAGGATTGTATATACAGTATATGGTATCTGGGAATATGTATGTCACAGGATGTTAGCAAAATTCAGCACATTAGTTAACCCTTTCCTGTTTTACAAAATTTTGGACCTGTCCGAATTCAAAGGTTTTGCAGACGAAAATTAAAAGTGTATTTAATTTGAAAAATAACCATTCAGTAGGGGAGAAAATAGTGTGGAAAAAGAAGAAATTGCTTGTTAGAAGCAATTTCTTCTTTTTTCACAATGTTTTCTCAATCATTAAATCACAGGCACGTAAAAAGCAGGGATTAAACAGCAAAGGGTTAACTCCCATTGAAGACAAGGACAGAAAATTACCAAACAATGTGATTGATGATGATCATATCTATCTAAATATGAGCTAACAAGTTATAAAATTTGGCTTATGACGTTTTTGCCAAGTATGCACACTTACATTGTGCAGTCTTCTTTCATTCGGATTTCTATATTGGTGAAGCAAACCAATGATCTGATAAAATCCCAAATTTGAGCAACTTACCTTATAACATTTAAAAAATATTCAAATATCCAGCGCACTATACATGACAAAAAGACTAAGCTCTAAATTCAGTATGGAACATGTTCTGCCCTTTAAATTATATATTTCAAGTTTAAAGATGTATATCAGCATGATTATATCCTATCAAATCTTAAACATTTTGAAGAAAAATCATTCATTGTCGCACTTCAGAGAAATATCTGTTCAAAATTATTCGTAACAATCAATCCATAAATGTAAAGGTTATATCTAGACAAAAACTGACCTTGACCTTTGAGATTCAAAATAAATCTCGAGCTTGAATATCTTTTCTACTCAACACAGTAAGGGGGAATAATTCTTTTAAGTTATCCTAAACTCTATACTTAAATGTATGAGAACTGGCCAACCAGCTCAGCAGTAAGGGATTGGGCTGTCAACCATTAAAGGGTCATGTGTTTGAACCCTGTCTCGGCCAACTTTCATTGTCATTTAATAAAAGTCATTGAGACATGAGCCATTTGTCTCCAACCAATGGATGTCCGATATGTAGTACACCTAAGTGGGATAAGCAGACGGTGGCTCAAATTAAATGTTGTGGTTGTGCTGGTATGAGAAATAAAAGGAAACCATAGGTAGGTGCATAAGCTGTCTCAATTTAAACTGCAACAATGTAGAAAGTAAATTTAAAGCCAATACAAACATAACAAAATTTGATACTTTGTTATAGAGGATGGACAGATTGAGTTATTTATCAATAACAATGTTACAAGCACAAAGAGTATTTGTGACTTGAGTCTCCTTCTTGAAATAGAGCTCAACTTAAAGGAGCATGGATCTAAAATCTATATGAAGTCATTAGTTCCTTGTGATGAAGGCTAATTCTGTGTAAGTCCAGCCCTGCTTTGAGAATGACAAAGCAGTGCAAACTGTTTGCCAATTATACCCCGCTTTGCACGCAAAAAAGTGCAAAGCAAGGTATAATTGGCAAACAGCACTACTTTGTTATCTTGAATACAGGGCAGTTTTATAAGATATTAGCTCATTTGATACATAGGATCCACAGACAGACACCAAACATGTGTTAAAGTGATAAAGACAACAAAATGATGATGTGGCTATCACTCAGTAAATTATCTCCCAGACTCCTTGTTTGTTTTTTTTTCACAGTGCTATCAAATCATACCTATTGACTATGTCCATGTAAATTTCAAGACTAGCTCAGAGTTTGTGTTCGAACCGTAAACCAAGGTTTTGACCCCCCCCCCCCCAAATTATCTGAAAATCTCTTAATTTGACCTTTGCAAATTAATACCAAGTCATTTAGACCTCCTTAAGAGAAACTTACACAGATGATAATTTGGTTTATCCATTTAATTTTAAAGAAGTTTCATAGTTTCTGCACATTTTCATTGATTTCTCATGTGAATGATTCTTTTCATCGAAAATATTCAAAAATATATTAATGTACTTCCAAAAGTTTTGAACTAATTGATTTCTTGTGAAGTAAATTGCATTTATGTGAACTCAACTTTCAGGACTCCCTAGCAATATGGTTACATTAATTATGACACAGGTATTTATAAGATGGGGTAAAACAAGTCTAAAACCATTTTTTCTCATTGAAACCCTATGTTGTGGGTACTCATTTGAATCGTCTCAATGAAACGATTCCAATGAGTGCCCAAAATATAGGATTTGAGCAAGTTTAATTGAAATACTTCAATTTGAAACTCAAAATACCCCCTCTATCTGTAGCTCTGGACAGAGAAGGGTTTGTGACCATGAACAGCAGTAACTGAATTGTTTTAATCACTTTAATTACCGGAGCTCTCAATTAAGCCTTTTTTCTACCCATTCAATTCAAAGTCATCCTTTTGAGAATGACAGTAATTAAGTGGTTTTATGCACCATTAAATGTTTAAATGGAGAAAAGACTAGCCTGAACTTTCTTACATTCCAGCTCCTTTGATTCTTGAACAACTCAATTGAAGAGGCATTGAAGACACAATATTTGAATATAAAATATGTTAAGCAAAACTTCATTCATTTAACTAATTAATTAATTATCATTTCTTTTTTTTTTTTTTTTTTTAAATATATGTCTTTTAGAGAATTCTTTTAGTTCTTTTTGTCAATCTGAATCCGTTTGTTGATGCATAAAAACTTTACATCATTTAATGACAAGAGGTCCATGATTATTCCATATTGCTCATCTATTTGAAGGTGATGACTGAATCTATTGGCTTTAATTAAGCTAATCTACATTTGAATTAGTTACAAACTTAAATCTTGTCAAGAAATATGGGAATCAATGTGTTGAATTGTTACTCTACACTCAAGGCACAACAAATTCATCACCTAAATCAGACATTTACATCATGTTTGGTTATCCATCTTACATGAAAACATTCCATTATCTTCAATAATTCCAAACTTACGGAACATATAATAGAGTCAGTACTGAGTGATAGGATGGTTATAGAAATGAACATTTACCAGCTTGCTGCTCACCGTTTCTTTTTTCACTATCAGCAGGCTTCATTTGTACAGGATGATGCATCTGAAAATACAATGAAATATTATACAAATCAAGCTTGTCAACCAACAAGATGCATTTTGGCCCAGTAACAAAAGGCAAGTAATTGTAACCTCATGTTGACCATTTTATTTATATGGGTAGGGATTCTCCTTTATTTATAGAATGAAATATAAAAATAATGAAATATATTCTTTCAATCATAATACATTTTTCAGGCCAAGGGTTCTAACTCCATTTTGTTCCATACCCCCTTTTCATTTTTTTTCCAGATAAATCTTAATAACTGAATTTTAGGGTATACAAATAATAGGTGGGGAATAGGAAAAGTTATTCTTCAAGCACTGTTCCTGGAAACCTGACCAGAAATTCAATGACACAAATGACACATTTCTGATTGGGTATCATGGTTGAGCTTTTTCCAGACAACGTCAAATGTAATATATCAGCGATTTTCTCAATAATGCTCTTCATTATCCATTCAGAGCACACATTCTGAATGTTTTCTATGTACAAGTAAACTCCTTGATGGGGCAATTAGCCTTTACTGTTTTCTGTTAAGAGTTTTTTCGCTTCTGGCATTATATCCAAATCAAAAGCTCAATGTGAAACTGTTGTAACTGCCTATAAATATTTAGGCAGTTACAATTGTTTTGCACTGAGGCAATTTATAAAGTAACCTTTTGTCTTCAAATTGGTCACAGAGGATTAAAACAAAATGCAACCCGAACTTCTTTGACTTGAAAGGAATAAATAATGCAATTTGTGAAACACAAATGCCCTATAGAACAGCAATTTTTGCTAAGCATTGTCCAAAATGCCCAATAACAGCATTTTTTGCAGAATTTCGACAACAATAGGCAAATGATATCAAAATTTGTTTGACGTGAAAGTAATGCAATTTAATGTGAAAAACACAAATGCTGTAATAACAGCATTTTTTGCAGAACTTTGTGACAATAGATTTAACAAGGCAAATGACATCAAAATTTGTTTGACATGAAAGTAATGCAATTTGTGAAACACAAATGCCGTAATAACAGCATTTCATGCAGAATTTTGACTTTTAAATATGACCTTGATCTTTTCACATGACCTTAGTATATACAGAAACAAATCATTGAGATCAATCATATGGCGCAATTTATATTAGCATTTTATCTAGAATGGGCTTGAAAATGAGGAATGTTAATTCTTTTAACTACATTTTGAAGAAGTTTGACCTTGAAATATGACCTCAACCTTGTTTGAAGGCCTTCACTTATCTATAAATTTGTATCGATAAATTCTAACTTCATGCTCTTTATGAGTTTTGCATCTTTCAAAGGCTGATAGTTACAATAAAATTTGGCAAATACTACATTTTTTGGGCAAAAAATTGTAGACAGTGAGTCATATAAACAATAATAAAACAATCATGTCCCTGCTTTTTTGATGCAGGGCATGTTATGTTGGAATGTTAAGGACTATTTCATCCTAAGGACTTGAACTGTTTTAACCACAAACTTCTATATTCTAATTTTCTACTCAACTATCAAACTTTGTAAAGTTACATCAAAATTTGTTCATTTTGCTCAGGTAATAGATAGTACAGTATTCTGATATGTAGAGAAAACACTTTAATTCGTTGGCACAAAGCATTATATTCCAAGCCCATTTTTTGTTTGCAAGAAGCAAAGCTTTCATATATCTGCCTCAAAGGATTGCACATGCACTAGTCTTTGGAGGGATCCAGTAAAACCACTTGGTGATGAATCAACAATTCAAAAGCATATTGAGGGGTGAATGCTTGCCTGTAACAAATGTCTATAGTATCATAAATATTATATAAACATTTACAACAGTTTTGAATTTAACCTTTGAGCTATCTTATCTGAATAGTCTTTAAAAGTCATAGACCGAATAAATTCAGAATTTTGAAGTAAGATGTATCAATCATTAAAAGCCTTTAAGATATGTAATTGAAATTGTACTATGAACTGCTTCAAACTGAAGAACATCTCCTTAAAAGAAGCTTTAACCCTTTCCTGTTTTACAAAATTTTGGACCAGTCCAAATTCAAAGGTTTTGCAGACAAAAATTAAAAGTGGATTTAATTTGAGAAATAACCATTCAGTAGGGTAGAAAATAGTGTGGAAAAAGAAGAAATTGCTTGTCAGAAGCAATTTCTTCTTTTTTCACAATGTTTTCTAAATCATAAATCACAGGCACGTAAAAAGCAGGAATTAAACAGCAAAGGGTAAACTGTTGAAGTTTTGAGAAGAAGGTTATCTTAAATTCAGACAAAGATAATTTGAACTATAATTCTTTTGCACAATTAACTAATATATTTCAATCCCATTTCCTGTTTGCAAGAAGCAAAGCTTAGATCAGCCTCAAATGATTGCACAATTGCACTAGAGTTCATTGAGAGACCCAGTTTTGTTTTTTTTTTCATTTAAAACTTAATTTGTTTTCTACCCTCTAATACAAACAAGAGGCCAATCAATCTCTTAGATCTATTTTGTTCAATTCCAGGATTTGCCCTGGGTTTTACTTGTCAATGGACATTAAGTGGCCTAGAAAATTGTGCTTGTATGTAGGTAGAAAATCCTGCATCAGACACGTCAGGTATGGGCATTCCACAATCATATATATACAAATTTCAGCTGAAGGTCTCTAGAAATACTGGGAATATTACAAAATGTCAATTACAGTTTTTCAAACATCAACGATAACTCAAATGAAGAATCAAAGTTACCAAGATCAAAGCAATATCTTGGGAAACAACAGAGCTACAAATTCAAATGGCGAATTGTTAAATTGCAGTCACAGGTCGGAAATATTGATGGAAACTGGAACAAGACAAATGTTGTACACGGCCATCTTGCGCCTGTAAAAGCTTGATAATAGTCGGAAGCTTTCAAGATTTGTGTACTTTGCTTGTGTGTATTTCTGTTGATTTATTGTCGCTACCTTAGCACGTGCCCATATGAGGGATGCCCCCAGAAGACAGTTGTTACGGGGGATAATGCAAGGATACATGACGAAACTACTGCTGATATCTGCCATGGTTCTTCGACGTTGTTGGTGTGAAGCACCGTCTCATGGAACCCCTGTTTAACATCTCATCCAAAAGACAATTAGTCTATTAGTATGCCAGCCCAGAAATTGAATCCACACAGTCAAACTTCAATTGTTTTGAAGTCTGGTGCTCTAACAACTGAGCTAATTGGGCTTATGCTATGCTTCTTTTTCATGAGTTCTTAGTAAAAGTAACATAGCCCTAAAACATTAACTAAATTCAAAATCAACTGGCATGCACAATTGTTAATGTTCTTATGTATTGCATTCTACCCTAAAGGATATATCCACCTCAGTTTAAGGTTGATGGCAAGTATACAAAGATATTTTCGCAGGACAAAATCTAAGACTTTAAAATTACAATTGAGCCTTTGTTTCACATTTCCCACAATTTCAAATGCTAGTGATGTGCAAACATTGACAGCCACATACTGTAAATATAAAGTTTCCTAATGGTCTACAGATACTATGAGACCTTATCTATCTACTAAACGCACAGTGAAGACTCTGGTCAGACTGTGCAGATACACAGGCTGGTAAGAGTTTTTGCTTTGCGCATGTTTGAAATTGTTGAAAATCTCACACACAGGCTCAAATTCTTTTAACCCTTTCCTGTTTTACAAAATTTTGGACCTGTCCAAATTCAAAGGTTTTGCAGACGAAAATTTAAAGTGGATTTAATTTGAAAAATAACCATTCAGTAGGGTAGAAAATTGTGTGGAAAAAGAAGAAATTGCTCGTCAGAAGCAATTTCTTCTTTTTTCACAATATTTTCTCAATTATAAAATCACAGGCACGTAAAAAGCAGGGATTAAACAGCAAAGGGTTAACTCCAAAATAAAGTTACCATTTTTTTGTGGTTCTTGCACACTGCACTCTCCTGAATGAGATGTATCCACCAATGAACTTTCAAGAGATATGTTCCAGACAAACTTTAAGTCTTTCAAATAACAAAGGGCAATAACTCTAAAATAATGCAAGCAATATTGTGGTTCTTGCGCACAGCATTTCTCCTCCTTGATGAGATGCACCCACAAATGAAGTTTTTAAGTTCATAGCCATTATACTTCCAGAGATATGCTCAAGATAAAATCTTAGTATTTACAATTACAATGGACAATAACTCCCAAATTAAACTTGAGAGTTGTGAGTCTTGTGCACTGCAGAGATAGACATCAGGCAAGTTAGATGATGGAATGAAAGAAATAACGGAAGAACAGGCAGAGACCATTGCTTTATCCTCACCAAAAAATTTGATATTAGTTGTTTGTGTATTCAGATAATTTGAAAAATTCGTTTCATTCCTCAATAAAAGCAACTTTTGAAACTCACATATTTTGTAAGGTTGCAAACAAGGTAGTCCCAAATGATATCTTGTTTTATGGAATTGAATGGAGAAATCTACATAATTGTGCTACATTTATTATCAAATCATGAAATAATTTCAAGAGAATTTTCAATATTATTTGAATACATTGAGGTATGAAAGTAAAAACCTAATCACACTTATGTATGAATCTGCTTCGCATATTCATACAGTATGATAAAGTTTTTATTTTCATACCTTCATGAATTCAAACATTGTTCTCATCATCTCTTAAATAAACAAGATTTTAACTAATTTTCTTGAGCAATTAAAACTTCAATCAATGTGATAAATAAGATATTTACCAATGTGTAATAAAGTTCCATTTTTTTTCCTTTTATTCAAACACTTCTTTCACTATCAAAGTTCAAAAATCACGTAAAATGTTTTACAACACTTAATTCCAGTAACAACAAGTCCAAATTTACACCAAAAGTCTAACAAACATAAACAAAATACGCAAAACAAGTAAGATAACGCACATGGAAGGTCTATGAATATGGCACTGATACCACGAGGTCCGGCAAAGTTTGTTTTGTTAAAATTTTAGCAATGAAAAGAACCTTTCAACCTGAACACTACGATGCAATAAACCCCTAATTAACTGAAGTAGGTGTATAGAATTAAAATGTTCTACAACCCTACACTAACCATGTGATTTGAACCACTGATTCTCTATTCAAATTTTCACAAAGATACAAAGTTTCAGCATTTTTCACAATGAAACACAAAAGACTTCAAAACTGTTAAACACAAGATGTTAATCTCAAGTTGGCTTTTCAAACTTCTGAAACAGAAGATCTTTTGTCAACTTGAAATGCTTAAAACCAGACAAAAATAGACCTTTTTATTTCCTACAACTGATAGTACATCATTGGACCAGATTTACCTGTTCCCCACTGGTTAATCCTTAGACCCTTCCAAATAGAACAGTTATCCTGCTGATTTTAACTTTTTTTTCAAACAAATTGTCCTTTTTTTTGACAATTCCATCATTCTTGCTTAAGGTAGTGAACCCATAATAGTTCTGCAACGTTTCGGAAGTTAAATGAACTAAAACAGTGTTAACCCAGGTTTCCTTATAATTTTCATTAGGAAACCTTGGGAAACATTCTGAAAGATCATGATTTCCGAAATTTTGTGGAACTATTACAGGTCCACTACCTTAAGTTTTCCCCACATAAGTTAAATAGAAGGAGGCAGTGTAGACTCAGATTAGACTGCACTTCTGTGCAGGCTGATCTTAGTCTCTGCTGTCTTCCAAACATATGTATACATAATGAACAAGATGAAAAGGGATTAAACATCTATGATCCAGTCATTTAGATCAAAATTAAATCTATTCCCAGATTTATTTACTTTTTCATCCCCTGAGAAAAAAGTATGAGGAAACATTGTGGAAAATGAAGAAATTACATGTAGCAAGCCATATATGGATGGTTTGTCACAAGTTTTTCTACCATAAGAGATGAGATTAATTGCATCAACTTGAAAACTATCTGCAAAGCTTAATACTTCTGAATTGATTCAGCGTCTAAATTTGAAGGTAATGGTGTAATTATGCTATCGAATATTATCACAGAACCGTGTAAGTTCCAGCTCTGATATGAACTTGAAGAACTAAACATGCCATAAGGGAAAAAGTAACTTATTCTTTTCTCACCATATTTTAATCTATAAAAGATGTATTTTTATCTGTTTAGAAACATGTTAAATCAAAGTGCTGAAAGAATGAATGTACCAATTGTGAGTGAGTATTTACTTTGAAAAAGAAACAATTGTTCAACTTTTCTGCATGGTTCAAAAAGGAAATCAGGTAGTAAAGACTCGAGAGAAGTCTGTCTATACCTCCAGCCCAAGAAGGATTACTGTATTCCCCTAATAATAGCGTCCTCCCAAATAGTAGCACTCCTACTTTTTTTACTAAGAAACCTACTTCAAATGCCTTAATTTTAAAAACTGACTTCTTCTCTAATTTGATGTGAATTTCCTGTAAACAATGATTGTTTAGAGGAAATTTACCTCAAATTAAAGGGACAAGGGCCCTAAAGACATATGTTTAAAGATTTTTTAATCAGAAAATGCATTATACTAAATAAAAGCTCCTGATGATGTTATGTATAGCTCCCGAGAGCAATTATTAGTGAAAATACACTCTTCCAGGGTTCAGCATGATAAGGGTTACAATAAATATAAAACAACTCTCAGAATATTGTACAATAGAAGTTAGAAGGAAGGAAGGATAAGGGATCTCCAAAAGGGGTCAAATCCTTATCAGATTACAAGATAACATTGACTGAGGGATTTCCTTCAAATGATAATCCTTTTTTAAACAAAATTTAAAAACTGTTCTATTTAAAATATTATGAAACCGAAAGAAAATGATTTTTCTATCCTTTCCCTATTTGTCACATACAAATTCTACACATTTTAACAAATTGACAGTCAGAGATATCATCTAATTCCGCAGTCAGATTTCAAAGTAATTAACACTAATTTCTGACATTGTACAAATGAGAATAACTATAAGTCTCATTGCAAGAGCTTAGATACACTGCAAGAAAAAGACAGTTTTACTGTAAGCATAAGAATATTTCCCATGCTTATTTAATTTCTTTTTTAAATCAAATTAATTCATAAAATGAAATAAATTTTACAGGGGAAATTTGTAACATTTCAAAAGTATTTTTTTTACTAATAATTATTATGAAATTAATCTTGCCCTGCATTTAGGATGACAAAATATTGCTAAGAGTTTGCAAATTATTCCCTTCTTTGCATATGTACTTGTGTGTAAAGCCGGGTATAATATGCAAACTGCTTGCACTGTTTTGTCATCCCAAATGCAGCAATGGACTGACTTATGTATAAAAGACAGCAAACAGTAATTGATTGTACCATTTAAGATAGATAGCCAAGCCAATAACTACAGAATAATTTGTATAAAACAAGTATGTGAATTTGCATAGGAATATGACCTTACAATTTAAGAAAACCTCTATCAAATTGAGAATATTCATACAGATAGACACATGTGCAGTAATTAGTCAAGTTAACTCTTGTCATGCTGAACCTGGAATATTCCTGCTTTTGCAGGAGGTATAGACAAATCAGCCTGCACCTATGTGCAGCCTGATCTTAGTCTACACCACCTGTTGTCCCCTTTAAAGGCAGAATTATGTTTGAAATTAAATGTCAAACGGTAAGATTGCCCTACACCTTTGGATTCTAGAGCTGTCAGTTCTTGATTTGAGAGCATTTCTGAAATAATTTTTAATTCAGCATGACAAGGGTTAAGTTCCATAGGCAAAATCAGTAAATACTCCCCTAACCAGTAAATCAAATTTATTATTATCAAATTTATTATTTTCAATGTAATTGTTGAAAGAAGGAGCTTTCAGAGCTTTATTTCTCAACATGACATTAAAGATGATACTTAAAGCAAGTGAAGGACTGAATCAGAGGCCAAAGTCACATGAGCTTATCTTTCAAGCATTTTTTCACAAAGTTCAACGAAGCTGCAGAATTGTGAACAATCTCTTGTTTCAAAAGACCCTGATAAAATCATACTTGTAACATTGTAAATGGATACTGCTTTGTTCTAGACTGATAATAGATAAACAAAGACCTTGGTTCTTCAATGTGTAAGTGCAAAATAAAACTAACTAACAAGTATTAACAAGATTAATTCATAATTATCATGGGCGAAACTACCATTACGCATATAACGCAAGTGCATGATAATATTTATCCTCTTTCGGAAAAAAATTTGTTGATGAATGATTATAGCTGCGAAAAAGATCAAGAACTGGTTCCTGAAGATTCTAGAATGTTAAATGACAGTTCGAGAATTTTTTTAACTTCTTGAACTAGTTCTTGAACTTCTAGAAATAGTTCTTGAACCAGTACCTAAACTTAAGATCTTTAACTCCAATTCAAGTGTCTTTAACTTGAGTTCAAGAGCTAGTACTAGAATTGGTTCAAGAACAAGTTCTATAAGTTTAATTTACAAGTTCAAGAACAAGTTCTAGAAGTTATTGTTCTTGAACCTGTTCTGGAACTATAATTACTTGAACTACCATTTAATGTTCTAGAATGTTCAAGAACCAGCAGGGGTTGAAAAATCCACTCGCCCGCTCGCATTTGCGAGTAGAAATTGCCGGAGGGCGAGTAGAATTTTGGGCGAGCTAGTCCGACGGGGCGAGTACAAATGACCATTGCTATGTAGCATCGTAGTCGCAGTTAATATTTTCCAATTTCCAACGGCTTCTTAATTGCGGATTGTCTTTAAAATAAATAAATGTTCCGATGATGAGAGTCGTAAACTGGATGAGCCGAAATAAATTCAGTTACCCTTCTAAAGACTATCCGTTATATTTCTATATCCACTATTTATGCGACTATTAAATGAGATTATCGTGTAAACACGAGAGAAAATTGTGTTGCTGTGAAAACACAGATGACCTCGCCCAATATAGGTGTTCGGCGGACCTTTTGAAGTCGGGCCATTCTCCGAGAAATTTGTACAGTGACGTCATATTAAAGATTTGTTTCAAAATAAATCTTATGATTTTCTCACATCTTTACAACTCGGATATTTTGATAAGGATTATATTTTTTATTTGAAGTAAGTAATTTTCGTTAGTAAATTATTTCGAAACAGCGATTTTGATGCACGCATAATTAATCTAATTTTGGTAATGTACACTTGTT
Source organism: Fragum whitleyi (assembly GCA_948146395.1). NCBI lineage: Eukaryota > Metazoa > Mollusca > Bivalvia > Cardiida > Cardiidae > Fragum > Fragum whitleyi. Next base: position 50,222,036 of record OX411546.1, read on the forward strand.
GCGTTCAATCATATCTGCGCCCTTTCAAAAGCCTTCAAAATCTTTTAGAAAGATGTTAGGCATGGTTTTAGAGATTTTCTTTTAGTAAAAGATTTTAAAACTAGAAAGCCATGAATGGCTTGTGTCGCTCCAAAGGCTTGAATTTCTTGTAATAGCAAATCTAAGTTTTGACTAGATTTTTAGATATTTTGGATTCTACTGATGTTGAAAAGATTTTCAAATTTTCCACTATTATAATATATATAGAGAAATGACCTCCGCCCATAAAAGACATATTTTTCTTCAAATCACAATAAATTTTGGCTGCATGATAATGGATCACCCGAGGATCATACTAATGAAGTTTGATTGATATCTATCATTTAGATTCTGAGAAAAGGATTTTCAAAGTTTGCACTATATAACATATAGAGAAATGACCTCCGCCCATAAAATACATACTTTTCATCCGATCACAATAATTTGTGGTAGACTGATAAAGGGTCACCCAAGGATCATTCATGTAAAATTTGGTTGATATCTATTATTTAGATTCTGAGAAAATGATTTTCAAAGTTTCCACTATATAACATATAGAGAAATGACCTCCGCCTATAAAATACATATTTTTCATCCGATCACAATAATTTTTGATAGACTGATAAAGGGTCACCCAAGAATCATTCATGTAAAATTTGGTTGATATCCATCGGTTGGATTCTGAGACAATGATTTTCAAAGTTTCCACTATATAACATATAGAGAAATGACCTCCGCCCATAAAATACATATTTTTCATCCAATCACAATAATTTTTGGTAGACTGATAAAGGGTCACCCAAGGATCATTCATGTAAAATTTGGTTGATATCCATCTGTTAGAACCTGAGAAAAGTCACTTTTTACCATATTTGGAAATTAGCCACGCCCATTAAATCCATGTTTTTCATTGGATCAAAATTTCTTGAACAACTTTGAAAGAGGGTCGCCCAAGGATCATTTCTGTGAAGTTTGGTTGAAATCCATCCAGTAGTTTCTGAGGAGAAGATTTTTAAAGAAAAAGTTTACGACCGGACGCACGGACGCACGACGGACACAACGCCATGACAATAGCCCCAGTGGCTTTCAGCCAGTGGAGCTAACAAAAAACAAAATAAAAACACACACACACAAATGGGGGATCGGGTCAATATTTCAACGATCATCAATTATAATTTCAAAAAGACGAGCGGGATGACATTGGTTGTTTAAAAGCGCAGCTAATACTCGGACAACGAAAGAAAAATATATCTATAGCAAAGAAGTTATTCCAGGTCAAAACTTTTCTATTTGTATTTTAAATTTTTTTTGTCCGCAATTGATCTCCCGATTGTTTCTAATATTCAATAAAATATGGTACTGGTTCAAAAAATTTGTTTCTATTATTCGTGAGATTCAATGATAAGAGTGCCGATTATCCATCGGATTTTTCAAAGGCTAAAGAAGAAATGGTTTTGTGGTCCAGCTTACTAATATCCCAAATTCCTTTTTATCTGTGTTGCTCATTAAGATATTCTTCTGTACATGTTGAGACCACATAGATTACCCATCTCTTTAATATTGAATACAAAATAGCAAACCATACCTTTCCACCCATGTCATATGAACACACCTTTCCACACACACTGGGTGGAAAGTTCTGATTTCATTTAAGTACTGTCACAATGAGTTAAATATATACCAGGATGAAAATTTCAACCAATTCAAATGACTTGTGTTCTTGTTATAAGACTAACTTACATTTTATTATATTTGAAGGGCGAGCTAATTTGGTTTAAGGGCGAGTTGAAATTTATGGTTACTAGTCCTACAGGACTAGTTGGGTTTTTAAGATTTTTCAACCCCTGACCAGGTTTTGAAATTTTATAAAGGGAGTTTCAAAACTATTACACAAGAGCAATGCCTACAGGAGCCAAAGCTCAGCTGTTGAGTGCTGGATGGTGAAAAAATCAAAGTCAAAGAAGGGGCATAATTTCAACAAAATGTGTCTAGAATAATCCCCCTTGATTGTACAGGTTGCTCTTAGATGCATGGTGAAAATGTGTGCCAAATTTCAAGTAATTGCCTTCAGAAAAACCAGAGATGTAACATAATGACAAATTTTTTGCATAAACGACAACAACACAGAAGAGAACTGTTGAACACTGCCAACTACAACAACGACAGCAAGGCTATAGTATACCTCGCGTTTTCTCCTAAAACAGCTGAGCTAATAAGCAATCCTTGGATAGAGAATGCATCACTGTTCAGACCAAGCATGTATTACTTTTAAAATTAATTATGTGACTTCCATTACACTAATACCTTGACTTTAGAAAGTGTCTTTAGTGTGTCCATATTTCATTGACATACTGTTGACTTCTTCCTCTAAAGGAAAGACCTACATAAAGTTTCTAATTCTTGCTAGGTGCATAATAAATTATTACATATAAGAAGTCACTTGTCACACACATACCTTAGACACTTGATCTTTTTTTCACTCTCACAAGTTCCAAAAGGCAATTGACCTAATTTTCTTAATGCAAGCTAAGCCATGGAGTATACCGCCTAGAGAGTTCTAAATTTTGTTACATATGGCACTTTCAGGAAAAGATAGAATTTTCATAATAGCTTAAACATTACAATAATGGAAATACATTGTATACATCTTCCTTATTATAGCAATTAACCCTTTCCTGTTTTACAAAATTTTTGGACCTGTTCAAATTGAAAGGTTTTGCAGGCGAAAATTTAAAGTGCTTGTCAAAAGCAATTTCTTTTTTTTTTCACAATGTTTTCTCAATCACAAAAACACAGGCACGTAAAAAGCAGGGAATAAACAGCAAAGGGTTAAGTCTGCTTGATACAGTTACCAAGACATTTATAAATTATCAATTCTTTACCCCTGCTTTGCAAGATAAAACAATTCTTAAACATTCACAAATCAGCCTACGCGTGAGATTTCCACTATTTCAAAATAAACAGAGCAAAGACTCTGACCAGCCTGTGCATCCGCACAGTCTGACCAGAGTCTTCACTATGCATTTAGTAGCTAGATAATCTGCACAGTCTGACCAGAGTCTTCACTATGCATTTAGTAGCTAGATAAGGTCTCAAACTATCTGTAGAAAGCTGGGTAACTTTATATGTACAGTATGTGGCTATCTGGGCTTCTCAATGTTTGCCCCTCACACACATTTCAAATTGTTGGAAATGTCATGCACAGGTTTACATGATTTTGCATCCTGAAAACAAAACCATAGTTAATTGTCTGGAAAAAAGATCCCATCAACTAATCAATCTATCAAGGACCTATTTGATACATATAATATGTCAGAAGATGGCAGCTCACAAGCAGATAAAAGGAGATTACATGCATATTACTCAACTTGTAAGGATTCTGTGGAGTGCAAGACATACAAATTACTGATGAATTAATCTTTCTCATGCTGCTCATGGCATAGGCGTATCTAGGCCTTTGAAATTTATACGCAATCAGAAGGCGACAACTAAAGAATATATAGGATAAAGGCGATATGAGGACTGTGACACAAGATGAATGCCCTCCATCCGCTCTCTTCTAATGCTTTGTGTGTTGGTGAATTATCAAAACATCATAACTACAGCTTGAATAAGCTGTAGTTTCGATGTTATGATGACTCATCGACAATATTTATCAACAAAGGATTATTTCCTCTTTTATGAACTTGCGTAAATTGCGTCATGGAAGTTATGCCCTTGCACAGCATATTTTCGCTGTAAATTAAAGCTTCAGCCGACAATGAAGCCTAAGATCTGCCTGCACAGACTTGCAGTCTGATCTTACCCTGGGACACCTACTTTCTGTTTAATATTATGAGAGAATTGCAGCTACACTGGATGAAATAGCCACAAAAATGGCAATTTGTTTGAAACAAAATTTAAATTCTTCTGAATATAAAAGTTCATCTATCATGGCTCACAGAGCATACAGCCGTGGAATAAATCCGCTGTTGGTTTAGTTTTATTTCATAAAATTCACCTTAAATACAAGTTTTGCCCATTGGCATATGATTAGTCTACAATCAAATTGCATATATATGCCAGCTGATCTTTTGAAATAAACCTTTAACCACTTGCAAAGATAGAGATACAGTAAAACTTAGAAACAATTTTGACTGAATTATATATCGAATTACAAAGCTCTCTGGAACTTTGTAACTGAGACAATTCTTGTGAGTTTTAACAATATAGAATTCATTTACATTACTTTTTAGGCCTGATTAATATCTAATTTTTCAGATATTTTGATTTGAACAAAAGGAATTTAAAACAGTCACTAAATAAAGACGTATGGGTAATAGACATGGTCCCTCAAGCAAGTTGGACTGTATTACAATTCAACATGATACGGGATGAATTGTTGACAATATTTTTCATTCTATTTGTTTCCTTTTTTTCCTTATCATTAAGTTTTTCTATTACCAGACATTTAAACTACCAGTCCATAATGATAATGGATAAGGAAATAGTTTTTCTTCCCTGTTGATATACAACTGCATTCAGACAGAGTGCAGGAATGATGCAATCACTTCACGGAATGGGAAGTTGTTTAACTTAGCCTTTGTTCCTGCATTCATTTGTTTATTTGGGAGAACCTGCATGTTAATGCATTTTGCATGATTATGTGCTTCCATTATGTGATATGTTTGTACAACAAGGATATATTGGTTGTAAATGAGCTAGGTGATATATAGGACCTTTTTGCCAAAGCAGAATTCAAAGAGGAAATTGAATTTATATAGGGTTCAGTGCAAGACTGTACTAAGTGTATATACAATGTATATACACTTAGTATTCTCTACTTAGTGGATATACAATGTATATTCACTTAGTACACTCTTCGGCTACACCTTCAATATACTAGTTCATTATGAGTTAACTAAGGGCCTAATTTTACTTGAAAAGCTTTAGCATAGGCCACCATGGGATGGCCAAAATATGCTTTCAAAGCTACTACTTGATGCATGTTAAATTCTAAGACTACCCCTTGACTCTTCTTTAAAAAAAAATAAATCTGACAATCATCATAAAAATTTCTATGCAGTCCCTCAGTCTCCAAACAACGCCTTAGTCATGGACCAAGACTTATGTTTTGGTGATTGACATGACTCTATAAATTTCTGAAATTTTTCCTTGGTTAATCACAAACATTCAGGTCATATTATAAGAAAATATCAAATTTGTGCTCATAAAATACTGAACTGATTAACTCTTCATTAAATAAAACAGACAAGAGCACCGCCCTCAGTACCTAGTAACGCTCAGCTGTTGATTACTGGGTGAAAATCTTTTTATCTAAGTCCAAAAAGGGGCATCATTTGCACAAAATGCATCTAGAGTAAACCCCCTTGATATTACATGTTGCCCTTTTGATAGTAAACATGTGTGCCAAGCTTCAATTGAATGCCTTCAGTAGAACAACAAGAGGGCCATAGGCCCTGAAGCGCTCACCTGATGCATATAGTTTACAAAGGAAGCAAAGTGCCAACACTACTTATTTAGTTTATACTAATTTATTTTAGTTCAATTGCGACGAAAGCTTTAGCTTATGGAATCACTCTCGAACACTCAATCCTGATGTTTTCATGTCCCTGAAGCTCATTACTGGATTCACAAAAGTCAAAGATATCAAAAAGACATACATTTGAGTCAAATATGCTGCCCCTAGAATGCACACAAGGTTTTTCTAAAATTTGACCCCTTGATCCCATTTTGACCCCACTTGACCCAATTTTGCTCTAGACAGAGATTTGATGGAGACAAACATTCTCAGACCAAGTTTCAAGACATTTGGACCAAAAATGTGGCCTCTAGAGTGCAAAAAAGGTTTTTCAATTTGACCCCATGAATCCCATTTTTGACCCCACTTGACCCAATTTCAAACTTGATTGAGATTGATGGAGACAAACATTTTGACCAGGTTTCAAGACATTTGGGTCAAAAATGTGGCCTCTAGAGTGCATACAAGATTTTTCTAAAATTTGACCCCTGGACACCATTTTTGACCCCACATGACCAAATTGGAAATTGACCAAGATTGATGGAGACAAACATTCTGACCAAGTTTCAAGAGATTTGGGCAAAAATGTGGCCCCTAGAGTACACACAAGCTTTTTCTAAAATTTGACCCCTTGATCCCATTTTTGACCCCACTTGACCGAATTTGAACTTGACCAAGATTTAATGGAGACAAACATTCTTAACAAGTATCAAGACATTTGGGCCAAAAATGTGGTCTCTAGAGTGCACACAAGGTTTTTCTAAAATTTGACCCCTTGACCCCATTTTTAACCCCTCCTGACCCAATTTTGAACTTGAACGAGATTTGATGGAGAAAATCATTCTGACCAAGTTTCAAGACATTTGGCCCAAAAATGTGGCCCCTAGAGTGCACACAAGGTTAAGTTTGACGACGGACGATTGACGACGGACGATTAACGACGGACGGGGGACTGCAGCCCATCACAATAGCTCACCTTGAGCACTTCGTGCTCAGGTGAGCTAAAAACTGTCTAAAATTGTCAAGCTTTTGCACAACTAGGACACCAACAAGGATATCAAGGCTACATGAGTATTATAGCAATACCTTGGGTTTTCTCCGAAAAACAGCCAAGCTAATAAAAACTTGAAAAAGCCTTGTTTTTATCCTTTTAAAGATGACTCTTTTAATAAATTCAATATTCAGTGGCCATTCATTCAATATGGTCCATTTATACGTAAGTCAGATCTGACAACCTCTTTACATCATTAAGGTATTTTTGATTAAGACCGCCAAAGCTATTTTTCAAATGCATTATTCCTGTTGGCTCATTTCAGGTTTCATTACCTGGATGATGGATGCGTACAGGAAGCAAAACAAATCTTTCAACAAAGCAACACTGAATCTGACAAACTACAGGAACTGTTAGAAATCTAACTGCTTCTATGAGGGCTGTATTTAACCATGTCCTAATGAATTTAAGCTAGTGGACCCATAATAAATCTGCAGCCTTTTGGAAGTAATGAACTTTAACAGTGTTAACCGAGGTTTCCTAATGATTTTCATTAGGGAACCTCGGTCAACATTGTGAAAGATCATGAGTTCTGAAATGTTGCAGAAATATTATGAGTCCACTACCTTAAATTTTGGTCCCAAATGTTGGGACCTGTCAGCTTTCTGATCTTAAGCTATACCACTTTATTTTCCTTTTTATAACAGATAAGTTTATTTATTGACTTTTTCTTCCTTTTTTTAAATGAAAACTGATTATCAATATGTACATATCCAGTGCAATCAGTACTTTGATTTTATTACAAATTTTTCTGTTTACTTTCAGCCTGAAAAGGTTTAATTGGCATTGGTGAACACAAAAATTGCCTTGTGGGAGTAGATTCTAATGTATGCGTATCAACTAAAAAGGTTTAAATTTAAAATGACTGGTTTAAGTTAAATTTTGTTTTCACAGAATTGTACTGATCATTCAATTATCAAGATGAAAAGCATATGCATTAATTTGTCCAAAAATAATCAGTTATTTATGGATACTGGAAAAAGAGGATTATGTATATCTTTGCAAAAAATTAGTTTTAGCTAAGATTGGCAAAATTAACCAACAAAGCTAATATCTACAAAAGTACCAGGGGTGCCGTTTTACTAAACTTCTTACAAACAAGAGGCCCAAGAGGGCCTGTATCGCTCCACTGGCTTTAAAATCTTTAGACTTTCATTAAATAAAGCTTACTTTAAATGAATACATTACCACTCTAGAATCTCCTAAGACCTATTTAGTAATGGTTAAATGGTTCTGGTCCATATTGCACCAAAATACTCAATCAGAATGAACCTGCAACCCTTGACCAATCTTATTAAAACATAAGGTTCAGAAGATGTTGTTCAAAGATTTCGGGCTCATAATAGGCCCCACCTGACATGCCCATATTTTTGGACCAAACAAAATTTCTTGAACAATTTAAGTAAATAGTCACCCAAGAAATATTCTGGTAAAGTTTCATTGAAATTGGCTGAGTGGTTCAGGAGGAGATAATTTTTGAAAAGAGACACTCAAGGAACATTCTGGTAAAGTTTCATTGAAAATAGCCAAGTGGTTCAGGAGAAAATGTCATTTGAAAATTTTGGGCTCAAAATAGGCCCTGCCCTGCCATGCCCATATTTTTAGTCCAATGAAAACTTCTTGAACAATTTAAGTAAAGGGTCACCCAAGGAACATTCTGTTAAAGTTTCATTGAAATCGGCCCAGTGGTTCAGGAGGAGATATCGTTCAAAGATATCGGGCTCAAAATAGCCCCGCCCTGCCACACCCATATTTATGGACCAATGAAAATTTCTTGAACAATTTAAGTAAAGGGTGACCAAAGGAACATTCTGATAAAGTTTCATTGAAAATTGGCCCAGTAGTTCAGTAGGAGATGTGGTTCAAAGATATCGGGCTCAAAATAAGCCCCGCCCTGCCACGCCCATATTTATGGGCCAATCAAAATTTCTTGAACAATTTAAGTAAAGGGTCACCGAAGGAACATGCATGCCAAGTTTCATTGAAATCGGCCCAATGGTTTGGGAGGAGAAGATTTTTAAAGATTTCAAAGTGAAAAAATGCCACGCCCTGCCACGCCCATATTTGGGGGCCAATCAAAATTCTCTGAACAATTTAAGAAGGGGGTCACCCAAGGATCATTTCTACCAAGTTTTGTTAAAATCCGCCCATTGGTTTGGGAGGAGAAGATGTTTAAAGGAAAAGTTTACGCACGGACACACGGACGGACGGACGGACGGACGCACGACGGACACTCCGCCATGACAATAGCTCGCTGGCCTTCGGCCAGTGGAGCTAAAAATTAATCATGAGTCAAAATCACAAATCCTACCTGCTGTTTTCATTCATTTTTAGATTCTGCCTTGTAATATCTAATTGGAATCGTCTTTATAGAAGATGATTCCAATGAGATGATGCATGGCAGAATTCAATATTTATATAGTTATTAAAGTAGGAGAAAATTTATCTTTTTTGACTTAAACAAATAATCATCGTAAGATACTTAGTAAAACAGGCCCTGTCAGTTACCTTGATATGAACATTCTTGTAGTTATTCTATGCAAATATCTATATAAATGTCATTTTGTAGGAGCAACAAAATCCTGATTGTTTCATGGGTAATAACACCAAAATTTCATGTTTGGCTGCCATTAATATATTTTTCCACATAATAATTCACTAATTGCACATAATTACCATTATTTTCTAGTAAATATAACCAGTCACACATTCCACTGTTGGAATATTGCAATTATCACAAAAACTCCATCTATTTTCTGGTCTGCCATTAGCAGTCTGACATATTTGCATTTCATGGGAATTCATTGTTCTGGTATCAATGGCTAAGAACGAAACAGTTGTAACTACTTTATAAACATATAGGCAGTTACAACTGTTTTACGCAGAGCCATCCGTATGTTCTTTTTGGTCATGGTGATCTTATTTAGAATCAGCTGATCAGGGATCTACACTAAGGGGGAGTCCAGGGGTCCGTGAACAGAGGTGCGTTTCTTAGATTAAGATTCTTAAGAATCTCATTAAGATTTTTAAGATGTAGTGTTTTTTAGATTGAGATTTTTAAGGGGCTTAATAAGAATCTTAAGATATCTTAATGAGGAAATGAAGATACTTTTGCATTGGTTTAAAGGGAGTAGCCGTGACAACGTCAAATATTTTCACTCAAAATATTGAAAATCGTTTCTTATGACGTCTTAACCCTTGTCATGCTGAACCAGGAAAATTCCTGCTTTGTCAGGAGCTATAGACAAACATCAGCCTGCACATATGTGCAGTCTGATGTTAGTATATACCACCTGTTTCTCACTTTCAATCCAGAATTGTCAATAGATTTAGTTTTTCCAATAAAAATTGGTCTACAGTTGAAACTTTCAGTGCTTTTTGCCCTTTGATTTTGATGGAAATTTTTTAGCCAAAATTTATTCAGCATGACAAGGGTTAATAATCTTAATCTAAAAGCAGCATTTTTCATCTTGCTCTAAAAGACGCACCTCAGGATTCCTTTGTTTTGCAAGTAAGGAGTCAGAAATACTCTCTGGTCATGAAAAATTTCCACAAAGAAATGATGAGGGAAATTTTGAGGTTGCGTTACCCCTTTCCATTTGTCACAATTGCAGATCTCTTCAATACAAAAGTCATTACATTAATATTACATTAATTCCTTGTATCAATTATTTTGATGGCAAACTATCCTGTAATCTGGGATGAATAAATTATGGAAAAGAAGAAATTGCTTGTTACATATCTACATCTACAGGATTTTAAAAAGCATCTGAAAATCATTCTACTTAATTCGTATTTCAAAATCTTTTCCATCTAGGATAGCTGGATATATACACACACACTGTGCCAGACTGTTTTCATCCCTATTTTGTCAAGCAAAGCCATGTTAACAAGGTTTTCTTGTGAGAGCCAATTTTCAGACCAACTGAGATTCAAAGTCTAACAAGCTGGTTATTAGAGAACCAAAATTAGGAAGGTAATTTAACTGAAAGAGAAGCCAACACAACACTAGTCTGGCTCCAAATTACCAACACTTTACTTTTATATTTCACGCCTTAAAGTTTACTAAGTTGAACTGGCTAAAAATAAATTCATGGGATAAGTACAATAACTTAACCAGCTCTGTGTTCAGGATGACAAAATGGTGCAAACTGTTAGCTAATTTTACCCCGCTTTGTTATATATGCAAGTGCAGTCAGTACTGTCCGACCTGCAAAGTAGAGAATGATATACAAACAATTTTCAACTGTTTTGTCTTCCAGAAAGCAGGGTATTTTTATTCTAATGTATGCAGATTGAAATATTTGCCAGGACTCAGGCAGTAGCAAAAACAAGAGGACCATGATGGTCCTAAATAGCTCACCTGAGTAAGTTATCTCATATCTTGTCAACTGAGTTATAAATACCAGAGATAGTTTTGATGTACTCATAGAAGTCAATCAAACTTACTATTAGACTGAAATATAAGTTTAGAAGAAGATGTTTAAAGAAATTGTTGAGGACAGTTGATGGGTGATTACAATTAATAGCTCACCTTGAGCACTTGAACTCCGGTGAGCTTAAAGCTTTGCAAATTGAAACCAACATTGAGAACAAAATTTAATGAAAGATTGCAAACATTGAAAAAGTTAATTAAATACTTGATGACACTATAGAACTTTTTTGCATGGGGTATATAGCCTTGTAAGGAAAGTTCATTACTAATTGTCGGATTTCTTCTTTTCAAGAGTAGATTTACCCTCTTCATCCTTGTCATGCTGAATAAAAATCTCTGCAAAATCGCATGAAAATCAAAGAGCTGAAAGCTCTGGTAATACCAACTGTGAGAAAGAATTATTTCAAAATACAGTTTTTAAACATTTCTGGTTTAAAAGCAGGAAACAGGTGGTATAGACTAGGATCAGACTGCACGTGTGCAGGCTGATCTTTGTCAATTCCTCCTGCAAAAGCAGGGATATTCCGAGTTCAGAATGGCAAAGTCTTCCTCCCATTCCAATCTACTGTGCGCCATAAGAAAAGTGTGTGGTGTGACTTGGTTTCATTAGAGAGGAGACAAGGTCTAATAAAATCTATCCTAGACACCAGTCAATTAACTTGCCCATGGTGGTTATTGTTCATTTGTTGAGACATGGAAGCTCTCGGTTATCATTTCAGGTACAGATATAGTCTATGACAGACTGAATATTTAATTTCAACAATTTCACTATAGAACTAGGGCTTGCTCTTCTTGAACTAAATCTTGAAATTCTTGATCAAGTTCTTGAACCAATTCTGGTTCAAGAACTAGTTTTAGAAATTCAAGAACAAGTTCTTGAATAGCCGTTTGAAGTTCTAGAACATTCAAGAACCAGTTCTTGTTGAAATGATAACAAAACCTTGTCAGATGATCTTTTTGTTCGAAAAAAGCAAGCCTTTAGGGGTTGGCCCAAAAACTAATTAACCTCTAGCTCAGTGTACATTTCATTCAAGAAACTTTTTACCTGAAACCTTAGCATTAATTGTTATTGCTATTTATAGTCATTGAGCAATTTTCTTTTTAGTACCACAAGTTTTCACAAAAATTGATTAAAAAAAAAACTAGGGAAAAAAAATCTTTTGGTGGTCCAAGGGTAATCATTTTTTGGAATTTTCCCCACAATTCTTGTATCCAGAAATCTGCTGACAATTCAAGTTGACCAAACTTGTTTCAATAAAACCTGCAGTAATTTTAAAGTTTATGGCAAGCTTGACAGCTGCCTGATTGCTTAATGGAGTATTGCTTTGTAGAATGAACATTAGCCAATCACAAAAACAAGAGATTTCCATCTTAATGAGAACTATTTCAGAATAGCATTTTCTATCTTGCACCATAAAACATGAATGCCCTTTTGTGCATCTGTAATCTGTTGGCAAATTGCAGATCTAATCTCGTGTTTCACTGATAAATTCTCTATTTAAACCCAACAGCTTTGGGAATTTACAGTTCAAAAGAAAAAGCCCCACATCAAATGCCTGTATCAAAGTGCAGTTAGGAAGCATTTCATAGAGAAATGCAATACCCTCAAGCTTTTCTGTGGGTTCAGTTTTGCCTTGTGATGTTTCTCCATCTTCAAAACTGATAAATGTTGATTTCTATAGACTAGCAAAAGAATAAAACATAGTAGATACAATTTAATGATTCCAGGGTTCGAAGCAATTCTGCACTAAGTGTCAATACATTGTCTAATTTTAAAGAATAATATAACCCTGAAGTTATCAGTTTTTTAGTTTTTTCGTTTACCAGGAAAAATTAACTCCAACTTTATAATACTGATCAAAGGGAGCTCAATATCAAAAATTTTGAAAGGATGACCTCCCTTTGACCACATTTTACATTTTTGGTGAATGAAATTTTCGTTCACCAGTGTTATATACCGTGTATGGAAAATCCTGTAGGATCTTAATAGGTTTTAAATAAAGCAGTACCTCTTTAGATTCAATTTAGTATCTCTAGATACTTCTCTCTACAAAATCACTGTTTGTATCGTGAAATGCATGATTCTAGCATTCTTCATCAAGTGAAGATAATGAAAATTACCCTTTAAAAACACAAAAATATCTTGGAATGTCTATACGGGCGAATTTTTGATCGGCGTAAGATTGTCGAGAGTTGAGAGCAAAAACAAAGGTTGTGTCTGTACACTGTATAGACAGATACTATGTTTTTTATTTAAACCTTCGCTATTGCAACTTGTAGTAATTTGCCGGATATGTGTGTTTATTGAGGTCGTGAACTCTTGAACTTCTACACACCCCTGATTGGCCATACCCACGTGATGACCTACTACGATTTTACCTGCCTTCTTATGAATGAAGTCTTTGCTTATAAGTTACGAAAGGTCAAGTTTACAAACGAATGGAATGTTCCTGCCGTATTTCTCCAATTAAACGCGCCCGAGCGCGATGCAAAACGTCGTGGGGGCGCTATTATTTCAGACTCTTTTACTTAATTAAAAAAAATTACGTATTTTGGTACCTAAGAGAAGCAAACTGTTAACATGTTCGTAATTATCGATTGAAATACGTACGCTACCCAATACGCTTTTCTATTCATCTATTAAGGCTATAGATTTAAAAAAATAAAATAAAATGTTAGCTAATGAATTGTAATTCTGTCATTTTAAGTCATCTATACGGTCACCCTCGACCATTAATTGCAGCTTTCAAAAGCAAGTGATTGTGTTAGCAGAAGCCGAGATTATTATTATTGTTATTATTTGTACAAGGTAGGAAGTTCCAGACGATGCAATATTCAATGTTCCGCTACCGATGGACAAAGCGGTCTAATAAATCATTACCTATTCACGTATGAAATAAATAATCCTGTATTAAATCCTAAAATTTCGTGATGTGTAAATGCACCCGGTACATGAAATGAAAGTGTTTCGTAGTGAAAACACAAAACGTCTGGAGCTAGCTGGGTCACCGCGTGTCGGCACCCTTTGAAGTCCCCAGATTCTTGCAAGCGGCGACGTCGCTTTTGAAATAGTCACACACGAGATTTTACGGGGTTTTTCCTATTTTAACAGTATGAATTGTGACTAGGATTTAATAATTGACTCGGATATTTTGTATATTTGCAGAAGGTGAAATGATTTCAGAAATATTTTCGTAACAACGAAAGGAATTTTGTTCGCATGTGACTTATGAAGAATAACGAGAAATAGTTTTAATTTTGTGTTAAATTTTAACCTTTCGCACTTCCGGAAGACTGCGCGATTTAGGACGCGCTAGTTTTTCAGATGTTGAACGATCTTTTAATGACGCAACCAGCCTTATCCTGATAGGAATTTAAGATAGTTAACCCATAATCTAATGAACATTACGTCGTGGAGTAGCAGCTTTTGAATTTAAATTCGAGACCGGATTTTTCACCACGGACCATGGACGGCTGGATGCTGTTGATCGTATAGTCAAGGGCCTGGGAATCGTATTTATGGGGGAGCGCGTTTATTAGGTAGGGCGCGTCTAAATTCTCATTGAAACATAAACAAGCACCACTTGACCGTGACCAACCGTGATATGAAATAAAATTTAAACCATTACCAGACAACTTATGTTCTCAACTACCAAATTTACACCTCTTGCTTAAATCCCGTTTTTTAGCTCCACTGGCTGAAAGCCACTGGGGCTATTGTCATGGCGTTGTGTCCGTCGTGCGTCCGTCCGTCTGTGCGTCCGTGCGTGCGGTCGTAAACTGTTTTTTTAAAAATCTTCTCCTCAGAAACTACTGGATGGATTTCAACCAAACTTCACAGGAATGATCCTTGGGTGACCTTCTTTCAAAGTTGTTCAAGAAATGACCAATGAAAACATGGATTTAATGGGCGTGGCTAATTTCCAGATATGGCAAAAAGTGAATTTTCTCAGGTTCTAATTGATGGATACCAATTCAATTTTACATGAATGATCCTTGGGTGACTGTTTATCAGTCTACAAAAAATTATTGTGATCAGATGAAAAAAATGTATTTTATAGGCGGAGGTCATTTCTCTATATGTTATATAGTGGAAACTTTGAAAATTCATTTTCTCAGAATCTAACTGACAGATATCAACCAAATTTAACATGAATGATCCTTTGGTGACCCTTTATCAGTCTACGAAAAATTATTGTGATCAGATGAAAAATATGTATTTTATGGGCGGAGGTCATTTCTCTATATGTTATAATAGTGGAAACTTTGAAAATCATTTTCTCAGAATCTAACAGATAGATATCAACCAAATTTTACATGAATGATCCTTTGGTGACCCTTTATCAGTCTATTAAAGATTATTGTGATCGGATGAAAAATTTGTATTTTATGGGCGGAGGTCATTTCCACTATATATTATATAGTGGAAACTTTGAAAATCATTTTCTCAGAATGTAACTGATGGATACTAATCAAACTTCATTAGTATGATACTTGTGTGATCCATTATCATGCAGCCAAAAATTATTCGGAAGTCATTTCTCTATATGTTATATAGTTGAAACATTGAAAATCATTTCAACATCAGTAAAACCCAAAATATATAAAAAATCTAGTCAAAACTTAGATTTGCTATTACAAGAAATTCAAGCCTGTGGAGCGACACAAGCCATTCATCGCTTTCTAGTTATCTTAAAGCTTGTTGTTGCATACTTGTGTAATGTAAATATCTTCGGTTACGGGTATTTTTGTATCATATTACCCAAATCCAATTTCCTATTTTTTTTGTTTTTGTTTTTGTTTTTTGGTTTTTTTTCGCTTCAAACAAGGCCGGAAAACAGGGGATATAGCAATCTCGGTACGATTTACTGTTAATATATGAATGTCGTGAATAGATAAATAAATAAAAGAATCAAATTAACAAATATCCCAACACGATAGACCTAATTTCAAATTTTAACATCGAATGGATTTTTTTTTCAAAGTACTTGACATTGTAACTACAACTGTATAGTAGCGCTTCTATCCCTCGGATGGCTCTAGAATTTCCTCAATACAATCATTCATCTATTTGTTTTACCGGAAGTATGTAAAATACTACAGAAAACAAAACTTGGATTGTGAATCAATCGCCTGTAGACTGGAGCATCTTTACCTTAATATGGAAATTGGTATTTCTCGCACCAGAACTATAATGAGCATACATCTGTACGTAGCTGCCATCTTCTACCCCCTTAGGTTTACGATTATCTGCCGTTTGGTAGGAGCAATAGAATTTAAACAACGACTATATTTGGACAATTCATAAGCTGTACAAAATACCTTCCTACATAGATTTCATCGAATTGTTTTTTTTTTTTTTTTTTTTTTTTTTTAATTCATTTTTACGCAATGGCATCAGATGATTATTCTTTCACGAGACTGAATATTACCGAAAGAGACCAAAACCCTGTAATTACAATTACGAAACAGCTGTCTTTTAAATCGGAGGAGGGGGGGGGGGGGGGGTTTCAGGTCGTACCAGAGCCATAGCGGATAACGCTTTAAAGTCAAAATGCAGAAAGACTGCTGTTTAATCTGCTAAAATATGGGTTCCGCATGTGGAAATTGAATTACCTTCTGACTGCTATTTTTTGAGTTAAGAAAAGAATCATTAGTCTAGACACTATAGTTGCCTGTTTTCTTTTCTCTAGGCTTATCGCTCTCTGTCCATCGGTCTGTCTCTGTCTGTCACTCTTTAAACCTTTCTTTTCCTCTCTTTCTCATTCTTTGAATTTAGAATTTTGACGAGACACTTTCCCTTGATTATTTTTTATATTTATAATTTCTCTTTTCTCAATGAATTCAATATATCACTTTAGAATGCCAACAGATTCATTCACCATCAGTACTTTCAGTGCTTTGATTCTAAGTGTTTCCAAAATCAAACCTATCAAAAGGGGGTACTTTCTAACCCTGCATTATGACACTTTCTTTTTCCTTAAAAAACAACTGTCACTGCTGAACATAATTCTCATTTGCCATCAAAGATAAACCCTTATAGAGGTCCCAGGTTCAATCCCCGATGGTGGCACTCATTCTTTCCGACTATTTGTCTCTCACCAATGGGTTGATAATTGTAGACCTATGTGAGATAGCAGCTGGAGGCTAGGAAAGGATGTGGTGATGGTACTTGTGAGAGAAATACCAGAAAACCATTGTTAGGTGCTCCAGCTGACGCAATCTAACTGAAAAAATGTTGAAAGCGGCCCAAACCTCCATTCAATCAATCAATCAATCAATCAATCAATCATCACAATAATTTAGTCACTTTTATGTCATAAACAAATTTCAATTTGGATTTATAACTAAATGCCCTTTTTGTATTTTTTCTAGTGGGTTTGTGTGTTTGAATTAGGTTAAATGCTGCTAATTTAATAATTTTTTAGTAATCATGTGGCATCTGGAGTACCTAATAATGGATTACTGGTATTTCTTGCACCAGTCATATCATGACATCCTTTCCTAGCCAGCTGTTTCCACTGTACGGTAGGAGAAAAATGACAGAAAGGATTTGTGCTTCCACCAAGTATCAAACTCATGACAGCCCCTGAATGAAGATAGGGAATCTGATGTGCTACCACCTGCGCTCTGATGGCAGCTTCAACTTCTATGGAAATTAATCAAGTAAAACACTGTATCTGATTAAATAGTTAAATACCTATAGATCAACAGAATGTATGGTATAAGTAGATTTTGTGTGGTGAGCCATGAAATCTATTTTTAATGGTTAAAGTCCTGTGCTATTCTTTCAAAATAGATAAACAGGTTTGAAAATTCTCGAAATGATACAAATTATCTTTCAATTCAAACATATTGCTTGTCTAAGATCGTAAGGTTTACTCATTCATGTACTTTCAAAGTTGAAAAGAAGGTATCACATTCAATTCCAATTATATGCTTTTTTCAAAATATACCTGATATACCTATAATAATGGACTCAACGCCTACATCAGAGCTCCGTTTTGAAAATACACCTATACACTGATTGATTAGATACAATGACCCAGGTCAAGCTGTTTCTGCTGGATGTCCTTAGAGACCCTGCGATAACTGCTAACAAGTGTCTGTAGGAAACCTAGACTCATCATCAAAGTTAATGAATTGACCAGATAGGTAATTTGCCCAGTAAGACAAACAAACACTTGGTAGGGCCTAATGATCCATTGGAAAACATACATCATGTTTTAATGAGGCATAGCTCTGACATAAATCTTACTTTTGTCTGTTCATTTACATTTTCAGACTTTTTGTCTCTGCAATGGTCCTTTGCATATATGCAATAGAGTTTAAATCCAAATTTCGTACTTGAAATCTCTAAGCTTGTAAATTGTATACATTTATAGGCATTTACAACTGTTTTGCACTGAGCCAATGATATTGTAATTTGGTAAGCAATACATAAATTAAGTTACTGTACAGTGTGATTAGGCTATAGTTTTGGTTGATAAATTATGACATTAAATTTGCTTGAATCTTAAAAAAATTTCTCAAGGGTGAATGGTTGTTTCAGCCAAATATGGAACATAATATAGTATTTCTCTAGACGTAACATGGTAAGGGAGCTTTTATTTAGAATGCATTTTTTTTTATTTAAAAGAATCATTAAATTTATGTCTTTTCTAGACCCATGTCCCTTTAATTTGTGGTAAATTTCATCTAAATAATCATGAAAATTATTGTTTGAGGAAATTCACATCAAATTATATAAGAAGTCTCAACAAGTTCTTGAAATTTAGACATTTGAAGTGGGTTTTCTTAGTAAACAAGAGCACCACAAACGGGTGCTAACACTTGCAATGGCTATTTATTATTTCTTAGGCAAATGCAATTACATAGCTTGGTACCTACAGAAAGCAATGGTTATGTGAAATATGACAGCTGTTGGCCTAACATTCAAAAATTTTGACCAACATTAAATTTTTTCAGAGACTAGACCTTGAAAATGACCTTGATCTTGATTGATGACCTTGAACTTGAGACCTACAGAAAGGTCTTGTCCCAAGCAATGATCATGTGAAATATGAAGGCTCTATGACTGATCATTTATAAGTTATGACCAAGGTTGAATTTTTTTTACAGAAATTTGACCATGAAAAACAACCTTGACTGATGACCTAGTTGAACTTGGAACCTACCATAAAGGTCTTGTTCCAAGCAATGATCATGTGAAAAATGAAGGCTCTATCACTTATCATTCAAAAGTTATGACCAAGGTTAAAGTTTGTCACACCCACACCAACGCATATGACACCAAGGTGATCATAAACAGACGAGCTAAAAATGTAGGGTTGCTACTTTTAGGGAGGGCACTATTATTAAGGTAAATACAGTATATAACAAAAGCTTATTCAAGACATCAATAACTGATAATGAGAACCAAATTTTTTGCAATGAACACCAACATTTAAAGCTTTAGAAAATTAGGCCTATAAGTGTGACAATTAATGTTTTCCTTTTAATTAAAGATATTTCGTATCAAACTTGATAATCTGCAACACTGAAACAACAAAGTAATGGACAATCTTGATTTAAAGACAGCCAAGAAAGAATCCCCAAAGGAAACTAAATCGAAAGAATTATTTTGCAACCAAGAGAAATAAAATGTAACTTGAACTTCGGAAATGTTTGGCTTGAGTGATGCAAACAATCAAAACATTACCATAACTCAAAATCTCAATTTTCTTCTCTTGATGGCTTTATGGCTTGGAAGGGTCTTGTTCAAGAGACTTATTTGGGATGAAAATCCTATAGGAGCTTGCCAAGTTTGATTTCTTAATAGCTTATATTATAAACATCAAAACTAAATCTAAACAAATTATGTTTTGAAATTGTGATTGATTAGGCAAGGTAATACTAAAAGCAACATATTCAGTTGAGGATTTCTTATCATTTTTTTTAAATATGATCCTTCATATGAAAAGGGTCCATCTGGATAGTGTGTAAGATTTTGACCCTCATCAGACTAGCAAGTACAGTGCAGACTGACTTGGGTGAAAACTTTTTGGAATTCACTAATTGTCTGAATCTAGAATGATCAATCCTACCTATGACATGTGTGAGAGTTTTTGAAATCCGACTTCTGGTTGACCTGAACAAGAAACAATCTCTAATTCAAATTCAGGGTTCCAAGATGGTCCTTTTTCGCATGATGGATCACATATACACATAATTCTATCATCATGATTATTGGCTGATTTAATTGCCTTTGACTTAATAAATGGGGTGTTCATTGTTTAAAATTTTATAGCTTCCAATTTGTAAATCCCTAGAAATTTGGCATTCAAATAATAAAGAATTTTTTGAAGTTCGGAAAACAAACAACAGAATTAAATTGATCTTTATAGGTATTTGTTTTGACATCTCCCACAAATTTTCCCCAGAACCACTCATTACTGATTTCTAGAGAGATATATCACATATAGTTCCATTAAAATTTCACTTATACCAAGTTCAAATTTAGGGAAATTAAAGTCTTTTTTCTGACACAATTTAAATCAGATTCACAGTTGAAACTAGGCTGATTCCAGTTTACTCCTGAAAAAATTCGTTGTGCGGCCACCGTGGGTTTTAATAACATTTAAATCCATCCATGGTTGTTGAGGGATTAGTATTCACAAAATGTGGCCGAATATGTTTACGTACAGACAATATGATGACAGGACAGAGAAAACTGGAAAGATTATACCAACATACATCCATCTTTGGCAGTGTATACATTTAAATCAAAGTGCTGAACGCAATATTTGATGCACTAAATGTGAGAGTATTCATTTTGAAAATTTAATTCTTTTAAAATCTATTTACTTATAAAAAAGAAGATTGTGTTACAGACTGAGATCAGAATGCACATTATGTGCAGACAGATTTTTGTCTATACCTCCTGCCAAATCGGGAATATTTCAGGTACAGCATGACAAGAGTTAAGAAATTATGTACAAGTACTTACCCCAGGTAATGTTTTTATATTGTGTAGAGCATTTTGTGCATCAAGCGCAGCTTTTCTAGTATAAAATGTAACAAAACAGCACCCTGAAAAGATAGAAAAAGTTACAGATTACAAACAAGCTATCAAATATACAGAGCTGACCAGATTTTGTTTGTTTTAATGGAATTTTACACCACTTTCAACAGTCTTTCAGGCTGGAACACCTTATAATGGACTCCTGGTATTTTTCGCACCAGGACTACCATCACATCCTTTCCTAGCCTCCAGCTGCTATCTCACATAGGTCTACGATTATTAACCAATAGGTGAGAGACAAATGGAGCTGACCAGATAGTTTTTTCTGCCAAGGAAGTATCCATCATGTCACACGCCTAGTAAAGTACTAATTTACAGATTCAATGATATTACAACAAGAGATCCAAGAGGGCCTGTATGGGCCTTCACCCTTGTTAAAACATAAGGTTCAGAAGGAGATGTCATTCAAAGATTTTGGGCTCAAAATAAGCCCGGCCCTGCCACGCCCATATTTATGGGCCAATCAGTAAAGTAAAGAGTCACCAAAGGGACATTCTGGTAGTTTCATTCAAATTGGCCCTTTTGTTCAGGACGAGATGTTGTTCAAAGATTTCGGGCTCAAAATAGGCCCTGCCCTGCCATATTTATGGGCCAATCAAAATGTCTTGAACAATGTTAGTTTAGAGTCACCCAATGAACATTCATGCCAGGTTATCAATCCATTGATGAGAGACAAATAGTCAGAAAGAATGAGTGCCGCTTTTGGGAATCAAACCCGGGACCTCTAGATTGACAGTCCGACATGCTACCAACTGCGCTATAATTGCATGATAATGGGTATCTAGAGTTTGCATGATGAGTGAGTGGTTTGCCTCCCTCTCTAACCTAGAATGTCTCTCTTAGAGATTATATCAGGTTTTAATTATATTTCTGTCTGTATCTAACATGGAATAACTGTTGGTTGTAAAAATAACAAACTGTCTTACATTTCCCTACGGTAACACAAAAACAATATAAAATAACTAAAGACCAGACCTTCATTATGTTACTTCTTCAGATGATGTATATCAGCAAAAGCGCTTTAAGATATTTATTTGAACACAACAAATCAAAAGGTCTGTAGTGTCATGCTCACCCCTTTTTCAATATTCTTAAAAATTAAAAGTAATTTTGGACAAGATTTCTTATATGCCTCAGAAATTTTATGCCATTCCTAATTGAATATCTCTTTGAAAAACCATGTCTCTAAGGAAGTGATAATTCTGTAAAAGAAAGTCCAACATTAAATGTATATTTCAATCTCAGTTACAGTTTTAAAGCTTTGAATGGATATGTATAAGGTTATCTTCATTTTTTAATGTTATCATCTGAATTAGCTGTTTGTTTATAAGCAATCATATTTCATTGATCGTAAGGTAGTAGACCTGTAATAATTCCAAAACATCTTTCACAATGTTGACTGAGGTTTCCTAATGAAAATCATATGAAAACTTAAGTTAACAGATTAAGTTTATCACTCCAAACATGTTGCAGACTTATTACTCCTTAATTCAACATAATGGCAGTTTATGTCAACGGTAAATTTAAGACTTAATTGTATCTTTCCAAACCTGAATTCATTCCAAATGAACATATGGCCACAGTGCATCAAGAACCATAAAATAGGAAATAAGTTAGTTCTCTATTTAGATCAAAAACCCATCCAGAAGCCTAATAAGTTAGACAGACCTCAATTAAAGTTGTCTATGACAGGAAATAAGTATTCCAGCCCGGTCCACAAGATGATTGACAGGGGAGAGAAATTGTATCATACAGTCCATTTCAAATGAAATGGCATACTTTATCAAACTAAATAACTTTGGCAGACTGTCAAACCGGGAATGACTTATGAGGCTGAACAGATTGCAGGGCCTCCTACATCAATAAGTTACTACCTATGATGGGACTTTAACCCTTGTCATGCTGAGTAAATTTTGGCTAAAATTTTTCATCAAAATCAAAGGGCAAAAAGCACTGAAAGTACCAACTGTAGGTAAATTTAATTTGAAAAACTAAATCTTTTGACTATTCTGGTTACAAAGTGAGAAACAGGTGGTGTAGACTAACATTAGACTGCACATATGTGCAGGCTGATGTTTGTCTATAGCTCCTGCCAAAGCAGGAATATTCCGGGTTCAGCATGACAAGGGTTAATAATTGACAAATTGAGCAGGGGTGTAGAAATATAGATTTTCTTAACTTGTCCCCGGACAATAACAAGATGATTTTCTACTTGTCCTGGACAAAATGAATTTGTCCGTAAAAAATGGAATAGATGAGAAACCAGAGAAAAGACTTTTGCTACAGAGGAAAATGCTGGAACCTAAAATTTCCTTATTTCCTTATCCTTTTTTTTTATCTGCATTAGGATGGTTTATGCTTGAGATATATTTTTTACCATTCTATAATAAGCTTTGTAAATACTTGTGCATGGACATGTTGCCAAGGAAAATGCACTTCTCTGCAAGTAGAAATTTTTCAAGCCCATGTTGGACAAGTTAGGCATGGAATTTGACACCCCTGAAAAGAGGCTGTCAATCAATCAAGTTATCAATTGACTGAACTAATCATTCAATAATTCAGTTCAGTTTTACTCTAGTGAGGATAGGCAAACTCAATGAGACAAGCCCCCAAGCATCCAGTGGAGACTATAATTGACTACCATACAGTAAGTTACAGTAAGTTAAGTAAGTTACAGATGCACTAGTAAAAGTGAGTGATCAATGGAAAATTTTGTCTATACCTGTATAGACAAAATTTACCTATGAACCCTCACTTTAAATTCTGAATCTATATAAATCAAATGCTGTACATGTATGATCTGAAATTATTTATTAATTTTATCAAAGATGATCAAGTTGAACAATAGCAATGACAATGCATGTAACACTGCATATATCAATTGTATCATAGCCAAATCACATTTAAAACATGGTTAGGTAATTAAAGTTACTATTTATTACTTTAGGTCAAAACTTATTCAAAACTTTTTTCTAGTGGTAAATATAGTAATTTTAGTTACCAAAAATTTTTATACCAAATTCTTTTGAATTAATGGTAATTTAGGATTGAAGAATGCCTTTTCCCAATTCAAGGAAGCAATAGAAAATGCAATGGCAATCCATGGCTGGAACACATCTAAATCATAGGTTGGTATAACCAAAAGTTCTTTTTACCACAAGGCAAATTACTAAATGTATAACTCGAATAGGCTATCCTGACTTGTGATTACAGTGCAATTGTATATAATCAGTGAGTCACAATAGCGAATTCTACTTTTAGACCACGCTTGAAGCGAATTGGCCAATAAGAGAGCAGTATTTCAAAATTATAAATCACAGATACAACTCATAGCATTGTATTTACAGATATACAATGAAAGTGTGTCGTGCACGTGAATCTTGACAGGTCTTGTAAGCCGTGTCATTTTAAGAAGGTGACGAGCATATTATACGATCGCTTTTTCTAAAAGACTTTCTGCAGTTGCATACATGCAAAACAACTGCAATCAGTAACGATAATAGATTCATAAGTATAGTTTCGGTAAATATACACATAATTACAGTAATATAACAGCGAGTTTAACTCGTTTTCGTTGTACAGATGTTCGGGTACAAATTACAGACAATGTTAGAAAAGCGTGGTCTAAGTCAGATAGAAAATCTCGCGCCGCAGTATATGGGAAATAGACACTCGCTTACACTCGTGTCTATTTCCCATATACCACGGCTCTCGTTTTCTATCCTATACATATACCAGCTAGGTAGTTTGTATTGTGGTAAATAGTAATTCTTAGGTAACAGCTACAATATATGTTACCTTAAATGTTTATAAGATGTGCCTTTGAATTAATGGTACTTTAAGACAGGAGAAATTCAAATTGCCATTTCCCAATCCAAGGAAACTTGGTAACTTTTCACCACAAGGGAAAATCGAAAATACAATATCTAACCTCAAAATTTCTTTTGAAATGGTAAGCTGGGGGAGAAGTCTTTTCCCAATTGAAGGAAGAATTTCAATCAACATTTATATATAGATAAGAGATAAATAAAACATTTCTAGGGTGTAATTACCATCACTCTTGCAATGTTGAATCAATCTAGAGGGATTCCTCACTCTCTAAAAATGTTTCATTGTATTAGCACTTTCTCTACCATGTGACCTCTATCTTCTTTTAGGTAATGTTTTAGTTCTCTGAATAACCAGCCCTGTGTTCAGATTGACAAAATAGCACAAGCTGTTTGCAAAGTATACCCCACTTTGCACATATGTATGTGCAAAGCCGGGTATAATTTGCAAACTGTTTGCACCATATTTGTCATCCTGAAAACAAGGCTGATTTTTTTGTTTGTCTGATTTGCAGTCAAAATAATTTCAGTTTGCTGGTTGTGAGAGTTTAACACCACTTTTAACAATTTTCAGTCATATCGTAGAAGCTTGATCACCTTAAGCAATGGATTCCTGGTATTTTTCACATCACTTTTACCATTGCATCCTTTCCTATAGCCTCCAACTGCCCCATCTATCTATTAAACTGAGTAATTATAAATGAAAGCTGCTTTACCTCAAGTTAAAATGCAATGAACTGATACTCAGGCTCCGTCCTTCAAGGGCAATTTTCTTGGATTATACATGTACAAAAGTACATTAGTCACATTAGACCAAGGCAATGCATGTTGTTCCCCTATACTAACATTTTAGTTAACAATAAATAAAAGTAGCTGTATAGGAAAGAGTAAGGTTGAACCACAAGGAAAAGGGTACTAAGGGAGAGCTATATGAATTAGAACTCTAGAAGAGCTCTAAGAATCAAAGTGAATTCCTTAATCATTCAAATCTGATATTACTTTCCAATCTCCATCAGACAGATCTAAAACATGTTAATTGGTAACTCCATTTTGGCACAAGTGTTTGATATTTGGTTACTTTTTATTAACTCATCTTTTGATTGGGGAACCCCTCCTGTATGTAAGCATGATATCAAAGAGGCTTGAAACTTTTTGTAGGCGCCAATTATTTGTACAAATTATTACTTATCTGGTGTTAACTGCTCTCTAACAGCAGATTCACTGGGTAGAAGATAGCTGTATCTAACTTAGGATATAGGCACCCTTGGTATGCTGCCATGAAATTATTTTTCAGTGTATGAAATGTGTTCAAACAGCTAAAGGCCTGGAAGAACTGATTTTTTTGATGTCAAAAAAGTTTTTAACTTTTCATTTCTTTTTTTTTAGATTCAATTTTATTTTAGCAATTCAGGCTGGAAGCAGATCACAAGGTTGTGTAGACAAATGTCAAACAGCATTATGCATATGTGAAGGCTGATCTTGCCTCCTAAAAATACTAGATCTAATCCAAGACGCAGATTTAAAAGCTTCAGACATTTCATGATCTTTAAATACTTTAAATGGTAAGATTAATAATATATTGATGAAGTATTATAACATGCAGTTATTTCAAACAGTCAGTGCTGTGGTGGCGCATCAGATAATCATTTAAAAGGTCCTAGGTTTGATTCACGACAGGTATTCATCCTTCCGACTATTTGTCTTCCACATTTGGGTTGATAATTCTAGACCTGTGTGGGATAGCAGCTGGAGGCTAGGAAAGGATGTAATGGTTGCACTGATGAGAGAAATACCAGGATTCCATTGTTAGGTGCTCCATTAGCTGAAATATAACTGAAAGATTGTTGAAAGCCACATAGCCCCCATTCAAATCAAACAAACTGATCAAACAAATAAGTTTTCTTTTCAGTACCATGCTGAAAGAATGAAAGAGACCATGAAAGAATATAAGAAAAGAGCCTTATTTTGGCAATTTGTCTGATAGGCATTTTGGTAATTTGTTTGATAAGCATTTTCAATCATTGAAGACCACACAATTAGATTGGAAACAAACACAAACAGTATTCCTAATAGTTTTCCAATTTTGCATCTAGTACTATATCAAAGGTACATTATACTACTTCAATGATAATGCCCTTGCAATTATTTTAGTGTGGAATTCTGTTAGACACACTTGGTGCATCAATCTACTGCTAGGAATTCAATATACCATATTTCTAATAAACGCTCCCAGAAGCTATACAAAACATATGGTTAGGGAGCTTTCATTTTCTACTCATTTTTTTGTGATTTAAAAGATCATTAAAATTTATGTATTTAAGGCCCTTTTACCTTAATTTGGGGCAAGTTTCCTCTAAACAATCATATAAATGATTGTTTAGAGGAAAATCATCTCAAATTAGAGAAGATTCAGTCTTAAAAAGCTCCTAAAATTTTGGCATTTGAAGTGGGTTTTCTTAGTAAACAAGATGTGTTTGTGAAACACGAATGCCCCCGGAACGGCATTTTTTTTCAAAGTTTGACCTTGACAGATGACCTTGACCTTGTCACATGACCTTGACTTTGGTACCAGCAGATGCGGATCACTGAGATCTATCATCATGCTAAATATTAGCTTTGTATCTTGAATAGGCTTGAAGATATTGGCAAGGTTAAGTTTTCGGGTTAAGTTTTCGGACATTTGACCTTGACAGATGACCTTGACCTTGTCACATGACCTTGACTTTGGTACCAGCGGATGCGGATCATTGAGATCTATCATCATGCCAAATATTAGCTTTGTTACTTGAATAGGCTTGAAGATATTGGCAAAGTTAAGTTTTCGGACAGACGGACAGACAGACGGACAGATGGATGGACAGACGGACAGACAGACAGACAGACAGACGGACATGAGTAAAACAATATGCCCCCGATCTATCAATGCGGGGGCATAAAAATCTAGGGGTGCTACTATTAGGGAGGGCGCTTTTATCAGAGGAAATACAGTACTAGTAATTAGAATTTCGTAAATCCATGCATGGGCATGACTTGCAGAAAGTTAAACCTTGGCATGCTGAATCTGGAATATTCCTGCTTTGGAAGAAGGTTAAATAGACAAAGATTAGGCTGCGCATATGCAGTTAAACACTGCTTTTATCTATTATGGGGGTTTAAAACTGCCTTTATCATTTTTTCATGTCATGTCACAGAGACTGGAGCACCTAACAATGAATTCCTCACATCAATACTGCAATTACATCCTTTTGTAACCTCCAGCTGCCCAATGACTTTGAGTTACAATTATAAACCAGCTATTGGTAGGAGACAAGTGCAGGAAAGGATTTGTGCTGCCACCAGGGGATTGAACTTTTGACCACATGATTGAAGACTCTGAGGCTGAGGTTCTACAGATTATTGTTTGGCAGCCACAGCAACTAGGAAACTCTAAGCAACTCAATCATTAATGGTGACGTAATGCTTTGCAGTAATAGAAATTTCCAGGACTTCATAGACATGATTCCATGTTCACCGAAATAGAATAATACTCTTTCCATTTCCTGGTTCTATGTAAGATGGCTGTAACATATGTGTAGAGAGCCCTGGGGGATAGTAAAGCTTATCTCTACCTGTGGGGCTCTATAAAAGTCATTTTCTCCCGGAATATTCAACATTGAGAGCCCGAGACTGCATTTAAGTGTCTATACAACGTATAGACACTTAATGCAGTCTTGAGATCACTCGTCAAATTCGGCGATAAGGAAGGAAGATATAATAAACCTATGAAATAATAGCTTCATAAGTTTTATCTCCCTGCATCGGGTATTGTCATCAGTGGGTCTTGTAGATGCTGCGTTATGATATGATGAAGGAAAGATAGCATATTTTGATGTTCGCCTATCACAACCACCATAACTACAGCTTGAAAAACCTACAGCTATGAAGTTGTTGAAGTCGTAAGAACACCTTTTGAAATTTTTATCTATAACCTGTTGCTTATTTATTCAAGCTTTAACAATAAGAGGTTTTGCAATTTAACTCTTTAACGCCAATTCAAAATATCTGTTAATGAAATGCAAAAATACAACAAATCGATGCTTTACAAACTAGTACAAGAGATGTTTGTAAAAACATTTATGCACCAAATAAGAGCAGGTCTATGACATATTCTTTGTCATTTAACAAAGGGCAACAACTCAAAAGATATATTGAATAGAGTTATGGTTCTCAAAGCATGACCAAAGCCTTCTGTAAGTCCATATGGCATTGAATCAAAGAACAATTTGAATAGTTACCCAAAATAATCATAATTTTAAGGGTTTTAGATTGATTAACTGACTTAATTTAAACCTCCTTTCACAGTTTTTAGCCAGCCTTTAAATTATATCCAATAACTATTGTTGCCTTTTCACATGGACAATCTTTAAAATCTGGCAACAAATTAGAATTAAGAGTCCAGTTCCATCCTTAAGATAATTTCCATCTCTGTATGACTGAAGCCGTGTCAACCTGTCAATTACCCCGGGGTCTCCAATTTAAACCCCGACCTTATATAGACATTCTGGCAGCTGAGGGACTCTCACAAAAATACACCAGTAATCTAATCTCGGGACACATAGAATATCTGATATTTTTCTGTTTTCTGTACAAGCAACTAGCAGACTGCCTGCCAGAAGGATTTTAGAGAAATCTCAGAAACTGTGAATTTGTTGAATTTGCATGTTGCTTTTGATATAAAGATGCATTTATTAACAATAAAGAATATAATATTTTTGTGCTTAATCTATTCACATGATTAAACATCCAATCATATTTCAGAATTGAAAATTAATAAATAATTGGAGAGGGAATATATTAACGTCCATTTTTTAATTCTTCTTTTATTTATTTATTTATTATTAGGGTATCATGATTTTATCTTTCTACATGTTACATTTAATTCCAAGTTCAGGTAGTGGAACCATTATAGTTCCTCAATATTTCGGAACTCATGATCTTTCACAATGTTGAACAAGGTTTCCTAATGAAAAATATTAGGAAACCTTGGTTGAAATTATAAATGTTCATTACCACTAGTTTTCTAGTTGCGGAACTATTACAGGTCCACTATCCTAATTTATAATTTCCAGTTTATTGTAAAATTCCAGCGTCTTAAATACCATCCTAGTAGCATCCCCTTTGACTTCAGTCTTCCCCTTGCTGCTAGTTGTATCACTAAATCAAGCTATGTGATATATTTTAATGTTTTATAGGCTTTTTATGGTTCCTTAATTTTGCTGTGTCTATTGACAAATACAGCAACATATCTTACCAGCATCCATTACCAAATTGAAGGATCCATAAGTGTATGAACTATGCTCAGAACTACTAAATTTTTAACACTTTACCTTGACCTGTGACCTTGAAATACCTACCTGGAAATGTCATTCAAATAGCACATCTCCCCATGACAGAGAACAATTGAACAAAATTATTTTGAAATTCATCCATAATTGTAAGAGCTATGCTCCTGACACTGGCTAAATGCCCTAGACCCGTGACCTTGACCTTGAAGCTCAGTAACCTGAAAACTATATAAATGACACATCTTCTCATGACTGAAGACAACTGTGCCAAGTTACTTTGAAGCCCATCCATTAATGTAGGAGCTTAATGCTCTAGATAAGCTCAATTTTAACAATTGACCTTGACCTATGACCACATGAAGCTAACTGAAAATTTTGTTCAAATAGCACATCTGCTCATGATAGCGAACTTGTGCCAAGTTATTTTGAAATCCATCCCTCAATGTACAAGCTATGCTCCAGACAAACCTGATGGACAAACCGACAGACAGACCCACCAATTCACACTCACACTGAGCCGTCATTGTGACAATGTCTCACTCACAGCTTACAGGCCCAACAATAGAATAAGACATTTTAATCCACAAACATTGTTTCCTGACGTCACTTAAAGGAAATGAAATGGAGAAAATTTGTTAACTAAATAACCTATAATGTTGTCCTGCTCTGCATGAGGCACCATTTTGTAGAGACCACAAATGGAAAGGAAATGGTATTTCATCATTATCACAATCAATAGTCTTTATTTAACTTGCACTTATTCATTGTCTTAATGCTTCCTTGTAGATACTGTATTTCTCCTCAATAAACTTTCCTGGGAGCTATACATACCATGGTCAGGGATTTTTCATTTAGTATGCATTTACTGGTTTAAAAAATCATTAAAATTGATATCTACTAGGCCCTTTTCCTTTAATTTGAGGTTAATTTTCTCTAAACAATTATATAAATGATTGTTTAGAGGAAATTCATCTCAAACTAGAGAAGAAAGTTCCAAAAAAGTTCCTAAAATTTAGGCATTTTAAGTGGGTTTTCTTTGCAAAATATGTAGGGGCTATACTATTAGGGAGGGAGCATGATTATTAGTGGTAATACGGTACTTGATGAATTGAAATTTGAATTGCAACAGGGCATTTTTATCCCTTGGAATTTATCAAAGCAGGAAGCAAGTCTAGGCTACACGACTCTTTATTTTTTGCCAGTGAGGAAAGGTGCCTCTTGCACTGTTCAATAACCACTCTATCCCTCACCAGCCTTCCCGCTTTCAGCTAGGCCGGAGCTAAAACTTCACCATGATAGATGAAATTGGCCCTGTTGGTACTGATATAAATATATTCCAATATATTTTGACAGGTGAGGGTCTTATCAATTTCCTGTCTGAAATTTACAAATCATAAATACACCAATATTTCTCAAATGCTTGACTTTGGACACTCATACAACAATACACCATGGTTTTGAACCCCGGACCAATATAATATTGATGCCCTCATATACCACTTTATCTTTAACGCTCTTTATCGGGTTATCAAGAAATAACAGAAGATTACCATTTGATAATTGATTGATTGAATGGAGTTTTACGCCGCTTTCAACATTTTTTCAGTTATATCGCGGCGGCTGGAGCACCTAACAATGGTTTCCTGGTATTTCTCTCACCAGTACAACCACCACATTCTTTCCTAGCCTCCAGCTACTATCTCACATAGGTCTATGATAATCGACCCATTGGTGAGAGACAAATAGTGGGAAAGAATGAGTGCCGCCGTCGACCATTTGATAAACTTACCGCCTTACCAGTGAAATTATCAATAAAAATTTACCCCGCTTTCGTTCCTTTCACCCTATCTGACGTTATCTAAGCGGAGCCCAATAAGAGACAGCATCACAAATGCTGCATTATATTTAGTAGCATGTGAAAAATGATGCACTTAAAGAAAATTGTTAATAAGGCCTAACTTTTTCTTATTTTGTCTCATTTTTGGATTTGAAGAACAAGAGTGCCATCGTCACAAAATACGCCGCCACATTGCTGCTGTTTCACAGAAATAATTGTAGACACTACTTATTTTGACAGAACCAAATTGAAAATGACCAAGTTTCATTTAAATGAAGACAAAAAGTTAGGAGGAGTTGCCTTCACAAGGCTGCAATTTCAATAAGCCCCTGGCACTAAGTTTTAAGGGGGCATAATTCAGGGAAATAAATGAGCCATAAAATCCTTGATCCATGTACATCTTCAAATTATGGTGATGACATTGACCAAGTTTCATTTAAATAAAGACAAAAAGTAAGGAGGATTCGTGTTCAAAAGGCTGCAATTTCAATAAGCCCTAGATACTAAGTTTTTAAGGGGCATAACTCAGGCAAAAATTAACGAACCATAAAATCCTTCCTTCATGCACATCTACCAATTGAGGTGATTACCCTTCCTTCATGCACATCCCAGAGACTAAGTTAACAAGGGGCATAACTCAGGCAAAAATCAATGAACCATAAAATCCTTCCTTCATGCACATCTACCAATTGAGGTGATTACATTGACCAAGTTTCAAAAAGATCCAGACAGAAACTTAGGAGGAGTTGCGTTTACAAGAAAAGTGGACCCAGAGACTAAGTTATCAAGGGGCATAACTCAGGCAAAAATCAACGAACCATAAAATCCTTCCTTCATGCACATCTACCAATTGAGGTGATAACATTGACCAAGTTTCAAAAAGATCCAGACAGAAACTTAGGAGGAGTTGCGTTGACAAGAAAATTGGACCCAGAGACTAAGTTATCAAGGGGCATAACTCAGGCAAAAATCAACGAACCGTAAAATCCTTCCTTCATGCACATCTACCAATTGAGGTGATTACATTGACCAAGTTTCAAGAAGATCCAGCCAGAAACTTAGGAGGAGTTGCGTTGACAAGAAAAGTGGACCCAGAGACTAAGTTAACAAGGGGCATAACTCAGGCAAAATTCAACGAACCGTAAAATCCTTCCTTCATGCACATCTACCAATTGAGGTGATAACATTGACCAAGTTTCAAGAAGATCCAGCCAGTAGTTTAGGAGGAGTTGCGTTGACAAGAAAAGTGGACGGACGTACGGATGGACGGACGGATGGACGGACGGACGGACAGACGGAGAAGATGACGCCAATATACGTCCGCCTCCGGCGGCGTATAAAAAAGAATAGTCCATTCATTAAAATATGGTATATGTGGACAAAAAGACAAAATGGATCATGCCCTTGAACTATTTACATGTGGGTATCTAATTTTCTTTTTGGTTAAACAAAAAAATGCTGTCCTTGAGAAAGATGCCTTAAGACCTTATTACATAACAATCTTGGTAAATTAAGCAACTTAGAGCAGTCTAAACTGATTACTCAAGTATCCAATCATGGATTTCCAAACAGAGAGCTCATTAATAACAAAAACACAGACATTTCTGACAGCTTAAATGAAGCAGAGGCAAATTCCTCAGTAACCAAAGAGCTCTTTAAAACCTGTCATATCCAATAACAGCAATATTGGAGCTTTAAATACGAATATTATACAATGGGGGATTCAAGGTTTTGATAAAGGGGTTCAAAGGGGTGACAAATTAATAAGGGTTTATTTTCCTTTCATAATGATGCCTATTATTCATCAAATTTATCAAAAATCCCAACAAAAAGTAGAAATTTGTAGACATGGATTTCAGGTGATTGTGTGACTAAATGATAGTAAACAGTTTTATGTCAGTATTTCAAGGAATCTGCCAGCACCAAAGACTTAAAATTTTATCATTATTTTATTGTTATCAATTATAAAAATTGTGTCCTCACTCAAACATGTCTTTGCACTATCCTTCCCCCCCCCCCCACCTCCCCCAACCAAAGACAATTCAATACTTCACTGTCAATTTTTTGGGAGTTGGCATTTCCATCTTGAAATAAAAGGATGATGAGATAATATCACCTTGATCCACATTTCTGCCTCTTTGGAATAAATAGTAAGAATACGGATAGCTGAGATTTCACAAGCATCGAGAAACAACTGAAAACAGAACTGTAATGCACCAATCAATGGCTCAGCGCGGAACAGTTGTAACTGCCTATATGTTTAAAGGCAGTTACAACTGATTTGCACCGAGCCAGTGTAATGAGAATTTCAACATTAATGCTGATATGCTCAGTGTGGTGCATATAAAGAGAATAATCGTTTGTTTCAGTGAAACATTGATTTATATTTCATTGAGTGAACAACAAAAGCTTTTTTATTTTCAAGAGTGTCGGAGCATTGAGTGAAAAATATAGCTTTTGTTGTTCACAAAACAAAATATCAATTGATTTTACACGAAAAAAACAAACAATTATTCTATTTTTTTAATGCAAAATGAGACAAGATATGAAAATTTAGGACAAAATTTCTAAAAGCATGACATTTTGTATGTGATTACTATGTAACATTCATTCAGACGTCACTTTATGGGCTCCTCTTAGGTGATATCAATCTGATATTTAACTGAACTAAAGCTCTGGATATATGTTTTTGATATTTCCAATGGTAAGGCGAAGAGTTTATCAAAATGATAATCTACCATTATTCCTCAATGAACAACCAAAAAGCTTTTAAGAAGGTCCCATTTTCAGTATAAAAGCATTAATTTGTCGTCTGCAGGATCTGTCAATTTCCAATCATCTGAAAATCTGGTTGTTGGCTTATGTTTGAAATGATATCATTTATCTTGATTATGTCAATTACTGAAATAATGAGAAGCATGCTAATAGGTGCTAGAAAACCTGGCAAACAGCATCAGGTTCTTAGCTTTCTTCAAACAACAGCCCCTCTTCAAGAATGTAAATTAGTTGTGTTTTTTTTCTTTTCTGCAATAAGCAGTTCAAAATATGTTTCCAAATCCCAAAAGCCAATGCCCATGCATGTAGCTTCCTCTTCTCACCAATGGTACAAGAATTAGACTGTAACTGTTGACATTCTTCAATTTCTTTTCATTGTTAAGCAAATAATTAGATGTATCAAAACAATGAAGCTTCCTCTTCTGACCAATAGTACAACCATTTGTCTCGAACTGTTGACTGATATCCATTTCTTTTCTGTATAATCCATTTTTAAGGAGAAGTTCAGAATGCTAAGAAACTTCTCCTTATGGACAATGGGGCAACTATGAGTCTTTAACTGTTGAAATATTTTCCTTTTCTTTTCAATGTCAAGCAGTTAATAAGGTGTGTCAAAACCAAGTAGCTTATTTCTATTGGAAATTTGTACAACCATGTCTGAAAATGTTGAAATATTTTCCTTTTCTTTTCAATGTCAAGCAGTTAAAAAGGTGTGTCAAAACCAAGTAGCTTATTTCTTCTGGAAATTTATACAACCATGTCTGAAACTGTTGAAATATTTTTCTTTTCATTGTCAAGCAGTTAATAGGGTGTGGCAACATAAGGAAGCATATTCTAATTATATTATATCATTGCTTTGAAACTGTTGAATTATTTTCTTTTTTTTTCATTGTTAAGCAGTTTATTAGGTGTTTCAAAACACTTTATATAGCTTCTTTTTCTGACATTTAAGTCAAGGGTAACACTAGAAGTCTGTAGGCATATTTCACCTTCTTTGCATTGTTAGGCAGTTTATAAGATGCATCCTAACCAAGTAGCTTCTTCTGACCAATGGTATAACCATAAGTCTGTAACTGGTGGCTTATTCTTTACATTATCAAGCAGTTTATTGGATGAATCCTAACCAAGTAGCTTCTTCTGACCAATGGTACAAATGTTAGTTTGTAACTGTTGGCATATTTCCCTTTCTTTACATTATCAAGCAGTTTATTGGATGAATCCTAACCAAGTAGCTTATTTTGACCAATGTTACAAACGTTAGTTTATAACTGTTGTCTTATTTCCCCTTCTTTTACATTATCCAGCAGTTCATTGGATGAATCCTAACCAAGTAGCTTATTTTGACCAATGTTACAAATGTTAGTTTGTAACTGTTGTCTTATTTCCCCTTCTTTTACATTATCAAGCAGTTTATTGGATGAGTCCTAACCAAGTAGCTTATTCGGACCAATGGTACAAACGTTAGTTTGTAACTGTTGTCTTATTTCCCTTCTTTTACATTATCAAGCAGTTTATTGGATGAATCCTAACCAAGTAGCTTATTCTGACCAATGGTACAAATGTTAGTTTGTAACTGTTGATTTATTTCCCCTTCTTTTACATTATCAAGCAGTTTATTGGATGAATCCTAACCAAGAAGCTTATTTTGACCAATGTTACAAATGTTAGTTTGTAACTGTTGTCTTATTTCCCTTCTTTTACATTATCAAGCAGTTTATTGGATGAATCCTAACCAAGTAGCTTATTCTGACCAATGTAACAAATGTTAGTTTGTAACTGTAGATTTATTTCCCCTTCTTTTACATTATACAGCAGTTTCTCGGATGAATCCTAAACAAGTAGCTTATTTTGACCAATGGTACAATTGTTAGTCTGTAACTGTTGGCAAATTTCCATTTCTTTCTATTATCAGCAGTATATAAAGTGCATCAAAACCACGTTACTCCTTTTCTGACCAATAGTGCAACCATTGCTGTATAATAGTTTTACTCTCATTCAGGAAAAGGCAAAATCGAAAATGAGCCTGTGCGTGAGATTTTCAACAATTTCAAAAAGCAAAGACTATGACCAGCCTGTGCACCCGCACAGTTTGACCAGAGTCTTTACTATCCATTTTAGAGATATATAAGGTCTCAAATTATGTGTAAACTGTAATGTTACTGTATATGTACAGTATGTGGCTGTCTATGCTGCTCAATGTTTACAATTTCAAATTGTTGGAAATGTCAAGCACAGGCTCATATAATGTCATAATGTCATACAACAAGGGCTAGCTGGACATTAATTTGATGACTAGAATCTAGGAGTAATCGTAACATATGGCACAAAATTAAAATGATGCAAGTCAATATCAAAACAAAGTTTCTCTCCAGCAAAAGCTCTGGCATATATTACGGTATATTCTTTGGTACATCAGAGGGACTATAATTGAATGGTATTGGCAATATAACCTATTTTGCTAACCAAACTAATCAGCCTATAGTAACAACCTGCAGACAGACAAGTCAATAAGTCAATGCACTAAACAATACAATACTGCGGTCTGTCTGACCTCTGATGTCTAGGTCATGTCAGCTTCAATGGCAGTGGTGTGGAGGCACCAGCTTTCCTCACTTGTCCCATGGTCATGATTTGGCCAAAATTTTACTTGTCTTTTTAACACTTTCCTGATTTACAAAATTTTGGACCATCCCAAATTCAAAGGTTTTGCAGACGAAAATTTAAAGTGGATTTGAATACGCGTATTCATACAGTGTGATTAGGTTTTTAGTTTCATATTATCATCATAAAATCAACAAATACTCTCATCATCTCTTAAACCTTTGCTGTTTAATCCCTGCTATTTACGTGCCTATGATTTTATGATGGAGAAAACATTGTGAAAAAAGAAGAAATTGCTTCTGACAAGCATTTTCTTCTTTTTCCACACTTTTTTCTACCCTACTGAATGGTTATTTATTTTTAAAATTCAAATTAAATCCACTTTAAATTTTCGTCAGCCAAAACCTTTGAATTTGGACAGGTACAAAATTTTGTAAAACAGGAAAAGTGTTAATCATTGTGGGAATAACTTGAACTAAATAATTACAATGGCCCCAAAAATTGTCAATTTGTTTGAAAAAAAATAAATAAATAAATTCAGCAGGATAACTGCTAATCCCATCTTAACCCTTGTCATGCTGAATAAATTTTGGCTAAAAATTTACATCAAAATCAAAGGGCAAAAAGCACTGAAAGTTCCAACTGTAGGTCAATTATATTTGGAAAAACTAAATCTATTGAAAATTCTGGTTTGAAAGTGAGAAACAGGTGGTGTAGACTAAAATCAGACTGCACATATGTGCAGGCTGATGTTTGTCTATAGCCCCTGCCAAGGCAGGAATATTCAGGGTTCAGCATGACAAGAGTTAAATAGGAAAGATTAATGTATGGAATCCATTCTAATAAATAATACATAATTAGATACATCATTCCAACTTTTGGCTTACTAATATCAAAGCACTGAAAGTACTGATGGTGAACGAACCTGATGGCATTCTAGAGTGATATATTGAATTCAATTAGAAAAGAAAAATTACGAATGTAAAAAAAGTGGGAAGAATAGTCTCGACAAAATTTCCGTTATTCGGAAATTTCACTGCAAATTCAAAGAAAGGGAAAGAGAGGAAAAATCCTGTTAGAATAATATTTGTTAGAATATGAGATGTTACTCTTTGAAAATTTCTTTTACACACTTGAAATGGGTACATTTATTAATTAAACATAAATGGAGAAAGCGATTTAATCCTATCTAAAACTGTCTTTAACCTATATCCAATGGTGTTTGTTTTTACAAAAGTAGTTGTTATCATGTTTAAGCTTATTTCAAGTAAATTTGTTGTATTTGTTTTAACTTTTTTAACTATCTTTGTGTCTTCTCAGAGGATGAAAAGGTCTTTGAGTACCAACCAAAGAAACACATATGAATATCAGTCAGTCAACTGTGCTCATTGTTTAAAGTTATGATTTGTTAACTTATTAATAGTATTTTGAACCATAACCTGAGAGATTAGTTTTTATCATATTTGAAGCCGTAAACACTTCCGTGGTTGACACTTAAGTCGTTATTCAATTTTATAACACTGCATGATGAGAAATATTTAGGTATAGGTTAAAGTGTGTATTTCCGTTTATTTATCGTCGCTACCGTAGCACATGCCCATATGAGCGACGCCCCATGAAGACGGTTAGTTGTTACGGGGGATAGTGCAAGGATACATGACGAAACTACTGCTGAGATCCGCCATGGTTCTTTAACGTGCTCGGTGTAAAGCACCGTCTCACGGGGCCTCGGTTTAACGTCTCATCCAAGAGACATTTAGTTTTTGTTAGTGTACCAGCCCGGGAATCGAACCCACGCCGCCGAACTCCAATGGTTTTGAAGTCCGGTGCTCTACCAACTGAGCTAATCGGGCTGGTATATAGGTTAAAGGAGGTCTAGTGCCCTATTTGTATAATTCATAGATAATTTCTGTTTAAGGTTAAGAAATTAAAGTATAACTTTTTATATAAAACAATTGCTTCATAGTAAATTGCATACTAAAAGTCTTTATGAATATTATTTTTGTAACGTAATTTCTACATCTAAAGCGAATAAGAAGCTTATTTAAGAAGTTTATTTTTTAAAGGGAGGTAATAGTTGCATGACTATGTCTATGACTATGT
Organism: Fragum whitleyi; assembly: GCA_948146395.1. NCBI lineage: Eukaryota > Metazoa > Mollusca > Bivalvia > Cardiida > Cardiidae > Fragum > Fragum whitleyi. Next base: position 50,261,591 of record OX411546.1, read on the forward strand.
TTAAGTATAATACAATGTTTTTTCCCTCCGACTTTCTTTCCAAAAAGAATTGAGAATCCTTACAATTGTCGGTTTATTTTTTGCACGAGAACCTATTGTTTACCTTCAAGAGTTTGAATGCTTGTAAAATCACTCACTATCGATATCTTATTACAGTATTGCGGCTGATATTAGACTTTCTGCTCGGAGCTAGTTTTTTTCTTAGGCTGTAGTTAACCAATTCTAAACGTATTTTGGGAAGGATGGAGCCAGTTTTTATTCATCGATTAAGATTTTTATGATTTCTGTAAAAAAACGCAATGACTTTTCCAGAATAATTTAATAACTAAACCCGCCTGTCGAATTGTAAACAAGTGCATGACGGATCTGGTCCCCCCTTGACCACGGCAATATCTACTCGTCAATTGGAGTGGTATCTAGGGTTGAATATTTAGCTATCATTTATTTAATTTTCAAATAGAATTTTGAATTGATATGGTTTTACAGATTGAAAAAATGCAAAGTAGAATGGCCCCAATGAAATATCTTCCGTGCCTGTCGCATTTGGTATTCGGCAATATTCGCTTCTGAGACAGACGAATACGAAACATTTTCGCTGGGAATAAGTTCATCGAATATTCGAGTGTATCCTTACAAGCCCTACTTCAGCCAACGCAATTTTACAGAAAAATCTAAATAGCGGCGTTCATCTATATTCAAATAAAAGTACAAGAAAGGTTGTACATGTAAAACACATGTCGAATCATTCTTAGAACCCGTCTCGAGACTGACTGTCGCTAGTTGAAAAGTTATGTAAAACCGCGTTACCGTTTCAAATGACACAAGGTGTCTTGATGTGTCATTCGTCTCAACTCGGCCGATTCCTCTAACCTACATTTAAATCGGAGCCGTCGAAGATCGCCCGAGTATTGCCGAATGTAAGTTCAAGAGGACATGACCTAAATAAACACGTATTTCCGGCTAATTACTACAAGTTGCACCAGCGAAGGCTTGGGTCAAAAACATAGTATCTGTCTCTACGGTGTCTAGACACAAACTTGTTTTTTGCTTTAAACTCTCGACAAGCTTACGCAGATCAAAAATTCCCTTGATAAACGTTGCAAGATCATTTTGTGTTTTTCAAGGCGAATTTTCATTATTTTCACTTGATAAAGAATACTAGTATCACGCCCTTAAAGAAAAAAAGAGTAATTATGCAGAGAAAAATATTGAAAGATACTAAATTGAATCTTAAGAGGCGCTACTTTATTTCAAATGTATTAACATCCAACAGGATTTTCCTGACATGGTATATAACACTGGTGAACGACGTTCGTTCACCAAAAATGACAAGATTAATTACCATATTTTTTATGATAAAATGAAAATAGAAAGAAACTCACGGGATTTAGACATTTTTGATTGAAAATTGCATGTCTGAATAATGAAATGATGTCCCTTGAAAAACAAATACTAATTCAAAGATTGGTAATGGATTGAATTCATACTTTTTGTAATTCATATTCAATTCTCTCTATAGAAGAGTCCTCAGCAATCAGATTTTTAAACAAATCAAGTAGTCTGATTGTTTGAATGTACTTAAACACTGCTATATTTAAAAGTAATTGCAGTTACATCAAGGCAGTTAGTTTCCTGGTATTTCTCTTGACAGTATTAATCCCCTACCCCCTCCAAAACCTTGAATCAGCTACTCATCCCACATGGGTCTATGATCGTCTACCCATAAATGCAAAACAGAATAATGAAAAAGGAAAGCCCCAATAGGAAATTGAACCTAGGACTCCATGATTGGGAATCTGAAGCACTGTCTTTGAACTGTGCTGCACTATAATAAACATTTTTTTAAAGATATCTGAAAACTTGAATATAGCCTTTTAAACAAAATGTGAAGAATAATATCATTGATTTTCCTATACACAAGCAGGATTAAAGGAAATAGTATCAAACAGTTTCTCAAATGTCAAAGGTTTTGCAGACAAACAAATTAGCAGTACAGATAAAAGAACAAAAAGACCCGAACAAAAATTTTATGCCCCCCCTACATCTATTAACCCAAGAAATAAAAACTCCGGTAAGCAGTAAAGAGATCAGAGAATAATGTTACGATCCTTGCCAAATGTCTGTGTATACATTCTGTCTTGTCCCCATTAATTAAGGCATCATCCAGTTATTCCTTTCACCTCAAACACACAACACACATTTCTATAGCTCAGCACAAAAAAGTTGTAACTGCCTACAAACATTTGGGCAGTTACAACCTTTTTGCACTGAGCAATCACTTTTCTTTGCATGTGGATACCCTTCCAATGCATTTTCATGCTCAACTTTTTCTTGGCTGAAATAGTCTTAAAAGAAGAAAAAGAAGAAGAAAAGAAGTCCAAGTTCTACAACACATACTTAAAGGCAAAATTTGCAGGGTCAATGCAAGACTGTCGTAGTAAGGTATCTATCACTTGCAGAGACCCCTGGCCATTGAAGGAATCACCATTTTCAAGCTGAATATTTCTTTGAGGGAGCTTAAATATAGCATATTAGTGGTAACTTTTTATCATATTGTGCAACATGATTTCTTAAATTTAGAGGTAGAATACATCAAAACAAGGTAGAGCAATTATTCATAAGCCTAGACTAAGAAAAAAGATTAGCAGGGACCTAGTTGCCCATGGCCTCTAGATTATTAGCTGGGTCCCTGGACTTTTGGAGAAAATGCTCATATTCCTAAAATTAGAAATATTGAATTTGGCAGTTTGGCCCAAAAGTTATATAAATGTCAGTCTTTTTCTCCCTGTGAGCATGCTCATTTATAGATATGTAAGTATGAGCCATTGGTCAAAGATGGATTTAATACTCAGAGAATCATAGGTGATAACTCTTCTTGAAACTCACTTATTAACATGTTCACCTTTTCAGCAATTCCTTAAATCTTAAGCCATCATACTCTAGTTTGTTCTATTTCCAACGTGTGACACTGTTCAGAAGTACACAGCATTTTTTCATATCAATAAATCAACTTTTTCCAAAACCTAATTAAATGTTTACAAGAGCAACATCATTGTTTCAATGTTGCTTGACTTAATTATTTTGACTGTGTATGTATATGGTCATGGTCAAGCTTTTAAAATGCCAAAAATCAACCAATAAAAGTTATCCTAAAAGACTTCAATTAAATGAGCTCAAAGAATAGTACTAATTAATGGGTAAATGTATCAAACTTGAGTCTGAAACAGGGCTTCATTAATATTAAACAATTGGAAACTGTCTTTTCTAGCCTGTTAAAGAACATATTTTTCATAAGTTTATCTTTAAAATTCTACAAAATTTCTTAAAAAAATAAAAAAAGTTTTCTCTAACCAACAAAATACCAAGTTGTCATAAATGCCTGGAAATAATGAGCTCCGGGAATGTAATACTTCTGTAAATTAATGGTTTACTGGATGGAACTTGTGTCTAAAATAGGACTCCTCTAACTCCAGATAATTGGTACCTGAGAGCTGAACCTGGTTACAAAATGATCATAGGACTCTGTTATATTAGCCCTAATAATACCTCTTTTTTGTGTCTTTTTTATCTTAAAGCCACTGCATGAGCTTGTTTATGAGAATAATGATGTTATGATTGTCTTTTCTCTAAATTTTCTTTTACTTTTTTTTTAACTGTAACACACAATTCCCCGATTTAGATTCCAGTATAAAACAAGATGTGTTTGTGAAACACAAATGACCCTGTTACAACATTTTTTTCAAAATGTTGAGCTTGACAGATGACCTTGACCTTTTAACATGACTTTGATACCTACAGATGTGAGTCACAGAGATCTTTCATCATGCCAATTTTTTAGAAAGGTGTCTTCAATATGCTTGAATAAACTGAACATGTTAAGGTTTTTGGTTATGTTTAGTTTGACATTCGAAGTTTGACCTTTACAGATGACCTTGCCGTATCATTTGACCAGAACCTTGGTATCTACAGATGCACATTATTACTATCTATCACCATACAAAATATGAGGCTTGTAACTTGAAAAGACGTGAAGATATTGGCAATGTAAAGTTATTTGGTTAGTGTTTAAGATGGCCTTGACAAATGGCCTTGACCTTGTCATATGACATTGACTTTGGTATCAGCAGATGCATATCATTTAGATCAATCATCATGAGAAATATGAGGCTTGTATCTTGAATAAGCTTTAAGATAGTGGCAATGTTAAGATCTTTGGTTAAGCTTTGCAGTTATTTGACCTTGACAGACAATGTAGATCTTGTCAAATGACCTTGACTTTGGTACCACTAGATGCCTTATCATTTAGATCTATCATCATGCCAAATATGAGGATTGTATCTTGAATAGGATTGAAAATATTGGCATTGTTAAGATTTTGAGTTATTTGTCCTTGACAGATGACCTTGACCATGTCACTTGAACTTAACTTTGATATCATCAGATGCATATCATTAAGATCTATTGCCATGCCAAATATGGGGCTTGTATCGTGAATAGGCTCGGAAACATTGGCAACGTTAATTTTTTGGTTTAGTTTTGCAGACAGACAGACAAGCGGATAGGCAGACAAACAACAGTAACACAATATGCCCCTTATCTTTCGATGCAGGGGCATAAAAATCATTTGAACTACCCGGATTTCATTGACATGAGTACCTGGTAACAAAATTGAAAAGCCCCAATGAGGGCTATGGCTTTTTTGAAAGTGAATATATGCTCAAAATTCTGAGTGAATATCCTGTATAGTACTTTGGCTTAGATTATAAAGTCTGCTTCATAGGAGCAGAGCTTCAAAAACTGCCCAGGGATATTTTGGATTTAAGGAAGTTGATCAGTAGCAGTTCCACAACATTTTCGTAACTCATGAACTTTCACAATGTTGACCGAGGTTTCCTAATGAAAATCATTAGTAAACCTCAGTTAACTCTGTTAGAGTTCATTACAACCGAAATGTTGCAGAGCTATTACGGGTCCATTAGCTAAGTAAGAATTTTTCAGTAATACTAGCACAAACCTTACATTGTTAGTGTTGCTGTCAAAATGATTGATACGAGTACCAACAACATACAATTTGATTGTGAAAAAGAAGTTTTTAAATTGTTATTATCCCTTGCATTATCTGTACCGCTGGCCAAGCAACAATATTAGGACACCTCACCTCAATATAAAGTTCAAAACTGGTTCCAACAAAAACACACACTACTATTAGGGACAAGATGCTTACCTTAATCAGGCCTCTCAAAATAGATGAGGTGCAAAAGCCAATTTTCTGTCAGAGTAAAGGCAGTGTCAAATACTAATTGCTTTATGTAAATTGAGGAAAATCACAAATCACAAAATCAATTCTTGTAATACTTTCGGGTCACTATAGTCCTTGTCTTGGGATTTTCATAATTTCACATACCATGATTTCATGATGGAAACAAGAGGACCCTGAGGGCCCTAAATCGCTCACCTGATATTTCAAGTAAATTATCATTAAGACTCCATTTCCTATGATATGGCATGAACCTTCCCATTTTCAACAGAGTTCATTCTTGTGACCTGGCAAACATTTTGATCAAGTTTCATGAAGATTGGACTATATTTGTGGCGTTTGGAGCTCTTACCAGAAAAATGTCATTAAGGCCCCTTTTCCCGTGATATGGCATGTATACTTCCCATTTTCAATAGACTTCATCCTCATGACCTAAAAAATATTCTGACAAAGTTTCATGAAGATTGGACCATATTTGTGGCTTCTAGAAAGTAAACAAAAAAATTGTCATTAAGACGCCTTTTCCTGTGATATGGCACCGATCATTCCCATTTTCAAAATACTTCATCCTCATGACCTAACAAACATTCTGACCATGTTTCATGAAAACTAGACCGTATTTGTGGCTTCCAGAGTGAAAACAAGAAATTTGTCATTAAGGCCCCTTTTCCCGTGATATGGCATGGATCCTTTCCATTTGAGCAATTTTCATAAGGGACCAACCAAGGAATATTTCTGCCAAGTTTGGTTGAATTTGACCCATAAGTTTAGGAGGAGATTTCGTTTACAGATATTGTTGACAAAATTGTCATTAAGGCGGCTTTTTCCGTGATATGGCACGGATCCTTTCCATTTTCAATAGACTTCATCCTCATTACCTAACAAACATTCTGACCAAGTTTCATGAAGATTTGACCATATTTGTGGCTTCTAGAGTGAAAACAAGAAATTTGTCATTAAGGCCCCTTTTCCTGTGATATGGCACGGATCCTTTCCATTTGAGCAATTTTCATAAGAGACCACCCAAGGAATATTTCTGCCAAGTTTGGTTGATTTTGACCCATAAGTTTAGGAGGAGATGTCGTTAAAAGATATTGTTGACAAAATTGTCATTAAGGCGCCTTTTTCTGTGAAATGGCACGGATCCTTCCCATTTTCAATAGACTTCATCCTCATGACCTAACAAACATTCTGACCAAGTTTCATGAAGATTGGACCATATTTGTGGCTTCTAGAGTGAAAACAAGAAATTTGTCATTAAGGCCCCTTTTCCCGTGATATGGCACGGATCCTTTCCATTTGAGCAATTTTCATAAGGGACCACCCAAGGAATATTTCTGCCAAGTTTGGTTGATTTTGACTCATAAGTTTAGGAGGAGATGTCGTTTAAAGAAAAAGTTGACGCTGTGATGGACAGACGGACAGATGGATAGACGGACGCCGGACAACGATCGATCACAATAGCTCCCTTGAGCACTTCGTGCTCAGGTGAGCTAAAAATATTTGAGCCTGTGTGAGACATTTCCAACAATTTGAAATGCGCGTAAAGCAAAGTTTCTGGCCAGCTTGTGTAGCCTCACAGTCTGACCAGAATCTTTACTATGCGTTGTATAGATAGATAAGGTCTTAATCCAACTACATGCCGTCAGCATACATTATTATTGCATTGTGTGGTTGTCAACGCTTCTCGAGATTTGTACCATGCATATGTGTGAAATTGTTTGAAATGTCACGCAAAGGCTCTTTTGTCAATATCCATTTTTTGAGCCATACCTTAAAACCTATGTGCCTTGTGCTTATTCCTTGAAATAATATAATATGCCTCAAACAGCACAGCAGGGGTGTGGAAATACAGATTTTTTTCAGTTGTCTCAGACAAGTGAAAGATGAGCCTCTGCTTGTCCTGTGATGATCAAAATTAACTTGTCCGCAAAAGAGAGAATAGATGAATATTGAGAAAACATCTTTTTTTAGTGAAGAAAATGCAGGAGCCCAGCATTTTCTTCATCTAAAACAAAGTTTTCTACCCTTTGATACAAATGTCAGGCAAGTTAATCTATTTCAAAAATCTCTTTAGTATCATTCGAAGATTTGCTCTGGTATTCACTTGGACAAGTACGTGGCCTTAAAGAACATACAGCAAGTAGAAAAGCCTGTGTCCAACAAGTTGGGCATGGGAATTCCACACCCCTGAGCACTGCAGACTACATCAACAATAATGAAGGGCAAGCAGGTGTTCCTTGAAGATATCAATATATAGGCACCTACAATAGTGTTGCACTGACCCCTCAATTAATGAACAAAACAATGTTGCCTACCTTTACTTTGACCCGTTACTTTATCCCGAAGAACATTTAGTTGAAAGACAGAACCATACTGTTCAAACATTTTTGTGAGATCATTTTCGTCCATGGACCGTGGGACCTGCCCAACAAACATTTTAATGGCATCTGGATCTGGCTTTCGACCGTTGTCATGGCCATTTGACGTAGGGGAATTCATAGTCCTGAAAATATACAATATATAATCATAAAAATCGGCTCTTAATTTCTCACACACACATTCAAAAATATTATCATACCAGCATTTAGCTCTTTTTCTTAATTTCATTTCAAAATGTTACTACTTGCATAAGGATGCAACACATGTTGAGGGGTCAAAACAACAGTATTGTAAGTGCCTATAAATATATAGGCACTTACAATAGTGTTGCACTGATGCCTTGATGTAGAAATGTTAAAGTTTTAAGTGTAAAAGTTTACGAATAATTAAGTTTAAGTAGAAGATCTTATGAAAACTACAAGGTTCTGGTTGTTCCATCAACAATTTATTTCTTCAAGCTTTTTGATGCGTTTTTTGAGAAATATCTGAAGATTATAAATCTTGATAATCTCATGGCTAAACCAGTGAAATTATAATAACGCCCCACTATCATTCATTTCACCCTATTTGAAAATTCAAAACAGGGTTGAGCCCAGTAAACAAATGACATCATGAGGCAATACAATAAGCCTATAAATCATGCAAAATGACACACTTTAAGGAAATTCTGTCATAAATATTTCATGGTAAGTCTCATTTTTGCAATAAAGAAATAGAATAATCCCTTGTCAAGATTAATAAATGTTTCATTTGGTAATAAAAGGCTATATTTTCACTTTTGATGAAGGCTCTTGGAATTGCCACTCATGAAAATAAAGCTTTTGTTGTTCACTCAACGAAAGATATATAAATATTACACTGGAACAAATGATTATCCTCAACATTCTAAAATCTTGTAACTACACCTTTTACGAGTGCCACTGTCAAGGATTGAACCCCGATCCTCTAGATTCACAGTCCAACGTGCTACCAACTGCACTATGACGGTGAAAAAATCAACCAAGAAATTTTTAGCACCTTAAATTCTAAAATACCCAGACATGTATCTCATATCTTGCTCTGGGATGTATATACAAGATTCTATTCCATTACAGACTGAGGGAAATTAATGACTACTCAAAAATTTATTTGTAACTGGAAGACAATATTTGCAGCAGGATTCCAATAAATTTTAAAGTTTTCCATTTTACCAACACATATAAAACACATTTATAACATCTGCCGTTCTCTTTTGGCAAATTAATAAGAACTGTCGAATTGCGAAAATCTCGGTTAACTCTTACAATAAAGTGCCTTGTTTTCTATCTTTTTTTTTCTACAAAATAACCCTTGAAAATGATCAGGAACACAAAATTGCCTGCAAACAAAACATTCATATGATAGAAATTATCAAAGCAGAAAGACAATTTCCAAAGAATATTAATAACATAAAATAGTTTGGATTAAGACACAGGAATAACAGCCTTAGCAGAATCCTGTCAAAAGCAACTTCAATTTGTGATCATTTTGGTCATGGTTACCCCTAAGCTGCTACTAACATATTCATTTTTCCTATTAATCTCATGTCTGCAAACAAAATCTGATGCAATTAAGTAGGGAATTGCCATTATCAGATTTGCAATGAAGCAGTGAATTGCTTTTATCAGATTTGCAATTAAGCAGTGAATTGATTTTATCAGATTTGCAATTAGGCAGTAAATTGCTATTATCAGGGTTGCAATTAAGCAGTGAATTGCTTTTATCAGATTTTCAATTATGCAGTGGATTGCCATTATCAGGGTTGCAATTAAGCAGTGAATTGCTTTTATCAGATTTGCAATTAAGCAGTGAATTGCTTTTATCAGGGTTGCAATTAAGAGGATTCCACTGTATTCATTTGACAACTCTGAACATTTTTCATATTAATGAGAGAAAAGTTCTATGATTTACCATAACCCACTACTGCACAATTCCAATTTGTTATCTTTGAAGTTTGATATCTAAGAAAACATTTCTGAGACTGGTGTGGCTTGAATTAAACTATGCATACTGTAACAGGTGTCTGTCATTTCTATATCAATACATTATTAAATCCGCTTCACAAGAAAGAAATTGATAGAATGTGGATTGAAACAACTTTAAATCATATATCAGTCACATCAGTCAAATGCTGCAGAACATCGGTAAATTGTCTCATCCCACTCAAAACCACTTGCTCTTTGCTCCTGAAATATGACAAGGTTTTCTACTGACTCACTCACTCCAAGCATTTACAATAATCCAAAGTCCAGAGTCCAATAAAGACACACCAATTGCTCAAAATCATTCATAATCCTCCACAACTTTGCTCAAATTGCTCAAATCATTCCCTAATTTCAATGATTGTCATGTCATTAGAAGTGTCTGATTGGTCCCTGAAGACAACAATCAAGGAACATTAAATTAAAGGGAGGTAAAAGAATATCCCTCATTCGACAAGAAACACTTAATGTCTTTCAAAACTCCCAATCTTACTCATTTAATATCACTCTTAAATTATCTGATTTACGGTAATTCCACTAGCATATTTCATAATGTTCTTACTTTTATATTTTTATATTTTTGAAAACATAATAGCTGATAAAAATAATCAATCATCCCAGCAAAGATCCAAAACCTGGAAAGAAATCGACAATGGAGGAAAAATGTCAATAGCTCTTGATGCTGACAGGTTTGAAGAAGTGTAACAGTAGTTCCTTATATTAAATCTGAAGCGTTTTTAGGATGACAGATACTATAGGGAACATCACTTTCACTCTTTATACCTCCTCGTGTACTTCCATTTTATCATTTATTTTTTGAAAACATTGTTGGAAAAGAAGCATTTGCTTGTTACAAGCAAATGCTGCTTATCCGACATTTTTTTTTTGCTCTCATCTTTTCTGAAATCCACGTAAGTATTAATTTCAGAGATCTTTAGGTGAATTTAATACAAACATAATTCATTGACGTTGGTAGAATTCCTGGGAAAAGGGTCCTACAACATTATGCAAGAATACTTCACTTCTATAAGATTTATGCAATAAGCAAGACATATTTCACTTATACCTTTTGTTTGGTACTCTTTGTCTATGTCTTTCCTTCCTTTCATTTTATATGCTTTATTTTCTTTTTCATTATTCCTATTTTGGTATGAACAGAATTATTCTCTAACAACAACCCCCCCCCCCCTCACACACACACACACCCTCTTACTATTGCCAATTTTCAGGAAGTATTTCCTTTATTTAGCCAATTCAGTGAATTCACATCTGTATGAGTTAAAGCATAGAAACAGTTTTCAACAAAAGGTTAAGTAATGTGACCTTGACCTTTGACCTACATGATCAAAAAGTATATAGGCACTTCCTTGCAATGGTAAACAGTTCTATGGTCATTATACAATTATCTAGATTAGGGATAGACAGATGAAAGGAAAGATAGACTGCGGGCAGACAAACATGAAGTGTAACTTCGTAGGTGGGGTGCAACAACAAAGTACTGGTATATCTTTTTTATCTTCTTTACTTCTTTTTTATATTATATCCTCAAACATCGAGATGCAATTTAACCCTTTCCTGTTTTGCAAAATTTTGGACCTGTTGAAATTCAAAGGTTTTGCAGACGAAAATTTAAAGTGGATTTAATTTGAAAAATAACCATTCTGTAGGGTAGAAAATGGTGTGGAAAAAGAAGAAATTGCTTGTCAGAAGCAATTTCTTCTTTTTTCACAATGTTTTCTCAATCATAAAATCACAGGCACGTAAAAAGCAGGGATTAAACAGCAAAGGGTTAAGGGAGTATCATCCGATAAGAAATGATCTGGAAAAGACAATTATTGCAAAACCTACAGTCAGTCACACCAGGTTTTGTTGTATAGGAATTCAAGGTTTCTCGCAGACTGATAATATGACTGAACTAGCAGTATTTTCATGCCAAACACTGGAAAAACAGGATTCTTTTCACTTCCTTAATCTTTAGGTCATATTCATTCTGTGTTTTACACAAAATTTGGGCAGACAGGTCAAATCAAACTTAGCACACCCAGTTCAAACTGTTCCTCAAGGAGCAATTCAACACAAAATATGGTGTCTCTGTTCAAAATATTAATATAATGGTATTGGACAGACACGTACCATATTTCATCCATAAATTCGGACACAATAAAATAATTAATTGGAGTGTCTGAATATATGTTTGAATTACGGTAACTCCAATCAAACTTTGCAGGCCCAGATTGAACCATACCTTAAGGGGCAGTTTAAGGTAGAGGACCTGTAATAGTTCCACAACGTTTCTGGAGTAATGAACTTTTACAGTCTTAACTGAGGTTTCCTAATGACTTCATTAGGAAACCTCAGTTAACATTGTGAAAGAACATGTGGTCCAAAATAGGGTTCCACTACCTCAATCAGGAACTACTAAGCTTGCCTTTAACATAGCTTCCATTGGACATAGTAATATAGTTTGTGCTGTGCATCACATTTCCAACAGTGAGCAGCCTAGACAGACACATACTGTAAATATTGTACAACATCTATCCCCCCCCCCCCAAAGCAGGTCAATAGCCTTTTCTTTGTCAATCAACAAAGGGAAATAACTCAAAAATTATGATGAGTAGAGTTAAGCTTCTTATGCACTGCACTTCTCCTAAATGAGATCCATCCATCTGTGAAGTTTCATGATTCCTTCTTGCTTGCATACTTTTTGAGATATGCTCCGGACAAAAAAATAGTCGACAGACAGACTGACCGACCAATCAACTGACGGACAGACCGACAAGTGAAAAGCAATATACCCCCTTTTCTTCGAAGGGGGGCATAATTATGTGTCTAAACATTCACATGCATTACCTCGACACACGCTTTAATTTGCACAAAATTTGGTGATGCTGTGTTATGCTGAGCCATTAAAGTCATCATTTTCTAGAGAAACTAATCCCATGCTCAGTGAGGTGACTAACCTCAACCAAAACAACTTAATTACAGACACCTGGAGAAAGCCACAATATAAATCTTTATGGCAAAGTTGACCTGATAGGGTAAGGATTTGAAATTGGAACATGTTAGCAAAGTTGAAAAAAGATGTAATATGATTTTGCCATCGTAAGCATGCAAAATGCATATTGGACAAAGACTTCTGGCTTACAAATTTTAAAACTTAATGCTCAAGACAAATTCAGACAGACAGACAGACAGTTTACTTATCCACATACCTAGGGCTCATTGCAAGACTGTACTAAGTGTATAAACAATGTAAATACACTTAGTACAGCCTTGCACTGAACCCTAGATACATCAATGTGAAATTATGAAAACATATCTTGATCACTGAAAGTGGGCTTAGGTAAAAAAAAATAAAGACTGCAATACAAAAGCTAAATATCACTTGTAAAAGTTAATGGGAGTGATATTAACGAGTAATAGCATTGCTTTTTGGTGCCAATATTATGCCAAAGCAGGCACTATATATTGAAAAAAATCTTTTGTAAGAGGGGCATAACTCATATAAGTATGTTCGAGTAGTCTCCCTTGATAGTCTGAGACCCTGACTTGTGATAGTAGACACACGGGCCAGATCTCAAGTTGATAACTTCAACATCAAAAGAGATAATATGACCATGGTTAAAGTTTGTCAAGCCATAATGCCAACAACAATGCCAACAACAAAAACTCTCCAAAGGTTTTGAAAAAGCCTCCAACATTTTGTTCCAAAAAAAACAAGCTAATAAAATTGCTGTAGAATCCAAACTTGTAACTTTATCTTTGCTCATATCTATAATGACTATTGGTATTTATTTACAATTTTCATAAACATAATGTATCAACTTTCAGAAAACCAAGTAAAATAAACCTCAGCTAATCAACTAATTAAGATAGTATTTAAGATATTTGCCACTTATCTTTATAACAAGATACTGGTTTTCAGGCAGTTACAATAATAAACATGTTCTGTACTTTAAGACACTAATTGAAGAATCTTAATTTGGTTTAAACCCATATGTTTTACAACAAGTTCTTACATTTAAGATTATTCCCTCTCGATTCTGCTTCCTGGAAAATTCACCAGTACTTGTCACTTGTGCCCAATGAAAGAACCAAGATCAATAGCCGCTCCCGGGAATCAAACTCAGGACCTTTGGGTCAAGAGGCCGACACTCTACCTCTAGACCACGGACACCACATTGTGAATTGAAGAACCATTCACTGATTTTAAAGTCTAGATTATTAGGGCAAATCCTCCTGATTTCAATTGAAGAGATCTCATAAAAGAGAATACTAAATCTGCTTCATTAATCTGAACACAATCAAATCCTGTTTTCTCTAAATCAGGTATGAAAGCCATATTCCAATCCAAATTTCAAGACAGGTTGGAACACCAAATCATCATAGAGCAGCCAAAACATTGCAACTACAGCAGTTACAACATGAGTCCAGACAAGAGGGGGTAAAGGTATAATTTTTATTTCAAAATGAAACCCTGTGTTATGGGTACTCATTTTAGACATTTCCAATTAGTCCCAACAACAAAGGGTTTAATTAAGTAAGAAATGATGAAATATTTAAATTTGAATAAATAAATAACCTGCAATCTGCGGCTCTGTACTACAGTAGTTACAAAGTTTTTGTAATGTTTTATTTCAGACAAATATGTCAAGACTCTGGTCACCTATTAAGCATTGTGAAGGAATATTGCCTTAGAGTTGCTATAGAGATCTCTTGGCGAAACAATACCATACTGCTGAAATTAATTTTTTGCATGTACTAAAGGTTGTGGACCTATAATAGTTCGACAATATTTTGGAACTCATGGTCTTTCACAATGTTAACCCATATTTCCTAATGAAATCATAAGGAAACCTAGGATAACGCTGTTAAGTTAACATGTTTGGAAATGTTGCGGAACTATTCCACTACCTTAAAGTAGAAATTGATGGGTCAGCGCAACACTATTGTAAGTGCCCATAAATATATAGGCACTTAAAATAGTCTTGCACTGACCCTTTGATATAGGCTATACCATTAAATTATCGGCTAAAGAACCTCCAAAATCAATTTCATGATGATCAATTTCAGAACAACATTCCCTGGTTTATTTGCCTACTGACAGCTGTTGGGAGGGTTATCTGTAGGACATTTCATTAATAACGGAGGCAATTATCAATGCATCTATTTTCAAAATCTCTCAAAATTAGGGGGTAGCCAATCAGTACATTCAACTAAAGTGACTTAAGAATATTTAATTTCAAGCCTTATCCTGCTATGCAAAGGTACTAATTGAACCTGTGCGTGACATTTCCAACAATTTGACATTTCTGTGAAGTGTTGAATATTGAGCAGCGCATGCAGACAGCCAGGTAGTGAAATATGAATATAAGCTGACTAGCCCATGATACTTTGAGGCCTTATATATGTAAAAGAAGCAAAGGTCAGACTGTGCAGATGCACAGGTTGGCCAGAGTCTTTGCTTGGTGCACTTTTGAAATTGTTGGAAAAGTCAAACATAATTAAGACTCTATTATTCTTGGGATGTATTTGTGTGTAATAAATAAAGGAACCTTAAAGAAGGTCTATTAATACATTATGAGCTTTAAATTCAGGGGTCCAGATAAGAAGGGGGTAAAGCCAGTCTATATAAAGTCATCATTTTCAAATTTAACCCTATGTTGTGGGCACTCATTTGAATTGTCACAGTGAGTTGTTGCCAATGAGTACCCACAACATAGGGTTCAAGTTAGGAACAATGAAATATTAAAATTTGAAAACCAAAAAACCCATCTATCATTAGCTTTGAGCTTAGAATGATGGTACACACAATGATCCTCTGGTACTTTCACTCTCATGGTCCATATCTACAACAAGAGGCCCAAGAGGGCCTGTATTGCTCCACCGGCTTTAAAATCATTAGACTTTCATTAAATAAAGCTTACTTTAAATGAATACACTAACACTCCCAAATCTCCTTAGACCTATTTAATAATGATTAACTGGTTCTGGTCCATATTGCACCAAAATACTCAATCACAATGAACCTGCAACCCTTTACCCATCTTATAAAAACAAAAGATTCAGAAGATGTCGTTCAAAGATTTCTGGCTCAATTAAGCCCCTTGCCACGCCCATATTTATGGGCCAATCAAATCTTTTTTTTAACAATTTAAGTAAAGGGTCACCCAAAGAACATCCATGCCAAGTTTCATTGAAATCGGCCCAATGGTTTGAGAGGAGAAGATTTTTAAAGATTTCAAAGTGAAAAAATGCCACGCCCTGCCACACCCATATTTGGGGGCCAATCAAAATTCTTTGAACAATTTTAGAAGAGGGCCACCCAAGGATCATTTCTACCAAGTTTGGTTAAAATCTGCCCATTGGTTTGGAAGGAGAAGATGTTTAAGGAAAAGTTTACGCACGCAGGGACAGACAGACGGATGCACGACGGACACTCTGCCATGACAATAGCTCACTGGCCTTCGGCCAGTGGAGCTAAAAATGCTTTGATCATATCCACTGCAGAAAAAGTTCAAGAACTGATTCTTGAATGATACAGAATGTTAAATGGCAGTTCAAGAACTTGTAGAACTGGTACTTCAACTTCTAGAACTAGTTCTTGAGCTAGTTCTGGAAGTTCAAGAACTAGTTTTTTAAGTTCGGGAACATTTCTAGAGGTTCAAACACTAGTTGTTTAAGTTCAAGGACATTTCTAGAAGTTCAAGAACTAGTTCTAGAAATTCTTGAACTGCCATTTAATATTCTAGTTTATTCAAGAACCAGAACTTGAACTTTGTTTCAGGGCATGGACATTGAACACACACTCAGCAATAAGAGAGTATCCTACAGCACGCTACAGCATAAATTTTACCCAAAAAGAAAAACCAGGTAGTGCAGACTAAGATCAGACTGCACAATACCTGTAGCCAAATAAGATATATTCCAGATTCAGCATGACAAGGGTTTAAATTTTACCCAAAATAGATAAGCATGATGCTCCTCCAGTTAATATTTGTCTAGTGACAGCTGTTTTAAGGGTTATGGATGGCTCTATAGATCAAACTCTTACAAACATAATTACTGAACAGATTCTTCTGATACTTATCTGTAATCAATTGTAAAGTACTCTCTTAACCATTCAAACAAAATAGCTCATCAATAACACTTCACAGTTTAAGATCATCTCTTACGGCTGAGATTTTTTTCTATTTAGGCAAAGCATATAAGCTCGAAGACCCATTTCAGTCCTTCTCATATTGTTTACAAAAGAATTCTAATAAAAATAGGCTATGGCAGACAATATCGACCAAGATTAGGCTGAACAGACATCTTAGCCTATGCTTCCTGTCTTCTAATGAATCCTTGCAAGAGTAAACGTCAATTTTTTAAAACAAAAATTCACATTGAGCAGGATAAGGTTTACAGAGGAAGAAAATCTACCCTTTTTAACAGATGGTGATTAGATTGTGATGGTGAACACACATGCCAAGTTTCATGGAGATATGTTCAATTACAACAGAGATATGACCAAGGTTAAAGTTTGTCACCCCAATGCCACGCCTACACCAATGCCAACAACACCAACAATGCGATCAAAATACCTCCGAAAAAACAGCCGAGCTAACAAAATATTTTTTCTTATCTTAACTTTAACCAGAAAATTTGGATGGAATTAAGAATTAAGATCAATTATAATAGTCATTGATGCTCAAACACACACAGTGTATCAAGATATCACTTTTATTAATTGATGATGGTTATACATGAAGTTACATAGGTTTGAATTCTTTCTTAGATTACAAGTGATCATTCTTCTCAGCAAGCCTTTTGTGGTGATCTCTCAGAGATGGTCATTTATACCAGTTTTTTCCCTGATCTTATAATTTATAATTACACGATTACATAATCACATCTTTCAATATATTTTTTTTTCTGAAAGTCTCAAAAATCACTAGGAAAGAAGGATGCCAAAAACACATTAATTCTCCCCTCCTAGAAGCCAAATGATTCAGGTGTTTATTTAAGAGTATCAAATATTTTGGTTCTGTTTAATTCTAAGTTTAGATGTTCTTATAAACTGCCAAGGAATGTATGTGAAGTAGTCCCATCTCTAAAGGAGAGTGTCTTAATTCAATTATATATCTGGCAGGGCTTTACAACATTTCTTGGAACAAATCAACAGAATCAAAGATATAGATACAAGTTTAGAGCATGAATTAGCCTCTTTAGAAATTCAATTCTTAGACTGCTTCCTTAAATTACTTGTGTGTAATCCTAAGACCCATGCACCTGTCTTAAGAATTTTTACTTTTATCTTAAGGCATTTTTTTAAATAAATGTAAATCTGGGAACTCCATAAGATAAAGATATGAAAAAGAGATTGGATTTAGAACAGGCCAGCCAGTAGCTAGACTGGTAGCCATCTCTTAAATAGAAGTTTGTTAGTGAAAGTATAATCAACTAAGTCATGTCTAGATTCTCAAAGCCTGATTTAAGACTGTTTCTTTGAAGAGAAGTTAACCCATTCTAAGATCTGAAGGGTTCAGTTTGGTTATCCCCCCTTGTTACAAAAACTTCTAAAACCAGGGCCTGAATCCCAGGCTAACCAGCCAGAGGTTACATTTTGAAAGTTCTTTCACAGGCAGGTAAATTGATTATTCTAGATTCAGAAAATCAGTAATGTGTGAAAAGTTTCGACCCTAGTCAGTTTGCACAGTCTGACTAGGGTCGACATTTAACGGACTTCCTAAACAGTCTCTTTTAGCGTGACGGGTCACAAATGTTCAACATGAAATTTCTTTTTATGAATTTCTGTGATGAAACCTTAAAAACCTTTTGAATACTATTATTAATGAAATACTTTGATTTAAAATCTAAAATATTCCCTCTCTCTGAAGCTCTGCCTGACTATGTTGCTTTTATTTTGATAGATGTTTGTTTGTTTGTTTGTTTGAATGGGTTTTACGCCGCTTTCAACAATTTCGCAGTTATATCGCGGCGGTCGGAGTACCTAACAATGGATTCCTGGTATTTCTTTCACCTGTACTACCATTACACCCTTTCCTAGCCTCCGACTGCTATCTCACATAGGTTTACGATTATTGATAGATGTAGTGTTGATGAATTTAAGGCAACACGACAAACTTTAACCTTAGCCATATGACTTGTCTGCTAAAATTGAAGATATTTCATTGAAACTTTGCTTATTATCATGTTCAGCAGCACAAGAGAATACCCTACTTCCAAGAGAGATAACATACCATTTCAAATATCATCGATACTTACAACAGTTTTGCACTAAAATCTCATTAATATGAGTGCTCATTTTTAACTTATTGATTCAGGGGGAGGGGGGGGGGGGGGGGGGGGGGGGGCAAACTATTCTCACTCATCTTTGACAAAAACATAGAAGGGGTTTAATAAATATCAAAGGGTCAGTCCAACAATAGTGTAAGTGCCTACAAATATATAGGCACTAACAATAGTGTTGAACTGACCCCTCGCTATGTCTTTGTCCAATAATTAATAAAGAACCAAGGGTTAATTCGGAGAACTAATGGAAGCAAGACAAAAACTACAAAAAATACATTAGAGACCTACTGAGTACCATGGAAATAAAAATCCACCCTCTCCAAACTGTTATCCCACAAGAACTAAATGGAAGCTTCACCATAAATCAATTACACTTATCACTCTGATGTGCTTCCTTCTTTGATGTTTACCTTCCGAGGTTACATACATACAACAACCCTTATCTACCTTCCCAAATAACACTAAAGAGATGAGATGAGTATTTGTTGATTTCATTGAGGTATGAAACTAAACAAGAGGACCATGATGGTCCTATATCGCTCACCTTCGTCTCTTTGACTTCTCCCTTAGCAAAATTAAATACTTGAAAGATCATTAAATGACTTTAAATTTTTCAAAGAAAAACACAACTCTATTTCTATGATTGCTGCATAAATTTCTATCCTTTTCTAAACAAGTTTCATGTGACCTGGCCAACATTCTGACCAAGTTTCATAAAGATTGGGCAATATTTGTGACCTCTAAAAAGAAAATAGTCATTTAGCCCCTTTTCCCTTGATCTTGCATGAATCCTTCCCATTTTCAATAAGGGTTCATCCTTGTGACCTAGCCATTATTCTGATCATGTTTCACGAAAATTGTATTTGTGGCTTCTAGAGTGTAAACAAGAAAATTGTCATTAAGGCCCCTTTTCCCGTGATATGGCACGGATCCTTCCCATTTTCAAAAGGGTTCATCCTTGTGACCTGCCCAACATTCTGACTAAGTTTCATGAAGATTGGGCCATATTTCTGGCCTCCAGAGTGTAAACAAGAAAATTGTTATTAAGGCCCCTTTTCCCGTGATATGGCACGGATCCTTCCCATTTTCGATAGGCTTAATCCTTGTGACCTGGCCAACATTCTGACCAAGTTTCATGAAGATTGGGCTATATTTGTGGCCTCTAGATTGTAAACAAAAAAATTGTCATTAAGGCCCCTTTTCCTGTGATATGGCACAGATCCTTCCCATTTTCGATAGGGATCATCCTTGTGGCTTGGCCAACCTTCTGACCAAATTTCATAAAGATTGGGCCATATTTGTGGCCTCTAGAGTGTAAACAAGAAAATTGTCATTATGGCCCCTTTTCCCGTGATATGGCACAGATCCTTCCCATTTTCAATAGGGTTCATCCTTGTGACCTGGCCAACATTCTGACCAAGTTTCATGAAGATTGGGCTATATTTGTGGCCTCTAGAGTGTAAACAAAAAAAATGTCATTAAGGCCCCTTTTCCCGTGATATGGCACAGATCCTTTCCATTTTCAATAGGGATCATCCTTGTGGCTTGGCCAACCTTCTGACCAAATTTCATAAAGATTGGGCCATATTTGTGGCCTCTAGAGTGTAAACAAGAAAATTGTCATTATGGCCCCTTTTCCCGTGATATGGCACGGATCCTTCCCATTTTCAATAGGGTTCATCCTTGTGACCTGGCCAACATTCTGACCAAGTTTCATGAAGATTGGGCTGTATTTCTGGCCTCTAGATTGTCGACGGACGACAGAAGACAGACGACGCACGACGGACGACGGACATTCAATGATCACAAAAGCTCACCTTGAGCACGATGTGCTCAGGTGAGCTAAAAAACCTAATCACACTCTGTGAATACACAAAGCGGATTCATACACAAGTGTGATAAGGTTTTGAGTTTCATAGCTCTATGAAATCAACAAATATTATCTTCATATATCCAACTTTTCAGCCAATCAGAACAGAAGGAATATTGATGGACATAACTAAAATTAAATTATTGTTGCTTAATTTCTTCAGGGTAATCTTAAACATCACGCTGGATACAAATTTTGGCCAAAAATGCATTACAATCAAACCAGTGAAGCAATTGATGCAATAGTAGTGTTCTGTAGTTCAGTGCACTTCCAGTACCTCTGCTAAAAAGTTCAAGATCTGCATGGTTCTTGAACACTCTAAAATGTTAAATGGCAGTTTAAGAACTATGATCTAGAACTGTGAATTATGTTCTTGAACTTCAAGAAGTAGTTCTTAAACTTGTAGAACTAAGTCTTGAAGTTAAGGTCAAGAAACTTGAATGGATTTTCAAGAACTATAGTTCAAGAATTATTAATCAAAATTTCTTGATCATGAATAACTTAAGAAGAGGGTTACCAAATATAGGATCATTCATGCCAAGTTTCATTGAAATTGACTAAATGGTTTGGGAGGAGTAGATTTTCAAAGATTTCAAAGTGAAAATAAGCCCCCTCCTGCCACGCCCATATTTTGGGGTCAATCAAAATTTGTTGAACAACTTAAGAAGAGGGTCCCAAGGAACAAGTAATGTGAAAATCCACCCATTGGTTAAGGAGGAAAAGATGTTTCAAGAAAAAGTTTACATATGTATACACACATGACAGACACACGGACATGACAATAGCTAGCTGGCCTTCGTCCAGTCAAGCTAAAATTGATCATAGGTAAATAATACTAGAGTTACCTTATGGAAACAAAAGGTATACAGTTGGATGGACAGACAGACAGATAGACATAGTGATACCAATATAACCTCCTGGACTTTGTTGGTGGGGTTACAGTAAGAAATAAATTCCGTATTTATCTTTACCTTGCCAACATCCTAACAATGAGCATAAACTGCATGTACATGCCACTAGACCAAAAGACCTGTTTGAATAAATGTTACCCATCACGCGAAAAGGAACCATCTCGGAATACCTTAAAAGAAATATTTGAAAAAGAGATTTTGTTCATCATAGGTCAACCAGAGGGCCAATTTTGAACTAGAAAGCCATGAATGGCTTGTGTCGCTCCACAGGCTTGAAATTCTTGTAAAAGCAAATAAAAGTTTTGACTAGATTTTTAGATATTTTGGGTTCTACTGATGTTGAAAATGATTTTCAAAGTTTCAACTAAATAACATATAGAGAAATGACCTCCGCCCATAAAGGACATATTTTTTATCGAATTAAAATAATTTTTGGCTGCATGATAATGGGTCACCAAAAGCTCAAACCAAAAATGTTTGATTAAAATCTATCGTTACATTCTGAGAAAATGATTTTCAAATTTTCCGCTATATAACATAAAGAGAAATGACCTCTGCCCATAAAATATATATTTTTCATCCGGTCACAATAATTTTTGGTAGACTGATAAAGGGTCATTCAAGGATCATTCCAGTGAAATTTGGTTGATATACATTTGTTACATTCTGAGAAAATGATTTTCAATTTTTCATTATATAACATATAGAGAAATGACCTCCGCCCATAAAATACATATTTTTCATCCGATCACAATTATTTTTGGAAGACTGATATAGGGTCACTCAAGGATCATTCAAGTAAAATTTAGTTGATATCCATCAATAAGATTCTGAGAAAATGATTTTCAAAGTTTCCACTAAATAACATATAGAGAAATGACCTCTGCCCATAAAATGAATATTTTCCATCAGATCACAATAATTTTTGGTAGACTGATAAAGGGTCACCCAAGGATCATTCATGTAAAATTTGATTGGTATCCATCAATTAGAATCTGAGAAAACTCACTTTTACCATATTTGGAAATTAGCCACGCCCATTAGATCCATGGTTTTCAATGGATCAAAATTTCTTGAACAACTTTGAAAGAGGGTCACCCAAGGATCATTCCTGTGAAGTTTGGTTGAAATTCATCAAGTAGTTTCTGAGGAGAAGATTTTTTAAAAAAAAGTTTACGAACGGACGCACGACGGACACAACGCCATGACAATAGCCCCAGTGGCTTTCAGCCAGTGGAGCTAAAAACAACTATATGAGAAGTTACCATAACTATTCTAGATAAAAAAATATTAGCTCAGCGTGAAATTTTTTGTCCCTAGTCAGCCTACACAGGCCGCGCAGTCTGACTTTTCACACAACCCAGATGGTCCCTTTTTGCGTGATGGGTCATTAATGCAAAGTCCAATCCTGACCTACACAGCCTGCCATGGATTTCATTCACCATGAGAAGGATCAATCAGTAGTCACCTGCCAATCACAAAAATCACCAGAGACATGAAAAGTCTACTGATCTGGCCTATCAAATCTCCATCAAGTCTTGTTTTAATTATCCAGGACAGGGGCTTTATTAGAACAGTGCAATATGATTATGATAAGCCAGGGCATAAATGAATCCTCTTTATCTATATTACAGCCATTCTCTGAACATTAACACTCACTAACTGACAAGAAAAAGCTTTTATTCTAACTATCCATATTTTTAAATCTATTTCCATCTATTTCCAAGCATAAATGCAAGTGTTGTTCCCTGTAAAACATCAGAATTTTAGACCTTGGTGAGTAAGCTTTGCTTAAACAGAGAACATGACATTATAAGTAAAATTCTTCCTTGATTTTTTCATTATTTTAATCAAAGGGAAAATCAAATACTAGATCTAAAATAGAGCCTTGAATTTTTCTTTTTTACAATCAAAGGGAAAATTAAATACTAGATCTAAAATCAAAGCCCTAATAGGGTAAACATTATTTCTATTGAAAAATATTTTAATATTATTTGCAATTCAGGGTTTAAAAAGATATTTAGCAAGTAGAAAAGACTATGCTCAGATTTGACAGGTGTATATTTTTTTTTATGTTTTCATGAATGATTATCATGCAATTTTTTGTCTCTTTCAACTTTGACCATGACCTTGGCCACAAAAAATTAGCATCGAATGTGATACAAGCGATAAGGGCAAAACTATTTCAAGTGCCTAAAAATATAGGTACTTACAATAGTCTAGCACTAACACCAGCACTTAGCACTAACACAAGCACTAGGACTAACACAAGCACTAGCACTAACCTCAGCATTAATTTAATTGAAAGCAGACTGACCTTGATCATGAAAAGAAGTCTTTGGGTTGAAGACAAAGATAAAACCTGGTATCTTAGATTTTTATCATTCTTCTATCATTCCCTCTAGCTTGTTGCCCAGATTGGCATTTTCTCTGTCTTAACTCCTCAAAACTCTCTTATCCTTTCAAATGCAGGAAAGATTTTTCTGATGCTCCTCTTTTCTTGTATCAAATTTGAATGTATCAATCTTTCATTTAAGCAAGAGCACCAAGTCAGGGGCCTGTTTCATCAAAACATTTAAGACGTATTTTTGTCTTACTGATGACTTGCAAAACGATTAAAACAATAATCACTTGACATAGGTATTTTTGGATTGGTGATACGTGATTTTTGTCCTAAACGTGTTGTAAGTCATCGGTAAGACAAAAACGCGTCTTAAATCTTTTGATGAAACTGGCCCCAGGTGCCTAAATTAAGCTGTTGAGAGCTGGATAGTCCAATCTTGGAAAATCCAAAAAAGGGGCCTTAGAACTTTCACAACAAGAGTGCCAGAATCACAAACATTATGCAGCTACAAGAAACTTTTCAACAAAGGTCCCCCTTTTCTGTGATGCAGATTAGCATATCAAAAACCTGACATTATCTGCATGGTCAAATGATGATGAACATTTTGTGGAAGTTTTGTGCAAATCAGTCCATAATTCAAGGAGTTGTTTTATGGTTGTATGTACGTACAGACAGATGGAGATAATAATACCAATAAACAACCACCTCCTAAACAGTCTGATCTTAGTCTATACCATGTACCTGACGTTCCTTTTCAACCAGAGAAGTTGGAAATTTTATTTCAAAACAAGAGCCATGTTAACATGGCCATCCCCTGCCATCAAAGCCTAATCAAAAGGAAATAATTCCAAAATTTAGCAAGCAAGAGTTGTAGTTCTTGTGCACAGACTACTGACTCCATCATAAGTGCATTCAGAATTTTCAGCACTTTTGCTAATGTTTTTTTTTTGTGCAGCAAGACAAGAATTAAGAACAGGTTATAATTAGGACAAAACATCGCAAAAAACATCAAAATCATGCATAGTAAATAGAGCAAGTTTTGCACACCTGTTTCTCTTGATGACAGAATTACTTGAAACAAATATTTTTTTGCCTATGCATCTATACTTAGCATCTTTATATTTTTTGCCATGGTAACCTTTGAAAATGAACAACAGTTATGGCCATAAAAGGCTTAACTCATACTTTAAACATGCATATTTTTCAAGGCTACTTTAGAAAATTTTTGTAGTTTAAACCAAGAAAACTAATAGGTTCTGGCAATTTCTTCATTAAAAATAATATTATTTGTAATTTTTACAAATGATTGCAACAAATATCTGAATCTAGAATGTTCAATCTACCTTCAGAAAAAGAATTTTTGAAATGCAACCTCTGGTTGACCAACGCTGGACCCAATCTCTATTTCATAAATTCATTTTACAAAGTTCCCAGATGGTCCCCTTACACGTCACCCAAAAAGGGACAAAATACTTTTTATATATATATATATATACCCATCATGCGAAAAGGGAACATCCGGGAATTCTGCAAATTGAATCATTGAAAAAGAGATTTGATCCAGCATAGGTCAACCAAAAGTTGCATATCAAAAATTCTTTCACTGGAAGGTAGATTGACCATTCTAGATTCAGAAAATAAGCAAACTGCGAAATGTCTCGACCCTAGTCAGTCTGTGCAGTCTGCCCATTCTGACTAGAGTTGACACTTTACGTACTACCAGATGGTCCCTTTTCATGTGACGGGTCACATATATATAAATTTGAGATATATTGTATTCAAACAGTGTAAGTAGATAGGATTATTGCTAAAAGCATATATCGAGGGGTCAGTGCAACACTATTGTAAGTGCCTATGAATATATAGGCACTTACAATAGTCTTGCGCTAACCCCCGATATTTAAGCCTGGTTTAAGGAAAACAATGAGTACTGAAAATGAATGAATGATTGTACATTAAACCAAAATTAGCATGAAATGTTGGGTTTTATATTTTGATGCAGGTTCCAGGAAGTCTCAGAAGGAGTCGTCAATATTCAATGGTTTTTGTTTTGATTATTTTAGCATTCTCCAACAGTTACTGGGGTATTACTCAATGCATTATCAAACAATTAGGAACTATAATCTATCAAATTGATGGCTCGGTGGGAAATAGTTGTAACTGCCAACACACATTATAGCTAGTTACAACTGTTTCATGCTAAGCCATAATTTTTTCAACAGATCTGACTGAAAATTCCAAATCAGAACACCTTTTTACATTAGGCATATGTTAAGTTATGGTTTAAAATTGTCTTTTCTTTTTTCAAACAAATGTTCTACCATAAAGGTAGCGGACCAATAATAGTTCCGTAACATTTCAGAAGTCACAAACGTTAACAGTGTTAACCAAGGTTTCCTAATGATTTTCATTAGGAAACCTCGGTTAACGTTGTGAAAAAACATGTTGTCCAAAATGTTGTGGATCTTTTACAGGTCCACTACCTTAAATTACTTTTATGTTCAAGACTCCCAATTTTACGAAAACTTAAATTTAAGGCACAACTTTCTCTTTTAATAATTATAATGAGCCTGTGTGTGACATTTCCAACAATTTAAATGTTTGTGACATGTAAACATACATTGAGAGGCCCAGACAGCCAAAATCTGTAAATATAAAAGTACCTGATTGTCTACAGATACGTTGAGACCTTATCTATCTACTAAGCGCATAGTGAAGATGCACAGGCTGGTCAGAATCTTTGCTTTACGCATATTTGAAATTGTT
Source organism: Fragum whitleyi (assembly GCA_948146395.1). NCBI lineage: Eukaryota > Metazoa > Mollusca > Bivalvia > Cardiida > Cardiidae > Fragum > Fragum whitleyi. Next base: position 50,288,418 of record OX411546.1, read on the forward strand.
GGAAATCTCATGCACAGGCTCAAATGCTAAGCCACATTATAATTATGCTGAAGCTCATGTCAGAAAGTAAATTCTTATTTTTTTTTCCAAATAGGATTTTTAAGTAAAACTAGAACTGTCGCAGAGCGGACTTATACCCCCCACCAGCACTTTGTCAAAATGTAAGTGCTTTAAGTGCAAGATGTGTTTGTAACAAATATTGAGGTCATATATAGCTATTGCATGAAGTTTAATGATTCTAGATCCCTTGGTTCTTGAATTAGAGTCCGGAAACGAAAACTGAACAAAAATTTAATGAGACCTTGACCTTTGACCTATGTGACCTAAAAACAATAGGGTACTTCCTTGAGTCATAAGTAACATTTACATAGAGTTTCATGATTCTAGGTCGCTTTGTTCTCGATTTAGATTCCGGAAACGAAAATTGAACAAAAATTTACTGTGACCTTGACCTTTGACCTATGTCACCCAAAAAACAATGAAAATTGCAGGTGCACAACTTCATATGATAGGATTAATTACCCAATTTGGTTACTCCCCTTATGGTTACTGAGTTTTGCAATTTTAAATTTTTACTACTCCCCCCCCCCCCCCCCCCCCCTTCCATAAAAAGTTCAAAATGGCATTACTCTAAAACTAATAACTGGATCAGGATGAAAATTGCAGGTGCACAACTTCATATGATGGGAAACATCCTGATAAAATTTCAGCAAAATTGATCCCAAACTGTGGGAGGATAAGAGGACACAAAATTAGAAAAATGTACCCCCTCCTAAAAAAGTTCAAAGTGGCATAACTCTCAAACTAATGACCAGATCTGGATGAAAATTGCAGGTGCACAACTTCACATGATAGGAAACAACCTGATAAAATTTCAGCAAAATTGGTCTAAAACTGTGGGAGGAGAAGAGGACACAAAATTATGTCTACGGACGGAAAAAATATTGAGGTCATATATAGCTATTGCATGAAGTTTAATGATTCTAGATCCCTTGGTTCTTGAATTAGAGTCCGGAAACGAAAACTGAACAAAAATTTAATGAGACCTTGACCTTTGACCTATGTGACCTAAAAACAATAGGGTACTTCCTTGAGTCATAAGTAACATTTACATAGAGTTTCATGATTCTAGGTCGCTTTGTTCTCGATTTAGATTCCGGAAACGAAAATTGAGCAAAAATTTACTGTGACCTTGACCTTTGACCTATGTCACCCAAAAAACAATGAAAATTGCAGGTGCACAACTTCATATGATAGGATTAATTACCCAATTTGGTTACTCCCCTTATGGTTACTGAGTTTTGCAATTTTAAATTTTTACTACTCCCCCCCCCCCCCCTTCCATAAAAAGTTCAAAATGGCATAACTCTAAAACTAATAACTGGATCAGGATGAAAATTGCAGGTGCACAACTTCATATGATGGGAAACATCCTGATAAAATTTCAGCAAAATTGATCCCAAACTGTGGGAGGAGAAGAGAACACAAAATTAGAAAAATGTACCCCCTCCTTAAAAAGTTCAAAGTAGCATAACTCTCAAACTAATGACTGGATCTGGATGAAAATTGCAGGTGCACAACTTCATATGATGGGAAACAACCTGATAAAATTTCAGCAAAATTGGTCCAAAACTGTGGGAGGAGAAGAGGACACAAAATTATGTCTACGGACGGACGGACGGACGGATGGACAGACGGACGGACAACCTGATTCCAGTATACCCCCCCATAACTTCATTGTGGGGGGTATAATAATCTATAATTATTTCTAATACTTGCGAGTGATTGCATGGTCATAATTTCAAGAATAAATGTTGCAAAAATTCTAAGCTACATATCAGGCTGTTCAATGTGAATGATTATAAATCACTATGGAAATAACCTGATTTACTCTACTAATTTGACTATTACCGTACAACTGATAATTAACCACCCACAGGGTTTTCCATGACACCCTCTTTCTTTGATTTTGGACGCCCCTTTTTTTAAATGACCCCAAAAGGGTGTGAAATTGAGGCCCTTCGTGTTGAACATCGAGGAAAAAGCCTGCATTCACCCCCCTACCTTCCCCTATACCCCTGATCCATCAATATAAGCTCAGGACATAGAAAGGAAATACGACAAATTAAATTTTGTCTAACACATCAATATATTAAATATGGCAATTAAGCCATTAAAAATGTACCTGCATAAAAAAATAACAAAAAAAAATTTAGTGTGAATGAGGGTAAGAAAAGATGATGATTCTCACTAAATTGATAAATCTGGTAAAACTAATGTTACATCACCTCTTATACATTCTACAGGAAAAGCATTCTACATCAAACAATCTTATTTACTTTGATTTATATTCCAGGAAATACACTCTCCATGCTTTTTTTCCTTACATTATATAATGTCCTCTATAACCCTTGCAAATATGATTCCTATTCATCCAATGCAAAGTTAAGTTATGGTATAGCTATTGCCAGTGCCTATACATTTATAGGCAGTTACAGACAGTTTGCCATTATCAGGGTTTAAAAGGACACAGGTTTTGGAGTCCACAAGACTCTTAAATAAGTAACTGGGACTCTTAATACTATTTGATGTGAGTCCCTAGGACCCTCTGGGGACCAACTTCAGAAAAGAATTGAAGACTGTTTAACCCTTTCCTGTTTTACAAAATTTTAGACCTGTCCAAATTCAAAGGTTTTGCAGACGAAAATTTAAAGTGGATTTAATTTGAAAAATAACCATTCAGTAGGGTAGAAAATAGTGTAGAAAAAGAAGAAATTGCTTGTCAGAAGCAATTTCTTCTGTTTTCACAATGTTTTCTCAATCATAAAATCAGAGGCACGTAAAAAGCAGGGATTAAACAGCAAAGGGTTTAGTAGCTTGGACTCTAAAAACTATTTGATATGAGTTTCTAGGTCACCCTCCTGGGACCAACTTCAGAAAAGAATAAAAGACTGTTGATCAGTCTTCAATTCTTTTCTGAAGCTGACCCCCAAAGATAATCTATCCAATACATTAAGTCCTTAATCCAGGGCATATTTCAATATTTCCACATAAACATGAGGGTAGCTAGAAGCAGGGACTCCCAAACTTTAAGGGAGTAGACTGCGAGGCTTCAGGAGTATTGAACTTAAACAGTGTTAACCAAAATTTGCTAATGATTTTCATTAGGAGACCTTCCTCAACATTGTGAAAGATCATGAGTTCTGAAATGTTACGGAACTATTACGGATCCACAACCTTAAGCGAAGACCCCTATCAGCCTAAGTGTTGAGTCTCTGGGATCCCATTTTGTTGATGGCATACTAAAAATCTACCATTACCCATAGATTGACTGATTGGAGGTTTAAACCACTTTCACCATTTTTTCAGTTATATCGCAGGTGCTGGAGCACCTAACAATGGATTTCTCTCACCAGTACAGCCATCACACCCTTTCCTTGCCTCCAGCTGCTATCTCACATCGGTCTACAATTATCGACACACTGGTGAGAGACAAATTAATAGTCGGAAAGAATGAGTGCTGCCGTCAAGGAACCCAGGAACACTAGATTGACCGTGACCGACACATTAGCAACTGCACTATGATCAGGCGGCTACCATTACCAATAGAACATAAGGGCAAAACAAGATGTGTTTGTATAAACACTTGTGTATCCAAAGTCACATTTTTTTTTAAAGTTGTCCTCAGGATAATTTAATTACCTAGTCAGATGATCCCCCAATGTGACCTTCAAAGACGGCTGACCTTCAAATTTCGATTGATAAGAGGAACCTTGGTGCAAAATAATAATAAGCATTGTAACTTAAATAGTTGAATTATTGAATATGCAAAAATGTTAACTTTACAGGTTAAGTTTTCACAGACATGCTGACAGACGGACACCCGTAAAACAAACCAGATCAATCAATGCTATATAGGCACTTACAATAGTGTTGCACTGACCCCTCGATATTGTCAGTCTTTTTATACGCTAGCATTGATTGATCTACCCATTGATGAGAGACAAATGTCAGAAAGGATATTTGCCGCCACCAGGGACCGATACATGGGATCAACACCCCTTTTTAACATTACCTTTCAGTCAAATTGAAGCAACATCATATCAGGACAGGAACTGAACTTTGGACTCTTTGATTGATAGTCGAATATGCTACCAACTGCACTAAAGCTGTGACTGCTTTGAAACAACAAGTAAATTATGAAAAGTTTAAAACCAAATCGTATCTATTTAATAAGGCTGCACAATTCTGATCATAATCACCTGCATCTACTCCAACATGAAGAATCAAGATTGACAATATGGTGTTTAAAGATTAACAGATAATGCTTCTCACAATTAATTCCGATATTTATGTAGAAAATACAGAGTTGGGTAGACACAACACCCTGGGGCCAACAGTGTAAATATAATGTTTCTGCTAGACTGTAAATAAAGACATCTGTTCCTCAATTATAGCAGAACTAAGCTGTCATGTTCCTCAAAATTATAGAACCCCAAAACACCAGCCATATGTCGATCTAAAATTTCTTATCGGGTATCAAACTGAAAGTGTAATTTTTGGTGAACACACTTGTGTGTTAGACATTGCACTTTTATCGTAACAGCTTGTGCACCTATCCATGGTTTCCTATCCTTTCTCAGCTGCCACCATAGCGCAGTTGGTTAGGCATAAGACTTCCAATCTGGAAGTCGTGGGTTCGGTCCCTGGTGGCGGCAAATATCCTTTCTGACATTTGTCTCTCATCAATGGGTAGATAATCATAAACCTATGTGAGATAGCAGTCGGAGGCTAGGAAAGTGTGTAATGGTAGTACAGGTGAAAGAAATACCAGGAATCCATTGTTAAGTGCTCCGGCCGCCAAAATATAACTGCGAGATTGTTGAAAGCGGCATTAAACCCATTCAAACAAACAAATCCTATCCTTTCTCACATCAGCATAGGCATATCTGGGACTTTAAAATTTATAAGCACTCAGAAGGCGACAACCAAAGAATACATATATAGGATGAAGGCAATATATGGACTGTGACAAAAGATGAATGATCTCTTACCCCTCCCTTTTTGTGATTTGAGCATTGGTGAATAATCGAAAACATCGAAACTACAGCTTGAATTATGATCATTCACCAACGACATTTAAAATGATTTTTCAACAGCGAATTATTTCTTTTACGCACTTATTGCGTAAAATGCGTTATGGGAGTTACGCCCTTGACCAGGACAACCACAATAATTCATCCGAGACACCAGCTTTTCATCCCACTATAGTCATACTACCAATCATATGTCCATTGGTGGATAATGCTGGGACCGTAACTCGGGTACCCAGGAATAAAATCAAAGAGACCTTCAACCAGGACAGGGAAATGTTCCTACTCAGGTCCTGAATCATTACCCACTACCTGACTATATTGTACAAACACTTTGTACCTTTGGGAATCAAATTCAGAAAAGAATCGAAGACCGTTTAACCCTTGACACGCTGAACCCGGAATATTCCTTCTTTGGCAGAAGATATAGACTAACATCAGCCTGCAAATATGTGCAGTCTGATGTTAGTCTACAACACCTGTTTCTCACTTTCAAACCAAAATCGTCAATAGATTTAGTTTTTCAAATAGAAATTGACCTACAGTTTGTACTTTCAGTGCTTTTTATTCTTTTATTTTGAGGAAATTTTAAGCCAAAATTTATTCAGCATGACACAGATATTCTGGCTTCAGTACCAGTGGGTAGTAATGAGAACTTTGGAACCCAGATGCAAAAATTCTACAGGTCAGCTCTATTGGTGGACAACTAACTAGTATCATATTGACTTTAATGACAAATAAGTGAAGCAGTTTGACATTAAACGATCCTGTTTAGAAGCCAGATTATTGTTAGAGAAGAAATTGCTTGTTTCAATCAATTTTCACAATATTTTCCTTACCTATAAAATCAAAGAGACCTTCAACCAGACTCAAGCACCTGCAAAGGAAAATATCTAACCCTTCTGCTGTTCACAACATATTCCTGCTGTAAATAAATCTTTAACAGACAGCGTAGACTTAGATCAGCCTGCACAGACATGCAGACTGACCTTATCCTACACATCCTGCTTTTTAATTAATCATAAAGGAAAAAGTTGAGTCATAATGGTTGAAATATCAGGATATTTAGAGACCATAATAATACAGACACAAAATTCAAATTTCAGCAGGATAAGGGTTAAGGCACTTGAGTGCCTCTGTGGCTGTCAAATATATTCAGAGATTGTCACATGCATGCACATTGCAAAATTGTTAGATCTCATTTATTGTCTGGTTTCATTCTAGAACCTTGTAACTACAGCTTAATTGAACTGTAGCTACCAGTTTTTTTTAATAAAACTGTTAATTTTTCAGAAAACATAAGCTACCTAGAATTAGTATGTCAGTTTAGTCACAATGATTATACATGTACAACGAAACCTACCTTAATTAAAATTTCATCAAATCATTGATTTCTATGAGAAGAACAGTATAGAATAAAGTACACATACATTCCTTTCTTCCAATTTCACAACTCTGCAGAATTCTGTGATCTATATGGTTTAACCCTGTAATTAGCACTATAATCTGTGTATTCCATATATGGTTAAACACTATAAAATAGCCCTGTATTTCATTTGAGAGGAATCCACCATCCTACAGACAATACATGATACAAACTGAGACAAGTGTCCAATATTTTCTCTTCATTCTGACCAAACTCCCTAATGCTCAAGATAGTGAGAGGGATTTGAATTTGACATGCAACTGCAGCTGAGCTCTGGATAGATAAAGACATCTTTACTTCACATGAAAAATTTATTCTTATTTCTAAACAATTTCATATTTTGATGCACTAAAGAATGAGGACCAAGAGGGTCTGCATTGCTCCAAGACTCCCTGTTGTTTCTCACAGAAGTACAACCACAACATTTCATCAATTTGTTTGAATGGGTTTTATGCCGCTTTCAACAATTTCTCAGTTATATTGCGGCAGCCGGAGCACCTAACAATGGATTTCTGGTATTTCTTTCACCTGTACTACCATTACACCCTTTCCTAGCCTCCGACTGCAATCTCACATAGGTTTATGATTATATCAACCCATTGGTGAGAGACAAACGTGGGAAAGGATATTTGCCACCACCTGGGATCAAACCCATGACTTCCAGATAAGAAGTCTTATGCCTAACCAACTGTGCTATGGTGGCTGCAAACAACATTTCATCAAAGAAACCAGCTGCAAATTGCACTTAGATACTACTTATCAATGGCCAATTGATGGGAGACAAATGATGTTTGTCACAATGACATTTGGGCCTGTGTGTACATTTCCAACAATTTCAAATATGCGCAAAGCAAAGACTCTGGCCAGTCTGTGCATTTGCACAGTCTGACCAGGGTCTTTACTGTGCACTTTGTAGATAGATTTGGTCTCAGAGTGCTTTTAGATAGTCAGGTATACATCTGGTAAATATACAGTGTGGTTGGTCCTGGGGCTACTGTTTCCACTTCATGAACACATGAAATTGTTGGAAATGTCACACACAGGCTAATCTGTCAAATGTCTGATGAAAGTTTACCAAGCAGGGATTCGACCTCACAATCTCAGGATTGACAATCAAATCAAGCTAGCTGGGCTTGGCCAATAAAAGCAACTTTCTTTCTCTATAAACTTTTTTACCTTATGTAACATATTTTAATTTTTTTAAACGGCTTTATTTGTTGTCTACAAGCCCTTTGAATTTGGACAACAATTTCGGTAATAGGTTGTTATCTGGGGCATACCTCAAATTTTAGACTCTAAAGGAGATTTTAAAAATGTTTTCCCTGCACTTAAGGGTATTCATTGTCTATATAAATATGCCAGAGTTAGACAGAAATTCAGCTTTAAATGAAAATTTGGAAAAACTTTATGAGAAGAGTATTGTTCTTTAGGGATTGAAAATGGTATTAATTTCTCTTAAAAAATTCTAAGTCCAGACATTTTCTTACTCAATATTTCTTGATTGTTTTGCTTCACAAAATATTTTGAGTTTGAGATGCTCTATATAACTTTTTTCTCAACATTTACTTAGAAAAATATTCTCATTACATTTTAACCCTTGTCTTGCTGAACCCTGAACATTCCTGCTTTGGCAGAAGCTATAGACAAACATCAGCCAGCATATATGTGCAGTCTCATATTAGTCTACACCACCTGTTTCTCACTTTCAAACCAGAATTGTCAATAGATTTAGTTTTTCGGATAAAAATTGAACTTCAGTTAGTACTTTCAGTGCTTTTTGCCCTTTGATTTTGATGAAACTCTTTGCCAAAATTCATTTAGCATGACAAGGGTTAAATAATTTATCCCAAAATTGTAGCATATCTTTGTTAAGTTCATTATTTTGATTGGTCAACACACTTAACTATTGTAAGAGCCTATAAATATATAGGCATATATAGGCATTTATAATAGCTCTGCAGTGATCCATTAATGCATTAAAAGCAGTTTTGTGATACTGACATAATATTTTGCATGGCTGCAAGCAGGTACAGTAAATGTGTATTAAGTGACCAATTACGGACAACCAAAAAGCGGTCATTAAAGAGAATGATCCCTTCGTACACATTTAGTTTACTAATTCACGAAACAAAATTTAGATTGAATATGTATGTTATTGCTAATTTCTCAATAATCCTATGTTGGTACAATCATCTCATTGAGACAATTCTAATGAGTTTTAACAGCATAGGATACATTTACGTTTAATTTTCCATCAAAAATATCTCCTTTTTATGGTTTTTAAATTTTCTTTTAAGATTATGAAATAATACCTGGAGGCTTAATACAAATGGTCGCATCATAGCGTCACTTGAGCAATTAGACTGACTGTATCTTCAATAACAGCTCAGACATGTTCAAGAATAAAGTTTGTCAAGCCGTCAAGCCCTACACCAACTGGCTGACTACAAAAGACTTTTTTCCCAAAACAGCTGAGCATAAATGGTCCCCAAGTAGTCTTAAGATTCTTTTTACCAGCACATTCCAAATATTTAAAGATATAAAGTGGCACATATGTGTATTTAGCATACTTATAGCAAACAATGGTAGCATCCCACTGTTAATCCCTCCACAGAAACCATTTTTATCTGGCTTAAATATCTGCCTAAATCCTCTTTAATGAAGCTTAATAATGGATGACCTTCAATAGGTGACAATTCTCCCTTCTTTCTTGCATTTATTATAACTGATCATGCAGAGAAATCAAAAATATCTATTTGCAAAGAATTAATAAGCTCCACAATAACTATGCATCTGATGATAAGTGACTTTATTTTTAAAAATATTTCTTAAGTGGTTTAAATTGATACATTTGTTACATGCCATAGCTAACTACTTAACAGATGGAGGTTGTTATTTAAATATTCTGTAAAAAATAAACAAAAAAGATTTGATACTGGCAATACCCTGTTCTGCATCTCTGCAATTTGATGGCTAAGTGCAAAACAGTTGTAACTGCCTATATGTTTATAGGCAGTTATAGTTCCGCAAGAAAGAGTGAGGTTCGAGAAACCGTTATCTCCTATCATTTTCAGTGTAAAATGATCTTTGATCACTCTCTTGAAATTACTGGTCTATACAACCAATTTTGATGAGCCATCTTACTACTGATCAAGCCAGTATAACAGATATATTGTCTACATTACATTTATGGTTTATGTGAAATAATATTGCAGTTAAGATCTTGGGTTATATTTCTTTTAACTTCTGTTTTCCAACCCACCTAAAGCATAAAACTTGCAATTAATTTACCCAACACATGCCAGGGTTCAAGCTTTCTCTACATCCTTCTTCATCATTAAAGCAAAATTTACCCTCAGTATTAGACCAAATTTTGTATTTCTGTTATGATTTTTCATCTTTCAAACTTTTAGGAGAAAAACATTGTTAAACTTTGATTACTCACATTTTTTCATAATATGCTTATATAATCCAGACCTGAAACTTCAAGATTAACAATGCAAATATGTAAAATATGTATAATTGTACCAATAAAAAAATGCCTTGGTGGCCTAGTGGTAAATGCGCTTGATCTGTGACCTGGAAGTCCTTGGTTCGAGCCTCAACATCGCAGAGGAGGTACTCTGCATTCATGGTGATGCCACGTGCACAGTGGAACCACAACACTGACCTTTGGCGTTTCTACTACGGTTCTAGAGTGAAGACTTATGATTCATGGTGCTCCTTCAAAGCTTTAACTTTGCTGATGGAGATGCTACAGTATTTGCGCTGCCAATTTATGGCAAGTTTCTGCCATTTGGTAACCAGTATACTGCTTTATTTGAGACTTTATTCAAAAATAGTTTTGTCTCACTATTCAGTTTCTTGTAAGCTTTCAAAGTGTAGATATGCCTGAAGAAAAGGGAATAAAGCAAAATGCAATTGTTAATGAAAATGTCCATCGAAGTATCTGAATAATGTATATCATTATTTCAAAATGAAAGGAATGAAAGCACTGGATGCTGAGCCTTGAATTTGTGCCATTTTGTTTTTGATATATCAATTCTATTAATAACTTAACTTCTTTAAAGGGAACAACCAGGAAGTAATGACTTAAAGATCACACTTACATTAAAAAAGATCAGTGCAAAACTATTGTAAGTGCCACACAATTTTGCACTGACCCTTTGAAATGTTAAGGCTAGTCATTACCATTGTCAATGCCTGACCTGCAAAAAAAGAAACATCTTGTTTTCAGCATGACAATTAGAATTAACATTTTTATCCAAGTATTTCAAGCAATAAGCATGATCGAGTCTCTGCTACTTCCATTCACATTCTACAAAACTAAAAACTGATGTAGACGATGCCTAGAGATGCATCCATCAGTTCATGATGAATTTCACAGACAAGCAAATAAAGACGTATTCCGAATTTTATATCATCAGCAGCCCTGCATGAAAGATGGGCTTATTTATTTACAGCTGATTGGTTAATTATTTATGTACCATAGCATTTTTCCTATACTTTTTTATCCATTATTTTCTCCAGTTTTTTGTTTCCATCTCAATATGAATGGTTATTTTGCTGTTCTTTGTAATAGCTTCTGACACTGTTTCCTTCAATATTGATTTGTCATATGCTCCTAGCTCAGTGCTTGCAAGTCACAGGAAACTTTTTCTAGACTCATGGCGGCTCATCTGGCAAAAGGGGACATTCTGAAAAATGAAGAAAATTTGAAACTTGTCAGACTGCATCGACTGTGCAGGCTGACCAGGGTGAACACTTCCTGTTCGTGACAGATTTCTGAATCTTAAATGGTAAATACTAATTCTTGTGTGTCTTTATTTTGTAGTGGTTACTTTTTTTCAAATACAATCTCAATTTGACCTTTGCTAAGTCCAACCCGAATTTATTCAAAATGCAATTGAGTTTAAAGACTTACCCACAATTTGACATATCGATGCTTAGCGCAAAACAGTTGTAACTGCCTATAAATGTATAGACAGTTAAAACTGTTTTGTGCTGAGCCAGTTTTAAATGCAAAATTATTTTACTCAGATCAGCAAGTACATCTGCACACCAGGCTGCACATTGCAATCAGAGTTTTCAATTTGCACAGCAACTGCTTTCAGCGTCTTTTTTGCTGTATGGATATTTCCATAAATCTACTTACTACACTCAAAATTTTTAAACTTTTAACAAATTCCTACAGTACAGAGTCATATATACCGTATTTCTTCTTATAATAGTCCCCTCCCTAATAGAAACACCCCTACAATTTTAATTTTGAAAGCCCACTTCAAATGCCTACATTTTAGGAACTTTTTTTCTCTAATTTGAGATGAACTGTTTAGAGGAAATCTAACTCTAATCAAAGAGAAAAGAGCCTAATAGGGATCAATCTCAATGATTTTTTAAATCAGAAAATGCATAAATATAAGCTCCCTGAACATGATATTTTTAGCTCCTGAGGGAGCGTTTATCAGGAGAAATATGGTAAGTTTTCCTTCTTAATTGTCCAATATCTAACTCCAGCACAGTCAGCAAAACCTAGTAGCTGCCAGCTTATCAGCTATATTGACATGCAAAAGATATTTCTGTGCATAAATTCAAGTCTGAATTTAATAGATTTGACCATTTTCAGGAAAATGCAGGAAGATCATATCAAAATCCATGCATGAAAACACAGTTTCATGCTCAATTTCCATCCCAGAAAAAACGTGAGAGATAAGCTGCAAGGGGTTTGTTTCCAAAGTATTGTATGAACATATTGTAACAAATTCTTTTTACAACGATTTATTCAAAAGGGAATCAGAGGCAATTCTTGCCAGACCAATAAAGAATACCATGATAGTGAAGCTTACTTAATGAAATGAGACAAGACTTAGCTTTAACCCTTAATGTCGCATGCTGAATAAAAAATCTTCGAAAAATTATAACAAAATCAAAGTGCTCAGAGCTCTGCATGCACTAAAAGTGAGTGGGTACTCCTTTTGAAAACTAATTTTTTTAATTTTTCTTGTTTCAAAAAAGGAAAAATAGGAAGTATAGACAACTAGAAAGCCATGAATGGCTTGAGTCGCTCCACAGGCTTGAAATTCTTGTAATATCAAATCTAAGTTTTGACTAGATTTTTAGATATTTAGGGTTCTAATGATGTTGAAATGATTTTCAAAGTTTCCACTATATAACATATAGAGAAATGACCACAGCCGATAAAAGACATATTTTTCATCCAATGACAATAATTTTTGGCTGCATGATAATGAGTCACCCAAGGATCATACTTATGAAGTTTTACAGATATCAATCCGTTACAATCTGAGAAAATGATTTTCAAAGTTTCCGCTATATAACATATAGAGAAATGACCTCCGCCCATAAAAAACATATTTTTTATCCGATCACAATAATTTTTGGAAGACTGATAAAGGGTCACCCAAGGATCATTCATGTCAAATTTGGTTGATATCTATCTGTTAGATTCTGAGAAAATGATTTTCAAAGTTTCCATGATATAACATATAGAGAAATGACCTCTGCCCATAAAATACATATTTTTCATCCGGTCATAATAATTGTTGGTAGACTGATAAAAGGTCACCCAAGAATCATTCATGTCAAATTTGGTTGATATCTTTTAGTTAGATTCTGAGAAAATGATTTTTCAAAGTTTCCACTTTATAACATATAGAGAAATGACCTCTGCCCATAAAATACATATTTTTCATCCGATCACAATAATTTTTGGTACACTGATAAAGGGTCACCAAAGGATTATTCATGTAAAATTTGATTGGTATCCATCTATTAGAATCTGAGAAATGTCACTTTTTACCATATTTGGAAATAAGCCACGCCCATTAAATCCATGTTTTTCATTGGATCAAAATTTCTTGAACAACTTTGAAAGAGGGTCACCTAAGGATCATTCCTGTGAAGTTTGGCTGAAATTCATTTAGTAGTTTCTGAGGAGAAGATTTTTAAAGAAAAAGTTTACGACCGGACGCACGCACGGACGGACGGACTGACGGACGGACGGACGCACGACGGACACAACGCCATGACAATAGCCCCAGTGGCTTTCAGCCAGTGGAGCTAAAAATCAGACTACACATTATGTGCAGGCTGATGTTCCTCTATAATAAACGCTTATAATGCAGGAATATTCCGGGTTCAGCATGACAAGGGTAAACAAAGAAATCTTGTATGCTAAATTCTAACACATCATTAACTGAATAAATTCAAGGTAAATCAGTTAACAACAAAACGTTCATGGTCAAATAAAAAATGTATGTCCTGAAAATTACTTGCAATTTTTTATACAATTTCAGAACTAATTAGAGATATTGGCCTTGTCAGAATTGGTATATCGTTTAAAGAAAGGCAAAATCCGTGTAAGGTCACATCCAAAATATGTGACTATAACTTGATCTCTTAATATTTTTTGAAGACAGAGCAAACAAGAGCTGTCAGTGTAAGATGACAATGCCCCCGACACCGCTTTGATAGTAATAAGGAAGTTATGGCCAATGTTAAAGTTTTTGGACGGAATGACGGACGGACGGACAGACGGACGGACAGACGGATGGACAGACGGACAGACGGACAGACGGACGGACGGACAAGTCAAATTTATTATGCCTCCCTATCGGGGGCATAAAAAGTTTTTCATCAATAAAGTTTGGACAGACACACTGACTCTGTCACAGATCATTGCAACATTAAACAACAAGCCACTATCTATAATAGTGCATGCAGTAGATCAATAGAAATTTAAAGAATTTTCTTCAGATTGAATTTTCATAAGCAGAACATGATTGTAAATGTCTAGTCTAATTTTTCAATATAAATCTAACTTGTTTTGAGGAATCTCCAAATCTGTTTACAACTGATAATGAATTTCAGAGATCAATCCAATGAATACCCTGTTGAATACCAGACATCATTTTCTAGAATTGTAAGAGATATTATCACCACAGAAAGAGCAGCTAATGGACATGATGCTAATGCCGGTTTTAGATTATCTTGGAAACCATCAGCATCTTATTTGAATATCATTTATTATTTTAACACCCCATTTCTTGAGACATTGAATGAATGCAGTAGGGGATTTCATTATGTTCTTGATTCCTTGTTACCTTTTTGTTTGACCGACCTTAAACCTTGTAACATATGCTGAATAATAATGATTTGATTAAATGGTATTTAAAGCCACTGTTAACAAATTTTCCATCGCAGAGGCTGCTGCACCCCGCAATGGATTCCTGCTTTTTCTTGCACAAGTAAGCCTCAAGCTGCTATCACAATTCAATTTAGGATTTTCAATCCATCATGGTGGGAGACAAATTTTCGGAAAGGATATGAGCTGAAACCTTGGATCAAACTCTTAACATCCCATGTTTGTACATTGGGAGTCTGATGTGCTACCAACTCAGCCATGACAGGAGCAATTACTTGTACTGCTGAATAAAGACCTTAGTAAAATTGCATTAAAATCAGTCAAGAAGGCACTGGATGAACTTATTGTGAGTTGCTATTTCATTTTGAAAATACAATTCTGAAATTTTTCCAGGGCTTGAACATCCTAATTGGTTAAGAGTGGGCTGCACATAATGTGCAGTCTGATTTTTGTCTTTACCTCTGTCCAAGCAGGAATATTTTGGGTTCAACATGACAAGGGTTAACTTTAACCCTGCCACAGATGTCATTTGCTATAATACTGCCCAGATAAGTAAAAGCAGCATACCAGGGTTGCTTTAAAGAGAAAGCTAATCCAACCAAAGTAGCCACAACCCTTTAAAGTTTAAGAGTTTAAACAGTTTTTGATTATCTTAGAATAGTTTTGAAACTTAATAGCATAAATTCCCCACCCTTACTCCTTCAATTTTAGGCTGGTCCAATTAGAAGAGCTTCCTATGCAGAGACAATCGTAATTGCTATAGTTTTCAATTACATCTCCAAACAGTTTTGTTTGTTTTGTTTTTTTAATAAGGCTTTTTTTCACTCCTTTTAACATTCGCACTTCCTATGCAGAGACAATCGTAATTGCTATAGTTTTCAATTACATCTCCAAACAGTTTTGTCTTTTTTTTTTAACAAGGCTTTTTTTCACTCCTTTTAACATTCTTTAACTGTTTTGTTGTAAGTTTATACCAGCTGGACAAGGGTGTAACTCCTGTTACGCAATTTACACAAGAGTGTAAAAGAATTTAAATAATCATATGTTGAAGAAAATTGTTGATGAATGATCATAACATCGAAACTACAGCTTATTCAAGCTGTAATTCGGATGTTTTGATTATTCAGTAACGCTCAAATCATAAGTATAGAGTCTGCAGACGGAGGGCATCCATCTTTTGTCACAGTCCACATATCGCCTTTATCCTATATCTTCTTTTGTTGTCACCATCTGAGTGCATATATAAATTTCAAAGTCCTAGATACATCTATGCTGGAGAATTCAGACCAAATGTGCTATGACAGTGGTCCAAATTTGAAGAGCTTTCCATGTAACGAACATTGTATAATTACCAAAGTTTATGGTTATAGTCTAAGAACTCAAACTCAGATTTACTCTTTGTTATTACCTAGGAATTCAAATAGTTTTACCTTCATAAGAAAAGATAAATCTGTTTGACCTGTAATAGTTCCCCAACATTTTGAAAGTAATGAACTTTTACTGTGTAAATGGAGGTTTCCTAATGATTTCATTAGGAAACCTCGGTCAACAATATGAAAGTCCTGTGTTCTGAAAGGGGGAACACAATTATGGGTCCACTACCTTAAGATGAAACCACCCCGAAGGAAATGGCACCCTGCTGTGTTTGAGTACTTCTGAGCAAAGCGCATGTCATATTTAAACATTTGCACTTGTTTTTGCAACCTGAACTCAGGCCAAGTTGCAGGGTGCTGACACCTCAAAACACAGATTTGAATCTTTATATAAAGGCTGCATACAAGTTTAGAAGTCATTAAAAACTTTTTGTATTCTTGTCTTTGATTAAATTTCACTTTTCCACATATTTTACTGGCTTTTACTCAATATTTCAGAAAGAGGTTTGTTTTTTTTTAAATAACAGACAATATCTTTTTAAAAGGCTATATATAGTTATGCATCAAATTTCATTCTCTTCTGATATAGCAATTGAATACTATTATCCAGTTACCCATATCATTATTCTCTCTTGGTTTGCAAGTTAACTTTCTCTTATTTTTTGCACTTCCCTCAGTTTGAACAGAAAATTTTATGAAACACAATTCATGCCAATATTATAAGTTACTTATGATGATAAATCCTATTTTACTCCTTCTCCTGAGGCTTGTTTTACTTAGGATCATTTTTTGTGTTAGTCAAAAATTAAAGTTGCTTCTACAGTAGTAAGTAATCATGGAATTCTGCTATGCATTATCTCATTTGAATCGTCTTCTAAAGACGATTCCAATGAGATGTTACAAGGCAGAATCTAACAATGAATGAAAGCACCATGTACAATTTGTGATTTCACTTACAAATAATTTCGTAATAAGTTTAGTAAAACAGGCCCGCAATCACTCCTTTTTCCTGCTGTACACAAAGCTTCTACAGACAGTATAGACTAAGATGGGTTTGTACAGATGTATATTCTAATTTAAGTATACATTGCAGTGATTTCCACTTCAAACTATTATGTGAAACATTTGCACTTTACATATTTTAGAACATTCAAGTTCTTGAACTTTTTTTTTGCCATGGATTACATCTTTTCATGTTATACTGACCTTAACAAATATTCAAAAACAAAAACACCACAAACACAGAGAGACAGAAGCAGGTTGCCAAAAATTGACTCCTTCCTAATCCATGGTTTAACTTACACTATTAACTTATTTATAAACTAAATACAATACAATAATACTAAATCAAACCCTTTCTGAAAACGGTTTCAATTTCTACAATCTGAAATCCAATAACCCGCTTCCCTTTCAAATTTGGAGTAAATATGACAACTGAGCCTTAAACTGAAATAATGTTGCTTAACTCTTTACTTATAAATACAGTGTGTAAGTTTAGAAAAGAACATTTTTAATGGAATTTTTAAGTCTAGGTTTTTGACAGTTTAAAGTGCATCAATACTTCCAACCTGTTTTTTTTTTTTTACCTTAATTCTATATGTATCAACTATTTATCTTGACATTCCAAACCATTTGTAAGAGCCTGTAATTGCAAGATGATTAACACCACTTTCAACAGTTATCTTATATACCATATTTATCCTAATAAACTCTCCATGGAGTGATACAAGGTCTTCTACAGGGTTTTCTAAGTAAAAAATGCAGGGGTGCTACTGTAAGGGAGGGTACTATAATTAGAGGAAATACAGTATGGCATAAGTTTGGTGCTGAGACATCGTGGGTTCCTGACATTAATCTTAACCCAGCTGGAAGAACATTGACATCCTATTATAGCAACTAGAATGTTGCCTGATTCTGGGGTTTAACCTGAGACTGTTCAATTCTTATACTGCACCCTACCTACTGCACTAGAAGGCAATTGCCCTTTAAAGAATAATTCATAATATTATGGACTTTTTAAAAATATGTATTGAAATAACCATGCCTAACTGAACTTATCTAATACATGTAAATCATTGTTGGGCAGTTAATTTAAGCAGTCCCTATTTAAGACCTTGAATAAAGCAGGCAAGTCATATTTTCTTCACAAAGCTGTAGTTACAAGGTTTAAGTAGCCTACTGACAATAGGGAATTTCTCCTGATAAATAATCTCAGTAGCAACCAGAGCATTAAAGAGATCAAGCTTTCTTTTTAACCCTTGTCATTCTGAATAATAAACCTTAGCAAAATTATATCTAATCAAAGAGCTGAAATGTCTGTATTTTCTTATTGGGAATCAGCATTTGAATCTGAAAATTTGATTTCTGAAACTTTTCTGGTTTACAAAGGAAAATCTGGTTGTATGGACTAAGATCAGACTGCACATATGTGCAGTCTGATATTTGTCCATACCTCCTACCAAAGGGGCAATATTCTGGGATCAGAATGACAAGGGTTAAGTATATTTTGTTTCCTGTATGTAAGAGTAGGGGGAAAAACTGTAATTTAATCATTTCTACAGATTGCCAAGAATTTAACTTTTAATCTATGTCAATTTTAGTCATATCAATATATTTTTGTAATACTATATTAAGTTTAAGACCGAGATCTAATCAATGAACCCAAAACACCCGTAACACGATACTGTTTACTTGTATAGAGAAATTAGACACTTTCATACTATATTGGAATTTCATTGAAATCTTAATCTCTTAACAAGCATAACAGGGCTTAAATTCAACCCTATAAAATTCTTTACACTTTGATTTTAACCTATTACATGTATATATAAGACATTGATCAGCATTTTGAAAGAATGAAAAATGTAGATAATTCATACTGACGTAATGAAAATGAACACTTAGAGTCAAACAGAAAAGAAAGCATTGCAAGAAAAGTAGAAATTGCTTTTAATAGCAATTTCTCCTTTTTTCCCAAATTGCTTTAAATGCCATATTTTCTTTAATGCATCAAGATATTCTTAAAATGCTGTCAATCCACATCACACTATTTCAACCCTTATTGCTAACTTTCTCAAACTCAGTTAAATATTATCAAACTCTTTAAAACTGATCCATACTTCCTTAACTCTCATAGTGAAGCAAAGCATTGACTCAATTTACCGTAACAGTAACATCGATTTTTAATTACAAGTTTAATCACAAGTTGTCACATATTGTCAAAGAGTCTCTAACTGTATCATGCTATGATAAATCCTCTGTAGATGCACCATTTATTAATCAACTCCTTAAATCTCTTAATTTCAATTATCTAGCTGTAACACTCTATTTTCAACTCTCTTCATCTGTATGTAATATACTCTCTTTAGCAGTAACATTCTATTGTCAGATTCTTTTGATTGCAAACTTGTGTTAGCTCTCTCTAGGTGTAACAAATCTATCATCAATTTCTCTTGCTGTATCATACTTTATTTCATTCCCTCTAGCTGTAACCTTTTTTCAATTTCTCTTGCTGTAACAAGTGTCTTTAACTTTTTCTAGCTGTAACCATCTTTTTTCGTTCCTGTTGCTGAAACATATGTCTTTTTAACTTTCTCTAGCTGTAACAATCTTTCATCATCACTTTCTCTTGCTGTAACATACTTTTTTTCAACTACATGTATCTCTATCTGTAACGGTCTTTTATCAATTTAATCTCTTAATCTCTTTATTTCAATATACAGTTGTAACTTATCTGTAATATACTCTCTTTATCTGTAACATTATACAGTCAGATTTTCTTGATTTATCTCTTTCTAGGTGTAACATATCTTTTTTTTTTAATTTCTCTAGCTGTATCATACTTTTTATAACTCTTCCAAGCTTTAACAATCTATTTTCAATTTCTCTCACTTACATGTTTATTTATTTATTATTTTTTTTTTTTTGTTATTGTTTTTTTTTTTATCTCTATCTGTAATTATCTATTATCAATCTCTTGTGCTATATGCTATATCATTCTTTTTTATCTCTCTCCAGCTGTAACAATTTCAATTTCTCCTGCTGTAACAATCCATTTTCAATTATCTTGCTGTAACATTCATATTTTTTTTTACTCCTAAAATCTAGCTGTAACAATCTATTTTCAATTTCTCTTATTATAACATTGCTTTTTTAACTCTCTCTAGCTGTAATATTCTATTTTTAACTTCTCTCCATGTAAGAGAATTTTATTTACTCTTTCTAGCTTAACAATTTCATCATAAACTTTTCTTGTTGCAGCATTCTGTTATTCTGTATTTGAATTTGAGTTATAAAAGAATTGAAGACAGTCTTCAAATGAGCCCAAAAATTTCCATGAAACTCACGCAAGATGTGTTATTTAGGCAGTTCAGGCTTAAGTTCTTATTGGTGATTGTGTCTAAGACTGGCAAAACATGTGCAGTGCCCTTTACATTTTTCAAGTTTCAGTATGAGCTATGTTACAAATGATAAGTGCTTTAAAAGGATTGTTTGATAATGCAGTGAATTATTTACACAATCATTCTAAAGAGCAAACCAATTTAAAAGCCTTATTGACACTGTTAAACAGATTATTTTAAAGCCCCTTCATCTCATTTTACTTCCGTTTGTTTCCATTTCATACCTTTCAAAAGTGAAAACTTGAGGTCGCAAATTCATTGATGAAAATTAGAGAATAACTTTATTGGCATTTGATTACATGAACTTTCAACAAAATGAAATAAGGAAAATATTTCTACATTCAACCAATGAAATCGTAAAACCTTCAAATTAAATGCTACAAAGGGGCAGAAAAAAGAAACATGATCAATATGGTATGGTTAAAGTTTGGGAAAATATGATACTAATTGAAACATCCAGTATTTTTGTTTATGTTTGTGTCAGAAGTCTTTAAACAAGATATCAGGACCACTGATACATCATCCCATTAGTTTCAGAGTTAGATTAATAAGTACATTGGAATTCACAGGTACTCACAATTCCGAAACTCACAGTACAGCTGAAAGGATTGAAACAAAGTACATTGGAAATCATAGGTACTCACAATTCCACAACTCACAGTACAGCTGAAAGGGTTCAAATAAAGTACATTGGAAATCACAGGTACTTACAATGCCACAACTCACAATACAGCGGAAAGGGTTCAAACAAAGTATATTGGAAATCACATGTACTCACAATTCCAAAACTCACAGTACAGCAGAAAGGGTTCAAACAAAGTACAATGGAAATCACAGGTACTCACAATTCCACTTCTCACAGTACAGCAGAAAGGGTTAAAAAAAAAGTACAATGGAAATCACAGGTACTCACAATTCCACTTCTCACAGTACAGCAGAAAGGGTTCAAACAAAGTACATTGGAAATCACTGGTACTCACAATGCCACAACTTACAGTACAGCTGAAAGGGTTCAAACAAAGTACATTGGAAATTGCAGGTACTTACAATTCCATGACTCACAGTAAAGCGGAAAGGGTTCAAACAAAGAACATTGGAACTTTCTGGTACTCACAATTCCACAACTCACAATAAAGTGGAAAGGGTTCAAACAAAGAACATTGGAAATCAAAGGTACTCACAATTTCACAACTCACAGTACAGTGTTAAGGGTTCAAACATTAAGCACAAGAATTTTCTTTCTCAAATATAATAAATTAAGAAACTAATCAATGGCTAAGGGTGAAACAGTTGTAACTGCCTATAAAAATATAGGCAGTTACAACTGTTTTGCCCTTAAACATAAAAATGAAGAGCACACAAATTCAAAGGCAAACACCATGAAACCAGAAGTGCCAGTGATGTAATGATAGATGAACACATATCTCTACCAGTTGATGCAAAGAATGATGCGTTTCAGACAATTTAAAATGCCAAAATCTGATAAGGAATTAAAATTCCTGGGTGTAATGTGAGCAAAAATACCTATAACATTAAGACAGCATTAGCATTATCTCTCGGGGAAGAGAGAATCCTTGTCGAACAAATTTAAACCAAACTACAGGTGCAAGACACATCACATTCAATCTTGCACAATCTTACTGTGCACCCCCTTAATACGTCCCATTATATTAGACTTAAATTATAAATCAAAGGCCAGAATTCCCACAAATATTGAAATAAGCTGCCAAGTAACAAGAGCACCTCCTATGGGTGCTTGATATTCAGCTGTTGGTTGCTTATTCAAGCTGTAGTTATCAAAGCTGCATTAACAATCTTGAAATTGCCCATCCTCAATTTTTTTAAACAAAATGGCAGAAAACTACGGAGCACTCATCCGATGTTAAAAGAGTGCTCTGATTCTTAAGTTTGATTGACTGCAGCAACCTGTTAATTTCTTGACCATTCTAGAAAATTTGTCAATGATATAACCAGTTTGTAAAACATTTACAATGCTAATATTGTCATTTTACATATGTTTGACCTTGATGGATAACCTTAACCTTGGCAGATGACCTTGGTATCAGTTGCAACAGAAGAATGCTTTATATTGTCATGCTGACTAAGAGAATTGTATCTTTAAAAATTTAAAAGTGTTATTTTTCTTTTCTTTTTTTTAGCTATCTCGAACAGACAGACAGCCAAATAGTTATGGACACACACCAACAATCGTTTTGCACTGGTCCAAAATTTCATATGCCTAAATATGTTATACTAAAACTTATCTTTTCATATTCAGCTCAGAAATTAATTTTACATTTGTTTATAGCAACCTGACTGAAAACTATTCATTTACTTAGACAGATAAATTATACCTACTATTTCTTTTTTCCCTGAATTTTAGATAACAAAATAGCCTTTGATTTTTATCTTTCTTCAGGCAAAAAAATTATCTTTTCTGCTATCATAAACAATAAGGCTTTTATTCCAGATTCTCTCAGTTCCCTGAAAGTAGATGCCAATAATTATTTTGGCTTTAGTGCAAGACTGTACTAAGTGTCTTAACATTGTAAAGACACATAGTACAGTCTTGCACTGAACCATTAAATAATGCAAAATCATTGTTCATACTTAAGCTCATATATACCAAAGTGCTGAAATAACAGAATCCCTCTATCAGTTCGTTCAACTTGCAAAGCCTTAGGTCAAGGTCACTGACTTGTTTGTCTGATGCAGTTTGATCATCCCTTTTCTAACCTTAGCTTCTTTAGGTGGACAAAACCTGGAAACTTCAAATTATTAATACTGGAAATAAGTAGGTTTTCATTTCCAAATAACCAGCACTATGATAGTTGCAATTCCTTTTAGGGGAATACTTGTGCTTTTTTTCCAGAGATATATTATTTCACTTTGCAATTGGAACACTCAATAAAACAAGGGGACCCTGAGGGCCCTAAATCGCTCACCTGATATTTCAAGTAAATTAAAATTAAGACTCCATTTCCTATGATATGGCATGAACCTTCCCATTTTCAACAGAGATCATTCTTGTGACCTGGCAAACATTTAGATCAAGTTTCATGAAGATTGGACTATATTTGTGGCGTTTGGAGCTCTTACGAGAAAATTGTCATTAAGGCCCCTTTTCCCATGATATGGCATGTGAACTTCCCATTTTCAAATGAGTTCATCCTCATAACCTAACAAACATTCCGACAAAGTTTCATGATGATTGGACCATATTTGTGGCTTCTAGAGAGAAAACATAAAAATTGTCATTAAGACGCATTTTCCTGTGATATGGCACGGATCCTTCCCATTTTCAATAGACTTCATCCCCATGACCTAACAAACATTCTGACCAAGTTTCATGAAGATTGGACCATATTTGTGGCTTCTAGAGTCTAAACAGGAAATTTGTCATTAAGGCCCTTTTTCCCATGATATGGCACAGATCCTTTCCATTTGAGCAATTTTCATAAGGGACCAACCAAGGAATATTTCTGCCAAGTTTGGTTGATTTTGACTCATAAGTTTAGGAGGAGATGTCGTTTAAAGATATTGTTGACAAAATTGTCATTACGGCCCCTTTTTCCATGATATGGCATGGATTCTTCCCATTTTCAATAGACTTCATCCTCATGACCTAACAAATATTCTGACCAAGTTTCATGAAGATTGGACCATATTTGTGGCTTCTAGAGTGTAAACAAGAAATTTGTCATTAAGGCCCCTTTTCCTGTGATATGGCAAGGATCCTTTCCATTTTGATCAAGTTTCATGAAAGGACCAACCAAGGAATATTTCTGCCAAGTTTGGTTGATTTTGACCCATAAGTGTAGGAGGAGATGTCGTTTAAAGATATTGATGACAAAATTGTCATTAAGGCCCATTTTTCCGTGAAATGGCACGGATCCTTCCCATTTTCAATAGACTTCATCTTCATGACCTAACAAATATTCTGACAAAGTTTCATGAAGATTGGACCATATTTGTGGCTTCTAGAGTGAAAACAAGAAATTTGTCATTAAGGCCCCTTTTCCCGTGATATGGCACGGATCCTTTCCATTTGAGCAATTTTCATATGGGACCACCCAAGGAATATATCTGCCAAGTTTGGTTGATTTTGACCAATAATTTTAGGAGGAGATGTCTTTTAAAGATATTGCTGATAAAATTGTCATTAAGGCGCCTTTTTCTGTGAAATGGCACATCCTTCCCACTTTCATTAGACTTCATCCTCATGACCTAACAAACATTCTGACCAAGTTTCATGAAGATTGGACCATATTTGTGGCTTCTAGAGTGAAAACAAGAAATTTGTCATTAAGGCCCCTTTTCCCGTGATATGGCACGAATCCTTTCCATTTGAGCAATTTTCATAAGGGACCATCCAAGGAATATTTCTGCCAAGTTTGGTTGATTTTGACCCATAAGTTTAGGAGGAGATGTCGTTTAAAGATATTGTTGACAAAATTGTCATTAAGGCGCCTTTTTCTGTGAAATGGCACGGATCCTTCCCATTTTCAATAGACTTCATCCTCATGACCTAACAAATATTCTGACCAAGTTTCATGAAGATTGGACCATATTTGTGGCTTCTAGAGTGAAAACAAGAAATTTGTTATTTAGGCCCCTTTTCCCGTGATATGGCACAGATCCTTTCCATTTGAGCAATTTTCATAAGGGACTACCAAAGGAATATTTCTGCCAAGTTTGGTTGATTTTGACTCAAAAGTTAAGGAGGAGATGTCGTTTAAAGATATTGTTGACAAAATTGTCATTAAGGTGCCTTTTTCCGTGAAATGGCACAGATCCTTCCCATTTTCAATAGACTTCATCCTCATGACCTAACAAATATTCTGACAAAGTTTCATGAAGATTGGACCATATTTGTGGCTTCTAGAGTGAAAACAAGAAATTTGTCATTAAGGCCCCTTTTCTCGTGATATGGCACGGATCCTTTCCATTTGAGCAATTTTCATAAGGGACCACCCAAGGAATATTTCTGCCAAGTTTGGTTGATTTTGACCCATAAGTTTAGGAGGAGATGTCGTTTAAAGATATTGTTGACAAAATTGTCATTAAGGCGCCTTTTTCTGTGAAATGGCACAGATCCTTCCCATTTTCAATAGACTTCATCTTCATGACCTAACAAACATTCTGACCAAGTTTCATGAAGATTGGACCATATTTGTGGCTTCTAGAGTGAAAACAAGAAATTTGTCATTAAGGCCCCTTTTCCCGTGATATGGCACGGATCCTTTCCATTTGAGCAATTTTGATAAGGGACCACCTGCCAAGTTTGGTTGATTTTGACCCATTAGTTTAGGAGGAGATGTCGTTTAAAGAAAAAGTTGACGCCGTGACGGACAGACGGACAGATGGACAGACGGACGCCGGACAACGATCGATCACAATAGCTCCCTTGAGCACTTTGTGCTCAGGTGAGCTAATAAAGAAACATCGAGATATTCATAACATATGTGTTTTGCTTACCTTCAGTAATTTTTAAAATACATATGGTAAATTAACCCTAATCCTAGAACATCCTGATTTATGAGTAACAGAGGAAGAAAACTTTGTAGAAATTCCTTGTAAACATGTTTTTGGTTTTGCTATAAAATCTTTCTTCATTATAATACATGTATATACATTTTATTTACTCTCATCCTGAAAAATCTTTCCAATGCATAAGCCAACCAGATTGGCATTAGATACTAATAAGCTTATTCATGCAAAATCTATGCATGAGACTTTTCAATCAAAGGTATAAAGATAGAGAATTCATTTTAGATTTCAAGTTCATGCAAAAGATTTCATTACCATGGCCCAGCCCGAAACAGTTTTCACTGCCTATGATGAATATAAAGGAAGATATAACTTTTTTCTGCTGAGCCATCAAAATTTAGTGCCTATATAAAAATATATTGATGGCTGAGCACGAAACAGTTGTAACTCCCTATATGTTATTATATGTTTATATATGTTTATATAGGAGTTACGACCGTTTCACGCTGAGCCATCAGATTATGTTTTGTTTACTCACTTGAATTGAATTCTTGAAACAATTCAAAAGAGTACTCACAGAAAAGGGTTTTATTGTGAAATTTAATTTTTCAGCTGTGGTTTCATACCCCCCTTACTGCACTTGTCATCTTTCAATAAATTTGAACTGAAAACAAAATTTTAGTCAACAAACCTTTGATGGAAGACATTCATTCCTCTGAAACACCAGATATATATTTTTTTTATTTCTCCAATTTCGCTATCTTTTATTCCATAAATTTGAATTTATCTCCAGTTCCCCTCTAAACTATAATGTGGCCAAAACAGACTAATCTAATCAGTCATTCTGAAGATATTTTCTTCTGAAGCCTTTAACCCTTTTTCTTCAAGCTACCTTGTGGTGCCAAGTAGATGGAACTCACTTGTTGAAAAATACAGAACAATTTTCTACAATCATTTGTATCTGTAAGTAGTAAGTTACTTATTTCACATACAAATTGACTCATATCGGTCTTCAAAAGTGCACTTATTTTTAACAAAGATCGCTAGACTAGCAGTTTCTAAAGATAAATCAGCAAATATTCATTAATTCAATTTGTTGCTGTCAAGGTTGCCAGATTTTTCTTTATTTCATGCACATATGAAATTAATTGACACAAAAACAGACTCAATTATAAATTAAAATTTCTTGTATAAATCAAAGGCTCAACACAATACTGTAGTTAGTGCCTATATAAATATAGGCACTTCAAACAATGTTGCGCTGAGCCCTCAATGAGGGTATAGTGCAACTAGAAAGCCATGAATGGCTTGAGTCGCTCCACAGGCTTGAAATTCTTGTAAAGGCAAATCAAAGTTTTGACTAGATTTTTAGATATTTTGGGTTTTGCTGATATTGAAATGGTTTTCAAAGTTTCCACTATACAACATATAGAGAAATGACCTTTGGCCAGTGGAGCTAAAAGCTTTAATACTAGGAGCACTTATTCTGTTTGATGGGTCAGGGCAATACTATTGTAAGTGCCTATAAATATATAGGCACTTACAATAGTGTTGCACTGATCCCTAGTTGTTTTAGGCTGTTAGGCCATTTAGTTTTGTATACTGGAAGAATTTAGGTGACATGGTTAACTGTATGGTTACTGTAATGTAGTCATAATTTATGCATTCTTAAGAAAAAATTTCAACATCCTTTTCAAAATGGCAATATAGCATATTAAATTAATTATCTTTCAGACAGAAGTTTCCTTGTTTCTTTATACTCCTCTTTTGATTTGAGTACATAATTTAAAACATATTGGGCACAGAATAAATGAAAGATAGGTAACAGAAATTTATTTATCCAATTAAAATCTTTAATTCAACCCACTATGAAAAGCCATAATACCAGATGAAACAAGATGTGTTGTAAAACACTGATTCCGAAAAGGAACACTTAGAAGTTATTTGGCCTTGATACTGGTGTCCTTGAATTTACCAGATGACCTTGACCCAAGTATCTGTAGATTGAGATCTACAAGAATGTCTAAAATGAGCAATGTATCTTTAACGGGTTTAAGGTAATTTGAATATGTTGATAAAAATTGGATGAGTTTTGCTAAGCTTCTGTGACCTTGATTTTAGTAGATGACCTTGAACTTGT
This sequence comes from Fragum whitleyi, assembly GCA_948146395.1. Lineage (NCBI taxonomy): Eukaryota > Metazoa > Mollusca > Bivalvia > Cardiida > Cardiidae > Fragum > Fragum whitleyi. Next base: position 50,316,504 of record OX411546.1, read on the forward strand.
CAGGTTACACTGCCTTAGTATCTGAAGATGAAAATCAATGACATCAATCATCATGCAAAACATCAATGCAATGGATATTGAATAGGCTTAAAGAAATTGGCAATTAATGTTTATTTATCTGGTTAATTCCTCTAAGTTTGACCTTGACAGATGACCATGGCCTTGGTATATTCAGATGCTAATTTATAAGATCTATCATTATGCAAATTTTGGTTTAGTATGGCAGACAGATGGACAAAATTATAGTATGACATACATACAATGGTCAATCAATTGATATACTCTTGATTTATTCACTTGAAACGAAAATTCTGACCACTAAGTATTATATTTTGAGTATCAAAAACTGAAGTTTAATACAAACAAATTGTTTATCTGTGAAGTGGTACAATTTGTCAGATATCAGACAATTCAATGTCTGATTTAATAAGAGTGCTGTTGGTATAACTTTCCTACCATTTCAATATAAATAGCTGCTGTTCGAAGGCCAAACTTGAATTGTTCAAGAATACCATTTCTATATTCCACAGTATATGACTTGAATATAATACATTGACAGCTCAGCCAGATACGGTTGTGAACTGCCTATAACTGTTTTTATTGCCATGAAAGCCATTACCATAAGCTTATTACTTTCACTCAGAATATTGAGTGTATTTTCTGCCAATTTGGATTTTGCGGTCAAGGTATTATAATAATTCCTATAAAACAAAATTAGGTTTCAGTGCAAAACTATTGTAAGTGTCTACAAATAGAATATTTCAGTAGGCACTTGCAATAGTTATGCGTTGACTGACTCAAGATTTTCTTTTATTTTTAGCCCGATCTGTTTGGATTGAAATCTAGTAAATTGAATAGTAAGCTAACCTATATTTTCACTTCATTGAAATGTCTTTATATGAAAACCTTCCATTCTACAATTTGTCATTGTATTGGCCTTTGGTCATCTTATACTATCATAGTCAGGAGACCTTGTGCCCTTGAATCTGACTGAATACACTTCAAGAACTTGAATTCTTTTTTTGAAGGTAAATCATTTTGTGGCAGGAAAAAAATGGTGTTTTAAGGAAACTTATCACTATCATTGTTGAGCAACAAAACTTTATTTCAACTTGATTATAACTTGATTAACAAGATTACATCCTAAGGGTGCCTTCACTTGGCTGTTGATTGCTGGATGGTGGATAAATACAAGTCAAAAAGAGAATAATGTGCACAAAGTGCATCTAGAGTTATCCCCCTTGATATATAGCTTGCTCTTTTGATACACACACCAGATGGTCCTTTTCATGTATGTGATGGCTCTCATTTTGCCAAAGATATTAGGACTGCTCTTTATAAAGCCTGATCTTACTCTAAATTTTTAGGGGGGCTCGGTATTATAAAGAACAGAAATAATAGCATGCTTACCCAAAATGCTGTATACAAACTCCCTCCATTTTCTGTGTTTGATATAGCTCCAAATATTTTAAGACCACAAATTAAGATTTGTAACACTGAATTCCTGAGTACTGTATATCTATTTATTTATTTGAAATATTCACTTTCATTTATAAGATTTTCAAGCAACACCAAAACTACTTAGAGCCCAAAAAACTTCCTTTCTTGTAAAGAATAATAAATCAAGTAGTCATAACACCCCTCTATAAAAAGTTCAAGAACTAGTTCTTGAACATTCTAGTATGTACAATGGCAGTTCAATAACTACTAGAACTAGGTCAATTTAAAGAACTAGTTCTTGAACTTATAAAAGTAGTTCTTGGAGCAGTTCTAGAACTAGTTCTTGAACTAGATTAAGAACTGGTTCTAAGACTAGTTCTTGAAGTTCTTTAACTTTTCAATTTCTAGAATGTTCAAGAACCAGTTCTTTAACTTATTCACGAGAGATTCTAAAAGGGCATATCAAGCGTTTGTGTCTCTGTCAAAGCATACATATCATTAATGATAAAGTATGTATGATTCTAATTTGATTCTTAATTTGAATATGGTTATGACTTTCTTGTTCTAAACCACAATCAACTAATTTTAGTTTTAACATTGTATTTAGCTGAGTCAAGGTCACTAATAAAGGTCAAGTGTTAAGAGATAGGCCTGTATATAGAAGTAAATATAAAATAAAGCCAAATTCTTGGATTTTTGAATAATACAGGTAAGGTGACTTTGATTAAATAACTATACAACGAACATAGGTAAATTATTGAGTCATGTTTACAGGTTACAAGTTTCTAGGTCAAGGATACCCTACAAGGTCAATTGAGGGTTTAGTGCAATACTATTGTAAGTGCCTATATAGGCACTTACAATAGTATTGCACTGATCCCTCAAAAAACTCAGATGTTAATATGGCACATAGGGCCTGATAGACAAGTGGACTGCAAAATTTATTTTGTCACATATGTCCCAGTTAGAAGATCAAGAAGAAACAAGCAAGAAGAAATATTTGTTAGGTCTTAGCTCTAATCCCACAATGTCAATGTCACACTGTAGCTTCTCTGCAGTCTTAAACTGAGCATCATGCAGGCTGTTAATTCATTTGTAACTTAATAGTCAAAGTGAAATTTGGTCTCCTATTTTATATCCCTGAACCACATGTTTTAATTGCTATTGCACTTGCAGGCTGCCAAGTATGAGAAGGGTTAACTTGTATTCAAACATACAGATCTTGAATTTTAACATAAATTGTACCAAATTTATTTTATTGTGTTTGAAAAGCATACAGTGCTTGAGCCCTCATTATGTCAAGAATGAAAGTAAGGAAAGATGCATGAATCAAGTTGTACACATAAAATGATAATAATAATCCGGTTGACACAAGAATAATTCCAACTTCACACATTTGCTTACATCCACTTGTTTAAAACATGAAATAAAATTGTATGAAGCTTTACAATAGGGACTGAAATGAATTATTCATAAAGAAATAAATCCATCTTGGGTCTCTTTATGTCTCATTTTCTTTTACACTACCTCTCAACCCTTTTTGTTAATGGATAAATTAATCATTTAAACAATTATATTACATTATGAATTTTGAAGAGATTGCACAAGACCTATACTATATATATATAATACGTACTTAGTGTTTTGTATGAGAAAAAATGTCTAACGAGGTCGAGAGAATTGATCATTTTCGAGGCTATGCCGAGTTAGATATTTTTCATACAATACACTAAGTATGTATTATATTTATCTTATAACCTCTATTTGTCTTGTTTTCGTCGATGTTTCTAACTGAAATGCAAGTTTCTAAAATAACCGCACTATATCATTGTTCTAAAAATAACTATGTGATATCATAAAAAATATCATACGGGATGTTATCACACTGATATTTGTATAGTTATAAGATAAAAATAGGTACACAAAATGCACCAGTAAAAACACTTTTATGACAATGCGTTTATACCAGAAGGATGATGCTCAGCTGACTTTTAGATTTCAGACACTTTCTCATGAAAGCTTGCATGATCAAATATTCCAATTAATTTAAACTTTTTCAATCAGTTATACTTATTGAAGCCTTTTTTTTTTAAGTACGAAAGATCGAGGGCATTACATTATTTTCACTTTTCTGTAATTTCTATCTTTATAGTATATCATAGTCTTTCAAGATACTCTTACTTTTGGCTTTTCAGTACCATGATTACATTTTCGCCCCACCCCCTACCCCAAGGGTTTTCTAAAATCCAAAATGTAATCTCCTGGAACTCATAGAATTTTTGTAAAGATGATATATCAGCTAGAACGGCTTTGTCTTAAACCTGCAAGTAATAAATCTCATTTTCATGATGCAACCTTCATCCCAATTTCATATATGGTAAAACTTGCATTAAGTGACCCGTAGGACCCAAATATTTTCGCTAACATTATAGAGAATGGTTGCTTTGTATGTCTCTTGTTACAAATAAGAAACATTATTTTGGTTGAATAGGCATGTAGTTGCAAATTTCTCTATAATTTTGTGATGTTCAATCTCATTAGAATTTGACTCTATGAGACAATTCTATTGAGTTTTAACAACAAAGGAATAGGCTATGATAATTTTTAGACAAATAATATCCTCTTTGTAAGATATTTTGATTAACGGGCAGGGGATTTTGAAAACAGTCACATCATAAAATGGTCATATCATAAAATTGGTCGCTTAATAGACATAGTCTTGGAGCAAGACTGACTGTACACATATTCATAGGTTTCAATAAATTAGCTTCAGCCACTGACCAATAGGCACCAAGCTTGCAAAGAGTTCTCATGTAGAAATTAGAATTTGAGTGACAACTTCTGACAATGGGAGTAAATTTACATCCATTAATTCAAGCATTATATTCATAAAGTAATAACATAGTTATATTTCATTGCCCTAACAAATAATTCATTTTGCTTGAGCTATTTTGGAAGCTTGTCAAACCATTGTCTAGCATTATGAAGAATTAAAGCGGAAATACTCGAACATATACATTATTCATTTAATCTTAACAAAATAATGAATATTGATTCTCTCAAACTACTACTACTGTTCTTAGTACTTTTTTCTAAGGTTATAAGATTGTGACCTTGACCTTTGACCACAATTTGACCAGGACAACATTTGTGTGAAATTTCAGGGTCCTTCCTGAAATGATTTTTGAGTCAAAAGCTTTCCATCTCAGTGATAATGAAATATACAACCAAGTTTCAGATTTGGATTAAAATGAAGACTCATTTAAGACGAGCATAATAAATTTCACATGGACAATTGAAATTCAGAAAAGGTTAACATACACTTCTCTGAGTTACTTCAAAATTAATTTGCAAATAATAGACAATATCAAAAGGGAGTATTTTGATCAGATAGTGCATAACTGTTTCAAGTGCATACTTATGTATAAATTACATTTTCCAAATGAAAAAAAATGACAAACAAGATTCTGGAACAAGGCATATTCAACCAGACAAATGAGAAGTATGTGATAAATGCATAGGAAGACTATGTGCCATTAATCACTGAAGAATAATGGAAACAGCATTGTCATTGGCTTCATTTTGCTGTCTTCAAGTTCACAACAGGATGATAATCTAGGACTTGTTGGCTTTTTTAGACTGCCTAAAATATATACCCCTGCACAAAAAATTCAAGACTTGGGTCTTGAAAAATCTAGAATGTCAAAATTTCTAGAATATTAAATTATTCTGCTGTCTTCAAGTTCATAACAGGATGATAATCTAGGACTTGTTGTCCTTTATATTCAGATTGCCTTAAATAAATTACCCCTGTGGAAAAAGTTCTAGAACTGTTTCTTGAAAATTCTAAAATGTAAAAATATTAAATTGCAGTCCTTGAACTTCTAGAGCTTAGTTCTTGAACTGGTTCAAAAACTAGTTCTAAAAGTTCAAAAATGAAATCTAGAAGTACAAAAACTAGTTGAAGAAGCTGTGCAGCCATTAAACATTTAACAATGTTCAAGAACCAGTTCTTAGTAAAGGCATATTCAACCAGACAAATGAGAAGTATGTGATAAATGCATAGGAAGACTATGTACCATTAATCACTGGAGACTAATGGAAACAGCATTGTCATTGGCTTCATTTTGCTGTCTTCAAGTTCACAACAGGATGATAATCTAGGACTTGTTGCCTTATTTTCAGATTGCCCAAGATATATAGCCCTGCGGAAAAAAATTCAAGAACTGCTTCTTGAAAATTCTGAAATGGCAAAAAATTCTAGAATATTAAATGGCAGTTCTTGAACTTCTAGAGCTAGTTCTTGAACTGGTTCAAATTATTTAAAGATCAACTTTAGACATTATATAATGCTATAAATAGAGGATATTGAATGAGTGGGCATTGAATAACGAATTTTTCAAACAAGTCATATTAAAATAGATACTAGAAAGCCATGAATGGCTTGCTTCACTCCACAGGCTTGAAATTCTTGTAAAACAAATAAATGCTTTGACTAGATTTTTAGATATTTGGGGTTCTTCTGGTGTTGAAAATGATTTTCAAAGTTTTAACTATATAACAAATACAGAAATGACCTCCACTCTTAAAAGACATATTTTTCATCCGACCACAATGATTTTTGGCTGCATGATAATGGGTCACCCAAAGATCATACCAAAAATGTTTGATTGATATCCATCAGTAACATTCTGAGAAAATGATTTTCACAGTTTCCACTATTTAACATATTGAGAAATGACCTCCACCCATAAAATACATATTTTTCATCCAATCAAAATAATTTTTGGAACACTGATAAAGGGTACACTCAAGGATCATGCCAGTGAAATCTGGTTGATATCCAAAAATTAGATTCTGAGAAAATGATTTTCAAATTTTCCACTATATAACATATAGAGAAATGACCTCTGCCCATAAAATGCATATTTTTCATCCGACCACAATGATCTTTTGTAGACTGATAAAGGGTCACTCAGGGATCATTCCAGTGAAATTTGGTTGATATCCATTAGTTACATTCTGAGAAAATAATTTTCAAAGTATCCACTATATTACATATAGAGAATTGACCTCCGCTCATAAAATGCATTTTTTCCATCCGATCACAATGATTTTTTTAGACTGATAAAGGGTCACCCAAGGATCATTCATGTAAAATTTAATAGGTATCCATTGATAAGAATCTGAGAAAACTGACTTTTTACCATATTTGGAAATAAGCCACGCCCATTAAATCCATGTTTTTCATTGGATCAAAAATTCTTGAACAACTTTTAAAGAGGGTCATCCAAGGATCATATCTGTGAAGTTTGGTAGAAATTCATCCTGTAGTTTCTGAGGAGAAGATTTTTAAAGAACAAGAGGACCAAGATGGTCCTAGATCGCTCACCTGAGTCTCTATGACCCCTGGGACATCACATTAATTAGATAGGCAGATTTCAAAAAGAAGATAATTGCCTAAGATCAATACCATGCAACGTTTTCAGCGAAGAGCAAGACAGATATGCCTTTTTGCTCTTTCATTCTATGTAAAAAGGGTTGCGCCCGGATGAAGCCCAAATATGATCCTAGGGTCTTGATATGAACAAACTTGGTAGAGGTCCACTAGATGATGCTACATACCAAATATGAAAGCTGTCTGCCTTCTGGTTACAGAGAAGAAGATTTTTGAAGGTTTTCATTTTTTTACCCTTCATGCTCATAAGAGATAAAGGGATGCATCCGTGCAAAGCCCAAATATGACCCAAGGGTCTTGATATGAACAAACTTGGTAGAGGCCCACTAGGTGATGCTACACACCAAATATTTAAGCTGTCTGCCATCTGGTTACAGAGAAGAAGATTTTTAAAGATTTTTGCTCTTTGATTCTATGTAAAAAGGGTTGGGCCCGGGCAAAGCCCAAACATGATCCTAGGGTCTTGATATGAACAAACTTGGTAGAGGTCCACTAGATGATGCTACATACCAAATATGAAAGCTGTCTGCCTTCTGGTTTCAGAGAAGAAGATTTTTGAAGGTTTTCATTTTTTTACCCTTCATGCTCATAAGAGATAAAGGGATGCATCCGTGCAAAGCCCAAATATGACCCAAGGGTCTTGATATGAACAAACTTGGTAGAGGCCCATTAGGTGATGCTACACACCAAATATTTAAGCTGTCTGCCATCTGGTTACAGAGAAGAAGATTTTTAAAGATTTTTGCTCTTTGATTCTATGTAAAAAGGGTTGGGCCCGGGCAAAGCCCAAACATGATCCTAAGGTCTTGATATGAACAAACTTGGTAGAGGTCCACTAGATGATGCTACATACCAAATATGAAAGCTGTCTGCCTTCTGGTTTCAGAGAAGAAGATTTTTGAAGATTTTCAATTTTTTACCCTTCGTGCTCATAAGAGATAAAGGGATGCACCCATGCAAAGCACAAATATGACCCAAGGGTCTTGTTATGAACAAACTTGGTAGAGGCCCACTAGGTGATGCTACACACCAAATATTTAAGCTGTCTGCCATCTGGTTACAGAGAAGAAGATTTTTAAAGATTTTCGCTCTTTGATTCTATGTAAAAAGGGTTGGGCCCGGGCTAAGCCCAAATATGACCCAAGGGTCTTGATATGAACAAACTTGGTAGAGGTCCACTAGATGATGCTACATACCAAATATGAAAGCTGTCTGCCTTCTGGTTTCAGAGAAGAAGATTTTTAAAGATTTTCATATTTTCACCCTTTTTGTTAAGGGTAAAGGGAAAGTTAAGGGTGGATTTCATTTATTTGAACAACTTTGGTAGAGCTTGACCCAAGGAACATCCCTGCCAAGTTTCATCAAGATTGGCCATCTGGTTTAGGAGGAGAAGATGTTTAAAGAAATTGTGGACGACGCACGACGGACGACGCACGACTGACGACGGACATTCTACGATCCCAATAGCTTACCTTGAGCACTTCGTGCTCAGGTGAGCTAAAAAGGTTACGACCAGACGCACACACGGATGGACGACGGACACAATGCCATGACAAAAGCCCCATTGGCTTTCAGCCAGTGGAGCTAAAAACGAGGCTGCACAGAGTTTCTATCCTTTTTTAGATGACATGCTTAATAAATTCTGTATTCTATTTGCACATTAATTTTATATTCTATTTATTATATAACCGAATTTTAGCGAAAAGCATCAAATTCTCTAAATTCAACATTTAATTTTCTTTGAAACGCCCTTTAAAACTGACTTCACAATGTATTCATTATTCATACTATATTTTAGAGGTTACAAAATAGCATTGCTATTCTTGCTCTAAGCTCATTTGCATAGTTATTCCACTAGTATGAAAAAAAAATATTCAACGGGGTTATTTCGATCCCACGACGTAGGTTAGAACTTCACCCATATTGACACAATGATACAATTTAAGGTTTAAATGAAATAGCTTAGAAAATTTGAAGCTTTTGTTGTGAAATATGAATTATATAGATTATCATATTTTGAGAATGTTACATACCACATGAATTAAGGATAGGCATTCAGCATGCAAAAAACTTTTTGTGGTTGTCGGAGAAAAGTGCATTGTATAGATTAAACAGACCTTTAAACAGCTAGATCTAATAAGCTGCATGCCAGCATTGCACATTAAACTCTAATTACTTGGCATAAAACTGATGCTTTTCATTTAAATTTTGAACAAAATGTAAGAGTTTCAAGATGCCCAATTTCTTATATGTACCTTCTTCAAAATTTATACATGGATGCCTCCAACTTTTATTAAGCTAGAGTCCATTCGATTAAATGTAAGGAGCAATCATTTTAGTCCTTGATGCTAAACCAAGAATATTCCTCCTTTGACAGGAGCTATAGACAAACATCAGCCTGCACATATGTGCAGTCTGATGTTGGTCTTCACCACCTGTTTCCTATTGACTTTCAAACAAGAATTGTCAATAGATTTTGTTTTTTTCAAATAAAAATTGACCTACAATTTCTACTTTCAGTGCTTTTTGTCTTGAATGCAAATTTTTAGCCAAACTTAATTCAGCATGACAAGGGTTAAGCAGATTGTAGTTTTTATTTAAATCCAAAAATTGAAACAGAAAGAAAGATAAACATTACCACATGAGGCCTTTTAAAGAGCCTACTTCGTCTCATTCAGTTTTAAACAGTTGCAGTCAGATCTTGGTGTAGGGATAACTCATTGTTAGCTAGAAAGCTTATACATTCATAATTATGTGAACTGATAATCTTTACAAACAGCTATCATACATGAATTAAGGGCACTTAAGTATTCCTGTAGTAGTGTCCAAAAGTCATTGAAAGGAACAGAATGTGTAGAATTACTTTTATACATCAATGAATGTAAAACAATGTGGCAAAAGATACACCAAGGTTGACTTTAACTGCTTGATGGACATGGGCTACGTCTGTAAAGTCACTTAAGTGTCCTGCCAAAATACACTACCCTCCTTTGTAGGAGCTCAAACCAGCAACCACCAGATTACGAGTCAAGCACACTAACCAATCAACAAACAAGCCTGCTGGATGTATGAACTAGAAAGCCATGAATGACTTGAGTCGCTCCACAGGCTTGAAATTCTTGTAATAGCAAATCAAAGCTTTGACTAGATTTTTAGATATTTTGGATTCTACTGATGTTCAAAATGATTTTCAAAGTTTCCACAATATAACATACAGACAAATGACCTCCGCCCATAAAGGACATATTTTCCATCCAATTAAAATTATTTTTGGCTGCATGATAATGGGTCACCAAAGGATCATATTTAGAATTTGATTGATATCCATGAGTTATATTCAGAGAAAATGATTTTCAAAGTTTCTACTATATAACATATAGAAAAATGACCTCTGCCCATAAAATATATATTTTTCATCCAATCACAACAATTTTGGATGAAATTCATCCAGTAGTTTCTGAGGAGAAGATTTTTAAAGAAAAAGTTTACGACCGGACAAACGGACGCACGACGGACTCAACGCCATGACAATAGGCCAAGTGGCCTTCGGCAATTTGATGAGTAGAATAATGGATTTTCTTGGGCATTTCACTTCTCCTCAATGAGATTTATCCACCTGTGAAATTTCAGGATTCTAGCTTGCAACTTCGAGATATGCTCCGGACAAAAATGGTCTTTGTACAAACAGACAAACTGTCCTACCAACAAGTGTAAAGCAATATACCCCCTCTTCTTCGATGGGGTGCATAATAATTTTTCTAAATTAAAACAGAATGAAAATTGTTATAGTTACCTATATTCTGTTTCTAGCATTTCATCCATAGTTCTGAAAGATACAAGAAAAAGTTTCATAATTTTCTCTTTCTTTTTTAAAATGTCTTGATAGTTCACAAAGAATACTTCCATGGTTAGGATCTTGGGCTGTGCAGGCTTACCTCAGAGACCATTTTGTGTCAATGGCTTAGCACAAATAGTAAGTTTTGTAACTGTGTATATGTTTTAGGCAGTTACAACTGTTTTGCATTTAGCAATCAGTTTGCTTCCTTTCCAGATATAAGGAATAAAGTATGTTCATATAGTGCATAAAGTCTTTAAAATTGTGTACCTCTATGCAAAAAGGGACCTCCTAGGTTGTGCAAAAGTGTTGACCCTGGTCATGCAGAATGTTTGTAATTTTTTAACCACAACCAAAAATTTAAGTCAAAGTCACATCTAAAAACTAACTGATCACAGCTACAGACCTATTGCATAGAGTCACCAATAACCTTAGAATAAGAGACCCACTATATTACGAGAAGGGTTGAAACTCAATTTGTTTGTCAGTTCAGTTCTGAGAAATCAAGGCCTTGCTTCATTATTGATGTCCATTTCATTTGTCTCCACGATAACTGTCACACGCAGGTGCTACATTTATCAAAACCCATCACAGCTCCGTTACTGTTTCTTTATTGATTTAATTGATAGCAACAAACCAGTGAACACAATTGTTGATCAATTATCTTTTTTTCTCAATAAATAGAATGCTAAAAAGAGCATCATCTACAAGTGTCTAGCCTTGGCTGTTAGGTGCTGGATAGTGTACAAAGATCCATGTTGATTTAGAGGCATAGTTTGCAAAAACTTAATCTGGAGTTATCCTCCTTAATAGTATGTTTCTCTTTTTTAAGTGAACATGAATCGAGGGTTCAGTGCAACACTATTGTAAGTGCCTATAAATATATAGGCACTTACAACTAGTGTTGCACTGACCTCTTGATTTGTTCCAAGTTTCAAGTGAATACCTTCAGTGACACATGAGTTATTACAAAATATCAAAGTTTTTGCATGATGACAACCATCACGAAGATGACAATGACAGCAACAACAAGGCTCGAACATTAAGGGAACCTCAGTTTTTCTTCTATTACATGTAGCTATGCTTATATGCATTGATGCTATTTGTCATGAAAATAGAGCAATCATAACCCCAATGAAAATCATTGTGTGTGTGTATTTCCGTTTATTTATCGTCACTACCGACTAGCACATGCCCATATCAGCAACACCCCCAGAAGACGGTTAGTTGTTACGGGGGATAGTGCATGGATACATGACGAAACTACTGCTGAGATCTGCTCGTCATAGAGCACTGTCTCATGGGGCCTTGGTTTAACGTCTCATCCGAAAGACAATTAGTTTTGTTAGTGTACCAGCCCGGGAATCGATTGATTGATTGATTGAATTGAGTTTAACGCCGCTTTCAACATTATTTCAGTTATATGGCGGCGGCTGGAGCACCTAACAATGGTTTCCTGGTATATCTATCACCAGTACAACCACCACATTCTTTCCTAGCCTCCAGCCGCTATCTCACATAGGTCTACGATTATCAACCCATTGGTGAGAGACAAATAGTCGGAAAGAATGAGTGCCGCCGTCGGGGATCGAACCCGCGAACCCCGGGAATCGAAACCACGCAGTCGAACTTCAATTGTATCACAGCAACACCTGGTTTTATGGGTAATCATTTAAAGAGACAAGGGACATTCTATTAAAAGTGTTAATTGTGCCAGGGAAAATGGTCTAATTGGTTGTCATTAAAGACCGCTTCAGTTTAAGATAAAAGAGAATTTACAATGGACATAATTTAGTCTTCAAATGCAATATACCCCAGTACTACAATAGTAAGATATACCAATTTATCTCAACCCTTTTGTTGTTGGTTAATTACATTTTTCTGCTGGACCCAAAGCATTGACAGCGAGTTCAGACTAAGAGCAGACTGAACTGACATACAGCCTGATTTTAGCGTAAATTGTCTGCCTTCTGCTTAACCCTTGTCATGCTGAACCCGGAATATTCCTGTTTTGCAGGAGCTATAGACCAACATCAACCTGCACATATGTGCAGGCTGATGTTAGTCTACACCACCTGTTTCTCACTTTCAAGCCAGAGTTGTCAAAAGATTTAGTTTTTCAAACAAAAATTGGCCTACAGTTGGTACTCTCAGTGCTTTTTGCCCTTTGATTTTGATGAAAAGTTTTAGCCAAAATTTATCCAGCATGACAAGGGTTAATTATTGTGGGAAAACCTAGACTTGTCGAAATGGCCCAAAAATTGGCAATTCTTTGAAACATGAGGACCATGATGGTCCTACATCTCTCACCTGAGTAAGTCAACTCATAACTTGTCAATCAAGTTATGAATACCAGAGATTGTTTATGTACATTTAGGGTAGTTTTGAAAGAAACAGACTTATTTTGTCCAACTGCAATTTGATTTTTTTTTAATTTTCGTAAATTTTCAACCTTTCTCTTACCATGGCAACCAAAGTTATTGATGGAATTGAATTCTTTTAACAACTTTAGTAGACCTACACCTTAAAAGCATCCATGTCAAGTTAAAAATTGATAGGCCCAATGGTTTAGAAGAGGATTAATTTATTCTAAAATATCTAGCAATTTTTGGCCTTTCCATCCCAATGGAAACCAGAGTTTTTGATGGAATTAAATTCTTTTAAAAACTTTTTTCTAGAGTTTTACACCAGGAACATCTCTGCCAAGTTAGCTTGAGAACTGTGGCATGAGAAGATATGAACTTTTGCAAGCCAAGTTCTCCACAGATCCCAACTAGACATGTTAGTCCAGAAGGACACATCTAATAATCTATCTAAAATAACTTTCATTTGATATTTAACCCTTGTCATGCTGAATAAATTTTGTCTATAAATATTCATCAAAATCAAAGGGCAAAAAGCACTGAAAGTACCAAATGTAGGTCAACCTTTATTTGATAAACTAAATCTATTGACAATTTTGGTTTGAAAGTGAGAAACAGGTGGTGTAGACTAACATCAGACTACACATATGTGCAGGCTGATGTTCGTCTATAGCTCCTGACAAAGCAGGAATATTCCGGGGTCAGCATGACAAAGGCAATTAAAATATATAGGCAGTTACAACTGTTTTGCATTGAGGCATCTAGTCAATATTCTGTGAGTCCAGGACACATCCAATAATCTATCTAAAATAACTTTCATTTGATATTTAAAACAATAATAAATCTAGGACCCTCCTCAACAAGACAATTAAGATTTCTGAACTTTATTGCTTCCTCCCAAGATTCAAGTTTCCTTTTGTATTTTTCCAGGGGGAAATTGCTTTTTTCTCTTCCTATTTTTCTAGGTGATGTATTTTTGATTATGGGAAAATGACATTTTTCTTCTTTAGACAAAAATATTTCTCTCTTATGAAGATTCCACATCATTTATAATTTTGAGGGAAACACTTACCTCCATGTTGATGGGTAAGAGCTAAACTATTGTAAATTTCAAGCCAGAATAAAATTGATGGAATCCATTAAAATCTGAAGTTTTTCCTGTTCTAATGAAGAATGTGAAGAAATTTACCAGCAAAATTTGTGGACAAGCTAGGGTGAGGATAATTTGGTCCAATTCAATCAGTGATTACTTCAGTGGATACAAGAAGTGACACTAATTCCATTGGTTATCAATCAACAGGGAGACACAGAAAAGAAGATATCAATCCAATAGTTACATCCAAACTTGTCCTAGTCCTTAATGAGAGAACTGGAAAATAATTGACAATTTTTTCGGGCAAAATGTGATCGAAAACTTGAAATTACTAAAGAAAAATATGCCAACTATCAAATTTACAATTTAATTTGCTGAATAGTGATCATTACAAGATCAGTATTTTTTCCTGTTTTAATGAAGCATGTGAAGAAAATTTACCAGCAAAATTTGTGGACAAGCTAGGGTGAGGATAATTTGGTCCAATTCAATCAGTGATTACTTCAGTGGATACAAGAAGTGACACTAATTCCATTGGTTATCAATCAACAGGGAGACACAGAAAAGAAAATATCAATCCAATAGTTACATCCAAACTTGTCCTAGTTCCTAATGAGAGGACTCAGAAACTAATCCACAATTATTGAGGGGCATAATGTGCACGAAAATTTCACTTGAATTGACAGAAGAAAAATAAGGATATCAATATCAATGAGATTAGTACTTCACATACTTCCATGCTCAAGAGATTTATTTCAAGCAAGTTTAAAAAAAAGGGGGAAACAATGCCTTCTAGTACTGTTTTTCAACCATAAATTAGGACACAATAAAATAAAATAAAATATCAAAGTCAAGTTTATTTATCATCAAACTTTGCACAAAGCCCATAATATACAAAACATTAAATGATCCCCAAAACACATCATTTGCATGTTGTACTCAGACAAGCAAATAATCTGATATTTTTCCAATCAGGAAAGGGCAAGTTTGTCCTCAAGTAACGTACCTTCGCTGGCCTCTAAAATTAGTATTAGATCATAGATGACAGCTAATAGAGCACCAGACTATTACCAGCCATATTTACAAATTAATTCCCAGTGCATAGATAATGCCATAATTAGTAATGATCAATACCTCATTTGGAAAATCCCGCATTTTCTGGGATTTTTATGGCCGTAGACATATTGTGTCAGAGCCCAGAGGTATTTAGCAGTGCAAAAGATAAAGTAAACATGACATTCTGGATTGCAAATTTAATTTCAAATCTAAATTATTTAATTCTAGTTGTTTCCTTCAAGCTTGGTGCATTCTGATTGGATAAAAATTGGTTTCTTTACTAAATGAAAATTTCAAGTATGCAGCTATATTCTGTGAAAAGTAGTCCATTGAAAATCTATGAATTTATCAATTGTATCAATCTTTAGGATTTGTTTCATAATATCAAATTTATAAGAGAGGAATTATAAGAGATAAATTATTGATTTCATGGAAGTATGGAACTAAGAACCTGATCACATCATATATGATTAGGTTTTTACTTTCATACTTCCATGAAACAACAAAATACTCTCTTCATCTATTAAATGTGTAAATTGGCACTAGAAGTCATTATATTTTGGGGCCTATCTGTTCATAAAATTGCTATCAACAATCATTGACAATGAATCATTATGTGATCTGTAACACAAAAAAGGCCCATCTGGGATCTATGCTACTTGAAATGTTGAAAAAGAGATAGGTTAAAGAGGTCACATGAAGAACAACTTTTAAAAATTCTCTCTACTGGAAGGTAGAATGCTCACTCTGACCAATTTCATAAAATTAGCCAAGTGCAGGTAGTTTTGACACATAGGACAGCCTGAACAATCCATGCCTTCTGACAAATATTGATGTATAACACACTAGCGAGATGGCCCCTTAAATTTTTGCCTTGTAGTTACAACAGTTTCACACTGAGCCTTCAAAATACTAAAAGGTTTGAGCTTTCAACTAGTTAAGAGATTAAGATTTTCTGATTTCTTTTCATATACTATATTCTTTCCAAATTTTTCACTATGGTCAAAATTTTCCTTGCCAATATTCATATTTTAGTTTCTTTATTTCTGTCCAAAGATACATGAGGACAATAAAAGGACATTCCTTCATTTAGAAGTGGCTTGATCAATTATTGGTTAACACTTTCCTGTTTTACAAAATTTTGGACCTTTCCAAATTCAAAGGTTTTGCAGACGAAGATTTAAAGTGGATTTAATTTGTAAAATAACCATTCTGTAGGGAAGAAAATAGTGTGGAAAAAGAAGAAATTGCTTGTCAGAAGCAATTTCTTCTTTTTTCACAATGTTTTCTCAATCATTAAATCACAGGCACGTAAAAAGCAGGGATTATACAGCAAAGGGTTAAGAATGAGCAGAGGGACACACTAGCAACAACAGACAACTTGCACAAGACTTTGAACATTATAGGGTAATCAAAATAAAAAGCTGTTGAGAAAATTTGTGTTCGGTAGTGAAAATATTATTTGAAAGAAAAATTTTAGTTATGATCACTGCAATGTTATTGGCCAAAAATAAGCTATAGGATTTTTCCCTAAATGAAAGCTTAAATCAATCCTCTATCTATCTTTTTATAAAGGTGGCAAATTGCATGTGCCAAGATTTCCTGGTTAAAAGTAAATTGCAGTGGCATATATAACTTATTGCTTCACCTCTGCATTTTCATCCAATTCTGTTACCCTTACCCAAACAATTTTAATCAGTTTTCCATGACTTAAATTAAATTTCTTTGTAGATCTGCACAAAACGAGGGAACAGTGCAACACTATTGTAAGTGCCCATAAATTAATAGGCACTTCTAATAGTGTTGCATTATGACCCCGCAAAATACTGTGGGCGAGCAAATTTCCCACTAGATTTCCTTTTTCTACCACAAATTTTCATTGATTAATTAAGTTAACACAAGATATTTCTTATCTTTCCACAATATTTTCTCAAATACAAAATTTACATGTATATTATGAAAGCCTGAGACTGTACCAAAAGGGTGGAAGCTAGCTGCAAATAATAAATCCACATAATTGACAATAACAGAATCAGAGATAGAGGGTGTAGTTTGGATTTCAAATGTGAATATTTCAATAGTCCTTAAAGCTTGCTCAAACCCAATGTTGTGGGTACTCATTGGAATTGTCTCCAAGAGACAATTCAAATGAGTACCCACAACATATGGTTTCATTGAGAAATTAAGATTTTTGACAGATATTTCCCTCTCTTATCATTGTACCTCTGAATAACAACTAAACATTTTTTTGATCCATCTTCAATATCAATAATATTCACAAGATTGACAATTATATTTTGTCATGTATGTAGTATTGAAGATTGATTCAATATTATAAAATTGACCATGTATTTTGACCATTCAACATTTATTAAAGAAACAGAGGCCCATTAACTCAGACAGCTATAATAAAATAAATAACAAGAAAATAAGTTAAATCATAATCATATCTGTTATTTCTGAAATCAATGATTCAAAGACATAAAAACTCTTTTGAAATTAAAGGCAAAATATCATTATCTAGTTTTTTTTAATCCCCCATATGGCTAAAACTGCACTTGATGGCTCAACAGTCATGATTTTAGCTATATTATTTACATTTAGGTCTATGTACTGATGATCCATGATGATCCGTGCCAAATATAAAGGCTGTTTGGGGGCTTAAGTTTTGAAGAAGAAGATTATAATGGTATCTTATTTGATCACAGTCCTAACTCCTTATGACCCCCCTCTGGTGCTCTGCCTATGGTATCCCAAGTGTTTAGCTTTTTTATAAAAGGTCGATGGGCTAATGGTCCTTGCCAAATATCAAGTCAGTCGGCCTCCAGGTTCATCAGAAGAAGAATTTGAAAGATTTTTTTATACATGTAATTTGATTTTGGTTGCCATGGTAACTATAGATTTCAAGCAATTGCAATTCTTTGAGCCATTTTGGAAGAGGACCACCTAGGAAACATTCCTTTAAAATTTGGTTTGAATAAGAAACTGTCGACATCGGACAAGAATGATCACAAAAGTATCACATGAGAATTTCCTGCTGTTTAAGTGAGCTTAGTACCAGATCAATTTCATCTAATATCAAACAGAAAAGTTAAGTGAAACTAATCACATATTTGCATGCGAATACAAAGGCAGTGTCTTTTGTCAAGGGCTTAATTGGACCCGTTTACATATTATGTCAGATGAAATGAACAAAGTAATCTTTTGGTAATTTCACAGGTTTGACAGTGAGATTACCAACTTTGATGATCTTCCAATATTTCTCAATAATCTACTGAAAAGCATTTAATACTAATTAATAAAATCATTACCTGTCTGTATGTAATTAATCTAAGAGAACAGCAGTTTCTCAAAAGTGAAATTCCTTTCTATACACAACTTAAATTTCCTGGTATACAATTATCAGAATTCTTCCATGTAGTACAAAATAACTGAATTTCTCTTGAGAAATAAGTTTTATACAATCAACACAAAATTCACCACAAATTACATTTAAATTTCTTCCATAAGTTAATAAATACCAACATGTAATTCAAACCACATGAGAACTTGTAACAATAGTCTCTTATGGAACGGAACAGCTTTCAGAGAATAAATAAAACATGAAAGCAGACAAAATAAGGGAGTTTTCGACTACAACACAGCTCAGAGAGACAATGTTTCAAGAATCACTAACAAGCAACAACTAAAGTAACAGGTTCTAAGAGACGGTGGATTATTTATATGAATGTGTGTACAGGAGCAGTCCTGCTATCCAATAAAGAACAAAGTAATCCTCTATTGGCTCTCAGAGAGATACTAGATAACAGGGAATAATTAACACATTTAATTCTGTCCTTCTTATCAATTCCTGTGTTGTAGGTAATCAATAGAACTGCACAAAATATTGACTTAAATTTCACAAAATATTTACCGTATTTCTCCTGATAATAGCGCCCTCCCTAATAGTAGCATCCATACATTTTTATTATTAGAAAACCCACTTCAAATGCCTAAATTTTAGGAACTTGTTGAGACTTCTTCTCTAATTTGATGTGAATTTCTATGATTTATATGATTGTTTAGAGGAAATTAACAACAAATAAAGGGGAAAGGGGCCTAAAAGACATAAGTGTAATTTTTTTTTTTCATAAAATGCATACTTAATAAAAGCTCCCTGAATTGTTATGTATAGCTTCCGGGAACATGTATTAGGAGAAATACAGAATTGAGATCAGAAACAAATCATGTTCTGACAAATATAATGTTGCAAACCTGCAACCATGAAAGGCTGAAATTTTGGCACTCAGGTTTTCATGAAAGATTATAGAATCATAATAATTCCTTGTGGCAATTAAAGTAGCCATTTGTATAGGAAATCAGTGAATTCAAAATCATTTTTCACTAAATGCAGCAACAAAATTTCAATTAAAACATCTGAAATAAGATTTTTTGTTTTCATAACATTTATGTGAAATATATGATTTCGATTCAATACTAAGTATTTGATCATGATCGATTACTTGACAAATTTTGCAATTGTTATCAGATTCACACTTGAGCAAGTTTTTTCTTCGGATGTAAGCCAAGTTACATACCTACATTTTGATACCTATTAATAAAGACAGATCAATAAACAAGATACCCCTAGTATTGTCGGCTTGATACTATTCAACAAAAGATATTGACATTGGGCAATCAAAATATCATATCTACAGCTTGAATTAAGCTGTATATACGATATTTTAGTGACTCATGAGCTTTTTAGATATATCATATTTTTTCATCAAACTATTTCATTGTCCTTATAGATGTGAATGATACATATCCATTTAATAGTTTTTAACAGTAATTTGAGTTTATTGTTCATATTCTTCATTGTTGATTGATATGAAATCGTTGCACTGTGTGAAATAATACCTTTGCCAATTCTGGTAAGCTTGCTAAATGAACAAAAACATTCCTTTTTGCCCCAATCCTAATCAAATGATTCCTTTTGGCTCTAGACCGTTATTCATTTCAGACTAATTTTCATTAAGACCTTTCAGTTAGGTTTTATAATTATAAGGTCCTGGATCCTTTTAAAAGAACATTGTTTCGGGGCTCTTCTATGGTAGAACAGGATTAACTAAATGCATTTATGATATTGTGAGTTTGTGGCTTGAAATGCTTAGGACAGTGGGTTTGGAATTGAAAGGTCCCAGAATCAAATCCTCACCAGTCCATGGAAATTTTTCTGATCAGATTCAACTCTGAGTTGCTTCTCTCATATCAGGTGTATAAATTGGTACCAGTGCGATTGTAAGTCTAAAAGCTGTGGCTGCCAAAAACAGCAGACTTGCAATTCGATGATTTGTGTTTAAGTGTGAAGTCGGTTGAATAATTGCCTGGCATAGAAACAGATTATCAATCCAAGTTTAACTTTTATTTGCAGGACAATTATAAATCTCCTTCTCCATTTATATCTCCGTCTCAAGTTCTAAGATCTTGACTAAGTAACATGAATGTAAAGATGGAATATTTAGAGGATATTGAATGAGTGGTCATTGAATATCAAATTTATTAAACAAGTCATCAATTAACAGATTAAAAACGAGGCTTTGCTGAGGTTTTATCTGTTTTAGATGACGAGGTTAAAAAATTTGGTATTAAATAAGCACAAAGTTGATATTCTATTTATAATAAGACTCGAATTTTAGTGATAAAACAAGGAAATTAATATATTTATCAATTCAAATTATTCCTTGAAATACATAATGCTGTTTGCGAAATTATGTCAGCAAATCCATTTTGATGTCAAATTTCCAATGAAATTATAACGTTGCTTTACGTTCTTAGCTCATTTGCATAGTTATTCCACTAGTGTAATAACACCTGTGTAATATCAAAAATATTCAACAGGGATATTCCACTCCTGCAACGTAGGTCATATTATAAATAATTTTATGTTTTGAGGAAGTAAAACGATATGATGAACTAAGAATGATGAATTTGTACTTTACATGCAAAGTGAAATGAAATCCATCATTTTTGTTGAAATATTGAAGGCTGCATGAAAAAGTTATGTATGAAAAGGTTCTCCTATTAATAAACCTTGATATATCTTAATTAAGTAAGCATTTTTTTTTTTAGCTGATCTTAATTTTTATTAGACATCAGTGGTATTCCCACTTTTTTAAACAACATGATGATAGTCCTTTTTAACCAGGAAGCTTTGAGAATATTTTTTACAAAATATTAACCCTTGTCATGCTGAATAAAAATCCTTGGCAAAAATGCATCAAAATCAAAGTGCTGAAATTACTGTTTCCCTGATTGTCAGTCCGCTTTTATTGTGAAAATGTAATTTTTCAAACTTACCTGATTTATAAAGGAAAATCAGGTGGTATCGACAGAGCTCAGACTGCACATGTCTGCACCTGGCTGATCATTGGATATGCCTCCTGCCAAAGCAGGAATATTCCGGGATCAGCATGACAAGGGTTATACTGACTCAGCGAGTGAGTGCATACAATGCTCTTAGCACTTTGATTTTAATCTAATTTTGCTGAGGTTTTTATTAGCTCCACTGGCTGAAAGCCACTGGGGCTATTGTCATGGCATTGTGTCCGTCGTGTGTCCATCTGTGCATCCGTGTGTCTGGTCGTAAACTTTTTCTTTTAAAATCTTCTCCTCAGAAACTACTGGATGAATTTCAACCAAACTTCACAGGAATGATCCTTGGGTGACCCTCTTTCAAAGTTGTTCAACAAATTTTGATCCAATGAAAAACATGGATTTAATGGGCGTAGCTAATTTCCAAATATGGTAAAAAGTGAATTTTCTCAGAATCAAATTGATGGATACCAATGAAATTTTACATGAACGATCCTTGTGTGACCCTTCATCAGTCTACCAAAAATGATTGTGATCGGATGAAAAGAATGTATTTTATGGGCGGAGGTCATTTCTATATATGTTATATAGTGGAAACTTTCAAAATCATTTTCTCAGAATGTAAGTGATGGATATCAACCAAATTTCACTGGAATGATCCTTGAGTGACCCTTTATCAGTCTACCAAAAATTATTGTGATCTGATGAAAAATATGTATTTCATGGGCGGAGGTCATTTCTCTATGTGTTATATAGTGGAAACTTTGAAAATCATTTTTCAGAATCTAAATCATGGATACCAATGAAATTTATATGAATGATCCTTGAGTGGATCTTTATCAGTCTACCAAAAATTATTATGATGGGATGAAAATATGCATTTTACGGGCAGACATGTCATTTCTCTCTGTGTTATGTAGTTGAAACTTTGAAAATCATTTTCAACATCAGTAGAATCAAAATTATCTAAAAATCAAGTCAAAACTTTTATTGCTTTACAAGAATTTCAAGCCTGTAGAGCGACTCTAGCCATTCATAGCTTTCTAGTTCAGAATTAAAAAGACAAAAAATATATAGCTTAAAACTATACTTTGAATCATGGAAAGGCTTTAAGATGACCTGATTCTAAAACTATAAAATTTTACATCCACTTGTAAATGTTAAATCCTTCATGTGCATATTTATAGATCAAACAGTAAAGCTAGAATTTTGAGATTGAATTGACATCTCACCAATTTTTGATTATCTTTAAGAATTCCAGACGGATCTAACCTTTCAGGATATTTCAAAGAAATAATATTCATAAAATTTACATTCAACCAATCCCAGTAAAGACGAGAGATAACTTGATTATGTCATAAGACTGATGAATAATGTAATTCTTGCCAGCAAAGTAATCAAGATTCTGTCAAGGCCATAACTGCAATTTTAAGGGAGAGCAGGTGCAGATTGACAATTTTATTTGTGACCTATCAAGGAAAAAGTAACCATCTGGATAGCATATATTGCATATTGACCATAATATTATGATCAGATTGTTTTAAACTGCTCAGATCTCTCAACTGACTAGGGAAAAAAACTTTTCAGACTGACTTAAGGTAGTATACCTGTTATAGTTCCACAACATTTCGACTCTCATGAACTTTCACAATGTTGACCGAGGTTTCCTAATGAAAATCATTAGGAAACCTCGGTTAACACTGTTAAAGATCATTACTTCTGAAATGTTGCAGAACTATTACAGGTCCACTACCTTAAGGTTCAAAACATCTCACAGCAAGAGTGCCAGTATCACAATAAATCCATGCCAATACAGGAAAATCTTTAATGGACGCCCCTTTTTCAAAGTGACAGTATAGTATTGCAAAATTTCAACAGTATGCCCATGGTCAAATGATGAGGTTCAATATTCTGTGAAAGTTTCATACCAAACGTCCATAATTGAAAGAGGAGATGTGTAAATAGGAATTGGAAATGCCGATGTACTGAAAGACAGACTTCAAAGATGCCATACCAATATGAAACCACCTCAGACACCTAATGAGCATGTAACACCTGATGTATTTGCTATACATAAGTATACAAAATAATAGAACATGCGATTGTAGCACGTAAGACTGTCAATCAAGAGTTCCCGGGTGCAAACACTGATGGCAGCACTCATCCTTGGAGACTATTTGTCTACCAACAAGAGGTTGATAATCATAGACCTATGATGGATAGCAGATGGAGGCTAGGAAAGGATGTGATGGTAGTATTTGTGAGAGAAATTCCAGGAATTCATTATTAGGTGCTCCAGCTGCCGCGATATGACTGAAATGATGTTAAAAGCGGAGTAAAACCCCATTCAATCAATCAATCAATATTTTGGTTGCCAATTGGCAACAGTTCGAATACAAGCTGTCATTCTTTCCTTCAGCAATAATTTTTGCAACTAAAAATTTCCTGTCTCTTCCTCGTATTTGGACCACCACAGTATCAACAGGAAATAATCTAATGAAACACAGTTTTATTGATCAATCTTAAAAGATGCAAAACTAACTCAATTTCTAAGGCTTTACTTTAATTACGATGTACTTCAAAACGGGACTTCATTAAAGAGAGAAGACAATATTGAGGCCCTGTGTTGACACTAGAAGTTTAATGTAAATGCTTACAGTACAATTTTAACACACATACAATAGCAGATATTCAAGGGTCTAAAAACAGAAAAACATCATCTCCCAATAAGCAGATACATTTCAAAAGCAAATTGTGCTTGCATTTTAAATTAGAGACTAATTTTTTGTGTTGTGTCCTTTACACCTGAGTTTCGAAAGGAAAATGGCATAAAACACAATAGGGGATCAGTGCAAAACTATTTTAAGTGCCTATAGATAAATAGGCACTTACAATAGTTTGGCGCTATAATCCCACCAGCATGTTGAATCCTCAGGGTTAACCAGAATGAACCAGGAGTCTATGACAGGAATGCAATAAAAGCCAAGTATTGGTAAATACAGGCCAGGTGAACCTGTTCAATATAGACACATCAACTTCATATGTTCTGAGACCTGTTTCCCCAACATTTATAAACTGATATGTCAATAAAATATCAAAGTGCTGAAGGCATTGAAATACTGTTACAATTTTGACAATGCTCTCTCTCTCTCTCTCTCTCTCTCTCTCTCTCTCTCTCTCTCTCTCTCTCTCTCTCTCTCTCTCTCTCTCTCTCTCTCTCACACACACACACACAGAGAAGTCCTTTGTCAATAAAAGACTGATATCACAGTTGCCATTAGGAGCTAAATCAAAGTTCTAGAGACATTGAAATGCTGGTACACTTTGACATTACATTCTGATCCTCTAACATTTATTTTCAGATTTTCCAGTTACATCAGTCTGAAAGTTTAAAACCCATAGTTTAATCTGAGTGCTCAAGGCATATGCTTAATCAAAGTACTGAAGGCATTGGAATGCTGGTAAAAAATTGACAATGTTTTTACTCTCAGAACTCCTATGTCAATAACCAGACTGAAATCACAGTAATAATTGGCTAAATCAAAGTACTGAAGGCAATGAAATGCCGGTAAAACTTTATCAATTTATCCTACTGTTCCAACTTTTATGAATGATACTATAAATAGTCAGCCTTAACATAATATAGCCCTTAATCAAATCAAAGTGCTGTAGGTATTAAAATACTGACCATACGAAGGGAGCTCTTATCCTAGCAGAAATAAGGTAATAGTTTCTTTCCTTCAATGATCTCAATCAGTCTTTCAACAATTAGTGGCATGTTTGCAAACCAAAATCGCAGGGACAAATACGAGGGGCAGATGCCATTCAAAAATCTTTAATTCTAAATAGAACTCTATGTTGCAGTTACTCAATGGAATCGACTTGATGAGACAATTCCAAACAGAAACCACAACATATTATAGGGTTTCCACAAGAAATAATCGAAAAAATTGAACTGAAAATCTAAAATGTTGCCTCTATCTGTAGCTGAGGAGATTTCATGAGGTCTCTAGACAGAATACAGGGATGATCTATCTCTTGTCAAGAGAAGATATCATAATTGAAATCACAAATTCTTTATGACAAGGTGTTGAAAAGAAATTACAGAGGCACTTCAATAATCCATGTTTCAGATGGAGCTCGCTAAATCTAGGAAATTTACATTCTCTCATTGCAATTATTTATTACTAAAATTAAGTGCAACTTTCAATAGAGTTTACATAGTTATTTTGTTGCAGCTGGAGAACCTAACCATGGGGTCCTGGTGTTTTTAAGACCAGCACTACAAAATATCCTATCTCAGCTGAGCTAAATGGTTCATTCAGTCCAACAAGATATCAAATGCACTACTGCCTTAATTGCCAAATCATCAATAGTCAAATCCCTCTAGCTGCACCCTGATAATAGCAACACATTGCTTAATTGCTACCAAATCTATGCACAATCAATAGTTTCAAAGGAAAACAAGATGTGTTTGTGAAACACGAATGCCCCCAGAACAGCATTTTTTTTAAAGTTTGACCTTGACAGATGACCTTGACCTTGTCACATGACCTTGACCTTGTCACATTACCTTGACTTTGGTGTACAGCTTTGTATGTCAAATACTTTTGGAGAAAAGGCAAAGGTTAAGTTTTTCGGGTTAAGTTTTCGGACAGACGGACGGACAGACAGACAGACAGACGGACATGAGTAAAACAATATGCCCCCGATGTCTCCATACGGGGGCATAAAAAGTCCTGTTAATAGCAATATATGTCCAAATTCAGTCCAATAAGTCAACAACTGCACTACTGCCTTGATTGCAAGTACCGTGGAATATTCTCAACTGCAATCCTGATAAAAGCATCTCACTGCTTAATTGCAACTGAGTATGTGCGCAAACAATAGTTTCAAAGAGTAAGAAATTCCTCTTGATAGCAACATCTGGTTATTTTCAACAAAAGTGTTGACAAATTTGAGTTGCCATTAACAGGATTATGCTGTATACCATAACTTAGCCTGTGTGTGCATGATGGTGCATGATAGAGGAGGGAGATTGAACTGCCTGGGCAGCCACCCAGTGAATAGTGAAGTCGTGATTATGAACAAGGACTATTGAGTGTGTAGCTACATATTGAGCACCTAGTGAGGACTCTTATCAGACTGTGAGAATTCACATGCTGATCTGATCCGTCATCTTATGGAATATATATGTTATGGAACACATTAAGGCTCTCAATTGCCTGCCTGCCAGGCAAAGATGACATTGACACTAACTATTTTTGTTACCTGTAGGACCCACTGGTCCTGACTCTTACAGGTCCTCCCTGATAATATCACGTCCTATATGGGAAACTGTATCCTTTCTTGAGCAATTTCACAATAAGTCTATAGTTGGTGAAATATTGTAGGGAAAGAAGAAATTGCTTGCGACAACCAATTTCTTTTCATCCAATAATATCACTCTGATGGCAAGTAAAATATGAATAGGAGAAAAAAACAAAGTGTTTTGGATTGCAAGGTCTGGGAGGACCAGTGTAACACTAACATGGTATAACTACCATTAGTCCTCCCTGAAAACCACAGGTCTCGGGCCTGACGACAGGGTATTAGAGTTGATCTCTTATATGAAATTGCAGAATTGTTCAAGAAACAAATCCACATTTGAAGTTACAGACTGTTCAACAATAAAAACCCTCCTAATAAAACAGAACTTGTTCCAAACAAGTTTTAGAGTACAGTATGTCAGCAAATTGATTTACTTCAAAGGCAAGTCTTAAAACCAATTTGCCATTAAGACCATGTTGTCTGATCTTTTTTCTCCACAAAAATATCAATTTCTGGTCATAAATGTCAAAACTATCTCTCTGAGTCTAAAGTTTACCCATTCATCAATCAGTAAAATTCCAGAATTACAAAGCTAATCAAAATTAAAAATATTTACAGATTATATATGCTAAAATTGCAGTAAAATTGTCACATTGGAAGACAGGCTTTTTTTATGAAACATAAAATAAGACCTTTTATTCGAGCTGACATTTTGAGAATCTGCCTTCACAACAGATATATTTCACGATAGTAAATCTATGTATCAATATAGGGCAACAACAAGATGTGTTTGTGAAACACGAATGCCCCCGTAACGGCATTTTTTTTTCAAAGTTTGACCTTGACAGATGACCTTGACCTTATCACATGACCTTGACTATGGTACCAGCGGATGCGGATCATTGAGATCTATCATCATGCCAAATATTAGCTTTTTATCTTGAATAGGCTTGAAGATATTGGCAAGGTTAAGTTTTTGGGTTAAGTTTTCGGACAGACGGACAGACAGACGGACATGAGTAAAACAATATGCCCCTGATCTCTCGATACGGGGGCATAAAAATGTTGAAGATACAACTTCATTCAAGCCATATTCAGGGGTCCAGATAAGAGGGGTTAAATCCAGTCTAAAATCTTTATTTCCAAATGAAACCTTATGTTGTTGGTACTCATTTGAATCGTCTCAACGAGACGTTTCAAATGAGTACCAACAACATAGTGTTTAAGTGAGGAGTAATGAAATATTTAAATTTGAAAACCAGAATACCCCCTCTATCTGTAGCTCTGTGTATTGACAACATTTCAGTTGCCCAAGGACAATATAATACAACAGATTTATCAATCACACCAGAAATTCATAATATAGATGTCCTTCGAGTTACTCAAGCTTTATCAATGTAGACAGCTCAGCAAATGGAAAGTGAAAGGTTCCATTTATAATTCTGACTTTCTTCCACAAATATGGGCAAACAACTGATAGTCTAAGCTTTCTCCATTATTAATCCCATTCTCTTTATCTCATAACTTAGAAATCATTTGTCTTTTGAAGGAGTGTTGAGGTATTAAAAACTGACTATTTAAGGAAGGAAAAGTCCTTATTCAAACTTTTTTATGTGGTTCAAGTGACAGGGACTAGTGTCAACAAGAGCACCGCCTACGGGTGCCTACGCTCGGCTGTTGAGTGCTGGATGGTGGGAAAAAATCTAAGTTGAAAAATGGGCACAATTTGCACAAAATGCATCTAGAGTTATCCTCCTTGATAGTATAGGTTGGTCTTTTGATGGTGAACATGTGTTCCAAGTTTCAAGTGATTGCCTTCAGTAGAACCAGAGATATAACAAAATGTCAAAGTTTTCGCATGAAGACGATGATGACAACAACGACGACGACACGGAGGCTATAGCAATACCTCGGGTTTTCTCCGAAAACAGCTGAGCTTACAAGAGGTGTTTGTAAAAAAAATATCCCCCCCACTCATAGCAGGTATACGGCCTATTCTTTGTCAATCAACAAAGGGCAATAACTCATTGTCAATCAACAAAGGGCAATAAATCATAAAACATGATGACTAGAGTTATGGTTCTTGTGCACTGCACTTCTCCTCAATGAGATCTATCCAACTGTGAAGTTTCATGATTCTAGCTTCCATACTCTTCAATCTACAGATGGACTGACCCACACATGCAAAGCAATATATCCCCTCTTCTCCAAGAGAGGGATTTACTGTATGAAATTTCCAGTTGTTAATAGTTCCTATTATAAAAGATGTCCCAGATATGATATTTTAGACAGAGCACAGGAAGGTATGTCTGTAACTCTCCCCTGCAGGTTTTTGATAGTAAAACAAGATGTGTCATTAAAACACAAAATGCAACCTGAAATAGCCATGTTTTTTTTTAATAAGTTTGACCTAAATAAATTACCTTGATCTTGGACTTGACCATCAAAAGATGCATATTGGTTACATGTCATCGCAACTTATATAGTGTTGAAGTTATGTTGCAGGTTACATTATCAAAGACAGACAGACCGATGGACAGATCAACAGACAGACAGACAGAAACCAGTCAAACAGTTGGCCTGATCTATTGCTGTGAAAGCATAAAGTTTGTCCAAATTTCCAGAGTAGGGCATAAATCATAATTACCCTTAGATTTTGAAAACAAAAAGAAAGACAATTAATAATTCTAAACTCTAAGAGAAAGGAATCGGAAAACGTTATTCAGAGGTACAGATTATAAAGAGGGGGGTAATACCATTTCAAAATCTTTGTAACTCAATGATACGCTATGTTGTGGGTACTCATTGGAAGATGATTTAAGAAGGTATTTTTGAAATATTTTAACCCTTTGCTGCTTAATCCCTGCTTTTTACGTGCCTGTGATTTTATGATTGAGAAAACATTGTGAAAAAAGAAGAAATTGCTTCTGACAAGCAATTTCTTCTTTTTGCACACTATTTTCTACCCAAATGAATGGTTGTTTATCAAATTAAATCAACTTTATATTTTCGTCTGCAAAACCTTTGAATTTGGAAAGGTCCAAAATTTTGTAAAACAGGAAAGGGTTAAGGTCAATTGACACAGATATCTGTAAAAATTCTACTCACAATTTCCCCTCAGTTGTTTTGATCCCTTTGAAATGAGTAATGACCCCAAGAATTTTATTGTTTAGGAGTCAATGACTTTAATTTTAAACCCTAGCACAAGCCCTGTGGCTCCTATTATAATTCTTACAAGAATACAAACAGTTATATAAGTAAACATTGAAAGGCAGTCCGGGCCTGACATTCAAGCTGAAAACCTTTTCAAATCATTTGAGAAATGGTAACTGGCTTTGCACGTGGACTAATCTTGAAAGTAGTGTACTAATTGAAGACTTGAGTGGAGTCTGTGGCCTAATGGTTCGTATGGTGGCTTTGGATGGAAAGGTCCCAGGATCGAATCCCAATCGGACTGGTCACTGGAATTTTTCTGAGCAAATAATTTTCCCAGTGTTGCTCCTCTCCACCCAGGTGTAATTTAGGTACCTGTGAGAGTCGTAAGTCAAAGTGCTGTGGCAGCCCAAAGCCAATATGTAAACAGCTGACCCAGAATTCTGTGATCGGGAGTTAAAATGTAAAGTCATGTGAATATATATATAGTAAAACAAGACTATAAACCAAACTTTAACTAATTGAAAACTTTGGCAAACAATTCCTATCCTGAACCAGAGCTGCTATGTTGGGAGAATTATAAATACCAAAAACTGAAATAAGTACCAGTATTGTTTTGTGATCTTTGTCCTTACTTAATCAGTCTGATATAATTGTATATGGCAGCAGTCTTGTCTCCAGAGAATCTGTGTAGAATTTTCATCACCTTCTTATATATACCAATCCCTGGTCATATTTAAAGATAGGCAAAAATTGAAATACATGTATGACATTATGTTTCAAAGATGCCACTTTATCTTTAAAGTATAGATCAATTTAAGAAGTTTTCAAGTCTTTTTTTTTTTTTTTTTTTCAATTACATGTACATACTTGCTCATGTTTAAATCCAGAAATATTAAGGAAAAAGAAATCCATAAAAAAACACACTAAGGTGGCAAATTTTCACAATATATGCCTGTTTCACTGCTGGATGACCTAGTATGAGAAATGACTCAAAAATTGAACTATGAAGAGTTACCTTTCTTATGCAATGAACTCTGTAATCCTGAGAGGAACATAAATGCCAAGTTTCAAGTATATCGGACATAAGGTGACAGAGTTATGCTACCTACCAACCAAACGCCAGGAACAATTATTTTTTATATTAAATACAGACATCAGTGTATCCAGTCCTTTAGACACTTTGATTTTTATGCAGTTTTTTCAAAGTTTTTATCCAGCATGACAAAGGGTTAAAACCAACTGTCACTCTAGCTTGCAACTCGGTGATTTAATAAGAACCAAAGTAACAACCTTTTTGTAAACAAAAGCCCAATAGCTTTTGAGAAGAAGCACTAAGCTTACAAGGTCTTTGATAGTTTTGAAACAAACAAATATCAAGACAGGAGACCGTTTCCAACCCATTATTAAATCAGCCATCAAACAAATGGCCTCCACATGGGATTTGTCTCAGACTGAAAGGTTAAAGACATCAAGCTCTACATATATTCTAGTCGAAATTAAATAAGCTTAGCTACTTGGCTTGACTTATAGATTTCTTTCAATATTTATTATGGCCTATGTCCTATGTCTCATCGTGAAACAGTTGTAACTGCCTATACATTTATATACATACTTACATATTTTCTTATAGACATTATAGAATGGTTGTCCAGCGACAAAATTTATCAAGCAAACAAAACCTTGACCTTGAATTGTGACCTTCACTGATTTGACAGCCATGACAAGTTTAAACGGCACTTCTTCATCTTGAGGTTAACACCTTTTCCGTTTGATATTGAAATCTACAAAAGCTGTTGTCCAATTCCGCAAAAATGACCTTGACATTCAGCAGGGTTTTCCATGACCCCATGTTTCTTAGAATTTGGACCCCCATCTTTAGGCAATTACCCCCCGAGTAGCCCGAGAAATCCATATATCTGATGATCACCCCTTTTCTGATGGAATCAGATGCCTGTCTGTTTGTAAAAATCATCACACAATGAACATGAACCATTCCTTGAATACTGAAGCTTTCTAACATTTCATTTCCTGAAAATCTCTCCATGATTAAAATCTAAACAGGCTTCTTTAACACCAGCCATGTCCTCTCATTCCTTAAACCCTTTTTTCAGACAGCACTATTTAACATTCATTCAAACAGGTAGCAGATGATGACGAGATGTGTTTGTGAAACATGAATTCCCCCGAATCAGCAATTTTTAATAACTTTACCATATAGATGACCTTGACTCTGTCACATGAGCTTGACTTTGGTATCATTAGTAACACTATCAAGATCTTTCATCATACCAATTATGAGCATTTATCTTAAATATTCTTAAAGTATTTTGTTTGATGGGGTTTTACGCCCTTTTAACAATATTTCAGTCATAATCTCGGCAGCTGGAGCACCTAGCAACGAATTCCAGGTATTTCTAACACCAGTACTACCATCACATCCTTTCCTAGCCTCCAGCTGCTATTCCACATAGGTCTACCATTATCAACCTATTGGTGGTAGACAAATAGTCAGAAAGGATGTATGCGGCCATTAGGGATTGAGCCTGGGACCTCTAGATTGAAAGTCCTACGCCCTACCAACTGCACTTTGACAGCGGCAGTCTTGAAGTAATAGCTTATGTTAAGTTTTTTGGTCTTGCAGACAGACAGACCAACCGACAGACAGAAAGATGGTAGGACAATGTTAAAACAATATGCCCCGGATCTTTCAATGAAGAGCATTTTGTTAATCTTTAATTAAAGCATTTAAAGGTAATTATAAGGCTTTCTATGGCAGACAATTCGGTGATTTATTTGTTTCTTTATTTTTATTAGCTTAAATAGTCAAGCAAAGAAAACTTGATGAACGACTGACATCATCAAAAGGATATCTGATGATCACCCCTTTTCAGATGGAATCAGATGCCTGTCTGTTTGTAAAAATGTAAGATAGCCGAATGTTTAAGCATAGTATGCTCAGGTGGAATTAAAAAAAAAGAATGGCACCAACCATGCACAACCTAAACGTTGTAGCTTGTAGATTACTCAATGAAATCCTCTTGTTAAGACAATTTGAAAGAGTGCCCACAATATTAATCTGGACATTTCATCAATCTTTAAATGAACCTCTGCCTAAAAGGCATATTGTCTGAAGATACTTAGTGAACTTAGAAATAACTAACTTCAGGATTCAACAGCTTAGAATTCAAATTACTGAATGATGAGTTTTTATGGATCTTCTCAAATTGATTTTTTTTTTTTTTGAATTGGGGTTGTACGTCGCTTTCAACAATCTCTCAGTTATATTGCGACGACTGGAGCACCTAACGATGGATTCCTGGTATTTCTCACACCAGTACTACCAACACATCCCTTGCCTAGCCTCCAGTTGCTATTCCACATAGGTTTACAATTATCTTCCCATTGGTGGAAGACAAATGTCGGAAAGGATAAGTGCCACGGGGATCGAACCCGTGCGAATATAGACCTCTGGATTAGAAGTCCGGCACGCTACCAACTGCGCTATTGCCGCGGCTTTCTCAAGTTGAGCTGACCGCACTGAAATAGGATTTATAATTATTTCTTAATATAACAATAAGGATAAACACTATTCATGCACACCACAACTGTTGTTGCTTGTAGTATTATGTCAAAGAAATCCTCCTGTCAAGACAATTTCAATGAGTGTTTGCACTAGAAGATCTGGATGTTTCATCAAGTGCTCCCTCCAAATCTTTAACCCTTTGTTGTTTAATCCTTGCTTTTTACGTGCCTGTGATTTTATGATTGAGAAAACATTGTGAAAATAGAAGAAATTGCTTCTGACAAGCAATTTCTTCTTTTTCCTCACTATTTTCTACCCCACAGAACGTTGTTTTTTTTTCAAATTAAATCTACTTTAAATTTTCGTCTGCAAAACCTTTTTATTTGGACAGGTCCAAAATTTTGTAAAACAGGGAAGGGTTAAATGAACCTCTGCCTGAAAGCAATTTATTGTCCACATATAATTAGTAAACAAGAGGACCAAGATGGTCCTAGATCGCTCACCTGAGTCTCTTTGACCCCTGGGACATCACATTTATTAGATAGGCAGATGTCAAAAAGAAGATAATTGCCTAAGATCACTACAATGGAACGTTTTCAGCAAGGGCAAGACAGATATGCCTTCTTGCTCTTTGATTCTATGTAAAAAGGGATGCACCAGGGTGGACCCCAAATGTGAACCAAGGGTCTTGATATGAACAAACTTGGAAAAGGTCCATAAGATGATGCTACAAACTAAATATGAAAGCTGTCTGCATACTGGTTTCAAAAAAGAAGATTTTTGAAGGTTTTCCTATTTTCATCCTTCGTGCTCAGATGAGCTGAAAGGGATGCGCCCAGGTGGAGCCCAAGTATGACCCAAGGGTCTTGATATGAACAAACTTGGTAGGGGCCCACTAGATGATACTACATACCAACTAGATTTTTAGATATTTTGGGTTCTACTGATGTTAAAAATGATATCCACTATAAAACATAGAGAAATGACCTCTGCCCATAAAATTTAGATTTTTTCATTCATTTCAAATTTTTTTGGCACACTGATAAAGGGTCACTCGAGGACCATTCCAGTGAAATTTGGTTGATATCCATCATTTACATTCTGAGAAAATGATTTTCAAAGTTTCCACTATATAACATATAGAGAAATGACCTCCGCCCATAAAATACATATTTTTCATCCGATCACAATATTTTTTGGTAGACTGATAAAGGGTCACACAAGGATCATTCATGTAAAATTTGGTTGATATCTATCGGTTAGATTCTGAGAAAATGATTTTCAAAGTTTCCACTATATAACATATAGAGAAATGACCTCCGCCCATAAAATACATATTTTTCATCCGATCACAATAATTTTTGGTAGACTGATAAAGGGTCACACAAGGATCATTCATGTAAAATTTGGTTGATATCTATCGGTTAGATTCTGAGAAAATGATTTTCAAAGTTTCCACTATATAACATATAGAGAAATGACCTCTGCTCATAAAATGCATATTTTTCATCTGATCACAATAATTTTTGGTAGACTGATAAAGGGTAACCCAAGGATCATGCATGTAAAATTTAATGGGTATCCATTGATTAGAATCTGAGAAAACTCACTTTTTACCATATTTGGAAATTAGCCACGCCCATAAAATCTACGTTTTTCATTGGATCAAAATTTCTTGAACAACTTTGAAAGAGGGTCACCCAAGGATCATTCCTGTGAAGTTTGGTTGAAATCCATCCAGTAGTTTCTGAGGAGAAGATTTTTAAAGAAAAGTTTACGACCGGACGCACGCACGCACGGACGGACGGACGGACGGACGGACGGACGCACGACGGACACAACGCCATGACAATAGCCCCAATGGCTTTCAGCCAGTGGAGCTAAAAATGAAAGCAGTGTGCCCTCTGGTTTCGATTAAAGAAGATTTTAAAAGATTTTCGCTCTTTGAATCTATGTAAAAAGGGTTGCGCCCGGGTGGAGCCCAAATATGATCATAGGGTCTTGATATGAACAAACTTGGTAGAGGTCTACTAGATGATGCTACATACCAAATATGAAAGCTGTCTGCCTTCTGGTTTCATAGAAGAAGATTTTTTAAGATTTTCATTTTTTTACCCTTCGTGCTCATAAAAGAGATAAAGGGATGCACCCGTGCAAAGCCCAAATATGACCCAAGGGTCTTGATATGAACAAACTTGATAGAGGCCCACTAGGTGATGCTACATACCAAATATGAAAGCTGTCTGCCATCTGGTTACAGAGAAGAAGATTTTTAAAGATTTTCGCTCTTTGATTCTATGTAAAAAGGGTTGCAACAGGGCAAAGCCCAAATATGACCCCAGGGTCTTGATATGAACAAACTTGGTAGAGGTCCACTAGATGATGCTACATACCAAATATGAAAGCTGTCTGCCTTCTGGTTTCAGAGAAGATTTTGAAAGATTTTCATATTTTCACCCTTTTTGTTAAGGGTAAAGGGAAAGTTAAGGGTGGATTTCATTTATTTGAACAACTTTGGTAGAGCTTGACCCAAGGAACATCCCTGCCAAGTTTCTTCAAGATTGGCCCACTGGTTTAGGAGGAGAAGATGTTTAAAGAAATTGTGGAAGACGGAAGACGCACGTCGCACGACGCACGACTGACGACGGACGACGGACATTCTACGATCACAATAGCTCACCTTGAGCACTTCGTGCTCAGGTGAGCTAAAAAATATTTTTTAAACTTTTTTAAGATTCGACAGCTAAGTGTGAATTCAAATTACTCTGAGATTTTTTATGGATCTTCACCAATAATGACAGAGAACATGGGGACAGTAACATGCATTAATTATATGAACTAATTGAGCTTGACACTTCAACAGGAATTATGTATGTATTTCTATTGGTAACAATTACTTGTTCCTATGTTAAGAAAATTGATTTTTGTACTATTTCAGTCTATTTTAAACAGACTTGTCTATTCTAGCAACAATAGCTAAATGAAAATGTTCCAAACCAACACTCCTGAAGACATTTGTTTCAGTGAGGCCCCAATTATTTCTCCTATACTTTCCATGTAATCTTTAAGTCTATGTAGACCCTATTACATATTTTGTGTACAATCCCCATGACTTTATACTTGAGATTATGTGGGAAAAGAAGAAATTGCTTGTGGCAAGCAATTTCTTCTTTTTACAACACAATTTTCTACCAAATGGGATGATTTCATTTAAAATTTTGTATTAACTTTGTATTATTGCCTTGTCTTCCAATTGAACTAGTCAAAAATTTCAAGAAATGGGAAAGGATTAATATTGTTGAGCCTTTCAGAATGATTAATTCTTAAATACCAGAATAATTCTTACATCATAGAAATAAAAAAATAATTTTTAAAGCCTTCAATGTTTTTAAACTTATCCACAAGGTACAAATAAAAGGGCAGACATAATTCAACATGCCAAGGTTTTTATTTCCTTGTAAGAATTAAAATTACCCACTATCATGCATGTTTTCCCCAATAATGAGGCCTAGCTGCATTAACCTGAAACATGCATTAATCATGGACCCTAATTGAGCGTCACATTTCAGCTCCTGTAAATCTGGGTTATGTTGCAAATATGATTTTGTTGACCTTAATTTTATTTTTGTCTCTCTTTTTTTTCACCTTTTTTTATCAACAAAGTCACATGATATTGGTACAAAAAGTACAAAAAATTGAACACTTGATACTCTAAAAATAGTACAGAAGTTTAACCTTGATATTTGACCTTGCCACATGAAACATTTACCTTCAGAGAAGATGAGGCTCAGGAACCTTCATGCCAAATGTGAACATTTAAGTTCATATGAGTTGATTAGTTATAGGAAAGTATTTACTTTGTAGGCTGAAGTTTAAGCAGACAGAAGGACAAATAGGAAAACATATAAACAATAAATTGTGAAACAATATGCCCCTAATCAACTGATGTTGGGACATAAACAATAATACTGCCTTAGGGTGCCTAGGCTCTGCTGTTGAATGCTGGGTGGTAGATAAAACTCTAAATCATTAAAGGGGATAATTTGCAAAAAAGCATCTAGAATTACATCCCTTGATAGAATAGGTTGCTCTTTTGATGGTGACATGTGTGCCTAGCCTTCAGTAATACTAGAGATCTCACAAAATGTCAACGTTAACACATGAAGTTAACGATGACAACAGCAATGCAAAGCCTATAGCAAAACCTCAGGTTTTTTCCAAAAACTCCTGAGCTAAAAATTAAGAACTTGAAAAATCTGCAAGATGTTCAAATAGTGAACAAAAGCCATAATTCCTTTAAGATCGGTAAGTGTGGTCAACTGAAGGACATTATATCAGAATTATGCAAAATGAAACTTTACTGCCATAATTTGTCATATTTATGACAATTATGTACATAATTTAACACTATTTGAAAAGTCCCTGGGGCTTCATTATGAATCTATTAATAATGAAAGACAATCTTATTACAATATACTTCCGAATTAATTATTACAAATACTGCGCTTCACATTTTAATCTTAAGAGTTCCTAGATAAGACAAGTTTGTTTGTTTGGGTTTAATGACGCTTTCAACAATCTTTCAGTTATACTGTAGTGACTGGAGCACCCAACAATGGATTCCTGGTATTTCTCACAACCTTTCCTAGCCCCCAGCTGCTATCCCACATAGTTCTAAGATTATTAACAACCCATAGGTGAGAGACGAATTCAATAATAACACAAGGCTTAAGTCACACATCCTCATATTGATGGCTCAGCGCAAAAAAACAGTTGTAACTGCCTATATGTCTATAGGCAGTAACAACTGTTTTTTGCGCTGAGCCATTGATATTAAAAGGACCATCTAGCTAGGTGTTTAGAAAATACTAATCCTTTCTTGCAGCAACATTTTATACTGCGTGAACAAAACTTTTTTTCCTTCTCTCAATCTGAGAGGCAATTCTATCTTACTTTGTAATAGCCTGTGTGTGACATTTCCAACAATTTCATGTGTCATGAGGCACAATTTTTGAATGATTGATTGAATGGAGTTTTACGCCGCTTTCAACATTTTCGAGTTATATGCTGCCGGCTGGAGCACCTAACAATGGTTTCCTGGTTTTTCTGTCACCAGTACAACCATCACATTCTTTCCTAGTCCGCGGCTGTTACCTCACATAGCACAATTTTTGAGCAGCTTAAAAATCAATCAATGTAATAATCCAACATATACTGACTGCCTGAAGAGGGTTAAGACCTTGTATGTTTATAGGTTGCATTGCAAAGAGTCTTTGCAGACACACAGACAGGCTGTCAAAAGTTAGCCTGAATTGCTAAGTCGGTAGAACACTGGACCTCAAAATTATTGAAGTTCGACCCTGTGGGTTTGATTCCTGGGCCTTACAGATGGATGAGAGGTTAAACCGAGGTATGTTAATTCCCCTGTAACAACTAACTGTCTTCTGGGAGGGGGGGGGGGCTCATATGAGTATGTGCTACAGTTGCAATGATAAATAAACGGAAATATACACACACACACACACACAAGTGAAATTGTTTGCAATGTCTCACACAGCTAAGCTCAAATTAGTTTCTTTAAATCTGACTATTAAATTTGCAAAACCTATTGGGTCCAAAAAAGACAAGTAATGAAATGTTACGTGGCTAAAATGAAATGTTACACATGGTATCTCTTTGCCTACAATTTCAAGACGGTATCCTTAATTGGGTTTCTTTCCTGATGAAAAATTTATTTGATTACATACAGATTCAAATATATTGTCTCTTCAAATGGAAGGAAAGAAGTCGATTCTTGTAACAGTAAATTGAATTACTAAGTTCTGTTTAGGAAAAAATTCGATATCTATTGATCATGGGTTTGAGCCTTTTTGCCAAGAGGTTTTCTGACAATATGAGTTACAAACAATTTTTATAGGCTGTTTTAAACGCTTCTCTTTGAATGAATTTTTTCTTTTTTCTATCGTTCCTCAAGTCAAGCACAAAGTGCTCCATAACTTTAATTTAAAACAGACTTAATGGTACACTGAGGCCTTGCATTTTTTCATTTGTTTCATTATAAAGTATCAGTCTTAAGAAGGTCTTCTAGTAAATTTGATACTAATATCATTTTTTGAAAACTTTGTAACCCTTGTCAAACTGATCCAGGAATATTCTCGCTCTGGCAGGAGGTATGAAAAAAGATCAGTCTGAACAAATATGCCATCTGATCTAAGTCTCAACCACCTGATTTTTTTTTTTGATTTTTTTTTTATTCAGAAATGTTTAATAATTGCATGCAGAAATAAATACCTATTCACAATTGGTACTACCAGAGCTTTTAATACTTTGATTTAAATAATGCAATTTGTTCAAGATTTTTATTAAGCATGACAAGGGGATCAACTGAGCTAATTATGCAGTGTTGATAAGACAGTCTTAAAGCAAAATTTCTGTGAATGAAACAGTCAGTCTTGGGTTATCCATCAGCTAAAAGCAGCACTTATAAAAAAGGGACTTTAAGTCCAGCCAAGCGTTCAAGTTGGTTTGGTTTGTTTGTTTGAATGGGTTTAACGCCGCTTTCAACAATCTCGCAGTTATATCGCGGCGGCCGGAGCACCTAACAATGGATTCCTGGTATTTCTTTCACCTGTACAACCATTACACCCTTTCCAAGCCTCCCACTGCTATTTCACATAGGTTTACGATTATCTACCCATTGGTGAAAGACAAACGTCGGAAAGGATATTTGCCGCCACCGGGGATCGAACCCACGACTTCCAGATTGGAAGTCTTATGCCTAACCAACTGCACTATGGTGGCGGCTCAAGTTGGTTTGGGCTTCCGATTGTGATAATCGACTAAGAAATTTCATAACAGTAAATCAGTTCCTAACACATGAATGAAAGCCACTTAATATAGTTTTTCAGAACTGACAACAGTCTGATGGCTAAGCCTGAAACAGTTGTAACTGCCTACATGTTTATAGGCAGTCACAACTGTTTCACCCTTACCTAAGAAGTTTGTAGAAAAATCTACAGAGAGAGTCTTCAGGTCATGAGTTTTAAATAAACTTTCTCATTCTATTTTTTAAAGGGAATGCTGTATTAATTTCTTAAGAAAATGATTATTAAATCAATCATTAGTTGATTTACTCATTCAACTAAAATTCCGATTATCGATTGCGATTTGAAAACCATTTGTCCAACAATACTATACAGTTTGCACATGTTTTGCCATCCTGCATTAAGGACTGGTTGATTGATTGAATGGAATTTAACACCACTTTCAACATTTTTTCAGTTATATCGTGGCAACTGTAGCACCTAACAATGGTTTCCTGGTATTTCTCTCACCAGTACAACCACAACATCCTCCAGCTGCTATCTCACATAGGTCTACGATTATCAACCAATTGGTGAGAGACAAATAGTAGGAAAGAATGAGTGCGGCCGTCAGGGGCAACCAGGACTAGACTTTTACTGGACTTTTGGATTTTTATGCCCTCAGTTTCCTTCATAATAACTTGCCCTAAGGGACATGACACTGATATTTTCTCTGAAATATGAGGGAAATGGATTAAATTGGCATCCTCATTGATTTTGCAAACATGAATGTCAAAATAATAGATTTGGGTGGAAAGTTTTGTCTAATGACATAGTATAAGAGCACAGGTTCCTCTAGAATCAGACAAAATTGATGACCTTACATTTTACATATAACAAAATTTTTCCTTCTTCCCATTTCGGAATATAAGCTTAAGGACAAGATGTGGTGATAAAATATAAAATGCCTTTGCAGGGGTACAGATAAGAGGGGTATTTCCAGTCTTAAATCTTTATTTCTCATTTAAACCCTATTATGTGGGTACTCATTTGAATTGTCTTCATGAGATGATTCCAATGAGTATCCACAATATAGGATTTGTGCAAGTATTGTTAAAATAATTTAATTCGAAATCGAAAATACTCCCTCTATCTGTAGCTCTGCCTTTGCAAAAGACATTGAATTTACATCAAGGCTTGATCCTGCAAGATGATATTGTCCTAGGTAAACTCAAATTTATGCAAGGTGCCTGTTTACCTAAATATGATTCTGACCATAATGCAACATGAAAATTGAATTGAAGTAAAAGAAAATTGTTTGGTTCTAAGTATTCTAAATTTTAGGAAACAAATAAAACAAAGCACCACCTTTGGGTGCCTACAATTCGCTGCTGGGTGCTGGATGCATTCAGAGTTATTCCCCTTGATAGTGTAGGTTGCTCTTATGATAGTGAACATGTCTGCCAAGTTTTAAGTGAAAACCTTCAGTAGAACCAGAGATATCACAAATTGTCAGTTTTTGCATGTCAACAATGAAACTAGAAGGCCATGAATGGCTTGAGTCGCTCCACAGGCTTGAAATTCTTGTAAGAGCAAATAATGACTAGATTTTTAGATATTTGGGGTTCTACTGATGTTGAAAATGATTTTCAAAGTTTCAACTATATAACAGATAGAGAAATGACCTCCATTCCTAAAAGACATGTTTTTCATCAAATCAAAATAATTTTTGTCTGCAAGTTAAAATGGGTCACCAGAGGATCATACCAATAATGTTCGATTGATATCCATCGGTTACATTCTGAGAAAATGATTTTCATAGTTTCCACTATTTAACATAATAATATTATTGAGAAATGGCCTCCACCCATAAAATGCATATTTTTCATCCAATCAAAATAATTTTTAGTACACTGATAAAGGGTCACTTAAGGATCATTCCAGTGAAATTTGGTTGATATCCATCAGTTACATTCTGAGAAAATGATTTTCAAAGTTTCCACTATATAACATATAGAGAAATGACCTCCGCCCATAAAATGCATATTTTCCATCTGATCACAATGATTTTCTGTAGACTGATAAAGGGTCACTTAAGGATCATTCCAGTGAAATTTGGTTGATATCCATCAGTTACATTCTGAGAAAATGATTTTCAAAGTTTCCACTATGTAACATATAGAGAAATGACCTCCGCCCATAAAATGCATATTTTCCATCCGATCACAATGATTTTCTGTATACTGATAAAGGGTCACTCAAGGATCATTCCAGTGAAATTTGGTTGATATCCATCAGTTACATTCTGAGAAAATGATTTTCAAAGTTTCCACTATATAACATATAGAGAAATGACCTCCGCCTATAAAATGCATATTTTCTATCGGATCACAATAATTTTTTGTAGACTGATAAAGGGTCACCAAAGGATCATTCATGTAAAATATAATTGGTATCCATTCATTAGAATCTGAGAAAACTCACTTTTTACCATATTTGGAAATTAGCCACGCCCATTAAATCCATGTCTTTCATTGGATCAAAATTTCTTGAACAACTTTGAAAGAGGGTCACCCAAGGATCATTCCTGTGAAGTTTGCTTGTAAAAACAGCAATAGTTTCTGAGGAGGAGATTTTTAAAGAAAAGTTTACAACCGGACGCACACACGGATGGATGGACGGACGCACGACGGACACAACGCCATGACAATAGCCCCAGTGGCTTTCATCCAGTGGAGCTAAAAAACGACACTAAAGCCACACCACGGGGTTCTTTCCGAAAACTGGAAGCTTACAATTGATTTTGACTTTAATCATACAAACATTATATCATTATATTATGTAAGTTACCTGCAAACAAAACAGTGACCATTGTAACTAAAATAGGTTTTAAATAACATGTAAATGTAAAGTTCCCAGATTTTACAGTTAAATTAGGTTTGGAGATCTGATTGACAGAAACAAGGCCACATCACTATGTTTAGGGAATTCAGTTACCTTCAACAACATGATAAAATGTGTTGTCTTTATATGGAAATATCCCTTGATTTATGTTAGTCCTTTCATCTAAATGGAGTGGATCCATAATAATTCTGCATCATTTAGGGATTCATGAACTTTATAACAAATGTTAACCAAGGTATCCTAATGATTTCACTAGGAAACCTTTGTTAACATTGTGAAAGATCATGAGTTCCGAAAAGTTGCTTTATTAACCATTACATGTCTGCACTACCTAACTTGTACAAAGTTGGCTTATGATAAAATTGGACCAATTTAAACACAAACATGCTGAGAATTACTTTTTCTGAAATAAAAATTATAAATGATTAATAAAAATCCTCTTTGGAACAAATTGCATAAAATTCTATATGTACTGATTTCCATGCACACTTTGCATTTATATTTGGCATTTTCAATTTACAAACACCTGAGTTTTTAGTATTTTTTTCTCATAGTTACATTGAGTGTATGTAAAAAATAGGCATTATTCTTAAAAATATGCATTTAAAGTTATCCCTCTTGATTGCATGAATTGTTCATGTTGCAGTGAATGTACAAATGCAATGTTTCAATTCAAGAAAATTTAAGCAGAGCATAACTGCATATCACATATAAATTTTATAACAATTAGTTTATTTACAACTCAAGTCTTTGAAGTACATTCTATTTAATTACAGTTATATTACATCACAAAAAGAATATTGATGCAAGGACTATAGATTCTTCAAGCTGAATATGGCCCAAAGAAGAGGTGGGACAATATATCTTCTTTATAAGGCTACTGAAGCTATTAGCAAGCAGCCATGCTATTTCCTGTATCGTCCTTTATAGTCCTAGTGAAACCATATAAGGTTGAATTTCATTAACACACAATGATTTACTTCAGAGTTATTTTATACAATGGTGTACTTCATACCATTCTACGCTTTATCTCTGCAAATAAATCTAGGCTTAATGTTTTAGCAATCAACAAAGATTATTACATTTGGCTTCCCTTAGTTGTCCGTATTTACAGCTTCAAGCAAATCAGGGAGTTAAATTAGTGAAAAACTATTGTAAGTGACTTAGGGCCCTAGGCAGGTATTGTTGTATGCTATATTATCAGAGCATCTCTCAAACAGTGTGCTACCAGGCTTTGAATGGCCAAACTAGGCCACTCTTTTAATTGCCAGTGGGACCAGTCTACACCCCGGTAGGATTTGGATCAGAAATAAGTTGGCCCATAGGCACTTACAATAACTTTGCACTGACCCGTTTTAATGTACTTTGGTAACCAATGGTTGTTATTCTTCAAAATCTGACTTTGACTTAGATGAATGACCTTCACCTTTGAAACAAAATGTGATAACAAAAGTATAAAGACTTGCAAGTGTCAGAGAATTGTTCAAAAGATATACAGCAAGCTACAACAAAATTCATTTTAATTTCAAAAGGTATGCTATTTGTTGTTTTTGTTTTTGGAATGCAAGAATTCTGATAATTTTAATACTTAAAGATAACCTTGAAATTAAACTGGAAGATTGAATGTCACCAAGCTCTATCTTGGCACCTGATTAGTTTGCTTATTTGCATAATGACTTAAACAACACGTTTAA
This sequence comes from Fragum whitleyi, assembly GCA_948146395.1. Taxonomy (NCBI): domain Eukaryota; kingdom Metazoa; phylum Mollusca; class Bivalvia; order Cardiida; family Cardiidae; genus Fragum; species Fragum whitleyi. The sequence goes on from OX411546.1 coordinate 50,361,493, forward strand.
CATTTTTTTTACTTACAATTCGCTACAAAGCACCTTACAGTGGATTACTCAGGTATTTCCTTCCCCTATACTATCACAACATCCTTTCTAAGTCTCAAGCTGCTTATCAAACTAGAAAGCCATGAATGGCTTGTGTCGCTCGACAGGCTTGAATTTCTTGTAATAGCAAATCTAAGTTTTGACTAGAATTTTAGATATTTTGGGTTCTACTGATTATAACATATAGAGAAATGACCTCCGCCCATAAAATACATATTTTTCATCCGATCACAATAATTGATGGTAGACTGATAAAGGGTCACCCAAGGATCATTCATGTAAAATTTGGTTGATATCTATCATGTAGATTCTGAGAAAATGATTATCAATAGAGAAATGACCTCGGCCCATAAAATACATATTTTTCATCCGATCACAATAACTGTTGGTAGACTGATAAAGGGTCACCTAAGATCATTCATGTAAAATTTGGTTGATATCTATCCGTTAGATTCTGAGAAAATGAATTTCAAAGATTCCACTATAAAACATATAGAGAAATGACCTCCGCCTATAAAATACACATTTTTCATCCGATCACAATACCTGTTGGCAGACTGATAAAGGGTCACCCAAGGATCATTCATGTAAAATTTGGTTGATATCTATCAGTTAGATTCTGAGAAAATGATTATCAAAGTTTCCACTATATTACATATAGTGAAATGACCTCCACCCATAAAATACATATTTTTCATCTGATCACAATGATTTTTTGTAGACTGATAAACGGTCACCAAAGGATCATTTATGTAAAATTTAATTGGTATCCATCAATTAGAACCTGAGAAAAGTCACTTTTTACCATATTTGGAAATTAGCCACGCCCATTAAATCCATGTTTTTCATTGGATCAAAATTTCTTGAACAACTTTGAAAGAGGGTCACCCAAGGATCATTCCTGTGAAGTTTGGTTGAAATCCATCCAGTAGTTTCTGAGGAGAAGATTTTTAAAGAAAAAGTTTACAACTGGACGCACGACGGACACAACGCCATGACAATAGCCCCAGTGGCTTTCAGCCAGTGGAGCTAAAAACAAAGGTTTACAAAGTATCCACCCATTGTCGGGAATCGAACATAGGACACAATGACTAGGAGATAATACCCTGTTACCAGCTGCTTTCTTGCTAAAAACTGAACTACTTTAGCCAAATTACAGTCCGATAATAAACAAACACAAAAAAATATCTGATTTAGTTAAATTTTGTCAACTATTGATTTTATATACCATCTAAAATTTGAAAACTGACTGGATTATTCCTATTTTAATTGACAGACATAAAAGCAAACAACCTGATCTGCATCTTCTGAAATATGAAATTAATGAAAATTTCCAAGGAATCATTTTTTTAAATAAAATTGACCACCTACATATACAGCTTATTAAACAGAGAAAGTGTTTTGTTGGTTAAATAAAGGATCATTTTTTGTCGACATCACATCTCCCCGATAGAGCAGGTAATCATCGTAAAATGAGGATTTTACAGTGAAAAGACCCCAGCAGTCTATCAGCGGGGTGTTGTGTTTCTGTATTGAAAAGCACTGATGCAAGAAAACCATTTACCAAAAGGGCCGCTGTATAATAATGAAGCTACTTTAGAGCACAGTACAAACTGATCACTTGGGTAGCATGTAAATTCATTGACCTTAACCCAATGATTATCTATCATTTCTCATTTTATACATCTTTTTAAAGCTTTCAGTAGAATAAGTCAAGTCATTCTTTTTCTCATATATTTTTGAATTTGCATCTATTTATATACTTGATTGATTGAACAAGGTTTATTGCCGCTTTCAAATAAAAAAATAAAAAAAATATCATATCTTTGCGGCTGGGGCATTTGATAATGTATTCCTGGTATTTCTCATACCATTTCAGTCTACTATTACATCCTTTCCTATCCTCCATTTGCTATCCCACTTAGGTTTATTATTATTCACCCATAGGTAGAGACCAATATTGGAAAGAATATGTGTCACCTTCTGTGATCCAACCCATGACTTCCCAGGATTGAAGATTACGAGTCTAATTTGCTTGTAACACCCCAATGATGGGGATTATTCATAAGTCAATCTTTGCCAAAAGTATTACATTCACTTACCTTTTGTTTTCATATTTGTGACCTGTCCAGCGAAAAGGGGCCATCTTGGTGGTGTGTAATTGATTGATTGATTGATTGAATGGAGTTTAACGCTACTTTCAACATTTTTTCAGTTAAATCGCTGCGACTGGAGCACCTAACAATGGTTTCCTGGTACTTCTCTCACCAGTACAACCATCACATACTTACCTAGCCTCCAGCTGCTTTCTCACAAAGGTCTAAGATTATAAACCCATTGATGAGAGACAAATAGTCAATAAGAATGAGTGCCGCTGTCGGGGATCGAACCTGAGACCTCAAGAATGACAGTCTGACATGCTACCAACTACACTATGATAGCGACTAGGTGGTGGTGTATAAAGTCAACCCTAGTCAGACTGCGTGGACTGACTAGGATCGAAGCTTTTCGCACTTGGACCATTTTCTGGATCTTGAATGAACATTGTACCTTCCTGTGAAAAAATGTCTTAAATACAACCTCTGGTTGACCTACACTGGAACTGATCTCATTTTTCAAATATATACTTTTCAAAATTCCCTTTCGTGTGACATTTGTTTAATCATGTTTGATTTCACAAGCAAATGCTTTTCATTAAATTTGTTGAAACAGATTATGTAACATGACGGCCAATTGTCACAAGATATGCCCATAACACTGCTGGATGTCAAGGTATGTGAGACAGCAAGGAGAAGTAACTAGGTAGAGTTACCGTTCTTGAGCACTGCACTCTGTAATCATGATGGGAACATTAGTACTGCCACGTTTCAAGCCGATTGGACATAAAGTGACAGAGTTATGCTCTGGACATAGAAGAAGGCACTGCCCATCCACTGCCCACCCACCAGCCAGACACCAAGGGTGATCCCATAATACAACCTGTCTTTCAATGAGCATATAAAAAAGTCTTTCACTTTTATCATGGCTTACAATAACAACCAGTTAGTGTACTTCTTATTTTGTAACAAGTACTAGGCTCTGAAATGCATTTATTAACCAAAGGCTAAACTTGCATCCAAACTGACAAACTTCCATTTCTCTGATAACACATAAGTTCACTGTTCAAAAGGAATAAGAGCCAACTAGGACCAATCAAAGTTACCTTAATAATTATCAGTTAGATTAGCACAAAGCATGAAGTTTCAGGATAATTACCAATTTATATTACTTAATACACAATCCATCAAGGCAACAGAGTTTCATAATATCAAGATGATTTCTTGCAATTATCCTTGCTCAAAAATACTTTAAAAAACCTGCAGCAGCAATAAAACTGGTATTCACTCCAGATGACAGCTGCACTAAATGCTTCTTATATAACATATTCCAGATTTTATTTGGCTCTTTCATACCACAGGCTTGGCATCAAGTGTTCCTCAGTATAACAGCTGCAGTAACAATACACTGCATATGACAGTTTGCCATATCAATATCCTAAAATCTTACTTTGCTGCAAATACAAATTTGGACTTAATCCCTGGAAATAATTCCAGACAATATCAAAATTTCTCATATCATTTCACTTTTTTAAAAACTGGATATTTTTAATTAACATATTCAAGGGTCATTTTTGCCAACGGGTCATAAGCCCAAATCCTTTCTGGATTTTAACAAGGTAATGGCATATCTGCTACATTGCACAGAGGACTCAAGCATCAGCAAAATGCTTCCCTTTCACCTGCTATCTATAAGTCTGGTTCAGAAGGCTCAAACATCATCAACTATGTTGCCCCTCAACAAAATACTTTCCTTCAAGCCGCTACCTAAGTCTGGTTCAAAGGGCTCAAACATCATCAACTACCTGGTTTCCCTCAACAAAATACTTTCCTTAAGCCAGATACCTAAGTCTGGTTCAGAGGGCTCTAGCATCATCAACTAGGTTGCCCCTCAACAGAATACTTTCAATTGACCAGCTACCTAAGTCTGGTTCAGAAGGCTCTAGCATCATCAACTAGGTTGCCCCTCAACAAAATACTTTCCTAAAGCCAGATACCTAAGTCTGGTTCAGAAGGCTCTAGCATCATCAACTAGGTTGCCCCTCAACAAAATACTTTCCTTAAGCCAGATACCTAAGTCTGGTTCAGAAGGCTCTAGCATCATCAACTAGGTTGCCCCTCAACAAAATACTTTCCTTAAGCCAGCTACCTAAGTCTGGTTCAGAAGGCTCTAGCATCATCAACTAGGTTGCCCCTCAACGAAATACTTTCCTTAAGCCAGATACCTAAGTCTGGTTCAGAAGGCTCTAGCATCATCAACTAGGTTGCCCATTGATAAATTGCTTTCCTTTGACCAGCTAGCTAAGGTTTCTACAAGAGACATCCACCATCATCAACTGGGCTATGTTATGGAATGTGACAGATCAGATAGGTAAGCAGGAGCCAATACAACAACTCAGGATATCTAATCTGACATATCATTGCCAGTATACCTTCATCAGAAATGTCTGAGACATGGCATTGAACTTTGGTGGTATAAGCCAACCCTTGTCCTAAGAAAGAAAGACTGTCAAAAAGCGGACTAATACCGCATACAAGTGACTTTCAATAACGAAAAGCTATTTTCCGTCAAAGGGCCATAACTCTGTCAAAAATCAATGGACCACAACCAAAATTTCACTTGCACATCTCTGTCTGATACCGATCACATCTGTCAAAATTCAATGAATGCGCCCATAAGTTGCAGACAAGAAAGTAATACTGACAGACGGACCAACAAGCTGACTCCTATATTTCCCCCAAATATAGTTTGGGTGGTTATAAAGATTGGTGATCAATCTTACCAAAAAGAGCCTATCTTTGAAGTATGGAAAGATGTGAACCTTACTTACTTGCTCAGGTCAAGATATTAAGGTATTTCTTTTTCTCAATTCATTACAGTTAGGTGCTTCAAGCTACAATTTCTAGAAATTTGGACTTTTTATTAAAAAGAGATTTGTTTTTTCTTAGCAACAAGTTTTCTCTGAAAAATATCATAAGTAAGGTTTGTTCTTGGAAAACTAAAATGCCCCCAAAATGGCTATTTTCAGACATGTCAAGCCTTAAAAATTGACCTTGGCATTGTCAGTTATCCTTGAACTGAACATTAGACATATATAATCTTGAAAAGAATCTTCAAGCAAATATGCATTATGTAGGTTAAGTTTTTGCAGACAGTCACTGATGAACAAAGATTCAAATCAAGCCTGTGCATGACACTTTCAACAATTTGAAATGTTCATGAGATGCAAACATTGAGAGGCGTATACAGCGTCAGACTGTGCAGATGCAGAGGCTGGTCAGAGTCTTTACTTTGCACATATTTAAAGTAATTAGAAATCTCACACACTGTGAGGCTCAATTGATAAAATAACATGCCCCTTTTCTTTTGATGCAGAGGCAAAAATTTAGCCTACAATATCAATATTGGCATTTTACAATATTGAAGGTTGATCACTCTTATTCATGCAGCTAGATGACATGAAGGCTCTATTCTTAAAAAAAATGTCATATATATTGAGAACAGGGGTCGACACTAACGCCAGTCCTGGGGTCCAAGACCTGTGGATTTTAGGAAGGACTGCAGGTAGAATTAACAATGCTACAGGTCCTTCAGGCCTGTAGTAAATCGTAGTACTTAGTATTTCAAAACTATGATTGCCTTTCCAATACTTAAATGTGCAATTACCAAATGGAAAGCAATGAAGATATAGAAGAAATTGCTTGTCAAAAGCAATTTCTTCTTTCAAACAATGTTTTCTTTGCAATATATCCCCTAAATTGCTAAAAACCAAACATGGTTTTCATGCAGGACCTGTTTTTATCATGGAGGACATGTAATATTTTTGGCCCACAGGTCCTTCAGGCTGATGGCAAAAAGTAAATAGTGTTGAACCCTGGAGAAGAACACTATACTGTGTAAAGAATGATGGAATAGGAAGCATGAGGATGGCAGGTAACTTAATTTGGCAAAGCATGTACTTAATGTCAATCCTCATCAATGGGTAAAGCCTTGTCTAGATGTTAACATTGAACTTGTACATTCTGATACATGCCTATCCTCACTTGGATGTCCACAGCTGTCATGATAGCCTGGTATTCAGGCCTAGTGTCCAGATTTTTTTTTGTAACAAGAGCGGCAAACATATTTAGCCTTCAGAAATATAATTGGTTCACTTTCTTTAAAGAAAATCAAACTATAATGACCAAATACCAGACAATCAGACTTTGTTATGGTTAGAGCATCATAGCCATATGCAACACAGTGGCAGATCACACAACTGTACATGGTGGATCAGCCCTGCATTAGGGATCACAAAATTGCCCAAACATTATTCAAATTTTACCTCACTTTGAACAAGCGCTTGCATGCAAAGCAGGGTATAACTGGAAAACTGTTTGCACCACTTTTTGGATCCTGAACGCAGGGCTGGTGTCATGCCCATGCTGCAGACAACAGTCTTTGTGATATAGATTTTTTATTTATTTTGTGTGTTTGTTTGTATGGCATTTACTATGTTGGATGTTTTGAAGGGCCATTATGGCTGTAGCATAGTTGTCAGAGAAATGGGCTGCACATTATGGATCAGATGTTAATATTTAATAATAATAAATTTTGTTTTTTGGGTATTTGTTTGTTTGGGTTATTTTTTTTATTCTATTTTTTTTTTGGGGGGGGGGGGTGTGCAGGGGGTTGTTTTAATGCCATTTCATTAGTCAAATTGTGGGCCGAAGCATCTTATTGATTCCTAATGTCTCTCTTAAACTACCACAACAACATTTTTGAGCCTCCAGTTGCTCATCCCATACAGGATAACCATTACCCATCCATTGGTGGAAGACAAATACCAGAGTGCTGCTGCCAGGGATAGACATAATTTTTGTTTCACATCAATAGCTTAGTAATCATCAAAGGGGGGGGGATCAACTGGAAGCTTTGTGGCAGTTCTGGTACTTACAATAATTTTGCTTTAAGTCCTTGACTAATATTATCCCTTGTCATGCTGAAAAAGGAATATTTCTGCTTTGGCAGGAGCTATAGACCAACATCAGCCTGCGCATAATTATGTGCAGTCTGATCTTAGTTCATACCACCTGATTTTCCTTTTTAAAAACAGAAATATTTAAATATCATATTTTAAAATTAAACACCGACACGAAAATAGAACATCTCGTGCTCTTGGCACTTTGATTTTAGTGTAATTTTTCAAAGTGTTTTATTCAGCATGACAAGGGTTAAGTATTCTTAGAAAGAAGTGCATTAACTGTAGCACAGTGTGAAACAGTTGTAACTGCCTATATACATATAGGTAGTTACAACTGTTTTATGTCGAGCCATCAATATATGCAAAGAACTGCATATACACAGCCATCAACATTTTAACCAAGGTGAATATATTACCCTAAAACAGAAAACATTGATAAATTGTTGCAGACAGTAAGCGGTGCATACCATCACAAGTGTTATAATTACTATGTACTGAAGTGCATTAATTATCCTTCAACGTCTAAAGGTCAATTTCCTAAGTGTAGCTTACAATGCCAATGAAGCATCAATGCTGACTTATATTGCTTTTGCTGTATTCCATGCAGTTTTCCGTTGGCAATAATCAATCTTCCGAAACAACCCCATGCCAACATTGCAAGATATACTGTCCTTCAACCTGAATATGTAACACAGGTAGAGCAGCAACTTTACATTTCAACAATTGTTCAGATAGTAAAGAAAATTATGCAACAGCTAAGCAACTTTCTTTTTGGTAACAGTATGTACATGTAAATGCATTTTCAGGGTTTTGGTTTAATAATACATGCATGACGTCTATTTTGAGTTTGTCTCTTTTGTTAGAATTTCAGAGCTTTAGAATAAACTAATTGAGTATCTCAAAGTTTGTGCAAAAGCACAAAAAAATCAGACTTGTTATTATTGTTCTTAATATCAATTACTTGAAACAGCAACTTTTGCAAAACAACTTTAAAGAGCACAGAAGTTTCTTTTTTCTTTATTACTTTTTTTCTGTCTTACAACATTTTCACCACTTTTTAATGAGCGTTTAAAGACAACATATCGAAGAATGTCTAGGGTTCCTATTTAATTTGGATGTCTATTTGGTAAGCTATCAATTATGAGGAGCAAATCATAAGCAAAATCCTCACACATATTGTCAAGTGTTCCCCTCACCCATAAAAAATGACTATTTTGTACAGATTATAAATGATACAGCAAATATTGTCTTATCTTTACATATATCTAAATACACTGGAATGTAGCCACTAATAATACTCTTTGCCTTGGCATCTATCAACAAGAAATGGCACCAAAGTCTGAAGCAAAAATATGATATTATTCTTACAAATATCCACTGTGACTGTCCAATCTTGTATCAAAGATCTATTATATATCCATCCTATGATAATACAGTTCTGTTTAAATAATATTGAAAGATTTCTACACACAAGAAAAAATATTAAAATGAATATTGGAGAGATAAGTGCCTTTGTATGAAATTGCATCCAATGTCATACAAAATAAATGGTCATGAAATCATATGGTCATGAAATCATATGGTCATCTTATTTTATTTCTTTTTTTTAATCTTTCTGAAACTATGGATTTTGCATCTATTTCTTTAGCAGTGTAAAAAAGAATTTTCATTTAGCCTGTAAATCAAAGAGCCTGGATTTCCATTTGCTGACAAGTCTTAATCAACATTTAAATTTTGAATTACAACAAACAACAAGGGGTATAATTTGAAAAATAAATTTATATCTCATCCAATATGGGCCTTTGTAACATAGAATTATATTTATATTACACTGAAATTTTACTTTGTTTGTATGGGGTTGAAAACATTGGTGACAATCATCCTTTTGCCAACCTCCAGCTGTTCGATTGCAGGCTTTTAGTTATCCTACCATTGATCCACTCTAAAATATCGAACCAAAGACCTAAGGACTGCAAGTCTTACAAACTATAAACTGCAGTATGACAAAGCTGAATCTGCAAGATATCATAGATGTATATCTAACATATTGTAAAGTAACTACAGCTTTATCTAAGCTTTGGTTACAAGAAATACACCAACAATATTATTTACTTAAAACTAGTGTGAAATAAAATTGTCAAAGGATAACAACCATTGATCAGTTAAAGCCCAGTCTGCTATACGTTAGACAGATATTTTGCCCCGTTTAAACTATTAACAAAATGATAATTTTTCAAGAGAGAAGGATTTTGATGAAAAAATGTATGACAATCTCTGGCATTTCAATCAGAAATCTTTGGAGGACAAAAAAACCTACCTGACAAAAAAACCACAATAGAGGCTCAGTAGATCTAGCGGATCATTAGATGATATCTAGTGGGGTGTTATCTAATTAATGAACTAAACACCCAAACAACCAGCCAACCATGCAATCTCTCTACTTAACACTTGAATCTTTTACCTCATAATGGTATTTCTGTGGTCACAAAGCTTACAAAAGCTTATAGTCGAATGGAGGGTGCATTCAAAACACGGGATCATTTTGGGCGAGATTTTGAGAGATTCTCTCGTTTTTTTTTTTTTTTTTTTTTTTTTGTCAGAAATCTCATTGAAACTGGCTTAATGAGAGAAAAATCTCAATAGCAAAATGTAATTTAATGAAGGATTTTGTTGACTCAGTGCAAAACAGTTGTAACTGCCTATAGTTATATAGGCAGTTACAGCTGTTTTGTGCTGAGCCATTGATTTCCCACCCAAAGTTCTAAATGTAATTTCTCATAAGATTTGGCTAAATGAGATATTTTTGCACATGCTACTCTGAGATTTTTGCACATGTTACTCTGAGCCAGAATTATCCCCGAGAACATAATACACAGGAAGAAAGAACTAGAAAGCCATGAATGGCTTGAGTCGCTCCACAGGCTTGAAATTCTTGTAAAAGCAAATAAATGCTTTGACTAGATTTTTAGATATTTGGCGTTCTACTGATGTTGAAAATGATTTTCAAAGTTTCAACTATAAAACAGATAGAGAAATGACCTCTGCTATTAAAAGACATATTTTTCATCATATCAAAATAATTTTGGGCTGCATGATAATGGGTAACCCAAAGATCATACCAAAAATGTCGATTGATATCCATCAGTTACATTCTGAGAAAATGTTTTTCACAGTTTCCACTATTTAACATATTGAGAAATGACCTCCACCCATAAAATGTTTCATCCAATCAAAATAATTTTTGGTACACTCATAAAGGGTCACTCAAGGATCATTCCAGTGAAATTTAGTGGATACCCAAAAATCACATTCTGAGAAAATTATTTTCAATGTTTCCACTATATAACATATAGAGAAATGACCTCTGCCCATAAAATGCACATTTTTCATCCAATCACAATGATTTTTTGTAGACTGATAAAGGGTCATTCAAGGATCATTCCAGTGAAATTTGGTTCATATCTATCACATACATTCTGAGAAAATGATTTTCTAAGTTTTCACTATATAACATAAAGAGAAATGCCCTCCGCCCATAAAATGCATATTTTACATCCGATCACAATGATTTTTTGAAGACTGATATAGGGTCACCAAAGGATCATTCATGTAAAATTTAATTGGTATCCATTGATTAGAATCTGAGAAAACTCACTTTTTACCTTATTTGGAAATTAGCCACGCCCATTAAATCCATGTTTTTCATTGGATCAAAATTTCTTGAACAACTTTGAAAGAGGGTCACCCAAGGATCATTCCTGTGAAGTTTGGTCGAAATCCATCCAGTAGTTTCTGAGGAGAAGATTTTTAAAGAAAAGTTTACGACCGGACGCATGCACGCACGGATTGACGGACGGACGGACACACGACGGACACAACGCCATGACAATAGCCCCAGTGGCTTTCAGCCAGTGGAGCTAATGATCATTCTCTGTTCAGAAAACCAGTCATGTTTGAAAGATTTTAACTCTTGTCAGCCTTCGCAATCTGCACACAACCTGGATGCTCCCTTTTAGCCTGACAAGTCACATATCTTACAATTTATCAGTATCATAAACTGTATTAGGGTTCTTCATTTATAATTCAAATTCGACTAGTCATCTTTAAGTTAACATGGAAGGTTATGAAGTATTTTTTACATGTTATAGTTTCATATAGTATAGTATCAGTATCAAAAACTTTCATGGTTCTTCATTCATAATTGAAAATAGACTGATAACAATGTTCATCTTAAGTTAACATGAAAGGTTATGAAGTATTTTTTTTAAAAAAAAATTCATTCCTTTTTTGTTAAAATGGTTCAAATCTTTACCCATTTATGTTCAAATAGTTTAATCACCTCACAGGTACAAAGAATATATTAACAGCTGATTGTATCATTGTATTATTTGTAAATTAATACTTGCTGGATAAAATATCTTCAAATCATCATTATTCAAATATACCCTTACCTTTTTGGGGGCAATGCTCTGAACATTATATTTCTTACTGAAATAAACTCTATCTTTATCATAAACTTGTGAATTCAGTCATAAATAAAAACATAATTGTGGATTTCAATGCTATATTCAGATTTCAAACTCTAGCGCATATTGATGGCTCACTGCAAAATAGGTGTAACTACCTATATGTTCACAGGCTGTTACAACTTTTTCACACTGAGACATTAATACCCAATGCATAGCTAGGGGTATGAAAATTATTAATACTAGCAATTTTTTCCAAAGGCACCAAAGTCATTAAGTGCTAAAGACTGTCTGAAAAGGGAAGCTACTCATCCTCAATTCACAAATTATCTGAGTGGTACAACTTGGTATCTCCAGTCTCAGTATAGGGTAAAGTAGTGGTGGATTGAGAAGAGGTTCAAGGGTTTCAAACAAACCCCAAGGCCCCATTATATCATTTTCATGCAGAATTCAAATTTACCTTCCAACTGCTTACTACATATTCCTGCTATTTAGGTAGTAGGCTTGTAATAGTTCCGCAGCGTTTCGTAGGTATTGAACTTTAAGTGTTAACTGAGGTTTCCTAATGATTTTCATTTAGGAAACCTCCGTCAACATTGTGAAAGTTCATGAGATCCAAAACATTGTAGAACTATTACAGGTCCACTACCTTTAAAAAGTCTTTGGCAGACAGTGTAGTCTAAGGTCAGCCTGCACAGTTTTGCAGTCTGATCCTAGTATACACTGGCTTCCTTCTTCTTGTTTTTTGTGGAAAAAAACTTGAGACAGACTTTTTGAATAAGTCCAAAATATAGCTATGCATTTATACAAATTCAACAGAATAAGGGTTGAAACTGTGTACTTCGTAGGTGGGGGGTATAAAAATGCTTAGTACTTACAATTGTGTTAGAGAAGTGGTAATATCTTCAGCAGCCAGGTCGGACAAATACACAGACACAAGTTAGTAATCTTTAAAGCTGAAAAACACAATATAAATTATCAGTGATCAGTTTGAATTTCTACATAACATCTTAAATTGATTGATTGAATGGGGTTTTACGCGGCTTTTAACATTAGAGCACCTAACAATGGATTCCACATAGGTCTACGATTATCAACCCATTGGTGGTAGAAAAAAAGTAGACAATAGAAAGAATGAGTGTCGCCCTCAGGGATCATAACATTTTAAAACCTAATCATGTCTTTCATGACATATTCCTGCTTTGCATGAAGCTTCAGCAGGCAGTGTAGTCCAAGATCACCCTGCACATGCAACCTGCTTGTGGTCTATGATGCCTACTTCCAAATTGACTCTGTACACAAAGCTTTGAATAGGAGTGTAAGCCAAAGGTCAGCCTGCTCAGATGTGCAGCCTGCTCTTAAGACTAAAATGCCTATACCTTTTTCTATACATGTAGTATTTGGGGGGGGAGGGGGAAACTTGAGCCAAACTGGTTAAAATGATTCTTAAATCGACAATCTGTTTGAAAAAAAATTTGGAATTCAACAATATATTAGGATTAATATGTTTAAACTAGAACTGTTGCAGAGCTGACTTATACCCCCCACCAGCACTTTGTCAAAATGTAAGTGCTATTAGTGCAGGATTTTTTTGTAACAAATATCGAGGTCATATGCAGCATTTGCTTGAAGTTTCATGATTATAGGTGGCTTGGTTCTCGGGTTAGAGTCCGGAAATGAAAAATGAACAAAGGCTGACTGTGACCTTGACCTTTGACCTATGTGACCCCAAAACAATAGGGCACTTCCTTGGCTCATAAGCAATATTTGCATAAAGTTTCATGATTGTAGGTGGCTTGGTTCTCGAGTTAGAGTCCGGAAACGAAAAGGATGAATGGATGGATAGACAGATGGATGGACTGACAGACATGGTGAAACCAATATAACCCCCTCTACTTTAAAGGTAGGTGGGGGGTATAATAAACTCCTGCTAGGACGCTAACGTCTCTCCCTTAAAAGACTACATTTACCCTTTCCTGTTTTTCAAAATTTTGGACTTGTCCAAATTGAAAAAGGTTGTGGACAATGATGAATGAAAACAATTCAGAGCTACAGATAGAAGGGGTATTTTGGATTTCAAATTGAAATGTTTAAATAATATTTGCTCTAAACCTATTTTGTAGACACTCATTGGAATTTTCTTGCACGAGACAATTCAATTGAGTACACACAACATAGAGTTTCTTTTTGAAATTAAGTTTTTAAATTGGCTTTACCCCCTCTTATCGGTACTTCTGAAACATATTTAACTACAAATTGTTGAGGAAAATATTTTAGAAGGAAAAAATTATTCTCTTGGAATAAATAGATTAAATATCTGTCCTCTGGTCTAAAAATATCTTGGTAATGTCAGGTTGTGTTTGTGAAAATTCAGAGCAACAGATAGAGGGAGTATCTTGGATTTCAAATTTAAATGTTTCACTAGTCCTTGCTTAAATCTCAACGAGACAATCCAAATGAGTACCAACATCATAGGGTTTCATCGAGAAATAAAAATTTTAGACTGGAGTTCCTTCCTCTCATCTGAACCTCTGAAAATACCACCTAAATTCTTATGAAGCTTGTCTCAGACGCTAGAATATGTCAACAATTGAATTAAGGGAATAGAAAATCAAATATATACTACCATCGCATGCCTTGTAAATAAAATGCAATTTGGAAATAACTATGTTTTGCAAACAACATGCTATCCTGTTTTTTTATTACAATTCTCTCGTCTAGCCAAGCCAATGTAGACGATGTTGAACCCTTCTCTTTGTTCATCTTGATGCTGCATTCACATGTAGGTTTTAGTAAGCTATTAACCCTTATCATGCTGAACCCTGAATATTCCTGCCTTGGCAGGAGGTATGGACAGACATCAGCCTGCACATATGTGCAGTCTGATATTTGTCTATTCCACCTGTTTTTCCTTTAAACAAGAAAAAATTCAGAAATTTTATTTTCAAAATCAAATGCTGACTCACAAGTAGGAAATACAGAGCTTTCAGCACTTTGATTTATATATAATTTTGTCAAGGTTTTATATTCAGCATGACAAATGTTAAGCTGTGGCAAAGCAGACTGACCCTGCCCCCCTCCCCCCTCCCCTACCATTGCATTGGCTCACTATAAGTCCAATCAGTGCCTAATGTATTTGCAACTAATAGCCACCACTCTCCAAAGTGCTGTCAGTGCAGGAAGGTAAATTGCTTCATGATGTCACTTGCAACCTTGACCTTTGACCTTCATTACCCAAAATCAAGAGTCCGGCACTTCCTTTGGTCATGGATTTTGAGTAACAGTCTAGAAGTGTTTTTAAGCAAAGTTCAATTCTGACCTTGACCTTTGACCTTTATGACCCAAAAACAATAGCAAACTTCTTTTGGTCATGGGCAATGATTCTTTAATACTTCATAATTCTAGGTCACTTGATTCCTCAAAAAGAGTCCTAAAACAGTATTTAGTCAAAGTCCAATTGTGACATTGGCTTTTATGACCCCAAAGCAATGAGGCACTTGGGTCTGTGAAGGGCAACAATTCTATGACGTTTCA
Source organism: Fragum whitleyi (assembly GCA_948146395.1). NCBI lineage: Eukaryota > Metazoa > Mollusca > Bivalvia > Cardiida > Cardiidae > Fragum > Fragum whitleyi. The sequence goes on from OX411546.1 coordinate 50,376,592, forward strand.
TGATTCTAGTTCCAAGTATGAGTATGGATAAAGCTACAGAAAGATGGACAGATTGACAGATGATTGGACAGACAAACAGGCATGGCTCATAGGTGGGGGGTATAAGAAAGATCAGCTTGCATAAATGCCTGTCTGTCAAGTTAATCAACCCATAACTTGATTACACTTTTGAGTCCTTCAAACTGAAAGTAAGTATAGATAACATTCTCAAAAGGATAAAATATCCCAAAAATCTTTGTATCTGTGGATAGAAAATAATTTCAGAAATAAGGATTTTGATTGTCATGAGAAACTTCTAAATTTTCAACATTGTATTTCCAAGTTTGCCCTCTTGAAGGCGAAAAAGTTTTGTAGACCATGAATTAGACTTTGATATGTATTGCAATAACTTTTTTCAGAGTAATGTCATTTCAAACTTTATTAGAGCATTAAGTAAATGATTACAAATAAAACTATTTTAAGCTAAACTTTAGATTTACTGCTAATTAAGGGTTAGCATTATAATAAACACCAATAATCCATGTAATAACCACAGGAATTGATACAGCTTACATTGATTTTGACCACTTGTGTCTCATTCTAGAGAGGGAAGAACATTGTTATCAGGTTCTAAAGCTTCCAAAACAAGCCATCAGATAACAACTTGTCTCCGTTGATCAACTTGTAAATACCATCCTAATTATCTGTATTGATTCAGCAGCTTTTGGGCAATTAATTGGGCAAAGCTGCTACTGTACTTGTCAGTATCTCAAGAAATCTTATTTTGATGAATGTTCATAGGTTGCCATACAATTACAATTACTCGAATTTTGACAAAAAAAAATAATTCAATTTCTTAAAGTTGCAACAAATTTCCTTGTTCCTTTAAATATCAGATTATGGACCTTTTGCATGTCATTTATTACCATATTATTATAAGCAAACTAATGAACCTTTTCCAAGTCTTTTTCTAAATGAAGCTAGATTATAGTAATGCCCTGTCCAAGATTAAGACACAAGTCTCACACAATGTATAGGAAGTGTTGCAATATCTGTAGAAATATACCAGGGTAAAAACTTAGTACTGTAACCTATTGAAGCTTAAAAAAACTTGAGTTATTTGACCTTGCTAGATGACCTTGACCTTGTCACATGAGTTTGACACCAGCAGATGCATATCATTTAGATCTATCACCATGCCAAATATTAGGATTGTATCTTGAATAGGCTTGAAGATATTGGCAAGGTTAAGGTTTTTGATTGAGTTTTTGAGTTATTTTACCTTGACAGATAACTTTGACCTTGTCACATGACCTTGAATATGGTACCAGCAGATGACTATCACTGAGATCTATCACCATACCAAAATATGAGGCTTGTATCATGAATAGGCTTAAAGATATTGGCAATGTTAATTTTTTTAGATAAATTTTTGAGTTATTTGACCATGACAGATGACCTTGAACTTGGCACATGACAATGACTTTGGTACCAATCTTTCAATGCAGGAGCATTAAAGTAACCATAGTACAGGAAAAAGGAAATTAAACTAAAGTTAGACTTAAAACTCATCAAACAATATGCAACAAAATATTTTGAGCAGTAAGGAAACTCAAAGGGAATGGATTAATGAAAATAGCCTTAATATTTTAATCCCTCCTTTTTATCCATTAATCCTAAGTGTTTACTGTTCAAAAATTGATTTTGACACCACGAGAACTAAAGTTGTGTCATGGTGTCCATATTCGAAGGAGGGCACTAAAACTCTTGCAGGGCATTGCACTTATTACTATTATGTTAAAAGCTTTATTGATAGGAAACACTATATAAGCTGACAAAATCAATTACTCTAGCTTTGTAAGAATCTTGTGACCTTGACCTTAATTTTTATTGATGAGATATGATAAAGATCTCCGAGATTCTCAGATTGTAAAATAAGAGTTTTGCATCTTTAATAAGCTCAGTGTAATAAGTAGGTATGATAAACAACATTGGAGATAAAGTTTGCTCTGGACAAAACAGTGGACACATCTGGGTTTGTTAATGGGGTTTAATGTCGCTTTCAACATTTTTTCAGTTATATTGAGGTGGCTGGAGCACCTAACAATGAATTCCTGGTATTTCTCACACCAGTACTACCATTACATCCTTTCCTAGTCTCCAGCTGCTATCCCACATAGGTCTATGATGTCATGAGTGATCACATTTTGGGTCTTTTCTTTCAAGGAGTGTATAAAAATCTTTGACTATTGTGGAAGAAAACATGGTGGACTTTGAAGAAATTGCTTTTGACAAACTACTTCTTCATTCCACAATCTTATCTGAATTCCTTATCTGCCGAGGAGTAAAAAGGCAGCATCATGTGGGAAACCAGGGCTTGTACTAGCTTTTTAAATTCAGGAGTCATTGACCCCTTGACTGCAAATTTCTAGAGGGCCAAAACTGGTCTTGAAGGGGTCAAAACAATAAATTAAGTTGACAATGATTGACTTCTTTAATTTCATATGAATCTCTTATAAATATATAGGATACAATCTACTTAAATACATTCATTGTGTATCATAATCAGGATGCAATGCTGAACAATTGGAGGGTCATTTTGACAATGACCCTTTCATCAGGAAAACTTAAGGAGTCAAAATGGGGTATTTGCAGATTTTTCAGACCCTTGTTTAAGGGTCAAGCACAAACCCTGGGGAAACATTCAACCAAAACACAGTACAGAATAGTAAATAACCTACTGTGGTTAACTTGGAAACTAAGCAATAACATATCCCCTGAAAAATCCATTTAATTGCAAAATCATTGAGAGGAAACCTAATAAAAGAACATCGTTCTCAAATTCAGTCAATACCCTAATGTCTTTTTAACATGACAAATTCTAGCGTTGCAGGTTTTGATGACTTTGAAAATCAGGTTTCTGCCAAGAACATAAACATCCATTTACAATGCTAACTCTTGAAATGTAGCTCAAGGATCAATTTTGAATTACTGATGTACCATATTTCCTCTATTAATGTGGCACCCTCCCTAATTGTAGCACCCCTTCATTTTTTACTAAGAAAACCCACTTCAAACGCCTATATTTTAGGAACTTTTTGAGACTTCTTCTCTTATTTGAAATAAATTTCCCCTAAACAATCATTTATATGATTGTAGAGGAAATTCACCTCAAATGACACGGAAAAGGGCCTAAATGACATCAATTTTGATGATTTTTTAAATCAGAAAATGCATACTTAATAAAAGGTCCCGGACCATGTTATGTATAGCTCCCGGGAGCGTTTATTAAGAGAAATATGGTACATCTGTTTTACTAAATTGAAAAGCATTTCCTTTTCTTATTTGAACTTTACAACTTCATAAAATAGAGGGAAGAACAAATCTGTTGTAAAAGGACTTGCAATAGCATTAGACTTATTTTTTTTTCTTTCTTTTTTTCTTCAGATTGATCATACACAGAGCTAGTCAGATAGAGGGGGATATTTTTTATTTCAAATTAACCTATTTCAACAGTACTTTCTTAAAACCTATAGTGTGGGTACTCAGTGGAATCGTCTTGTCAGGACGATTCAAATGAGTACACACGACATAGGGTTTCTTTGAGAAACAAAGATCTTTAAATTACATCCCCCCTCTTATCTGAACCTCTGCATACATAGACAAGTTACCTGTAAGTAATATTATCATTTTTCCCATTTTCATAAAAAGTATAAAATACATCTTGTTTAGATGTTTCTTGCAGAAAGGTATTGTTAATGCTCATATTTTTTTCTCTACCATTTTTTAGCCAAAATTTGTGGTATTTGACAAAGGGTTATTAGGGGGTCCCAGAAAGTCAATACCTTAATTCCACTTCGGTGTTCTTAGATTGATTTCTAACTCCATTTAACCAATCAATGCTCAAATTGTCCATGTGTTCCCTGATAAGACACGAATTTATTGCTTCGGCACATTTACTCTGTCAACTATTTCACGGAGATAATTATCTGGACAAACTTACCATTATGCCAAACAACCATGTCGAGCTAGCCTTAAATTATTTTCTTTGCCAGTTCAAGCTTGGCCTTTTTTTTCAAGTTTTGGTATTATAGAGTTAAACAAAATACCATATAAAATTGTTTGAACAATTACAAGCACGGCTGTTTTGTTATTGTCATAACCCAGAGGTACAGATAAGAGAGGGTAATGCCATATCAAAATCTTCTCAATGAAACCCTATGTTTTGGGTACTCATTTGAATCGTCTTGACTTGAATCGTCTTGACAAGACGATTCTAATGAGTATCCACAATACAGTATTTAAGAAAGTACTGTTGAAATATTTTAATTTGAAATCCGCTATCTGTAGCTCTGCATAACCTTTGCACCATTTGCATTAGTGTTGTTGTTGGCATTGGAATAGGTGTGACAAACTTTAACCCTATTCATAGTTATTGAAGAAATCTTTATGAAATTTGGCAAATGCGTTTTCCTATCACAAGAGCTATCCAGGGTATCAAGGGGGATAACTCTGAATACATTTTTGTAAGAGCTATGTCCCTTTTCTAAACTGACCTAATTTCAGGTTGATCGGGCAAAAAGTGTGGCCTGTAGAGTGCATACAAGGTTTTTTAAAGCTTTGACCCTGTAACCTAGTTTTTGACCCAGTTGACCCAATTTCGAACTCATCCATATTTCCATAATTTCATCATTCTGACCAATTTTTAGGTTGATCAGGCAAAAAATGTGGCCTCTAGAGTGCAATCAAGGTAATGGTCAGATAGATGACAGACAGACGCTGGACATCCACCTACCCACAAAAGCTCACCTTGAGCACTTTGTGCTCAGGTGATCTAAAAAGAGACAAATATAGAAACAGACAGTACAATTACTCAAATCTATTGATGTAGGGCATAACAGGGATTGTGTTAGCTTTTTATATGTAGGGGTCATTGACCCCTTGACTATAGAATTATACGACTGAAACAGGACAAAATTTAAAGTTTTTAACAGTTTTTTTAATACGAATAAAGAAGTGTATATTTAACTTTATAATTGTTCCTGTTGTTTAATTTATATTGATTCCTTTCAAAAATTGATTTCAAACTTGAAACTGTTTTGGAATTTTTGAGTGTCAAAATCCTGGTTTAAGGTAGTGGACCTATAATAATTACGCAACGTATCAGAAGTAATGAACTTTAATAAAATTAACCGAGGTTTCCTAATTATTTTCATAAGTTCATGTGTGCCGAAATTTTGCGCAAGTATTACAGGTCCACTACCTTAAGAGTAAAACACAAGCCCATGGCATAACAAAGTTTCAGGAAAGAACTATTTCTCTCAGGAATATTATGAAGAATTCCCATCGTTATACAGAGCAGAATCCATCCATCATTATTGCTACATGTAAATAATCCAATAATTGCATGTATGCTAAATGACAGGATTGGTCTTTTTCCTGGTGCAGATGACAAATTTTGTTGAACAAGGCATGAAATTAGACAGCATTTATCTGTGTCATCACGAGACAGCAAATAGTAGAGGGGGGAGGGGGCTCATAGACAAAATTGCATAGTTTTTTTCTTTTGCTTCTAAAATGTTGGATAAGTGTAATAAACCTCTAAGAAAAGTAATTCCTTGTCTATAAATCAAATATCTTAAACTTACTTTATTGAGTGAATAAGTAAATCAGTCACATCATAAAGGCTGAGGCACCTAACCAAAGACACCCCCTGAAAAAACTTCAAGAACTGTTTCTTACATGTGAAAAGTTCAAGCACTGATTCTTGGATATTCTAGAATATTAAATGGCAGTTTAAGAACTTCTAGAGCTAGTTCTTTACCTAATTCAAGAACTTATGGTAGAACTGGTTCAAGAACCAGTTATAAATGATACAAAAACTAATTATAAAACTGGTTCAAGAACTAGTTCTGGAACTGGTTCAGAACAAGTTTTGAGAATGGTTCAAGTTCTTGAACTTTTTCAGGATCTAGGACATTCCAGTTCCTGACCTTTTTTCACTTGGGTCTTACCATTACTAGCAAGATAACCTTTCTAAGCCTCCAGCAGCTCACCTTACCTAGGACAACCCACCGGCCAGAAAAAAAATGTTGTTAATGATATTCACAAAGTATCAAACCAAGGACCTCATGATCGAGATTCCAAAGCCCTAAAAACTGGTTTTCCTGCTGTGGCAGGAGGTATCTAGACAAAGATCAGCCTGCACATAAACCACTTGATGTCACCAGAGGTACAAATAAGAAGGGGTAATGTCAGTCTTAAATCTTTATTTCTCATTGAAACCCAATGTTGTGGGTACTCATTTGAACCGTCTTGCCAAGACGATTCCAATGATTACCCACAACTTAGGATTTGTGCAAATATAGTAGAAATAATCTAATTTGAAAGCCAAAGTACCTCCGCTATCAGTACTGTAGCTCTGGATGTCACTTTTAAAACAAGATAAGATTAAAAACTTGTATTTTCAAAATAAATACTGACTAACAATAAGTGCATCCAGAGTTTTCAGCACTTTTGTTGATATTATTTTGCAAAGGTTTTATTCAGCATGTTTAAATAAAGCAGAAGGGACTTTTCAAGATTTTCGTCTCCCGGTAACAAAGTATTCCTGAGCCAGCACTAGAAAGGGTGTATTTATAAAGCAATGCAGTTGTAAATGTCCAATAGTTCTATTTGAACAAAATGTGAATGATCAATCTCAGGAGCAATTTACAGATAGTGGCCACTGTGTTTCTCAACAATCAACACTCGACCTTCCCTTATCAACCAAATATAGAAATAACATTCTGTTTTCAACCAAATATAGAAATAACATTCTGTTTTAATATTAACCCTTCTGAAATTTCAAACGGCCTGATTTTCAATATTTTTAGAGTTTTGACACTAACTTCTAGAAAGGAGTTCAGCAGATTTTCCACAAATGAATTTTGTTTGAAAAGGTTTTTATGTCCCTTTTAACCATCTTTAAGTTATATTGTGGTGGCTGGAGCACCACAGTACTATTACTACATCATTTCCTAGCCTCCAGCTGCTATCCCATATAGGTGTACCATTATCAATCCATTTGTGGGAGACAAATAGTCAGAAAAGACTGGTTCTGCCATAGGAAATTGAACCTGTGAGCTTTTGAAAGGGCAATAGTGCAAGGATAGATGACCAAAGTACTGCAGAGATCTGTGGTTCTTTTATGTGCTTGATGTAAAGTACAGTCACATGGGACATTTGTTTGAAGTCTAATCCTAAAGTCAATCAGTTTTTATTAGTGTGCCAGCCTGGGAATCAAACCCATGCGATCAACCTTCAACTGTTTTTAAGTCTCTACAATACTGACTGAGCTAATCAGACTGACAATTTTGGTAAATGTCAGGTTTATGCTCCAAAGTAATTTGGACTGATTTACACACTAGTGACTTACACAGTCATGTTCATTAATTTGTCAATTTGAAGCTAAAATATTGGAATCTTATTTTGACAAATATCTAAAAAACACTGACTAGATTTTATGCCATATCAAATAAGGCATCATATAGCCATAATTGCACCTATCTTTTCATTATTACTATTTTCCATGATTACATGTTTTATTATTTCTATTATTTCTACTTTCAGTATTTCATCATTTTCAATTTAATATGAAGTTAACACAGTAGCTGTCACTTAGCATCAAATTGGCTGAGAAAAGTAAAGGCTCTATTTTAATTAGAAAATCTAATTCAGGACACATCATGACCTTTTCTGAATTATTAGTTACAATCAATCTTACAGGTCCTCCCTGATTTAAACAGGTACTCCAGGGAAACTATGCTTAATTTTTTTCCAATTACGAAGAAAATTGTAAGGAAAACAGTGTGGAAAAAAAAGAATTGCTTTGTCACAAGCAATTTCTTCTTTTCTCACAATATTTTCTGTAGGGTAACTGAAATTTTTGTGTAGGAAGGTTGTAAGTAATATGGCGATTCCTGACTACCTATTACCTACAGGCCTGAAAGACCTGCAGCATGGTGACTTCCACCATTCCTCCCTAAAATCCACAGGTCTAGGACCCAAGGACTGATGTGTCAATCCTTGATTGATTTCCAGTTTTTCATTGACCCACACAGATCATTAGTGAAGATACTAATTTTCTAATTTTAAATCCTACAGTTAGACCTGTTTCCCTTGTTGTGATATGGTATGAATACATTTTCACAAGTCACTTGATATTGGTAGACTAACAACAACAAAATGCATTGGCAGATCCAGAGGGGTTCAAAAAGAGCCTCTTGTAGCCTAATTAATTTTTTGCAGAAATTCAAACAATTTTGCTATTATTAGAGAAAAAAAAAAAAAACGATCGGCAGTTTCAAAGTTTAAATGATGTCCTTCTTGTACATAAATTGTAAGATGTTAAGTAAACAGGCCAAAGGATTATAAAATGGTTTTGTTTCTCTTCTTGCTTTGATGTGTAATTTTGCTTATCTTTTCAATTGTGAAAATGTTGTAAACTTCATTCCTATTCCTGTGAATTAAATGATTTCTAATTAGTAAGATCCTTCATTCAACTATTGTAATTATGCTTTTATACTATTTTACTGGGCACTATTCCAATATTTGATAAGACAGTCAGTCAGAGAAACTCAAACTAAGAATAAATTAGCATCATTGTGAACAAGTAGGACGTCCAAAACATAGTTCGCGTATTCTTAGATATTCATTGAGATAGGCAATTTAACTATAAAATAAATGGCATTGCACGTAAGTCATGCTTGTTGCTGTAAAACAAAAGGATTATGATCCGTCTATATTTAGAATAATCGCACCTGTTTCGCTACTGTGCACATGCTTGCGAAAATCGGTCAGACGAAAACTGCTGCCGTTCTATATGGAACTGGTAGATTTTCTAGGATAAATTTAAAGATATTGATGTGCATGTGTTTTCTTGGTTTAAAATTGGTTGCATTGAACCAAACTAATGCTATTTTCAATCGCTAGCTTACCTAGTTGCACGTGAAACACACACGAACAAGACGGCACAAACACACAACAAAATGGCGGCGATTGTTCCCAGAATGCAGTACCAAATTGTAAACATTATCAGCACGTGGTTACTAAAAATAGAACTCATAACAAACCCTTACCTGTGTCGAAAGGTCACTGAATTTAGCGCATTTTTCGAGGATTAGGTCAGGGTCTGCAAAATAAATCTTTGCATTGAAGCAGAGACATAACTATTGATTTTTGACAATTCTAGACTAGAAGCATACGACATTTTTCGAAAAGCAAACTTGATGACATTATTTTTTATTCAATGAGTCTAAATTGAAACTTGAATTTACATCTGAAAGTATTTTGTCATTGGTAAAAAATATAAATAAAAAATGAATAAAAAAAGAAAAAAAGAAAACGCGCTGATGCATTCTGTCGATGACCCGTGATGTGGACCCCTTTCTGTGGTAAATCTAGCCCCCACAGCCATTTGTAGTATTTTCACTTTTGAAGATTCCGGACAACGAGTATCACATAGGGCCTATGTACAGTAGCATATAATTTATTGAACACTAGCAAAGGTCCACACGACCCCAGTTCAGATTAATTTGAGCTTTACATTTATAGCATAGGAAGCCACTTTCTTCGAATATGCTTTTAATACACATTAACCATTTACCCAGATAGCACAAAGTGGTTGGGCCAACCGGGCCCAACGGAGTGACATCTGGTGGGCCAACGTCGGCATAAGCGGTTGGCCCAACGTCATTTTGTCCGTCAGGCCAACGTTGGTTCAACGGCGGAAAAAACTGCGACGTTGGGCCAACCTTGGTTCAACGTTGGTTGAATGATGGGCCAAAGCGGCCAATATTATGCAGAGCTAACAACATACTGTAAAGTTTGCTTGATATTTTATCAGATTTACCATTTAAAATACGCTGCCAAAACCCAATCATTCTAGATTTAATTTCAATTGAGACAGGATATCTTCATAATACACCGTAAAGAATTAACTTATGCGTTGATTTCTTATTTTCAGAATGATTAGAACTGAATGCATATCCTTTTAAGCAAATCATGGCTTTCAAAGCCAGTAACATCTGAACCATATTGTAAAATGGATAGAACCATAGTGTCAAGCATTTCAGCCGAATGTCATTGGGTAATTGTAGCATTGTAGATTTTTTGAGAATAGAAAACATGGCTTTATGAGGTTGGTCAAATAGTCTTTTGTTGTTTCTTGTGAAACGACATAAAAGAAACTCTCGAAGTCATCTTTCTGAAATTATTATTGGGGAAAAACATGGGTGCTGTCGATTCAGCTAAAATGGCGCCAAATATCAAAACACATATCAAAAAATATCTTCTTCCACGAAATAAATATTTGGAAACGAATGATTGCTGTCATTTTTTTTAGGGGGGGGGGGGGAAGGGGGGGAGGAGGGTGTAGATCTCTCTCAGATTACTTTCTTGGTGATGTATTACTGCAACAATTGAAAAGGGAGACTTTGTGATGCAACCTTTCATTTATCACAGATTGTACATTTATTGGCAGATTTCATGAAAATATCACAAAATGTTTCTTATCGCGTGGCAATACACATATCAACACAGCTTGAAAATATTATTCTGTGTCAATGAAAACAGGGACTTTCGTGTAGATTTTTTTTTAATTTGTGCATTAACCTACCCTGGTTTTTGATGATTATCTGCATACTAAAGTGTGTCTTATCTTAGTACTTTTAATGCGATTCGTCGTTAATTTTTCATAAATCTGCCAGACATTACGTACCAGTGGAGAGATACTTGTCATTCGGAACATCACTCGGCCATTTCCGTAAACTGCTACAAACCTAGGATGTATGTAAGGCGGATGGGTATGTAACAAAATATTTAATGCATTTTGTTAGGCGGAAACATTGTAAGAAAAAATAGCACTGTAGATTTTTATATTTTTTTTTTCAGTAAATAACGGCTGAAAAATCTTAATTTTTGAGAATGATTCGTTATTCTCAAAAATGAATTAAGATTTTTTCAGCCGTTATTTAAGAATCTAAAGATATTTATATTAGGATACGATGGTTTCACGTTAGTGACTGAAACGAGTAGCGTTGGTGACGTCGAATGTTTTCACTCACAGTTTCGAGGGCTAACGCAATTTTAACTGACGTCATCGAGTTTTTCCAAGGTTTCCCCGTAACTTTAAAAAATAGTCCGTCTATGTACATCCGAGGTTGATCGTGAGATTGGCAGATTGGTGTTCCGAATGCGATACTTGCCTCACAGGCCTCTCCTTTTTTTCATGATCATGAGAACCTTTAGACTGGTATACCGGAATAGTCCTTATGATCGATTTCGAAAGCAATGGAAGAATAATTAGCTGAACGACTATCGGACGACTAAAAATTACTGTTGTCTACCAGTCGTGACCCGACTTTGCGAACAGGGGCATTCGTGACTTTGTGCCGACTTGTGGTTACGGCCAAACCTCGGACCGGGTTACTTCCACTAGGTCTTGCGAAAATTAGTCTCGCAGACAACAGACCACAATGTGTTTTGGACATCTATTAGATTCTTTTAGTTCACCTGAGCATGGGGTGTTCACAATATCTAAAGTATCTTCTACTCTTTAACCGGTTGGTCAACCTTGATGAAAATTTGGCAGGAATTTTCATTAGGTGAACACTACCAAATTTGTTAAACAAATTTAAACCCACCGGAAACTCAAAAGACTGGTTTACGAAAATCTCCAAAAAATATTTTTCTCTGAAACCAGAAGGCAGACAGTTGGTGTTAAGCATCGTTTGTTGTACCTCTACCAAGTTTGTTCATATCATGGTCCTGCCGGGTTCGTATTTCGGCTCCGCCTGAGCGCATCACATTTTACATAGAAATAGAGATGAAAGTCTTAACGAAATCTTCTCTGATACCAGAAAACAGACAGCTTTCATATTTGGTATGTAGCATCATCTAGAGGACCTTAACCGCTTTTCTTTCATATAATGCCCTTGTGGTCAAATTTAGGTTCTGTCTGGCGCATCACACTTTTAATTTAAACATAGAACGTTTTTCTTCTTTGAAACTGGAAAGTAGATAGCCTAGATACTTGGTATGTAGTTTCACCAAGTTGTCTTAAACCAATTAAGTTCGTATAATTATACTATGGTCATGTATAAAATTGTGGGCTCATCCGTGTGCATCTATTTCTATATAGAAACATGACCTGCGTTCAGGATGACAAAAAGTTGCAAACTGTCAGCGTATATTAACCCACTATGCACGTGCACTAGCGTGCAAAGCGGGGTAAAATTGGCTTACAAAATTAGCGCATTTTTATCATCCTGAACGCAGGGAAAGTTGGAAATATTTGATGTTCGATGTATATTGTGCAGTACCTCATTCCATTATGGGTATCTCAGAAGGATTTCAGAAAAAAAGATAAAACATTTTTTTTGCGCGTTGGCCACCAAAAAGTCGTACCTCCGATTTTAGTGACTCTGCTTTGTTTGGTCGATCAGTTTTCATTTCACATGAACGACGAATTGCCTGAATCGGATTTTGCCGTGATACCCTCAGGCATTATAATCTCTTTGAATTAATTCCTTGTTATATCCAAGATTAAGTAAAATTGAATTATGTCAAACTCGGGGAGGTAATAGATTGTAAATGAAAGCGATATTCTTTTGCACACCTCTGATAAGATTATCTTAAATAGTGTGTGTGGGAGGGGGTTGCGCACGAGCGTGTGTTCGTGCCTGTGTACGTACATGCGCGCCTTCATACCAATCATACGCTTGCACATAAATACATGTACCATCAGATAAAATCATCGAATTTTCGGAACGATTTGATTGAAGATCGGAGCGTCAAATTTCAACAATTTGAGCGTATTGAAGGTATGCTGGAATTGAGCGTAGTGGCGAGCGATTTGAAATGTTTTTGAATGGAGTTAAAACTAACATTGATTTATTGTACACGCACTGTCGTATCTGCAGGAAATAAAGGACTTATTTCAGTGGTCCCGTACACTGAATAATTGACAAGGTCTGCCTCCGTATTTACTTTGAAGAAGTTCTTTAATGGTCCACAAATTTAAAAGTTTAATAAAGGTGACCTATGTGTTCGTAACTATCTATCTTATAACGACCAAACAGACAATACATTGATTGATTGATTGTATGGAGTTTTACGCTGCTTTCAACATTTTTTTTCAGATATATCGCGGCGGCTGGAGCATCTAACAATGTTTTCATGGTATTTCTCTCACCAGTACAACCACCACATCCTTTCCAAGCCTCCAGCTGCTATCTCATATAGGTGTACGATTATCAACCCATTGGTGAGAGACAAATAGTCGGAAAGAACGAGTGCCGCCGGCGGGTAACAGACAACACAAGCATAGCTTCGTTCGTGTAGGGAAATCACTAACAGGAGGTCACCGATTTTCGATGTTGCTCGCCGAGTCGACTATATCAATGAAAAGGCAATGACATTGTGAAATGTTTAGCACAAACTTTAAGGAATTGGACCCGTCATAGTTCCGCAACATTTCGGACCACATAATCTTTCACAATGTTGACCGATGTTTCCTAATGAAAATCATTAGAAAACCTCGGTTAACGCCGTTAAAGTTCATAACTTCTGAGACGTTGCCTTAAAGGAAATCAGGGAAAGATTTCAACACCACTGTTATATCGTTGTTGGTGAAAATCCTAATCATTAATTCCTGGTAATTTCACTGCAGTGTAAATTTGATAGAGCTTCACCATCGGAAAATTTGTGCAAAGTTTCATCAATATTTAAAAAAACCTGGTTTACGAGAAGACGTAAATGGGGATGATGCACCTCGATCGACAAATATATTTTGAAAATGATAGCTTGCATTTCGAGCTCAGGTGAGCTAAAACTTGGAAACCTCGTAAATATTTCTTAACCCTTTGCTGTTTTTTCCCTGCTTTTTACGTGCCTGTGATTTTATGATAGAGAAAACATTGTGAAAAAAGAAGAAATTGCTTTGGACAAGCAATTTCTTATTTTTCCACACATTTTTCTACCCTTGTGATCGATTATTTTTCAAATAAAATCCACTTTAAATTTTCGTCTGCAAAACCTTTGAATTTGGACAGGTCCAAAATTTTGTGAAACAGGAAAGGGTTAAGCATTCTCCATACACTCGGCCTCACTAGATAAGGAATGGAGCTCCAGAATTTTATAGGAATCAATGTAAATTATATTTGATCACGGAATGGCGCGTGTCAGATGGGATTTTGTCATGAGCAGACCCATAGCTCAGTCACACGGCCTCATTTCTTGGAGAGGTCTTCCGCCATTGATTAGTCTATGTGCGGACGTAATTACGACTCATCAGGTTGGTAAAATTAGCTTCGATGAAACGAAAATTTGGGAATTTGTCGTTGGCAGACTCAAAGCTCTACGATAAGGATCCGTTTTTGTAAGTGACCCGGAACCCCGTGACCCGTCACGCGAAAAAGGACCATTTGGGAAATCTGGATAATAAATATTTGAAAAAGAGATTGGTTTTAGTAGATGTCAATTAGGAATCTGAAAGAAATCTTTCACAGGAAGGTAGATTGATTATTCTTGGTTCAGGAAATTAGTATAGTCCTAAAAGGTTCGACCCTAGTCAGTCTGCACAGTCTGACTAGGATTGACACTTTACTTACTACCCAGATGGTCCCTATTTGCATGACGGATTACAAATATGTTGTTTCCAGTAGAGGCCCATCGGATGTCTCAGTTCAAATAATTCTTACACAAGATTGTAGATCTATCATTCTAAAATCAGATCAAAGCACTGTAAAGTACTGATGGTGGTACGTTTCTGTTGGCAAACTGGAGTGATTCATCGATTCAGACGAAATAAAAACTCGTACATGTAAAAATATGACAAAAATGACTTGACCCAAGTTCGCAAATTCCAAATCTTTTTTGCACGTCCAAATTGTTCTAAAATATCACATTACAGATGAAAAAGGAGAATACTCTACAGAAATCATACTTTTTTATTTATTTTATGTTTGATGTTCATATCACAAATTGAATTTGTTATAATTACCTGATTACCTGAACCATGATCATTCATTTTTAATGCATGTAACGAATATCAGCGCTGTGCCACAACATCAGCCTATTTTTTTTTATTACGAGAGAGAGAGAGAGAGAGAGTGAGAGAGAGTGAGAGAGAGAGAGAGAGAGAGAGAGAGAGAGAGAGAGAGAGTGAAAGAGAGAGAGGGAAAGAGGGGGGGGGGGGCTGACAGGCTCGCCACTCAACTACACTTTTTGATTTGATTTAAATGGGAAACCATTCAGGGCCCCAGAAATATTACAATCTGAATGGAACCCGACCCCTCCCCACCCCGATTTGAAAAATATGCTCTAATTGATCCGCGATTTTCATTCTCAAATGAAAACGAAAGGGTAGGCGTAAATGTAAACACGTACAAAAATTGAAGACATTCGTCTCGAGGTTGACTGTCACGAGTTGAAAAATAATGTACCACCTCATTGCATAAAACTTTATCACATGATGTTAGTACAGTACAGTATACACACCGTACAACCCGCGGCAGAGAATCCTGCAAAATCGATTGCTACAGAGAACGCTGCTAATGTCAATTTTCCACGCGCATTAAATGGTGAGTATAAATACTCAATTTTCTTATACGTGGAACAATTTCCACAGGTACACTGAATGCGTAAGTATTAATGATATCACGACGAGTCAGCAGATGTAAAACTTCATTTTTTGGTGC
The DNA here is from genome assembly GCA_948146395.1 of Fragum whitleyi. NCBI lineage: Eukaryota > Metazoa > Mollusca > Bivalvia > Cardiida > Cardiidae > Fragum > Fragum whitleyi. Next base: position 50,392,311 of record OX411546.1, read on the forward strand.
TGTAACAATCGTGAAAATCCAGTTTGAATGCGGTTTTGAGCGAACGTGTCATTTATGTGTAAAAAATTACATCTTTACACTCAAAAGATGGCCAAATATGTGACATACCCGTATTCTTCAATGTCTTCTTAGCACACCTGCCAAATTTCTATATGAAATATCGAGAATTCGCAGAGAAAGAGACCGTTAAACTCGGACGGTGCTTTAAAAATGGCGCACAGAGAACCAGGTTTCGATTTGTTAAAGGCGCACATGGAACCCTGATCTTTAACGGCTAATGCGACAGAGAACCGTGCCTTAGCAGGTTCAGAAATCATTGATCCAGAAGTATTTCTTTGTGTTTATATGCATTCACATTTGCTATTCTCGGATAAAATAATAATAAATGATTCATAATGTTATAGTTGGCTTATTGACTGCAAGTATTTCAATGATAAACAGCTTCTTTTCTGTAAAATTGGTTCATGTGTATTCCCTTATTTCCATGACTTCGCCACCTTACAAGTAGTAATATCAGGGGAGGTTACCATCCATTTTTCCCATTCACCAAGTTTTCATGAGTGACCTCCCGTAGACCATATGGAAACAAACGGCAAATTACTCACTCGACCTGATATATGTCCCACGCGAGAGAAAATTCGCCCGGTCTCACAATTGTATATCATTTTACCTCAAAAAGACGTCTTTGCGCTATCAACAAATTATATAGAATCCTTATTTCACGCCATTTTCAAAATGAACAGTTGTCAGACGGATAGAATTCTACCAAAAGAGTAAACAGAACATTAGTGATTACTACTTTTTTGAAAAGCTATTAATATCTGACTGGATTGTTCTTACGCAGTAACACTGGTGAACATAAACGTCCACCAATAAACGTCCACCAAAAATCAACACAGTGCGCAAGGTTGCGACAATAGTCAGGCTGCGCATATTTTATTGGGCTATCAGTTTGGTTCAGATTCAACCAAATAAGCGATACCACGTTATCTCACTTTCATATCATCAAAAATCGCACATCGAGCTCTTCTGATTTTAGCTCACCTGAGCACAAAGTGCGCAAGGTGATCTATTGTGATCACTCACCGTCCGTTGTCCGTCCATCTGACAGCAATTTCTTTAAGCATCTTCTCTTCCTTAACCACTGGGTCAATTAGTGGCAAGCAACACTTGGCAGGGATCTTATTTAAGTGAAGCTCTATCAAAGTTGTTAAAAAGATAATAATTTCATCTAAACTCTGGTTGCCATGGTAACAGAAGAATAAAAAATGATGAAAATCTTAGAAAAGGTTTGTCTCCTCCTAAACCACTGTGTCAAACAAGCTGAAACTTGACAAAGATGTTCCGTAGGTGACGCTCTACCAAAGTTGTTAAAAGAATTAGATTCCATCAAAACCTCTGGTTGCTATGGTAACAGAATGACCAAAAATTCACACACACATACACACACAAAAAATAAAATACAAATAAAAAAAATATATCTGCTTCTCCTTGACCAATCGGCCAATAAATCTGAGTCTCGGTAGGGATGTTCATAGGATGAATCTCAACAAAAGTTGTTAAACGAATTCAAAGCCATCAGAAACTGTTATTTTCTGTTCCAGTTTCGTTATCGTTAGCTTTCTACTTTATGACGAGAAAAACTCAGAGCTACACTACTTTAAAAGTAAAACGAAGTTGGCAATTTGATTGAAAAAACAACAACAACGAGAGGACCCGTATCGCTCTACTGGCTTTTAAATATATATCGATGAGAAACTCAGTCAGATATGGAAGTTTACCAGGAAATTTAAGAAGAGTCCCCTTTTTCAATGGCACAGCATCATAATGCCAAATACAAAGAATTCTGAAAGAGGTCAATCTGAAGACCCTTCCTAAGAAAAATCATTAATTTTAAATAATTATTTCCAGAGTAAATTATTTCATTTTTCAATGCACGGGACCATCTTTTTGTTACTAGAGTACCTATAGTGCCATGTTAAGAACAAGCAGAATTTAACTAAGACAAGAGGCCAGAATGGCCCTAAACCGATCACCTGAATTTTATTGGTCCGGTGGATCTCATCCAAGTAACTTTCTGGCAAAGTTTCAATCATATTTGCCTAATTGTTGAAGAGATGTTATGCCAAGAATTTAAAGTCATGAAAGACCCTGCCCACCAATTCATTACTGAGGAGACTCAAAATAAGCCCCACCCTGCCACACCCATATCATGGGCGAATCAAAATTTGGCGAACAACTTTTGAAGAGGGTCATCAAAGAGACACTTGGTAAAGTTTAATTGAAATTGGCTCAGTGATTCAGGAGGAGATGTCATTCATAGATTTCATGCTCAAAATAAGCCCGACCCTGTCGTGCTCATATTTATGGGCAAATCAAAATTCCGCGAACAATTTTTAGCTCCACTGGCCAAAGGCCACTGGGGCTTTTGTCATGGCGTTGTGTGTCTGTCCATCCATCCGGTCGTAAACTTTTTCTTTTAAAATCTTCTCCACAGAAACTACTGGATGAATTTCAACCAAACTTCACAGGAATGATCCTTGGGTGACCCTCTTTAAAAGTTGTTCAAGAAATTTTGATCCAATGAAAAACATGGACTTAATGGGCGTGGCTAATTTCCAAATATTGTAAAAAGTGAGTTCTATCAGATTATAATTGATGGAAAACCAATTAAATTTTATGTGAAAGATCCTTGGGTGACCCTTTATCAGTCTACCAAAAATTATTGTGATCGGATGAAAATATGTATTTTATGGGAAGAGGTCAATTTTTTATATACATTGTCAAAAAGTTTTGCAACACTTTTTGTTGAATTGTAACATAGTCTGTGTAAATATCAATTTAGTGAGTCGGTGCCTGAGCGATGAGCTCATCGATTGGCTATCCGAATCAACAATGTTTACTTTGAAGATCACCATTTAAGGCGTACCGTCAGTTATCAAGCGTTTTACGTTGGTAGTTCAAATTTACAAGCTAGAGTCAGTCTGAAATTTCCGTTTTTCATTACTTTGAACGAGTACTAAATCAATTCAAAGAAAGCCACTCAAATCATCGACCAGAACATTAACCGGGTCATAAACGGAGGATGACCACATAACGGCATTTTAGTATTGTCCATTTTCTATGACGTCAATGGTGTAAAAGAAGAGAATTTATTTGACCTGATCATTTGAAATATGCCACGTCAACTGCAGCTTCAGAATTTCGAGAGGCGTTAAACACGTAACGTCAACCACACGTTAACACGCAGAAGATTCGTTTTGGTATGAAAGACAGCCAATGACCAAAGATAACATTTGCTGAAATTCTTGTCGCTCCGGACAGCGTGATATTGAATTGCGAAACCGAAATTTGGACAAAAAAGAAAGGCTGTGACTTTTTATATCAGCCCCTCCCGCCGTTTTGGCTATGTTTTGTGACTGTAGAGTCACCGTTGGAACAAAAGAAAAACATAAATATATTGCTTAGACATTGAAGTCAATGTTATGCTTCATTTGACTGCAATATTTCTGCTACAGAAAAAATGTTTAGCAAAAAATATCAAGTGTTGCTAAACTTTTTTGACCAAGTATATATTAAATAGTGGAATTTTTCAAAATCATTTTCTCAGAATGAAACGGATGGATATCAACCGAATTTCACTGGAATGATCCTTGAGTGATTCTTTATCAGTCTACCAAAAATTATTGTGATCGGATGAAAACTATGTATTTTATTGGCCGAGATCATTTCTCTTATATGTTATATTGTGGAAAATTTGAAAATCATTTTCTCAGAATGAAACTGTTGGATATCAAGCAAATTTCACTTGGATGATCCTTGAGAGACCCTTTATCAGTCTACCAAAAATATTGTGACCGGATGAAAAATATGTATTTCATGGGTGGAGGTCATTTTTCTATATGTTATATTGTGGAAACCTTGAAAATCATTTTCTCAGAATGTAACTAATGGATATCAAGCAAATTTCACTTGGATGATCCTTGAGAGGACCTTCATCAGTCTACCAAAAATTATTGTGATCTGATGAAAAATATACATTTCATAGGCAGACGTCATTTCTCTATATGTTATATAGTGGAAACTTTGAAAATCATTTTCAACATCAGTAGAAACCAAAATATTTAAAAATCTTGGCAAAACTTTGATTTGCTATTACAAGAATTTCAAGCCTGTGGAGCGACTTAAGCCATTCATGGCTTTCTAGTTGAAAAGGGTCACCCAAGGATCATTCTGGTAAATTTTCATTGAAATGGCCTCAGTAGTTCAGGAGGAGATATCATTCAAAGATTTTGTGCTCGAACAAATTTTGAAGAGGGTCATCAAAGGAACATTCTTCCAAAGTTTCATTGAAATAAGCCCAGTAATTAAGGAGGAGATGTCATTCAAAAGTTTTGGGCTCAAAATAAGCTCCGCCCTGCAACTTTTATATTCGTGGGCCAATCAAAATTTCATGAACATCTTTTGATGAAGATCAGCAGAGGAACATTCTGGTGAAATTACATTGAAATCAGCCCAGTGGTTCAGAAGATGTCGTTCAAAGATTATGGGCTCAACATAACCCCTGCCCAGCTGACCCCTTATTTATGGGCAAATCAAAATTTCACGAACAATTTTTGAAAAAGTCCACCCAAGGATAATTCTGGTAAAGATTCATTGAAATTGGCCCAGTGATTCAGGAGATGTCGTTCAAAGATTTCAGGTAGAAGAGAGTCACCCAAGGATCATTTCATTGGGCTCAAATGACTAGATTACCATGCATATGCTAAAATTAGATTTTTATAATTTACAACAACAATAATATCTTTCAAAAATTTTATTCTAAAATTCAGTTTAATACAAAAAACAAATGCAACTAACATAGTTGATGGTGCAATTTGCAATAACATGTAAAATAAAAGCTCTAAATGTAAGTGCAAAGCTCTCTTTAAGCTTTTACTAAATTCATCAATTGAAAGAAAGAATTCAAAACAAGAAAACACTAATGCCCCTGAAATTTTGTCTAGTGACCTTGACATTTTGATTATCTCCCTTAAATTCATTGTATTTCCATCAAGCTATTTCTAAGACACTGTTTGTTTTTTTTAGAAAAAGGGATTGTACTACATTCCAATTTGATGGCTCAATGCAAAGAAATTGTAACTGGTATATGTTAATAGGCAGTTACAATTGTTTTGCGCTCAGTCATTGATTTATGAATTACGCATTAAATGCATGTTAAACATCTGGTCACTATTTCTCTTAATCAATGTGATAGAAAGTCTATATTTCTAGAGGAATTTCGTTTTAATCTCATTTTTCTGAGAAAATGATTTTCAAAATGTTTTCTTAAATTTGTACCTACATACAATAAATAAGCAGCTATTATAAGTCCATAAAACCTGTTTAATGCAACAAAAGTATTTGAAAGAAATGTGAAATAGATCCATTGACCATTGCCTGAAAAATACCACACATGAAAATAAACTGTGAAATTTGGTTCACATTGATCAATCAGTTCCTAACATATTTTACCATATGTCAAAGGCTAAGAACAGATATTTCAACATGGTAATAGTTCACAGATCTTATATTAAGTGGAATTAACAAAAATAATTACTTATGAGGGACTTTCAACTAACTTGTGAAAGTGTGATGAAAATATGACTAATGTTTTAAATCAGATCTTTAAGTGAAAACATATAACTACAAGCTTTAATCTTTTGATTCTAAATCAGATCTTAAGAAGAACAAATGGTCCAGATATAAAATGCTTCTTTTCACAATGGGATTAAATCAATTTTCTAAATGCTTTATTGGATTCATTACAAAACAAGAAAACTATGATGGGCCTATATTGCTCACCGGACTCTCATAGATCCCTAGGACATCAAACACAATTTGTAGATGGGAATAATTTTATACCCAATATCCATGCCCTAGGTGCAAGGTTTCTTTCAAAGAAGACTGTTGTTAGAAAATTTTATTTTTATTCTATGTAAAATGGGAATTATATAGAGATGTGTCTTTTTTATTCAAATTTCTTAAGAATTCTTGTTGTAAAGTCTAGCATAGATCCATTAAAACTCTGCAATGCAACGCAAGATATCATGATTTAAAAATGAATGAAGTCCAATATATGTAAGTCTAATAAGTTTAATAAACTTGGTAGAGAACCACTAGTTGATTTAATGTTACAAATATCAGAGGTTTCTACCTTCAGGTTTCATAGAAAATTTCTAAAGATTCTTTTTTTGTGTGTTTTGTTTCTCTGTAAAATTCATGTGCCCTGACAGAGCCCTATTATATCCCACAGGACATGGTATTAACAAAGTTGGTAGAGGGTCAACTTGACAATTGTACATACTAGTGGTAGACTGATTAATTGATATAATCGGTAATCAGTTGGTTTGGGCTTCTGGTGACAACATTTGGTTAAGAAATCTAATAATCTCATAATCGGTTTGTAATGCATAAATGGTAACCATTTGATATAATGAAAGATAAATGAGCCTGTGCGTGAGATTTCCAACAATTTCATATATGTACATAGCAAAGACTCTTGCCAGCCTGCGCATCTGAGTCTTTGCTATATGTTAAATAGGAAAATAAGGTCTAAAAGAACTTGTACACCTTCAGATAACATTATATTAACAGTAGATGGCTGTCTACGCCTCTCAGTGTTTGCACCTCACGCTCATCTCAAATAGTTTGAAATCTCATGAACAGGCTCAAATGTCACTTATTGAGTCTGGGCCATATCTTGTTTCCTAGTAACACCCTTTTACTTGAGAAAAGCAATTTATTTTAAACCAACCTTGAGAATGGACCATCAGTGGTCAGTGACATGCTAGAGAATACAACACAATTGATTGTCAAAATCTATATCAAACAACAAGATAGGGAGTGCTGAAACATATCTGATAATTGTCAATGAATAAATTGAATAACCAGTAGCCTTATTATGTATGCCATTGTGCATTCATTGCAAATTGTTTTGATTTCTATTAAACCAATTGTAGTATCAATCATTAGTTGATTTTGCTCTTCTGATTAAAGACTGATAATCAATTGAAACACTAGTACATACCAAATATTTAAGTTGTGGTCTTAGTTGAGTGCCTCCAGTTTCAGAGAAAAATGTTTCTTTCATTTTTTATTCATTGTTAAGTTGGATATACCATGGCAGAGCCGAAATATGTCCCACAGGGTATGATATGAACAAACGTGGATGAGGTCAGCTTCATGATCCTACATGCCAAATATGAAATATGCATGGATTCTTTCCCTTTTATGTTGCCATGTCAACTGGAAGTGTTAAAATTTAATTATTTGAATAACTTCAAATAAGAAGAGCAATAAGAAGAATTTCTACCAATTAACCCTAGTCATGCTGAGCCCAGAACATTCCTGCTTTGGCAGGAGGTATGGACAAACATCAGCCTGCACATTTGTGCAGACTTCCAGGTCACTGTCAAGAGCATTTACCTCTAGGCCACCGAAGCAGTCAGTTGATTACTGAGACAACAAAATTTAGCCAGGTCCAAATTCAAAGGAGTATAAAAATTTAAAAGTAACTGCCTCAAAGGATAGAAACATTGTGAGATTAGAATAACTTTCCATTTGAACATTTTTTCTCTAGATTTATGGACATGATTAGAAAGGCAGAAAAGAACGAGACAAATATTTGACTTTTTAAATTGAAATTTATCTTTTGGCCTGCTTTTCCTTATTCCTCCTTTCAGTTATTACAAAATTAAAAATGTGGGACTGGCCTTTATTCAATGACTATTATGTAAATGTGATGAAATGTAAAATGAGCCAAAATCTACCTATCTAGTACACAGTGAAGACTCTGGTCAGACTGTGCGGATGCACAGGCTGACAAGAAGCTTTACTATGCACACATTAAATTGTTGGAAATGTCACACACTGGCTCAAATGAAAATTGAAAAGAAATCACATTATAGTGCAAACCAGTGATCAATGAAAAGCTCCCAAATTACCTGATCATTTAAAACTTTGAACATTCATATATTCTCCTGTGACTGCACTTACTGCATAAAATCTAATATAACACCATGCTCTAATATAACCCCATCCCCCTCTTCAGGCGTCATAATCAACTGTTATTTGACTGGTTTTCAGAAAACTTGAAGTCTCTAATAAACAACCGCATTCAACAAATCAATGTCACGAAGATTTCAGCATATTGTACCCAACATTATGTCAAATGGCAGTAAACCTTACTCCTACACTATGGTAAATTTTATTCATTCATGAAATACCTTAAGTTTAGATCAGGACTTTTCAGTCATTTGAAATCTCTGTTATTTAGTATTTTTGGGGACATTTTTCAATGATGTAAAATCTGTTGCCAATTAAAAAGCCCAATCCCGTTCTAAAAAAATGTGATGATTCTAATAGAAAACTGGGATTTTATGAGAGCTTTTGCAATGTTTGATAAGATAAAAATACATACAAATTTCATAAGCAAGTATCTCAAATTCACATCAAAAAACAACCATTAAAATCTTATAAAAGAAACAATTTCTAAACTCTAACATAATTGCACAATTAATTTGACTAAATTGCATTATACAAGTAATAAAAGTGTTTCATGAACATGTTTAATTTTTCAAAGAAATGATTCTCTTGTTTCTTAAAATCATTAGCACAACAAATATTCATGAAGTTAGAAATAAAAGTAATGAAAGTAAATTATTAATATCAATACTCAAAAGATCTAAGTAAAGCATTTCAAAGTACATTTGAAAAAGTTCTAACTTTAGAACACACTCCCTACTCCATAACATCATACAAGCTACCCCATTATGGTATTTGTTTTAAATTTTGATTTCAATTATACCTTGAGCCTGTTGGATGACATGTAAGTCTTGTCATGCTGAATAAAAACCTGCATCAAAACTGAAATAACGGATGCACTATTGCAATTCAATATTGATTCAGAAAACTAGAAAGCCAAGAATGGCTTGAGTCGCTCCACAGGCTTGAAATTCTTGAAATAGCAAATCTAACATTTTCCTAGATTTTAAGATATTTTGAGTTCTACTAATGTTGAAAGAATTTCAAAGTTTCCACTATATCACAAAAAGGCAAATGACCTCTGCCCATAAGACATATTTTTCATCCAATGACATCAATTTTTTTCGCTGCATGATTAAGGTTCACTCAAGAATCATTCCAGTGAAATTTGGTTGATATCCATCAATTACATTCTGAGAAAATGGTTTTTAAAGTTTCCACAATATATCGTATAGAGAAATGACCTCCGCCCATGAAATACATATTTTTCATCCAATCACAATAAATTTAAGTAGGCTGATAAAGGGTCATTCAAGGATCATTCCAGTGAAATTTGGTTGATATCCATCAATTACATTTAGAGAAAATGATTTGCAAAGTTTCCAACATATAACATATAGAGAAATGACCTCCGCCCATAAAATGCATATTTTTCATACGATCACAAATTTTTGGTAGACTGAAAAAGGTTCACTCAAGGATCAATCCAGTGAAATTTGGTTGATATCCATCTATTACATTGTGAGAAAATGATTTTCAAAGTTTCCACTATATAACATATAGAGAAATTACCTCCGCCCATAAAATGCATATTTTTCATCCAATCACAATAATTTTTAATTGACTGATAAAGGGTCACCCAAGGATCATTCATGTAAAATTTAATTGGTATCCATCCATTAGGATCTGAGACTAGAAAGCCATGAATGGCTTGTGTCGCTCCACAGGCTTGAAATTCTTGTAAAAGCAAATAAAAGTTTTGACTAGATTTTTAGATATTTTGGGTTCTACTGATGTTGAAAATGATTTTCAAAGTTTCAACTATATAACATATAGAGAAATGACCTCCACCCATAAAGGACATATTTTTCATCCAATCAAAATAATTTTTCGCTGCATGCTGCTAATGGGTCACCCAAAGATCATACCCAAATTGTTTGTTTGCAATCCATCGATTAAATTCTGAGAAAATGATTTTCAAAGTATCCACTATATAACATATTGAGAGATGACCTCCGCCCATAAAATATATATTTTTCATCCGATCACAATAATTTTTGGTAGACTGATAAAGGGTCACTCAGGGAATATTTCAGTGAAATTTGGTTGATATCAATCAATTACATTCTGAGAAAATGATTTTCAAAGTTTCCACTATATAACATATAGAGAAAATACCCCTGCCCATAAAATACATATTTTTCATCCGATCACAATTATTTTTGGAAGACTGATAAAGGGTCAAAATTTCTTGAACAACTTTGAAAGAGGGTCATCCAAGGATCATTCCTGTGAAGTTTGGTTGAAATTCATCCAGTAGTTTCTGAGTAGAAGATCTTTAAAGAAAAAGTTTACGACCGGATGCACGGACGACGGACACAACGCCATGACAATAGCCCCAGTGGCTTTCAGCCAGTGGAGCTAAAAACTGACTTTTTACCATATTTGGAAATTAGCCACACCCATTAAATTAATGTTTTTCATTGGATCAAAATTCTTGAACAACTTTGAAAGAGGGTCACCCAAGGATCATTCCTGTGAAGTTTTGTTGAAATTCATCCAGTAGTTGCTGAGGAGAAGATTTTTAAAGAAAAAGTTTACGACTGGATGCACGCATGGACGGACGGATGACCGAACGACGGATGCAACGCCATGACAATAACCCCAGTGGCATAGCTAGTGGAGTTTAAAAAAATAATCAAATATCAGGTGGTATAGACTAAGATCAGATTGCACATAATGTGCAGGCTGATCTTTGTCTTTCCCTCCTGCCAAAATCAGGAATATTCTAGGTTCGGCATGATTGTTATGCTAAACCAAGAATATTTCTGCTTAGGCTGGAGGTATAGGCCAGGATCAGCCTGCACATGTGCAGTCTGATCTTAGTCTATGCCACAAGATTTTCCCTTTAAACAAGGTCAAGTTAAAAATGTTTTCAGTCCTTTGACTTTCAAGCAATATTGCCACTATTTCTATTTGGCATAACACAGGTTAAGTTCAATACTAAGGGTGCTTAATATCAGATATTTCAATGAAATGTCAAATTGTAATTCATTTTTTTACATTTTCCGTGATCACAAGGAGCAATGTGGCCATGAAAGATTACATCTGGATAAAGGTTAAACAAACCAGATTGTAGCAATACAGACTACTGGTAATACCCTTGTCAATAATGAAAAGCCATTTTCCATAAAAGGGGCCATAACTCTGACTCCTATATACTCCTCAAACATTTTTTGGGGGTATAATTAGCTTAGAAAGAAATATACAGTAAGGTAAAATCACTATTGTACAATTAACACATTTTACTCTAATGATATAAAACTCTTTTGACAACCTTGTAGAAAAGAAAAGTATAAAGAAATTTGATAAAGAAAAGAAATGTTAAGACCTAACCACACATCATAATCATCCATCACATTTCTAGTGTTCTCAAAAAAATAACCAAGTTCTATTTTGTTTTAGTGTAAATCTGAAAAATTTAAGGGTAAAATTTACAGGGAAAAAGAAGAAATTGATTAATACAATTAATTTTCACCTGAATTGACATTTACTTTAAAACTAATTGCATCCACTCTTTTCTTTCCCAAACTCTTTGTGGATTAAGCTAACAAAGATAAATTTGATGTCTCAGTGCAAAATAAACATATAGTCAGTTACAATTGTTTTGCTCTAAGGCATCATTTTATGCCAAACAACTTTTTGACTTAACTAGAATTGAAATTTCGCAAAAGGGGGAGATTTACAATCATATTCAATGTGGAAATAGGCTAATAATCTATATTGGAGGCTAAGCATGAAACAGTTGTAACTGTCTATAAACATATAGGCAGTTACAACTATTTCATACTAAGCCATCAACATGTCACATGACTAATTGACTTCACTACACTTGAAATTTTGCCCTAGGAGGAGAAGCCCTATCCTGATCATCATTATCTTGTATATAAAACCGTGGATGAACGTCCCCACTGTTTGATGCTCTTTCATTTCTCGACACATTCCTACCGTCTGTCGTATCTCTGGAACTAACCACATTACCCTGTTCATTTTTTGCGACATTTCTTTCAATATTTCCGGTAGAAACCTCCTCTCTCTGACTTAAAGTTGACTTAACACCATTCTTTGACGGTAAAGTTTGTCTATTTTTCACTGACGGTGAAGTTTTCTGAACATTAGAATTTGACCTTGAATCAGGAGTAGTTTGTCTCGAGCGATTTTCCTCCTGAATTGTCCCGAGATTCTGACTCAATTTATTACCGTAAACATTAGCAGTGCCGTTTGGCGTTGTGGGGGTCACATGGACTGAGCCTGGTGAACTGTTTACAGAGGGCGTGTCAAAACTGAGGGTCCGATAATCCTCGACAGGTTGATACAGCTGTCGGTACTGCTCATCCACAGATGCACTGAACGCTGAATTCTAAAATATTCAGAACAAACACCATTTATCAAGGGTTCAGCGCAAGACTGTACTAAGTGTATATACAATGTATATACACTTAGTACAGTCTTGAGTTGAACCCTCAAAAATGTAGTGAACCTGTAATAGTTCTGCAAAGTGTCAAAAGTCATTTACTTTAATAGTGTTAACCGATGTTGCCAAATTATTTCATTAAAAAACCTCGGTTAACATTGTGAAAGACAAAGAGTTCCAAAATGTTGTAGAGCTATTACAGGACAACTACCTTAAAAGATACTAAATTTATTCAAGTTCAATGTACTAACATTCCTTTTCAGTTACATCCCTTAAAATTAGCTATTCATTATAGTAGCTCAATAAAAATAACATTCTAAATATTTCCAACTCAAATTATTGTAATGATTTGATCTAAATTGGAACTAAATAGGTATAAAGATTTAGCAATAAGATAAATATCTGTGCCAACACCTGTATGCACATTAAATGAGGATTTCCAGAGAAAAGAAAATATTTCAGGCTTTCAAAAAACTATTTCATGTATATTAATCTTTCTATAAATTACTTAAAGATTAGTCAATGACAATACAAACCCCGTCATCTCCAAGGGCAGGTATCAGATCATCCGGCTCCACAACAACTTGTGGGACTGGTTGGAACACAAACAACATCACCCAGATAGGTAACAATAATTTACAGATCTGAAATAAAAATGGATAGTTAACCATTGTTCTGCCAAATTCAATTCTAATATCAATACAATGCCTTATTTCTGGACATATAAACCGCACTTGCTCAAGTTTTCCTATAATTTTTTTGGCAGACAGTATTGACTAAGATCAGACTGCATATCTACGCAGCCTGATCTTAGACTCTACAGTCTCCCAAAGCTGTGTGTCGAGCAGCGAAATGTAATGAATAGCATGCGGAGGGTTTGTCCTCATTTCATTATCAATAGAACAAACTGCATACACTTCTCATATTCAATATTCTGGAGCGTGCCACCTTCACATGTGTACAATCATATTTTAGTTTAATCACAAGAGCACCGCCTACGGGTGCCTACACTCGGCTGTCGAGTGCTGGATGGTGGGAAAAAATCTAAGTCGAAAAAGGGGCATAATTTGCACAAAATGCATCTTGAGTTATCCCCCTTGATAGTATAGGTTGCTCTTTTGATGGTGAACATGTGTGCCAAGTTTCAAGTGAATGCCTTCAGTAGAACCAGAGATATAACAAAATGTCAAAGTTTTCGCACGACGACAACAACGACGACGACAACGACACGGAGGCTATAGCAATACCTCGGGTTTTCTCTGAAAACAGCCGAGCTAAAAATGTATTGTTCCAAACATTTCACTCATACCTCCATAAACAAACTTTAAGAGATGTAGTTATTTTGTTTGCGTGTGCACAAAATAGTCCTGTAAAAAAATATGTCAAATTTAGTACTTGCTTTCTTTTTTCCATGGATGTGACATGTATTAGAATAGAGGTTGAGTAACTTTTTAATGCCATGTTGACCCTTAGTTTTTAGACAAACAGGTCCAACGAAATAATGTAGAGCAGGTTGATCAGTGTCTAGAATGTTTGCATTTCACTAAGCCTCATATGGGCTCATTAAAATGTTTTTATTCCACTCTCTAAGAATTTTAGACTGCCTCATTGACCTAGTGGTTAATGCACTAGACCCGTGACCTGGAGGTCCATGGTCGAGCCCCACTGTCATCAGGGTGTTTTTATGGGGGAAACACAATTAATAGCCAGCCCCAGTTCTCCCAGCTGTAAAATTGGGTATCAGTGGGTTTAAACCACTGCTTCTCTCTCAGGGACATGAAGACACAAGTACTGAGTGTTTGAGAGTGATTCTATAAGCTTCAACTTTCGTCGCAATCAAACTACATGTATAATAATAATAATAATATATAATATCAACTAAGAATTTTAGTAAAAAAATGTTTTGAAAATGTTTGGTCAATGGTACATTACTGTTGAAATGATTACCTACCATAAATGTCAGGAATATTGCAGAAAAAAAGTCTTGAGCATGATTCTGAAAAGGAAGTTCAAACAACATTAAAATTTTACAAAAATCAAAACATCCCTTACAAGATTAATATATTATCATGACAATTAATTGAATTATTCCACAATACCACCTATACATAATCAATAATATTGTCAGTCTAATACATGAATTAACAGGATTCGCCACTAGAGGGAATCTGGGAGTCCAAGACTCCTTATATCTATGCAGGACTCCTTCATTTTGAAAGTTAGGAGTCCAAATGAAAACCTAAGAATTTTTGACAAATAAATCAGCAGAAGTATCCCTTTCAAACCATCTGTCAAAATTTTAGATCTGTTCAACACTGCAGTGTTTGCAGACATCTGTGCCTGGTAATTATGAAAGGAATGCTTTAATTGGTGGGGAATTATTGTGGTAAAGAAGAAATTGCTTGTGACAAGCAATTTCTTGTTTCCACAATAATTTCTCCCTAGTACAAAATTCGGACTCCCTACTTTTTACTTGGACTCGTTGATTTCATAAGTTGGGACTTCACTGGACTCCTTACTCACAGAAGTTAGTGTCAAACCCTGATTAATGATTGTTTTTGTGATTTCAAATCACAATCTATAATCAGTTTTTAGATTGAAGAGTAAATCAACTAATGATTGATTGTACAATCGTTTTCTTTAAATCAATACAGTACTCCCAGCATCATCCTATAAATAGAATGTGAAAGTTTAGTTAAAACTCGTGAACTTAAGACTCTTTCTGCAGTTTTTTTTTTCTAACTTCATAGATCAGCATGAATCAGTTGTAACTGCCTGTAACATATAGGCAGTTACAAGTGTTTCATGCTGAGCCACCAAACAGAATGTTGGTATAGAAAACAATATATAACGGCTTATATTTATGTGTTCAGAACTGATTAATCGATTATGAAACTTCTTAGTCGATAATCACAATCAAAAGCCCAAACCAACTGATTATCGATTATAATTGATCAATCTGCCCATCACTATGACACAATGGGTATAATATGCTTTTTCTTTTCATTTTTTGAGGCGTTAAATTTATTTTCAACACTATTTCTGTCTTAAAGCAATGGCCAGTGATCTAACCACTAATTGTCTAATTTCTTAAAGAAATTATGCTACAACATCCTATCAAAGCCTAGAGCTTGTAATCATATTTATGACTAACCAATAATTTGATAGGAAAACCATGCCATCATTTTCCCCAATATTTACAAACTTCTATCGACTTGATATTGTTGTGTGCAATAGCTTTCAAAATGTAGTAGTCTGACTTTTGTTGTGATGTAACGAGTTAACCCTTTGCTGTTTAATCCCTGCTTTTTAAGTGCCAGTGATTTTATGATTGAGAAAACATCGTGAAAAAAGAAGAAATTGCTTCTGACAAGCAATTTCTTCTTTTTCCACACTATTTTCTACCCTAGTGGATTGTTATTGTTCAAATTAAATCCACTTTAAATTTTGGTCTGCAAAATCTTTGAATTTGGACAGGTCCAAAATTCTGTAAACAGGAAAGTGTTAAAATAACTTACAAATATAGCACTGCAGCCAGTGACACTGTCTCCAACTGAAACAGAGACAAGATATGAGCCTGTGCATGACATTTCCAACAATTTGAAATGTTTGTATGGTGCAAACACTGAGTAGCTTAGACAGTCACATACTGTAAATATAAAGTTACCTGATGGTCTACGGATTCTTTGAGACCTTATCTATGAATTAAACGCAGAGTGAAGACTCTGGTAAGACTGTGCGGATGCACAGGCTGGTCAGAGTCTTTGCTTTGCTCATATTTGAAATTGTTCTAAATCTCACACACAGGCTCATATGTCTTCAAAATGAAAATACCCATGCAACATTTCTTTTCTAGAAATTTGTCTTTGAACAAACAGTAATAAGCCATAGTAATTTTGAACTGATTGCTCAAAATCAATGTTTAGGATAATTTCTTAAGTGAAACCTCCATGACATCATTTAGATGCTGAGAACATGGTCTCTTTTAGCTTCAAGGAATCCTGAAACATATCTAAATGCACATAACTTGCTCATGTGAGAAAAGAATCTGTTAACAAATTTTATATAAGACAAGCTGTTTTTCACTAAGTCTAGAATAATTACCAAGGCTCGTGTAGTACCATTTTACTTCTTGGCTAATCAACCATCAGCTTGTCCAAAAATAAATATCTCAAAAGTTCCTAGATACAATTTTATTACAATTTTATTTCTACTTCACCCTTTTTCTAAAAAAAATCTTATCTTATAGGATCTGTTTTCTCATATTTTATGAACATACATTTTGCTGGTTTAATACACATCCTTTTTAGGGAACTCCCATACAAAATATTTAACTTTTATTATGTGTAGAGACAATTTCAATTACATACTTGTAAACTAAAAAGAACTTAAATTTGCAGAATTACAGAGCATCACTTGGCAATTTCTCATATCTCTGAAAGTTAAATTTGTATTCTCAAAAGATTTTTGTCAATTATCCATCATTTAGATTACAATTGAAAGAAATTGTGGGAAAATTAGGTCAATAATAATAAACTTACCAAGTTTTAGACTCAAATCATAAACAACACCAACAAATGCAGAAATCTCAAACACAACAACTATACTGAAATATAAAACACAAGTTAATGATTAAATTAGTGTTTACTCAACACAATGATTATTTCTTATTTCAATAAGATTGTCTTCTCATTTCCTGAATTTTATTGAGATTTTGAGTTATTTTGTTGATTACCACACATTCTTAAATGCTTTTGGTGGATTATTGAGAAATAATGGTAGATTATCATTTGAGTCATTTCCAACAATTTGACATACCAGGAGTTACACTTACTGAGCGTCTTCAACATCCACATAATGTAATTAGAAGATTGCCGGCATGTTTAAAGATACTTTGAGACCTTATCTATGTATAAAGCCTGAAGCAAATACTCTATCCAGACTGTGCAAGTGCACAGTCTGGCAAGAGTTTTTGCCTAGGGCATGTTTAAAATTGTTGGAAATGTCACACACAGTCTCATTTGGTAAACTTACCGCCTAACCAGTGAAATTACCAAAAACTTATTACCTGCTTAAATTCATTTTACCTAATCTGACATTATCTAAGCGAAGCCCAATATAAGTGACATCATCACAAAGAAGATGCATAGTACACACAAGCAAAATGATGTGCTTTAAGAAAATGTATCTTTAAATTTTCACATTTTTGTCAAAATTTTTGAATTAAAAAAAAAATTAGATTTTAATAGTTTGTTTTTTTGAGTAAGATCATTTCATATTTTTTTTTTGTAAATAACAAAAGTTATATTTTCACTTGTGGCTCCACCAATCCCAAAAATATAGCTTTTGTTATGTACTTAACGAAATATAAATCACTTTCATGCTGTTTATCCTCCATATAATTTCACCTCTAAATCAGAGATATTCTCATAACGGTAAACTCACAGCTTTGATAGACTACCTTTTTTGTTCAATTCAGACTATTTGACCTTATTTATGTAAGTTCATTACCACAATGACATCATTACATATCAATATTCAACACTTATGAATGGATAATATTGAAAAAATATTGATATTTTTTTACAATTGTCTCTTATTTACATGATATATCATTTATTCTTATTCATGAACAAGAGGTCCATGATGGTCCTGTATTGCTCACCTTCGTATCCTTGTCTCATTTTATTATAAGCAAATTTTCAAGCAAAGGTCATAATTTTACTTTTTTCTGTGATATGGCACTGATCCTTCCCATTTTCAATAGGGTTCATCCTTGTGACCTGACAAACATTCTGACCAAGTTTCATGAAGATTGGACCATATTTGTGGCCTCTAGAGTGTAAACAAGAAATTTGTCATTAAGGCCCCTTTTCCCGTGATATGGCAAGGATCCTTGCCATTTTCAATAGGGTTCATCCTTGTCACCTGACAATCATTCTGACCAAGTTTCATGAAGATTGGACCATTTTTGTGGCCTCAAGCGAGTAAACAAGAAATTTGTCATTAAGGCCCCTTTTCCTGTGATATGGCATTAATCCATCCCATTTTCAATAGGGTCCATCCTTGTGACCTGACAAACATTCTGTCCAAGTTTCATGAAGGCTGAACCACATTTTTGGCGTCTAGAGAGTAAACAAAAATTGTCATTAAGGCCCCTTTTCCTGTGATATGGCACGGATCCTTCCCGTTTTCAAAAAGGTTCATCCTTGTGACCTACAAACATTCTGACCAAGTTTCACGAAGATTGGACCATAATTGTGGCCTCTAGAGTGTAAACAAGAAAATTGTCATTATGGCACCTTTTCCCGTGATATGGCAAGGATCTTTGCCATTTTCAATAGGGTTCATCCTTGTGACCTGACAATCATTCTGACCAAGTTTCATGAAGATTGGACCATATTTGTGGCCTCTAGAGTGTAAACAAGAAAATAGTCTTTAAGGCCCCTTTTCCCATGATATGGTACAGATCCTTCCCATTTTCAATAGGGTTCATCCTTGTGACCTGACAAACATTCTGTCCAAGTTTCATGAAGATTGGACTATAAAATATCCTAACATCATACAGGTTTCTATAACAAAGAACCAATTTCATTTGTATGCTATTCACATGCTCAATTAGAGGTTTACTTAAACCAAAGTCAAAAGCTGTATTACTCATGATAATCTATCCTATGATAAATGCAGAAAATATTAGTATTTTGTTAGTAGCCCCGTTTGCAATAGGTTTAAAGATTAGATAAAATATTCTCATTCCAATTTTAAGTTTGGATGAATTTTCAGTTGAGTACAAGTAGAGTTTATATTATACAGTTAACAGCATTGTGAAATTGACAAGGTAAATGCTTTTGGAATGATTTAGGAATGTATTAAATGAGTGTATGGAGCTAGTTTTGAGTGAAATTAATGGAGGGTAATCCTGTGTCGCAAATTTTGTTCAGGATGAACAAGATTGGCAATATTGACTACCTCCCTTTCACAAAATATGCATACAAATTCTATAAATAGCTTCCTACTTCTTCAAGAACCTATGAGAAGCTAACATTTTGAACTATGTCAGTGACATCGCGATTTTTCTTTATCAAAAATTAATTTAGAATGACGTTGTTGATTCTATAGTTTTCAATGGGGGTTGAGCGTTTTGTATGGTTTGAGTGAATGTTTGGATTGAATGGAGCGCTGAGTGAGCCTTTAGAATGGGTTTGATTGAGGTGAATGTCGATTTCACGATGTGAAAATCTGTATTAGTCTCAATCCTTATTATGTAATTTGAATCGACAAATGCAAAAATCACTACGTATGTAATGTATGTTGTTGTATGTTACGATTCTGATAAATAAAGTGTTAAAAAAAAAAAAAAAAAAAGATTGGACCATATTTGTGGCCTCTAGAGTGTAAACACTTCAATTGTTGACGCATGACGACGCACGACGAACGACGGACATTCAATGATCACAAAAGCTCACCTTGAGCATGATGTGCTCAGGTGAGCTAACAATAAAAGACAATACAATTATGATGATAAATTTAATGTCTCACCACCACAAATCCCTTTTCTGTCCCCTTCTCACAGAGTCAAGGGTGCTGATCTCATTGAGACGTCGGGTAATATAGAACCCAGCAACACAAAACAACTGTACAATCACAAACTCTGCAGATGACATCATCAACCAGTATGGCTCTGTAATGAGTAAGGTTAAAAATGTTAGCTTCTTAATCAATCATTTAATGTCAGACTGATTTCTCTGTAAATACAATACATGTAAAATAGAAATGTCTGTTTGAAAATACAGTAAGTAAAACAATCAAATGCTGCTAATTCAGGAGTCATTGACCCCTTGACTGCAAATTTCTAGGGGTCAAAACTGGTTTTGAAGGGGTCAAAACAATAAAGTAAGAGGATAACACGTAAATTTTCCTTGGTTATGCTGATTGACTTCTTTGTTTCCTTCATATCTTTTTAAGAGATTCATGTTTCATATGAATCTCTTATAAAGATATGAAGGGTACAATTGATTGTAATTCATTCATTGTGTAGCAGTACCAGGATCCAATACTGAACCATTGAAGGGTCGTTTTGACCCCTTCGACAGGAAAATTTAGGGGTCAAAATGGAGTATTTTCAGATTTTTGTGGGTCAAAACCCTAGTTCTAGGATCAAACAAAAGCCTTGCTGCTGGAGCTTAAAAAATTGGAATGGTATTAAATCCCTTGTAGGGGAAAAAGGAAAGATCTGTGTTTCCACTGAAAGCAAAAGCAAATAGTATTCATCCTTTACAACCTGTAAAAAAACATTTCTTTCTCTATAATCAAGAATTCCATGTAAGCCTCTTTGAGTCTGTAATAGAATGTTGAAGCATTTCAAGATAAAACTTAAGTCCAGCAGAAATTGTACATACTACCATAAACAGGGTATCTTTAGTGGTGGTTTTATTTTGGCCATATTTGAGGTCAAGCAGAGATGCGCCCAAATTAATTGACTGCCAATTTTTTTCTTGAACTAAATGAAAATGAAAAGTTCCTTCTTTATGAGGGAATTGTAGATACCTGTGATGACGTATGAGTCAATGTTTATTGACATTGGTGAATACATTGTAATGAAATTCCAACTAAAATGTGTGAAAAGCTTGTAGACAAAATATCCCATTAATGTCAGTTTTGAAAACAATCTATTGTTAGTTTTGAAGAAAGCTGACATTACTCTAGAAAACTGTCTGTCTTGTCCTTTTGTAGTTATGAAATATGAAAATTATATGAGGCATTTTATTTTGGCGATACACATAGGATGCGCCAAAATAAATCACTGCCAATAAATCAAAACACAAAAATCACCAAATGTCGACACTGCCAATATAAAGCTGTTTACAGTATGTGGTTAGGAATTTCAACCATACAGGCAATATCCTCAGGTAAAAGCTCACCTAAACATTCTACAAATGTACTCTGCATGTTGATAATACCCAGTATACATACTATGGTGAAATAGGCTCCAGCCAGGGTTAGAAATGGAACCACAAATCTGGAAGAAAAACAATAATATTTCAGTAATAGGCATGATGAAGATGATTTTAAATTATTCATGAGCAATAAGAACACTATTTAGATGCCAGACAAGCAACTATCAATTTGAGAGGGAAAAAATAAAATAAACATAAAGGGAATAACTGTTTGTTTCAGTGTAAGATTAATTTCATTGAGTGAACAACAAAAGCTATATCTTCAAGAGTGGCAGAGCCACTTGTGAAAATAAGATTTTGTTGTTAACGAAATAAAAATAACAATCAATCTTACTGGAAAAACAAACAATTATTATATTTATGCATTGCAAAATTGAGACAAAATGACACATTTTCTACTTGCGCATCATTTTGCATGTGATTGCTGATATCACTCGTTGTGCTTAGATAACTTCAGATATGGTGAAATGAACATTAAGAGCACTGACTACATGTGCCTACGCTCGGCTGTTGAGTGCTGGATGGTGAAAAAAATCTAAGTTGAAAAAGGGGCATAATTAGCACAACATGCATCTAGAGTTACCCCCTTGATAGTAAAGACTGCTCTTTTGATGGTGAACATTGCATGCCAAGTTTCAAAAAGAATGCCTTCAGTACTACCAGAGATGTCAAAATGTCAAAGTTTTCACACGATGATGACAAAAACAACAACGACATCGACCAAGACGACACCAAGGCTATAGCAATACCACAGGTTTTCTCTGAAAACAGCCAAGCTGAAAATGGGATACGAATTTTTTATAATTTCACCAATTAAGCAGTGAATTTCTCATATGATAATCTACCATTATTTCTTGATAATCCAGCATTAAAGATGTTCTGGTTATCTTTTTTGTTTTAAATCATTTGATGTTCTTTAATGCTTTTTGTTTTATTATAGAGAAATGGATTATCACTTGAAAATCTAATTGCCAAGCCATTGAAACTACAATACGATTATACCCTGCATTTGTTCATTTCACTATTTTTGACATTATCCAGGTGAAGCCCTGTAAACAAATGATGTCATCATGTTGTCAAGTAATCATATGCAAAATAACACTCATTGAAAAATTCTTTACTAAAATATTCAACATTTCTTTACAGTTTTCCATTAAGATTGATAAATCTTTCATTCTCTGAATGTCATAAGCTACATTTTCACTCATGAAAAATAGCTTTTATAATTCGCTCAATGAAAGAAAAATAAATTTTATACTGAACACACAATTTTCCTCTATGAAAAATCAAAGTTACTTTGGCAAAAACAATACATTATCATATGTAGAAAGTATGTACCTTTTTGTCCATATCTCCCTTCTAAGTGCTCTAGTAGCCAGGGTCCAATAGAAATGACACATGACCAAAAACTGGAGCATCTTTAACCATTGTAGTACAAAATCTATCTGTATATAGGTGGACATCACCCAGTGAACACTTCTGGAATTACAAATCAAAGCAAGCCTCAGACTCATTATTGCACAATGCATGCATAGTGTACTTCAACATTTTAGAGATTTACAAGTAAGTTTGTATTTATTGTTTTTTGGGTTTTCAAACTTCCTTTCTCAACAATTTGTTAGTTATATAAAGCAAACTTCACTTTTTGTGTGTCTCAGGTGTATCACCAGAACAACCTTAACACTCTAAATGCCTTGCTCAATGAGAAACATTTAGGCAAACTAGGTAGATCTGAAACAGGTTTCTTTGTTACATTGCCAAAATTTTACTGAATGTGCAATTTAATATTTTTCCAAATTTGTTTAAAATGCTTGAATTTTCAAGATTGAAACAGTTGTGGCTAATCATTTCAAAATCCATGTAAATATACAGGTTTAATGTACCCTTAGGACTTAAGAATGACTTATTTAATTAGACTTACTTCATAGTATTTGGGATTTTTTTTTTCATTTTTTCAACCTTGAAATTTATTTATTAGTCCATTTATTTTTTAATTCAAACTGAGTTCTAAACAATGTTCTGTTAAATACCTACCCTAAGACACATTCTACAGATGCACAATAGAATATAAAGTACTGATGCCATATTTGATGGTTCGCTTGATGAAGTCGTATAACTTTAATGATACACAGGACAGCTGTCAAAACACCCAGAAACGTCAAGATTGCACTCCTGAAATGTAACAGATACGGGGGTTATTCGGATATCAGATTTAACAAGAGCACCGCCTACGGGTGCCTACGCTCGGCTGTCGAGTGCTGGATGGTGGGAAAAAATCTAAGTCGAAAAAGGGGCATAATTTGCACAAAATGCATCTAGAGTTATCCCCCTTGATAGTATAGGTTGCTCTTTTGGTGGTGAACATGTGTGCCAAGTTTCAAGTGAATGCCTTCAGTAGAACCAGAGATATAACAAAATGTCATAGTTTTCGCACGAGGACGACAAGGACGACAACGACACGGAGGCTATAGCAATACCTCGGGTTTTCTCTGAAAAAAGCCGAGCTAAAAATGAGGTGTTTGTAGAACATTTATGCACCCCATTGGAGCAAGTTGATGGCATATTTTTTGTCAATTAACAAAGGGCATTGACTCAAAAAATATGATGAGATGATTTATGGTTTTTGTGCACAGCACTTCTCCTCAATGAGATCTTTATACCTATGAAATTTCATAATTCTAGCTTGCATACTTTATAAGATATGCTCCAGACAAAATCAACTTTTTAAGCTTACAAATGGCAACAACTCAAAAAATTTGACAAGAATAGTTATGGATTTTGTGCACCTCAATTCACCTGAATGAGATCTGATTGAATGTATGGAGTTTAACGCCACTTTCAACATTTTTTCAGTTATATCGCGCAGCTGGAACACTTAACAATGGATTCCTGGTATTTCTCTCACCAGTACAACCATCACATCCTTTCCTAGCCTCTAGCTACTAGCTCACATAGGTCTATGATTATCAACCCATTGGTGAGAGACAAGTAGTCAGAAAGAATGAGTGCCCCTATCTCAATAAGATTTCATAAAGTTTCATGATCGTAGATGATCGCAACTATAAAAATAAGCGAGGTAAAGTTATTGTTATTATACACTGCGATTTCCCTTGATGTTATCTTAACCCATGAAGTTTCATGACCATAGATAATATGCTTTCTAAGATATGCTCCTCACAAACCTAAAGCATGAAAATCAACAAAGGGCAATAACTAAAAATGAGTAAGGTAGAGTTACAGTTCTTATGCACTGCACTCCCCCTACATGTGATCTATCCAACCATGATGTTTCATGACCAAAGCTATTATACTTTCTGAGATATGCTCTGGACAAGATTTTTCTATCAATGGACCGACAGACAGACTGACCAACAAGTGCAAACCAATATTCCCCTTCTTCTTCGAAGGGGGGGGGGGGGATATAATGATTCAACTATTCTTATCTTAATTCTGTGCTGTTGATATATATTCAGGGTTCAACACAACAAAATATTGGGAGGAATCCCATAACTTTAAGGAACAAAGTGAAGTTAGAACCTTTCCTTGCAAGGATATTAGAATGTATCAGTTATCTTTTCTTTTCTTTGTTCCTACGTTCAAATTCTAACTGTATGAATCAATGGGAAGGATCCCTGATTATTCTATTAGAACACCACTGAAAAACAAGTTGTGGCAACCCCTGTGTATTCATTTGATTTTGTCTCATATCAGAGGGTTTCATTACGTTTATTCCTTCTTTTGATGGGTACATAATAATGCATTAAGAAATAAGGATTTTAGATTGGGGTGCTATAGTTTGTTTGACTCTTCTATGGACCAACATATTGCCAAAATCCTCTAAAACATAAACAATTTAGAGAAACAGACTTTTTTGTTATATCAAATTTTTCTTCTTAAAACATGAAGACTTGTTTTTCAGAATTTTTGGAAGTAAAATGTGCCAGTGCGTGACATTTCCAAAAATCAAACACATGTATTAGATGTAAACATTAAGTAACCCACAAAATTTAATCAGTGTAATTTAATGATTGTCTTACTGTCTACAGATACTTTGAGACTTCATTTATCTACAATCAGTCTTTGCTTTGCACAAATCTGTAATTGTTGGAAATGTCACATACAGGCTCAAATAAAAATTTTGTTTGTCTATCTTAAGGATAGCTATATGTCTATCACACCTTCTTGTTCCTACTCACAAACTGACAAGTAACAAATACAAAGCTACAGATAGAGGGGGTATTTCATTTTTCAAATTCAAATTATTCCTAGCTTAAATCCTATGCTATTGGTACTCATTTCAAACATCCATCCAGATGATTTAAATGAGTACCAACAGCAAAGGGTTACATTTGGAAAAACAATAGACTAGCTTTATCCCCTCTTATCTGGACCCCTGTAAATATCATTACCTTACACATGCCACAGTGTCAAAGTCTCCAAAACAGTTATTGACAATCACATCTGGTGCAACAGTAGTATTGTTCACAGGTTCCATGGTAACAGTCAAAGATCATGAGACAATGTCTTCATTCTTCTGATCTTAAATAATAAGCTATGTCCCAATCTCCATTTTCTTTCTAGGAAAAGAATTATTGAAATAAAGAATTGCATTTTGTTACTCCTGTATACTCCTGTATATTTTCTTAGACTCAATAATGAGATGTCAAAAAAAATAAAGATAGCTGTATAAGACTAAAGTAGGCTTAACCCTTTCCTGTTTTACAAAATATTGGACCTGTCCAAATTCAAAGGGTTTGCAGACGAAAAATTTAAAGTCAATTTATTATATTAGAAAAATAACCATTCAGTAGTGTAGAAAATAGTGTGGAAAAAGAAGAAATTGCTTGTCAGGAGCAATTTCTTCTTTTTTCACAATGTTTTCTCAATCATAAAATCACAGACACGTAAAAAGCAGGGATTAAATAGGAAAGGGTTAAAGCACCAAATTCTGCAAACACAATGGGGCTTATAAAATTTACAATATTAACTTAGTATAGTAAAGTTGCCAATAATGGATCACTTGGGACTATGTTGGAATATTTACTTGGTTTGAAGTTCCAAGTGACATAGGTGGCAGTATCAAAGAAATGAAAGAAGAAAAAAAATTAAACAAGATGTGTTTGTGAAACATGAATGCCCTGTAACAGCATTGTTTTCAAAATTGTATCTATAATATGCTTGAATAAACTGAACAATGTTAAGTTTTTTTTTTATCAAGTTTTAGAGTTATTTGACCTTGACATATGACCTTGTCACATGACCTTGACTTTGGTACCAGCAGATGTGGATCATCATCATGCCAAATATGAGCCTTGTATCTTGAATACGCTTAAAGATATTGACAATATTAAGTTTTTTG
Organism: Fragum whitleyi; assembly: GCA_948146395.1. Classification (NCBI taxonomy): domain Eukaryota; kingdom Metazoa; phylum Mollusca; class Bivalvia; order Cardiida; family Cardiidae; genus Fragum; species Fragum whitleyi. Next base: position 50,419,126 of record OX411546.1, read on the forward strand.
GTTAACTTTTGCAGACAGACAGACAGACTGACAACAGTAAAACAATTTGCCCCCGATCTTTTCGATACGGGGGGCATAAAAATATTTAATAATGTCTATATTTAGCATATATACTGTATTTATTCTAATACTCGCCCGAGCCTTTATTAGAAAAGTCATGATTGACGAAGTGGGGTTGGCGATTATTAGAGGTATTTTGTTTGGGAATAACTCTAAGTTCCTATGTACTGACCAATAATGTCCCTAAAAAGTGACATTATACGTTTCTGGTAAATACAAAATGAATTTCTATAAATGAGGAACAAAGAGGCAAAGCTCAGATCTTGCCAATTGATCATTTTCACCATTTAAAAATTTCCGTCAGTGGGAGCTGAAAACGCCCAAGCGACAACTGATTTGAAGTCATATGCGCGTTCTTTCTTTGACATCCGATTCAGAAAATATTTTTGATATTCAGTGTTTAAGATAAAACATAGAAGCAAATTTATAAAAAATCTGAGTAAAATATGCAGTCAGGACGATCGCTAACATAACAAGAGGACCAAGATGGTCCTAGATCGCTCACCTGAGTCTCTATGACCCCTGGGATAACACATTAATTATATAGGCAGATGTCAAAAAGAAGATAATTGCCTAAGATCAATACCATGGAACGTTTTCAGCGAAGAGCAAGACAGATATGCCTTTTTGCTCTTTGATTCTATGTAAAAAGGGATGCACCCGGGTGGACCCCAAAAGTGACCCCAGGGTCTTGATATGAACAAACTTGGAAGAGGTCCATAAGATGATGCTACATTCTAAATATGAAAGCTGTCTGCCTTCTGGTTTCAGAGAACAAGATTTTTAAAGGTTATCCCATTTTCACCCATCATGCTCAGATGAGCTGAAAGGGATGCGCCCAGTGGAGCCCAAATATGACCCAAGGGTATTGATATGAACAAACTTGGTAGGGGCCCACAGGATGAGATTACATACCATAAATGAAAGCAGTGTGCCCTCTGGTTTCGATTAAAGAAGATTTTAAAAGATTTACACTCTTTGATTCTATGTAAAAAGGGTTGCGACCAGGTGAAGCCCAAATATGATCCTAAGGTCTTGATATGAACAAACTTGGTAGAGGTCAACTAGATGATGCTACATACCAAATATGAAAGCTGTCTGCCATCTGGTTTCAGAGAAGAAGATTTTCAAAGATTTTCATATTTTCACCCTTTTTGTTAAGGGTTAAGGGAAAGTTAAGGGTGGATTTCATTTATTTGAACAACTTTGGTACAGCTTGAGAACAAGTTTTTTGAAGATTTTCAATTTTTTACCCTTCGTGCTCATAGGAGATAAAGGGATGCACCCTTGCAAAGCCCAAATATGACCCAAGGGTCTTGATATGAACAAACTTGGTAGAGGCCCACTAGGTGATGCTACACACCAAATATTAAAGCTGTCTGCCAACTGGTTACAGAGAACAAGATTTTTAAAGATTTACGCTCTTTGATTCTATGTAAAAAGGGTTGGGCCCGGGCAAAGCCCAAACATGATCCTAGGGTCTTGATATGAACAAACTTGGTAGAGGTCCACTAGATGATGCTACATTACAAATATGAAAGCTGTCTGCCTTCTGGTTTCAGAGAAGAAGATTTTTAAAGATTTTCAATTTTTTACCCTTTGTGCTCATAAGAGATAAAGGGATGCACCCGTGCAAAGCACAAATATGACCCAAGGGTCTTGTTATGAACAAACTTGGTAGAGGCCCACTAGGTGATGCTACACACCAAATATTTAAGCTGTCTGCCATCTGGTTTCAGAGAAGAAGATTTTTAAAGATTTTCGCTCTTTGATTCTATGTAAAAAGAGTTGGGCCCGGGCAAAGCCCAAATATGACCCCAGGGTCTTGATATGAACAAACTTGGTAGAGGTCTACTAGATGATGCTACATACCAAATATGAAAGCTGTCTGCCTTCTGGTTTCAGAGAAGAAGATTTTTAAAGATTTTCATATTTTCACCCTTTTTGTTAAGGGTTAAGGGAAAGTTAAGGGTGGATTTCATTTATTTGAACAACTTTGGTAGAGCTTGACCCAAGGAACATCCCTGCCAAGTTTCATCAAGATTGGCCCACTGGTTTAGGAGGAGAAGATGTTTAAAGAAATTGTGGACGACGCACGACGCACGACGGACGACGCACGACGGACGACGGACATTCTACGATCCCAATAGCTCACCTTGAGCACTTTGTGCTCAGGTGAGCTAAAAAGGAAACAAGCGTTTCCCGATCTTCATTCTATCTCGCAAATGAATCTCAGTTCATCTAAATCATCCCTATTTTTGGTATTTGTTGAAGGTGTTGCATAAATTTTAAACTATTTTTGAAAAATGGGAAGTTAACATTCTAGATTGTCTGTGCAATTTTTCACAAATCGGGGGATAGGCGATTATTAGAGTCATCAACTTTTTCCGAAATTGGTCTTAAAATGGCCGATTTTGGGCAGTGTTTTGGGGGAAGGGAGATTATAAGAATATGGGCAATTATTAGAATAATTACGGTACATATTTTCAGTAAAAACAAATGTTTTGAAACTGCCACCTATGTCAAGTGAAGCTATTACCTCATGGGAAGACTATATACTGCTCTCTATAATTATAAACAACTCATTTCTTTTATTTACCATTTTAGGACCTAGTACTGACTTTGTATACAGGGTTACCATTTCTCCAATTCATGATCACATGACAGGGTTCAACATTAACTTTTTTTACCACTAGACCAGTGGTCTAGTTGCCCATAATTTTTACTATTTTTTTACAGCTAACTCTACTGGACCAAAATTTTCAAACCAAACAACTTCTTTTGTTATTTACCAACAAGCCAAATACACAGCAACTGACAAATACTGTCTGGAGTCCAAATCTAAACAAACACAAAACTAGAGCTTGTCACTGAATGTGACTTAATACCCCCGCAAGTGCTTTCAGAGAATGAGATACTTTGACAGAAGTGGCAAAAAATGCTTTAAATATAAAGATAACTCTTGCATTTTAGACCTCTAAACTGCGTCTTGCAAAACTTAAACATGTGATAAATGTTTTCAAGCTATTGAAGGAAAACTGAAGGAGGAGTTTGTAACACAAAATTACTAGTATACGAAAAAGAAAAAAAATAATTCTTAAACCAGGACGACTGGGGACCTCATAATTGTGTCTTGCAAAACTTCATGTGGTAAATATTTGTATAAAATTTCAAAGATATTACATGAAAACTGATTAAAGGAAAACTGAAGGAGGAATTTGGGAATCAAAATTACAAGTATATGTGTTCACAAAGATAAATTGTCTTAAGTTCAAGGGGAGATAATTCATAAACCTGTAGGAGTTGACACTTAAAATTTGAGTCTTGCAAAACTTCAACATGTGATAAATGCTAGTATACTGTTTCATTACTTTTGAATGAATATTGAAGGAGCAGTTTTCGACACAAAATTATTAGTACATGGTAACAAATAGGAAAAAATTGTTTTGAGTTCAAGGGGAGATAATTCATTAACCTGGTGGAGTTGACACTTGAAATAAGTGTATTGCAAAACTTCAACTTGTGATCAATATTTGCATAATGTTTCATTACAATTGAATGAATATTGAAAGAGGATTTTGAAACACAAAATGATAAGTACATGGTTACAAATAGGAAAAAATGTCTAAGTTCAAAGGGAAATAATTCATGAACCAGGGGGATTTGAGACTTGAAATTTGCGTCTTGCAAAACTTCAACATATGCTGAATGTTTGTATAATGTTTCATAACTATTGAATGAAAATTGAAGGAGGAGTTTGCGACACAAAATTATAAGTACATGGTAACAAATAGGAAAAAATGTCTTAAGTTCAAGGGGAGATAATTCATGAACCTGGGAGAGTTGACACTTGAAATTTGCTTCTTGCAAAACTTCAACTTGTGATCAATATTTGAAAAATGTTTCATTACAATTGAATGAAAATTGAAGGAGGAGTATGCGACACAAAATTATAAGTACGTGGTAACAAATAGGAAAAAATTTTCTAAGTTCAAGGGGAGATAATTCATGAACCAGGGGAAGTTGGGACCTAAAAATTGCGTCTTGCACAGGGATTAATCTAGCTCTGCGTCCTGCGTCCTATACGCATTGTTTTTTGATAGGACGCAATCATTTTACAAATGTGCGTCCCTTGGGACCCATAAAAATTCACTTGGTTGTCTGGACGGAGATAGTCCGGTCGTAAAAAATCACGTCGGTAAACATCGGGAATATACTATTTTTACGGTATATGCTTAAAATGGACACCGTTTCCTTCAAGATGTAACAAGTCATATGATTGGCTTATACATTAAATGCATTCACCCTTATCGAATCACAATCGCCGTTATATTGGGTACGTCGGTTTGGTTGTTTAGCGGTTCCCCGTATGTAAACAAACTCTCCAAAGTCTCTGGGCTCGCTTTTGACGAGTAAATTTTAGTCTTGAGGCACAAATTTTGAGATTTTTTCCTTAAAACATATTGGATAGCTTTTCTCATGCGTCCTTTTGACCTCAAGTTTTTTTTCGTCGAGTGCAAATGAACTGTCAACTCAACACCGATCTCGAAATTTGTCAATCAGTGTTTTAGTGTCATTTACGTGTGAAAGACCTGAATAAGTTTAATGATCTAAATAATATGCATCCAAATCATTGATGAAACATATTGTCAGATATAATCTGAACACCTAGTTATAAATTAATTATGATGTTTAATTCACAGAAAACAACACTGCCTATTTCAACATATTGGGTAAACTTGCTCAATTCAATTGTTAACACTGTGTATTAACAATCTAGTCTTCCCTGTTTCAGTTGTTGGTACTTGTATTTAAGAAAAGTTAAGAAAAAACAACTCCAAGGGCCTTAAATCATTAATTGATAAAAACTTGACTCTTGTGCAAGGCAACTAAAGACCTATTTGCATACTTTTTAGTTAGAAATTAATTTTGAGAGTTTTTTTTTTTTTTTTTATTTTGTATTTAGGATTAAACTTAGGTCCCATTGATTTATTCTGGGACCCATTGATTTTGCCCTGGGACTCATAGTTTTTGCCCTAGGACTCATTGTTTTAGATTTGAGGGGTCCCAGGACTCATAGGGTGAAATTTCTAGATTAATCACTGCTTGCAAAACTTCAACATGTGATGAATGTTTCTATAAAGTTTCAAAGCTTTTGAAGGAAAACTGAAGGAGGAGTTCGCGACACAAATTTACTACTATATGTGTCCACAGACGGACGGACAGACAGACACACGGACAGACACACGGACAGACGCACGGACAGACAGGCTGATTCCAGTATACCCCCGAAAACATTCGTTTTGCGGGGGTATAAAAATCTATTGAAAACCTACAACAAAGAGCAACTTAATTGATCCCAAGTATTTGTCACTTACCCTACAATGAAAGATTGAGGCATTTAGGACTACCAACTTTGGAGTACTGAAGAACTAGAGCTGACATAATCCAAACATACAAAATACTAAAAAATATTGACATTACCTCAACCCCAAACTTCTTAAAGATACAATCATAATAACATCCGAACAAGAGAAAATAACCTGAAATTATACAAAAAATTCACATGGACTGAAAGGAAAAGAAATTCATTCACAAGTAGAATTGTCTCACCGTGGAATTCACTAACCAATGAAGTTATAAGTGCAGACAATGTAAACACATTTACGATAAAGCTTAATAAACAGTGGCGCCATCACCCTCGGTTATTCCAATGCAAAATGCTATACAAGTAAAGAGAGACGAACACAACCAGAAGAGCCCCAAAGAGCCAACGGCTGACTTTTGGATCCAGTACAGTAAGCTACAGTAAGCTAAGCTACAGCTTGCATTTCTATTTATTTATAAAATCATCACTGTTGCATATGCCTATATGAGCAATGTTCCCAGAAGGTTAGTTGTTACCAAGGACGGAGCAAAAATACATGAGCAAACTCCTGCTAAGCCCAGTCATGGTTCATTAACAAGCTCTATGAAAAGCACAAGTGGCATCAGTAAAATATCCAAAATAACAATTGTTTTGTTTAGTATGCCAGCCTTGGAATCCAGCCCTTGATATTGAATTTCAAATGATTTGAGGTCACATGCTCTACCAACTGAGCTAATCAGGCTACCAGGATTATACTAAGACTACAAGATGCCAAATACCTAGGTGTTACTATATCTGAAGATCTTTCCTGGAACAAGCATATTGACAATATAACATCTAATGCAAATAAAACTTTAGGTTTTCTCCGCAGAAACATCCAGACCAAAAATAAGAAGATCAGAGAAACAGCATACAAAACACTGGTTAGACCCCAGGTAGAATATGCATCAACTGTTTGGAGCCCTTACACAACATCCTATATCAACAAAGTAGAAAAAGTACAACGTAGAGCAGCAAGATGGGTTCAAAATAATTTTTCTCATAATGACAGTGTCACCTGCATGCAGAAGGATCTTGGCTGGCAAACTCTTCAATATAGACGAGACATCACCAGAGTCACCATGTTTTATAAAATTGTGAATTGTTTTGTTGCAGTACCCATACCAACTTATCTTGAAAGACCAGTTAGGATCACCCGACATATGCATACAAAATCTTTTAGACAGATCCACACAAATTCTTCCTACTTTAAATATTCTTTTTTTCCTTATACAGTGATACTTTGGAACAGCCTACCAGAAACAATCATACAGCAACCCGATATTGCCGCATTCAAGAAGAGTCTTGATTCTTTTCAGATAGTGAGCCGTCCCTGAATAACCAAAATTGTTTTACCAGATCTTTTAATCTAACACTCACAATACTTTTAAAATTTGGCACCCTAACCAATGACTAACAGTTTTTATTCCAGCACAGACGCGCACCTGCCAGTAATACCCGAAAGGGGAGTCAGGCAGTATATATAGATAGATAGATAGTCTCAACAAGAATATATCCCTCAGGTACATTGATTATGCAACACATCAGAAATATTGATTCTGAAAATCATTTCATTTCAGCTTTAATGCAAGACATTAAATTATCTGATGACAAAAAGTAATTTCAATAGAGAAAAGGTGTTCAAGTGCTTCAAATTTAATTCGAGGTTAAAACAAGGATGGTATATCCGAGTAACTGGTACCATCCGAAATTATCTGCTTCTGATTAAATTCGTTCTTCTATCTGAAATGGACAAACCTCGTCATGATGAAGTATATCTACAATGCGACTGCTTTGAAATTAAATAAGCAAGAGATTTAGCGTGTTGGATGACACGTGGGGAGAAGAAAATTCTAAAATTTATACCAATTAGTAAATGATAAATTACCTCATTTTCTAGGTCATGACTCTAGTAAAAATTTTCGTATTATGTTTTCTTTCATAAGCTCTTACAACGATGACTAAAATGATCAATGATAAGTTTACAATATATCAATCAGGCTAGAGCTAATTTTACATTTATTTAATGCCAGCTCTTGGTTCGAATATTTCAGTACAAGGTGCCACTCCAGTCCATTAAGCCTACGTCACGTTTTACTTCATCGTCTGCATAGCATTTTGGAAAGGACTCAATGGCACAGGTGGCAGTATCAAAGAAATTATAAAAGTAATAATCATTAAATAAGGTCTATATGTAGATCTAGCATTTATAAAAATTCTTGTAAAAAATGTTTTGATTCTGCCACCTATGCTCAGTGGTACTCATACCTAATGAAACTAACAAATCCGAGCTAAAAGTAAGTTTTCTTAATTTTGAACGGGTAAAACTTTTGTCAGGAAGAGAAGAAATTGCTTGTATCATGTGCTCTCGGACTCTCCTTAGTGTCAAATCATGGACTGAGCCTGCAAAGCAAGAGATATCACAGGAGTAGCAGAGAGAACAGATACCTGCTGGACAGGATTGACTTCGATACATTTATAGATGAAAGCACTTCATGTTTTTTTTCTTAACCTTTGTCAGGCTTAATCCAGAAAATTCCAGCTTTGGCAGAAGGCAAACTCAAACCCCAGCCAGCACATATGTGCAGTCTTATCTTAGGCTATACCTCCTTTTTTTTATTTTTAAACATGAAAAGTTAAAAATAATACATTTCAAAATAAATACCAACTCTTAATAAGCACATCTGGTGCTTTTGGCACTTTGATTACAGTGCAATTTTGCCTAAATTCTTTATTCAGCATGACAAGGGTTAATACTGTCTAGGAGGAATCTTATGCTTCTAACCACTATCTACACACTATCCATTGACTTCCATAGTGGAACAAAACGCAAGAAAATTTCTTTCAAATAGCACATCTATTCAGAGACCAATTGTGCCATATTATTAAGCCCATTCATAAATGTAGGAGTAATTGCTCAGAGGTACAGATAAGGGGGGTTGTGCCATTCTAATATCTTAATTTCTCAGTGAAACCCTAAGTTTTGGGTACTCATTTGAATCGTCTCAACGAGATGATTCAAATGAGAGCCCACAAAATAGGATTTATTCAATTACAGTAAAATGATCTCATTCGAAATCTAAAATACCCCTCCATCTGTAGCTCTGTCGTCAGGACAAAATCAGACAGACGTCAGGACTGACATTTTTCTACATACACACTAAAGCGCCTTCACCAGGACATCATTGTAATATCTATGTCTCACTCACAGCACACAGGCTCGAAATAAAACAGATCGCAAAGCCTTCAATGACTATATCAGGGTGATGAAAATAAATCACTTTTTGTTCCAAAACATATCAAGACTAAAAAGCTTGAGTCGCTCCACAGGCTTGAAATTCTTGTAAAAGCAAATAAAAGTTTTGACTAGATTTTTAGATATTTTGGGTTCTTCTGATGTTGAAAATGGTTTTCAAAGTTCAAAGCTTTCAAAACTTTTTGCTGCATGATAATGGGTCACCCAAAGATCATACCAAAAATGTTCGATCGATATCCATCTGTAATATTCTGAGAAAATGATTTTCAAAGTTTCAACTATATAACATATTGAGAAATGACTTCCACCCATAAAATAGATATTTTTTATCCGATCACAATAATTTTTGTTTGACCGATAAAGGCTCACTCAAGGATCATTCCAGTGAAATTTGGTTGATATCCATCAATCACGTTCTGAGATAATGATTTTCAAAGTTTCCACTATATAACATATTAAGAAATGACCTTCGCCCATAAAATACATATTTTTCATCCAATCACAAAAATTTTTGGTAGACTGATAATGAGTCACTCAAGGATAATTCCAGTGAAATTTGGTTGATATCCAACAATTAGATTCTGAGAAAATGATTTTCAAAGTTTCCACTATATAACATAATTATAGAGAAATGCCTCCGCCCATAAAATACATCATTATAATTTTTGGTAGACTGATAAAGGATCGCTCAAGGATCATTCCAGTGAAATTTGGTTGATATCCATTGACTACATTGAGAGTGCAAACCCGCAAAGTTAGTAGGAAATAAAACAAAGATGCAGACCATAATGGTCCTAGATCGCTCACCCGAGTCTCTTTGAATCCTTGGACATCACATAAATCAAATTGGCAGATGTCAACAAGGAAATAATTTCTACATTAGATCAATACCCTAGAATGTTTTCAGCCAAGAAGTAAGATATGCCTTTTCGCTCTTTGATTCTATATGTAAAAAGGGTTGTGTCCTGGTGGAGCCCAAATATGACCCAAGGGTGTTGATATGAACAAACATGGTAGAGGTCCACTAGATGATGCTACATACCAAATATGAAAGCTGTCTGCAGTCTGGTTTCAGAGAAGCAAATTTTTGAAGATTTTCCTATTTTTACCCTTTGTGCACAGATGAGCTAAAAGGGATGCACCCGGATGGAGTCCAAATATGACCCCAAGGTCTAGATATGAACAAAGTTGGTAGAGGCCCACTAGATGATGCTACATACCAAATATATAAGCTGTGTGCCCTCTAGTTACAGAGCAGATTTTTTTAAGGTTTTTACTATTTGATTCTATGTAAAAAGGGTTGTGCCCTGGTGGAGCCCAAATATGACCCCAGGGGCTTGATATGAACAAACTTGGTAGAGGTCCACTAGATGATGCTACATACCATATATGAAAGCTGTCTGCATTCTGGTTTCAGAGAAGAAGATTTTTGAAGATTTTCCTATTTTTACCCTTCATGCTCAAAAGAGCTAAAAGGGATGCGCCCAGCTGGAGCCCAAATATGATCCCAGGGTCTTGATATGAACAAACTTGGTAGAGGCCCACTAGATAATGCTACATACCAAATATGAAGGCTGTCTACCATCTGGTTTCAGAGAAGATGTTTAAAGTTTTTCGCTCTTTGATTCTATGTAAAAAGGGTTGTGCCTGGCTGGAGCCCAAATATGACCCAAGGGTTGATATGAACAAACTTGGAAGAGGCCCACTTGATGATGCTACATATCAAATATGAAAGCTGTCTGCCTTCTGGTTTCAGAGAAGAAGATTTTTTTCAGATTTTCCTATTTTCACCCTTTTTGTTAAGTGTAAAGGAAAAGTTAAGGGTTGATTTCGTTTATTTGAACAACTTTGGTAGAGCTTGACCCAAGGAACATCCCTGCCAAGTTTCATCAAGATTGGCCCACTTGTTTAGGAGGAGAAGATGTTTAAAGAAATTGTGGACGACGCACAACGGACATTCTTTGATCACAATAGCTCACCTTGAGCACAGGTGAGCTAAAAAGGGGAGATAATCACAAAGGAAAATATGATATTTCAAAATAAATTCTGGATATCAACTAAGGAATAGTTCATTTATGTATTGGGTGGCAGCCCCAAACTCAAAAGCAATTAGATTGGGAGCTATTTTAGTTTTAAAATGAAACTCAAGTTCATAGTAAATTACCCCACCATCTTTTAACATAAGGTACAGCTAGAACCAATAAGTTTGAGATGCCAATATTTTGTCAGTAGACGCAGATTATATCATAGTATGTATGGCAAAAGTTTAAAAGAAATCTATTCTAGCCACAAAAAGGCCCTTATGGGGACCCGTCCTTTTAAGAACTTATTGAGACTGCATCTATAATTTGATGTAAATTTCCTCTAAACAATCATTTATACATGTATGATTGCTAAAAGGAAATTTAACTCAAATTGAAGGTAAAAGGGCCTAAAAGACATAGGTTTAATGATTTCTTTAAATCAGAAATTCATATTACATAAAAGCTCCTGACAATGTTATTTTTATTTAGGAGAAATATGGTAAATATTGGTCCAATGTATAAGAGAAGGGTACTACGAGGGTGGATCAAAAAGTACGTGGACTTTTACTATAACTTGGGAATTTCCCTACGGAATTAAATAGAATTTTGTACACGTCTCAAACCATTTGATGTTTGTATAATACGAAATTTACAAGTGTCTGCTATGACTATGATGCAAAAAATACAAAGTTTGATATTCCTGGGTAGGTGCCACCGGCGCAACCCATTCTGTAATGTTACTCCCTAGTGTTACTACCCGTAATTGTCCCCTCAATTTGGACCTAACCCTCCCAAAGTTTGCATATTGACTTGTTGACGTAATATGTAAGGATGTGTAAAATCTAAGCATAATCCATTCGGTATTTTCGAATTCAAAGTCGGTAAGCCAAGGGCACGCGTCGATTTTTGAACTTTGAAATGATGTCACCAGCGCAGCCATAGACAACCAACCAATGATAAAGTTCTACTGGACATATGTAAAGCCTAGCAAGAGGTTAAAATGATAAAATATGCTAAAAGGTTTTCAAACATAAGCAGATACCTTCTTTTAAAATGGTTTGAAAGGTTTGTTTTGGAATGGAGAGTGTTCTGAAGGATGACACTTGGAGAATGGAAAACGTCCCCTCGATGTTTGATCTGTAATTGTCACAGATAAACATCAGTTCAGTATCTTAAAGACACATTACACATTTAAGTTCATCATTTTGGATCAGATAGATTTGAAAATGGTACCTATCCAATGGATAGGCGATACAGAAATTGAGTTTATTGTTGAGTTGAGAATTTTGAAAAGTGCTGACTTTCAATGGAAGTTACCAATACCGTAGCGTCATGTTGACGTCATTACCGTGCGCCGGTACCAAATGACTACATGTTTTAGAATGAGTGACCAACTAGTTGGATTTCATTCAAAATTACACGGCAAAAAGAAAATACCACAATTGATTAACAGTGCAGTTTTCTTTTCAAAGTCTTCAAAATCAAAATTTCTGTAACACAAGTCTACATAATTTTTGATATGCCCTCGTATAATGACTGAATATAATTAAGACAAACAGAAATTTAGACAAAGTTTAATGTAATTGATTCAAGATATACAACAATAATATTTTTCTTACTAAACCTTTTAAGTTCTTCATACAAACTACTCTTATTATCATATGGTTTAAACCTATTTATATTACATTGATTTGGAAACAAGTTCTTACAACTCAGATTAATCCCTCTCCATTTTGCCTCCTGGAAAATTCACCAGTACTTTTGCTGATGAAAGAACCAAGATCCATAGTGGCTCCTAGGAAACAAACTCAGGACCTTTGGGTCAAGAGACCAACGCTCTACCTCTAGATCACAGACACCACATATATTTTACCAATGAAAATACATTGAACATGTATTATAAGCAGTACTGTTATTCATTATCATTTACAGGGCTCATGCTAGTCTTTGAAAGTATGGAGTCATTAACCCCTTCACCATTAAACTCTCTGGGTCCAAACAGAATAAAACGGTCAAAAGAAAAGACAGAGCAAATTGCGAGTAGAATTTTGAAGGTTTAAGAGTCAATTGACCTTTTCTTGTAAAAATATGAAGTAAGCAATTGATTTGTTAAAAAATTTCAATAGTATGTAGGATGCATCAAAAAGATTTGACCCTTAGAAATTTCTCTCAAGGGGGTCCCTTATCCTCATGATTTCTTGCCAATGCAGCACTTTTACTTCCAAAATTAAAATATTCAGAAAAAGTTATCTGTATCACTACTTAAATTGGACCAAAAATCTGTCCTCTGATAATCTATTACAAAATGACATAATAATTAGAATCAAATTTAAAAAGGATGTAGGACACAACATTTTTATCGGCTACCTCTTTAAGATCTCTGTCTTCCAAGAGAAAAAAAACATGGTGGACAATGATCAAATTTCTTGAAATTTCTTTATTTTCCATTACATGTATGTTTTTCAAAGCTTTTTTCTTCAAGGATGTCAAAAAAGCTAAACTGTATGGAAAAGGGTCAATGACTAATAGGTAAAAGGTGTAAGTACGAATTGTTTTAATGAGGAAAGACTATTAATGAAAATGATAATACTGTAATTCAATGGTTGCCATCAGGGTCAGGTGAAACTATCTCATATTGTCATATTGGCGACAATTTATCATATCTACAGCAGGATAATCTTGCTATAGACAAACATTTAGCAGGCAGCACAGACCAAGATCAGACTGCATGGATGTGCAGTCTGATCTTAGTCTTCAACCGCCACTCTATTCTTAATTTTTGAGGGTAAAACTTTAACCAGACTGTTTGAAATATCCCAAATTGTCAATTTGTTTTAAATGAAAATTAATCTTAGCAGGATAAGGTGCAAATCAAGCTGTATATTCAATATTTTGGTCACCTACCAAAGATACGCTCCCTGATTATCATTGGTACTAATCTAATATTTCAATTGCCTCGTACCAAATACAAACCACATGCCCTGAGGACCAACAAGGTCTCAAAATCTTTACATCTCTTAGAATATGACTGTTTTAATTGGGTTATGGTAGTGGACCCATAATAAATCCGCAACATTTTGGCACTAAAAAACTTTCACAATTTTAAGCGAGGTTTCCGATTGAAAATCATAAGGAAACCTTAGTTAACACTATTAAAGTTCCTTACTGCAGAAAGGTTGCGGATCTATTAAGGGACCACTACCTTAAATGCCCCTTTTACCAATTTTCCAGTCAAATTGCAGCAACTAAATCATGATAAATGCCTGGTATTTCTATCACCAGTGGTACCACAACCTCCGTTCCAAGCCTCCAGTTGCTTATCTCTGATTGGTACAAAATTACTAACAATTTAGTCATAGACAAATGAGCATGTTCGTGACATTTCCAACAATTTGACATATACATGCAGGACCACCATTTACCAGTCTAGGGTCATATGTTTAATACAAAGATTACTTGAATGTCTAAAGATAATTTGAAACATTATCTATCAACAATGTGCCAAGTGAAAGCTATGGCCAGACTGCAAATGCCAGAGTCTTTACTTAGCTAACATTTGAAATTGTTGGAAATGTAACACACAGGCTCAAATATAATTGTGAAAGACCTTTGCTGTCATCAGGGATTGAACCAGGGACCCAACAATTTGGAGTCTGATATGCTACCAACTGTTCTCTTATATAACGAGTCTGCTGTCCAAACAAACTACTGAGCCATGAGCGCCCAGCTTTTTGACTTAGTTGTTCAGTCAAACCACTTTTTGCTTTTCTTCTGATTCATAAATTTGTTTTTATAGTTTGATACAAGTCTGTCAAAACTGTCTGTCTCCTCCCTCTTGGACTTCTTCTGTTTCTTTTTTGCTGGACCCTGAAAAAGAAAAAAACTTCATCAGTGGCTATTTGTTGGATTTCCTTGCTTAAAGTTTGAAAACCCAGAGCTACAGATAGAGGGGGTATTTTGGTTAACAATTAAAGTATTTCTTCAATACTTTCATAAATTCTATATTGTGGGTAATCATTAGAATCGTCTTGTCAAAACGATTCAAATGAGTACCCACAACATAGGGTTTCATTGAAAAACAAAGTTTTTAGTCTGGTTTTACCCCCTCTTAACTCTACCTCTGAAATCCAATACCAAACTTCACAAAATACCCATATTTTTACCAGACAGTTGGCCAAGTAAACTTTAAATTTATACCAGACTGAACTAAATTCAAACAGATGGAATGATACAACACATTTTGTATGTGGCTTGATATTACCTGTCCTGTCCTGTATTCATGTGCAACTTATCGGATGGACTAGGATGATTTTTATCAATCATGTCAGTGGAACCCGCTGTATTTTGTGAAGACAGTAGTACTTGACAAAACAATTTCATACTGGTCCAAATTAAGAAAATTGCAGACAACAAAATTAATCAAGAGATGGAAACCCAATGACTCAGCAAACTAGAAAGCCATGAATGGCTTGAGTCGCTCCACAAGCTTGAAATTCTTGTAAAGCAAAAAAAGTTTTAACTAGACTTTTAGATATTTGGGGTTCTACTGATGTTGAAAATGATTTTCAAAGTTTTCACTATATAACATATAGAGTGGGAATTGAGAGTCAAAAATTCTTTCTTGCAAAACTTCAACATGTGATCAATGTATGCAAGAATTTCATTACTATTGCATGAGTACTGAGGGAGGAGTTTGTGACAAAAAATGACCAGTATAAATGTAAACAAGAGGACCATGATGGTCCTATATCGCTCACCTGAGAAAGTCACTCATAACTTGTCAACCATGTTATGAATACCAGAATTTGTTTGATGTACATTTAGGGTGGTTAAATTTCGTCCTACTGCAATTTGATATTTTTAATTTCGCAACTTTAGTAGACCTACATGCTAAGAACATCCTTGCTAAGTTTAAAATTGATTGGACTCATGGTTTAGGAGGAAAAAAATTTGTTCTAAGAATTTTGGCAACTAATGCCATTTTTCTGCCTTTCGGTTACCATGGAAACAAAGGTTTTTGAAGAAATGAAATCCTTTAAACAACTTTTAAAGAACTTCACCCAAGGCTCATCCCTGGCAAGTTTCAGCTTGGGTGGCCTAGTGGTTTGGACAGAGAAGATTTTTTTTCTAAGATATTTGGCCATTTAAGGCCATTTATCAGACCTTCCATTACCATGGCAACCAGAGTTTTTGATGCAATTGAAATCTTTTAACAATTTTTGAAGAACTTCACCCAAAGATCATCCCTGCCAAGTTTCAGCTTGCTCGGCCTAGTGGCTTGGGAGGAGAAGACTTTTTTCTAAGATGATCAGCCATTTTCGTCCATTTTTTCAGACATTCCGTTACCATGGAATCAAGAATTTTTGATGAATTTAAACTCATTTAACAACTTTTGAAGAGCTTCGCTCAAAGATCATCCCTGCCAAGTTTCAGCTTGATTGGCCCAGTGGTTTAGGAGGAGAAGAATTTTTTCTAATATTTTCAGCCATTTTTCAGACTTATAGTTACTATGGAAACTAGAGTTTTCGATGAATTTAAATTCTTTTAACAACTTTTGAAGAGGTTCACCCAAGGAACATCCATGCCAAGTTTCAGCTTGATTGGCCCAGTGGTTTGGGAAGAGAAGCCCTGCCAAATTTCAGCTTGTTTGGCCCAGTGGTTAAGGAGGAGAAGATGTTTAAAGAAATTGTTGACGGACAGACAAACTGATGGAGGGACAGACGGACGGACGACGGACAGTGAATGATCACAATAGCTCACCTTGAGCACTTTGTGCTCAGGTGAGCTTAAAAGCTGAAAAATAACGTCTCATTTCAAGGAGAAATATTTCTTGAATTAGAAGGAGTTGAGAGTTCAAAATCATGTTTTGCAAAACATGTGATCAATATTTCTATGAAGTTTCATTACTTTGGAATGAAAATTGAGGGAGGAATTTGCGACACAAAATTGGTAGTATGAATGGACAGGGGGATAGACAGGCAGACTAATCCCAGTAACATTTGTTTTGCAGGGGTATAAATAGCTCTTAATAACATTGCTTCCCTTTCATTTTCATTCCTCCTAACAATAATTCTTAACTTTGCAAAGACATAAACGTAAACATTTTGAACTGTACCTCCTCTCTTGGTTGTTTGTTGTTGAACTTTCTCTGCTGTTTTTTGTTTTTCTTCACTTGTTGACTTGGTCTAGGCTTGTGACGAATTTTGGGACCCATGTGTGTCGGCATACCTTCAAGAATATAGCAAGAGAACAATACAAACCATGACATTCTGTGCTAGTTCTCAGTTTAGGATAGCATTTTCAGAGGACGATTTCCAAAGTAACGATAAAACATAATATGTTTGTGAAATGTGGGTGCCCCGTCTATTATGACAAATTTTCAGAGTTTGACCTGACAGATCAGAGGAACAGATAAGAGGGAGTAAAGCCAGTCTAAAATCTTTATTTCGCACTGAAACCCTATGTTCTGGGTACTCATTTGAATCATCTTAATGAGATGATTCTAGTGAGGATTTGTGCAAGTATAGTTGAAATTATCTAATCTGAATTCAAAATACCCTCTCTATCTGTGACAGATGTAAACATATAAATGAGATCTATCATCATGGATAATAGAGGAAAGAATGTACAGATGGACAACAGTAAAATAATGCTTTTGATATAGGGGCATACACCTATACTTATCTTTACCTTTTTTTTACTCTGCCTTAACCCTTCTCACCCTTTAAAAGAAAGTCATTGCTGTATACAAAGTTTGTCAGACAAAGTAGACTAAGATAAGCATGCACAGACATGCTGTCTTATCTTAGCATAACATGTCTGCTTTTGATTGATTAATGGTGGAAATACTTAAGCTTGACAGATAGACATAGAAATATTCCACAAATTGGCAAATGAGCCTTTGTGTGACATTTTCAACAATTCAAAATATGTGCAAAGCAAAGACTCTGACCAGCCTGTGCATCCGCACAGTCTGACCAGAGTCTTCACTTTGTATTAAGCAGAAAGATATGGTATCAAAGTGTCTGTAGGCCATCAGGTATCTTTATATACACAATAATATGTGTCTGTCAACTCTACTCAATGTTTGCACCTCATGAACAATTTTAATTGTTGGAAATGCCACTCCCAGGCTCAAATTGTTTTTTACACAATTCAAATTCAGCACGATAAGGGTTAACAATCAATTTTGGGTATTCTTGAGTTTGGGGTCAATTCTATTGCAAGATTCTGGATATATATGTTGTTTTATTTATTTCAGCTAACCCTTAAAAATAAGCACCTAACACATTTCTCATCCCATGATTTGATGTGTCACACTTTTTCTCTGTGGTAAGGATGCTGCTTCTTAGCCTATAATCCAGACAAAAAATGATGTACAAACCTTTTGGTAACTTGGGCTTAAACTTTTTGTCAGTATCACTGAGTTTAATCAAAGATAAAGTTGGTTTCTGTACGGCTTTCACTTTCTCTTTGTCAATTCTGGGTTTCTTGTTAGAAGATTCTCCTTCACTGTTCTTCTTTAAGATCTCTTTCTTAAGCTTTAAAAACAGATGAATTGTGATCAATAAAGGTTTTCAATGAACAGTCTTGAGATTTTGTGTTCCTGTAAATAGTTATATATGGGAGAAAATATTGTGGAAAAAGATGAAATTGCTTATGCCAAGCAATTTCTCTTTCCCCACGACCTATTCAACCATAAAGGATGTTACTTTTAAATCCACAAGCTTTTCATTATCATCTGCTTTCTCTTTCAATTTGGACTAGTCTTAAATTTTGAAAAATAGGAAGAGGTTACAGAGTTGTCTCTATATAATTCTATCATAATCTCTAAGTTTAAAACAAGAGCACCACCTATGGATGCAACGTTCGGCTGCAGGTGCTGGATAAAGCAAATATTCAAAGTCAAAAAAGGGGCATAACTCTTTCAAAAATGCTTCTAGTTATCCCCTGTGGGGAAGAAAATAGTTAAACTAGTACTACCAGGTTCATCATTTACTTTTATCTATTATGAAACTTGTTAACAAACAATATGTCAATAACGTCTCAAAATAGTTACGTAACATCACATTCATTAATGCGGGCGCGGGATGTCTTTACGTTGCATTAAGTACGTTAATATAAATAAATGAATGAAAGTTATCTCCGACATCCCCTTCGATAGTCTGGGTAGCTCTTGTGATGGTGAACACTCATGCCAAGTATCATGAAGATACCTTCAAAACCAACAGAGATATGACAAAGGTTAAAGTTTGTCTCACAAACATCAACACTAATGCCAACACCAACACGAATGACACCAAGGTAATCATAATGCCTCAGGTTTTTACAAAAAACAGCCAGGCTTATAAATATAAAATTAGAATGAGAAGGTTTTTTTTTTTTAAATATTTGTAGTAAGCAATTGATCTTTTACATGTATCTTGTAACATTGCATATACTCTCTTTGGCATTTAGGCAATCCTGGGCATAAAACAAGTACTTAATTTTGATAGTAAGGATTTAACCACAATCACACACAATGCACACATGCATAAAACAAATAATCCTCTATTGACTATGTGAGAAATTATCTTTACATTGTAACAGCAGCTTACTCAAGCTGAGGTTACAATGTTGAGATAGTTCATTTAATGATTAGAATAATTGAAATGGAATCTCCCTTTCCCTCTGCACAGTGTAGTAGTTAGGGTGGTTGTGAAAATTCTTCATTTTTGTCCTCCTCTTGCCTATGTATTGTTCCATGGTCAACTGATGTGTGTGCAAAAATTTCGAAGAGTAGGTTACCCCCATAAATAGCATAGAAATATTACCTGCTGTCTGTTTATTCTCTTTTCTTTTGCTTCTATTGCTTTTCTGTTTTCAAGAGAAAATTCTACAATCAATCTCTGAAAATACAATTAAGTAAAATATAACTTCTATTAAGTGATATGAATACTGAAATTTAACATGCCATATACATGTGTACTGTAAACAGTAATGTTAAACTGAACTGAGTTATTGTTATTTATCTTATAACTACACGTATAGAAATATCCCTGTGATAACATCTCGTATATTTTTTAGGATATCACATGGAATTTTTTTAGAACAATGACATGTGGTTATTTTTAGAAACTTG
Source organism: Fragum whitleyi (assembly GCA_948146395.1). NCBI lineage: Eukaryota > Metazoa > Mollusca > Bivalvia > Cardiida > Cardiidae > Fragum > Fragum whitleyi. The sequence goes on from OX411546.1 coordinate 50,438,994, forward strand.
TATTTCTGTTAGAAACATCAACAAAAACAAGGCAAATAGAGGTAATAAGATTAATATAATACATACTTAGTGTATTTATGAAAAATTATCTAACTCTGTTGTAGCAGAGCCTCGACAATTATCAATTCCCCCAACCTCATTAGATATTTTACATATTATATATCACCTAGTCAATGTTTATATAGGTGTAGGTAATGAGCCAATGTCTCATTAACAAGTAACTGTGACTCGTCATTCCAAAAAGGATCATCTGGGAACTCTGTAAAATAGGTTTTTGACAATGGTAATACAGGTCAAAAATATTTCACATGAAAGTATATTGATCATTCTGGATACAGAAAATCAGCAAATTGGGAAAAGTTTCAACCCTAGTCAGTCTGCGCAATCCGCGCAGTCTGACTAGGGTTGACACTTTATGCACTACCCTTATGGTCTCCTTTCCCATGACTGGTCACAGATATAATTTATCTAAGCTTACACTCGTAAAGATTAATATACCTTTTTCTCTCCAAATATATCAGGGTTATTGTTGGTATGTCTTAAAGCATTCAGCGCATGTTGATGTTCTGTAAAACTAATAAATCCATAGCCTCGTGATTTACCAACACCATTTGCATTGACTCGACCTAGATCACGCATGATGCGACACTGTAAAGAAATATCTATGTATTAGCCAGATACAGAAATTAATTATTAATGGTCAATTCAATATACTAACAAAAACTTATCCAGCTGAATATAAATCTCATTTCAACATGTTAGTGAAACAAGAATGCTCCGAAAAGGCTTTTTTTTTAAAACTATGACCTTGACAGATACTCTTGACCTGGTCACATGACCTTGCAGATGACATCTGTAAATGTGCACCATTAAGATCTATCATCATATAAAATATGAGCATTGTATCCTGAATAGCCTTGAGGTAATTGGCAATGTTAGGTTTTTTCATTAAGTTTTGAAGACAGACAGACAGAAAGACAAAACAATATGCCCCTGATCTTTTGATGCAGGGGCATAACAAATAAACAATTTATTAATACTTTATAAAAATGCCCCTAAAATGACAGTTTTTTCATCACTTTTTCATATGACCTTGGCATCTGCAGATGCTTATCATCAAGATCTATCATCAAATAAGCCAAATATGAGCTTTGTATGTTGAATAACCCTGAAGTAATTGGCAATGTTAATTTTTTTTGGTTAAGTTTTGTGCAGACAGATGAAGGGACTGATTGATAGACAAACAAGTGTAAACGAGTATGCCCCGATCTTATCCATGCAGGGAGGGAAAATCCTTGTGATACCTTAAACCTTAGTTATGGCATATTTGTTTATCAAATTGTATATATTAACATTTTGCTATAAGTTAAGCCTTTTGAACACAAACCCCGACATGTATTTCTTTGATAGAGTGAAATAATTGCGACTTTTGATCCATTAATTTGACATCCCAGTACATTAAAGTCACATGAAGGGGTCAACATGAAACTGTTGTAGGTACCTTTGTATTCATAGTCAATTACAATAGTTTTGCACTGCACTTTAGATATGTGCCTATATATGGTACAAGTAATCATGGACCTCTATCACTTGAATGTTGACAATTATCTCACCTCTGTGATTTTGGCAGATTTATCTTGTGCTGCTTTCAGATATACTTCTCTAAGTTTCTTGTCTGTGATAGTGGGTGGTATATTTCTGATACACAGTCTCAATGTTGATACAAAAATGTTGATGTTCTTTAGCTTTTGTCTTTTTACCATTTCTACCTAAAAATACAATACAAAGGCCTACTTAAACTCAATAACAACTACCAAAGATATCCAAAATATTCAGTAAAACTTATATTAACCACTTAGGGGTCACTAAAATTCGGTCGCTTATGGGAATGGTTGGTTAATACAACAGCTCATGATAAACAATACAGGTCCTTTTAAGATTGTCACATAAGTATTACTAAATCCTATGATGTCGGAACCCATTAGAATCGTCTAATTAAGACGGTTCTAATGGGTTCCAACAACATAAGATTCAAAACTAAACATTTTTTTCTTTAATAATGTCTATTTATTCTGGGATTTCGCTTATTGTGAAGAGACTTTTTATGATGGTCGCTTAATAAAACTAGTGGCTTAATAGAGGAGGCTGCTCGAGCAAAATTGACTGTACTGAAGAATTCTTTCATTGTATTAGTCTTATTTCAGTGAATTCCACACACTTATACTACCACAACAACACCTTCCTTGAAACCTACTCACTCCTGTTAGGTCCATGATTAAACAAGAGATGTTTGTTAAACATTTATGCCCTCCAATCATAAGAGCAGATGGACCGGTTCTTTATTTAACGAATGGCAATATCTGATAAAAATTCGACAATAGAGTTACGGTTTTTGTGCACTGCACTTCTCCTCAATGATATTCATCCACCTGTGAAATATCATTATTCTAGCTTGCATACTTTTTGAGATATGCTCCAGAAAAAAATCAAGTTATAAAACTTACAAAGGACAATAACTAAACAAGAGGGCCATAGTGGCCCTTAATTGCTCACCTGAATTAACAATAAAAAAAAAATTCAAGGTATTTCTAAGATTTGACCCAATGACCTAGTTTTTTACCTCACTTGACTCAATTTCGAACTTGTCCAAGATTTCATCTAGATAATTATTCTGACCAATTTTCAGGTTAATTGGGCTAAAAATATGGCCTCTGGAGTGTCCACAAGGTTTTTCTAAGATTTGACCCTGTGACCTAGTTTTTGTCCCCACTTGACTAAATTTTGAACTTGTCTGAGATTTCATTTATATAATTGTTCTGACCAATTTTTAGGTTGATTAAGCTAAAAATATGGCCTCTAGAGTGTCCACAAGGTTTTTTTAAGATTTGACCCTGTGACCTAGTTTTTGACCCCATTTGACCCAATTTCCAACTTGTTCGAGATTTCATCCAGATAATCATTCTGACCAATTTTTAGGTTAATTGGGTTATAAATATGGCCTCAAGAGTATCCACAAGGTAAATGTTGACGACACACGACGCTCAACTGGAAAACGGACATCAAGTAACCCAAAAAGCTCACCTTGAGCACTTTGTGCTCAGGTGAGCTAAAACTATGACAAGTGGAGTTACTGTTCTTGTGTACTGCAGTTCTCCTCATCGAGATCTGTTTCATGATTCTAGCTTGCATACTTTTATAGATCTGCTTGGGACAAAAAATGGTCTTAGGACAGACTGACAGACCAACAAGTGCAAAGCAATATACGCCTCTTCTTTGAAGGAGGGCATAATAATTCACCGCTTGGTGAGAGACAAAAGCAGGGTTCCCACGCTCCAACAGTTCCAAAATTCCCTGACTTTTCCCTGACATTTCCCTGACAAGAAAGTGATTTTCCCTGACATTCAATGGACATTTCCACACATGTATTTCTATTCATTTACCTTTTTGCTATAGATCTTCAAATGTATTTATGTAAAATAGCTCTAGAAATATTCCTTTTAATCTCCCTATCTTGACAACTATAGAGTATATAGATAATAATACATTTTCTAAATCAAAGTTTGCTTGTGTGGGGTTTAAAAGCCTCTTTCCAAACTAATTCATTTATAGCACAAGGGCTCAAAATCTAAACATTTATACCTATCTAGCCATTATAAATATGACATCCTATCCGAAACATCAAGTTGCAATCCCATATAAGTCATTAATCACCAATTTGTGAGACACACTTCAATCTTGTCAAAGAATGTTAGCAGATGTAGGGTTCAAACTTCTGATTGAAAGATGAGCAGTCCTAAACTCACTTGTTGCATGAGGGCATGCATGTTTAATAAAGAGGCCCTATGGGAGGCAAAGATTCTCTCCTACTTCCCTAGAAATAGGAAGCCCTTAGGGTGTAGGGTTTGTACAAGACAATCGGTTTGTGTAGTAGGAATCTAATACTTTGTTAAAGTAAAAAGCAATTCTATGAAAGAGAAATCTTAAAACATGGTTAATATGTTCAACAAGTCATGGTGTAGGATATTTAACTACAAGAGCTTAATCTCAGGAAAGCAAAGGCCAGGAGCCTTAAAGTTTATGATAATCACCTTAAAGTGTTATTGGTGGAATAACAGTTCATAAAGAAATAATACATAAAGTATACATACATGTATACAAAAGCAAACTCTTTAAATGTCAGTAGGTTTAATTCAAGTACCCATATTATGTATCAAAAGTCAAAGCCTGTGGTGTCTGTGATAGAGAGATACAGTGCCGTCCGTGGCAGAGAACTTTTGCGTCTTTTAGATCTTTTATAATATTATTTCAAGCCAAAATATTTGACACAAGTACTGGTGAATTTTCCAGGAAAACATCGTTTGGGATAAATTTAAGTTGAGGCACTTATTTCCCAATGGATGTAATACATATACAGGTTAAAACAAAAGCCATGATTGAGATATAATCATAAATTGTAGCTGCACATGTTATATCAAAATAAAAGAAATATGTAATAAGACAAATACCTGTGAATACTTTTATTGACCAAATGGGTTTCTTAGTGTCAAAGTGAAAGTAATTATCATCTAAGCAATTCAAGGACCACAGAACCAGGATCTTTTAATTTAGATTTGATCAGATTTTTTTCAGTTACAATGGTCTAGTCTGAAGGTAACAAACCTAATATTTGCAACATAACCACTATGGGAAATGTGACCGACATCTTTTTAGTATTGTTGACACCATTAGACAGATTTGCAGAAAGAATTGAAGCTTGATTACAACAATACCATTAGATTTTAAGATGTGCATAAATTAAAGAATTCAAATTATGAAATCAGAATTCAAATTATGAAATCATCTTACCTACTCATAGTAGTGAAGATAAAAGTATCATGTTATTGTATTTAGTAAATAAATTCATCGCTGATTCTAGCATGATTCTTTAAACCTCAAAACTGGCACTAGCTTACAAACAATGATAGATGAAGGAGATTAAGGACATAAATTACTCTAAAAATAATACAGAAATAAGACATTAGACCTTTCAGTAAAAAATTTGGTGGTAAAATCTTAAGAGACTGCCTTGTGTGTTAGATACTCCTGAAATGAAAAATTCCCTGACAGGCTTTTCAAAATTCCCTGACATTTCCCTGACTTTTGTCTTATTTTCCAAATTTCCCTGACATTCAACAAAGTTCCCTGACATTTCCCTGACTTTTTCAAAAATCCATTTTTCCCTGACTTTTCCCTGACGCGTGGGAACCCTGAAAAGTCTGAAATGAAAATTGAATCAGCCAGGGATCAAAAAGAACCCACACCCTACCAACTGTGATATTGCCAGAACAGGATAGGTTAAAAGAAATTTTATTAGTAATGAATTCTTCAAGGATAAACATTTGATGTTCATGTACAAGTTTGAAAATTATGATATTCAATAATTAAATACCTGAGCTCTCTTCTTCAAATCTGTGTCAGACAATCCAGTAGCTGCCTGGGTCCCAGGTCTTACATCTGTAAACAAGAGAAATTTTAAAACATTTATGCCCCCCATAAAAGCAGGTCAATAGCTTATTCTATGTCAATCAACAAAGGGCAATAACTCACAAAATATGATGAGTAGAGTTATGGTTCTTGTGCACTGCACTTCTCCTCAATGAGATCTATCCACCTATGAAGTTTCATGATTCTAGCTTGCATACTTTTGAGATATGCTCCAGACAAAAGACAAACCAACCGACTGACTGACGGACCAACCGATTGCTAGTGCAAATCAATATACCCCCTCTTCTTCGAAGGCAGCATAATAATGCATCAATGTTTCAAGTTACTTCTCATTTCTGTGAAACAAGTGATTCTAAATCATATTCAATCCACCTTGATTCTGACCTGTCATGCGAAAAAGGGACCATCTGGTTAGTGCATAAAGTGTTGACCCCAGTCAGACTGCATGGATCCCGCACATAGTCACTAGGGTACAAATTTTCCCACTTTGCTTATTTTGTGAATCTAGAATGATCAATCTACCTTCCTGTGAAAAAATTTGGATTTATGCCCTCTGGCTGACCTACAGTGAACCCAATCTCTTTTTCAAATAATAATATTATAGAGTTCCCAGATGGCCCTTTTTCACGTGACAGGCCACATTTTGTTGAAAATGAAGAATTTGCTTGTGATATAGAGTTTACTGTACTTGAAATCAATACACCCTTCTGAAGAAAGATTGGGGCAATAATATTTTAAGTGTCTTTAACACTACAGTAGCATTGTTTTTTAAAGCTCCTGCATAAATATATTGAGGCAAATTGTTTTTTACCTATCAGTTTGTCCCCCCCCCCAACTTTAATGTGGACATAACTAATGATTGGTAAAAAATGGAGCTGTCATATTTCATATTAGTATTGCTCAAGGTCTTTCTGTTGGTACCAATGTCAAGGTCAACTATCAAGGTCAATGTCATTTTTTTCAGGGTCTAATGTGTTTTCTAAAAATGGCAGTGACAGGGGCATTGGTGATAAAAAACACCCCTTGTTTTCCCTTAAATTGTACTTTTTTCCCTATTGCAAAAATAATGATTTACATTCTGTTACTTAAAATGTGCCCTGTGTTCAGGATAAAATGCAAATAATATCTTGCTCTACATGTGCACTTGCATGCAAAGTGGGTATAATATGAAAACAGTTTGCACTATTTTGTTATCCTGAACGCAGGGTTGGTCTTCTTTAAAGAATATTATTTCACTTACATCCTTCTCTAGCTAAATACAGATTTCTATTATCTTTCTTCTCTTTAGTCTTCTTCTCTTTAAACTCCATGGCCTTCTGTCTTGACACAGCTAGATTCAAGAACAGTTGTTTTCCGTCCAATGTGATCACATTCTGTCCAGCATCTTCCAGACATTTGTCAGCTGATTCCTTAGTCTTAAACTTTACAAATGCCATTCCTGTAATAAGAATTAATAATCTTTTAGATCGATTATATGTTGAATTCAAATAAAATAATCTGCTTAATTAATATTCAAAATAGTAAGGGTAGAGCTAAAAGACCTACAATGACTCTTGGAATAAAATGATTATTAATACCATTATATCTATAGGCACTTGAAATAGTTTTGAACAAATCTATCAATTCTGGCTAAGTCTTATTTATAAAATGAAGGCTGTTACTCACTAGGAAACTTTCAACATTTGTGAATTTTATCAGATCCAACAAAGTTCTTCTAGGGTTTATAGTTAAATTGAAGATCAACAATTCTGTATTTTTATGCATGGAAAAAATCTTCCACAATCAAAAGGTTTACATATTTTGTTAACCTTTAAAATTGTAATTTGATACTAAGGATTGATACCTCTTGCACTCCAATGATAGTCTCTTTTCATGTGATGTCAAATGTCAAATATTTTTTTTACACTCAAACCTTTAGCTTTACCTTTAACTTCATGATATCATTTGTGAATAATTTAATATAAGATGATTTAATCAGTTTTCGTTTATTCCGGTTGGCTGTAAAATTGGTTTTATTTCTCAGTGAAAACAGTTTTGAGTATGCAGCTATTTTGTTAGTTTACGCAAAAAGAAGTCCAGTAAGAAATTGCTTTTACTATTGATAAATCTTATATTTTTGCTTCATAATATTAATTTATAATATATGAGGAGAGTAATATTATGTAGTAATGTTAAGATTTGTTTAGATATTTGTAAATCATTTATGCCCCCAATTAAAGAAGGTCAATAGCCAATTCTTTGTCAATCAACAAAGGACAATAACTCACAAAACATGATGAGTAGAGTTATGGTTCTTGTGCACTGCACTTGTCCCCAATGAGATCTATCCACTTGTGAAGTTTCATGATTCTAGCTTGCATACTTTATGAGATATGCTCAGGACAAAAAACGGTCTACAGACCGACCAACCGACCGACCGACAAGGGCAAAGCAATATACCCCCCTCTTCTTCGAAGGGGGACAGTAAAATGAAGTAAAGAACCATTCCTACCTTTTGAGTGATCTGTGTTGTAGTCTATCACAATACGAGCATATTCCAATTCTCCGTATTTCTCAAAGAATTTACCTAGTGTGTCTTCTTCAGTATCATAGGAGACATTCCTGAAGTTAAGAAAAGAAATGAGAAAATAAGATCACTCATTCTTAGAACAAGAGATAAAATCTAGCACACATCAACAAGATAGTTTTGATCTTTTGAAATAAAAGACTGTAGGCATAATTATAGAAAGATATATTCAATATTCAATATTCATTCTAGATTAAGAAAATTGTTTTAAATGGATCTATTCTTCTTGTCAGCCAGGGCTTTATGTACGGTCAGATGGGGCTTTTTACCAGATCCCGTTTTGAATGATGGGTCATAAATAAATAACAAGACAATATGTATCATTATTTGTTATAAAGTAAAGAAAATAAAAGCTTAATTATTTGAACAATTCATCAAGCTTCAAAGTATAAATCCCCAAATAAAGCAATCAATAACCATGAAATAGATACACTACATCGTAGTTTACAGTTTTGAGCTAAACATTCAATTAAATTAATCTATAACATAATAGGTCACTTGTTTTTTTAAGGTAAAGCTGAAAACCTGCTCAAAATCTAAAATAGTTATCACCCTAAAAAGGACAAAGAGTTTGTATTCAACCAAATGAACATAAATTCAGCTTATTCAAGCTGAATTTATGCTGTTTTGGCTGGCCATGGAAAAAAAATATCAAATCAAAGTTCAAGTTTATCATGCTACTACGGAATAAATTCAGAGAAAGGCAGGAAAACAATGATGGCTCAACTTGTTGTTTATAAAATATCCAATCTAAAATGGTCTGACTAACCAGACCAAACCTACCTTATAAATATTGTTTTTCCTTCATCTACATCCTCTTTTCCTATAAAAGTGAAATAACAAAGAGAGTCACACATGATGAGAACTTACTAACATACAGCTGTAACAGTTAAATGAGGTTGCATTCGCTGAGATAATTGATTAATTAATTGATACTTTGGCTTCCTATTCAAATATGTTGTAATGTAATTCAGCAAATTTCAGTTTGAAAAAAAAAAGAAAAGAAAACAAGAGCACTACAACTTGATGCTACGCTTGACTGCAGACACTGGTAAAAGGTGTATAGTTATTACAAAAATGATTTTAGAGTTATATCGCTTGATAACATTGATTGCTCTTAGGGTTATGAACATACATGCCAAGTTTCATGATAACAGCAGAGGATAATGTTTCTCTACCCTCCTACATCTATGACAATATCGTCTCAATAACACATCTTTTTGTTCTATAAAACAGACTATTTCTGACAAATAGCCCAATTTATTGTGCGAAAATGACGCTGGTGTGGGCTTGGGGGGGGGTATTGTGAAGCTGACCGGAAGTAAGTTTTCTCACGCTGCACCGTTTACGCAATCTCGGCGCTTGAACAGATTTTGGCTGGTTTCACGAAAAAATACAATTGTTAAATAGTTCTTGCAATGCCAAAGCGCCGTAGTACTAGGGCGATGCCATATGATCGGCCTCGGGCTGAGGCGGCTGCAGATCCACCGATTCCGGCGAGAAATTCGCCCGTACCTGCTTTCGGCCAACCTGAGAGAGTAGTACTGTCTTCGGACGAACCAAATTCCGGTAATCCCTTCGCCGCAATCAACAATTCCTTAAATTCTTTGCCTGAAGCAGACTTTAATCTACCTTCAGAAGCTATGCGTTTAGCGGACGACGATATTGCTTTGCATGTCTCGTCAGAATTGTGTATCAAAATTTGGAAGGTTGATTAAGTCAATTTGGCTCAGTTGCTACGCAGAGAAGCAAATGATGAATTAAATAGGGATACAAAGGTGACAGTTACTGAACAAGGCACTCTCCAGTTACTGCCTAAAAGTCCCAAAGGAGTGGCTAATATCCGTGAGTGGACAGATGCATTTCTAATTTACATGTACATAGTAATCAAAAAACGTCCGGAAATGGCATGTGAGTTGATACAGTATATGTCAACCATACGTGAGGCAGCTGCAAGAAATAACTCTACTGATTGGTGGAAAATTTATGATGAAAATTTTCGTCTTCGGCAAGCAATATTCCCTATGCCATGGGGGAAAATAAATTCTGATCTTTGGCTTAAAGCTATGAGTCTGTCCACTCTATCAAATCAAAAACCAACACAGAATAATGTCAACTACAATACAATTGTTCGCAACAAACCGATTTGCTATGATTTCAACGCGGTAAGAGGTTGTAAATTCCCTAACTGTAAATATGCCCATATTTGTTCCGTCTGTAAAGGCGAGCACACACAGATAAAATGTCATAAAAACACCACTTTTCGTAGACAATGATCAAACCATTGGCCAGGGGCTTGGTGTCACCCCAGTAAAATTTCATGCATTACAAGGGGAACTATTAGGTTATGACAACAAATTGACTCAGTTTTTGCTAAATGGGTTTAAGTATGGTTTTTCCCTCTGTTATACAGGTCCTAGGACTTTACAAACAATAATTTGAAATCTGCTTTTGAAAACCCTTCCATAGTTTGGGAAAAGATTAATAAGGAGATATCAGCTGGCAGGGTGGCAGGACCTTTTTCTTCTATTCCTTTTTCAAATTTTAAAATGTCACCAATTGGTTTAGTCCCCAAAAAAGAACCTAATGAATATAGACTGATTCACCATTTATCCTACCCCCCAGGGGAATCACTGAATGACAATATTGACCCCGCACTCTGCTCAGTCCGTTACTCTAAATTTGATAACGCAGTTAAAATGATACAGAAATTAGGCCCTGGTACATTACTGGCAAAGGCCGATATCAGATCAGCCGTCCGCTTGATACCGCTAGCAAAAGAGGACTACCCCCTTGTTGGTTTCAGTCATGGTGGTTTCTTTTTTCACGACCATGTTACCGTTTGGGGCTAGCATTTCGTGTGCAATTTTTGAAAAATTTGCGTGTGCATTACAATGGATTGTACAGAAAAACTGCAAATTAGGGGACTTGGATCATTACCTTGATGATTTCATCTTTTGTGGTAAAGGAGGTACAGATGATTGCCTTCTTTTATTGCAGACATTTTTTAATTGTTGTTGTAAATTAGGTGTCCCCATGGCAGAAGAGAAAACGGTTTGGCCTACACCTATTCTGATTTTTTTGGGGCTTGAGCTAGATTCTATTCTAATGCAAGTTAGAATACCACTCTCAAAAGTAGGACAATTAATCGACATGATTAAAGAAGTGTTAGCACATAAAAAATCTGTTCAATTAAGAGAATTGCAGTCTTTGATAGGGTCCCTTAATTTTCTTTGTCGTGCAGTGGTTCCTGGTCGCCCTTTTTGTAGGAGACTTATAAATGCAACATGTGGGATCACTAAGCCCTTCCACCATATCAAAGTTAAAAAGGGGATGAGACAAGACTTGATGATGTGGTTAGAATTTCTGACCAATTTTAATGGGATTTCCATGTTCCATGAACAATTCTGGACTTATAATTCTGATATTTGTCTTTATACAGATAGTTCTGCTGCAGTTGGTCACGGCTTTGGGGCAACTTTCATGGGTGAATGGGCAATAGGAGCATGGCCCATTGAATGGCATAATTCTGGCCTTACAAAAGATATTACACTACTTGAGTATTTTCCCATTTTAGTGGCAGTCCACATCTGGGGCAAAAATATGAGAAATAAAAAAGTTTTGTTTAAATGTGATAACCAGTCAGTTGTTAACATTATCAATAGCCAAACAAGCAAATCAGACAAAATTATGGTTCTTGTGAGATCTTTTACACTACACTGCCTTAAATTTAATATAAATTTTAAAGCAGAATTCTTGCCTGGTTGCAAAAACCAAATTGCCGACAGCTTATCGCATTTTCAGATGGAGCGATTCAGAGAAGCTGGCTCCACACACCAACCAAGAACCAAGAACCATACCAGCATATCTTTGGACTATCATGGACAACACTCCATGAAATTAATCAAAGCAAAGCATATCACAGAACACACAAAATGTGTATAAGAACGCACTTAAAAAATTCAATGAATTAAGAAGCAGTAATGGGCTCCTGAATGAATGGCCAGTCCCATTATTGCACGTAGAGTACTTTATTGCCTTCCTACATCACCAGAACTATTCTTCAAAATCTTCATCAACTTTCATTGCGGCAATCAGTTTTTATCACAAGTTGAACAATTTACAGAATCCTTGTAACAATTTTCGTTGCAAAAAGCTTCTCGAGGGTTACCGTCGTTTGAACCCATGCAAAGACACTAGAATGCCCATTACACTTGATGTTTTGGCAAAAATTGTGAGCATTCTGAACAAAACATGTTTTTCAAGTTACGAGGCTAAACTATTTAAAGCAGCTTATTTGTTAGCATTTTTCGGCTTATTTCGGGTAGGAGAGTTGGTTTATACCTCTCCTGATGAACCCTTCAGACATTTACAAGTACCCTATATACAATTTATTCATTGTTCTGGTAGGATTCATTCATTAAAAATCAAAATTCGTAAATCTAAAGCCAATCAGGCCGGCAAGCCTGAGATTGTAACTGTCCATCCGGTGGAGAAATCCAATGTGTGTCCTATACAAGCCTTACAAAATTACTTAATGATCAAGCCAAAATCTTCAAATCACTTGTTCTGTCATAGTAATGGATCCCCTCTTACAAGATATCAATTTGGTGCAGTGATTACAAAATGCCTTATCAATTTGGGTATGTCACCAAGAGGGTATAAAAGCCATTCCTTTAGAATAGGGGCAGCCACGTGGCTTGCCAAACAGGGTGTCTCTTATGAGGAAATCAAGAAGTTAGGGAGATGGTTATCAAAGGCCTTTTTACATTATATAAGAATTTAGCTTTGTTGCAAATGAATTTCTTCCAGATTAAGCGCATATCCACAAACTTTTGTTAATACTGAAGTATAAAGTTTAATTATGATTTAATGGGTGAGGTACTAGGATGTTATTATAACTTCATTTATTGCTAACTTCAAGTAGTTATTAATTTTACATAATTTAAAGTACAGGTATACTAAGGTATCATTTGTAATATGTTTAATCCAATATTACTGTTTGTTATTTCTGTATAATAACATTAATCAAGTATTTTTCAGATGTCTGGTTTATTGGTAATTTGTATGTGTACTGGCTGGAAAAACGTCTGAGGTTTCGGCGAATCCAATCAAACTTGGGATGCAGCTCCATGGCAAGAGTCAAGTGGCTTAGCCGTAGAGGGATGCATTGGGCAGACTTTAACCCAGTACTACAAATGCAGTGTCTACATTCCAGTCCACCAAAGATTTTGATAATTCATTTGGGATCCAACGACCTAACTTTTTTAACTGGTTGTGAACTAGAACATAAAGTCCGTAATGATCTTTGTTTCTAGATGGACAACTTGCCTAATACAAAATTTATCTTCTCTGCATTTTTACCACGAATATCTTGGGGGAAAACAGAGATCGCTTACAATAAAATTGAGAAAAAGAGAAAGCACTTTAATAATCGCATTCGTCGTTTCATGGTAGCCAAAAAGGGTCATTTTGTTAAGCACGAGGATATTAATGTAGATACACTGGGGATGTACTTCAGCAATGGAGTACATCTTTCAGATGTTGGATATGACGTGCTGCTTTTAAGTTTATCTGAACTTTTAGAAAAGCTATAATTTGAAGTACTCAGGCAATATTGTAAACTTTGAAAATGGTAGGAATTTTGGGGCGAACAAGTTCGTGTGGCGGAAAATTCCTGGGGGTACCATGTCAAGTGGTATGAAATTGTAAAGGCTGTGTTTTATTTTGTGTGTTGTTGTGCAGTAGATAGCGTGTGCTGGCTTGCAGTCGATACGTAGACTCATTGCCGTCCAAATATAGTATGCACTTTTTGGGCGGTTCAGTGAGCCCCTCCCACATGGGTTTTGTACTGTGGGTGGGTTGGTGGTTTATAGGACCATGGTTCCCTCAATGCAATTACCTCAATGGGTGTTGGGGTGCAGTAGGGGCATGTGGTGGGGCCACATGTGGTTTCAGTCCTACATTGGTTAATATCATGTTAGCTGCAGTCAGCAAGGCTAGGGTTCCCCTGGGGGTTTTCCGCCCGCGAACAAGATCTCTCCGCCACAGTTCAATTTCTTTATAAATAGAAAATTAAATTACGTAATTTAAAAATAGTATTGCTTTATTGTTATTTTCGCCTCATACAATAAAAGGAAAGCTTATGAACCTAACCTTACTTTTACTACTTTAGAAAAAGGTTGTTTAAGTACCCCTCCTCAAAAATTCTTAAACTATGACCTACTATTAGCATATTTCTTGGGTTTATTCTGCATGTCATCTTCATCCTCACTTTCATCATTATCATCATTTCCTTCATCATCATCATTGCCATCATCATCATCATCTTCTTCTGATCCACCACTTTCCACATCATCATCACTAAATCCCTCATCATCAGAGTCTAGTCTTTTCCTTTTTCCAGATACTTTGTCTTCCGTCTGTGCTTCCTTGTCTGTTTTAGGTGGTTTAACATCATCTTCGGACATATCCGTCAGATCTCCATCGCCACTAAATGAACCTTCATCTAATTCTTCATCTTCAGAATCAGGCTCTGTAATTAATAGATGAAGAGAGTATTTGTTGATGAAACTTAAAACGTTATCACACCGTTTGAATATTCAAGTCAATCAGACTTAAGCTGACAGAGTTATTCTGGACAAAGAAGTGGTCATCATCTGCCGGTAGCCACAAGTGATCACATAATATGTCTCGTCTTTAAACTGGCATATAACTGCAGCTGTCCAAAAGCGGACTATTAACCCCTACCAGCGCTTTGTCCAAATATAAGTGCTGACTGTGACCTTGACCTTTCATCTATGTGAACCAAAAACAATAGGACACTTCCTTTGGTCATAAGCAGCATTTGTATGAAGTTTCATGATTCTAGGACACTTGGTTCTTAAGTTACATTCCAGAAAGGAAAGGTCTACAGATGGACCGATGAACGGACAGACAGACATGGTGAAACCAATATACCCACCTCTCCTTTGTAGGTGGGGGTATAAAAATGTATCTAGAGCATATTATCATATGTAGAGAATTCTCTTTCTTCCATAACAGTCTATGGTGTTGAAAGCCATAAAATAAGTACTTTTAACATTGCTATAAGTTTTCAAAGGCCATCAAACACTTTGACATGTTAGTAGACACAGCATTAGGGCTTAAGTCTAACATCAACATAATGGGGTCTAAAGGACTCAACCATAGGAATCTTAGGGGTCTTTTCATGAGGTTTTGGAGTCCCTGCTTTAGATGCAGACTATTTCTTTAAAAACAAAAATCTAGTTTTTCTGTGCATTTAGAGCTATTCCATGTTTAAAGGATAAGGAAGTGTTGGATATTTATGATTATTTAGAGCTCAATTTCAGGAAAGAGTTGAAGACTGTTTAAAACAGTCTTCAACTCTTTTCTGAAGTTGCTAATGAGAGGGTCAGTTGGACTCACATCAGATAGTTTTGAGGGTCCTGGCTGCTTGTTTGGGAGAGTCAGACTCGCAAACCCCACATCCCTTAAAACCCTTCAGCATTCTCATGTCAGGGCATTTTTTAGGCCTGTTAACTCTTCTCATACTGTTTATGGTATATTCATGTCGAAAACACAAAGTTTTGACAGACAATATAGACTAAGAACAGCCTGCTCAGATGTGCAGCCTGATCTTAGCCCACACTGTCTACTTTCATTTTACTTTTTGCTGAGAAAACTTGGACAAGACTGATTGAAAATTTCATAAAATTGGAAAATTCTTTGAAACAAAATTTAAAATATATAGGATAATGGGTTATCATTTCATTTTAATGGCTCAGAATGAAACAGATGTAACTGCCTAAATGTTTATAGGCAGTTACAACTGTTTCCTAATGAGCCATCAATTTGTAATTAACAGTAAGCCCGTTTCATGTTTTCATACATCTGTGTAGTAACGTATGTTGAATGCATAAAAAAATTACGAAAATAAGTCTTTCATGTTAACCCTCATCATGCTGAATAAAAACCTATGAAAAATTGCATTAAAATTTAAGTACAAAAAGCACTGGATGCAGTTATTATTTTTGAAATAATAATTCTTAAACAATCTTGGTTAAAAAGGGAAAATTAGGTGGTATAGACTAAGATCAGCATGCACATATGTGCAGGTTGATCTGTATCTATGCTTCTTGTGCCAAAGCAGGAATATTTTTGGTTCAGCATGACGAGGGTTAAAAGCATCTCAGTTTACCTGGTTCTTTAGAAACATCCCCAGACTCGTATCTATTTTTAGGTATAGCCCAGTCAACTGCTATAGGCCTTCCTGAAACAAACAGAAAAAGTACGCAAAACTAGAAACGTCGCAAAGCAGACTGATCCCCCTTCAAGTGCTTGTAAAACAATGAAAAGCCATTTTCCATAAAAGGGCCAGAACTCATTCAAAAGTCAATGGATCTGAAACAAAAATTTTTTACTTGTACATCTCTGCCTGATACTGACCACAACTGTAAAGTTTCAATGAAAACCGCCCATTAGTTGCTGATAAAGTGAGCGGACTAGAAAAACCTTCACACAGATGGACAGACTTACTGAAAGACAGAAAAGCTGACTCCTATAACCCCCCAAAACATAATTTTGGAGGGTAAAATAACGTTTCGTTTCTTTTTTTCCTGATGAAGAAGCCTGTGGGAAATAATTTTGAAAGAGCATGAAAATAAGTCCTTCCAATTTGTTAAGCGTTAATACGAAAAAATTTTCAATGGTAATATACCCAACAGATTGAATACATGAAGGAGTATGCATTTATTCTTTAATGCTTTTCGGTGGTTTATCAAGAAAAACGGTAGATTATCACTTGATAATCTCACCGCAAAAGCAGTGTAATTATCAAAAACTTATACCCTGCTTTTGTGCATTTCATCCTATCTGACGCCATCTATGCGGGGCGAAATAAGTGATGTCACAATGAACGTCGCATAGCAATCACGTGCAAAATGACCCGCTTTACGAAAATATCTCATAGAAATTTCACATTTTGTCTCATTTTTGCATTAAAGAAATAGAATAATCGTTTGTTTTTCGAGTAAGATTGATAAATATTTTATTTCATGAACAACAAAAGCCAAATTTTCACTCGTAATATAAATCGATGATTCACTGAAACAAACGATTATCCTCTATATATAACACTTTAACAAGAACACCATCCAGAGGTGCCAACACTTGGCTGTAGATACTGGAAAATGTAAAAAATCTAAGTCAAAAAATGGGCATAACTCTCACAAAAATGATTTCAGAGTAATTATCTTTGATATTCCTTGTTTGTGAGTTGAGTTTTGTGCCACTTTCAATAATCTCTCAGTTATATCGCAGCGGCTGCAGCACCTAACAATGGTTTCCTGATATTTCTCACACCAGTTATACTATTACATTCTTTCCTAGCCTCCAGCTGCTATTCCACATAGGTCTACAATTATCAACCCATTGGTGGAAGTCAAATGGTTGGAAAGAATGAATGCTGCCATCAAGAGTCGAACCCAGAAGGATAGCCCTTGTGACAATTTTCTGAATCTAGAATGATTAGTCTATCTTCCTATGTAATTATTTCCAAATACACCTTCTCAGGGACCTATGCTGGATCCAATATCTTTTTCCAAATTTTTATTTTACAGAGTGCCCAGATGGTCCCTTTTCACATAATGGGTGACATATGTGAAACAAAATGTTACACCATATCAAAGAATCTTGACAAGTAAATTTTGCCTCAAAATGCAACATGGAAATTTAACTTGGTAATTAAACAACAAAAATGCTACAAACTAAAGGATCTTATGGCTTACCTTTTATTTTTGTTGAGTTCATTGCATCTAAAGCTTGTTTAGCATCCTTGATAGAAGTAAATTGGACAAACCCAAAGCCTAAAGATTGACCATCTGAAATGAACACAAGTGATCTAATATTACATGACTAAATCTTTACAAATTAAAGTCCTCTTCTTAAGAAATTTATGTTTACCCTTGTCATGCTAAATAAAAATATCTTTGCAAAATTGCAACAAAATTAAAGTGCTCAAAGCACTGGATGCATTAATTGTGAGTAGATAGTCATTTTGAAAATTAAAAAAACCCCAACTTTTATGACTTCAAAAAAGGAAAAACAGGTGGTATAGACAAAGATCAGACTGCACAGATGTGCAGGCTGATGTTTGTCTATAGCTCCTGCCAAGGCAGGAATACTCCGGGTTCAGCATGACAAGGGTTAAATAATGAATTTTGAATGCCATCTTTCAATTTATTGAGATTTTGTTTTATAGCCAAATAGAATAGATCTATATCTGCCATTTTCATATAAAAAAAATCTTTAATAAGAAAGCACTTCATTGCTATCACCAGCCCTGCATTCACAGTTTGCCAATTATTCCCCGTTTGCATCTAAGTGCGAATGCAAAGTGGGGTAAAATTGACAAATTGATTTGCACCATTTTGTCATCCTGAATGTAGCGCAGTATAAGTTTCGACCTCTAAATATTTCACCCTAGGCCATATTTAAAAGAATAGAACGGCAGCAGAGAATTAATTCCTAGGTTTATCATGGCCACATAATTGGTCCCTTAACCCTTGTCATGCTGAATAAATTTTGGCTAAAAATTTTCATTAAAATCAAAGGGCAAAAAGCACTAAAAGTTTCAACTGTAGGTCAATTTTTATTGGAAAAACTAATTCTATTGACAATTTTGGTTTTAAAGTGAGAAACAGGTGGTGTAGACTAACATCAGCCTGCACATGCAGGCTGATGTTTGTCTATAGCTCCTGCCAAAGCAGGAATATTCCGGGTTCAGCATGACAAGGGTTAATTATATAGTATTAAAGTTGAGATATTAAATTCATTTGTGTAGATTATCTAGAAATACATGTATCAGTGGATTATGGCTAGGTTATCTCACTGGAAAACTGGTGAAATTATCAAAAGATTATTCCATTATCATTCAACTCATGCCATTTGAGTTATCTTGATTGATCTTATTCACCCTTGTCATGCTGAATAAGTTTTGGCTTAAAATTGTTCATCAAAATCAAAGGGCAAAAAGCACTGAAAGTACCAACTGTAGGTAAATTTTTATTTGAAAAACTAGATATATTGACAATTCTGGTTTGAAAGTGAGAAACAGGTAGTGTAAACTAACATAAGACTGTACATATGTGCATGCTGATGTTTGTCTATAGCTCCTGCCAAAGCAGGAATATTTCAGATTCAGCATGACAAGGGTCAAGTTGTAGTGTTGCCTAGTTATCACATGCAAAATGATGTATTCGGAGAATTTTGCCTTTATTTTTAAGGTAGTGGAACAGTAATTGTTCAGCAACATTTTGGAACTCATGAACTTTCACAATGTTGACCGAGGTTTCCTAATGAAAACCATTAGGAAACCTGGGTTAACACTGTTAAAGTCCATTATTTCCAAAATGTTGTGGAACTATTAGGTTCCGCTAACTTAAGATTGATTTATCTTTCATCTCCTGAACAACAAAGTCTATATTTTACATTTGTAGCTTTGCCTAGCGAAAATATAGCTTTTGTTGTTCACTCAATAAAAGTTAAATTAATCTTACACTGAAATGAACAAAGATGTGTCACATATTGATAACAATAAAATTATATAATCTATATCCGTAAGGTTATTGCGATTGACAGCTCACATAGCAGTGTTAATTCTGGCAGGGGGATTCCCCCAATTTTTTCAAAGATCCCCTATTTTTTCTGGATTTGTGGGGGATTTTTTACTATGACCAAAGAGCATGAAATACCATATTTTTCAATTGCATCAATTTTCATGCTGAAATTCACCACATTTTTGAAATCCTAGAATAAACACTGCATAGACAGATACATGCATGAGTAACTATCAAATATTCAATATGTGCTATGTATGGGTTGCAAATTTTTAAAATATTAGGGAATTTTTTGTGCGTTCAATTTTTGCCTTCAAGCAAGACTGGCGAAATTGCCGAAAAATTAGACTATAGTGCGAAAAATTCCCAAAGAACGATATTACCTAAGTTCTTGCTGACTTTAACCTCTGAAATGTCGCCAAACTGCTCAAACTTCTTCTGTAAATCCTTCTCTTGGCACTGAAACATTCAATCATATTTTACTGACTTCATCATGGCATCAAGTTAGTTTCATTTAAGACTATGTCATGAAATGCAAACATATCATTTTACTGTTTTTGAAATGATAGCCATATGTATAATACATAACAAGAGGACGGCCTACAGGTGCCTAAACTCGGCAATTGGGTGCTGGATGGTGGATAAAACAAGAGCTCCGCCTACGGGTGACTACACTCGGCTGTCGAGTGCTGAATGCTGGGAAAAAAACTAAGTCGAAAAAGGGGTATAATTTGCAAAAAATGCATCTAGAGTTATTCCCCCTTGATATTATAGGTTCTTCTTTTGATAGTGAACATGTTATACACCAAGGTTATAGCAATACCTCAGGCTTTCTCCATAAACAGCCAACCGGAGCTAATAAATATGGATAATAAATTAAGTATCATTACTCTTTAACCTTGCAGTCAACCACTCATGGATTTATAGCAGAAAAGGCCACAGTATCAGAATTTTGTCAAATGACCAACAACAAAGAAAATACTTCTTACCTTGAAAGCCAGATTTCTAATAATTAGCCGAGACTTTTTCAGTGTTTTCTGAGGAATGTTGGCTGTATCTTTAGAGAGCTGTTTAGCCGTCAATAATGATCCTGTAATGCAAATAATTAATTTCTCATATAGCTACCTAAGTCTTCTTTAAAACAAGAGGATCATGATGGTCCTAGATCGCTCACCTGAGTCTCTTTGATCCCTGGGACATCACATTAATTAAATAAGCAGATGTCAACAAAGAGATAATTCTACATAAGATCAATACCATGGAATATTTTCAGCAAATAGCAAGAAGGAATGCCTTTTCGCTCCTTGATTCTATGTAAAAAAGAATGCACCTGAGTGGAGCTCAAATATGACCCCAGGGTCTTGATATGAACAAACTTAGTAGAGGTCCACTAGATGATGCTACATACCAAATATGAAATCTGTCTGCCTTCTGGTATCAGAGAAGAAGATTTTTGAAGATCTTCCTATTTTTTATCCTTTTTCTTAAGGGTAAAGAGAAAGTTAAGGGTGGATTTCATTTATTTGAACAACTTTGGTAGAGCTTGACCCAAGGAACATCCCTGCCAAGTTTCATTGAGATCGGCCCAATGGTTTAGGAAAAGAAGATGTTCAAAGAAATTGTGGATGACACACGACGGTTGACTGACGCTGGACTTTGTACGTTTACAATAGCTCATCTTGAGCACTTCGTGCTCAGGTGAGCTAAAAACAGACATTAGAAATATATCCTTGTCTAACGCATATCAAGGGTTCAGTGCAAGACTGAACTAAGTGTACAGTCAACTCCTGTTACAATGACCACTTTTGTTCCCTCTAAAAATGTCGTGGAAATGAAATGTCAGTGTATTGAAAATCACCATTTAACTTAAACCACAGTATTCTTTACCTAGGACAAAGACTCTAAAAGCGGCATGTAATAATGATAATGTATTATTCCCTGTTAATTAATGATTCACCAATTGACTTTGAGTAATGTTTGAATACGTCGATTGGTAAATCAAAATTTTTGTTTCTGATAAAAGAGTATAATATTTCGTTTGTTGTCTATTCATTGTTGGCTATGTTATATTTTAGATGGAGACATTCACGGACTGAATGTGCTAGATGATTTTTATTGTTTTAGCAACAATCACTACACTGACAATTTTTACCTTTTTCGCCAAAATGAAGTCCGTAATCCCGTAGTCAACTGATCTTCATGGAATGCAAAATGGCGTAATCATTAACCTTTTTCGAATAAGTTATGACAGTATTATGCTTACGGTACTGAAATCAAAGGTTAATTGTCTACAGATATTGTGGTGATTGTATAATCGTTCCTAGATGCTGGAGGGAAAACCTCTAATTGCATTCAATCACTTAATAGAAAACACGAGCAAGTTCTCAATTAACAAATCATCCCAAGGTTTTAAAAAATAGCCACCGGGATTTTCCAGGTAGTGTGTCGATATATTGAATAATAACATATAGGAATTTTGCACTTTTGTTCCCGAATATTTCATATCGGTGTCGGAAAACGGGAATCCCATTGTAACGAATGAAAAATGCACTGTGAAACATAAATGTTGATGTATCGGATATCGATAAAACGGGAGTTGACTGTATACACGTTGTATATGCACTTGGTAAATACATGCACTGAACCCTCGATATGTAAGATCACTGTTAAAATGATGCCATCATTACTTCATCTAATCCATAATTGTGAGATATTTCTTTCATCTTCAAAAGAAAAAAAATTATTTTAACATGCAAAACTATTGTTTGTTTGAGAAAAAGAATCTGTTACTACATTTTGTTCGACATAAATTGATCTTTACCTCATCTAGAAAAGATAAGTTACCCTCTTGCCAAGGCTCGCTTAATAACATTTCAATTCTAGACTCAGTTAAGATCAAATTGTCTCAAAGAAATCTCATGACAAATCTTGCATGTCTCACATTCACGGATGATTTTCATGGTAGAGTTGCAGATATGTCTGTTTGATAACATGCTCTTTCAGAGCTACAAATACAAAATGAACAAGAGACGTTTGTAAAACATTTATGCCCCAAAAAAGAGCAGGTCAATAGCCTATGCTTTGTCAATTAACAAAGGGCAATAACTCACAAAATAGGATGAGTAGAGTTATGCACTGCACTTCTCCTCAATGAGATCTATACAGCTGTGAAGTTTCATGATTCTAGCTTGAATACTTTTGCATGCTCCGGTAAAAAAACGGTCTTCATATGGACAGACAGACTGACAGACAAGTGCAAAGCAATAAACCCCCTTCAAAAGGGGGGCATAAATATAAACAGTTGATTGACTACTATGAACTATAATGTTAATGTCTTTGTGAATCTTATACTGTAGATCTGGTTTCATTAACCACCTGTTTTATTTTCTCTAATATTAACCACATGCAGACCAAATTATATTTTGAATTAGATATCGACTAAAAGCTCAGAATTAACCTCTAATACCTACCTTGATATTCATGATTATGTAGTCGGTTTAAGGCTCGTTTAGCATCTCTTATACACTTAAATTTGACATGAGCACTGGAGTCTGACACCAACTTGGTCTCTGCAACATGCTTCACATTCCTACAATATAACAACAGTATCTAAGCCTTCTGATTGATGGATCTCTGGCCTAGCCCCTTTCATGACACAACCCTCAAATATTTGAAATTAAGGTAGTGGAACTGTAAAAGTTCCCCAACATTTCGGAACTCATGATCTTTCACAATGTTGACCGAGGTTTCCTAATGAAAATCATTAGGAAACCTTGGTTAACACTGTTAAACTTCACTACTTCCAAAACATTGCGGCACTATTACAGGTCCACTAACTTTATCTGAAAAATATATAGTAATGAACATAAAACCGAAAGCAGATCATTGGAGGGCGACCTAAATGTTAAACAACAGCTTGATCAACTGCAGTGACGTTTTATTTGCCCAAACACAAAAATATTAGAAACAAAAGGGCAGACAATGTCAGAGTTCAACAATCTTCTCATTACAAATGAGTGGTTTAATTTGTCAATTAATTTTTTGGTTGACAGTACCAATATGTTAAGCCTTGGAGTTTAATTTTCTATCAAGATCATTGTTATCCTTCACTTAGGCTAAAATTTCTGTCTTTTTTTATGGAGATAACTCATATTCAAAGATAATTCTGTTAAGACAAATTTTGTTCTGTTAAGTGCTTCTTCCCTTTAACTTACAATCGAAGAATTATTTATTTAACTAAGCTTCTCTTGGAGACAAGCAACTTTATCATTTCCTTTGCAATTATATATTTGCCGCAATTTATATCAGATCATTACTATCATAGTTCTAATTTACCCAAGGAACATTCAATGTACATTTTTAAATGATTTTATAACAAGCAATTTCTTCTTTATCTGAAATATTTCCTCAATCATACAATCACTGCAACGTAAAATCCTGAAAATACTTACAATTTCTGTAAACATTTGTTTAACTTTTCTTCTGTAAGTCTCTCACCAAGGCCAGTCAACATCACAATCTTTGCCTTGTGATACTTCAAGGTGGCTGTTGTCTTAGGATCAAACTTCTCTAAAGGTAAGGAAGACAAACAAAGATATGTTTTTGACAAACTAATGCCTTTGAAACAGCCCTTTCATACAGGTTTAACCTTGAAAACTGACCTTGACCCATGACAATGATTGATGTGTATCAATGAAATTTCATTCATACCAACTATGAGCGATAAAGAGGATATTGACTATGTGGTCATTGAATTCCAAATTTATTAAATGAGTCATATATAAACAGATAAAAACGAGGCTGCGTCGATTTTTTATCTGTTTTAGATGAGGAGTTTAATAAATTCTGTATTCAATGAGCACAAATCAAATATTCTAATTATAATTAGGCATGAATTTTTGTGATAAAATGAAGAAATTCCAGATATCTGTCTATATTTGCACTTGATATTGTACTGGTACATTTTCTTTAAAAGTATTGAATGATTGATTAAATCAAGTGCTTTTGTTAAATCTAAAAACACTGTTCCAACAATCTTTTTGTTGTTTATTGCATTTATCCAAGCATCTATAATGTTAGTCAAAGCAGTTTCACAGGAATGGTTAGTTCGAAAACCTGATTGAGTATTATGTATGAAATCATTATTTTCAAGGTCGATTTTCAAGTGGTTACTTACATGTTCTCCTAGAATTTTTGATAGAACTGGTAGTATTGAGATTGGCCTATAATTATTCATGTCACATTTGTCTCCCTTTTTTAAGATTGGGATAACTTTTGCAATCTTCAATATAGATGGAAATTTGCTATGTGAAATGCTTTTATTGAAAATGTAAATTAATGGCTTGGAAATATTTAAAGGTTAAAAACAATATTACATGGTTTTCTTGATAAATGATAAATGCGTTACAATGTACCTGATTGTTTGCTTTTATTAATCGATTTGGACGTATTCATATCATCATCATCATCATCATCATCATCCTCATCAATTTCTTGTTCTGAATCATTATCAGACTGATCCTCATCTTTCACAGGCTGTTCCCTGTCTTTCAGGGTTGTATTTTCATCCTGCACATCTTTCTTTTTCTTCTTTCTGTCTTTTTTCTTCTTTGTTATGTCAGCAAAGTCTATCAACACCTTTCTGCCATCAATGCTGACACTATGATCCTTTGTTTTGATGGCATCATCCCTGAAATAGAATAGTATTGTCAGGGCTTGTACTTACTCAGGGCTTGTGTTTGACCCCTAAACCAGGGTTTTGGCCCCCCCCCCCCCCCCAAAAAAAAAAGTATTAAAAAAAATAAATAAATATCAAAGGCCTGAAAGGCCTGAATTGAAGACAGGACTGAATATTAACAATTGGAATGAAAATTGTGGCGTTTTGAGAAGATCTCTTGAGTGGGAATCAAAAATTTAAAACAATCATTGATGGTTACATAT
This sequence comes from Fragum whitleyi, assembly GCA_948146395.1. Classification (NCBI taxonomy): domain Eukaryota; kingdom Metazoa; phylum Mollusca; class Bivalvia; order Cardiida; family Cardiidae; genus Fragum; species Fragum whitleyi. Next base: position 50,464,602 of record OX411546.1, read on the forward strand.
GGAAACTGCACCTTCCTAACAAATGAATATGCCTTACTTTGAAGACTCATTACTTCCAGATAAACCTATCCCTCTAGCCAATTCAAGCTTAACAAGAGGGTAACTGCCTTCATAATCGCTATTCATCCCCAAGTGTAAGTTTTCAATATCCTAAATGAAAAATATTCATTTAACCAACAGAAATATGGTGGCAATTCCTGTATTCTAAAAACTCATATGAATTATTGCAACCCTGTTTTATAAAATTGTATAGATTATCCCCAGCAATCCAATATGATCCAAATCCGATTTTTTTCCAGTCAAACTTATTAAGTGGATCAGGGTTTTCATTAGCATCCAAAAACCAAGAGTCAATGACCCTTGGGTCAAAATTTCCAAGAGTCAAAATGAAAATCTCATGCGTCAAACTGTGACAGAATCATGCGTCTACTGCCCCCCCTCCCCCCGAAAAAAAAAAACGAATTAAAAATAATATGAAAACAAGAGCTGTCACTGTAAGATGACAATGCCCCTGACACCGCTTTGATAGTAATAAGGAAGTTATGGCCAATGTTAAAGTTTTTGGACGGAATGACGGACGGACAGACGGACGGACAGACGGACGGACGGACGGACGGACAAGTCAAATTTATTATGCCTCCCTATCGGGGGCATAATAATAATAATAATAATAAGTTTCAAATTTATAAGAAAAAATGAGAGAAAATCATTTTATTTGTATTGAAACAGATTAAATTAGGATGTGTAAAAATCTTGAAAAAAATGTTAATCCACATGACACACATTGCTTACCCCTTGATGAAGAGCTGAACATTTCATTGCCATGGTGAATATTGCCCTGAATTTGAAATTTGTTCAAATTTCTTTTACATTTATTATCTGATCCAGGATTTGACTAATTATCTCCACATAGAAGAAGCAATGAGAGTAATACCAATATTCTTATACTTTTACTAGTCAAAGTCAATACCAAGGAGAAGTATTTTCCCGTACTATAGCTGTAGCTTTTTTTATGAATACCGTTTAAGTTTCTTCAAGGAGTGAAACATTCTATTTCTATTTTTCCATTGAGATATTTCGATCTCCATTTCAGGTTACTCTCCTTGCGTATGGTCTTACTTAGTAGAAAATTATTTTTACTACAAAATAATATATAAACCTGTTAAGACAACCAAACTTTCAGGCCTTTTCCACGGGACTGCTTTTCTAGATCAAGATTCGGATTGAACTATCCGGTGAACTATCAATTTTGACAAAACTGCCAAAATGACAGATCGTTAAATAAAATCCCGAGCTACAGCATTTATCACCTTGAGTAGAATTCTTTCCAAGTCCACTCCAGAATGTAACAAATAAATCCATTCCAGTTTCCAAAACAGTTTCTGTTATTGTCAGAAAATTGTCGAAAACAAAAGCGGAAACTCAAAACCGGGGTCGCGCATGCGTGGTACTATTGTATAGGCCATTCGGAACACCACTCGGCCAATCTAACGCATTCGTCACAACTCGGCCGATTCCGTAACCTACATTTATCTGAGGGCCAACTTATTTCTCGCCCGCTTTCGGGTCGGGTGTAGACTGGTGTCACTGTCGATTATCAGAATAGCCTATTCTAGGCTATTAAAATATTCGAAATGTGGACCTGTCTAGAGCTGGTCGCACGCTTTCTGCGAGATTCTCTGATAGTGCGGGCAACAGTACCCGCCCAGGGCGAGAAATAAGTTGGCCCCCAGACTTCGGAGATCGCCCGATGATTGCCGAGTGAATATCACGATCTGTTGCCGTTTACGGAAAAGACCGAGTGATGTTCCAAATGCTGTACAATATGAATAGGCATACATGTGATATTCCCATGGGCTCTAATAGGGAGATTAAGACCTTTTCGTAGGGAGATTGGGTCTCAAATAGGGAGATTTTGCGTAACGCGTGTTCTGGCTAAAAATGGGGTGTTCGCAATGCACATCTACACCATAAACTGACTATAATACTTTCCATAAAAGTTTCTTTTCTTTATTTTTTACTAAAAGAAGGTTATCATTTAATTTATTATGATAGAGGATAGTAATGCTACAGAATTTGGTCTTATAATTTCAGAAAAATAGATGTTACAAATTCATTTTTTAGTTTTATGCAAATTTCAGGATCCCACAATATAGGTGTTTTTCATTTTTTATTTATTTTTTTTTTTGTAGATAATCAGTAGAAAAAATATCTTTCCAAATTTAAAAGATGTAGGCCTTGCAACTTAGGAGGACACTAGTTAAGTTTTTCTTCATTTCTTTGAGTAATCTAAAAGCCCAAAACACAATGCAAATTTTAAATGGAGAGAACTTTCAAGGGGTTTGGTAGTGAAGAATTAGGTAATACTGCATTTATGCAATACTGCTTTATGCAAAGTATGAAATTCTAGGCCTTGTTACATGATACGTTTTATTTCACTCTGTTGCCATGGCAACGAGAGTTCTTCATGATTTACAATATTCTGTGAAATATGAATAGGCCTTGTCATAAGGATCATTTTTGTGAAGATTGTGTATGCAATCCGATGACTAGATTAGGTGATTTTTATGATTGTTGACGGATGGATGGACGGACAAAGAGACAGACCAATTAATCGTAACTGGCACTTACTGCTACTGAACTACGCTAAAAATAAATGGTTTTGATAGGAAACTGACGATAAACGTTGAAATTAAGGACAAAATATTCCGAGTTCGCGGACGTTGAAGACGAACACAGTAGAAAACGGAAAGTGAAAGAGCTATTTCTGCAAATTAATCCATGTTGATTAGCTTAATGAGAAGCTCTGTGTCAGCAGTAAAGAGCCAGTCCTCAATTTTCTATTTTCTAATCTGTAACATTTGTGTTGACAAATAACTTGATTGAATCATTCGATTTCAATTTCGAGAAAGACGGTTGCTGATTCATAAATTGTGTGTAAAGTCTTAAAACGTCCCCAGCGAGGATCCGGTGAAATCGCCGTGGCATTTAAAGCTGCTCTTGCACAGATTGGGAAAATGTGACTTTTAACATTTTTCGTAAAATCAATCTGAATTAACTACTTTATCATGTTGAAGCCTTTAAAATAATAAGATTCAATCTGGTAATGTATCGAAAGAAAGACCGCTATATCCGAATTTAGGTTAAAATTCATTCTGAAAAATAAAGTGACTACTAACGCTAAAAAAATTACTCCTCAATTTCGAGCCAAATATTTTCGCTTGACATTCGACATGTTTGTCTTATTCAATCAAAGATTAAGGTTAAAGTATTGGACAGCTGGAAACTTCATATCAATACAAGCAAAAATGAAAGATTATTCACGGAAAATAATGATTTTGTAATATATAGACTAAAAATAAATAGACTGGAGCCCTTACTGATCTTGCCACTTCGAAAAAATAAGTTAAAAAATTCTTGAAATGTGTTGTTTTTAGTGCCAATGCTTTGGGCCATTCGTAATAGTCTTAAAATACACATATTTCCAAATCTTAGAACAATTTTTGTATTTTTTCTATGAAAAACTGTGAAAGAGCAGCTTTAAAAAGCGAACGCCCGATGTTTCTTTAATTTCAATATCAATAATTTAATTTGAATGACAATTTGAGAACGCATGAGACAGTTTTATCGTTTTGTAACTTTGATAATTTGACCATAAAACAAGCGTAGATCTACTAAATAAGTATCTTCGTCGAAATAAAAGTGTGACCACTTCTTGTTTACTACGACACGAGGGTTTTTCTGCGATGCCGCCTAATTTTACCAAGGTCGTGTGTCGCGTCGCTCTGCATATTATGTTCGACCTTTTCCTTCATGGCGCTAATCGCGTAGAGTGGAAATTTTTCGCGGCTTTATGGAAAAGGATATTTACTTACGTCGGAAATTTACTAGCTGTGTTTACAACCATTTTAATATTTCAAAATAGGTGAAAAAATCACAGCTTAACTTGTATCGGGGACTCTTAATATACAAGGGTCCGTAGTTGTATCCACTGCAAGCCGCCACCATAGCGCAGTTGGTTAGGCATAAGACTTCCAATCTGGAAGTCGTGGGTTCGATCCCCGGTGGCGGCAAATATCCTTTCCGACGTTTGTCTCTCACCAATGGGTAGATAATCGTAAACCTATGTGAGATAGCAGTCGGAGGCTAGGAAAGGATGTAATGGTAGTACAGGTGAGAGAAATACCAGGAATCCATTGTTAGGTGCTCCGGCCGCCGCGATATAACTGAAATAATGTTGAAAGCGGCGTTAAACTCCATTCAATCAATCAATCAATGTATCCACTGCATTTTTAAAGTAATATTGAGTAACACCGTTTCACCCGGTTAAGATCCAGTTTCTTAGAAAGGTCAATATTACCGATCGTCATAATTCATTTCGTATACAGTGTGAAGGGTGATAGGTACAGTAGTACCCGTTTGTCGGCAATAGATGATCTACCCGACGACGATAAAAGATGACAATTCTAGACAGATAAACAACGCTTTACCCGATATTGGATTTCTCACTCGTCATTGGAGCATTCAGACCGGCGATTTTGCATTTTTGGCTCCCTGATTTTTTTTCAGGCTCAAATTTCTTCAGGTCGGGAGAAATGGTCTCCCTATCGGGAGAGCGGGAGGAAGGGTAAAATATCGGGAGAATACGCCGAGATTGGAAGATATCACATGTCTGCAAGCCTAATAATAAAGTAATTTGATAAGACATCGAAATTTCTCCGTAAATCCAAGTAAAAATTCAAACCTAGGAAATTCCAAGGGTTTACGAGTTTATTCAAATAGCCTTGTGCTATTTTAGTTTTTATCCATTTACAATACGACAGGCCTGGGAGACGGATAAATAAAGCAAACTTAAGGACACACAAACATAAAATTTCACGAGAAATAGGGAGTCTAAAATGGGGAACTGAAAATAGCTTGCCAATGCTATGTATAAAAACAGTTGTAGGATGCAATTGAAAATTTGGAGCAAATGCAAAAGATTGCAGCCGAAAACGCCCTAAAACAGCACCACTTACGAATGTAAAACACGTTTCTGCAGGCAACTTCTGCATAAATCACGTGTTCACTCCCCTGAGGTCCCCGCCAGAATTTAGGTCAGCACCAAAATTTTACGGGATATTGCCACACTATTGATTATTTTTGCCGCGTTTATTTTTATGAATGGGTCTACTTTTTTGAGCGTAATGACACATGTAGGTTTGTTATCAGAATCCGATGGCGACGATCCCTATATTGAAAGACAGGTAAACCTGTCTTCAATAATAAAAATGTCTTATTTTGACCCCTAAACATGTTTCTGGGGGTGGGGGTGTGTGTCATTTTGACTCCCTTGGAAAAAATTTCCAAGGGTCAGAACTCGGTTTTATTCCTTAAATTTTCTATAATACATCCTGCATATTATCTAGAATTTAACAAATGAAGTGATAACTGAATATAGCTTTACAAAACCTTCAAATCTTCTATCAGTGTTTTGTTCTCTTTGTTGTTTTGACCCCTTTGAAATCAGATTTGGCCCTCAGAATTTCATGATAAGGGAGCCGCTGACTCCTCAATTTCAAGCACTAGCATGAGCCCTGCAGTTTCCATTAATCTTCATATTTAGGAGTCATTGACCCGTTGTCTGCGCATGTCATATTCTCTGAAGATTGACCTGTCTTCGGGACCGTATCACTTATCCAGATTGGGATAAATATTACTACCTTGTACGCATAACTTTGTATTCAATTGCCTAAAAGTAGTAAATGAAGAATTTCAATTAAAACTTCATTGTTGTGGAAATCAAACTTAATTTTGTTTTAAATTGATTGACAAAAATATTGGTTTAAATGGCAAAAGAATATTTTTTCTTAAAAAAAGTTGTTTGCTTGAGATCTATTTATACTGTACACAGATTCCTAATATAGATTTTGGGGAAAACCGAATAGAAAACTTCATTGACATTTTGAAAGTAGTTCGACGGAATTGGCCGAGTTGTCACGAATAACACTACCCAGAATGCTCAAATCAGAAAGGTCAGTATTTGAAAAATGCCATCTATCGGAAGATAACGGTCATTGACCCCTTGACTGTCAAACTGGGATCAAACTGCTGTTAAAGGGGTCAAAATAAAATAAGTAGATAATAAGTAAATATTTCTTGATTATGTTGGTTGACTTCGTTTATTGTCTCCATATCTTTTTAAAAGATTTGTATAAAATATAAATCTCTGCTCAAGATGTAAAGGAGACAATTAACTCTAATGACTTTATAATTTGCATCAGTATCAAGATGCAATACTGAATATTCAAAGTGTCATAATGACTCCCTAATATAAAATTTTAAAGGGACAGATTAGGATAATTAACAACTTTTAAGGGTCAAAATTCCTGTTTTGGGGGTCAAGTCCTGCTTGGTAAGCAACCATGACCAAAAAAAAAACCATACCTGCCTCTTTATTAAAGCATGGATCATATCAGAAACTACAATTTCAAATTGTTCCAATATAAACACTTTAGAAAATGGGCAGTGGAAGCATCCCATTTATACATATCATACATCATTTATCATATTTCTATATAATATTACCAGGGCTTGTTCTAGCTTTTGAATTTCAGGGGTCATTGACCCCTTTACCGCAAATTATTATGGGTCAAAAGTGCTGTTGAAGGGGTCAAACCAACAGAATAAATTGATCATTATTATAGCCTTATTGACTTAATTCTTCAAACTGTCCCCTTCACATCTTTGTAAGAGATTCATATAAAATATGAATCTCTTACAAAGATATAATAAAGGAGACAATTATTTCTAATTTTATCTCTAAATTTATACATTGCAGGGTTATGAAGATGCCATACTGAAATTTTAGGAGACAAATGACCCTCCTGACTTGAGTATGACATTTTGAAATAAGTATACATCAAAAAGCTATCGGTGATATAAGCAAAACATTGGGAAACCCATTATTATGGTATTTCTAACGATAAAACAAATTAATTATCAAATGTATATAAAAAGATTGATTAACATAATACATTGGCGTTTTCTTCTCCACGTTTCAAAGTGAAAACTATAGTAACATGGTCACTTTTTTTTTTGTTTTGAATGGGTTAAACGCCGCTTTCAACAATCTTGCAGTTGTATCGCGGCGGCCGGAGCACCTAACAATGGATTTCGGGTATTTCTTTCACCTGTACTACCGTTACACCCTTTCCTAGCATCTGACTGCTATCTCACATAGGTTTACAATTATCTACCCATTGGTGAGACACAAACGTCGGAAAGGATATTTGCCGCCACCGGGGATCGAACCCACGACTTCCAGATTGGAAGTTTAATGCCTAACCAACTGCGCTATGGTGGCAGCTGTAACATGGTCACAGTGGAGGGGACGACTTTCTGAACTGTTTCCCAATGCCGGAGACAACAGTTAATTATGTCATACCTGACACCAAGGGCAATAGTTTTTTAATTGTTACTTGAATATACATGAAATATGTTTAACTATTTTTAAAAAAAAAATTCAAAAAGGGACATACGGAGAAGAAAAGCCCATTTTTTGGATAAATTTCTAAGAGTGTGTCACTCCTCACATTTATTATATGTGCAACAAATTGATGTCATTTTTGTAATCAGGCAACAATCTGGTGCAAACTGCTCTAGATTGATAGTCTGACGGGCTGCCAACTGTGTGCTGACAGCAGCTAAGGTAATGATAAAGACTTAGAGCAACCTAAACCGACATGAAGCCTGGTATTAGCCTACACTGCTTACTATCTTCTTCATCATTTAGGAAAAACTTGAGCCAGATTGGTTGCAATGTCTGAACAAGAGCACCGCCTACAGGTGCCTATGCTAAGCCAAGATCTGGATTGTGGTTTAAAATCTAAGTGGAAAAGGGGGCATAATTTGAACAAAATGCATCTAGAGTTATCCCCCTTGAGAGTAGATGCTGCACTTTTGATGGTGAACATGTGTGCCAAGTTTCAAATGAATGCCTCTAGGAAATCCAGAGATATAAAAAAAATATCAAAATTTTCGCTCAACGACAACTCCAAAGTTATTGCAATCAATACCAGCCATGCTAAAATTTATAAATGAGCAGGTTCGTTAGATTTCCAACAATTTCAAATATGCGCAAAGCAAAGACTGACAAGCCTGTGCATCTGCACAGTATGACCAGTCTTCACTGTGCATGAAGTAGATAGATAAGGTCTCAAAGTATCTGTAACCATCAGGTAACTTTACATTCACAGTTTGTGGCAGCCTGTCTACACTACTCAGTGTTTGCACCTCACACACATTTCAAATTGTTGGAAATGTCACGCACAGGCTCAAATTTCTTTACAACTATTTGAAGCAAGATATTGGTTAAGACTTACCTCAGAGTATAAGTAACATATCCAATCCCTCTGCTTTTTCCAGTATCTGCGAGACAAAAATAAAGAAGGTATGATCCGTCTCAAAGAAAACCTAAATGACGTCTTCTTTTAATTTCAGATGTATTAAGATACTACAAAACAATCCATTGTGTGCTAATCAAATTTCAAAGAATTAGCAGATTTGTATGGGGTACAATTGAAAAAGACTGCAAAATTTTGAAGAAAACATTGAGAAAAAGGGAGAAATTGCTTAAAAGAAGCTATTTCTCATTTCTTTTCAATGTTTAACACAAAATTGATATAAGTGTATTTATTTTGGGGTTGTGAAAAATAGTTACTTGAACAGGTATAAAGGATCTTATTCTTTTTGGAATAAATTTTGCATTTTTCAAGTATCAAATTTTTAGTCTATTGTCAATTTTCTTGTCACTTAGACAGGTTTTCCTGGAGAACCGATCAATTATTCTTGTGAAACATGAATGCAACGAAACAGCATTTTATTCAAATGGTTTAGCATTGTTAAATATTAACCATGAATTATAAGATGGGTTTAGTTATGAAAAGATGCATAGATAAGAATATCATCAGGCCTTTTAGGAGCAGTCATGAATGTTACTTTAATAGGCTCAAAGTAGTATTCAGGTGGTCACTTGAGCAATGTGTCCATTAATCCATCCATGTAACTGTATTGAAACAACAGAGCTTTAACATTAGTGGCCCATTTAATATGTCCAGATTCATCTAATTGTCCAAGCCTTTTTTTTATACCAAAGTTCTGCAAGATGAGTTAGTCTACACCAGTGTCTTATACATTTGCTCATATAGGTGACTGAAAAGGGACATTGACCACATTCACTAAGAACAAAATGTTAACACACATTTTGTTGTAATGATGCTATTCTTTTACAAAAATTGACATGAATACACCCAATTTGTCTACAATGTTGACATTCCCATAGCTCTGAAAAGTAAATGAGAATTGTTCTCACTAGTGAATCAAATAATATAAATGCATCTGAATGGTTAAGGTGCCGAAGTACTTTTGTGTTGACAATATTGCAAATACGGCTCTTTCTGCCTGCAGTGATAATCTTGGACCTATGCAAGATAGACGTTGTTGGCATGGGAAGGATGTTATGGTAGTACTGGTGGTAGAAATACCAGGAATCTATTGTTAGGTGCTCCAGCCACCCCAATGTAACTGAAAGATTGTTGAAAGCGGCGTAAAATCCCATTCAAACAAACAAAACAAATACAGGTTTATGCAATTGGGTTTTACATTACTTTAGAAAACACCACAGTCAATCCCAAGCCAGGTGTCTGGGATTTGTGGATACATGTTTTAAATCGACACTTACTCTCTGTACTACTATTTATACAACATTAGAGAGACAAATGACTCGTGTCATAATGACTTTTGCTAATGTTTTGGAAAAAGTGATTGTGACACAAAATGTTTGACGAGATTTGGCAGGGACAGGGCTCAAACCCAATCATCCTACGATGCCAATTCAGGTATTTGGGTGAACCATGGAACAGGGTTCAGATGCAGAAACTGGCTTTTCTAACGGAATCTGCAGAATTATGCACGAGGACTGTGGCAAAACGAGACATGGCAGTGGACGAAAACCAATGACAATTGATTATTACTCTTATCTATGACGACAAAACATTCTTTAATTGGACCGTATTCAGAAAACACTTCTTCTAGTTTGTCTTTTAGACAGCTGTATGGTAGATTTCGGATAAATAATGTTCTAGACACTCGAGACATCGTGGCATGCGATTTCGATCGCGATGTTGACGGTGTGTGAGAATTACCTTATGTGATATTCACTTGTGCCCCTCTTTTTTTAAACACTATTTTTAAAATAACATATCTCAAAGTGCTAACATTTTTAGCAAAAATGATTATGATAAAAGATAAAATTACCAGATAAAAAACTAAAGGGAAAAAATCCAGTACTATCAGAAATATATTTAGGCCCAATTATTCATTTAATGAAACATTCACATTTCAAGAGTGGTCACAGTCCGTTGTCTAGAGGTAGAGCGATGGCCTCTTGACCCAAAGGTCCCGAGTTCGATTCCCAGGCGTGGGTTATCGATCTTAGTTCTTTCATTGGCCCACACACTCGGCTTGAGTACTAATGAATTTTCAAGGGAGCAGAATCAAGAGGGAAAAATCTAAGTTGTAAGAGCTTGTTTCCCTATTGATGTAAAACAAAAAGAAAAAAAAAAGGTTTAAACCAAAATCACATTTGTAACATTCTTTTCATCTAACCACAAATTCTTTTTTAATATTGGCCAAATCTAAATGAACTATCATGGTTGAAATACACAAACATTATTCATTTCACAAATATAAAACAAGAATATTTAACACTCTTATCATCTAATCTTGTAATGTATGCAAAATTACATTTTCATGTAGAACTTCAATAAATAATTGGCCTGTTGTTCAAAACAATGTCCTTTTGTGAAAAAATTGTTGGCAGACAGTAACTAGAAAGCCATGAATGGCTTGAGTCGCTCCACAGGCTTGAAATTCTTGTAATAGCAAATAAAATTTTTGACCAATATTTAGATATTTTGGGTTCATCTGATGTTGAAAATGTTTTTCAAAATTTCCAATATATCACATATAGAGAAATGACCTCCACCCAGAAAAGACATATTTTTCACCCAATCACAATAATTTTTGGTACACTGATAGAGGGTCACTCAAGGATAATTCCAGTGAAATTTGGTTGATATCCATCTATTACATTTTTAGAAAATGCTTTTCAAAGTTTCCACTATATAACATATAGAGAAATGACCTCTGCCCATAAATGCATATTTTTCATCCAATCACAATAATTTTTGGTGGACTGATAAAGGGTCACTCAAGGATCATTCCAGTGAAATTTGATTGATACCCATCAATTACATTCTGAGAAAATGATTTTCAAAGTTTCCACTATATAACTTTTAGAGAAATGACCTCCGCCCATAAAAAAGATATTTTTTATCTGATCACAAAAATTTTTAGTAGATTGATAAAGGGTCACTTAAGGATCATTCCAGTGAAATCTGGTTGACATCCATCAGACACACTTTGAGAAAATGATTTTCAAAGTTTCCACTATATAACATATAGAAAAATGACCTCCGTCCATAAAATACATATTTTTCACCCGATCATAATAATTTTTTGTAGGCTGATAAAGGGTTACTCAAGGATCATTCATGTAAAATTTGATTGGTATCCATTTATTAGAACCTGAGAAAACTCACTTTTTACCATATTTGGAAAATAGCCACGCCCATTAAATCCATGCTTTTCATTGGATCAAAATTTCTCGAACAACTTTGAAAGAGGGTCACCAAAAGGATCATTCCTGTGAAGTTTGGTTGAAATTCATCCGGTAATTTCCGAGGAGAAGAAAAAGTTTACGACCGGACGCACAGACGGACTGACGGACGCATGACGGACACAACGCCATGACAATAGCCCCAGTGGCCTTTGGACAGTGGAGCTAAAAACTAAGATCATCCTGCAGTTTTGCAGACTGATCTCAAGATAAACTGTCTGCCTTATACTTGATTTTAGCGGGAAAAATCTTGAGAGAGGCTTGTTCATATGCCCAAAAAAAAGAACTTTGTGAAAATAAAATTTAGATTCAGCAAGTTATGGGCTGAAAATGTGCAAAACTAGGAAATGAACCCCCTTTGAGCATAATTGAGGCCCCTTATCAGAAATTCTGGATCCACCATAGCAACTGCATGACCAGAGATTGTGCCATAAATGTAGGAGTCTAAACAAAATCAATCAGATTGAGGAACTAAGGGAAAGATGGACAAAAACACATTAACATCTTATTATTTAAGTGCAAATAATGAATCCCAGAACCCTCACAGCAAGGGGACTCCAAAAGGAGCATAATTTTAACATGACTTTTTTTTTCAATTATCACTCTGGATAGTATAGATTGCACCTCATCTTAACATTTTTTTCTGAGTGGGAAGTACTTGTAGACAAGAGCATCGCCCACAGCTGCCAACACTCTGCTGCAGGTGCTGGATAGTGTAATAGCTCTAAGTGGAAAAAGGGGCGTAACTTTTACGAAAAAACTTCCTTATCTCCTCTGATAGTCTGGATAGCTCTTGTGATAGTGAGCACACATGCCAAGTGTCATGAAAGTATCTTCAATAACAAAAGAGATATAACCTAAGTTTGTCACGCCAATGCCGTCATTGTTTGTGTGTGTGTGTCTGTGTGTGTAATAAAGAGGTTGATTGTGCTTAACACAGATAAATGCTGATCAAATTTACTTTGAATTTGGAGAATTTTAACAATTTTCCATTTTTCAAAATGTTTCACCATTCCAAATACAATCAGGTTGCCAACAATGAAAGGTGGGTGAATTTTCTCCAACAATATTGTGGCTGGTGTACTTATACTTTGAGAGGTCAGCTCAACACTATTGTAAGTGCCTATAAATAAATAGGCACTAACAATAGTGTTGAAATAACCCCTTGACATGGATTTCTGTTTTATTCTATTTTTTTCTTTATACAACCGCAACAATTCATCTGAGATAATGGATTTATAATTGTTTGTTTCAGTATTAGATTAATTTTTGGTGGAAGTTTACGTTCACCAGTGTTAAAATCGCGTGAGAACAATCCTGTCAGATTTTAATAGGTTTTCAAAACAGTAGTGTGCACACTAAGATTCAATTTACTCTTTTTCAAGAATTGTATCCGTCTGACAACTATGCATTTTAAAAATAGAGTGAAACAAGGATTCTACATAATTTGTTGAAACCTCAAAGACATCTGTTAAGTGCGAAACCATATGCAATTCTGAGATCGGATGAATGTTTTGCTTGCGTAGAACTACTTTTCAGGCAAAGTGAGTAATTTGCCCCTTGTTTCCCAATGGTCTATGGGAGGTCACTCATGATAACTTGGTGAATGGAATTACTGGAATGGTACCCCCCCCCCCCCCCCCGACACTACTAATGTATATAAAACAATGGCCAATTAATGGAAATACCGGAATACACATGAATACTGGTTCAGCCCGAGCAGGTAAAGTAAAGCATTCAGGTCGTGCGATAAAGGTTTATGCAAAGGGGTTTTACTTTACTTTTCAACACGCGAAAGCCAATCTGGAGACGAGTGTCTGCATTTTTTACATGTTTATATAAACACTTACCCTTTCTTTCTTTATTTGAGAAAGAAAATCGAGGAACAATTAATTATTATCCTTTAATAGATTTTTTTAATCAGATAACACCATTATTTTAAATTATGAAATTATGGAGAATCGATAAGCATTACAAAATAAGAGTAACAAGTGCATGTCGTATTGCGATGCAATACAGGAGTCCCCCACCGGATAACAAAAAATCCTTTCTTATAATATATTTCCTACTTACTAGATCTATGACTGTATACAAAATTTGAAGTTGCTAGCACATTAGGTTTTGAAAAAATGTCCCCAGATATGGTCCGGACAAAAATGTCAGGATAAAAAACAAGAAACTGACAATAACAAAAAAAGTGGATGTGGCAGAGTAACAGTTCTGGTGCATTACACTTCTTCTCAATGAGATCTACCAGTGTACAAAGTATGAAGTTGCTAGGGCTTATGGTTTAGGAAATAAGTACGGGACAAAAATGTAAGGATAGAAACAACAAAGGGCAATAACTCAAAAAGTGGACATGGCAGATTGACAGTTCTTGTACATAACACTTGTCCTCAATGAGATCTATACGTGTACAAAGTTTAAAGTTGCTAGCACTTATAGTTTAGGAGATATGATCCAGTCAAGAATGTAAGACTAAAAACAACAAAGGGCAATAACTCAAAAAGTGGACATGGCAGAGTAACAGTTCTTGTACATGACACATGTCCTCGATAAGATCTATCAGTGTACAAAATTTGAAGTTGCTAGCACTTATGGTTTAAGAGATATGATCCAGACAAAAATGTAAGGGTAAAAACAACAAAGGGCAATAACTCAAAAAGTGGACATGGCAGAGTAGCAGTTCTTGTACATGACACATGTCCTCGATACGATCTATCAGTGAACAAAGTTTGAAGTTGCTAGCACATATGGTTTAGGAGATATGATCCGGACAAAAATGTAGGGGTTAAAACAACAAAGGGCAATAACTCAAAAAGTGGGCGTGGCAGAATAACAGTTCTTGAACATGACACTTGTCCTCAATAAGATCTATCAGTGTACAAAGTTTGAAGTTGCTAGCACTTATGATTTAGGAGATATGATCTGGACAAAAATGTAAGGGTAAAAACAACAAAGGGCAATAACTCAAAAAGTGGGCGTGGCAGAGTTATGGATCTTAAACATGACACTTTGCCTAATTGAGATCTATAAGTGTACCAAGTTTGAAGTTGCTAGCACTTATAGTTTATGAGATATGATCCGAACAAGAATGTAAGGCTAAAAACAACAAAGGGCAATAACTCAAAAAGTGGGCGTGGCAGAGTAATAGTTCTTGAACATGACACTTCTCCTCAATGAGATCTATAAGTGTACCAAGTTTGAAGTTGCTAGCACTTATAGTTTAGGAGATATGTTCCGGACAAGAATGTAAGGGTAAAAACAACAAAGGGCAATAACTCAAAAAGTGGGCGTGGCAGAGTAATGGTTCTTGAACATGACACTTCTCCTCAAAGAGATCTAAAAGTGTACCAAGTTTGAAATTGCTAGCACATATGGTTTAGAAGATATATCCCGGACAAAAGCGTGACGGACAGACGGACGGACAGATGGAATCGAGCAAACCTATAGTCCCCCAACCGGTAACCGGTGGGGGACTAATAACCTAGATCATCTAATTGTCATTTCTTTCCTTTTATACCCAATGCATCAGACAATCACTCTTTAAATTTACACTTGGCATAATGCCGAAAGTAATCGAAATCTTGTAATTACAGGACTTTGGTTGACGATCGATGATATATGTTGAGAAATGTATATCTGAAGCAAGATGTGATCTTGGGTCAGGTCATTTTCCTTTATCGTAATTTTACATGTTAAATTTCTCTTTTCTCAACAAATGGAAGAATCACTCTAGTATGCCAACAGAAACGTCCACCATCAGTACTTTCAGTGCTTTGATTATTTCATTAATTCAACAATTAAAGCTACATTTTCATGAGCTTTGTTGTTCTCAAATGAAATATGAATAGATCTTAATCGAAAAATAAATGTTAAAATTTAAGTTTCAGACATATTTTCTTCAAGCGAGTCATTTTGCATGGATTGCTTTGCAATGTTTATGATGACATAACTTTTTGGGCTAGCAGCTAGGCTTAGATAAGATAGGTCAGATAGGATAAAATGAATGAAGGCATGGAAAGTAATTGATAATGACACTGGTGAAGGGTTGAACTTATCAAATGATAATCTATCGTTATTTCTCGATAATCCACCAAAAAGCATTGAAGACTCTTGGGTTAATAATCTGTGATCTGTTCCCGAGTTCAGGATTTATTGCCACAAATTCTTATTCACATTTTCAATACAAGACATTTTTTTCTAAATCAGTGATAAAATCAGCAACTAGTCAGTGCGTTTGCTTGATCAACAGAGAATTTCTGTAAGATAGGAACAAGTTAGTGAACTTGGACTGGTTGAAATATCCCAAATAATTGACATTAACCGGTGTTTTTAAACAAAATTTAAATTCAGCAGGATAAGATTTAACCATAGATGACCGAATTTAACCCCCTACTTCCATATAGACCCTTAATAATTATTGTCCTATATGGTGGTAGGGGGTTGAATTCATACCCCTTTGGGTGTAACACCCAGATAAAAATTCACTAACTTGATGTCAACCCTTTTTATTCACAGAATATGGAATAACATTGAAGTCTTCTTGCCTGCATATTTTGAATAGGCATATTGAGGGGTTAGTGCAATACTATTGCGAGTGCCTATAAATACATGTTTATAGGCACTTACAATAGTGTTGCACTTATGCCTTGATATCCTTGAATTTTTTCTATCAGTGTCCTTGAACAGAACTTATCATTTCAAAGCTGCTGCATAGCTTGCCAAGAAAAAAATGTGAAATAAATACTTCCTCCTGAAAATGCTGAAACTGGTCAGACACTTTTTCTTATCAAAAGGCTGATGAAAAGTAGTAATCAATAGTGTCCCAGATTTCTATATATCATCATCTTTAATTTTCATAGAAAGAATTTGTTTGTTTGAATGGGGTTTTTACGTCACTTTCAACAATCTTTCAGTTATATAGCACATCAGACTGTCAATCTAGAGGTCCCAGGTTTGATCCTCAACAGCCCCACTCATCCTTTTCTGACTATTTGTCTCTCACCGATGGGTCGATAATCATAGACCTATGTAAGATAGCAGCTGGAGGCTAGGAAAGGATTTATTGAAAGGACTGGTGTCAGAAATACCATGAAACCATTGTTGGGTGCTCCAGCCACCGCGACATAACTGATAAATGAAGAAAGTGGCATAAAACCCCATTCAATAAATCAATTCAGTTATAAAGCGTCACCTGGAGCACCTAACAATGGATTCCTGGTATTTCTCACACCCGTACTACCATTTCATTATTTTCCTAGCCTCCAGCCGCTATCCCACATTGGATAACAAAAGGAGTCTGGATGGGAATTATAACAGATAAACACAACAGAGTAATGAGTATTTATGACTGATGTTTTATTAAATAGTATCTGATGAACACTCACTGACAAAACCTTAACAAGATTCCTAATTAAATCCAGGTAGGTTTATTTGTTAACAGGTACATAACAGGTATATAACATGGACTGTTCTTACAGGTGTATAAAAAAATAGGTATAGTATAAAATATACATGTAGAACATACAAAATGGGAATAGTTTGACAAGTAATGTGATGAAACTATATTGTGAATTACGTATATGTTACTAAAATAATCAAATGAATGACTTACAACCCTAACTTTCAATACACAATTTTCTCGGTCAAATGGAACTTGTATTTCTAAAATTCTTATACAGATAGGTAGAATGATCATTCTAGCCTGTACAGTCTGTGCAGTCTGACTGGGGTCTGATATTTACCCCCTCTACCCAGATGGTCCCTTTTTGCTTCACGGGTCACAATTAGATATTGGACAAATCTTCATTATGCATGATAGAAATTTCTAGTCATACAAAGATTTGAGGACTGCCAATTTTGAGGAGTTAGTGCAACACTATTGAAAGTGCCATATAGGCAATTAAAATAGTGATGTGCCGACCCATCAAATTGTCCTTTTTCTCAAACTTACTTTATGTTTTTGTAAGTCCTATGAAATTTGATGTAGAGATTTGATTGGTTTTTATGTTTGAATTGGATCTTTTCTGCCTTCAACAGTCTTCCAGTTATATTGCGGAGGCTGGAGCTCCTAACAATGGATTCCTAGTATTTCTCACACCAGTACTATCATTACATCCTTTTCTAGCCTCCAGCTGCTCTCCCTCATAGGTCTACGATTATCAACCCATTGGTGGGAGACAAATGGAAAGATGAGTGCTGCTGTAGGGGATCAAAAGATTTGATAATACTTCACACAATATATTGTGTAATGAGCAAGAGAGTACCTGTCTAAGAACATATGCAAAGTAGGGTACAATTTCTTCTGTTACATAAACGTTTTCATTTTGAATGAAGGGCTTTTGTAAGCCAAACAGTTATATGAATAAATATGATATCAACAATGATACAAAACATGCTTGTATTTAAACATAGAGACAAATGACATAAAGAAGAATATGGACCCAATACATTCAGAGAATTAGGTATACACAACAGAGCATTTAATGTAATACAATCTAGAACCATCACAAAGAAGACCAAAACCCTCACCAGCGCTTTGTCTCAGTTCTAGAAACAGTTTTCACACAATTGTCAATTCAATTCAATTGTGACCTTGACCCTTGTGACCCCAAAACAATAGGGCACTTCCTTGGCCCATGGGCAACACTTGCATAAAGTTCCATGATTCTAGGTCACTTTGTTCTTGAGTTATAATTTCAAAACAAAAGATATGGATGATCAGACAGATGAATGGACAAATCAACAGACATGGTGAAACCAATACACCACTCTCTACTCAGTAAATGGGGAGTTAATAAATTTGAGTACAAAGGACAAGGGGAAAATATCATCTAAATAAGTAATTTTTCTCAAAAACAGACTAGTAAAAAAATACAGTGTACATTTACTTTTTGTCCAACTTTATTTTCATTTTTGTTGAGACAATGACCACAGTTCATGCATTTTAATCAGGCAAGCTCTGAGCAAAAAGCAATTCAAAACAGGTTGATAAGAAAAGTTAATTAACTGGGATTTAGGATTTTTTCTTCAAATTAGAAGAAGACAGAATGGTCTTTTCAACTGAATTTATAACTAACATTCAAATTTAAACAGTATAACATGCAATATGACAAGTTATTCTATTTTAATAAGTGTACGATGTTGGATTAATTTACATGTATCAAATTGATTCAAATAGAACCTTCAGAATTAAATAGCAAAGATAACATTTATTATCTTAATCACACTCATGTTTGAATCTGCTTCACATACAGTGTGGTTAGTCTTTTAGTTTCATACCTCCATAAATTAAACAACTAATCTCTTCATATCCTAAATGTGTGTGACTATAAACAGACGATCATCACTTCTATATTCAATGAAGCATTGATTTAGGTAAAGATATTTGAATAGCTTAGTGCAACACTATTTGATGGCTCAGCAGGAACAGTTGTAACTGCCTTTATGTTTATAGGCAGTTGCAACTATTTTGCACTGAGCCATTGTATTGTAAGTAAATATTTACAAAGGCAGTTATGAATGTGTTGCCCTAAATAATTGTCATAATATTTTTTTTCTTCTATATGTTCTTTTCCAATATCCTACACAAAAAGTGACGAAACAAAATGCAGACACGAGCAGAATGATACAATATTTGAAGCATTGGCTATAAAAAAAGCATAAAATAACGCAATATTGCACTTTTTCAATTAAAGAACCTCGGCAAAGTCTTCAAATGCATTGATATGTTTCATGTGATTGATCTAAGCAAACAGTAAGTTTCTCATAAGAATAACAGAACAGGTGCATTTTCATTTGTATAGTATTTATTGTAAAATAACCAAGATGACAGTATTAATAAATTATTGTCAAATATTAGATCTAAATTATTCAACCCTTTCCCTTTTTTTCATGATGTTCATGACATTTTTGGTTTATGTTAAGCTTTAGAAGATTTTATAGACTACAATCAGTCTACACAGATGTGCAGTCTGATCTTAGCCTACACCATCTGTTTTATAATTATCAATAGTAATAAAAATAGACATATAGATAGAAAATGTAAAGTGGCAGGGCCAACCTATTTGTGGCCCAGGGGGAAGGGGGGGAGGGGGGGGGGGGAATTGTTGCCCGATTGATTTGAGTATTCTAAAGACAGTAGGCTTCAAGCTTCAGACTGATTCCAATATCGACTATTAAAAAACCTAGAAAATGCCATTCTGATGGATGAATACCAGACCAGGTAGAACCCATGCATGACAAGTTAGATGTATGATACATGTATGGTTTAACTAAATTTAATCTCTTCTCAACTATTATCATATCAAGTGAATCAGCTGCATTGTTAAACAAAGATACAATGTGTTTCAGTACTATACTAATGTAAGTATGTGTCCAGAAAATAGGGAGGGTAAAGCCAGTCTAAAATCTTTATTTCCATAGATGGATTTGATTTGAATTGGGGTTTTACGTCGCTTTCAACAATCTTTCAGTTATATCGCGACGACTGGAGCATTTAACGATGGATTCCTGGTATTTCTCACACCAGTACTACCACCACATCCCTTTCCTAGCCTCCAGTTGCTATTCCACATAGGTTTACGATTATCTACCCATTGGTGGAAGACAAATGTCGGAAAGGATAAGTGCAGCGGCCGGGGATCGAACCCGAGCCAATATAGACCCCTGGATTAGAAGTCCGGCGCACTGCCATCTGGGCCATTACCGCGGCTTTCCATAGATGGAACCCTAAGTTGTGGGTAATCATTTGAATTGTCTCAATTGTTTCAAATGAGTACCAACAACATAGAGTTTAGATAGGAATAATGATATCCTCTTATTTGCAATTCACAACATCTTTAATTGATTGATAGATTGAATAGAGTTTTACACCGCTTTCAACATTTTTCATTTACGCTGGAGCACCTTACAATGTTTTCCTGGTATTTCTCTCACCAGTACAACCCCAACATCCTTTCCTAGCCTCCAGCTGCTATCTGACATAGTACAACATCAGTTTAAAGAGAGGATATTGATCTAGTGATCATGAAAGACGAACTTTATTAAACAAGTCATCTATAAACAGATAAAAACGAAGAGTTGCCTTGTTTTTATCTGTTTTAAATAACAAGTTTTATAAATTTCTGTATTTCATAGATACAAATTAAACATTTATATTATGACTCGAATTTTTTGCAATAAAATGACAAAATTCTTGAAATTCCTAAACCCTTTCCTGTTTTATAAAATTTTGGACCTGTCAAAATTCAAATGTTTTGCAGACAAAAATTTAAAGTGGATTTAATTTGAAAAATAACCATTCTGTAGGGTAGAAAATAGTGTGTAAAAAGAAGAAATTGCTTGTCAGAAGCAATTTCTTCTTTTTTCACAATGTTTTTCTAATCATAAAATCACAGGCACGTAAAAAGCAGGGATTAAACTGCAAAGGGTTAACATAAATTTTTCTATGTAACAAATAACACAGTTATAAAACTGATGTCATCTTATCAACTTTGTCATTTCCACAACCACAATGTAATAAAACCCATGTAATATGAAAAATATTCAATATTCGGGGTTATTGCACTCCTGTGACATAGGTAATATCATTATGTGGTGTTCACACATAAGATAATTAAAGGAATATTTTGTTTACAGCGAAAACTTTCTGTTATTAGCCATAAAATATCAACAAATTGGAGTTGCAATTAACAGAATGACACTGTTATTATAAGGGCATTTACAATTTGATGGCTCAGTGTAAAACAGTTTATAGGCAGTTACATATGTTTCATGCTGAGCCATCAAATTGTTTTTAATTTTCCTTTCTTTTATCTATATTTGCTAGGTGTAAGTTTTTTCCATTATGGGTACAACAATTAGGTTTAAGAGGAAATGGGTTCAATTAAAAAGATGACAATATAAAGTGTCCTCCAAAATTTTGAGAGAGGTTTCTTTCATTGAGTTGAAAAGCAAGGCTAACTCAATCTTAACAACTGTCTTCAATTTTTTCGAGGGCATTCTGTGAGCAATTAACAAATACATTTTGAAAGAAAGATTATTAAGGTAGTGGAACCATAATAGTTCCGCAACATTATGGAAGTAATGAACTTTCACACTGTTTACCTATTAATGATTTTCATTCAGAAACCTCCGTGAAAGATTATGAGTTTCGAAATGTTGCAAAACTATTACGGGTCCACTACCCTAAGAATGACAAATATCAAATGTGGAGATAGAAGCAACAGTTTTGAAATAAACAATTTCAAATTACAAATAAAAATAGCATAATGAATGAAAGTATTTCTATCAAGATATATTGATCTAATAAAGTACATGTACATATAATCGGATTAAGATTTAACTTAATATAGATCCAATAAAGATCACATAAAGAAATATATAGACTTAGTCTTCATGCATATACTTATAATATAGTTGACTAAAAGAAAAAGTTTTGTACATGCTTGCATTATGTATACATGCATTTACATCATTTTTGCATTTACGTAAGACAAACAACAATATAACACAAAGAATAATTATCCTTTAACTTAGTTAACTGAATCAATTGAGAAAGAGGCTAATCATAGAGAATGCCAATTCAATTATCAAGCAGTTAATTCACAATAATGACTCAGTTTAAAGTCTCATAACTTTTAACTGAGTTATTATTATGAACTTAAAACAATGACTTGTGTTTATGAACTCAAAAGTTGTCTACCTTGAAGTTACAGTGAGAAAAACAGCTGGATGACCAAAGATGACTTTTTTTTACAGTGGAAATATTTAAGGCTTATCATATTTTCTTTGACAAATGAAAACCAAATAGTCTAGAAACATGGAAAGAACAAGAAGAATTCTTGAAATAAGTGATTTGATTTGTTTTTTCCCAATTGTTTTCTAAACATATTTTTCTTAAAATAATTATATTTTGTGTTTATCAAAGAGATTGTAAATCAATGTAGTTTTTTTTAAAGAAAGTCCACTTCTATCTTAACCCTTGTCATAATGAACCCGGAATATTCCTGCTTTTGCAAGAGGTATAGACAAAGATCAGCCTGCACCTTTGTGCAGCCTGATCTTAGCCTACTCCACCTGTTTACCTCCTTTAAAGACAGAATTGTGTATGAAATTAAATTTCTAAAAGCAAGGTTGTCCTACACCTTTGGATTCTAGGGCTGTCAGTACTTTGATTTGAGAGCATTTCTGAAATAAGATTTTAATTCAGCATGACAAGGGTTAAAAGTTTACACAACTCTATGACTTATTAAATGATAGTTCAATCTGACAATGTTTGTTAAATATTTGATACCGACACATCGTCCACCATCGTAATTTTTGTATCATTTGGATCATCCGGATCAGGATCAGCTCGATGACGCAGTTCAGTACCATTACTCTCTATATTTGGTTTTCTCCTGAATAGTCCAGCAAACCTTTCTCCCAGAATTTTGTCACCAATGGACTCTCCTCGCGCTTTTACGAGTTCTGTTTTAATCACAATTTCATTGGCGATGTACGCTTGCCTGCGTATCTGTTTCTTTATTTCTGCAGGTACATCTGGGATGAGCCAAGCTATCAAACTTGTAGCTACCACAACCAAATTCTACAATGATAAAACATTAGTTTAAATTTCTAACTTTACATTGAACAGCTTTTTCTACATATTTCTCCTAACAAAGGCTCTCAAATTTATGTAAAACAGGGATGAGGAGAAATTGTGTGAAATTTCTAATTTTTTTGCAATATTTTCATAAGTATGAAATCACAGTATTATAAAATCCATGGTCTTCACAAAAAAGGGAAAATAGTAAAGGTTAAAATATGACTTACTTCAAAGACAACAACAAAAGCCAATCTAGCAGCCAGCACATGCCAGTATGCTTCAGAATATTTGTAACTTTCCTCCCCCATACCACCAGGGTTACGGAAATCTTTGTACCTAAATAAATAGAAATTAATTGCATAAAATAGCCCTTCATTCAGGATAACAATACACAAGGGAGAAGAAATCTTTGGAAATCTTTGTACCTGTAATAAAGTAAAAAACAAGAGATGCTTTTACATTTTATGCCCCCAATAAAAACAGGTAAATAGCCTATTCTTTGTCAATCAACAAAGTGCAATAACTCACAAAATATGATGTAGAGCTATGGTACTTAAGCACTGCACTTCTCCCCTCAGCTTGCATACTTTTTGAGATATGCTCCAGACAAAAAACGGTCTATAGACTGATGAATGGACAGACTGACAGATGGACCGAATGACAAGTGCAAAGCAATATATCAGGGGGATGCATAATTAAGTTACTATTAATACATTTCAATTATATCATATCACATTTAAGACTGGTCCAGATTGAAAGAAGTTGCAGATGGTTATTCAAAGTTGATGAAATCTTTTTAGGTTTATAAGGATAGAAAACATTTTTGGAATAGCAGAAATAGCCTGTGAAAGACATTATTTGCATTTTTAACCAACATTTTTCAAATTTTTATGAGGGGCATTAAAAAGAGGAATCCATAATGATATGAGAATGGGTTGTACAGAACTTGTGTCTTCAATTTCATTTAAGCGTGTATGTGATCTTTCTAAAAAATTTACACATTGCATAGGACTTTGAAATTTATACACACTCAGAAGGCGACAACTTAAGAATATATAGGATAAAGGTGATATGTGGACTGTGAAAGAATCTGCATGCCCTCCGTCTGCCCCCTTTTTTTTTATAAATTGATTGTTGGTGAACAATCAAAACATTGTAACTACAGCTTGAATTAAGCTGTAGTTTCGATTTTTATGAGAATTCAATAACAATAATTTTCAACAGAGGACCATTTCTTTTTACGCATTTGTGTAAATTGCATAAAGGAAGTTACGCCTTTGCAATGCATAGAAATTGAACAGTCAAGACAGTTTTATTGCCAATAGGCCATACCTGCAGACGTCAACATGCTGATTAAAAGGATCCTTGGGTATATCTGGCGGAAAATCTTTTGTATTAAAATACGCCAGCGTCCATTCTGTGTACCCGTTCATCGTGTGTCCGTCACTATAATAGTACCAGTAAACCAGTCTTGGTATGAAATCTGATGTCAGTGCAATGATAAATGCCTGGAAACAAGGATAGAGATAATTTGACCACCAAATGAATAATCACGATGTAGATGCACTGGCATGCATAAGGTGAGTGCTTTAGAGCTAATGAGCTTCTTGGTTTTTTTTTCTTCTGGGATTTGCGTCTGTCAACATTTTTTCAGTCATATGTATCAGTTGCTTATGCACTTAACCATGGAATCCTGGTATTCCTCTCACCAGTAGGCCTACTTCCACAACATCCTTTCCGAGTTTCCACCTATTCATCCCACATAGATTTTCAATTATCCCCCCAATGGTGGAAGACACATATTGGAAAGGCTGTGTCGAGGAATCAGTGCAATACTATTGTAAGTGCCCATATATTTATAGGCACTTACAATAGTATTGCAATGACCCCTCTGTGTACTGCTATGAAGTCTTACACACTACTAATTGCACTTTGTCAGCAGCAACAGCTTCAAGGAAGATTATCTTTGGCTGCGAGCATTAGTCCCACAACCTTTGTGCCTGTTTGGCATGGATTGTAGTCTGTAAACAAATCTTTCAGATATGTTAAGTTTGTTCATGAGAAAGATAAGATGAAACAAGTCTACATTAATATTTTAAAGTATTTTAGAAAGTTTGAAGATTCTTGGTCCCACAGATAATATTGATCGATCAGCATGAAACAGTTGTAACTGTCTATCAACACATACACAGTTTCAGCTGTTTCACACTGAGCCAGCAATATGAAAATTTCAAAGCACAGAGCAAAACTGTCATAAGTGCCTGTATCAAATTTAGTTACATCTGTTTAACACTGACACATCTAGTACTTACATTAGACACTATAGCAACTCTGGAGATTGCATACAGGATTGAGTACCAGATACCTGAAATAAATGTATTCTTTTGAGCCACCTAAACGTCTTAAACACAACTTTATTTAAGCTCACAAAGAATATGTTGTAAGAGGCTTTTAAAAGCTACAAAATGTGATAATGGAATACCCTCCCGAAAAGTAATTCTTTTAAAGTTTAACAAATGTCTTTGACCTCAAAGATGACCTTGACATTAATAGATGTGTATAAATATGTGCAAAGTTACTTAAACAAGAGGACCAAGATGGTCCTAGATTGCTCACCTGAGTCTCTTTGACCCCTCGGACATCACATCAATTAAATACAGTCGTGACGCGCTAATCCGGACACTTCGGTTTCCTACGAGTATGTCCGGAGTAACCATTTTTCCGGATAAACAATTTTTTATTACAATCCGAACCTAGTTTCGTCCGCCATTTTGACACTATGTTGTTGTTGTTTCAGGTTTGCGGTGCGTCGTTAGAAGTACTAATACGTGTAATTTGGCGAATCCCGAGAGAGCATACAGAAGAAGATTACGCATTTTGCAATGTACTGTTCATGTTTATAAAATGGAAAAAATATATTTATAATAATAAAAACGTGATAAATGAATATTACATAACATGCATCACGTTTCTCTTGTCTTTTTTCTTTTTTTGGCTTGTTATGATATTTTGAGAGAAATTGACTTTCAAAAAATCATTTTGCAGAACAAGCCATTTAAAGGCCCTTAGAAGGGCCATTTCATTAAAATGCTTTTGAGCATTATTCTTGTTCTTGACAATCTTCGATAACAAAATTTCGTTGTCAGAAAACAAGATTTGTGGCCCTGAGAAGGGCCATTTTATTATTACAGACAATTTTGAAGGACGTACTTTCGGGACTGAGTTTTTGACAATTGCGACGGAAATAGCTGTCGAGCGTCGTATTAAACAACATTCTCTGGTGTGGCCTTATGAACAAAGGCCACTTTTATGGACAAATTCAGGGTAGGCTTTTGGGACCAACGATTGGACTTATCTTTGATAATTGGAAATGAGTTTCTTTCCCGCCGAGTCGCATGTAACGATAAGGGCAAATTTTTATTCAGATGTCAATTATAAAGGACGAAATTTCGGGCATTTTTGTAGTCGTGAAAAGGACTGTTTTCGTAGTTTCGTATGTCTCCGGCGTTCACTTTGAAAAGAAGTCGAAGTCTTCGTCGGCGATACTGAAACTTCAACAATTCGTCTTTTGGTCGTCGGCGTTGACATCTTTAGTTGAGTTTTAGCTCTGTTTGATCGATATATGATCAGGAAATGATTGGAAAATGATAGCGATTATAATTTCTCAATTAATTTTAAAATCAACGGGGAATATTGTTCTTCAATAATTTACAATAATTTCTATAATAAAGATCAGTCTTAAGAGTAAGCAGCATAATAGGTGTTGGCACGCGCGGGTAGAACACTTAATGTCACGTTGTGATCTCGACACACTTTCCTAATTAAATTGTTTGTAAGGTGCGAAAATCGTCTGCATTAAAGTTTCTCCGTATTAAATGTTTATCAACACGTGTCAATCAGTCAGTCTTGACGATAAACGCGCTAATCCTTTCACAATGAGACGGGACAGATAGTAATTACAAAAGCTTTGAACTCGGACGACCAACCCTTAATCCGGATTACATAGACAAATTTGTGTAGAATTTTGATATTCCGTTTGCGATTTTTTAACTCCGGTTCCGGAACGCGAGTTTCCGGATTAAAGTGTACAATTTATGAGTGAAATATTCGTTCCAGTGAATTCTTTTCCGGATCTTGAATATTCCGGATTATTGCCGTCCGTATAAACGCGTCACGACTGTAGGCAGATGTCTTAAAGGAGATCATTTCTACACAAAACCAAGATTTATTAAGTTTGGGCCAAACTGTGGCCTCTAGTTATAACAAGAAAATTTTCATTAAGACCCCTTTTCCTGCTATATGGCATAGATCCTTCCCATTTTCAATAGGGTTCATCCTTGTGACTTTGCAAACATTCTGGTCAAATTTCATGAAGATTGGGCCATACTTGTGGCCTCAAGAATGTAAACAAGAAAATTGTCATTAAGGCCCCTTTTCCTGCTATATGGCATAGATCCTTCCCATTTTCAATAGGGTTCATCCTTGTGACCTGGCCAACATTCTGACCAAGTTTCATGAAGATTGGGCCACATTTTTGGCCTCAAGAGTGTAAACATGAAATTGTCAATAAGGCCCATTTTCCCGCTATATGGCATAGATCCTTCCCATTTTCGATAGGGTTCATCCTTGCGACCTAACCAACTTTCTGACTTAGTTTCATGATGATTGGATCATATTTGTGACCTCTAGAGTGTAAATACTTAAATTGTTGACACCGGACGACAGACGAGGTATGACACACAACGGTCATTCAATGATCACAAAAGCTCACCTTGAGCACGATGTGCTCAGGTGAGCTAAAAATATATAAGTTACAAGATACTCTGCATGTACAAAAATGCTACAAAAATGCTTTATATGATGTAACTGAG
Organism: Fragum whitleyi; assembly: GCA_948146395.1. Lineage (NCBI taxonomy): Eukaryota > Metazoa > Mollusca > Bivalvia > Cardiida > Cardiidae > Fragum > Fragum whitleyi. The sequence continues at coordinate 50,492,785 of OX411546.1, forward strand.
AAACTTTTTGTGAGACAATCAGCAGTTTATATATAACTTAATATTTAGATATACAGGGTAACTTTTAATCAATTGTTGGATTTTAAGAACATTTTTGATTGATCACAAAAATTCATGCCATATCAAAAATAAGATATTCAATAATTGTCAAAAAATAAAGCCTCTGTTTTCTGTTTAAATATAACCTTTGTAATGAAATTGGTATTCCATCACTTAAGGTAGTGGACCCGTAATATTTATGCAATGTTTTGGAAGTAATGAACTTAACAGTGTTAACTGAGGTTTCCAAATGATCTTCATTAGGAAACCTTGGTTAACATTGTGAAAGTTCATGAGTTCTGAAAGGTTGTAGAACTAATACAGGCCCACCATCTTATCAATATTTCCCTCTTTGTACATACCTATGTCCGGAGCTTGTTCAGCAAGAGGTCTCCGCAAGTCTTGTGAAAACTTCATAGCATCTGACCGAATTTCTATCACATTATTCAACAAACAACATAGAGGACCAAGGGGGAAGGCAGCAACAAATATTGTGAGAAATCCAAACTGTAGCACTGGAAAATAAAGATATGTATCATATGTATGTATGTGATATGTTTGTATAATCACATTATTCAACAAACAACATAGAGGACCAAGGGGGAAGGCAGCAACAAATATTGTGAGAAATCCAAACTGCAGCACTGGAAAATAAAGATATGTATCATATGTATGTATGTGATATGTTTGTATAATCACATTATTCAACAAACAACATAGAGGACCAAGGGGGAAGGCAGCAACAAATATTGTGAGAAATCCAAACTGTAGCACTGGAAAATAAAGATATGTACCATATGTATGTATGTGATATGTTTGTATAATCACATTATTCAACAAACAACATAGAGGACCAAGGGGGAAGGCAGCAACAAATATTGTGAGAAATCCAAACTGTAGCACTGAAAAATAAAGGTGTCATTTTTCTTGTGTGAACAATAGAAAATCAAATCAATCTTGCTGAAGTTACAAAGTTTGCGAGAATTGAAGTAAAACATATTGTTTTGTGCTAGCCCCTGAATCTGCCATTTTGAATAATTTTTTTCTAATTTTATGTTAATTTTCATCTAAACAATCATTTGAATTATCAAAAATTTAATCAATTTCATCCAAGAAAAATGAGGGGTTTTTTTTATTAAACAAGATGTGTTTGTGAAACACGAATGCCCCTGTAATGGCATTTTTTTCAAAGTTTGATCTTGACAGATGACCTTGACCTTGTCACATGACCTTGACTTTGGTTCCAGCGGATGTGGATCATTGAGATCTATCATCATGCCAAATATTAGCTTTGTATCTTGAATAGGCTTGAAGATATTGGCAAGGTTAAGTTTTCGGTTAAGTTTTTGGATAGACGGACGGACAGACAGACAGACAGACGGATGGACAGACAGACGGACGGACAGACAGACTGACATGAGTAAAACAATATGCCCTCGATCTCTCGATACGGGGGCATAAAAAGTGTAAGTGGAGCGGGTGTAAGGGAAGGCACTCTTATGATAGAGGTAAGTTGATAGTCCTTCTCCCAAGTCTTTAATTTGGCCTTCTATTCAGCAGTCTCCTTGAAATAAAAGTGCTGCGAGCACTGGTATTTTGGAAATACATTTTTTCATTTTTTTTCTGGTTAAAGAAGGAAACATCAAGTAGTAAAGGCTAAGATCAGACTGCACATATGTGAAGGCTGATCTTGGTCTTTACTTCCTGCCAAAGAAGGAATATTCTGAGATTAGTATAACAAAGAGTAATTTTGCATAATTGGATACTTAAGTATTCTCACCCATTTCCAGATATTCATGATAAAGGGACTCGTGTCCTGTAAGTTGATAGTCCTTTTCCCAAGCCTTCAATTTGGCCTTCTGCTCAGCAGTCTCCTTCAGAATCTTGCGTCTATAGCACCTCTTTAACCATTTTATAGATTTTCTGTTGAGAAAAAAAATTATGTTTTAAATTGTGTATTTGTGATTTGAAAAACAAAGTGGCCTACTTTAGACATGGGATGTCTATATAAGAGAAGACACAATATGAAGAAATTGTACAATAGTGATTTGCTGACAAAAGCCGAACCATTTCAGGAAATGAGGTCTAAATCAATAAGAACTGATACAATGGTTCTCAATATATTTTCTTTTGTAGTGGGAGCTGTTCTGAACCCAGGAGTCCCAATGAGGGTGTAAAACATGTCTAAAATATTTATTTCACAATGAAACACTATGTTGTGGGTACTCATTTGAATCGTCTCGGTGAGACGTTTCAAATGAGTACTAACAACATAGGGTATAAGTAAGGTCTTATGGAATATTCAAATTTGAAAACCAAAAGACCCCCCTCTATCTGTGGCCATATGTATAATTACAGAAAATATAAGATTAGGAGTTACATGAGGATTGAAATTCTAAATCTTTCAGGTCAAACCTTAAGGTAGTGGACCCATAATAGTTTCGCAAGGTGTTAGAAGTAATGAACTTAAACAGTATTAACCAAGGTTTCCTAATGATATCATTAGGAAACCTCAGTCAACATAGTGAAATATCATGAATTCCAATGTTGTAAACTATTATTAGCCCTTTACATAAACCCAAATTATCTGTACCTTTTTTAAACAGAATCAGTGCAGGTTATGTGAATGCCTAGATATCTAATAACAAAACCAAATCACTTTATTTCCTGTTGCACAACAGATTCTGAATATGCAAATTCAGCAACTTTTACCACAGTCATGTCATTGATATGTTGGTCTTAAAGTTTATTTTGAGATTTATACTAGCACCACAAATAAAAGACTTACGGCAGAACAATTTCCATGAGGTTATTCTGTATAAGCTGTTTGCCTGTCATAATGATGGCCAGTTGTATACACAGCTCTATCAAACAGCCTCCTGAACCACACTGAAGAAGAAAACATTATAACTATAGCATCAACGTCATTCTAAAATATCATAACTACAGCTTATTTTAAGCTGTAGTTATGAGGTTTTAGGATGACGTCAACGATATGTTACTGTATCCCAGAATATTGCAGCTTATTTTAAGCTGTAGTTACGAGGTTTTAGGATGACGTCAACGATATGTTACTGTATCCCAGAATATTGCAGAATACTACAGCTCTCACTGAAAGTGATGAACATCTCAGCTTAATACTGAAATATTTATGAGTAATTTGATTCTAATCCCCAATAAAATGTTGAGCTGTTGGCATAATACGGCATAAAATGTTTTTCATCCAATGGCTGTAACTCAAAATTCAATGGATTGTAATCAAAATTCAATATGCTCATCTATATAAGATAACAGTCGATATTGTTGAAGAGACCACCTCTATTGAGTGACCCCTTTTATTAAGTGAACATCATGAAAAGTCCCTTTACTTTAAGTCAAATCTCTGAGAACGTGAACATTCTTAAACAAAAATAGTAAATTAATGAATCTCATGATATTGTGAACCCAAAAGAATCATCTGAGAGACGAGTCTCCTGGGTTCCAAAATCATAGGATTCATTAAGCATTATGCGTCAATCTTTATATGCCATCAAAACCAAATGCTTTTTATCATGAAATATTGTAATGACCATTCTTATAAGCAACCACTTTTTGGTGCTCCCCTTTGTGGCCACTTAACACAAGTTTTACTGTATGTGTGAAGCCTAATGCACAATCCCCACTCCTGGAATAAACACTGAGTTTTTACCATGTCAAATCAGTATTTGAATATGTAATTACTTCAAAACAATAAATTGATTTTACAATGACTTAACAATTAAAGTTTCTTGATAAATTAATTTGATGTACATAAAGCCTTCAAGAATACAATCTACTCACTTCTTCCTGTCTAGCTCCAAATGCCTTGTTGTAGTTGTTAGGGGAACCCACCAGTCTGAAAATAAGGAATCAAACTAGAACGACTGACAAACACACAGGTACCATTTTCAAAGGAATACTGCAACAAATTCTATCAAAGTTTAGTAATTACTTTGGCCTTCATAAAGGAAACACAAAAGTTAGCTTTTTCAGCCAACAGGGAATATATGGTTATAAAGATGCCTTACCTAATTCTTAGTGCAGAAAACAACATAACCTGAAAAAATATCAATCTTAGACGGAAAAAAAATGTTTCTTTATTTAAGATTTTATATCACTTTCAACATTAATGCAGTTAAATTGAAAAGGCTGGTGCACCTACCCAAAGTTTCCTGTCACATCTCACACCAGTGAGTCCTCCACAATTCAATCAATCCATCAGCCACTCAACCCCATAAGGTGCAACTACTATTATGCACCCATTCAAATAGAATTCAAATGTCTTATGAATTTTGGCCCAGCCAAGAGTTGACTGACAAATGTGTTACCCACTGAAAAAAAATTGTGTGAAGCAAGGTTCTTCAATGAAATTTTGAAAAATTCTGTACAATTAAGGCTGCTAGTCTAACTTACCTCCCTTTGAAGAATGCAATGTAAAATATGGAAGCATAGTAGTTGACAAACTGCAGTGTGTACAGCTTTATGTTTATGCTGTCGTCATATTCAGTCTGAGTTCGTAAACACTCAAAGTCTGTTAACCAAACAACAACACGGGCATAGATCTGTCAGAATGAATTCAAATATGCTACATTGATTCATTGGATTAGCTTAATTCATCTTCTATAATACAGAGAGGTTTTGGGAATATTTTCAACAGCAGGAAATAGATGCTTAGTTCATGCACAATGAACGTTTAAGGATAAAATAAAATTAATCATAAAACTACAGCCATAAATTCCCCTAAGCCACAATTTCCTCAAGTGATCCCTATTTGGAGATAGAAAATACCAAAAAATACCCAATATTTGTTCCGTGAAATGAGGTATCCTGTACATTTCAACAATGGTTTCAAACACTTTATCATTGCACAAAGCTGTTTGCATACTGGGGAATGAAGTCACACACAATTTAGCATTTTTAGAGTTAAACTCATATATTTGCAAATAATTTGGTGCAAGTCGGTCTAAGGCAGAATGTACCTTTCATACACTATGTACCTAGTGCTGATATGTCATTTAAACAGAGTGGCCTATAGATTTTGTAGATTGAATATTTTCACAAGAAGCAATTATACCTACCATATTCAAGAGAATGATAATTGTCAAGTTAATACAGGCTCCTGTTATGGTCGTGATCAAACTTGCATTCTGGGTAATCAGATGTTTGGTCTCGTCTATTGTTGTATTTGGCTGTAGTTTATCCCCCTCCAACAACTGAAGAGCAGCTAGAGTGGAAACACGATAGGCTATTACTCCTACAACACCAGCAATAGCGAGACACATCTGAAAATGACATGGATTAGACTTGCAGAGATTGAGATAAGAATAGTGAATATCTTATTGTTCGTGACTGATATGTTTCAAAAATATGAAAAAGCCTTGGTCTCATATTATACAAAGGTGCACATCTTTTCTATATGATTAATACCTTTGCAGCTTTTATTTATGTTGTTGTTGTTGTTAGATCTATTTTTCTGTCACAGAAAAAAATGAAGGCCTGAATATGATGATTTTAATGCAAACATGCTAACCCAACAAGTGAGCATAATACAAATGAAGGGTGCATATAATTCTTATCAAAAACCTGTGGTTGAAAAGCATACCTTTAATACAATTCTTAGTAGATTGTTTGTAAATCAACCTAATCGAAACAAGGACACTTTTCAGAAGATATTTAACTAGAGGCGCTTGAGCGCCTGATTCGCTCCACAGGCCTGAATATCCAAATAATGACTATATTAGAGGATGATAAAGCTGTTTAAATGAGAAATGAAGTGAATGAATGAGTGAATGTTTATTTCAAGTAAATAAGGGTCACATGCTGAAATATTTCTGCATAAAAAACTCATGATCAGTGAATAACAAAATTGACCTCTACCTGTTACACAAATATTTTTTCATTTAATTACAATAATTTTGTGCAGTCTGATAATGGGTCACCCAAGGATCATTCTAGTGATATTTTGTTTAAATCCAAATATAAGAATTTCAAAACTAACAGAATGTTACTGCACAATATACTGGTGTTGGTCTGCAAAATTTTGATTGTAGATCTTTCCACTTTTAATTAAAGTCTATTAAAAGATGTAACTTCACAATTGTTTGTCATCAAACAAAATTCTAACTAATGATAGTATATGCTGTTCATCTAATCAAATATTTTTTTGCAGACTGATACAACTTCACAGAAATAAAATTTCCATGATATCTAATCCATCTGTTTAACCTTTCAGGATAGTTTGTTTTACCCTATATATGAAGAAATGACCTCTGCCCATAAAAGACATATTTTTGATCTTATCACAATATTTTTTAATAGACTGAAAAAGGATCACTAAAGAATCATTCTAGTAAAATTTGGTTGATATCTATCAATAAGGTTCTGAGAAAATGATTTTCAAAGTTTACACTATATAACATATAGGGAAATGACCTCCGCACATAAAATATACATTTTTTATCCGATCACAATAATTTTTGCTATACTGATAAAGGGTCACTCAAGTATCATTCTAGTAAAATTTGGTTGATATCTATCAATTAGGTTCTGAGAAAATGATTTTCAAAGTTTTCACTATATAACATATAGAGAAATGACCTCCGCCCATAAAATACACATTTTTCATCCGATCACAATAATTTTTGCTATACTGATAGAGGATCACACAAGTATCATTCATGTAAAATTTGGTTGATATCTATCGATTAGATTCTGAGAAAATGATTTTCAAAGTTTTCACTATATAACATATAGAGAAATGACCTCCGCCCATAAAATACATATTTATCATCCGATCACAATGATTTTTTGTAGGCTGATAGAGGGCCCCTCAATGATAATTCATGTGAAGTTTGGTAAATATCCATCGATTAGTTTCTGAGAAAAGCCACCTATTACCATATATGGAAATTAGCCACGCCCACTACAGCCATGATTTTCAACAGATTAAAAATCTTTGAAGGAATCTGATAGAGGGTCACCTAAGGAACATTCCTGTGAAATTTGATTGGAATCCATCCAGTACTTTATGAGGAGAAGATTTTTAAAGTAAAAGTTTACGGACGGACGGACGGACGCACGGACGCACGGACGACGGACACCTCGCCATGACAATAGCCCGCTGGCCTTTCGGCCAGTGGAGCTAAAAATTCAAGATGGTTTGAAGGAAGATCTAAAGAGTATACCAACTTACAGTGAAGAGCATGAATCCGTAGGACAACACAAATATAGGAAACCTCCTCCTCCAGAAGGGTAGATGAGGCTCCTTCATACCAGTCACAGGATTGATCTTCTGTAGGGGGTAGTTAGCTAACTTGGCCAGGTACTCTGGTCTAGGGGGTTCCTGAAATTAGGTAATACATGAAATAGATAGCTTACTTGGCCAGGTACTCCGGTCTAGGGGGTTCCTGGAATTAAGTATGAGTAGATATTTCATTTTGATAAAAGAAGTGGCAGTTCAAAAGATATTCATGAAATACAATATTTTCTGTGTCAATTAGGACAAAGTATTTAAAAAACTTTGATACAGACCTAACATTTTCAAAACCAAAATTCATCAAATTTTCATTTGATCACTGCAACAAAATGTTGGTAAAAGTTTTCCTTAAATTAAATGTTAATCATTTTTTACAAGAATTACTTCAAATGATGTATATCTGTATACTGCTTATGTTAAACAGGTAATTTTGTCAATTAATTAACCATATTAAATTGTACTGTCAAACTATGGATCACTTCATGTAGTGATATACAGTCAATCTTGACTTAAACGACCACTCAAGGGACATCATAAAAATGGTCGCTTAATAAAATGGTCGCTGAATACAAAACATTGAAATACAAATTCTCGGAAGTTCCGAACTCAAAGACACCCCCACCCCCCCCTCATTTCCCACAAAAAGTATTTGTAGCTGAGAGAAAGTGATATTACTCACACAATCATTAACAAAGTGTTACTTATTAAAGCTAAGCCATTTATCTTTTACATCAACTACAAAAGATCATGAGTCAATTTGTTTACACGTTCAATGTTTACAATGACCTACCTTTACGTACGTGTTTGATTCGTATCTATGTTTAATTTCTTAATCGAACGAAAAATTGGTAATTATTCAACTCATCATCCAAATCAGCTGTAATAATATTTTAATGTTTTTTGATATGTTTTCAACACACTTGCAGCTTTTTAAATGACATAGATATTCAGAAGAAAAATCTAATGATATAAATTAAAGGTGTTATAGATTGCTGCTGAAAATCAAACTAGAGTACTTTAAAGCTTTCAACCCAGAATTTCTATTGACAGTTTCATTTTACCTTCCGGCGAGAAAGTGTGAAAGATAGAGGATTGTCAACAATTAATTAGTTTGTATTGTCATGCTAGTATTTATCAATGATTTTCACACATTTATGACAGGTTATGAATTGAGATAACATCTTATGGTTGCTTAATAAACTGTCAAATAGACAAAATTGACCCAAAAATGTCAGCGACCAGTCTCATTGGACAATAGTCACTTAATAGAGCAACACTTTATAGTAAAAGCCTACGGGAGGACCTCAAAGTGGTGGCTTAACAGAAAAGGTTGCTGAATACACATGGTCACTCGAGCAATATTGACTGTATAACCTTCTATGGGTTTTTTACCTCTTCTTTGACAAACTCCACCAGATCCCATTTGTATTGCAGTACAGCCTCCTTTCTTTTCCAGAATTCAAGGAATAGAGTACCTGGAATTTTACATAAACAGTTTTTTTTATTAATCATTCTACAGTTTAATCCCTCAATAAACACTTCTATTGCAGCAGCTGGGAGCGATAACAGTGGATTCTGGTATTTCTTATACCAGTACCACTATTACATCTTTCCTAGCCTAAAACTGCGTTCACACACAGGTTTATAATTATTAATCCATTGGTGAGAGACAATCGTTCTGGTATTTCTTACACAAGAGGCCCAAGAGGGCCTGTATCGCTCCACTGGCTTTAAAATCTTTAGACTTTCATTAAATAAAGCTTACTTTAAATGAATACATTAACACTCCAAAATCTCCTAAGACCTATTTAGTAATGATTAAATGGTTCTGGTCCATATTGCACCAAAATACTCAATCACAATGAACCTTCAACCCTTGACCAATCTTATTAAAACATAAGGTTCAGAAGATGTCATTCAAAGATTTCGGGCTCAAAATAGGCCCCACCTGACCAGCCCATATTTATGGACCAATCAAAATTTCTTGAACAATTGAAGTAAATAGTCACCCAAGAAACATTCTGGTAAAGTTTCATTGAAATTGGCTAAGTGGTTCCGGAGGAGATATCGTTGAAAGATTTTGGCCTCAATATAAGCCCCCCCCCCCCCCCCCTGCCACGCCCAAATTTTTAGGCCTATCAAAATTTAGCAAATATTTTTTTAAAAGAGACACTCAAGGAACATTCTGGTAAAGTTTCATTGAAATCAGCCAAGTGGTTCAGGAGAAAATGTCATTTGAAAATTTCGGGCTCAAAATAGGCCCCCCCCTGCCACGCCCATATTTATGGACCAATCAAAATTTCTTGAACAATATAAGTCTAGGGTCACCCAAGGAACATTCTGTTAAAGTTTCATTGAAATCGGCAAAGTGGTTCAGGAGGAGATGTCATTCTAAGATTTCGGGCTCAAAATAAGCCCCGCCCTGCCCACACATATTTATGGACCAATCAAATTTTCTTGAACAATTTAAGTAAAGGGTAACCCAAGGAACATTCTGTTAAAGTTTCATTGAAATCGGCCCCGTTGTTCAGGAGGAGATGTTGTTCAAAGATTTTGGGCTCAAAATAAGCCCCGCCCTGCCACACCCATATTTATGGGCTAATCAAAATTTCTTGAACAATTTAAGTAAAGGGTCACCAAAGGAACATCAATCCCAAGTTTCATTGAAATCAGCCCAATGGTTTTGGAGTAGACGATTTTTAAAGATTTCAAAGTGAAAAAATGCCATGCCCTGCCTCGCCCATATTTGGGGCCAATCAAAATTCTTTGAATAATTTAAGAAGGGGGTCACCCAAGGATCATTTCTACCAAGTTTCGTTAAAATCGGCCCATTGGTTTGGGAGGAGAAGATGTTTAAAGAAAAGATTTACGCACGGACGGACAGTCGCACGGACGCACGCACGGGCGCACGACGGACACTCCGCCATGACAATAGCTAGCTGGCCTTCGGCCAGTGGAGCTTACCAGTATCACAATTACATCCTTCCTAGCCTAAAACTGTGTTCACACACAGGTTGATAATTATTAATTAATCCATTGGTGAGAGACAAATGTTTGAAAGGAGAAGTACCACTGCCGGGTATCAAACACATGCCCCCATGTTTGTAGATTGAAAGTCTTGTGTGTTACCAACTGTGCTATGACCACAGCGATATTGATCTCATTTAAAAGACAGTCTTTGGCAAGAGAATCAATGTCAAAACATTCAGGTTTGAAAAAATAATTTGTATCTAGAGTTTGCCGCTTGGTTATCATCATTTTGAGATGTCAGTGCAAGACTGTTGTAAGTGCCTATGATCATATAGGCACTTACATTAGTTTTGCATTGGTACTTTGATTTGTATGGGATATTGTGAGTAAAGGTTGAATTTCTTTTAAAAGCACTTATCCTTTTTAAAAATTCTCAAACAAAATATCATAGGGACATAAAATATTGTAATGTACAGAAATAGACTCACCCCAAAGTGACATGAATATTGCAAAGAAGACTGTTCCGTTATTGTCAAACATCCGTGAGTATTTCGAGTCGTTACAGGCATCACTGAGTTTCCAGTATGGACATTGGTAATCACACAAAGGACACATGGTAATGTTCAAGGACTCATTGCAGATCTCAACACTGAAATCATATTGAAAACAGGGGATTTACATATCAACGAATCAATGCATCACTTGAGTACCTGAAAACATAAATATGGGTAGCCCTTGCCCTTGCTATCAAGAGCATAGGGAAAATATCAGAAGCACAAAAATGCCAAACTTCACACAACAACAGCAACTGGGAGCCTCAAGAAGGTGCACCAGCTGCCATAAAGAAATACTGAAAATGTTTGCTACATGCTACATAATTTATATTATGTTACAAACAAATTGACAATTTCTGGTACAATTCAAAAAGTCTGGCTCAAGTTTTCCCCTTGATAACTAAGTGGAAAGCAGACAGTGTGGACTAAGATTAGACTGCAGGTCTCTGCAGTCTTATCTCAGTCTATACTTTCTGACAAGACCTTTTGTACAGCAGGAATATGTCCTGAACAGCATGAAAATATGTATATGTGGCATGAACTTTTACATATCAATGGATCAGGGTCAAACAATTGTAGCTGCCTGTTAACATAAATTTTTGGCAGTTACCAAGGGCGTAGCTCCCATTACGCATTACGCAATTGCGTAATACAAATATATCCTCTTTCGAAAAATGATGTTACTGGATGATTATAACTACGAAACTACGATGTTTTGGTTATTCAAAAACGCTCAAATCATAGAAAAGGGGAGCAGACGGAGGATATTCATATTTTGTCACAGTCCATATATTGCCCTTATCCTATATATTCTATGTTGGTCGCCATCTGAGTGCGTATAAATTTCAAAGTCCTAGTTACGCCTATGGTTACAACTGTTTCATCGATATATCATACATGAGTTGATACTTTTCCACTCACCTTGGGTAACTGTCCTTCATATAAACTGTTCCATAAATAAATATGATGAACCCAAGGATTGAAGGAGGGACCAACATCTGAGTATAAAATCCTAGCCAGGTAAAATACAGGGCAATCTTGGAACCATAGTAACGTCTGAAATTAAAAGTAAATTCTTAAATTTTATAACAAAAATTATGAGCAAGAGATTTACCATTTCCAGTCTTTAATGCCACAATGTTGTGAAGTGTCTAATTATATATCTGCACTTAATTCCGTGTTGTGTTATTCCTAGAAAATTTTATGCAACTGAATAATTCTAGAGAAACCAGGAATCTTATTGAAACACATATAGGTAGTGAAACCGTAATAGACCCGCAACATTTGCGCACTCATGAACTTTCACAATGTTGACCAAGGTTTCCCAATGAAAATCATTAGGAAACCTTGGTTAACACTGTAAAAGCTCATAACTTCAAAAACGTTGCGGAACTATTATGGGTCAACTACCTTAATACAGGCAATTTGTAACCTTGACTAATCTCGGTGTTTGTTTGGGGAGGGGGGAATGGGGTCTCATTCTTATACAATACACAGAATTTCGTTACAATTTTCAAGGTCCTCAAGTAATTGCCTCATCATTAAGATCACAGAAACGGCTTTGAACGAATGTTCCAATCTAAAATCCAGAAAACCCAAATAATTGAAGCTCTGCTTTGCAAAGTCTTTAGTCCTAGCCTCTACTCACCTAATATACTCTACAGGCTGTACTTTGAAGAATTTCTTCCAATATCCCCAGTTTTCATACAGAATTTTTCTTGGATTGTCAGCAGAGGTAGCCTTCCAATGACCCTAAAATTATTCAAAAGTGTATGCTTGTAATATTGTGTAGCAATTAACTCTGGCAGAAAGCATTTACAACTTTCATTTCTTCAAATGACTACATACATCTCTATTAAATACATAGTAGTTAAATAAATCAGTAAATCACCCTGACTCTAAGTATGAGACTTTATAACAACTTGGTGCAAAAAACAAAATGGTGGTCCATAGATAAGTTTTATTTTGATTTTCATATTTAATTCTTATTTTCTTGTTATTAAATTGACCTATGTGGGGCTTTACCTATAACCTTAGTGCTATCTGTTCAATTTTTCAACTTGAGCATGTGACAAAGTCCTTGGAGCTATCTGAAAATGTCTTCATAATGGCACATCCACTCATAGTGGAGAATAATTGCGGCTAATTTTTGTTAAATCTATCCATAAATGTAGGAGTTAAGGTCTAGGCATCTGTTTTATTTATCATCTTACGACAATTTTTTGTGCAAGTCAAAAACTTAGGTTTCATCTACAAAAGTAACGAAATATGGAAATTGCCATGCAATATCTGATAGGAATCGTCTTGTAAAGACAATGCCAATGAGATATTGCAAGGCAGAATCTAATAATGAATGAAAACACCAGATACGATTTGTGGTTTTGACTTACAATTATTTTTTTGCAAGAAGTTTAGTAAAACGGGCCCCAGACTAATTCAGACAGACTGAGGAACACACAAACACCAAATTGTTACTCTGAAATTACATGCTGTCTGCAAATATTTCAACACAAAAAGAGGATATTGAGCGAGTGTTTATGGAATACCAAATTTATCAAACGAGTCATCTATAAACAGATAAAAAGAGGATGACAAGTTTAATAAATTATGTATTTTATGAGCATAAATTTGATATCATATTTTCAACATGACCCTAAATTTTATGAAAAATCAACATTCTAGAAATTCAACATTGTAATTTTCTGCATAACTTATAATGTTTAAAATATATTATATCATATACATAATGACGTCATTTTTGTGGTTACAAAATAGTGTTGCTATTCACTCTGATCTGAATTGCATTTTCATTCCACTAGTGAAATAACACCTGTGTAAAATCAAAAATATTCAAGGCCATTATTTCACTCCCGGGACAAAGTGACATAATGGTCTTGAATATTTTTGATATTATACAGGTGTTATTACACTAGTAGAATTACTATGCAAATGAGCTCAGAGCGAATAGCAACCCTATTCTGGAATAAATATTTAAACACAATATAATATACCTCATGTAGTGGATAAGCCGCAGAGTAGTATTCATCTTTCAACATCTTTTTGATACCTGAAATATGGACATTATTTCTTGAATAGTATGCCATGGCTTTAGGATAGTCGACCCCTAATAGTTCCTCAACATTTCAGAAGTCTTGAGCTTTAACAGTGTAAACTAAGGTTTCCTAATGATTCCATTAAGAAACATTGTTTAACATTGTAAAAGATCATGCCTTTTGAAATGTTGCAGAACTATTACGGATCCACTACCTAAAGAGATGTCTCACCATAAGAAACACTCATGTTTACTATGTGTGTATTTCCTTTATTTATCATCTCTATCGTAGCACATCCCCATATGAGTGACACCCCCAGAAGACGGTAAGTTGTTACAGGGGATGGTGCAAGGATACATGCAAGCCTACTACTGAGATCTACCATGGTTCTTTAATTTATTCGTAGTAAAGCAACTTCTGAAGGGGCCTCCGTTTTAACATGTCATCCAAAAGACAATTGGTTTGTTAGAGTGCTAGCCCGGGAATCTATGACAGAAATCTATTACTTTCAAATCACTCACTAGATTATATCCAATGTTAAAGCTTTTTTAAACGTAGGGATAAACAGGACAAATCTGTATACCTCAAATAAATTGGAGAGCAAATATTTGATAGTACTTGCTTAAACTCTATATTGTTGGTACTCATTTGAAAAGTCTCCTCAAGATGATTCAAGCAAGTACCAACAACATGGGGTATTATCAAGAAATAACTCTAGACTGGCAATGTCTCTTCTTATCTGTAGCTCATTTGGAAAACTCTGACATTTCCACAACAGACTTTAAAGATGAGGCATTTTCATAACTTCAAATTTTTCAGCCCTAATATTTGAATCTAAAGATATTTGATTAAGGGAACAAAGATTTCACTTGATTGATATTAAATGAGTAGCATTGGTGACGTCGAATATTTTCACTCAACATTGTTTCGGGTAGCGCATTTTAACTGACATCATCGAATTTTCCCAGGTTTTCCTGCAATTTTCAAAATAGTTTGTCTATGTACATCCAAGGTGGATCCTTAAATTGATCAAGTAGTGTTCAGCCGAATGATCTGTACCTCTATCTAAACCTTTATGCCTCACATTATTACATACTAGTGTTGGGCAATCGGTTTTAAATTACAATCAATAATCGTTTTTTAGTCGAAAGAATCAATCAACTAATGATTGATTGAACAATCGACTTCTTAGAAATGAATACAGCACTCCAAGTATCATTCCTTTGAAGAATAGAATATGAAAGTTTAGATAAGTGTGAAACAGTTGTAACTGCCTATAAAAATATAGGCAGTTACATTTGTTTTATGCTGAGCAATCAAACTGAAGTCAGTTCCATAAAAAATATAATGGTTTTCATTTATGTGATAGGACTTGATTATTTGATTATGAAATTTCTTAGTTGATTATCACAATCAGAAGCTCAAACCAACTGATTATTGATTAACTCTTGTCATCCTGAATTAAAATCCTCTTTCAGAATTGCACTCATATCAAAGTACTGAAAGCCCTAAAATCCAAGGGTGTAGATAATCTTTCTTTTCAAAGATTAAATTCACTAACAACTCTACCTTGAAAAGGGACAAACAGGTGGTGTTGACTAAGAGCAAACAGAACATAAGTGCAGGCTGATATTTGCCAATACCTCCTGTCAAAACAGGAATATTCCAGGTTCAGCATGACAAGGGTCACAAGAGCCATGTCGGACATGGCCATCCCCTGCCATGAAAGCTTGATAGTAAACTGAAGCCTAATAGATTAAGGATTCTTTTGTACATTGAGTGATTGACCCCCTCCAAAATCTATATATTAAAATAACAAAGGGCAATAACTTCAAAATTAGGAAAGCAAGAGTTGTAGTTCTAATTCTTGTGCACTGCACTTCTGCTACATGAGATCTATCCATCCATATAGTTTCAAGTTGATAGCTAATTTACTTTGGAGATATGCACTGGACAAGTTTAGTGACGGAACCTTGGATCCACGGAATGACGGACACCATTACTATATCCCTTCGCCAAAAACGGCGGGGGATAAAAATCAATAAATCTGCCCATCACTATTACATACATACCAAAAGTTGATGCTTCAGTTTCATCTTCACCGAATGGTTTTCTCCTCAATATATAGTCAACAATTCTGCTTCTCTCTGCATTGGTAAAGAATAACTCTTTCTTCTCAGGAATATCAAATCTGTCGATTAAAGATTTATAATTACGTTTTTTTTTTCATTTTCACATTTTACTTTTACTTCACGAGTTGTTTCATTTAAAAATATCACCCCCTTTACTTTATCCTCTGTAACCTTCTTTAAACTGAATGATAAACTTTAACTTTGAGTTAAACAAGATGTATTCGTAAAACACTAATGCCCCTAAAACAGCATTATTTTTAGAAGCCTGACCTTGATAATTGACCTCGTCAGATGAGCTTGATCTCAAAGATGTGAATTCATGAGAGGCACCTTTATGCCAAATAAGAGCATTTTTACCTGAAAAGTGTGTAAGGTTTTTGTAAACTGTATAGTTTGCAGGTTAAGCTTTTGCAGACAGACAAACAAATTGACAAACAGACACCTCTTAAACAATATGGTCCAAATCTATCAAACTTTGAAAGTAGAAAGTGTTAAAAATAAACTTACAAATATTCTCTGTCCCTGGTATAGACAAGTGTTGGTACTTTCTCTATTTTTGGTAGAATGGTTCTATTAACTTGAAATGGACTTTTCACTGTATCACTGATACGCTTGATTGAGTTCCACAGTGTCGTGCTTACAGCTTTAACAGGGTTCTACAAAATAGAAAGCATGTTGATGACTCATTAATGCATTTTAAAGCATTTTTTTCTCTTTTATATATAACCATCCAGGCTTTAAATTTTGACATTATATTAGGCATCAGAAGAAAATTTTCATTACCATAGTCTATAAAATAATATATTCTTAATCAAAACAAAGATATTGTCCAGATATTTGGTGAAAGGTTCAAAGGAAATGAAGAGCTTTTGACATTCAAACACAAAGATTTATATATCTAAATATTAACAAAAATACATCAAAACTTTATCCAAATCGTGATTTTCTGTACTGTTTAATACAACTCTTTGGGTATTATTAGTAGGGGTTCATTTGGGGTATTTAGGTCTTAAGGCAGTGGACTGGTAATTATTCTTCAGCATTTTAGAACTTGTAATCTTTCACAATGTTTACCGAGGTTTCCTAATGAAATCATTAGGAAACCTTGGTCAACAATGTAAAAGTTTATGACTCTCCATACATTGTGGAGCTATTACAGGTCCACTACCTTAAGACAAACTACTGATGCATACAACTGATCCACAGCAACATGCTGTCATCAATGAATATCACAAGCTACGGGAAGTATTTTTATAACTACATGAAAGAAAATAGTTGACGAAAAAAATATATGATTTGTTTTAGGAATCGAAAAATATATAATTATAAATAAACATGTATGTATATTTACAAAAGTAATAATTATAAAAGTAATACTGAATATATATCAAATCATGGAATATCAAGGGGGCAGTGCAAAACTAATGCTAAACTTATGATTAAACAGTTTTGCACTAAAATCCTAGAATTATTACCCTATTATGGTACTATAAAAAGCCTTATCCCTGCAACAAACTCATATTGATTGATTGAATGGAGTTTTACACCTCTTTCAACAATTTTTCAGTTATATCGCAGCGGCTCCAGTACTACCATTACATCATTTCCTAGCCTCCAGCTACTATCTCACATAGGTCTACAATTATCAACCCATTGGTGAGAGACAAATAGTCGGAGAGAATGAGTGCCGCCATCAGGGAGCAAACCTGGGACCTCTAGATTGACAGTCCGATGCGCTACCAACTGCACTATAACAAACTTACAAATGGTCTTTATTTCACCATAGCCTTACCCTAAATAACTACAACAGTGTCTTTGATCTTAATGAGAGGTTTTTGATGTGAGAAAACTTCATAGTATAGATATCATAGGTTAAGGTAGTGGACTCATAAGATTTCCGCAACATTATGGAATTATAGATATTTCTCAATGTTAACAGAGGTTTCCAAATGATTTCATTTTGAAACCTTGGTTAACACTGTTAAAGATCATCACTTCCGAAATGTTGCAGAATTATTATCGGTCCACCACCTAAATTGCCAAAGAGTTGAAGGAATGTGGGGTGACAAAACCGAAGTGCTGGTTCTATGATTATTTGTTACATCTTGATCAAAGTCATGTTAAGTTTATTTTGTCATACACTGGTTTGATAGAGTGCACTTTCTGTGTTTGATTTTCTATCTACATATTTCACTATAAATGTGTGTACATGTTTTTTTTGTGTGTTTTTTTTTCAATGACCAACAGATACATTTGTATTTTTCGAAAGGTGAATGATTTAATATTTTTCCTAAATTACAGTATAAGGTTGGTAATGCATAGTAATTGCATTCAAAGTAATGTTACTGTTTTTCACCATTAGAGTTTTTGTTAATTCCCCAAACAGTAATACAGTTCCCATTTATTTGCAGTTTATAGGCCACAGAAACATTCATGGATTGCTTGCTCAATCCACCTATTTAGCAAGATATCTACATTTTTAAATTTCAAGATCATCCCTATGCTTTCAATCTACCAATTTACGGAACTATGCCACCAATTTTAAAACTAAAAGAACCTGTTAACATCTGCCATTGGGTTCTACAGTAATAAATAAATTACTGTTATTACAGCAACAGTCATTCATTTACTGCAATCACTACACACTACCCTCCCTGCAGAGAGGGGTTCATTTCAGGGAAATGTCATTCATAATGTGCACGGTGAGTTAAAAGACATTCTGGTGGGATGTAAAAATAAGTGGCTCATACTCAATCAACATCATTGACAATAACATGGAACCAATACATAAGTATTGGCACTAAACCCTTGTCATGCTGAATGAAAATCTTTGCAAAATAAATGTAAAATCAAAGTTCTAAAAGCACTGGAAGTTACCAAATGTGAGTATTGATTTCAGAAATGCATTGTTTTACACCTTTCTGGTTTAAAAATGAATTTCAGGTAGTAAGAACTAAGATTAGACTGCACATATGTATCAAGTTTGGGCAATATTGAAGATTGATTTGATATTATTGTCAATGATATTGTGCACAGGCCACTTAAAATAGAGTTTACTATCTAGATTGTTGGATAAAAGAAATACATCACAATACCCTTTCGTCCTGCATGCGTCTATACTTCTACAATACAACATAAAGCAGGCATTGATGATTAATACCTAACAAGTTATTTGGAACAAAGTAAAAGAGGTATGTTCATGCTGAAAATAAGCTAAAAGGTAAGTTAGAACTTACTTGGTTGGAAAGAGATTAAGAGATAAGTGCACCGCCTATAGGTGCCTTACCACGCTCGGCTAATGTGTGCTGATAACACTAAGTTGAAAAGGGGAATATTTCCAATAAAATGCATCTTAAGTTATCCACCTCGATAGTACACATTCCTATTTTGATAGTGATCATGTGTGCCAAGTTTTGAGTGAATGCCTTCAATAGAACAAGAGATATCACAAAATGTCAAGTTTTTGCATGACGACAATGGCGACGACACAGCCAAGGCTATAGCTATACCTCGTTTTTTCTCCGAAAACAGTGGAGCTAAAATTTAAGAGACCTTACAAGTTACATAATATATTCATCAAAAGTCAAAGATTCAAGTATACTGTACAATACCTAAAAGTAAGAGATATCTAATATATTATCTAATTCATTAAACTTAAAAGCTGAAAAATATCTTTTTTTGATTGATTGGATAGATACCTGTCTGTTTTCTATGTCATAATTAACATACACATAACATATCTTTTTGCATCAAACACCATTCCGAATAAAATTTTTATGTATAAACTTTTCCTCACCTTACTACCTTAAAAAATGTCAAGTCTTTGCCAAAGGTCTACGTTTTTCTCTTTCATGAAGATGTACATGCAGACAGCTAAAATCATAATTATTACCAACAACAAAACCTTGACATAAGTTTGGTAACTCCTTTTATATAAAAAGTCTAAGAGCTCTGTAAGAACTAGGCATTTGCTTATAATTTAAAAGGTGCAGAACGTTCCCATTGTCAAATGAGCAATCAAAATAGAGATTCTGATATAGTAAGCCTCAAGTGTAACAAAGCAAAGTGGTTTAATACTTTTAGCATTATTCTGTTCCACAAATTCTTTGCCAGAAGAATATGTTTTTTTCTTCTATCTCTAAACAATCACTGATCATTATCTGATATGGAATTCAAGAATACAAGTACTAACTTGTGACAAAAAAGACAAAAAAGACAACTGTCAGAATCATTAGTATGCTGGGAGATCAAACACCATGGGCTTCTAACACAAGATCTTTTTAAGCCAGGCACAACATTTTGGCGCAAAAAGGGCCCTTATTCACCAAAGAAATTATTCATTTTCTTGTTTTCAATTCCAGATATCAATTTATTTAGATCTGCCCTCATTTAGATATTCCTTTAGAATATACTGGCATGAATGCGAGTACCAAAAGGACACTTTATTTTATTTAGAACTAAATTCTCTTTGATAACAGAATAAACAATTTTACAACAAAATATTGTGTAAAGAAAAGTATATTAATTTTAGCCTCTGCATGAACAGCCGTAACAATTACTTAGTGCATTTGAAACATTCTACAAGCTGATTGGCGTCTCAACCTTGCACGTGAAAATGTCACACACAGGCTAATATTATAATTCATCCAAATGGACAAGACTCTCCGCTCATTAATCAGATTAATCAGTTTACGACATCTGTCATTTCCGTAAATAAGGGCCTATAAAACAGACAAAACACAACTGAACCTAGACAACAGGGATCGTATCTGATAACATTATCACCCACCAGTGTCACCATACATTTCTCACAAACTGTGAGGTCAGCTCGGCTCTTTGTTAACAGATTCTGTATGGGTTTGAATAATAAACAAAAATTAAGTTCTTACAAGATATGACTTATGCCTGAAAAATGTAACTTGAAAACTATAACAGGTCCCTATCCCTTTATAAATATAAGGGTCAAATACAGTTTAAAAGGTATGAAAATTGACAATGAAAATATGTATCTTTTTACCAACAAATGACTCCATGGATCTATAACTATTTTATTTATATAAAAAAAGCTTTATAAATGTCTCCATTAACTTGCCTTAGTTTTACAACCCGATTCCCACATCAGTAATAATTAAAAAGCAATTGGTTAATCTCCTATTTTGCTTTGTGCTAGCATTTTTTTCTAATTTTCACAAGATTTTTCTGTGCTCAATTATTCAAGAGTCCCACTAGAAGAATTCAGTGTGGGTGGAATTATTGTGAACTCCAGACTTAATCATCTTCAACCAAAAACCAGATGATTGAATCTTAGATGAGTCCAAATTAAAAGAATATACAGCCATCATCTTCTATTTAATGAAATGTTATAAAAATCTTTGTTTTTTGGGACAAGAAAATAATTTGGATAATAAAGAAATACTTATAACAAGAAATTTCTTCATTTTCAACACAGTATGGGATTGGGAATATATATATTTAAAGTTAAGTTTAAGCCAATTTTCAATTAAATGACAAATAAAGCAGAACAAACATGAACAATGCTTTAATTACAACATAGAGTGATATAAAAATGCAGTGTCATTTCCTTAATTAAGCAAAAGTGGTATCCCTCTATAGAAGATGAATATCATCAGAATTCAAATTTACAGGTATGTTGAAAAAGTGAGCCTAAAATGCAGCCGTCATTATCAGTGATGCCAACTTTTCTGCATATCCAACTTTTATATCAGACATTCAGACTTCAAACAGACAATAGATCTGTATCTTATAGACAACATTGAGGGGTCAATGCAAAGCTAATTTCAGTGCATATATACTTATAGCCACTTATAATAGTCTTGCACTACCCCCTTAAAATTTTTCACTAAAGATTATTAAAAAGACTTTTCATAATGGCACTATCAACTATAGAAGGGAATATTTTATAAAAGAGTGCCGTGCAGAATTTACTTAGACCCTCATAATTGAATTGATGGTTGAATATTTTACCAGTGTAACTAAGCAACGCTCATATAATGTAAGATCCTCTCTTTTCTTTTTAAGAAGTAGCTGCGTAAGAAAAATATAGATATTTGGTAACAAACCAAGATAAATTACAAGAATTATATTTTTTTCTTTTTATGCCGAAGTGAATAAGGATACCTACAGGTGCCTGAAACTCGGCTGCTGATTTCTGGGTAATGGACAACAATTAATTGTGCTAAAGTTACTAAATACGCCAACAATGGAAAATTTTCACCGAAGGCCTTGTTTTCGAGTGACACAGCATAGTATCATAATATCCAGATAATATGAGCATGGCAACATGATGGAGAACATTCATGTTTCATGCAAATCAGTCTATAATTGAAAGAGGAGTTATGTTAACTAGAAAGGAGAGTAGGGACAGATGGATGGGACAGACAGAATTTTTTATTTGTTTGAATCGCGTTTTGCATGGTTTTCAACAATCTTTCAGTTATATCACAGTGGCTGGAGCACCTTACAATGGATTCCTGGTAATTCTCACATCAGTACTACCATTACAATCCTTTCCTAGCCTCCAGCTGCTAAATACTTCTCAACCCATTAGTGGTGGACAGACAGAAGTACAGACAGACAATATGACCCCAATATATGACCACCTCTGTCGGTAATTGAAGGAGTGATTATAGTCTTGACAAATCAGACAAACTGACTGATGGACAGATGCAATAACACATCCATGTTGAGCTGTCATTGTAACAGCTATGTTTTGTACACTGCACATCGATGGCTCAGGGTGAAACAGTTGTAACTGCCTATATGTTTATAAGCAGTTACAACTGTTTCCCACTGAGCCATCGACATGAGCTCCACAATAACGCAGTCAGTTACCTACTAGCACCTCAATACTATGAATTGCCTTTTTGAAAGACAGATGCACTAACACACCCACGTCGAGCTGTCATTGTAACAACTATGTCTTGTACACTGCATATGAGCTAAACAAAAACGCAGTAAGTTACCTACTAGCACCTCAATACTTTGAATTGCAAACATACAAACTAAGTTTAAAATGAATGTCTTAAGTAGTACCAGAAATAGCACAAAATGTTAAATTTCCATACAAAGGAATCCTAACTGACATAGACAGTGACAAGGCCATGAAAACAGCTAAGCTGAAAAATTTCTTGCAACAAATACAGTAAACTCTTGTTAATTTAATATACATCCCATATAAAAAGCAAATTTCATTGTCCCAACAATTTTTTTTTTTCATCAGAATGAACAATGTTCAGTAATAATAACTCACTTTATTTTTTTCAAGAGCCCAAGAGCAAGGCTAATGGGTAGAATAATCATTTGATGGCTAAGCGCAAAACAGTTGAGACTCCCTATAAACATAGAGGGAGTTACAACAGTTTTGCACTATTAGCCATCAAATTATCCTGAGCTTACTGTATGAATGTCAGCTGTTTAAAATATAAGTACATGCAATATTTTACTACTTATATAGAATATGCACCATAATACCTGCCTACCATTTCAAGACAACAAACCAATAGCATAGCATCAAACAGTTGTAACTGCTCATATAGATTTGTAGGCAGTAAGAACTGTTTCTTTGCACTGAGCCATCAATTGAACTATCATTTGCTAAGCAACAGATCAAACTTCGCGTTCTATGAATTATTGAAAAGAACAATTTGATAGATTTTTGCTACACATTTGTAAATTACCCTATACATTGCATGAAAACTTCCAACAGACTTCTTCATGGAATTTGTTTGCTTGTTGTTTTTATCAATTTGATTTATTTCCAGCTAAATTTAGCATTTAAGAAAATGCAATCAATTTGTAGTATAAAATTGTGTTGTCTGCTGTTCCCGAAATATTCCTGCTTTGGATGGAGGTATGGACAAACATCAGCCTGCACATTTGTGCAGTCTGATCTTAGTCCATACAACCTGATTTTCCTTTTGAAACCAGAAAAGTTTCAGAAATTATATTTTCAAAACCAAATGCTGACTCACAATTAGGAAATATAGAGCTTTCAGTACATTGATTTATATATAATTTTGCCAAGGTTTTTTATTCAGCATGACATGGGTTAATGAATAAGTATGTCAGCCATAAAAGCTCAGATCAGCCAGTATACACACATCAATGCTCCGATCTTAATGGCACACTGTGCAGCTGCTTGTCCTATCTATTGCCTGGCACAGTGTCTTACAGTGTCACAAAATTAATGGGCTAAAATCTTAAATTTCATTCCTGCAAGATTACACTGGTACATTTGTGTGTTAAAATATAATGCTATATAATTTGTATAACCAACATACTGGTAATTGATTATCAGTAAAATCTCAAATTCTCTATGAAATGTCTTTATTCAATCTATATTAATGGGCAAGCTTTCAAAGGCCAAAGCTTATGTTTTTCATTGTTTAAGCAAACTAACTACCTTTAAATCATATTGTTTTGAATATCTTCAATTGATTAGCATCAGTGTCATAACATTCTATACATAAAAGAATGTGGCAAAAGCAATGTTCATCAGAACTGTACTGCCAGACCTTCACATTAATTTAACCCTTGTCATACCCAACCCGCAATATTCCTGCTTTTGCAGGAGCTATAGACAAACATCAGCCTGCACATATGTGCAGTCTGTTGTTAGTCTACACCACATATTTCTCACTTTCAATCCAGAATAGTCAATAGATTTAGTTTCAAATAAAAATTTACCTACATTTGGGACCTTCAGTGCTCTTTGCCCTTTGATTTTGATGAAAATTTAAAGCCAAAATTTATTCAGCATGACAAGGGTATTGGACTTGTAATAGTTCCACAATGTTTCAGAAATAATGAACTTTGACAGTGTTAACCAAGGTTTCCTAATGATTTAGAAGTGGACCTGTAATAGCTCAGCAATGTTTTGGGATTCATTAATTTTAACATTGTTGACCTAGGTTTCCTTATGATTTCATTAGGAAACCTCCGTCAACATTGTGAAAGATCATAAGTTCATTGTGGTTGAACTATTGTGGGTTCACTACCTCAAACATAAATAGAGATTTTACAGTTGGTAAATATTCTAATTAAGTTACCACTACCAGTATATGACATTATAACCTATCAAGCTACCACAAATATTTTGGTTAGGTTTTGCAGGTAGACTCACAGTAAAACAGAATGAATGACAGACAGACAACGGTCAAACTATATATGCCCAGGTATAATGTCCAAATATTTTGATGAAATTGGATGGAAATATATTTATTCTACAAACTAGAAAGCCATGAATGGCTTGAGTCGCTCCACAGGCTTGAAGTTGTTGTAATAGCAAATCTAGGTTTTGACTTGATTTTTAGATATTTTGGGTTCTACTGAAGTTGAAATGATTTTCAAAGTTTC
Organism: Fragum whitleyi; assembly: GCA_948146395.1. Taxonomy (NCBI): domain Eukaryota; kingdom Metazoa; phylum Mollusca; class Bivalvia; order Cardiida; family Cardiidae; genus Fragum; species Fragum whitleyi. Next base: position 50,518,181 of record OX411546.1, read on the forward strand.
AACTAAATAACATATAGAAAAATGAAATCCACCCATGAAATATATATTTTTCATTGTATCACAATAATTTTTTGTTGACTGATAAAGGGTCAACAAATGATCATTCATGTAAAATTTGCTTGATTTCTATCAGTTACATTCTGAGAAAATGAATTTCAAAGTTTCCACAATATAACATATAGAGAAATGACCTCCGCCCATAAGATACATATTTTTCATCTGATCACAATAATTTTTGGTAGACTGATTAAAGGTCACCCAAGGACTATTCATGTAAAATTTGGTTGATATCTATCAGTTAGATTCGGAGAAAATGATTTTCAAAGTTTCCACTATATAACATATAGAGAAATGACCTCCGCCCATAAAATACATATTTTTCATCCGATCACAATAATTTTTGGTAGACTGATAAAGGGTCTCTCAAGGATCATTCATGTAAAATTTATTTGGTTTCCATCAATTAGAACCTGAGAAAAGACACTTTTTACCATATTTGGAAATTAGCCACGCCCATTAAATCCATGTTTTTCATTGGATCAAAATTCCTTGAACAACTTTGAAAGAGGGTCACCCAAGGATCATTCCTGTGAAGTTTGGTTGAAATTCATCCAGTAGTTTCTGAGGAGAAGATTTTTAAAGAAAAAGTTAATGACCGGACACACGGACGGACACAACGCCATGACAATAGCCCCAGTGGCTTTCAGCCAGTGGAACTATAAATTGTTTTTCCCATTTATATGACGTATATGATTACTAATCAAATTCACATGAAAAACTGGCCATAATCCATATTTCGGTAAATTGTTTGAAAGCTGTGCATTATGAAGCCAACTAAGAAGCACTACAAACTAGCAGTTTATGAGTGGCTGTTATAAAATTTGGGATCTAGTAAAACAATGCAAAATATTGCAAGTTACTGGTTTTATAAAATACAGTCTTGCATGTTTTCATGTCTAATTTAAAGTTTTATAAATGCAAGAACTCTGACAGCAACTGGGATAAGCATCTAAGCTTGATGTGATTATTGCTTGGGTAAGCTAGCCAGGGATTATTTGCAGCTAAATTAAAGCATATACCCTAAAGAAATCTAAAAATTAAAGTAAATCCATAGAATTGCATCAGCCCCAAAAATCCAATCACAACAAAACTGATTAACTTTTCACAAAACAAGACAACAAAGTTGAAGGGATGGAAACTGTTCAAGACTTTCATCAGAGACCTTGACTTTCTGTTGGTAATGAAGACAATGATACATAGCCCATAAGTATGATGAGACTAGAATGGAGAAGATTTTAATGAAGTAAAGAAATTAATAAGACCATGGAATAGAAGAAATAAATCGGAACAGCAAAACGATACCTATTAATGAGCCATAACTTCATAGAGCTTTCAGAATCAGGTACAATGCCAAAACAATTTTGAACCATGAGACCAAAATACAAAAAACTATTACCCCTCCCAGGACCTTTTTCATTGTCAATGTTAAGTTATAATATGTCCTACGTGGAAGGTGTGAAATAACCCCTTTGAATGAATTTGTATATATACAAAAGTGTTATTACAGTAGAGGAATAACTTGTCAAATGAGCTAAGAACCTATAGAAATGTTATATATCCATTGTGAAAATGACTTAAAAATGCATATGCTGATGTCATTTTGCAAACAGTGTTATATGATTTGCAGAATAATTTGAATCAATGTATTTCTGGAATTTTCTTGATTCATTGCAAAAATTCAGGTCATCTAATAAATAGAATATCAAATTTGTGCTCATAAAATACTGCATTTATTAAACATGTCATCTAAACAGGTTTATACCCTGCAAAGCCTCGTTTTTAATTGTTTACACATGACTCATTTAAGGTGGGACGTTACAGTTTTGGGGAGACAACTCGCCTAGAAAAAATTGCCAGGGGGGCCTTGTTAAAATCAACTTTATATGAAGTTGCGCGTGCACAGTGGAAGGCCTTTTTTTAAAACAATCGTAATTTTGTCAACCTACACGCAGGATTGTCCTGAATTCAAAATAAAAACGTTCGCGAAACATTTCAGAAACATACGACTGCAAAGAAAAGTTCACATTCTAAACGTTTGCAAATGTTTTTTTGCATCCTGAACTGCAGGGTTTGGCAATTATTTCGAGGGACAAAGTGAAATCCGGTCATGCGTTCAGAATAACGAATCACAAACGATCATCCGAAAAATGGTAGTCTGCATTACCGTGTAAAGTATATCTAATGAGTGTTTCATACTTGTGCTTCGCTATTTCAACGAAGTACGGGTGATGGTAATAGACCTATCACAAGCCATGCATCCAGGATGACTAAACGGAGCAAACATTTTTGCTATTTATACCCTGCATTGCTCGCATGTGCATGAGCTAGACGTTTACTTCGCTTTGTTGTCCTGAACGCAGGGCTGTCACGTTCTCTTCATCACCGAAAGGGAATGTTTGAGTTCGGGTCATATCGTTGTAAGTATAAAACTATCATATAATGGATGCTTATAAAAGGTAGTCATCTTTCAGTTATTTGAACATTGCTTGAAAAGGAGAAAAAATGTGCTTTTTTATTTACGACTTCGGTAAAAACTGACACGGGATGACGAATCATATCCCAAAATAATAAGATTTTGCCACTTGGATGCGATTTCTCTCCTTTTCAGTTTACTTTTCTGCACTGTTAACTGTCTGTTCGTTTATCACTATTCTTTTTACAAATTTTCAAAATGATATGTTACTTTTGCCTATAAAGATCCCATTAATTACGTATGTTACACGTTGTTAAAACGGAAAAGGCGACAACGTAGAAAAAGGACAATTTCAACCTTTAAAAAATTCATTTCTTCTCTCTAAATTTTCATCTTTATTTGATTCCGTTTATGTGTGTTTGTAAGAGTGAAAACGATAATTTGATAACAATTATTAATATTCCATCAATAGCTTTGCCAACATTGAATATTTCAATAAGCAATGATTTCAAAAAGCTTTCGTATTATTCGAAGAGCGTATGTATTCGAGAGTGTCTGCGTCTGCTCCTTGATCAAGAAGTCCCGAGATCGGGTATAAATACTGGCGATTGTCCTCTTTCCTTTAATTGGCCCGAGACTGTTGAATTCTTCTGTAATCCACAGAATCAAGAGGGATCAATGTAAAATTTAGGAAATTGTTTCCAAACCATTGTAAAATAAATTAGGTTAAAATTATCAACATAATCTGTATTCTAAAATCTTTAAAATCAATCGAAAGTCATGTTTTCTTTCTTTTTTGTTTCAATCGAGTAATAAACCATCTTTTCTTCCGTGACAACTGAAATGACATATTATTTCTATATGTAATTGCCTCATATAGAAAATGAGTTCATGGAGGAAAACCTCGGGTTTTGATCAGGATAATGGCTGTGCCTTTGGCAGATCCAGAGGGATTCGGGTGTTCAGTCTTTCACTGGGTAATTCGGCAAAACTTTGGTAATGATGTGAAATGACTACCCCTCCCCCCTTAATTGTAGTTTAAACCCCGTTACAGAAATCCTATAACTGCCAAAGGCGTTACCAATTGTATCAAAATTACATATGGTTTTTATTGTTGATTGGGAAATCAGGGGACGTAACAATGCCTGGACAAAATCAAATTAGAGTAGTAAATTATGGGGGGTACTGTATTTCAAACTTATGAAATTGACTAAAAGTGCCTGGATACATATACTTTTCTTTATTAATTTCAGTTGAAGGATAGTTGGTCTAATTTTCTATTGACATATTTCGAGTTTATTTAATATAAGTGTTTGCTTTTTTGCCTTCAAAAAAAATATTCACTTTTTATCTTTGAGGAGCATTTAAAGCAAAATGTCCACTTGTAACTTGTTTATGCCCTTACTAGAAAGGTTATTATATTTTTATGTTTTCCATATCTATGGCTATAAATATACGTTAATTTAGCTCACCAACATTGTGATTGGTCTGTGTAATAAACAGTTTTCTTTGATATTTTCGAAAACATAGCCACCTAAATAAAATGTAAATATTTTCAAAATATGCGTGGAAAGCTATGTTGATATTTTAAATATATCTGTGCATATGAATGCTCTAAAACATACATCTGTTTCGCGGATACCTGGAAATCCTCCGAAACTGTAACGGCCCTCCTTAATAAATCTGGTATTAAATGACCACTCATTCAATATCTTCACATTATTTCATGCTTTAGTCTTAAGTTGATGATACACATGTATAACATTTACTTTAAAATGCACATTGAAGCATTTTGAGGGTATATTTTTTCATACAAGGGGAAAGAATCCTAGCAATCCCTTTATATTACACTTACCATGTCAACAGTGGCCTGCAAAATTTCATGGTTATCACATCAAATTGGATTTTAGTTGTGCAAAGTCTAATACGTTTGATTAAAGTCTGTTTCATACCTCAATGAAAAAATAAAGTAATTTACAAGATAAGTTAATTTTGTATGCTTATACACAAAGTGGTATTGTAAGAAAACTGCACTTTCCAAATTGTCCAATCAAAATTTTAATATTTGATATAAATCTAAAATAGAATTAATGGAATATTTCTTATTTTCAGTGAGGTATGAAACTCAAAACCTCGAAAAGTTTCTGAAAATATCTTCTAATTATTTTTACAGATATTTGTAGATGCATGTACAAGATCAAATCTCTGATAAGGCTTGTTTGTAGAAAAAAGGAAATTTTGAATCACATTACAATTGTTACATGGCAAAGTAAATAATCAGAATAAAATTGTTTAGTGATGAGAAACAATAATTGATTTCTACAAGCATTTTTCACTTTCATTTCTTTAACATCTTATCACAAGATGTTTACTTTAAAGGTTGTATAAAAGTTAAACCTTGTAGAAATTTGATCAGGCTAAAAGTAAATTATTTACATAAAAGCAAAAAATATAAAATGTTATCATAAGCTACAAAATTCGAATAACTATCAATCTGTATACATGTAAAGCTAATATCAATATTCAAATTTAAGTGATTGATAATTTGCCAAGAGTAGCCATAAAGAAATTATTCAATCTAACTATTCAAGCAAATCCCCAAAAATATCACATTAAAAGAAGTTAAGTATACGCGAGTGACCAGCTATCCTGTTTTTAAAAACATTGAGTTGAAAAAGCATATGTGACCAGTCACACGAAAGGGGACCATCTGGCTAGTGTGTAAAGTGTCGACACCACTCAGACTGCGCGGACTGCGCAGGCTGACTAGGGTCGAAACCTTTTGCACTGAGCTGATTTTCTGAATTTAGAATGATCAATCTACCTTCCTGTGAAAGAATTTTCGAATTGTGTACCCCAGGTTCGCCTGTACTAGAACCAATCTCTTTATCTAATATTTCTTTACAGAATTCCCAGATGGTCCCTTTTTCGCGTGACAGGTCACATATGATTAAATGAATTTGCACAGAAGATGGCGGAATTAAGGATTTAAAGCAGTGCTATTGAAAATGTCTAAATCTGTATAGGCAAAGCTTCAGATAGAAGGGGTTTTTAGGTTTCCAAATTTAAATTTTTTAGCCTGTGTGTGACATTTCCAACAATTTCACGGGTGCGTGATGGAAGAACATTGAGTAGCCTCGGCACTCACGCAGTGCATTAAAATTTATTTTAGGTTTTGAATAAAAATTTTAGGTCCATATTAAGCTATTGAGCGCTATCTTAAGAGTCTGATCAGACTGTGTGGCCACAGACACTGTTCCAAATCACCGCTGCGCACATGTGAAATTGTTGGAAATGTCATGCCGTGGCTCATTTCATTATTTCTGTTTTAAACCCTATGTTGTTGGTACTCATTTGAAACATCTTGCAGAGACGATTCAAGTGAGTACTCACAACAAAGGGTTTAATTTGGAAATAAAGATTTTAGACTGGTTTTACCCCTCTTATCTGGACCCCTGATTGACACTTACAATAGTTTCCACTGACCCATCCAAATGCTTCACCATCATTCTTATTACGAATTTTGAAAATCAATTCATCAAATTCAGACAAAAGTTATGTGTGTGTGTACCAGAATGCATTGAGTTTGATGACTGCCTATGTTTCTTTGGGCGACTTATAACATTTTCTGAGGATGCTGGATCAAACTTGATTTTGTCACTTAAGAAGAAGAAAAGTATATTTACAGATATAAATAAATATTGTTATAAATTAAGCATTGCTTCTATCAAAGTAGCTTGTTTTGAAAATAATTTATGCAAGCTTACATAATAAAGAGACCTGAGATAGTTATACCCAAAAAGCAATGACTATATCCTCTTCATTCAGGATATGAGCCTTTTTGTGACAATTCCAATAATTTCTCATGAGCGTGTGACACAACCATTCAGCAACCTTGACAACCACACAATGTGATGAGACTATTCACTGACTTTCTGAAGAATGGTAAAGACCTTATTTATCTACATTAGGCAAAGCAAAGTCTCTGGTCAGACTAAGCGTCTGCACAGGCTGGCCAGAAGCTTTGCTTTGCACATGTGTGAAATTGTTGGAAATGTCACACACAGGCTCATATATAATTTCACCTTATAAATCCTTTATATCATGTCCTGAAGCATCTAATATGTTTTGTGAATCACTATAAGAACTCATTTCCCTAAGAACCATGCAACAATGACATGTTCTTTTTTTTCCAGAAGGTTTCATGCACAAGGTGTAACATAAAAACCCTCTAGCAGACATCTAAATAACTCAGCAAAAACAGTTGTAACAGCCTATATGATTATAGACAGTTACAACTGTTTTGTGCTGAGCTATAGGTATGCTTTATTGCTGTAACATTTCAGAGTCTGTAACATAGTTCCCAGGGGTGTGAATTCAGCACAATATTGGTGTGAAAAAGCTATTATTACACCACTACACCCACGTTTGACCAACGGTGAAAAATAAAAGTTGACAAATCCCCTTGTCTCACTCACCTCCCATTTTGAGTATTTCTTCTGTATCTTTTGAGCAACCAAGGTCTGAAACATATGTAGTGAATTATAGTAAGATTCATATTCCAACTAATCAAGAATGAATTTCTGGTAAAACTTTGAATTAAATCTTTATTGATTTAATTAGGATTAACACAACTTTCACTGTTATTTCAGAATCATCATGGTAGTTCGAGCATCTTGTATCCGTGCAAGCAAACTAGATTACGGCCTACAAGTGTCAGATGCTTGCCAGTTGGAATGTGGATGAAAAATCTTAGTTAAAAAAGTCCTTGCCATTATTTGAACCTGTTTCTCACTTTCAAACTAGAATTGTCAATAAATTTAGTTTTTCAAATAAAAATTGACCTACAGTTGGTACTTTCAGTGCTTTTAGCCCTTTGATTTCGATGAAAATTTTCAGCCAAAATTTATTTAGCATGACAAGAGTTAAGATTAGACAATGTGCTAAATTTTTGTTGATTTCATCATATTTAAGAATAATTTCCTCTTATGATATGATATTTCTGATACAAACCTCCTTCATAGGCATTTTCATTTTTAATATTTCAGCATATCTAGTCAAGACCTCCCAGGGGGCGTGGACCTTAATGTAGTGGACTTCATCATCAGACTGAAAAACACAAGTTAAGCTTTACAATGCTAAATAAAAGTGTTGAAAAGACCCGTATTACTAATAATTGTGAGAAGGTGCAATTCCTTTGTTAAACTTCTCTGGTTTCAATAGGAAAATTAGGCAGTAAAGCTTAAGATCAGACTGCACATTGGAGCAGACTTATCTTTGTCTATACCTACTGCAAAAGATGGAATATTCAGTTTCAGTATGCAGGGGAGTCTGGAAGTCCGAGACTCTTAGTTTACCCCTTAGGACTCCTTCCATTTGCAAGTAAGGAGTCCCATGGACTTCGAGGATCATTCTATGAGAATATTTTGAAAAACAACCCTTTCAACCCTTGCCAGTACTATAAATTTTTTCACTACAGAAGTTGTTGAAGAAAACATTTTCTGGCATCCCATAGTATTTTGAAAAAAAAAAAATCTTCAGGAGAACATTCTGGAAAAAAAGAAATTGCTTATAACAAGCAATTTCTTCTTTTCCACAATGTGCTCCTATTATGAAAATTTGGACTCTATTCTTTGAGCTTGGACTCCTTGATTTCTTGTGTAAGGAGTTAATGTCGACCCCTGGCATGACAAGGGTTTACTAAATATGTTCCATGATCGTGACTTAATCTTTCTCGTGATGTTCATAGCATTTGCAGACAGTGTAGGCAAAGATAATTCTGCCCAGACACACAGACTCGCTTTCAAAAAGGAACATTCCTTTGAAGTTTGGTTGAAATTCATTCAGTTGTTTCTGGGGCGAAGATTTTTAAAGATTTTCTTTCACCTGGGCACACAGACAGACAGATGGATGGACAACAGATACTGTGCCATGACATTAGCCCCAGAAGCTTTCTGTCAGTGAGTTAAACTTGGGAGTTTATTCCAACAAAATTCAAGACAAAAATGGTTAAAACACAGCAAGAACTTTCACAGTAATAACACTTGTTGCCCATGAGAAAGTTAAACAGTAGCAGATTCTTTGGACAAGAAAATTTAACTGTTTAAAACTGGTAGAAACATGTAGATACATTTGATATTTTTGGTATAAATTTGTAGAGAGAGCGATTTTCATCAATAATAATTGTCAGGGAGACAAAATCTTTTAGTATTTGGGTTTTGAAAATTATGTTTTACCAAGCTTAAGTTTGTAATCAATTAAATGATAATGTTTGAATACATCAAAAGAAACATTGAACAAAAGATGGAATTTTTGCCTCTAGGAATGCTGAAATTCAAAACAAGATACTTCTTTGAATAGGACAAAAGTCTTGCAATTATAACTTAATTCTGTTTTTACTCTTGTCTGTTGAGATACGAGATCAATTCATCAGATCTAAATAATTGAAACAAGAGGACCATGATGGTCCTAGATCGCTCACCTGAGTCTCTTTGACCTTAATTCATATCAATTAAATAGTTTATGCAACATACCAAAATATGAAGGCTCTCTGCCTTCTGGTTTCAAAGAAGAAGATTTTTTAAAGATTTTTGCTCTTTGATTCTATGTAAAAAGGGTTTTGCCCAGGTGGAGCCCAAATATGACCCCAGGGTCTTGATATGAACAACTTTGAGGTCCACTAGATGATGCTACATACTAAATATGAGAGCTGTCTGCATTCTGGTTTCAGAGAAGATTTTTGAAGATTTTTGCTCTTTGATTCTGTGTAAAAAAGGAATTAGCCCGGGTGGAGCCAAAATGTAACCCCACGGTCTCAATATGAACAAACTTGGTATAGGTCTACTACATTATGCTACATACTAAATACGAAGGCTTTCTTCCTTCTAGTTTCAAAGAAAAAGATTTTCAAAATTTTCCTGTTTTTACCCCTTGTGCCCAGGTGAGCTAAAAAGGGTTGTGTCAGGGTGGAGCCCAAATATGACCTGAGGGTCTTGATATGAACAACTTTGATAGAGGTCTATTAGATGATGCTACATATAAAATATGAGCCCTGTCTGCGTTCTGGTTTCAAGAAGAAGATTTTTGAAGATTTCGCTCCTTGATTCTATGTAAAAAGGGATTAGCCCGGTTGGAGCCCAATTGTGTCCCCAGGGTCTGAATATGAACAAACTTTGTAGAGGTCTACTACATTCTGCTATATACTAAATATGAAAGCTGTATGCCCCCTGGTTTCAGAGAAGAAGACTTTTTGAAATTTTCCTATTTTTAGGTGAGCTAAAAAGGGTTGGGCCTGGGTGGTGCCTAAATATAACCCCAGGGTCTTGAAATAAACAAACTTGGTACAGGTCCACTAGATGATGCTACCTACCAAATTTGAAAGCTGTCTGCCTTCTACTTTCAGAGAAGAAGATTTTTAAAGATTTTCGCTCTTTGATTCTATGTAGTAAGGGTTGTGCCCGGGTGGAGCCAAAATATGATCTCAGGGTCTTGATATAAACAAACTTGGTAGAGGCCCACTAGATGATGCTACATACCAAATATGAGAGCTGTCTGTATTCTGGTTTCAGAGAAGAAGATTTTCCTATTTTCACCCTTTTTGTTAAGGGTAAAGGGAGAGTTAAGGGTGGATTTCATTTATTTGAACAACTTTGGTTGAGCTTGACCCAAGGAACATCCCTGTCAATTTTCATCAAGATTGGCCCAGCAGTTTAGGAGGAGAAGATGTTTAAAGAAATTGTAGACGACCCACAATGGGCCACAGACATTGTACGATCACAATAGCTCGACTTGAGCACTTCATCCTCAGGTGAGCTAAAAAGAAGGATTATTCATGAACTTTGCAGTAAAACAACAATGCTGTATGGTTGATAAAAGCCGTACCAAGTCAGGTTCTAGTTTGAGTCCTTCTCTTTCCAAGTTCTTTTCAAACATCTCTCTGGCTTTCCTCGCTTTTTCTGTCTTTTCATCTTCCTTCTCTGGAACTTCCCAAGCCAAAACATAGTCTATACGCCTCTCTTTGTCATCGAAAAACAAATTTCTTCCCTGAAAAATAAAGTTCTTAAATAAACTATGAGTCATTTGACAACAACAAATATATTTCTATAAATATGTATATAAATATACAAATATATTATTAATTTCTAAGTGTCAATACACTTAGGCAGCCAAAGGCAGCCAGCTCAGTTCGCCTCATGTTCTGTAAAGTAACTGAGAACAGAACCAATCTCAAGTATGCAGCTGACAGTCACCTGTAATTTCCTTGATTTCACCTATAATGTATACAACCTTTTTTAAGCTAGACAAGGGTTAATTGATAAAGGGTTAAAAAGCTATCAATTGATTAACTCCTACTTGATCCAATTCAATCTCTTATACTTGACCCGATCTCAAATTGTGTCACCAAAATTAGTATGATAGATAAAATATTTCATAACAATAGTCATCATTTCTTCATTCATACATTAGTTTATCCAGGTTAGCTATGCTAGTAAGGCTTACAATTGTATGAGTTGTGAGTTTGAACCCCAGCTACACTAGCTATAATTGTCTATATTAGCAAAAGGCAGTAGACTGTAATAGTTCCGCAATGTTTCTTAAGTAATGATCTTTAACAGTGTTAACTGAGGTCTCCTAATGTTATTGTTGAAAAGATCACCAACAGGCTCAAAACTAGAACTGTCGCAGAGCGGACTTATACCCCCCACAAACACTTTGTCAGAATGCAAGTGCTATTAGTGCAGGATGTGTTTGTAACAAATATTGAGGTCATATGCAGCGTTTGCATAAAGTTTCATGATTCAAGGTCGCTTGTTTTTTTTTTTGAGTTAGAGTCCAGAAATGAACATTGAAGAAAAAAAGACTGTGACCTTGAACTTTGACCTATGTGACCCAAAAATAATAGGGCACTTCCTTGGGTCATAAGGAACATTTCCATAAAGTTTTATGATTCAATGTCGCTTGGTTTTTGAGGTTGAGTCTGGAAACGAAAATTGAACAAAGGCTGACTGTGACCTTGACCTTTGACCTTTGTGACCCAAAAATGATAGGGCACTTCCTTGGGTCATAAGGAACATTTGTATAAAGTTTCATGATTGTAGGTCACTTGGTTCTTGAGTTAGAGTCCGGAAACAAAAAGGTCTACGGATGGACAGACAGACGGATGGATGGACGGATGGACAGACAGACATGGTGAAACCAATATACCCCACACCTACTTCGCAAGTGGGGGGTATAATAATATGATATGTACCTTGAGTTTGACACCATCAGGGCCCACTGGACTTGTAGACACTGTTTGATCATTTTGGCCATCATCTGGAAAATAAAAGATTTTTTTTTTTTGCTTAAAAGTGTTCTAAAATGAAGGAAAATGAGTGATCAGTACAGGAGTATTGTAACCACGTACAGTCAAACCTGTCCTAGCAACCATCTGTATTAAGCAAGCAACCTGTCTTTAAGGTAGTGAAACCGTAATAGTTGGGCAACATTTCCGAACTCATGAAGTTTCACAATGTTGACCGAGGTTTCCTAAAGAAAACCATCAGGAAACCTTGGTTAACACTGTTAAAGCCTAGTTTACATTTGCTACGGTCGCCATATGATATGGCAGCCTGTGATTTTTCTTACGATTTTTTGGACATTGCAGACAGCTACTGTCTGCTGCGTATGTGTTCACAATACCGCATGGTGACCATGCGATTTTTAGTAATATTTAGGGGAATATGAAAAAAATGAGACCATACTGGTCCCATGCGATATCGCAAGGTATTCGTGAGATTCCCGTGCGGAAATCGTACCAGTTCTGTACGGATATCGAGAGGATACCTTGCAGTCATCGCACAATTCTACGGGTTTTATTTTGGATGTTTGATAATTAAGATATCGTGCACTTTCCGCACAATCATCGCAAGGCTTGTGCGATGCCCGTGCTGTGTCCGCAGAAGGCTATGGGCTTGCAATTTTTAAAGATGAGTATAACATTTTTTCAAACGAGATGGCAGGTGTCTGCGCTGCCCATAAGACTGTACGATGATCGCACGGGCACCGAATGTCACCGCACAGGCACCGCAGGATTTTATGCCTACCGCAAGATACGGACACCGTAAGGGCTCCGTAGGCCAAATGTAAACGAGGCTTTAAGTTCATTACTTCCAAAATGTTGCAGAACTATTATGGGTTCACTGCCTTAAATAAGCAAGCACACACTGAGTACCTGAATGAAGCATTTGCACTTATGTTGAATAATGCTTTAAGCAACCACCAATTCTAAGCGAGTACTTTTTAAATGTCCCTTTGGTGCTTGCTTAATACAGGCTTGATTGTACACTGCCCTCCAAAAGTTTCTTCACACACACTTCTTTTAAAGATCTTTAGCTTAAGTAATTTAAAACAAAGTTTTATATTATTTTTATTAATAAAATGTATACTTTATATCTTTATTGCAATGTATCAATTAAGAAGCAATACCAGAAATGGCAAAATCATGTAAAATCCACAAAATCAGAATAGTTCACCATTTTGCCAAATTTTCTATCAAGGGGATCAACTTCTGTCAATAGTTAGTGTAGCCTCCATTAGCAGGTAAGACAGCCTGAACATGCATCTAGGCATGCTATTTACAAGTCTCTCACAACGTTCAACTGATAATCAGCATTTTCTCCTTTTGTCTCAATATTTTCTGTTATACATTGTTCTAAAATAGTATCTTTATCAACAGTCATTTTGTCGTCTAAAGTAGCGTTCAAATGGGAATAATCAGATTTTAAGTAATAAAAACTAATCTATAACTTTGTTTAAAAAGATTAAAGCTGAAAATCTTATAAATGAAATGTGTGTGAAGGATCTTTTGGAGGGCAGTGTATATAAATGGCTCAGAATGAAACAGTTGTAACTGCCTAAGTTTACACTTTATAGGCAGTTACAGCCGTTTCACACTGAGCCATGGATATATACATACTGGTATAAATTGACCCTTTTTTTTTAACCAATCCCCACAAAATGCAAAGCCCAAAACAAGAATGTGACCTTCATAATAAATTCCATCACATGGCTCCAATCTTAAGAGCTATATATGTAGCAATTACAGCAATAGGGGTCTACTGAAAACTTGAAATTCATGAACAGACGACCTATACTGTAAATTAGATAATTTTTGCATCAGTTTATTTTTGCGTCTCCAGGGTTGATAGATGTATTAATCTGTGCATTTCATTTCAGCGAGACAGTAAAATTTTGTTATATAGATACATATCAGAGAGAAATAAGCATATATTGATTGCTCAGCACGAAACAGTTGTAACTGCCTATAAACATATAGGCAGTTACAACTGTTTTGCGCTGAGCCATCAATATTATGTTCTTAATTTTGTGTCCTCCAGTCACTTCCAGCAAACTTAAACAGAGACTTGCTGATAAAATCTGATATACAGTAATGGCAGCAGAAAATTGCATTCACAAAATAATATTCTTCATTCTGATCTTCCTTTTCAATATAACAAGAGAACAGCAAATATTTGGCCAATATGCAAAATGTCAAATGAAATGGCTTACTTTGGGAATCAAAGTGCTGTCAGCACTGTAAATCAGCCATCATTGAGAGGCTGGGATAGTGCAATAGTTCGCCAATCAAAAGGGCTCAAATTTGGACAATAAAAGTTGGTAAAATCTTTGCCCAATTTGTGATTTTTTTTGTCTTAACACTCCATCTTTTCGAGGACATCGCCAGCTCATCCAACCTCGTGGGTCCAATTTTGAAAGTTTGCTGATTCGATAGCCTTCTGTTAGTCTAAATTATTTCTTAGCAGATTTTTTACGTTGTTATAATGAGCACGCGCCAAGCTAAAAGCTTGTCTGTTAATATTATTCCTCTCTCTATAGAGTATAAAAGCCTGTTAAGCAACAAACATTTTTCATTAAACTATTTACAATTTTGATTACCAACATGTTTGTATTTCAAGCATTGGGTTTTCCCAAATACTGTAAATGCATTTTCCCTCAAGAAACACATGAAATCATCAACTATGCTATTTATTTCTTTGGTTTCTGACCAATCGATTAAATCTAGCAGCACTCTATGATTATTCATGAGTTGTTCTAAAAATAGATCGCTCTTACTGCTATCCAATATCAGTTTATCGTATGTTTTTGTCGGTTTATTTGTTGTTGAATAATTTTTCTTCATACTCAAATTTGAATTTATTGAAAATAGGATTGGAGCGTGATCAGAGTGCTCATTGAAATCAAATATTTCAAAATTACAAAGTTATTTCTATTTGTTAACACATAGTCAACAGTACTCATTCCACCATGCGAACAAAAAGTAAACTTACCACGCTCCCGGTTTGAGTGCAGACGACTATTGACCAATGACAAACAACTTAATTGACACATTTCGAGCAGACGATGTCCATTTGCATCTACCATATGGTCTGAATTTTATGCGTGGGTTTTGACCAAGTGATAATCATAACAGAATTTGATTGGTTGTCAGCCCTACAACTGGTAAATGACCGTTCGAGAAAAACATCAGAGCAGTAATATTGTAAGTGCTACAAATTTATTATACAGTTAACCTATTGTACGTTTCAACTCCTTTACTCAACCGAAAATCTTGTTATAAACACTGAAAATACTAACTGGTAATTACTAAAAGCGAAAATTACATCACATTTTGTATTAGCCTCTTCTCTATTTGTCGAAAAGTAAATAAGATAAAAACAAAGTTTGTAGATTGTGACTGAAAAGGCCGTTTCTTCGGTGTTTGAAAACACATAATTTGGTTTGAACGCATTGCTCAGAAGATAATGGTAAAAATGAAGTGGGTCAAACAGACTGGATTTCTGGAAAACGGTATATATAAATCGACTGCTTCGCAGTCCGATTCAAAAACTGGATGAAAATCTGTCTGTGAGTTGTATATGAGTTTTACTTGCAAGCAAACAGTTGAACCAATATTAGACTGACAAATGAATATACAAATTTTTAGAGAGAAAAGGGTATTTTGCATTATGATATGCCATTAAATTTATATGAAAGAAGTGATGGGTATCATAATGTTTGTGAAAGATTTTCAATGTTTTGCTTGACTACTTTTCTGTAATATTTTATAAATATGATATATGGTATTTCCCCTAATAATAGCATCCTCCCTAATAGTAGGACCCCTACATTTTCTTACGAAAAAAACCCACTTCAAATGCCTAAATTTTAAAAACTTGTTGGAACTTCTTCTCTTATTTGAAGTGATTTTCATCTAAACAATCATTTATATGAATGTTTAGAGGAAATTTACCTCAAAAAGAAGGTCAAAGGTCAAGGTCAAAGTCAGCTTTTGTTCAGTTTTCGTTTCCTGACTCTAACTTGAGAACCAAGCAAACTAGAATCATGAAACTTCATGCAAATGCTGCTTATGACCCAAGGAAGTGCCCTATTTTTTGGGGTTCACATAGGTCAAAGGTCAAGGTCACAGTCTTTTTTTTTTTCAAATTTTGTTTAAGGACTCTAACTCGAGAACCGAGCGACCTAGAATCATGAAACTACATGCAAATGCTGCTTATGACCCACAGTAGTTCCCTATTTTTTTGTAGGTCACATAGGTCAAAGGTCAAGGTCAAAGTCAATTTTTGTTTAATTTTTGTTATACCTTTTCCAGACTCTAACTTAAGAATCAATCACAGGCATATAACTTGAATTCTCAAAATTTGTTACAAACACATCTTGCAATAAAATCACTTAAATTTTGACGAAGAGCTGCATGGAGGGGGGTTTTAGTCTGCTTTGCAACAGTTCTATATGGTTGCCATTTTATAAGAAAGGTTAATGACGTTAACTAATACTCAAGGTAAAGAAAAAGGTAAAAACATTCAAAATCTCATGTTAAGATTAAAGTTCAGTACTTGTACAAATAAACCTCTCCACCCACTCACTTCATCTTTTTGTCTAATATCTGTTTGATTACATCAACATTTCATGAAATCAAACTCTGCTCATATTCCTCCATGGAAATACTGGCTGATCTTAGTCTTAACTGTTAGCCAAAGCTTTTTTGAACAGCAAGAATATGCTGTGAACAGCATGAATAGGGTCAATGTTTATCATCATTAGTGGGAGCAAAATGTTGTATCTACAGCTTATTTCAAGGTATAGAGGATAATCGTTTGTTTCAGTGTAAGATCGATTTATATTTTATTGAGTGAACAAAAACAGCTATATTTTCACAAGTGGCAGAGCCACGAGTGAAAATACATGTATAGCTTTTGTTGTTCACGAAATGAAATATAAACCGATCTTACACAAAAAACAAACGATCATTCTATTTCTTTAATGCAAAAATGAGACAAAATGGGATTTTTCTAGGACATAATTTCGTAAAGCGCGTCATTTTGTGCGTGATTGCTATGCAACGTTCATTGTGACGTCACTTATTTCGCCCCACATAGATGATGTCAGATAGGATGAAATGCACAAAAGCAGAGTATCAGTTTTTGATAATCTCACTGCTTTTGCGGTGAGATTATCAAGTGATAATCTACCGTTATTTCTCGATAAACCACCGCAAAGCATTAAAAAAAAGATACATGTTTTTTCATATGGATATTTAACAACCTATTGTTACAACCAATGGGTTGATTATTTTAGACCTATGTGGGCTAGCAGCTGGAGGCTTATACTAAGGGAAGTTTGTTATGGTAGTACTGATATGAGAACTACTGGTAACGTATTGTTAGGTGCTCCAACCTCCACAATATAAATGAAAGATAGTTGAAAGCAGCTTTAAACGGATTTCAAACAAAATCAAGTTTTAGATATACTATTTTGGTTATCCATACACACATTGAAATCTACCAACCTATAGTAATGACATCATGTTTCACAAGTTGATCCTTGTCTTGGGAAGACATTGCTTGTAAATCCAGTCTGATCTATTCTGGTAAATTACACCACCTTAACTCCATCACACAAATTTTCATAATAATTTTGTAATATTTGTAAACACAGACAGTTTTTAAAAACATCCAATCCTGAATGTATTTTCGTTGATGCACCTGAATAATTTCCTAGTTCACCCTTACCTATATTAATAATTCAGGTTGATAGATCACTTTTACCTCATATCAATATTGACATTTTACCTAATGTAAGACATAGACACAAGGGGGCTCAAATTGAAATTTGGTTTTAAACACCATCCAAACATCGTATCTTTCTTAATCTGCCATTGCCAATGTCGAGGGCTAATGCTCAGATTCAGAAGTTTTCAGGTAGTTACAACTGTTTTGCACTAGCTAACAATATATGGTTATTAAGTTGGACAACCTGGAAATCTTCGGTTAGGATATTTTGCTCTCCAACTGAGAAATATATGAACATCATATTGGTTGTCTCACTAAAACAATTCATTAAGGTCACAAGGAGACAGGTGCTCTGTTTGAGAACAGGAGAAGCTGACACTGGGAATCCAGTGCATTACAAAATTGGCAACTAAATCTGCTTCTCCCATTTAAGAAGAAATCCTGGATCTGTGCATTATACCTATACCTTCTTCTTTTGATGAAAAATAATGATGCTAGAATGGTGTTATTGCCTCTGCTGATGAAAGTTAAATCCTTCTGCTAAACTGTGTTTGGCCAATCTTACAAAAGAAACAGAAGCTTTTAACACACATCAACACACATTAAACTAACTGTGACTAATTTTCGAAGGTAAGGTCATGTCACATTAGCATCAAGGTTAAATTGAACTGACAGCAGACAGATAATCAGCAATCATTTGATACAAGTCTGATTATCACTGCTGTTGACAATTTTCTTAAAGCAAAGATTCTCACAGCAATACCGTGGGCCGATAATCAACACAAAACTATTGTAGGTACCTATATTACATTCGTTGGCTCCTATAATAGTTTTTAGCTGACCCCTAGAAACATGGTGTTTTTCTATTAAATTATACAAACTTTCTGTTCAATGAATCATAAATTTTTCACAATATCACAATAAATCCACTCTTAAAATAGATTTTCTTCATACATGATAAACCTATCAAAAGTAAAAGCTCGCCTGAAGTGATATTAATCTGTTCAACAAATAATTACTTTCATCCTTAACCAAATCCTTAAAACAACTTCATATAAGCCTGTGCATCACATTTAAAATAGTTTCACATTTCCATGGCTGTGCGCAAAAGAGTTGTAACTGCCTATATGTTTAAAGGCAGTTACAACTGTTATGCACTGAGCCATGCATAGATATGCTCATCACTTACACCAAGATAAGCCTTTGAATCTGCACAGCCTGAACAAGTCTTCACAATGGGCTCTTTACAGCTGCTATTCTATAAATGTTTAGTGCCCCCATCATAGTGCATTTGGTAGCACATCAGACTGTCATTCTAGAGGTCCTGGGTTTGATCCATGATAGTGGCACTCGTTTTTTCCCACTATTTGTCTCTCACCAATGGGTCGACAAACCGTAGACCTATGTGGGATAGCAGCTGGAGCTAGGAAAGGATGAAATGGTAGTACTGGTGTGAGAAATACCAGGAATCCATTGTTAGGTGCTCAAGCCGCTGTAACATAGCTGAAAGATTGTTGAAAGCGGCATAAAACACCATTTAAGCAAACAAACAAATCAATTAATGCTTATGATTATACACCCATTGGGCCCATGAGTGGGAGACAAATTTCATAAAGGATGTTTTCTTCCAAATTGTTGGAAATGTCACGCACAGACTCATATATGACCATTACCTTATCACATGACCTTGACATAAGAAAGTGAATCCATGAAATCTACTGTCTTTCCAAATATGAGCATTGTATCTTAGATAGGCTTGAAGTAATAAACCAAGATTTTTTTGTTAAGTTTGCAGACAGACAGGCAGGAAAAGTAAGATGGATAAGTTAAACATTACAATATGCCTGTAATCTTTCAAAGCAAGGGTATAGAAATATGACGAAATCATGTCTTAAACAATTTCTTATTCCAACCAGATTTTTTTAAAACAAAGAAGGCATTGCTAACAAACCCTAGCCTGTTGTCTAAAACAAGAGGCAACAATAATTTCCCTGCATAACATATGACAAAGCACGTCCAACTTAGCACCCAGATATTGATAGCTCAGTGTAAAACAGTTGTAATTGTCTATATGTTTATAGGCAGTTACAACTGTTTCACACTGAGCCATCAATTCATGGTACTCTGCATTACCTAGTAAAGTGTTTCTATAGATACAGGTTACAAGATTCACTTGCTAGCTCACTATTTGCTTACATAAATGATACCCAGGGTGGGTTTGTTTGCTAATAAATGTATTCAGTGAAAAAAAAGATAACAAACAATTTACCTGAAGGTAACGAGAGACTGTCAAGGTCACTAAAGTGGGTCATCTTGTTGTATGATGTCCTTGACCTTGCTGGCCAGTCTGACAATGCTGCTGACCCATTGGAAGTCATGATTGTTCAAGGTCACCTTAAGTTTTCAAGAAACACATATAGTTTCAACCCTCCTTCTGCTGACCTCAGATTTCTTCTTTACCAAAGAACAAAATTTTAGACAAGCCCAGTTCAAAGATTGTGCAGACGTATACTTGAAGTAATGTAAAGTATATCATTTTTCATCTTTGTGGGCAGATCGAAACATTGGGTAATGAAGAAATTGGTCGATAAAAGCAACTTCTTCATTTTCTACAATTGTTCCTCAAAGGCTTTTTTGCTTAATGGCCATATTATGAGCCAGACTGAATTATGTACCATTTGAAGAAACAAGTCTCTCATTAATTTTTAAACACAGAAGAAGGTTTTACAGGTATCTGCTTCAGGTTCTTGTTAAACATAATTAAGTTATTCATAAACAACATGCAAAGAATCGAATAATTCTATTTGTATAAAAATAATTTTTAGCAATCAGCAAGAGCACAAACCTTTACAAGTATCATTTGCAGAAGTTGTACCATAGCAACATGGGTTTTTTTTATAAAGAGAGGTGACTATTGTATTTAAACTTTATACAGAGATTCAAATAAGAGGGGGTAACTCCAGTCTAAAATCTTTATCTCCAAATGAAACCCTAAGTTACCAATGAGTACCTGCAAAATAGGATTTGAGCAGGAACTAGTGAAACATTTAAATTTGAAATCCAAAATAACACCTCTATCTGTAGCTCTGTTAGTACCTCTGTTTTCCTGCCATGTTTTGTACAATTGAAAGATACATCATCTTATCCCTTGACATGCTAAATAATAACCTTGGCAAAATAGTATTAAAATAAAAGTGCTGAAATCTGTGCATGCGCTATAATTGTGCGTCAGTATTGTTTTCTAAATGAAATCTTTACATTTTTCTTGTTTGAAAAGGAAAATTAGGAGGTAAAGACTGAGATCAGACTGCACATATGTGCAGGCTGATCTTTGAGTATACCTTCTGCCAAAACAGGAATATTCCAGGATTAGCATAACAAGGGTTTATAATAAACTATGATTTCTTTCTTTCAAAGAAGTTATAGAAAGATTTAAACAATTCTTCATTCATATTGATACAAAGATCATAATTTTTCGGTAAAGCCTTTGACTTCCCATATAGGAGATAATGTATAGTTCCAACAGCCTTAATCGAAGGTCATTATAAAAAAAATCTCTGAAATATTAATCAATTACTTCTATTGTAACCTGGGAATGCCCTCTAATAAAAAGTCATAATTGTTCCTGTCCCCTATGAATGTATGTTTGCTTGGCCTTACTCAAATGATGCCCCGTATCCTTCACTAAAGTTGTAAAGTTGGATTAGGGGTCCATTTTCATTTGTACTAATATCCTGGATAAAGCACAAAGCTGGATACCAATGCTATCATTATGACTCAAGGACAAACCCATATGATCAGCAGTATGGAAGCCAGATACAACCTGCAATTACTTTAAATACTAGCCTTTATTTCCCATGATAATAATTAGCTATGCTCTAATTAAGCAATGCTATTTAACAGCATTTCCATGATATATCAATATTTATTAGTAAGTTACGAGACACCAATATTTGATAGAATGTTATTAATTAACTTTCAACCTTCTCAAGTATTGTAATGATAATTAGGGCATATGATAGTCTATTTTGCTTATTCTTTTATTCATGATTTTATAAGGGAGTAGGAGAAGGCGGGGGCAGAGGGGGGGGGGGGGGGGGGGGGGTGTAGACATACCATATTTCCTTTAATAAGGTAAGAGTATCCCTCCCTAATATTTGCTCCCCCTTTATCATTTCCTTAGAAAAATCCTCTACAATTCAGGGGTGTGAATTTGTCTGACACTAGTTTTTCCACCTGGGAATAAGTACTTTTTTTCTATGCCACTTGTCCATAGACAAGTAAATACCAGGACAAATTTCAAAATGGTACTAAACAGATACAGGAGATTGATTATCAAAGGCTAAAAAACACTGATTTTAATTAAGAAAATGCTGGAGTTCAGCATTGTCTTCTTTAGAATCAATGTTTTCTCAAAATTGATGACATTTTGATGACTTGGTATTTTTGATCTTGGACAAGTAGAAAATCATCTTTTACTTGTATGTGGATAAGTGGAGAAATTCTGTATTTCCACATCCATTCTACATTTTATTTAAAATACTTAAATTCTAAGAATTGTGAGTTTTTTTTTTCGAATTTGATGTTTATTTCATGTAAAAAAGTAATTTCAATGATTGTTTAGAGAAACAACATCATTTTTAAATTATCTAACAGCACTTGACATTCAAGTAGCTTCATTTGTGTTAGCAAAAAAAAGTAATTTGTCAAAACTTATAACTTAATATAGAATGTTGCTATGGTCACATTTTATGTTCAAAACTTTCCAATGCCTACAATCATAATACAGGAAAATATTCTTTACAACCTTTAACAATTACATAACAAGAGGACCATGATGGTCCTATATCGCTCACCTTCGTCTTTTTGACTTCTCCCTTAGCAAAATTAAATACTTGAAAGATCATTAAATGATCATTAAATTTTTCAAAGAAAAACATAACTCTAATTTATGATCGCTGCATCAATTTCTATCCTTTTCTCAACAAGTTTCATGTGACCTGGCCAACATTCTGACCAAGTTTCATAAAGATTGGGCAATATTTGTGGCCTCTTAAAAGAAAATTGTCATTAAGGCCCCTTTTCCCGTGATATGGCATGTATCCTTCCCATTTTCAATAGGGTTCATCTTTGTGACCTGCCCAACATTCTGACCAAGTTTCATGAAGATTGGGCCATATTTGTGGTCTCTAGAGTGTAAACAAGAAAAGTATCATTAAGGCCCCTTTTCCCGTGATATGGCATGGATCCTTCCCATTTTCAAAAGGGTTAATCCTTGTGACCTGGCCAACATTCTGACCAAGTTTCATGAAGATTGGGCCATATTTGTGGCCTCTAGAGTGTAAACAAGAAAATTGTCATTAAGGCCCATTTTCCAGTGATATGGCACAGGTCCTTCTCATTTCAATAGGGTTCATCTTTGTGACCTGGCCAACATTCTGACCAAGTTTCATGAAGATTGGGTCATATTTGTGGTCTCTAGAGTGTTAACAAGAAAATTGTCATTAAGGCCCCTTTTCCTGTGATATGGCACGGATCCTTCCCATTTTCAATAAGGTTAATCCTTGTGACCTGGCCAGCCTTCTGACCAAATTTCATAAAGATTGGGCCATATTTGTGGCCTCTAGAGTGTAAACAAGAAAATTGTCATTAAGGCCCCTTTTCCTGTGATATGGCACGGATCCTTTCCATTTTCAGTAGGGTTAATCCTTGTGACCTGGTCAACCTTCAGACCAAATTTCATACAGATTGGGCCATATTTGTGGCCTCTAGAGTGTAAATAAGAAAATTGTCATCAAGGCCCCTTTTCCCGTGATACGGCATGGATCCTTCCCATTTTCAATAGGGTTAATCCTTGTGACCTGGCCAACATTCTGACCAAGTTTCATGAAGATTGGGCCATATTTGTGGCCTCTAGAGTGTAAACAAAAAAATTGTCATTAAGGCCCCTTTTCCCGTAATATGGCACGGATCCTTCCCATTTTCAATAGGGATCATCCTTGTGGCTTGGCCAACCTTCTGACCAAATTTCATAAAGATTGGGCCATATTTGTGGCCTCTAGAGTGTAAACAAGAAAATTGTCATTATGGTTCCTTTTCCCGTGATATGGCACGGATCCTTCCCATTTTCAATAGGGTTCATCCTTGTGACCTGGCCAACATTCTGACCGAGTTTCATGAAGATTGGGCCATATTTGTGGCCTCTAGAGTGTAAACACTAAGATTGTTGACGCCGGACGACGGACGACAGACGACGCACGACAGACGACGGACATCCAATGATCACCAAAGCTCACCTTGAGCACGATGTGCTCAGGTGAGCTAAAAATTAACAACAAAAATATCATACAATTTTCAAAGGATTTTATTTCCTTGTTTTGCTCTTTTTCCAAAATATGAGCAAAATGACTAAAAAAAACCTTCTTTACATGATTTGCAAGAAACCTTTTCTATGCATCAAAACAAAATGTCAACTGAAGCAGTATACCTGTGTAAAAACTAAATGCGTTTGACAGTATTTCCAATATCCATTTCTCGTCAACACAAATTATGTCGTTTTTTACCCTAACAAGTCATACAAACAAACCAGGTGAACTGTATCCCAGCCCTCGCACATCAATACGAGTTTTACCTTTAAATAGGTATAAACAAATATATAGAATTTGTCATCTCAACCAAAAAATTTAAATCAATCCATTAATTGTTAGTGTCAGGGTAGCTAATAAGTACAAAATTTAATATATATCTTTTTCATATTCTGTGCTGTGTATGTATTTCAAAAAATGCTGTTGCACAACTGAGAAAAAAGCACCAACAAAGGGAAACATTGCCCACAATGAACATTTTTTTGGCCATCAACCAGGAGCTGCGCATAAACGATCATTTTAGCTTATTAAACTTACAGTTTGAACATCATATAGCTTATTACAACAAGAGGACCATGATGGTCCTATATAACTCACCTGAGAGAATGCAAGTTTAAAGACTATATTCAATTTTTCAATGACAAACCATATTATGGGATCCAAAAAAATAACACTTCCAATAGAAGTTACTGTGAATCATTTTGGTGGCTTAATGTGAAACAATTAACTAAATATTTTGACAATTATGTTGCTAAAGGTCTAGAATTTTTCAAAAGGGTTTCTTCTATCACCTTTTTTTTTAAATGTGGCCCAACAAAATATATAGGGCTTATTTCAATCTCAACCACACAATAATTTCAAAGCTTTTATTCTTCAAGATAATGAAAAAAAGAATTGTTAGAGGGTTCAGTGCAAGGCTGTACCAAGTGTATATACAAATGTATATACACTTGGTACAGTCTTACACTGAACCCTTGTTTTGTACAGGAAAAGGTTTTAACAAATTACACATTTAGATAATGGTCATCTTAAGTGACCAGAGTGACCTTAATAACAGCCACCAAATATGTCAAATTGTCAGTATTTTGTCCTTTCCTGTTAAAATACAACTCAGTCATTGTCAATCCCTTTTTAATCCTTTTCAAGGTCAAAACAGCCTGAATATTATAAATATAATGCAAATATATGAAGAAATGAAATGAACTATCGATCAACTGATGCTTGGATCATGTATAAAAATACTTAATTTAACGAGATGTGTTTGTTGAACACTAATGCCTCAAAAATGGATTTTTTTTCATGTTTGAACTTGATAAATGACCTTGACTTTACCAGGTGACCTTGATACCAGAAGATGCTTAACATTGTGATTTATCGTCATGCTAAATATGAGCAAAACATCTTGAACAGGCTAAAAAAAGTTGAAATGTTAAGTTTTTAACCCTTGTCATGATGAATTAATTTTGGCTTAAAATTTTCATCAAAATCAAAGTGCAAAAAGTATTGAAAGTACCAACTGTAGATCAATCTTTATTTGAAAAACTAAATCTATTGACAATTCTGGTTTGAAAGTGAGAAACTGGTGGTGTAGACTAAAGTCAGGCTGCACATATGTGCAGGCTGATGTTGGTCTATAGCTCCTGCCAAAGTAGGAATATTCCGGGCTCAGCATGACAAGGATTAGTCTTGACAAATTCTGACAGTGAAAATTGACATTCACTTTGTGATGATCTAGACCTTGGAATTAGTACAATGTCTATTATAAGTGGTACCTCGTTGTAACTGATCTCATAATACATTGTGTGAACTGTAGACAGGGCAAGTCAAAAAAGCTTTGAAACCCTACGTTTTTGGTACTAATAGAAATTGTCTCACCAAGACCATTTCAACCAGTATCCTCAACATAGGACTGTTGCACCACTAATCAAATATTCTTATCTTCATTCTATTTCATCCCACTCAAACAATGACCCAACCCAATGTACACATGAAACACCCACACATCCATCAACACAAGGTATTGGAATGCAGCATAAAATTAAAAATTTTAAATCACGTTTAAATACTGAAGCTTTTCATAGGCAAAGGCTGTCCCAAAAGGTGCAATTATTTATACTCATTGTCCATTTTTGAGTTTTCCATACAGTTTTTTTTTTTTTACAAATTCTTCCTAAAAGAAATGTGAATCTGACTGAAATATAAGACCCGATCAATCAAAACTTATGTGAGATAAATCTATTGTGGCAGCTTATAATTAAGAAAGTACTTGACCTTGAGCAGTGACCTCTACAGTCAAGATTTATGCTACTTTGTAAATACATCCCTTGAAGAATTCTGCCTTTGGAAGAGATGGCACATTGGGATTTGTAATTCTTACTTCTTTTGAACTAGAAGATTTGATAAAGATATTAGTGCAACTTGCAGTTATCTTCTTTACAACCTGGAAACCTTGTCAATTTGTGTACAGTCTATTTTGTTTAGATGCATACCACCTCCTTTAAGTGACCATTTCCATGAGTGTTTTTTTAAATGATGAGTTGCTAAACTAAATCATATGTAACATTGTTGGAGCCCATTATAAAAAGAGTCCCATTTTAGCTTTTTTAAACTCTTAAAATCCAGCAACTAATACTCTTGTTATAAAGAATTAATATATCTTTCTCTTTAACTAAGCCCAACTTTGCAAGGTAATCTCTAACTAGCTGTACAAAAGTTGGTCCACATTTATCTTTGATATTTTCAAACCTTACTTAATAAATACCATCATTCATAATGCACCACAAGTTTTGAATCAACATTGAGGGTTTATCTGCATGCATTAAAGGGAGATAAAACAAGGGCTTGGCGTAGCACATCACAATATACACACAACAACTCAAACTTGAAAAGATACCAGAGATTTGTTTGTTTGAATGGGTTTAACGCCGCTTTCAACTATTTCGCAGTTATATCGCAGCGGCAAGAGCACCTAACAATGGATTTCTGGTATTTCTTTCACCTGTACTACCATTACACCCTTTCCTAGCCTTCGACTGATACCTCACATAGGTTTCAATTATCTACCCATTGGTGAGAGACAAACGTCGGAAAGGATATTTGCCACCACCAGGGATTGAACCCATGACTTCCAGATTGGAAGTCTTATGCCTAACCAACTGCGCTGTGGTGGCGGCCTAGATACCAAAGAGGTATCCTAAATACGTGTGAAACTGCAACTTTATTTTTAACTCCAAATTTAAGACTATTGAATTACCAAAATCATTAACACTAATATTAAAGGGAGGTTACATGATTATGACAAGTGCAGTGACATCATAATGTTGTGAGATTAACAGGCCTTAATAGATTGAGACTAAAAGTTTCAATAAAAATTATTTTTTTATAAATAATTCTTTTTCATGTTGAACAAAATTATTGATATTAAAACTGGTTTGTAATAAAATCTTATCAAAGGTATTATTGAGACCTGAAATACATAGATCTGAGAAATGAATTGATAAAACTTCTCATTGAAATAAGCAATTGAAAAGGTGCAAGACTTAAAAAGGGGATCAAAAATAAAAAGTACACAAAAACAGGAAAAGTTTTACCAGAATATGGGACTTCAAAGACTAAACTTCCTGTAGAGTTGTATTGTGGTCGATTTCTCATCAGAAAACTGTCGTCATCTTGGAAAGAGAAGAAAAGACAGAAAAAAATAAATTAACCTCTAGGCAATTTTCTTTTTGATAGCCTAAGGCTGAGTTCACATAGAAGTAGACTATTCGGGTATATGGTGCAAGTTTCTGAGGGCATACGAACAGATAAGATCAAACACAATGATTTCCTTACACCTGGTCACAAAGAGGGCACTATTCGAATTGATCCTAAATCGGCGTATATTTGTGTATAGTATAGTATAGCGGTAATTGTACATGTTCGATTTTCATGCAGCGTGAGGCAACTTGTTTTGCTTGTCTTAATTTAGATTGTCGGAAGATATTTGG
Organism: Fragum whitleyi; assembly: GCA_948146395.1. NCBI lineage: Eukaryota > Metazoa > Mollusca > Bivalvia > Cardiida > Cardiidae > Fragum > Fragum whitleyi. The sequence continues at coordinate 50,546,076 of OX411546.1, forward strand.
TGTTTGGATTGAAAGCTAAATGCTTTTTATTTACGAACCATATATTTGTACCCCACTTAACTAAATTCTAAAGGGGACATTCTGTCCTAATGTTGTCCTTCCATCCGTCAGTAAAAGCGTTTGTTCTTCCCTGCTCTGTATGTCCGTGTGTAGTTGTATGTTTCAAATAGATGGGGTATATAGTTTTTGTCAAGTCTGTTAGTCCGTTTGTTTGTCGTCAGCTAAGGTATGACATGCGCATCTTATTAAAGAACACTGTCTCATCCGGGTGATCCATCAGATTCTGGAGAGTTATGAGGAATTCACCCAGCACCGGCCGCAGTTCAAAATGCTGTTGTACCGACATGTTCCTTTTTTCTTAGCTGATTCCGCCTCCTCCTGGGCTAATAAAAGTAAAGCCAAATCTTCTTTTGAAGATGAATCATTTTTTTAAGGTACTCACTAAAGGAACTCATTGAATCCATGTGCCGTTTATGTGAACCGCAGTGCCACGTATAGCGTACAGCAAATACTGAAAACTGTATACAGTATATCGTATACCATATACTTCTATGTGAACTCAGCCTAAAAGAATGGGCATATCATCCTTGTAACAAGTCTTGTGTGTCAACAATATAATCATATCTGTATGGCTAGTTAGGCTGTTTATGGAGAAAGGTAACATGCAATATCTTTGACATCTTTTTTTTACTATTTGTCATGCAATTAACTGTTACTTCTTGTATCTGCATGAAGTAAACCTATCATAGAAGGCATTATCATTTGAAATTTTGGTGTGTTTTTAGTGACCCCTAAATTGATATACCAGCTTCTTTAGATATGAACAACATCTAAGTTTCAAGTCATAGATCAAATGGCTTAAATTATTACGATTTTGAGCAAAAAAGTTTTTGTCTTTTTTAGTCAAAAAGTTTTCTATTAAATAATATGTGTTATTTCTGGCTTATTATTTTACAATACAATGTTTTTGTTTTTCCAGAAGTTTGAATAAATTCATATTTTATGTTAGAAATCTGGACATATTCATATATTGATAACCATTGATGAAAAGGTTAAAACCATAAAAGTATTTCATTTCTTTGAGATATCAATTTCAATGAAAAATTATCATCTTTTTGGTGATTGAATTTCATGAAAATAGCCTTGAACTCCATCCAAAATATTTGAAATCCCTTACTAAATGAGTAGGCTAGTATTTGGGGAGCTTTTTATTCAATGGATGTTTGGTTGTTGTTGTTGGTGGTGGTGTTTCTTGTTGTTGTTTTTTTCCTTTTAAGACCTGTGACAATTTCAAATGATAACTTAACTGCTTATTTACAGCCCTCAAAAATCCTTAAAAAAGTTTTGAGTCCTGAATGTCAGATTCTTTCAAAACTTGTATAAATTAACATAAAATTGTGGCCTGAAATCTTCAACAGTCTGGTATGCTGTCATTTGGTAAAGGGTTCAATTTCTTAACCCTTGTCATACTGAACCCTTAATATTTCTGTTTTGGCAGGAGGTACAGACAAAGATCAGCTTGTATATATGTGCAGTCTGATCATAGTCTATACTCCTGATATTTTTTTGTAAACTAGAAGAATTTGAAAATCGCATTTTCAAGATGAATACCAACTCATGATAAGGGCATACAGTACTTTTAAGCACTTTGATTTTGCTGAAATTTTGTCAAAATCAAGGTTATTCAGTATGACAAGGGTTAATCAATAGTCCATTTTGTTTTGCTTGAAAGCTGAATCATGATTTAAAGATCCGCAATATTTTGGGAGTAATGAACTGAAACAATGGTAACAGAGGTTTCCTAATGCTTTTCATTAGGAAATTATGGTCAACATTGTGAAAGATCACTTCTAAGATGACTTCCAAAATGTTGTGGAACTATTACAGGTCTACTACCTTAAGATCTGCAAGCAAGAGTGGGGTTCGAGAAACAGTTATCTCTAATTATTTTCAATGTAGAATTGATCTTTGATCATGAAGACAATTTTACTACCGTTAATAATATTATACTCTGTTTGTTTATCCCCTCTCAAGCAGTTCGCAGCATATTCCTGCCGTATCAAAAGCTTTGGCAGGCTGTAAAGCCTATAAGGTCAGTCCGCACAGAAGTGCAGACTGACCTTAGCATACACTACCTGCCTTCCTTTTAATTGTCCTTCGTTTAATTTGATTTGTTTGTTTGAAAGGGGTTTTACACTGCTTTCAACAATCTTTCAGTTATATTGTGGTGGCTGGAGCACACTAACTATGGATTACTGATATTTCTCACCAGTGCTACAATCACATCCTTTCCTAACCCCCAGGTACTATCGCACATAGGTCTACCATTATCAACTCATTGGTGATAGACAAAAATGTAGGAAAGAGTGAGTGCCATAGTCAGGGATCAAACCCTGGACTCCTATATTGACAGTCAGACGTGCCACCAACTGTCCTATGCCGGTGGCTATATTTAACTTGAAAACATGATGTAACTGTAATACAGCATTTGTTCTAAGTTACCAACTCTAATTTTAGGATAATAAGACACTTATCAACTATTGGAAACTCTGTGTTAAGAGGAGAAATCAACTTTAACGGAAGTTTCTCCTCTTCTTTAATGTACTGTTCATTATTGCTCACTAGACTATCAGCAAACCCTGAAAATATGCGTAAGGTCAGGTGACTAGGGACACTGATCTATGAAACTTTCATCCAAATCTGCCCATAAATATCGAAAGAGTGGGTTCACAAGATATTGTGTATGCATGGTCAAACATACGGACAAATCGATGGTCAGGCTGAGATGATGATACCAATAAATGTCAACCTTTGGTGGCATTTAATAATATTATCCACCATGATATGGCTCATCTTGGCAAGCCAAGTGTTATTACATCACTATGTTCCTTCCAATGTTTGTAAGGAACATAGTGAAGTTAGTACCCTTGGCTTGGGAAGATGCATATGGCTCCTCCTTTTCAAACTTTCATATTCAAGCTTCAAATGGACACTATTACGAGAAAACCAGCCATAAAGCTTCATGAAATATGATTTATTACCTTACACAGATGCAATAAAATGTTCTTCCGGTGGTACTTTGCATTTCTTTAAAGAAATGAAACAGGCAAGTTACAATATATATGCTTTTCACATTAAAAAATAATTATAATAATAAAACTCATAAAAGAATATGTTTTAATATTCATTGCATTTTACTGAACGAATGGGAAATTGAAGAGCATATTGACCATAGTCCGTGTATATGTCAGAAATATTGGTAGCCCTACCTAACTTAGAATTGTCATTTTACTTTATTAAATTGTCTAGTCTGATCTTTTTGAGTTTTGAATTAAATAAAGGATAAGATATCTTGTGAAACAAATGTTCAGAAAAGCGGTCAATTGATTGATTACAGAAACATAACACTCTGGCTCTGTGACCATTCTCCATAAATCTAAGGTATTTGACAACTTAAGCAGGAGAAAAAGATGCAAATATATTAATGGAGCTATATTTATATGTCTTTATAATCATTTAAAAATATATTGTTTTACAGTGAGCAAAAAAATCTTCCCTCACCATTTCAGTAATACAATACACTATTTGAACTTAGAAATGACTGACTTTCATGACTGAGGTCAACTGAAGCAGATTTGTAAAAGCATACATTGTAAATGCAAAAAGACTGATATGCTTTTACATATCTGCTTTTTCACATCTGCTTAAACATATAGTGTAAACACTCTCACTTAATTGTTGCACATAGAAAGTGATCATTAATGCACAAGTTACAGTCTTTATCATACTAAATAGATTTAAGAGAGACAACTCCTGCACTAAAATTCTCTATAACTCAGATGTTACCTACAAGACTTGAATCATATATAATCCATTCACCCTTTGAAGTACTTGTAATTTATCACCATATGTTGAGAGGAATAACGTTAAGAGATCAGCAGATTTTGTTGTTGTGTTAAAATGATGCTTGGTTTTTTTTTCAAATTATTCTCATTGTTGCATTTGCCTTTTCAAAAGATAATGTATTTGTAATTCCAAACCTGCAAGAGGTACAGGGCAACAGGGCAAGAATAGCTGCTGTTACTGTGTGCGTGTGTGTGTGGGGGGGGTGGAGAATAGGGGGGTAAAAGCCAGTCTAGAATCTTTATTTCACGATTAAACCCTATGTTGTGGGTACTCATTTGAATCGTCTTGATAAGACGTTTCAAATGAGTACCAACAACATAGGATTTGAGGACTTGTGTAATAGATAGAATTTTGAAAACTAAAATACCCCCTCTATCTGTAGCTCTGTTACTGGGGGGTTGGAAAAGAGGTCTGGCCTTTGTATAAATTAGTTTTGTAAAAGAACGCACAGCGAATAAGCATTTGGATATTGGAATCAGCTGGTTAGGAGGTGATTCTATGGACAAGTTTTATTTTATCTGTTCTTAATATTATGTATGATGGCAAGATTGAATGAGTGTTCCCTGGTCAATTTTTTCTATGCACTGTACTAGATAAAATTGACCTTTGATCACTCATTTTAACTAGTGCATCTATAATTTCATTTAAAAAGGTAAGGTCTAAAACAAAGAAAAAATCAATGATATAATTAATGTTACTTAATCAATACTGTATTAAAATTGAGTGCTTAATTTAACCCTTTTCATGCTGAACCCGAAATATTCCTGCTTTGGTAGGAGCTAAAGACAAACATCTGCCTGCACATATGTGCAGTCTGATGTTAGTCTACACCACATGTTTCTCACTTTCAAACCAGAATTGTGAATAGATCTAGTTTTTCAAAATAAAAATTGACCTACAGTTGAAACTTTCAGTGCTTTTTGCCCTTTGATTTTGATGCAATTTTTAGCCAAAATTTATCCAGCATGACAAGGGTTAATAGTGATTCAAATGAAAGGGAATGTATCCAACTGTCTGCAAATATACATATACTTTTGAATATCTGATTTTGTTACCTCCCTTGTTCACCAGGAACATACCAAGGAATTCAAAAGATTTTTATATCATTATCAATGTTATGATCTTTCAGCTCTGTTCACAAAAGATAAAGCTGGCAGAATTCAAATCAGATCTAAGGGCTTCAATTTTTTTCAGCCCAAATGCATGCTATAGATATCTTTTATAATTGTGTATATACATTTCAAATAAATGCAGTTAAACAGCTATTCAAAGTGCCACATGCAAAAGAAAAATGCAATATAAAAAAAATATTCTCTTAACAAGATCAAAATTGTCTAAGGGCTGCTAAATCTGCAAAACATACATCAAATAGTTAAAACTGACACACACATGACTGTGTCTAACCATAATCCAGAAGCCCAGACTAAGTAATACTATTTAATTGATTATGACCTCTAGTAAGTTCTAATCATTGAAGGTTTCCAGTTAGTTCATTATTTCAGCAGGCTGATATTAAATATATATACCATGCTCACATTTAAATTAGGAATCCTTGAAAAGGATGAAAAATTTAAAGGCTTCACACAACAATTTTGTCAGGCTGTATAGCTTTACAGGCAATCACAATGATGTTGTGTTAAGCCCTGGTAAGCTTAAATCAATGGCTCAGCGCCAAACAATTGTAACTGCCTATAAAGATACAGGCAGTTACAACTGTTTCGCACTGAGCCATCAAAATATATTAAAGACTTAAAGAAAGATAGTCATTTGAAGAAGCCCTTGAGACCAGCAATGTACAAGCAAGATCAAAGCCAGGAGAAGCGACAAGAAAACATCTATGATCCTACAAAAGATCTTATAGAGAAGTAGCGATTTTCATCACAGTTTTTCTGCTTCCATATAATTTCTAATACGATGAGGGAACAAATCAAAGGCTTGAAAACTAAAAACTTGAATTGTTTGTTTGTATTGGGTTTAACGCCACTTTCAACTACATTTGTATATTGCAGTTATACTGCAGTGGCTAGCACACCAACCTATGGTTTCCTGTCTTTTCTCACACCAGTAAAACCATAACATTTCATCAAAGCCACTAGCTGTCCATCCTACGTAGGCCATCTCCTTATCAATACAACTTTTTTGTGGGTGACGTTTCTCAATTGCTTTGATTTTTGTGCTGAAATCTCCGATATTTTCATGCTGAAATCCCCCATATTTTTGAAATCGTAGAATAAACACTACTCATGCCAAATTGACTTTGGTAAATAATCGAATGTCAGTTTCCCAAGCCGAGGCTCAAACTCAAGACCCAAGGATTGACAGCTCAAAGCATTACTGATAGAGCTACAGGGCTTGGCCTGAATATTTTGAACAAGTCTAAGGACATTACATGATGGCTCAGCGAAAAATGATTGTAACTCCCTATAAACATATAGGGAGTAATAACTGTTTCACGCTGAGCCATTTTTTAATCTTATTGTGTAAACTCACTTGGCTGCATAAACCTAGCAAAGGCCGTGTGTGGGATTCAAACCAGAGGCACCTGACTCTTACATTATACACTATTCATGACTGTGTAAACATTCATATTCGTTATCATACTACAGAAAACAGTATTTGTGTTGCATCTACTATTCACTATATGTATGTGATCCATCTGACAAAAGGGATGATCTCATATATTGCAAAAAGTATTGAAACAGGTTGGACATACTGCACAGGGCTGAAAAACAGTGGTGATCATAGGTCAAAGACCTTCATAAATAAGAATCAAATTTGTCGACAAGACACAGAAACACTTGCTCTTCTTAGCACTATTTTCTAGCCCTGCTGTGGTGCCTGTGCAGACTGACTAGGCTAGATACCTTTAGCTTTCGACAGATTTACTCTTAATGACCAGTGTACCTCTTATATAACAATTGTCCAAATACGACCTCTAACAGACTTCTGTTGAATACAATCTGTTTTTCAAATATTTATTTTACTGAGTCGCCAGATGGTTTCTTTTCAAGTATCAGATCATGTATATGTATACAGTTTGGGGAACATTTTGTTTACATATCAGGAAAAATGTATGTTTCAGGCATTTGTCTGTGAGGTTTCAGGTTAATGGAAGATTATATAGAATTGATATTGCAATATGTTGTATAGTACCAAGAAAATGAAGGCATTCTCTAATACTACCTGTTTCATTCTTCTCCTTCTGATCAGGTAATTCTATGGCTAAGAATAAAACACATGTACTAAGTATAAAAAATATTGCGAAACAAGTAATGAGCAAAATTTATGCAGTTTCAGATTCTGACCTTAAGGTAGTAGGCCCTTAATAGTTCTGCAATATTTTGGAACTCATGATTTTTTTACATTGTTAGCCCAGGTTTCCTAATGAAATCATTAAGAAACCTCAATTAACACTGCTAAAGCTCATGACTTCTGAAATGTCGCGGAACTATTACCGGTCCAATACCTTAAAACTCCTTTAGCTAGTAAATAGATTCAGATATGAAATCTGATTCAAGTATTATCCCGGGTCAGGCTGAATTGAAACTTTGGTCAAATTGCATCAAAAACAAAGCTTTCACAACTCTGCATGCACCAATTGTGAGTCAGTATTTCCTTTGAATTGTAACCTTTTTTTTTTGTAAAAAGGGGAAAATCAAGTGGCATACAGACAAAGCTCAGACTTCACTTATGCAGGCTGATCTTAGTTTATACCCTGTGCCAAAGTAGGACAGCATGACAAGGTTCAATTATATTTAACTAGAAAATCTGTCCAGGAAAAATTTCAAGGTTAACCAGCATATTCTTCTTTCAAATAAATCTTGCATTTTTTCTACTATTTAAGTTTTAACTACACAAAATACATCATGGATCATGCTGAACATTTCCAAATTGTGCCCATTCAAACAAAAAGGACCATCAGGGAATCCCATAAAATTGAAATTTGAAAAAAGAGATTATTTCCAGCAGAGGTCAACCAGACATTGTATTTCAAAACTCAGTGCTGGAAGGTAGAAACACCATACAAAGTATGAAAAGTTTCAATCTAGTCTGTCTGACAACACAGTCTGACAACCCCACAAGGATTGACACTTTACGAACTTCCTAGATGGTCCATTTTTGCATGATGGGTCATTTTTTTCCATAGTAATGGGTTAGCTTAAATCTTTTCATTTCACATTGATTTGGTAAATAAGCCTAGACAACTGAGACTAATCCCATTTGATTCTGCTTCAAAGAAATAAAAGACCAAAATTGCATTGGTAGATCAATGTGTTAGTGCAAGACTATTGTAAGTGCCTATATATTCATAGTCACTTACAATCATGTTGCGCTGTCCCCTTATGATGAAATTTTTTGTAAGGATAATGACTTAGAAATCAAATTAAGGACCTCTTGACCCTTGTCCTGATTAGCCAAGAGTCTTCCTGTTTTGACTAGAGGTATAGACAAAGATCAGCTTGCACATAATTATTATGTGCATCCAATTGAAAGACGGAATAGGTAATGGTAAGCAAAGACCACAGCCATATATGAAGGCTGTTCTTTGCTCATTACCACATGCCAAAAAGAGGAATCATCTTAGTTTAGTAAAACAATGGATTAGTATGACTGTTTGTTTGAATGGAGTTTTACACCGCTTTCAACTATCTCTCAGATATGTTGCAGCGGCTCGAGCACCTAACAATGGATTCCTGGTATTTCTCTCACCAGTACCACTATTACATCCTTTCCTTAAACCTTGAGCTGCTATCTCACATAAGTCTACGATTATCAAACCATTGGTGAGAGATTAATAGTCAAGAAAGGATGCCGCTGTCAGACAATGGTTAAGACCTTAGAAAATATGTTTGAAGACATCATATCAGTAAATTGATGAGCCAGCGCAAAACAGTTGTAACTGCCTATATTTATATAGGCAGTTACAACTGCTTCGCACTGAGCCATAGAATAATCCTCTTGATTTATTGTTACAAAATTTAAATGAAAATGCCTGAAGCTTAACATAATACCACAATAATATAAGTTTAAAGATCAAATTTCGTGTGGCCTTTCCCGCAGGCTAAAAACACAGTTTTCATTTAATGTTGCAATACGATAGTTTTATTGTTGTGTTACTATAACAGTTCACAATTGAACAGGATACGCAAATGTTCAAGCCTAAATTAACATGAGCTGGTGTTTCATATTTTGAACAATGTCACGTTTAGGGTGAGCACCAACATTGAGCAGGCTAGACATGCACACAATATGTAATAAGAATATTCATCGTCTGCCTGAAGAGGGGTTAACCCTTGACATGCTGAATAAAAACCTTAAACAAGAGGGTTTGACCGGCCCTAAATGGCTCACCTGAAACCTGAAATTTATTGGTTCAGTGGAACTCATACAAGTAGCTTTAGTCAAAGTTTCATTCACATTTACCTAATTGTTGAATAGGAGATTTTATTCCAAAATAATAAAGTGAGAATAGACGCTGCCCACCATTTCATTACTTAAAAGGCTCAAAGTAAGCCACGCCCATATTTATAGGCCAATCAAACTTTTGCGAGCAATTTTTGAAAAGGGTCACCCAAGGAACATTCTGGTAAAGTTTCATTGAAATTGGCCCAGTGGTTCAGGAGATGTCGTTCAAAGATTTTGGGCTCAAAATAAGCCCTGCCCTGCCACGCCCATAATTATGGGCCAATCAACATTTCGCAAAAAATTTTAAAAGAGGATCACACAAGGAGCATTCTGGTAAAGTTTCATTGAAATCAGCCCAGTGGTTCAGGAGAAGAAGAAGTTTTTCTAAATTGTTGAATACACACAATGCACGACTGACGACGGATGACACACAACGGACTCAGGGTGATCCTAATAGTTCCCCTTGGGCAGGTTGTGCTCAGGTGAGCTAAAAATGTTTTAAAATCAAAGTGCAGAAATTACTGGATGCACTGTTATTTTGTCTAAAAATATATCATCCTAAACAAAAAATCAGGTGGTAAAGACTAAGGTCAGACTGCAGGTATGTGCAGGCTGATCTTTGTGTATATCTCCTGCCAAAGCAGGAATATTCTGAATCTATCAACAAAATGCAAAGACAAGACTCTAAGTCAGACTGTGTGCATGCACAGACTAGCCAGAGGCTTTGCTGTGGGCAGATGTGAAATTATTGGAAATGTCACATGCAGGCTCAATTAAACCTTTCCTTTCTTAAGCCGAAATAATACTGTTTATGCACCAGTCCACATACAATTTAATATTATTTTGTCATATGACAGAGGCTGTATCAACTAACTGTGGGTTCCTGGGTGTTTCTCACATCATCACTTCCATCATTTCTTTTTGAGCATTGAGCACTAACGATTACCACCTAATGCTGGGAGACTGGCTGGAAGGATATCAACCCAGTTTAAGAGTCCAGTGCACTACAGTTGGTGCTTAGGCCCTGGTTTTAACTAACAAGAGGGCCGTTGGCCCTGGGTCGCTCACCTGAGAAAAAAGCTTCATTACCTAGGTATGTCCATGCAACCAAAGAAAAAGAGATTTTCACTTATTCAATCAGATAACATTTGAAATAATCCCCCCCCCCCTCTGCTCCTCACCTGGTCATTATTTATTTAAGCTTTTTTCATAAAAGGTCTGTGATCAGCTAATCAATGCCAGATATACAGGCTGAGTCTGAGACTTTTAAAGTTTTCTTTAATGAGTTGATCAATCCACGTCAAATATATAGGCTGTAGGGATTCAAAATTCTCAACAAAGCACTCCCCCTCCCCCAAGATGCTCTGCACCTGGTGAATCTACAGTAATGATTTTAGCTATTTCAATTAATGTCCATGTGCTGATCATTCATACCAATTTTCAAATCTGTAGGACTCCTGGTTCATTAGAAGTTTAAAGATTTCAAAAATGATCCAAAGTACTACCCCCTCCCCAAGACACTCAGCACCTGGTGACCCTACAGTCATGATTTTAGCTATTTTTATTAATGTCAATATATTGATCACCCATTACAATTCTCAAGTCTGTAGAGTTCCTGATCCAGGAGAAGAATAAGGTTAAAGATTTCAAAATTGATCCAAAGTACTACCCCCTGCCCCCTAATGCTCCGTATCTGGTGGCCCTACATTCATGCTTTTAGCTATTATATTTAAGATCCATATGCTTATCATCCATGCCAATATTGAAGTCTGAAGGGCTCCTGGTTATTTTAGAAGATAAAGGTTAAAGTTACAAAATTTTCACAAAAGTACTACCCCCTCCCCCCTGGTGCTCCGCACCTGGTGGCATAACAGTCATGATTTTGGCTATTTTTATTAAGGTCTATGAGCTGATCCTCCATGCCAATTTTCAAGTCTGTAGAGCTTGTGGTTCAGAAGAAGAAGAAGGTTAAAGATTACAAAATTTTCACAAAAGTACTACCCCCTCCCCCCTGGTGCTCTGCACCTGGTGAATCTACAGTCATGATTTTAGCTATTTTCATAAAGGTCAATATACTGATCATCCATGCAAATTTTCAAGTCTGTAGGGCTCCTGGTTCCGAAAAGAAGCAGCTTAAAGATTACAAAATTTACCCAAAGTACTACCCCCTCCCCCCTGATGCTCCGCACCTGGTGGCCCAAAAGATATGATTTTAGCTATTTTCATTCAGGTCTATGAGCTGTTCATCCATGCAAATTTTCAAGTCTGTAGGGCTCCTGGTTCCGAAGAAGAAGCAGCTTAAAGATTACAAAATTTACCCAAAGTACTACCCCCTCCCCCCTGGTGCTCCGCACCTGGTGGCCCAAAAGATATGATTTTAGCTATTTTAATTCAAGTCTATGAACTGATCATCCATGCAAAGTTTAAAGTCTGTAGGACTACTGGTTGAGAAGAAGAAGAATTTTAAAGATTTTCTTAAAATTTCACTGTTTGTTGCCATAGCAACCAGAGTTTTTCATGGATTTCAATTCTTTTAGCTATTTTTGAAGGGGACCACCTAAGCAACATTTCTGTAAAATTTGGTGTAAATCGGCCCAGTAGTTTAGGAGGAGATGTCGTTTAAAGAAATTGTTGACGGACGCCGGACGACGACCGACGACCGAGGACCGACGGATGGACGCCGGATGAAAGGTGATCACAATAGCTCACATGAGCACTACGTGCTCAGGTGAGCTAAAAAGAATATTTAAATGTAAAAGATACCTTCATTTCCAGCTTCGTCATCGTCTTTTAGCATCTGAATTTTGATGTCATCAGTTGCCATGGTTACCATTCAAGGTCATAGAGACCGCTGTTAGCCTGAAATAGAGAAATATATCATAAGACATAACCAATATAGGCACTGACAATAATTTTGATTTTGTTTGTTTGTTTGAATGGGCTTTCAAGATGCTTTTGACATAATTTCAGTCACATCGCCGCGGCTGGAGCATCTAACAATGGATTCCTGGTATTTCTCACACCAGTATTACAATCACATCCTTTCCTAGCCTCCACCTACTATCCCACATAGGTCTGTGATTATCAACCCATTGGTGGTAGACAAATAGTCAGATACGATGAGTGCCGCTCTTGGGGATCAAATCCAGGACCTCTAGATTGAAATTCAACGTGCTACTAACTGCACTATGACGGTGGCACACAATAATTTGACCCTGGCCCAAAAGTGAAATCAGTCCCAGCATTGAAGCAGGGAGCATGTTGTTGTGATTCCTTTGCACTTCTAAAAGTCCTTTGTCCATGGTAAACAGTATTTATCTTATAACTATACACAAATCTGTGTGATAACATCCCATATGATATTTTTTATGATATCACATAGTTATTTTCAGAACAATGATATAATGCAGTTATTTTTAGAAACTTGCATTTCAGTTAGAAACATCAACGAAAAGAAGACAAATAGAGGTTATAAGATAAATATAATATGTACTTAGTGGCAGAGCCTCGACAATTTTCGATTCTCCCAACCTTGTTAGATTTTTTTCATACAATACACTAGGTATGTATTATATATTTATCTCTATCAAACTAATGTTGATTTTTCTTTTTCCTTTTAAATTGAGGTAAATTTTCTCTAAATAATCATTTAAATTGAAGTATTTTCAACCAACTGAACCGGTTTTTTTAACAATAATAGTGAAGGGGGAAGCTTCATTTAGGGAGGGCAGTCTTATATGAGGAAAAATGGAAAGAAACCGTAATATCATTGTCACAATATAAAAACCCCATAACTGCAGCCTAATCAAGAGATTTTACACCAAACCTTTTAGTTGCCATCTCAGGTGATATATGATAATATAACAAGCTGTACATCTTTAAAGGGCAGTAAATTCAAAGGTGACATTACACTAAATAAAATATTCTTATATTGTACAAATATGACAAAAATGGGGTCATCTCAAAACCACAACAATTATCTCATCATTTCACTTTCCTCTCTGCTTTTGATGTTCATGAAAATAATATCTTCTTAATCGAGGGGTTAGTGCAAGACTATTGTAAGTGCCTATATATTTATAGGCACTTACAATAGCGTTGAACTGACCCCTCGAAATTCCAGGGTTCCCACTGAATTTTAAATTTGGGGGTTAAAACAGTCATTTTACAGCACACTTGCACCCCTTTTACATGAAACAAAGAAGGCTACTTGCAAAAATTGGGGTACAAGATTCAAATTGGGGTGAAAAAACCCCATTTGAGGGTTTTTGTGGACCCTGAATACTCTCTAAGACCACTGCTGTAATGTAAATGACATTAAACAAAATGCATTTGTAGGTGAACAAAAACTCATGTAACTACAGCTTGATTGAGATGCAGCTACAAGTTTTGATCTGTCTTATAAAAGCTGCAGTGATGAGATTTTAGACTGCCAATGATGCCAAATACATTTAACCCTTTACCAAACAACAAAATTTCAGGGTGGTCGAATTTGAAAACTGCTGCAGACGACAAAATAAATTATATCAAAGGTAGAAAATGTGTATTGTTTAGCATAGAAAATATTGAGGCAAAAGGAGAAAATGCTGATGATCAGCATTTTCTTCTTTTGCCACAATGTTTTCTTAAGCCTTCTCTAATAGACACGTCAAAACCTGGTCTTGTTTTGGAAAGGGTTAAGAAAGGTTGAGACAGTAAATAATTCTAAGAGGTGGCAATATTTCTTATTTAAACCTCTGAATTTCATAAGTCTAAAGATTTTGTTGCTTTTTTCTGTGTATGTGGGCAGGTTCTTCATTTTCCAAAATGTTTTTGTAATCTTTTCTCACCAAATATACGGAACAAAACGGTGTCCCTTTGTGTGAGAAGGTGAAATTACAACTTTTACCAACAAGAAAAAAGATAGAAAACTTTATCAAGACATTCCAGATTATTTCTACCTGAGCGGAAAATAAATATTTACCTATAGTGAGTGGTCAGTGAATAGGTCGCATAATCAGTCGACTGGACGTTACACCATGTAACATAATTGTGTAACCGACTGGACATTTTAGTACATTGACATAATTGTGTAGTGGACAGTTTTCCAATATTGATATCCTGGCCATTATGATTTCCCTTTTGTGAAAAGAAAACTCGTTGAAAACCGTAATATATTTTTCATTTTCTTTTTTTCCTTATAAACAATCTCTCAGTAAGAGTAATTTTCCCTGTTTAGCCTTTGTCATACTGAATCTGTTTTAGACTAAAATCGTCATGCACAAAACTGGATGTTGATTGATTGTATGGAGTTTTACGCGGCTTTCAACATTTTTTCAGTTATATCGCAGCGGCTGGAGCGCCTAACAATGGTTTCCTGGTATTTCTCTCACCAGTACAACCACCTCATCCTTCCCTAGCCTCCAGCTGCTATCTCACATAGATCTACGATTATCAACCAATTGATGGCGCCTACAAAACTGGATGTACAATCAGGCCTAACTTGTCAGGTCAGACTTGTCCCTAAAAGCCAGAGTTTGGCAGGGGGGGGGGGAGAGAAAAGAAATCATTTTGATCAGAAAAAGACCACCCACATGGGTTCTCCTAGTCTTAAGTAGTCAGCCTTTTGATTTAAATAAAATTTTGAAAGAGAACAACATAAAAAGGGTTAGTTTTCCATGGATTTCCTCTATGAAGACTTGTGCAACATCAAATCAGTCACTTGGCAGAGTTGTCACAATAAAAATGTACTAAATGTTCTCCATTTCTACTGAAAGTCTTTAGGAGGAGGATTGCTGTATTCCACTAGGTATACCAGGAACAAGCTTACCATTTTTCCATTAATAATAGCGGCCTCCATAATAGTAAACCCCTACAATTTTTAAGTTGGAATGCGGAGCAATTCCAACTTAGATTTAACAAAACTGTAAAATGAACACAAGATAATTTCATTTCGGGTTTTTTGATAACACATATCACGTGAACAGGATGTGAATACACTCCGGCCTATTTGTATATCTCAACTTGACACAGACATACAGTTTTTTTTTCATCAAGAAGTAATAATGTTGAACAATTACACAACTATCACTTCATGTCTTGAATTTTGCTATTTTGACTGTGCAAGCATAGTATTTTCTCGGATTTAATTTTTATACGCAGCTGGAGGCGGTCGTATATTGACGTCATCTTCTCCGTCTGTCTGTCCGTACGTACGTACATTGACTTTTCTTGTGAGCACAACTCCTCCAAAATTTCTAGTTGGATTTGGATGAAACTTTCACAGAATGTTCCTAATCACCTGACCTTGCGCATAAAGTCACGGTTTGGTGAATTTCAGCCGTGTAATGGAAAAAGAAGCCTTCAATTGAAAAATCTTGTGAACGCAACTCCTCCTCCATTTATGGACCGTTTTGGATGAAACTTTTACAAAATGTTCCTAGTCATCTGACCTTGCCCATATTTAAACATGGTTTGGCGATTTGTTTAGTTAAAAGTCGTATTATGTGATCATCTGGGCGGTAGGTGTCAGCTTCGTTAGTTGCTTGATGTCATAGTCTCTTGAACGCATTCCAACTTATCAGTACTTTCAGTACTTTGAATTACTAAGAAAATCACTTCAAATGCTTAGATTTTAGGATCTTTTTGAGACTATTTCTCTAATTTGAGGTGAATTTCCTCTAAACAATCATTTATATGATTGTTTAGAGGAAATTAACCTTGAATTCAAGGGAAAAGGGCCTAAAAGACATCAATTTAAATGATTTTTTAAATCAGATAATGCATTCTAAATAAAAGCTTCCTGACCATGTTATGTATAGCTCCCTGGAGCATTTACTACCAGAAATATGTTATGTCTTGTGGAAGTATCATATAAGCAATATTGTTCAGGAATGGGTTAAAGGAAGCACCAAACATGATAATAGACAAGTGTTAGAGAAGATAATTAAAGTATGATACTTGACTAACATAGTTTTAAAATCTATGCTGACAATTATTTACTTTTATAGGAGTAACAAATATAAAACTACTATTTTTGACTGAAATAATGAAACTCTCCAAATAAACATTTTGCATAAAGTTTAGTGGTAACCTCCAGGTTAACCAAATATATATGTGACCCATCACGAAAAAAGGGAACACCTGGGAACCTTGTTGAATAAATACTTGAAAATGAGATTGCTTCTAGAACAGGCCAATCAGAGGGCCAACTTATTTCTCCCCCGGGTGGGGCCCGATTTGGTTGTTTTTCAGCCGGGCCACAATTAGAAACCAGCCCCTGTGTTCCGGTTGACAAGATGCTAAAAACCATTTTCAAAATTATACAACGCTTTGCGTGTGCACATACTTTCAAAAACGGGTATAATTTGAAAATGGTTTGTATCATCTTGTCAGCCGGAACACAGGGGCTGGTTTCTAACTGTGGCCCGGCTGAAAAACATCAAAATTGGGACCCTTTCGGGCGAGAAATAAGTTGGCCCAGAGGTTGCATCTTAAAAAATTCTTCCACAGGAAGGCATATTTATTATTCTAGATTCAGAAAATTAGTGAAGGGCAAATTAAAAAGTTTTAACCCTAGTCAGTCAGCGCAATCCATGCAGTCTGACGAGGGTCAAAACTTTACTCACTACCCAGATGGTCCCTTTTCCCATGAAGGGTCACATATAAGGTTACCAGAAAACTTTTGTTACGCAATTGGGCCTAACACAACAACTTTTAATTAGTGCCTTATTCATTCAGCAAAATTTACTGTCTGGGCCCAAATTTCAGTAAAAAAATGGTTATCCAAATTTTTTAGATATGAGAAATCTCTGATTTTAAGTTTTACTTAATTTTTGTGACAATTTCCATTAATCGAAAGGGATTTGTCCAAATCAATAGGTGTTATCAAACTTATCGTGGAGACCATTTAGCAGATTGACACTAGCACAGCACTCTACCATTAAACTGAGCTAACCTGGCATCTGGTCATGAGTCTACCCACTGTCGATCACTACTACAATTAACCCAGAATATTGCTGCTTTCACAGGTCTAGACAAAAATCAGCCTGCACATAAGGTGCATTCTGATCTTTGTCTATACCACCTGATCTTCCCTTTAAAACCAGAAAAGTATATCTTCCAGATAAATCTAAATTAAGGCTCCACACAAAGCTGTTTTAAGTGCATATTGGCTCTTAAAAGAGTATTGTGTTAAGCCTTAGAAATAAAAAGTGTTTTCACAATTAGCGCATTCAGTGCTTTCAGAACTTTGATTTTTATGCAATTTAACTTAAGTTTATATTCAACATGGTAAGAGTTGACATTGTTACTGGTACTGAAAATATTGCACAAAACCTGTCAATCTTGCACTTTTCAACCTTTTCATGATCATTCATTCATGCGGAGAGTGCAGTGTAAAACCATAATCATGTCAGAATGTGCCCTAAGGCATCTGCACTAGTACAATGAATTCAATAATTATATAGGAAAACATTGTGATAAAAGATTTCTAGCCAGAATTTCTTAATTTCCAGATTCATTTTTCTCTTTTGAGACAGAGAATCTTTTAGATCTGTTGTACTTTTAAACGTCCATATTAAAAGTGAATTTGGCCACTATCAACATATTGAAAATTCTTTCCAGATGTTGGTGCAAAACTATAGCACGTGCCTGTATATTTAAAGGTGCTTACAAGTTTTTTCACTGGTAGTATCTAGTGTCTCAGGGAAAAAGACTAGCAGGGGCTCAGTCATCCATGGCCCCTAGATTTTGGGCTGGGCCCCTAGATTTTTGGGAAAAATGCCATTACCTATGTTTTGAGTGAAAATTGAAGGGTTGCAAAACAAATTTGCTAATTTTGCTCAAGGTGAACAAAATTAGTAATATTTATTACCTCCCTTTAATAGAATATACATACTTTTCTACTTGTGTGTCTTTGTGGACCTATCACACACTTTAAAAGCCTCATCAGCCAATGTAATCGTAGAATAATTTGATCGATTTGAATTAAATGTTGATTGCCTTTAACAATTTCTAAATGTTTCTGACAAATTTTGGAGCACTTTTGATCAATTTGAGTGAGTGTTTGGAATGAATCAATGGAGTGCTGACTGAATGATTTAGAATATGATTTTCATCAGAATGAGTGTCAATTTTACAATGTTCTGAACTGTAGCCAATAATGCTGACTTGTAGTAATAAAAGATGCAATGACTGGTCACAATATCAGGATTTCTAGATGCATTTTATGTGACGAAATGCTGCGTTTATGATATACCGGTATTATTTTGTGTTAACCCTTTGCTATTTAATCCCTGCTTTTTACGTGTCTGTGATTTTATGATTGAGAAAACATTGTGAAAAAAGAAGAAATTGCTTCTGACAAGCAATTTCTCCTTTTCCACACTATTTTCTACCCTTCTGAATGGTTATTTTTCAAATTAAATCCACTTTAAATTTTCGTCTGCAAAACCTTTGAATTTGGATAGGTCCAAAATTTTGTCAAACAGGAAAGGGTTATTGCAACTTATCATTGTTCTGTATCTATATCGAACTGATTGGTGCTAGCCAAAAAGTGTGAAATACTTATAGCTTATCAACATCTCTCAGGGCTATAAGGGATGTAGGTTTTGCTAGTCTGAGACTGGCAAATAAGTATAGCCAGAATCCTCCAAACTATCTGATGCAAATCTCATAAACCCTCTCTGGATCAACTTCAGAAAATTTTGAATTCACTAAGATCCCAATTATTGGGTCCTTATGACCCGTTTTTGTTCAATATAGGGATGAGTGTCTTTTTCACTGCGTTTATTGGGGTATAAAGTGCAATTGCCTTAGCACATGGCAAATAATGCCCGTAGGGCCTTATGATTAAGCCATGTGCTAAGGCAATTGCACTTTAAAGCCCAATAAACGCAGTGAAAAAGACACTTGTCCCTTATAATTGCAATAATCTAGATCGAAGAAACTATTGAAATACTCAGCCAAACATTTAAGCTTCATGTCTACTTTCTGCGCGTATAAATTACACAATCTATTTTTAGATCGTGTATTGTTTATCTCGCTATCGAAGTGAAATGTCATATAGTAAAACAAATGATACACAAATAAAAGACAACATTGAAATTCGTAGAGGTATTTATGACAAAAAAGCTTGTTTCTGCCAAGTTAGTCTGTATTTTTAAACGAAAACGGTGTGGTCGGTCTTAGTTGAGAGGGTTGCTTGAAGGTCTTCATCGACTCGCTGTTTTCTAAGTTTAGGTCGGCTCAGAATATGAACTGCATGCTTGTAATCGTAAATTCTTTCGAAAATATATTAATTTGTAACAGTTCGAATAGCAATGTTGCGTTGATGATCGGGATCTAGGTTAATTCGAGTTCCTACAACACAGGACTTGCAGATCGAATTTCGGGAGTTTCCCGAAAGACCTATTGCATTTTATACAGAAATAAAGTGCAATGGATTTCCCCACGTGATGCGATTTAAACCAATCAAATTTCTTTATTTTATTGGATTGCAATTATATTAGAATAAAGCCCCTGAACTATGTCAACCTATGCTTTCATAGTAGCAAAACCAAAACAAGGTAATTAAAAACACTGATCACCTTTCCAAAGCTTCTATATCCTTATAGGATGATGTCTCCCTGGAGTGATACATGAAACTGTAATAGGAAACAAAACTATAATATGCATTATTAAACTATGTTCATTCTTTTAAAAGCTATTTTGAATTGTAAAGAGGGAGAAAAAATAATAGAAAGAAAATAATATTGTTGAATAATGTTATTAAAGTTTGTGAGTCACTCATAAATTGTTTCATTTTGCATGACAATGAGCACTCAAGATAACACTTGTCTCCTTAATATTTCTCTTTATATGTCTTAATCTCAAAAAGATAAATTTATCTGTACCCTTTCAGAAAAAAAACCCACCAAAGCCTTTAATGTGATCACAGAGCAGTAAATGATAATCAATTTAATTAAGAAGATGATTATGATAATTATGATCAAATTGCTTGCAAAGTAGAGTATTACAAGAAAATTACATTTACCATCAATCCCTCGAGAAGAAACTCGTAAGCTGCCCATGCAAGGGCTATTTGATAATTTCTGACCCAAAACCTGATAAACAATTATAGACAAAACCTTAAGGCAAATTAAGACATAATTGAATTCATTTTGCACTCTAGTTGACAACATACTGTCTTCTCTAGACAGAATATGCCTAAGGCAATATATAGAATTTTATATATCATTATCATGTTCAATATTTGAATACCATCCATCAAAATCTTTACATTAACCCTTGTTATGCTGAACCTAGAATATTCCTTCTGTAGCTGGAGGTATAGACAAAGATCAGTCTGCAGATTTGCACATCTGCTGCTAGAGCCCTATATTGAGGGCATAGCTCAAAACAGTTGTAACTCCCTATAAACATATAGGGAGTTACAACTGTTTCGCGCTAAGCCATCGATATACACTAGTCTTCATTCATTTTTTTTTAATTATTAATCAGAAGAAACTACCTTTTTGTCCTGGCTTGAGTTAATAAGCTATGAGAAAACTTCTAAAAAAGAAGAAATTGCTTGAAACAAGCATTTTCCTCTTTTATACACAGAATTCTTACCAAATTTTACTTATACTTTTAAACACATGGACATTCTGTTGCGTGAAATCTCTTCATTTTGGCATTTTTCAGGGACTTTTTTTGCAATCACTGCTGTTTAGTATGATTCACCTGTGCTAAATCTGATCACTTTTTTAAATATTTGTTTGTATTTATGAAAATACTGCATGCCCCCTTTCAGTTTGAAAAGCCACATTTTCAAAATTTGGCAAGAAAATAACACAAGTTTTCTTGAATTTGTAGATTTAACTTTATACCAACAAAATGATAAATTCAACTGCTTATACATACGCCCAGTATGCATCTGTGGCCCTTTTATTTAACATCTTACGAAAAAGTTAATCGTAAGTAAAAAAAACCCACAAATCATACCTAGTATTTTCATTCCTTGTTTGATTCTGCCTTGCAATATCTTATTTACATCGTCTTTAGAAGACGATTCCAATGACATGATGCATGGTAGAACTCTATATTTAGTTCCTACTTTTGATGCAGCTTTAGTTTTTGACAAAAAAAAAGATCATAAGGTGTTTAGTAAAACGATCCCCCCGGTCTCTATGACAACATGAACTACATTAACTTGTCCTGCTGAAAAAAACCTTGACAAAATTGCTATTAAATCAAAGTGCTGAAAGCACTGGATGCACTAATTGTGAGTTAGTATTCATTTTGAAAATATAATTTATAAATCAGGCTGTAGTCTGTATGCCTATAGACTGAGATCAGACTGCACATACGAGCAGGCTGATCTTTGTCTATATGTCCTGCAAATGTATAGGAATACTCTGAGTTCAACATTGTAAGGGTTAAAGAAATCAAATAATACATTCCTTTCACTTAGTTAAAGAAAGGCACACCTTATAAAATATGAAAAAAAATTATTTTTGGGCTTTGCTTTACAGCTCTTATAAAAACACAGAATCTTTTATAACTAAAAAAAATGTAAAAAATCATACCTGTAGTATACTTCACTTTCACTTGAATATATTTGTGTTAATCCTTGTAGAAATACAACCAAAAATTTCATCGAAACAAAAACGTGACTGCTGTCCTTCGAACTGTTAAATACTCCTACAATTATAACACAGCCAAATACACACACTATACCATATTTTATGCTGTCTCCAATATTAAACATCAGTAACATGAAATATCAAGGCTATTTACTGTGTTCACTATACCGTGTCATAATGTAACTTAGCCCTTTACTAGTTGACAAATCAGGTCAAATTTCAAAAAGTTGCAGAATTTAGTTTCACTTGTTGAAATTTTAAAGATTTGACTGAAGTGAGTTTGTTAGTTTGAAAAGGATTTAACGGTACTTAAATACCATATTTTTCCTAATAAATGCTCCTGGGAGATATACATAACGTGGTCCTAGAGCTTTTATTAAGTATGCATTTTCTGGTTTATAAAATCATTAAATTGATGTCGTTTAGGCAAATCTCACCTTAATTTGAGGTGAATTTGCTCTAAACAATTATATAATATGATTGTTTAGAGGAAATTCATTTCAAATTAAAGAAGAAGTCTCAAAAAGTTCCAAAATTTAGGCATTTGAAGTGGGGTTTCTTGGTAGAAAAATATAGGTGTGCTTCTATTAAGGAGGGTGCTATTATTAGATGAAATACGTTAACAATTTTCAGTCATATCACAGTGGCTCGAGCACCTATAAAACAATGGATTCCTGGTATTTCTGGCACCAGTAAACAGTCTGAAGTAAGATACAACATTGATGGATAAAAAATATATATATTTGTACATGTATTACAGAAGGTTTAAATAATTTCTTCATTTTTCAATATGATTTCCTTGCTCTAAGTAAGAAAATGGATTGAGTTATATAAGTAGTTAAACCCATTAACAAAGGTCAAATTTCTAGTTTTAAAGCTCCTTCCTGAACAATCCCTGAACATAATGTCTGTCTGATGTTTTACTTTGAGGAAAAATTCTGGAAAAAGAAAAAAAATGCTTGCTACATTTCTCCATTTCCCACAATATTTTCTATCACATAGTTAAGGTTAAGTCCAAATGCACTTGCTTTTCATTTTTGTCTGACTCTTTCTTTTTCAATCAATCTAAGAATTTGAAAATGAGAAAGGGCCGGGGTTAGTAATAATGATAAAAAAAAGAAAGAAGAAAAAAAAAGAGTAAAAAAATGTGTTCATGAAAGACTGAAGAGAAAAAAAGTGTTTATGAAAGACCAATGTTTTGATACCGCCACCTCTGCTTGTAACAAGAAATTTCCCTTTCCTTGATCAGATCATTTTGTAAATCAATCATTTTTCTGTGAGAAAATACTGCTTTTCACTCAATGTTTTGGTGGTAGTACATTCTCTTTTTCACTCGATGTTTTTGTTTTCAATATCACACTTTTTAAAACAGTTGTTACAAACATCAATTTGGGTAATTAAACTGTCCTCCTGTTATAGAAGAAATCTGGGTCACAAATGGGTTTATGGCGACTGCTGGAGCTCTTAAACCGTGCTTTGTCATAGTGAATATAATCCAAAGGTTAGCTCTGGTTATTCCAAGCGGTGACTTTAACTTAGAATAGCTAGTAATTCGAATCTCATCCGGCTTTAGTACTAATGAAATCTAACATTCATTATCAACCGTCAAAAAATCTACCCCACCCACTTTCTGTAAAATTTTCTGGACAACAAAATCTTACTCTAGAATAGGGGTTTTCATGTTTTGATACTTACTGATGTATGAACGGATGAAAAAGATATATATATATATATTGACATCAAAGTCAACCAGACCACCACAATTTTCCCCAAAATTTGAATTTAAAATTGTTATCTTTGTGTTCCTCATAGATTTACCTGGAACAAGGTGCGACCCTGATTGATGGTTGATGCTGAATAACAAGGGAGGTGACTCAAGTTTGTTTGGATTTCGGATAGATCGCACACAGTTGCATCCCTTGCTAACAGTTGCTGCATTGTCAACATATTCACTGTTCACAATAATTATCATTCGCCGATAGCTACTTTGAATTAATTATGATGCGCTCATGAATGCACTGTTTCCCATGATATCCTGAATTCTGGATGCAAAAACGTTTGCGAACATCTCGCCAGAACAACAACAAAAAAATGTATAACATATAACCTGTGACATTAACTGGATATGAATGTAACAGAAGCCTGAAATAATTTAAAGAGGCCTTTTCTGTATTGTATTTACAATTTTATTCATATAAAGAAGGATTTTCATGGTGTTTATAAACCGATGTGGATGGACAATTATTGCTTACGAGCAGTTAAAAAGATCTAGAACTGTCCGAAAAATGGGACTAATAGGCTAGGCCTACCCCCACCAGCGCTTTGTCCGGAAATGTAAGTGCTATTTGTGCAGGATGTGTTTGTAACAAATATTATGAATTCAAGTTATATGCCTATGATTGATTGTAGGTCACTTGGTTCTTAAGTAAGAGTATGGAAACGAAAGGGTCTAAGAAAAATTAAAAGTTGACTTTGAGCTTGACCTTTGACCAAGTATGTGACCCCTTAAAATAGTACACTTCCTTGGGTCATAAGCAGTATCTGCATTAAGTTTCATGATTCTTGGTCGCTTGGTTCTCGAGTTAGAGTCCGGAAACGAAAATTGAAAAAAAACCCAGCGACCTTGACCTTTGACCTATGTGTACCAAAAACAATAGGGCACCTCAGAGTCCTTGGGTCATAATCATTATTTGCATAAAGTTTTATGATTCTAGGTCACATGGTTCTTGAGTTTGAGTCCGGAAACGAAAATGTCTACGGGACGGATGGACGGACAGACAGACCGTACGGATGGATGGACACACAGACAGACATGATGAGACAAATATACCCCTCTACTTCGTAGTTGGCGGGATTAAAAATATGAAGCGTGGAAGTGTTTTTCAAACAGTCGTGGTTACAGAGATAAATGCTGAATACTGTCGACTTCGTAACAAAGCCTATAAAGTTATTCGTTTTGCACAGAGAAAGCGTGCAAAAGGGATTGCCCAAAATTCCGCAGAAAGTTGCGAGTCATTCTTGGGCTACATCAAGTCACAAACTGGTATTAAAACTGAATACGCGACCTTCAGGATGCTCTTCGTAATGTTCATTGCAGAAGATAGTGAAAAAGCGGAGTTACTAAACTCGTTTTTTTCGTTCACCAGTGTTACTACGTAAGGAACACCATTTAGGTTTCTAATAGCTTCGAGATAAAGTAGTGCCCTTTAAGATTCAGATGTTTGAAAAAAAGCGAAAGTGTTGGTAAAACATGAAAGCGGAACAGTGATACAAACTTAATAGGGGCAATAATTCGGGATAGCTTTCGTGGAATGGACGATGGAGAGGTCTTTTTCGAAAACCGAGAACTTCTTTATTTAATGTAGCTGTAAAATTGCTTGTACTACACACAAAAATGAAAATTTATCTAAGACAAGCCTTTATGATGGATGAAAAATTCTAATGCTTTATAATGGGATTTGAGTCTACCAACCCATACATTACACAGATTCCGCGTGGTTGGCTTTACTACGCAGGCCTATTTTGCAGTTTGTTACATTTTCATGACATCTGCAAACATATAAAGGTGTGTGATCATTGGTAGAAAGTTTTTGTTCCCCTAAAATATAGTCTAAAAGTATTCTCTTTTGACATCATTCCGCCCCGTCCGCGATGACAAAACTTTGCCGCCCTTGTAAATATTTGAATTCTTCTATTATTGTAAAATATAGACTTAAACTTCGCAAGTATGAAATTTGTTATGTAATTATAAATAAATAAAATTTAACTTACACTTTTATCATATTTTTAGTCAAATTGAGAAAGGTAATTAAAAGCTTTTTTTCTATGAGCCGATCATTTTTTGGATAGAAGATAATCAATTTTGTTTCAGTGTAAGATCGATCTATATTTCATTTCATGAACAACAAAAGATATATTTTAACATGGGCATGTTTTGGCTTCAAATGGCACTATGATTGTAAGAATGCAGTATAATTTTTTATGTTTGATTCTTTAAATACATGTATACCGATTGATCTCTGGAAGAACATCTTAAGAAATGTTAAGTTAGGAAGTTTGTAAGGTTCCGTCGACAGGATTTTTTTCTCTCAAGAATTGAGCGATTAAGCGGACAATGAACTTTATGCTACGCAGACCCCCCCCCCCCCCCTGACTAAAAAAAAAAACATCAATTTTCAGTCAGGTTAAGTGTTACTTTTTTCACGATAAAACTTATTTTTATCTAGGTCAAAAAGGGCTTTTTTTATTTTAGAACATACAAATGATAAGGACATCAATCTTAGCGTTCCTAATATGGGAAATAACCCTATGCTGTAAGTATGTGTCTGTTGGTATGTATGTTTGTTATTTTGTTAGTGTTTTCTTTGACTGTCTCGATGATTGTAACTTCAGTCTCTTTATTTGTGATCGGTCAGTCGAGAATGACCATCTACAGCGGCGGACCAAGGATTTCAGTAAAGGGGGTTCGAATATTCAAAGGGGAAAGGGGGTAATTCTTCAAGTATTGCACATATTTAACTTTATCTTGCTGAATTTAAATTTTGTTGAAACAAATTTCCTATTTTGGACATATTAACGAGTCTGTCTCGAGACTTTCTCACACAAAAATTAAGTAGAAGGCAGTCAGTGTATCCTAAGATCAGACTGCACATATGTCTGCCACACCTTTGTTCACAATTGGAATGTGTCTTGAACAGCAAGTGAAAGGTATATTAAAATTCTGTAAATGTTGTGAAAATGAAAAAAAAAATGACTTCAGAGGGGGTCATTTATACCCCCGAACATCCTCTGGATCCGAAACTGATCCAGGAACTCAGTAAATTAAATATATGTGACCCATCACGCGAAAAAGGTACCATCTGGATCGATTATTTACGCATAACCCAGATGGTCCCTTCTTACGCGTGACGGGTCAAATCATTATGTATTTAAAAATGAGATTGGTTCCAGTGCAGTGCGATGCAGTTCGCATTTAAGATATTTTTACACGGAAAGGTTTATTTATCATTCAAGCTGGCAAGGATTTTTGATGGAAGTTTTGTTTTCGTCTACCAGTGTTAGTGCATGAGAAAAATCCGGGCAGATGGCAATAGCTTTTCAAAAAAGTAGTTCCAACTTGGGTTCATTTTTCTTTTCTTCAAGTCATACTTTCGCCAGACAACTGTGCAGCTTGAAAATGACATTATACAAGAATTCAATATAATTTATAGATAATCCAAAGACTCCTTGAAATTCGAAATCAGCTGCCAATCCTAAACCACGCGTTTAAGCTTTCGCGCAAGAATGTTTCTTAAGGACAAGGTGGTGATTCTCCCTTTGGGTTTTGTAAGATGGGTTAGAGGACAAATACTAATTTGGCCCAGGCTGAACTTGTAGCCCGCTGTCGTGAAGACAACGGGTAGTATATAATGGAACCTGCGAGCAGAGTGAGAAGTAGACGAGATTTTTGCGTGGTACCATATACCCTTAGTTCTTTCACCGTCTATGAATTCATAACCAGAGATGTGTTCGTAAGAGAAGATGAAAAATCCCACCGAATAAGTTTTTTTTTAACACAATAAGTAAATATTTTCGATGTTTTGAGTGAAAGGTTCGTTTTTTCATTCAAAATTTGTAACATTTTAACTAATCTTCCTGTAAAATATGAGACGAATCAACACAAGCAAATCAGTTTCTTACAATTTATTTTTTTACAACATGCTACATTTAGACGAAGAATCTTTTATGTCGCTCAATAAACTAGTTGTTGTTACGACACTTTAGTCACCTAGTGCTGACACCTCTCTGCCTGTCACCGAAGCAAGACCAGTTACCCCGCATACAATCTTATAGGCCTACGTTTTGAGATATAGAATTTCGATGATATGATTAACCGTAAAACTGAAACTGTATTTGAGGCATTTCAGTTGTCCCTTATTATTATAGTTGTTTGGTGCTATTTGTCCCAACATTTTATGATATCATAAAGAACTTATCTGAATTTGCTTTTTATTGTTGCAACCAGTTTGAGTTGTTTCCGGTATGATACATCGCATATATAACGTATTTGATATTACCAGTGTGATATCGTGTACAACGTATCTGATTTTATGGGTGATCTCTTTCACTCGACATGAATTGTTTCCAGCGTGTTCTCGAGTGCGACGTAACTGATATTACCTGTATGGTATCCTATATGACTTTTTTGAATATATCGACGATCCATTTCAGCAGACTTAAGTTGTTTTTCGTGTGACATACTGGCGTGCATTTGATTTTACTAGTGGTGATTTCTTTCAGTCGAACTAATCCAGTATGATATCGTGCACAACGTATTTTATATTACCAGATTGATATCGTATACAACGTATCTAATTTTATTGTTGATCTCATTCACGCGGTTTTTGAGTGGTGTTCGGTATCTTATCGTGTAAAATGTAACTGATTTCACCTGTGATCTCTTTCAGTCATTTGAATTGTTTCCAGTGTAATATCGTGTACAGTGTAACTGATATTACCCTAAATTTACTTGCGTTTTTTTAGTTTGCTAGAATTGTTTTTTTAGTGTGATAAAGTTTACAGCGATTTCTATTATACTAGCTATCTTTTTTCAAGTCTTATATCGTACACAATGTACTTGATATTTCCAGTGTGATATCATATAATAAAACGTATTTGACTTACATGTGAAATCTTTCACTCGGCATCGGTAGGTACGGTATGATATCGAGACGTGCACAAGGAAATTGATATAACCAGTGTGATACAGTATACAACACATCTGATTTGACCTGTGATATCTCTCAGTCGGAATAAATTACTTCCAGCGTGATATCGTGTAAAACTTTCCTTAATTTATTTATGATCTGTTTCAGATAGTTTTAGTTGTATCCAGTTTGACATAATGTACAGCGTGTCTGATTTTACTTGTGATCTGTTGCCGCTGACTTGAGTTGTTTCCAGCATGACATCATGTAAAGCGTGTCTGATTTTATTTGTGATCTGTTGCTTCTGACTTGAGTTGTTTCCAGATTGACATCATGTACAGCGTGTCTGATTTTGCTTGTGATGTGTTGCTTCGGATTTGTGTTTTTTTTTCAGTATGACGTCGAGTGTAATATCGTTTTTATCTTATCTAATTCTTCACTTGGTCTGTTTCAGTCGGCTTGAATTTTTTTACAGTGAGATTTAGTAAACAATGCAAACGATGCTCTTGTGATATTGCTTTAACCGGCTTGTGTTGTTTCCAAAGTGATATCGTAGTTCCGTAATGTTCCAGAAGTAATAAACTTAAACAGTGTTAAGCGAGGTTTCCTAATGATTTCATAAGGAAACCTCGATTAGCACTGTTAAAGTTCATTTCTTCCGAAATGTAACGGAACATTTACGGGTCCACCACATGAAGAAGTGTACAACATTTCGGATTTTAAGAATTGTGATATGTTTCAGCTGGCTTGAGTTGTTTCCAGTGCGATATCGTGTACAACGTATCTGATTGTCAAAATGTACAGCCGTGCTCAGGGGCTAATGACGTAAGAAATTATCTGTTCATTTAAATAAGCGAAAGCAAACAATTCATACTTCATTGCTTGCTTACTTATATGCCGAGCACGTGTCTAAGGTTAATGATTCTACATAATGTACAGCCGTGTTCAGGGGCTAATGACGTAAGAGATCATCTGTTTAAATAAGCGAAAGCAAACAATTCATATTCATATTTCATTGCTTGCTTATGGCCCTGTCACACCTCAACGTTTTAGCCAGCGTGTGCCTAACGCGTTTGAGAAAACGACTAAGTCCGCAAAACGTCGGCATACGCTGACCTACATTGACTTTTTGTCAATTTACGGCGCGCTTGTAGCGTGTTCATAACGAGTTTGAACGTGTGAGTAACGCGTGAGTAACGTGTCTAGAACGTGTTGAGAGCGTATGTCAGCGTATACCAACGTTCTTGAGCGTGTGTCAAACGTTCTCGTAACGTCCTCGGAACGTGCTTAGCGTGTTTGTAACGCGCTGCTAGCGTGTTATAACGTGTTCGCAGCGTGTTTTGGATGTAAGTATAAATTCTGCAAGAAATTAACACTTCATTCTTCAATTCATTCTTTTAATATACAAACAGGCAACCGGCCACTACACATATTCAAATTCAAAGTATATTTGTTTATGTAAAAGACAAATAGGAAAAGACAAAATACACTGGATCCTGTTACATATGAAAACATGTATATAACAAACTTATAAGATTACAGGCTGGTTAAAGCTTCTTGTACTTTTTACTCGAAAAATATTGCAAAAGGGTAAGGAACTACTTGTCATAATGCACTCCTTTCTTCCGCCATATGCTCTACCATGTAGGATGACTTTATATCAAAATTTTGATTCCCGTCTGCAACCTCTCTTAATCTTGAATAACTACTCTTATATTTAAGGGAAAAGGTGTACCAAATATCAAACTTGTAGTACATATAATAGAATCAAATATTCTGAACAGAACAGAATAGACTAAAACACGTCTTGTAGGTACAACGATGTACTTGTCTTTTTGGTATATTGATAATATATAAATGAGACGAATAAATGTTTGTATTTTCGCGAACGTATTTTTATTCTGGCCCAAGAGCAGACGCACTTGTAAAGCTATAAACGGTTGTTAAATACACATTTAGGCTACATTCTCCACCTCGACATTCTAAGGAATTAAGAAAATCCGTAGAGGATTTATATGGAAGAAAAGACAAGCAGCTTATAACATAACATAACATAAGTTTTATTTATATGACTTGAACGAAGTCGTTCATCGTCAAATATAGAGAATGCTACTTATAGTCGAGTTTTCAAGTAATTCTTAGACTGGTTTTGAGGAAACATGAAGATATGAACGTGTTAAAAGGGTTATACACACGCACAAATTTATTTATTTACGAAAAGCTGATGGTAGAAATCCAAGACAAATATGCAGCGGAACTTTTATATTTTCATCGAAAACTGAAACGCTGTCGTACGCCAGAAACACGCTGTGAACTCGCTGGCAACGCGCTAGACACAGGTTCAGTACGCTGAAAACACGCTATGCACACGTTCCCGGTACGCTGGAGACACGCTAGAAGCACGTTAAACTTTGGGCGAACGTGTTTCTAGCGTGTCCGTAGCGTAAGTGAACGAGCTCCTAGCGTGTCTCTAGCGTGCTGAGCGTGTGCGGAGCGTGTTCCAACACGTTCGGCACACGCTGAGAAATTTTGTGCATGCCCAAAATTTTATGAGATACTCAGCGTATCGCAACGTGTGCCAACGTGTTACAGCGTGCTGATAGCGTGTGCAGAACGTGTCCATAGCGTACCCGACGTGTTCGCAGCGTGTTATAAAAAATCTAACACGTTCCGCACACGCTGGCTAAAACGTTAAGGTGTGACAGCCCTTTTACTTATATGGCAGGCATGTGTCTAAGCTTAATGATTTTACATAATGTACAGTCGTGTTCAGGGGCTAATGACGTAATAGAACATTTGTTTAAATTTGCGAGAGCAAACGATTCATACTTTATCGCTTGCTTACTTATATGTCAGGCATATGTCTACGGCAAATGATTCTACAAAACAGTGTCGTTAGATGTACTTTTAAAAAAGGTAGAATATGTAGTTTTAATAAAGCTCTACCTATGACTTGTTTCCATCAATACTCTGCTACTCTGTCTGAGTATTATTTTATGGTAAATGTATGCTGAGATAAACTATTCTTTATTCATTCAAATAACACCGACCTAAAGTAAGCTAAAATGTAAAGAAGATTATTTAAATATTATTTCAAAAACAACGAAAACGCGTAAACGTCTTGAATATTGATATGTGTTCATTATTATTTTGTTTTCCAAAGGGGTTGAGGAAAAATATTTTATTTCTTTCAGATATGTTATACTGACGTCAATGTACCAAACACGCCGTTTCAAACTTTTTCACTCGGATGTCGATCGAAATCGGTAAGTGATTTTTCTGTTTATTAGTCAGTGTCAGCGAGATGAAATAAATGGCCCCAGCGCGATAAGGAACTTTTTGTGATCTCGCTATTGTAAAAGATGTTCAAAATGAAGAACTGATCTAGCATGGATCAAATAGTAGTCGCGCTTTGAAAGTTATTTTAAAGGATGGCGGAATAATCACTTTAGATAAAGAATAAAATGGAAAAAAATATTGCAGTCTGACCAGGGTCAAATTTCTCAGCAGCATTTTCATTTTTGTTTTATTTATTCATTTATTTATTTATTTTTTGCGACATTGGTCCAATATCACTCCATGTACACACAAAACACATAGACAACATAAACAATCAAGGAAAATAGGAAAATGTCAAACAGTTTATCGGATGGCAGTACATTATGATAATAGGAATTTAGCAGGACCGGTCCATACAGATTTTGTATTTCTATAGGACATTCTTGTAAGTAGGTTTAATGAAAGCGCTAGAATCGCTGGAGGCCAGGTTTATAAAGAGGCAATGTGACATTTGAAGATTTGATCTCCATGTTTTAATCTTTTAGGCAAGGCTTTTTTAGGCGAGGGAAACCAAGGGTTCCATTTAAGGGTAGAAAATATTAGGGAGAAAGGAGAAAGTGTTAGTTAGCAGCATTTTCTTCTTTTCCCCTTTTCCCTATAAGCAAGGTCATCCGTCAAGATTAAATGTAAAAGCTATGTATCTTTAACACAGCAGTGATTTTAGCAGTGATAAGTAAGGAAATCAAGGTTATATACCAGAATGATAGACCTCGTGTGTTGTTTCGTCTATTCTGTTTCCTCGCCATCAGAACTATCAGTACTTTGATTTTAGCACAGCGTAGTGATATGCAAGCACTGCGTTGAACACACAAAGCACTTCGTGTCGCACGAAAGTTGATGACGTATGCTAGACCTATTTTTTCGCGCGCTTAGCACAAAAAGCTATGTAGTACATATGTTGTTCGGTTTTTGGCTCGATTATCTTTTTCCTAGGCAATTTCCAGGATACAGGGCTGTTATCAATGGCCTTCTAAATCAGGCCAAAAACTATCGTGTTAAATCCTATGTTGCTAAAACTCACAAGAATCGTCTGCATGAGACGGTTCTATTGAGTTTAACAAAATAGGATTACTGAGAAATTCGCAAATACATGTACATACCTATTCAATCAAAATTATGCATCTGCTTAGTTTTAAAAAACAACAACAACAAAAACAAAAACAAAAACAACCTCTCTTGTACTAAGCGACCATATTTTTTAAGAACCTACTTCTGGTAGACCCATTAGTGGTCGCTTAATACATGTTTACTGTAATGTGAATGAAATGTATTTCATCAATTATCTAAAAGCTTGTTTGGAAGATTAAGAAGTCGCACGTGCAAGAGGGGCAAACATAGAGCAGCCTGAAAAGCCACGCAGTACAATGAAAAAATATTCTTATTGTCTAAAGACACCGTTAGACAATATCCATCTGCTACGCTCATAGTTAAGACTGGTCAGACTGTGCGGATGTACAGGCTAGCCAGAGTCTTTGCTTGACGCTCATTTGAAGTTACATGTTCATGTACATGTATTTGAAATGTGACGCACATACCGGTGGCTCAACGCGAAACAGTTGTAACTGCATATATGTTTATAGGCAGTTGCAACTGTTTCCCGCTTAGCCATCGATACTCATTTCAAATCATAACAAACCTTTTTATTCCGATGTAGTTGTGTACGGTTGCTTCACCAGTGGCTATAATCGGACGACGACGCGAGGCTCCGCTATATGGCTGTAATCAATGTTGTGATACGAGCGGATGTAACGCAAATTTGTGTCGCAAAGGTAGGTTTATATTGTTAGAACCAAACAAGCATTTTTGTAGCAAATGTTTCATTATCTATTGAAAAAAACTTAAGGATAAAAGATGTATCATGTATGACCATTTTAATATAGCAACCTGATTTTTCATTTGCTGAATTTTGGTAGGAATAGCGATAACTCACGAGATTTTCAACAACAACCGTAAAAGAAATATTTGAAAATGAGACAGGGTTCAGTATATGTAGTATTTATAAAATTCTTATAAAGAAAGGTAGAACTATCATTTAAGATTCTTATAAAGAAAGGTAGAACTTTCATTTAAGATTCTTATAAAGAAAGGTAGAACTATCATTTAAGATTCTTATAAAGAAAGGTAGAACTATCATTTAAGATTCTTATAAAGAAAGGTAGAACTTTCATTTAAGATTCTTATAAAGAAAGGTAGAACTATCATTTAATGTTCTTATAAAGAAAGGTAGAACTATCATTTAAGATTCAGAAAATAAGCCATGTTTGAAAGTTTCGATTCTCGCCGGCCTGTGCAGTCCGCAAAGACTGACTGAGTTGGAAACTTTACGCGCTACTAAGATGGCCCCCTTTTCGTCTGACAGGTCAGATACAGTGGGGGATCCAGAGAGAGTTCGGAGGGTTCAAACGAACTCCCTCTGAGGCCTATTCATATTATTGTCATGGGAAAACTCATTTAAAATTTGGTGATAGTAGGAAGACGAACGTCCGGGTTTACGGTAAGGCGTCTATAAAATAGGTCGCAAAGACTCAAAAGTAAGGCCCAGAATGGTCCCTGTCCCTGCTTAAGCTGAAGACTATTTCCTTGAAGATCTCGCCATGTTTTTTGGGCAAATAGTGAAATAATTTCTTGATTAGCTACACATGGTGTTGGAAAGATATGTACAACTTGGGAACAACGTTAGAAAACAATTGAAGACTGTATAAAACAGTCTTCAATTCTTTTCTGAAGTTAATTTTCAAAGGGTCCTATGGACTTACACCAGATCTTTAATCAGAATTTGTGTGTTCGAATTTACCCTGGATCCGCCATTGACTGCATAGCCATACACCTCATTGATAGTACCATTCTGCGTAACACGGCTCTACGTCTTTAGCTAACACGATTTCTGAAAGTGTATGAAAATTTATATTTATAAAAAGTGTTTAGAAAACAAGTAGATCTAGATCTATATAGACGCACAAATTTCGGTGATTTGTCAAAAGTCAATTTTGTCTATACATGTATAGACGCAATTGGCAATTTAAACTTGTCAATCTATAGTATCGCTGCACTCACGAGAACCTCTTGTTTTTGTTGGGTAACAAAACACAATTTGAAGCCAAACCAAGATCTAAATCTTCGAAGACACAATTAAGAAATTAAAAAAAAATATTTGAGCCTGTGAATGACATTTCCAACAAATTTCACATGTGCGCAAAGTTGAGGCTCAGATCAGTCTGTGCGGTAGCACAGTCTGATCAGAGTCTTAACTATGCGGTAAATAAATGGCTAAGGACCTAAAATCACTATTCACAACCCAAAATCAATTTTAATGCACTGCGTGAGTATCCAGGCTACTCAACGTCTTTCCATCACGCACACATGTAATTGTTTGAATTGTCACGTACAAGCTCATTTATTATCACAAATTCGTATTGATTCTTATTAAAGTTGACGAGTTCTTCCTGTTTACCGACACAAATGAGGAAGGTGTATTTATTATGAGCATCAACTCTCAGGTGTATCATAAGATTCCAGTGTCCGCCTCAAATCCGATCGCGATCGATTACGATCCGGTTGACGGCAAAATGTACTGGACTGACGTCACAACGGAGATGATCAGGTCTTCCAGTCTAGATGGGTCTGATGAGACAGATTTGTACAAATTACCTTCAGGTGAGTTGCAGTGATTAAAATGAATTTGAATTAATTTGGTCGATATTGAAGATTGGTTATATATTCAGTGACGGATCCAAAGGGGATTCGGATGGTTTTATTGAACCCCCTGTGAAACCCAGTTATTTTATACTTTTATACTGATTTTCCAACACTCTTATAATCACTTTTCATTTTTTCCCTGAAATGACAGTATAAAAAAGTTTTGGTGCTTAGCAAACTTTGAGTATTATTTTTTCACGTGGAATTTCAATGACCTTTTCTTCCCTGCTGTTCAGGAAATATTTCTGATGTGAACAAAGCTTTGGAAGAAGGTATGGACTAAGATCAGTCTGCACAGTTGTGAAGTCTTATCTTAGCATATACTGCCTGCCTTCTTCTTGCTTTTTGTGGAAAAATAATTGAGACTGTCATGTTCAAGGGCGTAGCTCCCATTACGCACATTACGCAACTGCGTAAAAGAAATAAATCCTCTTTCGAAAATAGTCGTTGGTGAATCATCATAACATCGAAACTACAGCTTTTTCAAGCTGTAGTTACGATGTTTTGATTATTCATCAAAGCTCAAATCAAGAAAAAAGGGGCGCGGACGGAATACATTCATATATTGTTACAGTAACATATCGCCTTTGTCTATCCCATGTTGGTCGCCGTCTGAGTGCGTAAAAATTTCAAAAGCCTAGCTACGCCTATGATGTTGCTAGAAAATTTGTTTAATGAATAATTAAATTCAGCAGGATAATGGTTAAGTTGTACATTTGTGTAATACTAGGGAAAATTACCCCCTTTTGTATGTATGAACCCCCTTTACATAAAATCTGGATCCGCCATAGTAATATTAGTATCCATAATATTGTCAATTATTATCACTTTGAAACTCTCCGAACTTGGGCGGTCAAATTTTGAACAGTTAAGGTAACTGCGGACAGATAACAATAATTGCTGAGATTTTTCCTTGAAGTGTGGGCATTAGCATAAACGCAATAAAAAGGGTTTGAAGCTCATTCATTCGACGTCGTGACGTCATTTAGCGGTCAACCTCTTTTCGACCCGCCAAAATCATTTTTTGCAAATATTTTCTTAATTAATCGGCCGATTTTTACAAAAAAAAAAGTTTCGTTTAGAAAGTCCAAGAACGACAGAGCTAGTCTTTTAATTTCTGTGCACGTTCAAACAGTTTGACATTCCATTTTTCATTTCATTTTTTTGGAAAGAAATAGAAATTATTCAAAATTTGGTCCGGTGACCGATTTTTGTTATTTTATAGCGATATGAATATGCTTCACATTTATCAATTAAAATGTTTTCTTTAATGCTTTTTGATGGTTTATCGAGAACTAACGGTAGATTATCACTTGATAATCCCACCGCAAAAGCAGTGAATTTATCAAAATTTTTTACCCTGCTTTTGTGCATTTCTCCCTATCTGACGTCTTCTATGCGGGGCGAAATAAATGACGTCACAATGAACGTTGCATAGCAATCACGCGCAAAATGACGCGCTTTACGAAAATATATCCTAGAATTTTCCCATTTTGTCTCATTTTTGCATTAAAGAAATAGAATAATCGTTTGTTTTTCGTGTAAGTTCGATAGATATTTCATTTCGTGAACAACAAAAACTATATTTTCACTCGTGAAAATATAGCTTTTGTTGTTCACTCAATGAAATATAAATCGATCTTACACTGAAACAAACGATTATCCTCTATATGTCTTCGAGTTACATTTTTTATAGTTTTTTTGGGTATCGTTGCGACATTTTTCGTCGAATTCGATGTCGCACCAAAGTCATTGTTACTTTGCTTCTTTGACGCTAATCTTCGTGGATTATCGTATTCTAAAATAGTTGAAATTAAGGTTTATTGTACAGTATAAGCTTCAGAAGTATTAAATCTGAATGTGATTTTCAGAAAAACAAAAAATCACTTAATTTTTTATCCTTTTAAAAAGACAGCTTTTGTGAACATTTGACGCGAATTGAAATATCCTTTCATTTGCGATATTTTCACAGAATCAAAAATGTTTTGATTTTTTCAATGGGATGGTATGGCAGCAACAAATTTAAATTTCAGCATAGGTCGGTCACAAGACAATTTTTCGAGAAAAAAGTCAGTAATTTAAGTAACTGTACTCGAAAACAGCAACACATAAGGCATTTCCATTTGAGCCTGTTCGTGACATTTCCAACAATTACACTTGTGCATAATGCGAAGACTTAGATCAGCCTGTGCAATTTCACAGTCTGATCAGAGTCTTCACTATGCACTGAATTGGTAGGCAGGAACCTGTTCTCTTTATTAATAGTTGAAGAATATTTAAAATGGAACTGTGTGGCTGTATAGAAGGACCGATGACTGACAATCATGCACTTCTGAAATTGTTTGAAATATTATGCACAAGCTCAATAAAAAGGTTACACCAGTATTTTATTTCTTACACTTACAACTTCATATCATTCAAAACACAACATCGGGCGTCTTTTTATGAAGCAAATGGTGTTTCCAGGATAAAAAACGGCTAACGGTTAAGAAAACGGTTAGTTATAACCTGAAAAAAATGGACAATTACTCAGTTTGGGTCGGTCCCTTGTGGCGTCATGACGTCATTTCTACGTTGTGAAATCCCTTTTTATGACTGACGTATAAAAGCGGGTATTTCAAACTTTAATTATATGGCGTTAGGCAATATTTGAGGACAATTTGAAATTTGGACCTAAAATGACTCTATATGTGTCCGCAGTTACCTTAACGCACGTGTAGCCTTACATAATACAATACGCCCCCGAAAATAAATTTACGTGTGATAACCGTTATGTACGCACTAGAACAATGTCTCAAAGTTATGTCATCTTATCAAAAACCTTTGCGTCTCAATTAACAGGAGCTACACCAGATGGAATTGCAGTGGATCCCGTTTCCAGGTTACTGTTTTACACTGATACAGGAAATGACGTCATTGGATTGATGAAGTTGGACGGGACGGATAAGGCCACTGTCATAAGGTCCGGTCTGAAGGAGCCGAGAGCCATTGTGTTGGACTCAAATAAAGGGTAAAACTTGCGTTGCACTATAAGAGCGGCCTTTTCTGCATTCTTTTTAATCGGTTATTACCATGTCTCATCTAAGTATTTTTACTGCACTGTCTCTTTGTTTGTCGGCGACGTCTTTTAGATTTGTGGAGTGGAAGAAAATAGGCCGACTGTATCGACGACATCTCGCCGTTTAATCGACCAGGATTTCTATATTATTACTGGACTAGACATTTAACATCGTCACGTCGACCGGGTTTTTTTCTGACTGCAAAATAAATATTTTCTCCTGATATAACCGATGCCTGGCCGACGCTTTTTTCAACTAATCGGCCGATTAACCATAGGCATTTTCCTTCAGCCCAATTATGTTAAAATCGGAATACAAATTTTTTTCAAATAGGTCCTTTACCACAATTAGAAAGTTTGGTCATGTACCATGCTAAAAAGAGATAATTTGTACCAAAATCTTACTTTAAAACTGTTATAAATGCACAAACGGTCACATAAAAACGAGAACTAAAAAAACTGACCAAGCCATG
The DNA here is from genome assembly GCA_948146395.1 of Fragum whitleyi. NCBI lineage: Eukaryota > Metazoa > Mollusca > Bivalvia > Cardiida > Cardiidae > Fragum > Fragum whitleyi. Next base: position 50,585,245 of record OX411546.1, read on the forward strand.
AAAAAAAATATTTGCTTTCAATAACTGCTTGAGTTCATTAGCTATAATCCAACGTTTTTTCTTCGAGGCAACACTTAAGTTGTGTACTAGAACTATTTGATATTTTCTACCTTATTTCAGTACGATATATTGGACGGACTGGGGCTTACCTGCTATAGAAAAGGCTAGTTATGACGGCAACGATAGACAGAAAATTGTGACATCGGGTCTCAAATGGCCAAATGGTCTTGCCATAGACATAACAGGTAAAATAGTTCATGCAACTCTCTCTCTCTATATAAATAAACGCAGTTTTACAACTATTGAATATCTAGGAACACCACATCTAAGTATACTACGGTCCAATCTTAACAATTGAAACTACCTGTTGCGTTTTTTTTTCGTATGCTACATTATTTTCAAAATCTTTATGGAATTACACTTTTACGGAGAAATACGGATTTCTAGGGACATACCGTAAAAGCTGTAATAGAACCCCGGGGTTCTATTAAAATCCTCGAATTTCCATTAGAAAGGGATGGGCTTATATTAGAGGCTACGCTGCATATCGATGATAAACATATAGGCGGTTATAGTCCGTTTGACTTCTATATGGACCAACATTTCACCGAAAATCTCAGAAATTAATTAATGAAACGCATATTTTTCTTGTCATATCATTTTTTCCAGCTTATACCATGAGGAATTTCGTTTTTCAGAATTTTTGAATGTAAAATAATGATTTTGTCCGTCCGTCTACATGTTAACTTTCAGCATTTCATACCTACTTGTTACTGTATTAAACGGAACAGCGAATTGTATAACCAAAAATAGTACTGATTTGCATAGGGACCGAGTCAAAAGAGTAAGATTTTAATTGAATTGTATTACTATAAAATCGAGTTTTTCAATATAATTAAGTTTGTCTAAGATTTTTGCTACCGTTGGATCTCAAATCTGTGTATATTCTCTCTTTCTTCAGAAACTGTTTGACCAGATAATTGATTATTGATTTTATTCAATCTGAGATGAACCCTATATTTCCATGTTAAGACCAATCAAAAAGCATTATTAAACGAAGTAGTTGGGAATTTCACGGGGAAAACTTGGTGAAAAGGCGAGTACTAACGGTAAAAATCACGTGCTTTTTAAGTTTAAGATGGCATGACCGTCAATATGCTAATTAGCATGTCCAAATAAGGAATAATGGACATTTCATCTGTCAAAAGTTTAGTATAAAACCACGTGTTTTTACTATATATGTTGACATTTTCTTACTTTTGAACAGCCTCCATCACCCCTCGTGTTTAAGAAAGGATAATGCGAAAATATTAACATTAGATAGATAGACAAAATCATTATTTTGAAATCATTTTATTTTCAAAAAATATTTTTTGGAATGGTATTAAGCTCTAATTAAGATTTTACAACATACAAATCCTTTATTCAAATGCAATTTTATGTAATTGATGAAAAGGTTGGTCCATATAGAAGTCAAACGGACTATACAATTGTTTCGCGTGTAAAATTACATCAAATGGTCGATTTCAACTGCCGAAAGGGGGGTTTTGGTTTAATTAGAGCATGGTTCTCTTCGGTATTAAGGAATAGTGTATGTACTCTCGGAACAACATTTACATGGCCATATCCGATATTGTCATCCTGGGGTACAGTTAAAAACATCGTGAAATTGACAAAATGAACGATTTGAGAATGATTTCTGAATGAAATTGAATGAGTGTGATGAGTGAGTTTTGAGTGAAATTAAAGGGAGGTAATCCATTGTAACTAATCTTGTTCAGGATGAACAAAATTGACGATATTTAATACCTCCTTTCAATAAAATATGAAAGCAAGTTCCATGAATAGCTACCTATTTTGCAAGAAACAAGCATATGCTAATAATTTCATTTATGTAGGCGAAATCGCGATTTTCCCCAGCTATATTTGAAGAAAGTTATTGATTTTATCTTTAAATAGTGTTTTGGAGCATTTTTGAATGGTTTGAGTAAGTGTATGGAATGAATGAATGGAGCGCTGAAAAAGCGATTAAGAATGGTTTTGATTGAGATGAATGTCAATTTCACGAGGCAACTAAATGAACATACAATCCTCCGTACATACATGCTTCCATATCCTGAGATACAATAGTTAAGTGTGGAATTTTTCTCAAATTCATATTTTGACAAGGTGGCGAACCCTTTTGCCATTCACGATTCGTTCGTCGATTTGTTGGCTGAAATTCGTTAAAAGGTCAGTGTAGATGGTATGTCGTCTTCCAAAAATATTTATGTTTACCAACACAAACGAAAACATTTCAATTCTAAATTCCAGCACAGAAGTTATACTGGGCAGATGGCGGCCTCGACAAGATTGTTTCGGTTAATATCGATGGAAGTGACCGCCGCACGCTGTATACTGGTTCTAGTAGCAGCCATCTCTTTGGTATTGCCGTTATGGGAGATTTCATTTTCTATACAGACTGGAGTCGAAAGTATTGTATCTTTTTTTAAGTTTACTTTTCAGAAATTTGATACCCGTCAAACAAAAAAAATGGCCGTCTGGGTAGCACGTAGTGTCGAATCTAATCAAACTGCGCAAGCTGGTTATGGTCGAAACTTTTCTCTTTTTTTCCGAATCTATAAGTATTCTACCTTCCCATAAAGGTTTTTTTTAATATGACATACGGGGGTAACTCATCTGGAGCCAATCTCTTTAAGAAATATTCATTCTACCAAATTCCAAAATCGTTCCGTTTTTATGTATTTTAATGGGTCAAATTTCATTTGCGCCTGTGCGCATTATCTTCCAACAATTTACATCTGTGCATCACTAAGACTCGATACAGCATGTGAATCCACAATATCTGAATCGAACGCATGACATGTGCACACGAAAAAATCGTGTTATTTACTGCAAATCACGTCCCGACCATTTTGCATCAAAACTGAAAAGTTTTATGTGATTTGAAGGAGACTTTACTGAATGGTTTGCTTTAACATAGCCACGGGGTCGTTTTCCAAAATTCATATACTCTCAATTAAATTTCCAATTGATTTTCTGACAGTTTTTACGCTTACCAAATGAAAAAAAAAAGTTCGTAGGGTATCATGGGTCGATAAGATAACTTGAGTTATTTTTTAATTTCTTAACCACGGAGCTATATAGGTTACATTCATTTGAGAAGAACTACAAGATCGCAAGCATGACGTACGTTGACGTAAACACAAAGATTTTAATATACAATGTATACTGAGCGACTTTAAAAACGCAATTCTTAAAAACGTCAAATAAATGCAAATATTAGTGAATAGACTCGCATTGAAATATACTTATTTTGTTACTTTAACAAGTTACCTTTAGTCCAACATCAATGTTATTTTGAAACATTCTCTTGTATTCCCAATACGTGGACACTTTTAAGCATACCCACGGAAGTTGAAATTTCTCCATAGCCCTACTGCTTGAACCATACTTTCTTTTCAAATGAAACAAAAGCCAAACAAATTTCACAATTTGGTTGAATGAATCAAGAGGTCAAAAAAATCATGAATACTGCGTTTAAGCACGTTTGGTGCAAAGACGACACCAAAACGTCGTCTTTTTGACCAGAAATGACGTCACTTACATGCTTTTCCATTCCGTTCGTAGAACCACAAACGCTTTTCATGTGAATGCGGTTTTGGTAAACATAGTCTGTTCACGCTTTTAACACCTTACCAGACAACTCGTTTAGAATTGAGATGCCATTTTAAGCGTGTTTACGGCATGACACTAACGTAATTTTAACACGTTAAGTCTTCTGAAACTCCTTTTTGGCAAGGTCCCACGATGCAGATGATTAAATATTGAACGAATTCATCAATATTTTTTTGTGTAATCAAGGTTAACAACGTTCCGATTCTAAGAAACACTTTCCCTTTTGACTTGCTCAATTAAGAGTACATTCTTTGCAAAGCGAGTGAGTTGATTTCGCTACTTTTAACGGTTTTTGAAATGTCTATCGTTGAATACCCTCCACACTTCTGATTTGTTAAATCAACCATGAAAAGTGCAATGACAAAGAAAGAGTGAACAGTAGATGGCTATGCCAAAACTAACCATAGCGTCAGATCAAATCAAGATTAAGTCGATTCAACAGAGGATCTTGTTTGTATGATTTCAGCTAAATTTAGTTAAACCAAATCTACTTTTCTGTACTCAAATTTCAAATTTACTTTGTTGGGTTTTTAAAGTCGCTCAGTATATATTGTACAACACTAAAGTGATATGTTGCTTAAATAAAACATGATGTGTGATTGAGAAAACAAAGCTCTGCAAATAGGCCTACATCGGTACCTTACTTGATAATTTGACCGTACAAATGTAAAAGGTATTGGCAAATAAAAAGTGGTTAATTTCTTTGTATGTCTGTTCATCATGCACCTTTGCAATTGTTTTAAATGCCAGACAAACGCAAAGTTATGAATCTCGTAACCAAGGCTTAAATAAAGCAGTATTACTATGTTTGAGAATTAATCTGACTGAATTTTACATTTTTAGTCGATTCTGAAAGAAACCGATTATAGGTAAATGGTCAAGTTTACAATTCAACTTAGGCCCACGTGACATAAAAATTCGCATTATAGATGGAAAAGTTGTTGTTTTGATCACCTCTATCCCCGGCCTACAGATAGAGGGGGTATATAGAATTAAAATATTTCAAGTTTCCAACAATATGTATTGGCATTACCCCACTTATCTGTACCTCTCTAGACGTACTTTTCGCTAGTAACATCGTGAAAATCATTTTCATTCCGATCAAAAGCATTTTCGGTCGGTCGCTCACTCAACTATCCATACATTCATTCCAAACACTCACTCAAATCATTCAAAAAAGTTCCAAATCCCCCTAAAAATACTAGATCACCGACTAAATTCAAAATAAAAAATGCTAAAAGAAATCCATGATTTCATTGGCTTTATTGATTGAGGAAGCGTCTGGTTGGTTCAGAAAAAACACAAAAAACTATTCGTAGAACTCGTATGCATATTTTATTAAAGGGAGGAAATAAATATCGCTAATTTTGTTCATCTTGAACAAAATTAGCCATATTGGATCCCCCCCTTTAATTTCATTCAAAACTCACTCCTCTCGCTCATTCATTTTCAAAACAATTCCAATATCATTCATTTTGTCAATTTTACGATACTTTAACTGATTATATCATGTGGTTACAGATCTGTAATGACTATTGACACTACTGGAGGTGCGAGCCAGTTTGGACCCCAACAATTTGGTCGACTCAATGGAATACAAGTATTCAAGTCTGGAAACCACAAAACGGGTAGGCAAATCGTTCAGTCTTTGAGACCTGTTGCATTGGTTGGAATATTAAGAGGCCTTATTAGAGAGTAATTAGACGAACGCAATTGATCCTATGTAGATAAAATCTTTCAATAGTTATTCCGGTTCATATGTACGCCTACAAAAATGACCTGTGTTGCAATAGTGAAATAAACGCGAAACTTGAAAAAGTGTCGTTACTATGCAAACTAGACTGTCGCAAAATGGACTGATACCCCCCTACAAGTGCTTGCCGATATTGAAAAGCAATTTCCAACAAAGGGCAAAAACTCTTGTCAAAATTCAATGGATTGCAACCAAAATATCACGTGCACATCTCTGCTTGATACTGATCATGCCTTTTAAAGTTTGAATGAAATTCGTCGATTAGTTGCTGAGAAATCAAGCGGATACGAAAAAGCTGCAGACGGACAGACCAACCGACAGACGGACGTACCGATAAGCTGACTCATACATACCCCGAAAACACAGTGTTTGGCGGTATAATGAGATTACAGCTTATAGTTACGCTTTTCGTTGTCGTTCATGACATCATTATGTGCGCGGTAACGTTCGATTTGTAGTATCTGATGTTTAGCCAGCAGAAATTATAGAATTACGTTTATTGTAGTGGACCCTCAATAGTTCCGCAAAGTTTCAGAAGTCATTAACTTTAACAGTGTTAACCATTTTTTTCTTATGACTTCATGGCGATACCTCGGTAAACAATGTGAAATATTAGGAGTTTCGAAATGTTTGCGATTCCACTACCTTACGGCGAATGTTTGTGGAACAGATCTATTGTAATAAGTAGGTTAAACTAAAATGCAGGGTTAAAAAACCAGGAATTGCACCCTTTTTACAGTTGTTATAATGATTCGTTTTCATAAAATCAGGTGTGAATGGCTGTTTCGTCAATGCCCCTTTTTTACCAGTTGTTATAGACCCACAAGTTTAAGTGAGTGATCAAACGTCAATTTTGTCTATACCTGTATAGACAAAATTGACCTTTGATCACTCACTCTAAATTGCCGATCTATATGTTGCTTTGTTTTTATAAATACAGGTTTGAATGGCTGTTCCGTCAATCAAGGAGGTTGTTCAAGAATATGTATACCCGATCAGAACAATGGAACAAAATGTCTCTGTCCAGACGGCACATATCTACAACAAGACAGAAAATCTTGTGCTTGAATCTGTCATTTGAATAATATTCAATAAAAACAACAACTTGTCTTTATGAAACGCTTCTCTCCCCGTACCCTTTAATGGCTTTTTAGCTCAACTGTTGTGATATGGCGTCCGTTAGAGCTTCGATATTCAGTCATGTGATATTCCACTATAAAAGTTCATGAAATAATACCCTTTTTGCTTAATATGGAAAACGCCTGGACACAACTAATAATACATAGAAGCAAGTTTTTTCGATAGTTTACTCAGTGTAACTTAGGTCATAAATGTCCTCTTGTCTTCAAATGTGACCTACATAAAAGGCATTGACCCTTCAGGATGCCCTTGATATTACAAGATGCGTATCACTGGGGTGTATCATCTAACGTTAATGGGTAAAGGAAAATGTTTATTTTAGCTTTGAACAAGACATACAACTGAAAAGCGTAAAACAATTTTGGAATGGGTGTTTTTTTTATTCCCGCAAATTGGGTAGACGATTCTGACAAGGTAAACCGGGTCATGTGTGCCTCAGTAGCTAAGTAGTAGGGGCGGGTGACTCGAAAACCAAGAGAAATCGAAGATTACGAGTTCTCAGCGAGCCGCACCACTACAATATATTCCAGAGCTACTGTCTTTTACCGAGTTCAGGACGAAAACATTTACAATGCGTTAGAGAAATCTTGGCCCTGTTTGCACTTTTGAAAAGCGGGGTACAATTTCTTAATGTTCGAAAACGTTTTCGCATCTTGAACACAGAGCAATATACTAACAGTACATTGATCATACCAAAAACAATGCCGACTTACAGGGGCGTTGACGGATTTGAAACGAATGGCTTAACTTCTATCTTCTAGAGACGCGAGGGAGACAGAGAGGGGGTTGGGTTTTTTTTATCGCATTGACTTTAAAGCCGGTAATAACGGCTGCAGAATTCTGACATTTCTTTCGCTGGTTCAATTGAATTAAAAGTTATTTTGTCGAAATGACAAGTGTTTGAGGCCCAATTTTAAAACGCTTCATTTGCTAAGAAAGAGCAGTATGTCCAGGTATATTATATATCAAAATGAAGCTATTCATGAGCATAAGCAGTTAAGCAACACAAGACTGCCATTGCTATAGCGGTATAGCCAAAATATTGTGGAAAAGGGTCATTTTGTATAGAACAAGCAACTTTCTCAAGTTTCGCGTATTCATACAGTGTGATTAGGTGTTTAGTTTCATACTTCCATGAAAACAACAAATACTCTCTTCATCTCTAAAAGTGCAATATATCATACGAGACAAATTCTTACATTCGATTTTTCATTAGACCACGCTTGAAGCGAATTGGCCAATAAGAGAACAGTATTTCAAAAGTATATATCACAGATACAACTCCGCGCGTTGTATTAACAGATATATGGGTGTAGTGTGTCTTGCACGTGAATCTCGACTGGTTTCGGCCGAGTCATTTCAAAAAGATGACGAGCATTTTATACAGCTCTTTTTTCCTAAAGACTTTCGAAATTCGCAAAAGTGCAAAAGATCTGAAAATGGTAAGGGAAATAGATTCATAAATAATTTCAGCATACGCACAATTTATTAGAGTAATATCACAGCAAAATTTAATCATTTTCATTATTTAGAGGTTCGGGTAAAAAATAAAGATAGTGTGAGAAAAGCGTGGTCTAAGTCAGATAGAAAATCTCGTGCCGCGGTATATGGGCAATAGACACTCGCTAACGCTCGTGTCTATTTCCCATATACCACGGCTCTCGTTTTCTATCCTATACATAGACAATGGCATGGGTGATAACGTAAACTATTTCTCTACTACTACCATGGTCCCTACTAATGTATTAGAACAACTCTGCAACACGAGTTCTAGTTATAATATACGCCGTTACAGAAAACTTTTCAGCAAGGGCCCTTTTTCAGTGACGCAGTATAGTATCACAAATGGTCCATGGTAACATGATGATAAACATTGTAACAAAGTTCTTTGCAAATCCGTCTATAACTTGTTGGTTTGAAAGCCGCTTTGAACATTTTCATACATATTTCGGCAAGTTGAGCACCAAACCATCGCTTCCTGGTATTTTTCTCTCCAGTACTACAACCCTTCAGGGCCTCCAGCTGCTCAACCCAGGCCTACGATAGTGGAAGACGAATATCAAAGGATGTGAACCGCCGTGGGGAATGAACCCGGGACCCAGACAGGCAATTCATACACGACTACCACTTTCGGATTGCATTAAATGTTAGTAATTTCGTTGATTTCTTTTCATGAAATGAAAGGGAGTAAAAAAAAGTAAATAATACTACAACTTGGCTGAAACTTTATTTTCAAGAACGTACGAATTTCAAAATGAAAATATCCCATTTTCATCATCAAGTAAAAACATTTAATTAAACTTGCATTAAAATGCCGTTAAATTACTATATATTACAATTCATTTTAGTACATCTATATACAATGAGAGCCTGTACGTGACATTTCCAACAATTTCAAATGTGCACAAGGCAAAGCCTCTGGCCAGCCTGTGCATCCGTATAGTCTGGACAGTTTTCACTAATTGCTCTGTAGGAAGGTAAGGTTTTAAACCCTCTTCCATTCAATATTCTTATAGGTTTCTCTATTTCATTGTCTAGGATGCATTTTTTTTGTCTAACCAAATGTAAAATTGTTGGAAATGTTAACCATAGCCTCAAAAGCTCTGGACAAAAGGAGATGATGTTACTACTTTTATCAATAATCATTTTACTTTTATCCTGCCAGGTCAAATTGCAAATTCTTTTGACATCCAAACAAGTCTTGCTAAAGTTTTTCCGATTATTAGAAAGCAGGCAGTGCAGGCTCAGAGCAGACTGCATGACTATGCAGGCTGATATTAGTCTACATGGTCTGCCAACGCTTTTTGTTAGAACAGGAATACAATTTGGGGAGTATAATAAGGGCTAAATCCTTTATATTTCTAAAATCAACCTCTGGTGGTATTCGTTAAGCAATCAAAATAAATAAATACTGCCTACAAGTCTTTTTCATTAGTCTGAGGGATTGGACCAAATTTGCCATAAAATGTCTTTACCTTCTGATTAATTTCATCAAGTTTTTAAATAAATGTTTCGCCTCTGCTCAAATGTCACTCAAATGTTTTATATTGTTAAAATAAGTCTCTAAGTTGTATTTTACTATCCTAAAACAAAAAGTCACCTCATAAAAATTTATGAAGTTTGACATAACTACCGATATGACAAGAAAACAGGAATACAAGTATATGATACAATATTTTGAAAGACAGGATAAAGTAAATCCTTTGCTAGCAAGAATACATAAAATGAATGAGCTTTTATAATGATTACAGTGAATGCTAACTCTTCCAAGCACTAGACCAATTTCTTCCCAGTTGAACTAAGTGTAAAAACTATTATAACTGCATGTAACCAGGGCTTGTGCTAGCTTTTCAATTTCGAGAGTAATTGACCCCTTATCCATAAAATTAAGGTGGTCGAAACTAGTTTGTAAGGAGTCCAAAAGCATGCAAACTAAAATATTTATCAGTTTAACAGAATGAATCAAAATGAATCAACATAATCAATAAAGTGTCCCAAGACACTTTATTGTTCATGCTGACTAATTTATATAGATCCCTTATAATTATAATTTGAAGAAAACAAATGATTTATATAATCTTTATGCCACAATGGTTGTATTGCTGTGAATTCAGTAGGCCAAATGGATCCCTTGCAGAAGATTTTTGAGGGTCAAACTGGAATTAATGGGGGTCAAATCCTTGGTTTAAGGGCCAAACACAAGCCCTGTGTAACAGACATCGAGATAAGAGGAAGGGACAACAATCCAAGTCTTTCTCTTTCAAAATACTATGTTGTTGGTACTCATTGAAATGGTCTTGATGAAATGACTAATCAATACCCACAACAAAGGATTTGAAATATTGTGAAATATTTGTGCGTGACATTTCCAACAGATTGAAATGTTGGTGAAGTTCAAACATGAAAGGCATAGACATACACAAACTTTAAGATTAAAGTTACCTAATGGTATGTTCAGGCAGATACAATAACGTATCCCTCCTTTGATAATCTGATGTGGGAGGGATACGACCCCGTCCCTCTTTATTCTATGTTGCAGCGCTCGGAGTGATTCACTCCGGGAACTTTAAGGTCAATTTTTGGAACATGTGCTAATGCTACAAACACTATTTTACCGTCTAAACCTACCTTGGTAATTTATTTGTAAGTCCCAATAAAAAGTAATTGGCACAAATTTAAATATCCCAAGAATTTCACTTTTAATTAGTATCACTGTCTGAAAATTGTAATTTTTTTGAAAATCTCGCGAGTTCTCCCCTTTCCTGCCCAAATTCAGCAAATGAAAAAACAGGTTGCCATATTTGGAAGACGTAGTATTTTCTTGTAAACAAACTCGCTTTGATCATAATTAAGGTTGAGAATTGAATGAAAATATTTGTAAAGTCACAAACATTAGTAAGGTAGAAGATAGATACAGACTACTAGATACTTCAAATTCACAAAGGTTTTGAAAGGTAGGTAAAAATAGCTACTATGCTTTTTACCCAGCACCTGTTTTGACGGCATGGAATTAGTAAACAAAGTGACGTCACAATAAATCACATGATCAAAAGAACTGTCATGGCCTCAAAACTTCAAAAATTTGAACAATTGAAAAAGAAAACACCTTTCTTAAGAAAAATAAAAGTGATGTATTGGTTCCTTTAACATTTTTTGCTTTCAAAACTAAGGTAAGTATGAAACAAGTTCTTAGATGACCCCTCAGTTTGAAATACAGAAAGTTGAAAGCTGCAACAAAAAGGATGGAAATTGTAGCCCTCAGCCGGCAGCATATCAGAAAGAGGGGTACATTATTGCAGCTAATGTGCAGGCTGATGTTTGTCTATAGCTCCTGCCAAAGCAGGAATATTCCGGGTTCAGCATGACGAGGGTTAAGATAACAACGAAGTCCTATTTCTACATGTGACCAATCATGCAAAAAGGGACCATCTGGGAAGAGCTTAAGGTACCAACCCTGGTCGAACTACGCAGACTGAATTTGATTGAAACTTTTCGCAAATAAGAAATTTTCTGAATCTAGAATGATTATTCTACCTTCCTATGTAATTATTTCTGAATTCCGCCTCATGGCTGACCTATGCTGCTTCCAATCCCGTTTCTAAATATTTATTTTACAGAGTTCCCAGATGGTCCTTTTTCCTGTCACAGGTCACATATCATGGGTTCGGCGCAAGACTGTAGTTAGTGTATATACAATCTATATACACTTACTACGGTCTTGCACCAAACCCTCAATATATCCTCCACATTTTAAACATCATTCATTGTATCTTAAACTCTCAATGAAAAATGCCCTATGTTACTGGCATTAGTTTCAAGGTATACAACATAGATAGGCAACCAAACCATGGTACACACAGCTCTAAAAGGCTGGCTTTGCAATCTTTTGGTAACCCACTAACAATTTGTCACATTCTATCAAATCAATTTACAAGTTTATCAACAAATTCAAATAAAACATTCACTCATCACGAATGGACAACCACAACATCATTGATGCCACCATTTATTCATCTGCCCTGCGTTCAGGATGACAAAGGTGTAAACAGTTTGCCAATCATATAATAGACAGAAAGAATAAGTGCTGCACTTGGGCATCTGACACCAAAATACATAAAACTTAGTTATGACATTGTGGTTGCCCAAACAATATATGCGAGACTTTGCATGACATTTTTACGACTTTGAATATCTACTTTTATTGACAAGAGTTTAGAGACTGTAGTTATCTATAAGGTCAAAAGAAGGCTATGATCAGACAGGCTGATCTAAGTCTTCACTTTGCCAAAATGTGAAAATGTCTTACACAGGCTCAAACTATGTAACTCTCAAAACATACAGTTACAACACATTTTTAAATCCCTCAAATATAAATGCATGAATATCAAGCAAACAATAAACAACTTAATACTTTGAAATAAACACAGATACCAAAACGTATGTACAAAAGTAAACAAGACAATTTGATTGAACACTTGAAAATCTATTAACACAACCTCAGAGCTACAGAAAGAGGGGGTATTTTGGATTTCAAATTAAAATATTTCAACAGTACTTTAAGAAAAAAATCTTTATTGTGGGTACTCATTGGAACTGTCTTGTCAAGACAATTCAAATGGGTACCCACAACATAGGGTTTCACTGATAAACAAAGATTTTTAGGCTGGCTTTACCCCCTCTTTTCTTTACCTCCGATCTCGTTTGATCCTCTCTTTACTCATAAAATAACTTGTTTTCAACATCTAAGATAATGTTGTGTATAAACTTTTGGAAAAAGAAGAAACTGATTGTGTGAAGCCATTTTCTCTTCTCTCACAATTTTTTTAACCAACACAAGACAATGGATTTTTTTTCTTCATATTTTTGTATAAAAATAAAAAGGAAGGTTATTTTGTAAGCCAGGAAAAGGTTTGGTGCCTTTAATTTTAGCAGATTTCACAGAATGCTATTTCTAGAACACTTACTGCATAGAAATGAACATGTGAAGATAGTAAGAAATTGCTTTTTTTTTTGTTTTCTAGGGGCAAATTAGAAGATAAAATATTTATTGGTGAACAAAAAAACAATCATTCTTACAGACATATTAATAATTCACATTGATACATAAATTATCACAATTTTTTCTATGCGTCTATGATTTATTTCAAACCTAGCCAAACCACTTTGAGCAGGGTATCTTGTCTAATTGACAACTAGAGCTGCAAGGTTTCCTATCAAACTGACCATTAGAGCAGGGTTTCCAATCTAATCTTATGTTACAGTAGTAACATCATTAAACATCTCAGTCAAGTATTAGTCTATGTAATTGTTAGGATGAGACATCTTAATGAGATTTAGTTTTTCAATTTGTAATTCAAAACCTCCCCTCTACCCCTTTAGCTGTGTACTAGGATCACCAGTTACATTGATATGAGTCAACCATCCAGGATATAACTAATCATACATAAAACTTTTTCAGTGGATACTCTATCAATGCTTACACAACACCAACCATTCTCTAATTCTAAACTTGGCTCAGGATACATCTGAAAGAAATGAACAGAAATGTTATATTAATAATGTTGAATTAGCAGTAAAAATCTTTTGGAGCCTGGTCCACATTGAAAGTTTGAATCATTTTTAATGCTGTTTTGTCTGTCAGTATCTTTTTTCCAAATGTCTAATTAACAAAACTTTGTAACCCAGAAACAAGAGGCTCAAGAGGGCCTGTCTATCTCCACTGGCTTTAACATCTCTAGACTTTCATTAAACAAAGCTTACTTTGAAACAATACTTTGAAGTCTCTTTAGAACTATTTCATTACAAGAGCACTGCCTACGGGTGCCTACGCTCGGCTGTCGAGTGCTGGATACTGGGAAAAAATCTAAGTCGAAAAAGGGGCATAATTTGCACAAAATGCATCTAGAGTTATCCCCCTTGATAGTATAGGTTGCTCTTTTGATGGTGAACATGTGTGCCAAGTTTCAAGTGAATGCTTTCAGTAGAACCAGAGATATAACAAAATGTCAAAGTTTTCGCACGACGACGACGACACGGAGGCTATAGCAATACCTTGGGTTTTCTCCGAAAACAGCCGAGCTAAAAATTTACTGGGTCTGGCCCACATTGTACCAAAATACTCAATCACCATTAACCTGCGTACCCTTTACCCATCTTATTACAAACATTAGGGCCATTGCAATTAGTAGACCATTCTAATAACATTTTCAGGAACAATTTAAGAAGATGGTCATTCATGGAACAGGCAAACCACGATTCATTGAAATTAGACCACTTGATTGGGAGGAGATTTTTTTTAGATTTTAAATTAATTGGCCTTGCCCTGCCACGCCCATATTTAGGGTGAGATCAAAATTTATTTAACAATTTAAGTAAAGGGTCACATCGATTCTACGTTACAATGAAATCATCCAAATGATTTTGGAGAAGAAGATTTTATGGGAAAAATAAGCCTTGATACACTTTAGGGTCAATCAAAATTTCTTGGATTATTTAAGGAAAGGGTCACCCAAGGAACATCTGTGCTAAGTTTCATTGAAATCGACCAAATGGTTTGGGCGGAGAAGATTTTCAAAAGGTTTCAAAGTGAAAATAAGCCCTGCCTGGCATCCCAATGTTTGGGGAGTCAATTAAAATTACTTTCACAATTAAAGAAGATGGCCACCAACGGAACGTTTCCACCAAGTTTCCTTAAATCCGCTCATTGGTAAAGAAAAAGTTCACGCACACACGCACAGACTGACTGACAGACATGCCCACTACAGACACACCGCCATGGCAATATCAAAGCTAAAAACTAGAAAGCCATGAATGGCTTGTGTCGCTCCACAGGCTTGAATTTCTTGTAATAGCAAATCTAAGTTTTCACTACATTTTTAGATATTTTTGGTTTTACTGATGTTGAAATGATTTTCAAAGTCTCCAACATTATAAAATATAGAGAAATGACTTCCGCCCATAAAAGACATATTTTTCATCCAATGACAATAATTTTTGGCTGCATGATAATGGATCACCCAAGGATCATACTAATGAAGTTTGAATGATATCCATCAATTACATTCTGAGAAAATGATTTTCAAAGTTTCCACTATATAACATATAGTGGAAATGACCTCCGTCCATAAAATACAAATTTTTCATCTGATCGCAATAATCTTTGGTAGACTGATAAAGGGTCACACAAGGATCATTCATGTAAAATTTGGTTGATATCTATCAATTAGATTCTGAGAAAATGATTTTCAAAGTTTCCACTATATAACATATAGAGAAATGACCTCCGCTCATAAAATACATATTTTTCATCAGATTTCAATAATTTTTTGTAGAATAATAAAGGGTCATCCAAGGATCATTCATCTTAAATTTGGTTGATATCTATCAATTAGATTCTGAGAAAATGATTTTCAAAGTTTCCACTATATAACATATAGAGAAATGACCTCCGCCCATAAAATACATATTTTTCATCCGATTACAATAATTTTTTGTAGACTGATAAAAGGTCACCCAAGAATGATTCATGTAAAATTTAATTGATATCCATCAATTAGAACCTGAGAAAAGTCACTTTTTACCATATTTGGAAATTAGCCACACCCATTAAATCCATGTTTTTCATTGGATCAAAATTTCTTGAACAACTTTAAATGAGGGTCACCCAAGGATCATTCCTGTGAAGTTTGGTTGAAATCCATCCAGTAGTTTCTGAGAAGAAGATTTTTAAAGAAAAAGTTTACGACCGCACGCACGCACGCACGCACGCACGGACGGACGTACGACGGACACAACGCCATGACAATAGCCCCAGTGGCTTTCAGCCAGTGGAGCTAATGAAAAGTAGAGTTTCTTGTGCACTGCACTTCTCTCCAGTGAGATCTATCCACCTGTGAAGTTTCATGAATCTAGCTTGCATACTTTTTGAGATATGCTGGGGACAAAAAACAGACTTCAGACAGTCTAACCAAGCGTGCAAAGCAATATACCCCCTCTTCTTCGCAGGGGGGCATAATTTTGTGAGAACACAATTGAGCCAGACTGGTATAATCATCCCAATGGATGAAAACTTATTCTAGAAAAATTCTTTTTCAGAAGGATATGGGTCAAATGACAGAAACCATTTAGATGAATTAGCACAAAACAGTTGTAACTGCCTATATGTTTATAGGCAGTTACAACTCTTTTGCACTCAGCCATTGATTACCCCACACAACCAGTTAAAAAGTTTGTAAAACAAGTGCATGTCGTATTGCGATGCAATACAGGAGTCCCCCACCGGATAACAAAAATCCTTTCTTATAATATATCTCCTACTTACTAGATCTATAACTATATACAAAATTTGAAGTTGCTAGCACATTAGGTTTTGAACAAAATGTCCCAAACAAAAATATAAGAGAAAAAAAAAACAAATGGCAAAAACTCCAAAAGTGGGCGGAGAAGAATGATTCTTGTACATGCCACTTGTCCTCAATGAGATCTATAAGTGTACCAAGTTTGAAGTTGCTAGCACTGATGGCTCAGGAGATATGGTCCGGACAAAAATGTCAGGATAAAAAACAACAACGGACAATAACTAAAAAAGTGGATGTGGCAGAGTAACAGTTCTTGTGCATTACACTTCTTCTCAATGAGATCTACCAGTGTACAAAGTTTGAAGTTGCTAGGGCTTATGGTTTAGGAGATAAGTACGGGACAAAAATGTAAGGATAGAAACAACAAAGGGCAATAACTCAAAAAGTGGACATGGCAGAGTGACAGTTCTTGTACATGACACTTGTCCTCAATGATATCTATAAGTGTAGCAAGTTTGAAGTTTCTAGCACTTATGGTTTAGAAGATAATTATGTTCCGGACAAAAATGTAAAGGTAAAAACAACAAAGGGCAATAACTCAAAAAGTGGGTGTGGCAGAGTAACAGTTCTTGTACATGACACTTGTCCTCAATGAGATCTATACTTGTACAAAGTTTAAAGTTGTTAGCACTTATAATTTCGGAGATATCATCCGGACAAAAATGTAAGACTTAAAACAACAAAGGGCAATAACTCAAAAAGTGGGCGTGGCAGAGTAACGGTTCTTGAACATGACACTTCTCCTCAATGAGATCTATAAGTGTACAAAGTTTGAAGTTGCTAGCACTTATAGTTTAGAAGATATGTTCCGGACAAGAATGTAAGGGTAAAAACAACAAAGGGCAATAACTCAAAAAGTGGGCGTGGCAGAGTAACGGTTCTTGAACATGACACTTCTCCTCAATGAGATCTATAAGTGTACCAAGTTTGAAGTTGCTAGCACATATGGTTTAGAAGATATAGCCCGGACAAAAGTGTGACGGACAGACAGACGAACGGACAGACGGACTTGAGCAAACCTATAGTCCCCCAACCAGTAACCGGTGGGGGACTAATAAATACTTACAGCTAACAGAATCTCCTGTGAACCTTTTCTGTATTTGGTCATGATTGAATTTCAGAAATGCTTCATATTGTTCTGAAATGGAAAATAAATCAGTTCTAATCAATCATACCTGGGTGGATTGTACAAGAATAAGCAAGACTGCAACTACAGGCCCCAATGCCCGGCTACTGGTGCTGGATGATGCAAAATAATCTAAATTTATTGAAAAAGGGGCATAAATCTTACAAGAGCTTTGCAGAGCAGCGCATATCGGCCCATAACAGTGATTTTCGTTCAATTCAATCAAGATTTCTCAGGAGTGACTGGAGCAATTTGAATTTCAAAGGTCTTATGCACAACTACACATCATAGGGAGTAATTGGGCCAAGTTTCAGCTCATTCCCATTGATAGTTTAGGAGGAGTTGCGCACACAAAAAATTGCTAACGGACGGACAAGTAACAAGGGCCATAACATAGTACGACCCTTTGGGTGTATATAAATGCTTATGAGTTATCCCCCTTTATAATCTGGATAGCTCCTGTGATAGTGAACACACTGCATACTAAGTGTAATGAAGATGTATTCAATAACAAATGAGATATTACAAGGTCAAAGGCCAAGGTCATGTAATGAAAATACCTTGGATTTTCTCCTACAAAAGCAAAGCTAATTAAATACCTAAGAAACTTCCTATCAAATATCATTTACACAAAATTCAAAGGTTTTAATATTCACTAATAGATAAATGTAAGATCTGCTCTAGATCAGCTCAAATTGAACCTTGTAATGTGAAAGGATTCTTGGAGTGCCCCTAAGGAAGTGGACCCGTAATAGTTCTGCAACATTTCGGACCACATATTCTTTCACAATGTTAACCGAGGTTTCCTAATGAAAATCATTAGGAAACCTCAGGGTTTCCTTATGAAAATCATTAGGAAACCTTGGTCAACACTGTTGAAGTTCATTACTCCTGAGATGTTGCAAAACTATTATGGGTCCACTACCTTAACCCTTTACTGTTTAATCCCTGCTTTTTACGTGCCTGTGATTTTATGATTGAGAAAACACTGTGAAAAAAGAATAAATTGCTTCTGACAAGCATTTTCTTCTTTTTCCACACTGTTTTCTACCCTACTGAATGGTTATTTTTCAAATTAAATCCACTTTTAATTTTCGTCTGCAAAACCTTTGAATTTGGACAGGTCCAAAATTGTGTAAAATAGGAACGGGTTAAGGCTAAAATGATGGATCGTACCTGCCATTTTACATGTAAGAACAGAATCATATTCATGTCTGATCTGGGATTCTCTCTCCTTCAACATTCTTTCACATATCATGCTAACTTGTTTAAATGTGAATAGGGGAATGTCTCGTTTGTTTGGAGAGAGGGCGTTGAAAAATGTGCTTGAACTACACTGGGCTAAACTTTGAACACTAAGACTATCCATATTAGATGGCGACCCGACATTTTCATGAGAAGTAGACTGGCTTGGTGGGGGGCTTGAACATCCAGGATAGTGAAGTTGTTTTCTCTTTTGAAGTCGACGAATCTCCATGGAAAGGTTGGCAGCTATTTGTTCTGAAAAAAGAAATTAAACTCTTATAATAATTATAAAGAATAAAATTCCATTTCTAAATTACATCAGACATGTTCAAATGGGTTTAATGTCCCTTAAAATGTTTTTCAGTCATTGTGAGGCCACTGGAATACCTTGCCCATGTGGATTACGTGTACAAATTATTCCTTGACATCCTTTCCAAAGTGTTGCATCTAAGCTACGGCATTTTGGAAATCTGCAATTAATTTGTATTTGTCCCCTAAAATTTAAGATCATAAAATGTGGACACTATATTAATTATGTATGGTGATCGACAGAGCTTCCTGCAATAATGAGCTTCCAAATAAATGTGTTGATAGTTTTTAAGGCCTATTTACTCTGGAAATTTTTGGATCAAATTGTACAAGTCATTCAAAAATGTCCATCTATGGACCCTTTCACAAGTTCTCACAACTAGCAAGTAATGAGGTTATGAAGATCCATACGATTCAAAGATCAGGAATTAAATATGTGCATTTTGCTTTTCTATTTCATAACTTCTTAAGAATATTCTAACATAACTTCCTAACTCTGCTTTTGGGTATTGCTGGCAGGTGACCCATTCTAAATGTTATCAATTTTGCCTGAAATTCAAGAGGCAGTGGAATCCCTTTTTTTTAAAGGGTTTGCATCCACTGCTACCCATTTACAGCTGGGTGATCTGAGGCAGTGACCATTAAGTTTCTTGCCCAAAGAAAAACCTCGCTGTCACCAGGAATCTAACCCCCTTCATTCGGATCAGGAGACCGAAGCTCTAATCACTGAGCTATCGAGGCAGTAATTATCCACGCATTGGTGGGAGACAATGTTTGGAAGGATATAATGCTGCTACCTGGGATTGACCCCATTATCCCATGATATAATAATGAACATTGTTAAACTTATCCATAAAGGATAACAAAACCTAAGGCTGGTTCTGCTGAAGTCCATTATATCTGTAGTACCTGTCAGGAGTCAACAAAAGGGGGGGGGGGGGGGGGGGGAGTCGAGACTCATAACTTCAGAACTGATTTATTTTGCAAGTGTAGTGTGATCAAGAAAAAAATCCAACATATGAAAATGAGCAGATTCTTTTTTAATCTTTCTATATTCATTTGAGTGGAGTATTTCAGTGTCTATTCTAGGAGTGGGGACTGCGGGTAACCGGACAAAATCCCCTTAGGACAAAATCCCCTCGGTCATTTTTTGCATAGGCGGACAAAATCCCCTCGGTGGAATTGATAGGGCGGATAAAATCCCCTCCATAGAATTACTAGGGCGGACAAAATCCCCTCAATGAAATGTCTAGGGCGGACAAAATCCCCTCGGTAGAATTATTAGGGCGGACAAAATCCCCTCAATAGAATTACTAGGGCGGACAAAATCCCCTCAGTAGAATTACAAGGCGGACAAAATCCCCTCGGTCCAGTTGTATTGTATTGTGCTGTTTCAGAATTGCTTGTAATTTATTAAAATTGTATTATTTGATATGTGTAGACTAAGACACAATAAACACATATTCATTTTTGTCTTCCTTTGTTTTTTACACCTCTAGAAATCCAGAAATATGTGAAGACTAAGACACAATTAACACAGATTCATTTTTGTCTTCGTTTGTTTTTTTACACCTCTAGAATTCTGAAGCTTACCGCAATCAAAGACTGGTCAACTAATTAAAGTAATTGGTTATTAAAGCACACAAATATTTATTTGCTTGGCGGCACACGACTAATTATAGGAGGGTATAATGAAATTAATACCATTTAAATTTGTTGTTTGTGCTCTCAAATATGCACTTTATTAGCGGCACCTGACTGAAAATTTAATTAAAAGTGAGTTGAGTTATCAAACTGTGATTTCTAATTCATATATATTGAGGTAAGTATGTATCTGGTCACAAATCAATTTATTTTACGTATCATGGAGTTTATCGAGAGTGCCAAAGGTTCGCGTAAATTGTGTTATGATGGATATGCCTACACCTTCAAAGCCAAGAACAAGAGCAGTCAGAGATGGGAATGCTCTAAGAGAAGGGCCCACGAGTGCAGAGCTATTCTCACCACAGACGTAGACGTAAGAAATAATATATTTCTTCTAATCATTCTCTCTTCTACCTTCATTCTTCTTACCTCACATCTTTCACACTCTTAAATACTCACCCTTTCCGCCATTCTCAGGATAGACTGGTCTTGGCATTCATAGTAGTAATTGATCAAGAAAACGTTATTGAGTCAAAAGAAGAAAATGTCCGTCCGGTCGTTTTATCATTTGTCTTAATAATTTCCGTATTTCATTATACATAGGCCTACATTATCATATATATTAATAAAAGCAATACTGCTTTTCAAGTTCTTCGCTTAGATTAAATGATCTAGTAAACATTGAAACAAAAGAAGAGAATGTCTGTATTGGCATTTAATTCATTCATCTTAATGTTTTATGCTTAACATATCACATGACTCATATCCTGTCTATCAATAATGGTTTTGGCGTCCTTAGTTATAATTGTTGGAGAAAACATTGAAACAAAAGGAGAAGGTGTCGTCTGTATAGGCATTTTCTCACTTTGTCTTAATGTTTTCCTTAACCCATTGAATCATACGATACATCGCACACATCTTATTTCCTGTCTAAAATTTTGATATTTATTGTTTATTGATGTTTACATTTTTTATTTTCAGAACTGTTTTGACGCCTGTGGGAACACTTCGTTTTCGACGAACCCGTGCTTTGTTCCCGCCAGAAACATGGAATGTCCACGTGGCAACATTGACTGACGCAGCCTGTACAAACAACATATGTGAGGGGTGGAATAACGGATTTAAGAACTTAGTTGGACACGCAAACCCCTCATTATGGACTGTGATTGAGTGCTTCCATAAGGATGCAACTATGGTAGAAGCAGATAACTTGAGAGTGTCGCATGGTGTAGATTTGTGTAGGAGAGTTAAGAAAAGTACCGTAAACCACCAGAAAAAACTTCGGGCGCTATGCAGGAAATACGTAGAACAGGAACAGTCTATTGAACAATTTCTCAATTGCATTGGGTCTGCTGTTAGAATAAAATAGGTTACTGTTGAAAACATGAAAGAAAATAAGAAAAGGCTTTTTTAAAAGCTTTTCTACTTTCTTTTGTATTTTCTAATCTATTGAAGAAATAATGCTGGTGGAGAATGGTAGATCAGAAAATATGCGGGAAAGTTGAAAAACAACGCTGTGAGCTATTTTTCCCTTTTTCTGCTTATTTTCAAAAGAAGAAAATGCTTCGTAAATAGTGTAAATATGTAATATATTTGTGATATTTTGGGGAAAAATATATGTATGTGTTTTTTTATAACTTTGATTATAAATTTGTTTAATTAGATATTTAGATATACTCAATTATAGAACACGGACTCTCCAAAAAAAAAATTCACTACTTCTTTGGTATTCATTTTATTTTTCTTAATCAAATGATGTATTTTTTTGAGTCCAAATTCATTTCCTAAATATTCCTATATATACTTATTTTTCATCTGTAATAAATTATATGTTCAAGATCATTGTTTGTTATGTGTTGTACCTGTACGCCCAGAGAAAACCAAACAATTTTTATTATCCAATATTTTAACTTAGTCATTCAGGCCGTAGAATACTTTGTTAAAATATTTCATAACCGAAGTTGATAAGTTTAATTGCCGTGTATCAATAAATTGATTCTTTCGGCGACTCTACCTACCTACCGAGGGGATTTTGTCCGCCCTAGACATTCTACTGAGGGGATTTTGTCCGCCCTAATAATTCTACCGAGGGGATTTTGTCCGCCCTAGACATTTCATTGAGGGGATTCTGTCGGACCATTAAATTCTACCGAGGGGATTTTGTCCGCCCTAGTAATTCTATCGAGGAGATTTTGTCCGCCCTATCAATTCCACCGAGGGGATTTTGTCCGCCTATGCAAAAAATGACCGAGGGGATTTTGTCCTAAGGGGATTTTGTCCGACATTCGGGATTGCGCATATTATTCAAATAGGCCTACTGAAAGAGCAAAAAATCTCCCCCTTTAGGCAATTTTGCTGAATTTCAGCAAATTTTCCCCCTATTTTCCAATGTCTAGAATAGACACTGATTCATTTGCATCAATAATTTCATAAGAACCTACCAGTAATTCATGGATTGGGAGAAAGTATAGTTTAAAAGAGAAAACTGCTTGATATGCTATTTCTTCTTGTGAAAGTAATTGCTATTCATATTTCAAATTTGGATTTCTTGCTTTCAGCTTAGACAAGTTCCTTAAATCTTAATAAGTTGGGAGTCAGTCGAATTTGAAATCACTACCTACAGCTTCTATTGGTCTATAATCTTGACTATATAAATGTTTTATTATATTTAAAAGCTCATTAAGAAGAGCCGTTACCTACAATAAAATTAAGTGTTCAAGTTATAACGTAACGTAAAGTGCCCTAAAGTCGTCAGTGTCCTATTGTCGTCACTTTTTTGTGACCTCGTTTTCTGTCATAACTATTGAATTCAAGAAAGACTTAACGTCATTATTTGATAGATTAATGTTTTCATTTCATTTTTACTCTTTGAGCATTTAATATCTTTTACAATAAACTGGAAGACTTCAAGTGTTCCGAACTCATGGTTTTCGCACTAGAGACGGAAACGCGCGAAGTTGTTTGGGAAAGACACATGCTGTTGCGCGAAAGCTGAATGTAAACAAACCACCACGTGAGCAATTTAGGGGATAACTCCGATTCCCAAATGATATATTTTTCTAAGCGTATGACTTCCCTTTATTACTTTGTCATAGATATTTACTGAATAAACTAACTTGAATCTTGATGACGACTTTAGGTCCAAGATGACGAGTTTAGGACATACATCAAATGTTCGGTTTCTAGAGTCAATTAGTTAGCACTGTAGCTCAAATTAAGAGCACCTGACTTAAAAAGTTAACGACATGAAGTCCGATATCAAGGATTCTATTCCCGGGCAAGCACACTAGCACACATTAATTGTCTTTCGGATGAGACGTTAACCCAATGCCCTGTGTGTCGGTGCTTACGTCGATCAAGTAAAAGAACCTCGAGTGATCTCAACAGTAGTTTCATTATGTATTCTCGCACTATCTCCCCTAATAACTAACCGTCGCTTATTTGAGTACACGGCTATGGTAAGGACTTTAGAAGAGAGAGAGAGAGAGAGAGAGAGAGAGAGAGAGAGAGAGAGAGAGAGAGAGAGAGAAACACGCATAGAATCATCAATTTCTCGGTGGCCTAGTGGTATAGGCGCTCGGCTCTTGACATGATAAAGGCCCGCCGTCCCAGCGCTACCATCGTTTGGATGTGTTTTATGGACAAACCCCTTAAAATAACAAGCCCCATTCAATTCATCTGCCTCTCTCTTTGGGACATTGAAACACCAGGATTGAATGTTCGAAAGCGACCCTCGAAAGGCGCTCGTTACAGTGCAGTCGAATTAAAATAAATTTGTATTATATCATTCTTATATCAATGAGTGATAATGTATTTTGTAAATGCGTTTAAGAAGATCATTTTTGATTTAAGGTTAATGGGCTTGATACATTGTGCAATTTTATTTTTCTAAAAATGATTTTGCATGATCAACAACTGAAAAAAAACTATTTACAACTCTTCAAAATTTATATAATATGGGTGGATTTTTTTAATACTATTTGTATCAAGCATTTTATTCTTTTCCATAGTTTTTTAACCAAATTAGATTAGAAGTTCTCTATGTTCTTCACTACTTGAATTCAGTGTATGCTGCTTTAAAATGTACAATATCACATGTTCGTAAATCCATGCAGTAAGAGAACTTGTAAAAGGACATGAAATACGTAAGCTAGCAGTAGTGTTGTAAAATCGGACTCAGATCAGAATCGATAATCGAATTGAATCGGAAACTGTTTTCGATTCAATTATCGATTTTAGAATCGAAACTTCATTTTTGTTAGATAAGTACTTCTTTGTTGTCTGATGCAGTTGTTTAGTACCTCCAAAGGCTCAAGTTTGTCATCTGTTGTATAGTATCAACAGTAAGTGTTATTCAAGCTAAAAATGGAATTCAATTCAACTGTACAAGTAAATAATAAAGATCAAAAATATTGGGGAGAAATATATATGAGACAGAAAATCATTAGAGCCTTCAAATTTAAGTTCTATAATGTAATCTCATTTAGCAATCATACTAAGATGGGATAACAAAGTATCAAGTTACTTCCAAGTTGGTGTTTTTTTGTTTCAGAAAATGATGATTAATGCACTTTGATAGTTAAATAAAGGAAGGAAAATTACCATTTTTCAAACCTTAATATCTCACTAACTTCTTGTTAGTCTAAAATAAGAACAACAACAAAAATATAATTGCTGACATCAATAATTATTCCAAAATTACATGCATCATTTATATATATTTATACGGTTGTGACTAGCAAGTCGTTAGACAATCAGATGTTGAATTATCTTTGTTTGTGTATGCCTTTTTGCATATAACTTGAGAGAGAAAACTTTGTAGCAATAACATTTCAGGCCTAGGTAGGTGGTAAAATTTCTCTTACTCTGTCAGTGTTTTTAGTGCTTTGATTTAAAAGCCGAAATAAGATCTACAAGAGTTGAAAAAAAGAAATGTCTTTTCAGAAGAATACAGGCACTTGAGATTTTCATAAAAATAACAGAAATAATTTGATGGGTCTAACATTCTTGGGTACGAATAAGCAGAAAATTATCATTGTGTTTGTGCTTTTGAAACTGGAAAAATACAAAAAATCAGATTAAAAGACTAGCTTCCAATAATTCTTTAAAAATTGGATCCTGAAATCAGTTCCAAGGCCTCCTAATTGATGAGATTTGTAAAATAGAATTTGCTTTTTCTAGCGGTGCCGAAAGTCGTAGAAAATCTGTTAACCGATTGTCAATCTAAAGATTGATGTTTGGTTTACGTGAGAAAGTTTACCTTTTTATTCTATTTTCAGAATAGATTTTCAGTTAAAAAAACATTTTGCCCAGAAAATAGTGACGGACATTCGGACTGACAATCTGGTAACATTTACCCGACCCAGGGTTTTCGTTTCGGCCATGTCTGATGGTCATTCGCCATGACTGGATCTTGAAAATCAAAAATATCCGACAAAAAGGCACTATTTCCATCGTCTGCCATTTTCAATTTGAGTTTAAGAGTGGTGTCCCTTTATTTTCAATAAACACAACAGATGAAAACTACCGGAAAGGAAAATAAGTAACGACATCGATTTTTCGACGCGAGAATCGATTGTCGCCGATCTCGGACTTCAGCGATGATTAATCGATTATTTCCGATAATCGTTACAACACTAGCTAGCAGTATATATTTCTTGTCACGTAGGCCTAATAATCTATTTTCATATTTCATTTTGCAGCATTAGTCTATTATTGTTTTTATTTCCGTCTCAGCTATGTTATACAATAAGAAACAAATTGCCAGTCAGCGTAATAAACATGACGTATCCCGAGTAGAAAAATAATTTCACCCAAGGCGAAGGTTAGGGCGGATTATTCACGGACGAAAAAATATATTATCAAAGTACAAATTATATAGGAATATTTTTCGACATGTAAATGTAAATTATAAGCGTATCGGTTGATTTTGAAAAAAATGCACTAGTGTAAGTGTCAAAGGTTAGAATCGCTGTTTGAATAAATCCCTGCCTCAATGCAAAGGTCAGTGTCACACTTCATTAGAGATGTTGCAGGCTCCACACAACCCTTGAAATATAGCTCACCGATAGCTTGAATGTATATTAAGACTTCTTAAGTAATTAGTTGGTGAAAAGGGCCTTTGTGAGCAATGCAACTAACCCCAAAACTATCCGTTACCAGCACTTTCTCAATTATTTCAACCATATTCATATTAGAACATTGTTTTAATTTGGATCAGGACAAAAATTGATGCCTAGTAATCATAAATCGAGATACCAAAGGGCACTTGATTTGGACGAGGCCTTTTTTTTTTTTTTATCTAAATTGGATTGAGGATGCTTTGAACGATCTTTATGTCACATCGCGGTGGCTGGGGCACCTATCAATGGGTGTCAATTATTTCTCGCAACAATACTACCATTTCTTCCTTTTAAGCCTGAAGATGCTATCACTCTTGGTTACACTTAGGTACCCGGTATATATTTCTGTAGTATCTAATTTTTCCACATCATGTATGTAACCCTTGCCGGTTTGGGAGCGATAATGCATTTTAGCATAGAAAATGAAATAAATCACGTTTTAGAGTGTTCATTTATTATAAGTTGGACTATTTTTACAGGCTTGTACTCTGTGACGACTTTTGGACCTATTGACGACTATAGGCACCTGGTCATGACGACTTTAGGTTTACCATGTCCAAAAGTCGTCAGCATGACCCCTGCCTTCTTTCTTTACCAATATCTTACACATTTTAAACATTAGAATCAATATTTATATAAAGAAATGTGCATGAATGGTTCCATTTTAATATAAACGAAGCAGGGAAACAGTTATCTGACGACATTAGGTACATATAGTATTTAGAAAGCTACAGATGACGACTTTAGGGCACTTTACGTTAGTGTTTATTCCCATTATTTGACAGGTGACAAAAAAAATTACCAGAGGTCAACTTTGGTGCTATTTCTGTGAAAGGGGAGGCAGGAGTTTGACGTGGTGGAGTGGAGGGTGATAGTGTCATTGGAACACATCGTCTTCGCTTTGGGGGCGTCTGTCCGGGACTGTGCAACGGGTCGAAATCCAAACTTCTTTTCAATGTTGCTCCGCAGGCCATAGTTGTTTACCAAGGCCTTTTGTTAACCCAAAAATCTCTATCTAAGCTGTCCAAATGAGTTAGAAATTGCCTAGAAACAATAACGAAGAGATTAAATAACCCAAAACAAATGAGATAGGACTTCAAAACAGACAAAATAATGAGGATGGATTGGATTTTAAAACCGAGATTTTTCAAATCTATTTCATTCAAAATGGATGACGGCTGGCCTCGATTTGAAATCAAAACATCGCTTATGACGTCTATTATTTTTTTTCTACATAAGAAAAGCAATATTATTCGGTTACTTTTAATTTTGTATTTTAGAAAAAGGTTTTCTTAAATTTCGACGATTCAATGTTTTTGATGAGATAAGCTTTTTTTCCTTATTCAAAACGCAAGAAATATTGTTTGTTTACATCTAGAATCATTCATGCAAGACCAACCTACCCGGCCTTGATACGAAGAGTTTCCCTTGAAATACACAGATTAAGTAATATCTTTGTAGGGGTAATTAAATCACTTTTAATATGATATAAGCATTTAATAATCTGGTGACATTTTTCCTGATTTCAAAGCTACGTAAAATGTAATCCGCAAACTACAGATTAATCATTGGATTTCGCGACAGTTTCACCAAGTTGTGTAATATCTGTCATAATTTCTGGTACAATTGACTGTCGATAGCTCATCATGAGATTTTAACTTCAGTGTAATTTGGAGTGCTATCATTTTTGGTTTATGAATCTCATTTCTGTATTTCCTTTCCAAACTTCTGATTCTATCATTGACAATCTAATCATTGTTCTCTAACAAAGATTCCAGTTCTTTCTATGTCCTATGGCATAGGCTATTGGTATTTGAATAAACTGACATTTTGCATAATATTGATACGTTAAGAGTTTCTGCAAGAATAGAATATTTGTTATGGTATTTTGATAGGTGACTGGTCAACTCGACCCATTTTCAACTCGGCCCATCGGCAACTGGGCCCAACGTATAACTCGGCCCAAAATCTTTTATGCCAAATCATTATCTTATTGATTATTCATTTATTATGATTAGTAAAAATACAACATTATTCAATTTTCATTCAGTTGAGAGGAAATTTACGTATGCATCGGCCTTAAAAAAGTTCACTTGAATTTTAAGAACCAATTAAAGAAACACATATATTTAATCACTGAATGAATATTGAATTATCAAAAAAAATTAATACTATTGTTGTCATAATAAAGATTATCATAGTAAGGTACAACCGCATTATTTGTACAAAACTTATACATATTTCATGCAATATAGTTCATGTTACTATAGGCTATATATTGGAGCCGAGTTATTCGATGGGCAGAGTTGACTGGTAACCTTTTGATATGGTAGACAAATACAAATTTACAGTAGGTATCTTTATAGCAACATAACAGTGGCAATGGATTGCTATTTACCAACATGTATTTGTATAACAGGGTGGACATTATCCCCTTTATATTTCTGACTGGGGGGACGTTATCCCCCTCCTAATATTGCTGGGGTGGACGTATTCCCCTTGGTCATTTTCATGTTGTGGAATGTTTTTAGGGTGGACATTGCTGAATATATTGACCATATTAGTTTTAGATTTTAAACCAGGTTTTAATTTGAGATATATTAATACACAATCTCAGAAGTTTCTTAGTAATGCATGTTTCTTACAAAAAGTTCTGTATTTACCTAATGTATCAAAATGCAATATATATTCTTTAGAATCTGTCATAGCTTTTCAAATATTTAAATGTGTTGGAATTAGTTTAATCATATGAGGAAAAACTTTTTGAAACCAAATTTCGATGATGTTGATTGAGGTTAGATATGGATGGCTTAGCACAAAACAGTTGTAACTCCCTATTTGTTTATAGGGAGTTACAACTGTTTTGCGCTGAGCCAACAATATGGTAATGAGGTGAAATTGAATAATAAATAATCATGATTATCAAAATAATGTATAAATTTTCATGCTTAAATGGTGCTATGTTTATGTGAAATTAAATGATGATTTATGATCAAAATAACATTCAAATTTGCGAGCTAAAATGGCGTGTTATGTGACTGAGAAAAATCCCTTTACTTTCAATTCATTGTAATACTTCCTTAAAAGATTAACATGTTGCAGTTTCCCAGTTTGGTAATTGTTACATGGCAATCACGGTAGTGATGGGCTGAAAAATTCAATATAATCGATAATCAGTTGGTTTGGGCTTCGGATGACAACTATCAATTAGGAAATCTTCTAACTGATTAATCAGTTTGTAACATGTAAAAGGCAACCATTCAATGTTATGCAGGATAAATTTTACTTATTTAGTAAGGGTTTCTTATAACTTTCTGGTAGCATCCTTTTACTTTAGACAAAAATGTTTTCCAACTAACCTTAAGAATGGACCATCAGTGGTCTGTGAAATACTTAAGAAATGCACAAAACCTACATCCCTTAAAACTATGAGTATGTCTAAATAGGATAAGCAGCTGGTGGCTCTAATGAAATGTTGTGGTTGCACAGGTGTGTGCACTGAGAAATGACTGGAAACCATGGTTAGATGCACCAGCCAAAGTCATATAACTGCAATACTTTTATTAGTAGTGCTAAACCCCACACAAATAAAGAAACAAATGAAATGTCAAATGTATTTTCTTGCTTCAAATAATTGATTTAACATCTTATCCCCCATTATTTGGTTTAACTATCAATAATCTTATACCCCATCCAACCTAATTTCAAGCATATTATTTGCAATCTTTTTCTGTGTCTTGGATTCCTTTCAACATTTTGGAATAATTGCAATCCAATAAAATAAAGACTTTTGATTGGTTTAAATCATTTCATGTGGGGAAATCCACTGCACTTTATTAGTCCCCTACTGGCAAAAGCCGAAGGGGACTATAGGTTTGCCCTCCGTCTGTCTGATTGTCCGTCTGTCCGCCTGTCAGTCATGAGTTTCAGTTTTCCGGACTTCTTTTCTTAACCATTGGAGATATTGAGCTGAATTTTGGTATGTGAGACCGCATCAATGAGTGACAGAACAAGTTCAAGTTTGGATCTGGTCCATTGATTTTTGAGGAAGATACGGATGCTTGACTTAGAAAATTACCAGGAAATTTCAGTTTTCCGGACTTTCTTTCTTAACCCTTGGAGATATTGAGCTGATTTTTGGTATGTGAGTCTGCATTATTGAGTTACAGAACAAGTTTGAGTTTGGTTCTGGTCCATTGATTCTTGAGGAAGATACGGATGCTGGACTTCATTTTTCGGACTTTTTTTCTTAGCCCTCAGAGATTTTGAGCTGATACATAAAATCTGATCCAACTGTGGTATTTTGGAGAGGTAGTAATTAATTCCTTTACCTCCCAAAAAATATCCCCCATCTAGGGATATATATATAAATCCGGTAGGGGACTTGGTATTGCCATGCAATACCTCAGAATGCTTGTTTCTGTATAAAATGCAATAGGTCTTTCGGGAACCCCAGACCTTCGATCTGCAAGTCCTGTGTTGTAGGAACTCGAAAAAGCCTTGTTCCCCTTCCACATTGTAATATTTCTATGCAATATATTAGAAATTAACATATTTTTGAAAGAATTAATGATTAAGAGTATGCAATTCAGATTCTGAGTCGATGTTTACAGCGAGTCTACGAAGACCACCAAGCAACTCTCTCAACTAAGCCCGATCACGATAGTTTCTTTTTAGAATGCAGAATTACTTGTCAAAATTATTTTTTGATCATAAGTACCTCTTCGAATGTCAAATAATCGTTTATTTGTGGACCATTTGATTAAATTTATGCCATCTAACTTTGGTAGCGAGAAAAAAAACCAACACTATCTAAAAATAGATTGTGTTATCTAAACGCGCAGAAAGTAGACTTGAAGCATTAATCATAATCAGTAATCAAAATTGATTGTAATCAAATACATTTTCTCAGGTAGTCGACTTTAATCAATAATCGAAGACATTTTCGATTACATGTAGTGCCTAAGCAGGAATATTTGGGATTCAGCCAGACAAGGGTTAAATTCTAAGAGTAAAATGTGTAGTTTAATATGATAAATAAACTTTTCTATTTTACAATGATCACGAGGAACAGATCTAATTCACCTATTTTCTATACAGATCAGTCAGTCTGCGAGTTTCAAAGATGGGAAAGAGGAAGCAGACAGTTCCTCAGAGAACAACGGAGGAGAAGCGACAATGCATGACATGGAATATGCTGGATAGAGGTGACCAGCCACAGTCCAGTGAAATGACCATCATTCCGGACAATGACCCTTCACTATTGGCGGAACAGCAGCTAGCTGTTGAACTTCAGACGGACACTAAAAGAATGAAAATTCAAACACCTGAAACAATTGTTGGATACAAGAATGATGACTTAAAAGATATTTTTGATCTTCATAAAGAGACTTGTTTGTTCCATCTGATTGGTTATACAAATTTTACTCCAAGAGAAGATGATTGGTTCTTCGAAATTGCTAAGTTTAAAGTCAGTTTTTCTCCTGGTCCCTTGTTTCTACCTTTACCTATGGAAGGGATTCCTATGACAGAGACATGTACCTTATGGATAAGCGCTGAAGGAGAAAAAAGCATTCTTAGTTTTGAGAGAGTTCTAGAGAAAGACATAGTTAATGAAAGTATAAATCAGAGTAGATCCTCCAAAAAGAAAGGTAAAATGAAAGTAGAAGTTCCCAAAGAGATCCTGTTTTGGTTGGTGGATGTTGACCTATCACAGGAATGTTTATTGGCATTGAAATGTAAAAACATCTTACTTGTTATTGATAATTTTGATAAAACTGAAATGAACTTGACCTTCAAGATTGTCGGAACTGAAGCTGTTGTTAGTGAACTGTCTTTTCCTAGTGAGGCTGTTAGACCAAGACAGCATAATTTGTCAATGAAAACTTTGATGGCTAATTTCTACAGAATTTCTGAACAATGTGAGTATATTCTGTCTTAAGAAAGAGAAAAAATCATTTCTCTTTGAAACCGTAATTATGGATACTCATTTAATTTATCATGACAAGATAATTCAGGTGAGTACTTTCCGTGTAGATTTCGTACATATATTATGAATTATATAAGAACAAAATCCAAAGAACCTCCTTTATCTGTAGCTCCGTCAATAACCCTGTTCTATTCTTTTTTGACAAATTTGAGACTGGTTTACATTGAATAGGATAACAGATAAGGAAAGAGATATGAGCCTGTATACGACATTTTCAACAATTTCAAATGTGCGCCAAGCAAAGACTGGTCAGTCTGTGCATATGCACAGTCTGTCCAGAGTCTTTACTTTGCCTTTTTTAGATGGTTGGGTCTTAAAGTATCAAGAGACATGCAAGCAGTTGTCTAATCGCACTATTTCGCAATCAATGCTGCTCAATGATTTTTTCTCACCTATATGTCAAATTGTTGGAAATGTCACACACAGGCTCATATTAAATTTGAAAAGAAATGATTGGATTGTCTCAAATGATAATACTTAGATTAAAGAAAAATCTGGGTATCAGGGCTTGCGTTTGACCCTTAAACCAGGGTTTTGACCCCCAAAATCTTGAAAATATCTTTTATTTGACCCCTAGAAATTTCTACCAAGAGGTCATTTTGACCCCCTAGAGAGGAATTACTAGGGGTCAAAACATGGTTTTATCCCCAAGATTTTAACAAATTACTATCTAAAGTGCAACAAATTAATTACTTGTTGCATATCATTACAAAAACAGTTAAAGTGACTCTTAAATATTCAAGATTCTACTTTTGATTTGCTTTTTCTGTCGTTTTCACTCCTTTAAATTCAGATTTGACCCCCAGAATTTGGTAGGTGAGGAGTCAATGACTCCCCAATATCAAACACTAACACAAGCCCTGGGTATATATGAAAAGGAGAGGAAAGTATTTCATGTATCAGAAAAGGAGTAAGTATTTACTTAAACAGTAATTTAAAGTTTCCAAAATTTCAGCGTATCATGAATTACCCTACAGTAAGAAACATGACATAAACCAGCTGTATGCCGATATAAAAGAAAGGCACAAGAAACAAAACATGCAGTATCTGCCTGGAATTCAACACGAGAAACTCCTGCCAAATTTACGACCATACCAGAAGGGGGCTATTACATGGATGGTCAATAAGGAAAAGTCGGAGGCGGCTTATAAAGGTAGAACATGTTGATGGATCAGCGCGAAACATTTGTAACTTCCTATAAACATATAGGGAGTTACAACTGTTTTGCGCTGAGCCATCGATGTGCAATCTGTTCATTTTCTAGAGATTCTTTCTTGAAACTTGTAATATTGTTTTTATGAGCAAAATAGCTATTTACACTCAGGGGTGACATTTGGAATTCCAGTGCCTGTCTTGTCTGACTTTGGGCCATAGGACATGTAGATTTTGCTTGAAAGATTAAAGCTGTTCTTTCACAGTTCTTCACAGAAAAATACAAAACTGGTTCTTAGATTTGGAAGTTAGTGTAGTTCTGTTGTTTAGGAATCAACATGGGTATGGTACAGCAACTCATTTAGAAAAAAAAAATAGCTTGAAATCTCGAAGTGGTCAGTGACAGAACAAATCTATTTAAATCAAGTCTATAAATTACAAAATAGTTTTTTTTCATGTATAATGTTGCATTTTTCGCATGTATCGATATGAAGTTTCCTAATTGACAAATACTTCGACCTTGACCTTTGATAAAATGGGACAAACCCGCAGAATTGCATGCATAAATAGTTGTCTCAAAATATAAGAATAATCTTTTAGGCGTTAGTAGTTGCTTTATTTTTTCAGAATGGAATTCCGCTAGATTCAGGAATATCTGTCTTTTTTTCCTTACCTTACCAAATCGAATCGTATTATTGTATAGTTTTCTACTCAATGAAGTTATAATTTCCGATTAATTTTACAAAAAAATTCAAAATTTGCTTTGTCCCAATCTGTGAAAGAGCAGCTTTAAAGGAAAATCAAAATAGCCAATTCATTGTGAAAGAAATCTAGTTTTGGTTTAGAGTGCTTATCAGAGATCAATTTAATTATATAGTTGGAAAAGATGACATTATGTACATGCATAAGTTGCTATCAGAAAACTTGATGGATTTCGGTAAAATTTTACAGGATAATTAATCTTCTATTTTCCAAATAGCAGCCAAGTGTAGGTTTTGCTCTTGTTTTAACATCAGCTGTCGCCTTTCAATCAGTTGATAAATGTAAACAACTGTGGGGTGAGCAGCTGTAGGCTCAGAAATAATCAGGACTTGTGTTTGACCCTTAATCAAGGGTTTTGACTCCCAAAAATCTAAAAATATCTTTATTTGACCCTTAAAAATTTCTCTCAAGGGGGTCATCTTGACCCCCTTGACAGAAATTTTCAAGGGTGAAAACAATGTGATATCCTTCAAATTTTCAAAAAAATGATCTTATATCCTATATTAAGTTTTAAAAAATAGTTCCCTACTTAATCCATATCTATCAAGAAAAAATAAATTGACTATCCAAACTTCAAAATTTCTCGCATTATTTGCTCATTTTGTTGTTTTGACCCCTTTAAAATCAGTTTTGACTCCCAGAATTTCATGGTTAAGGAGTCAATGACTCTTGAATTTCAATCACTTACACAAGCCCTTATGATGTTGCAAAAGCACTGGTGAGAGAAATACCAGGATTCCATGGTTAGGAGCAATATGACTGGAAAACTATAAAAAGCAGCATTTAACCACATACAAACAAACTTGTTAGCTTACTTGAGCACAAAGTGCTTTAGGCAAGCTATCGCTCACCGTCTGTCCATCATCTGTCTGTCCGTCCATCTGTCAACAATTTCTTTGAACATGTTCTCCTAAAACACTGGGCCAATCAAGCTGAAACTTGGCAGGGATGTTCCTTGGGTAAAGCTCTTTAAATGTTGTTAAAAGAATCTCATTCATAAAAACTCTGGTTGCAAGGTAACAGAAAGGCCAAAAATGCAGAAAATCTTGGAAAAATTCTTTTCCTTCTAAACCACTAGGCCAATCAAACTGTCTCCGTGGTAACAGAATGGCTGAAAAAAGGTCAAAATTGATGAAAATCTTCAAAAAAGTTCTCCTCGTCCTTAACTACTAGGCAAATCAAGCTGAAACCTTGCAAGGGTGATTCTTGGGTGAGGCTCTTCAAAAGTTGTTCAAAGACTTTAATTTTATCAATAGCTCTGGTTTCCATGGTATCAGAGAGGCTGAATAATGGCTGAGAATTACCGAAAATGGCAAAAGAACCTTCTTCTTCTAAACTACCTGGCCAATCAAGCTGAAACTTGGCAGGGATGATCCTTTTGTGAAGCTCTACCAAAGTTGCTCAAAGACTTTTATTTCATCAAAAATTATTTTTTGCTGGTAACAGAAAGAAAGAAAATTACCGAACATCTTAGAAAAATTCTAATTTTCCTAAACTACTTGGCCAATCAAGCTGAAACTTGACAGGGATGTTCCTAAGGTAATTTCTTTCATAAAAACTCTGGTTGCCATGGTAACAGAAAGGCCCAAAATGCAGAAAATCTTGGAAATATTCTTTTCCTTCTAAACCACTAGGCCAATCAAACTGTCTCCATGGTAACAGAAAGGTCAAAATTGATGAAAATCTTCAAAAAAGTTCTCCCCGTCCTTAACTACTAGGCAAATCAAGCTGAAACCTTGCAAGGGTGATTCTTGGGTGAAGCTCTTCAAAAGTTGTTCAAAGACTTTAATTTTATCAATAACTCTGGTTTCCATGGTAATGGAGAGGCTGAACAATGGCTGAGAATTGCCGAAAATGACAAAAGAACCTTCTTCTCCTAAATACCTGGCCAATCAAGCTGAAACTTGGCAGGGATGATCCTTTTGTGAAGCTCTACCAAAGTTCTCAAAGAATTTTATTTCATCAAAAATTATTTTTTGCTGGTAACAGAAAGAAAGAAAATTACCGAACATCTTAGAAAAATTCTTCTTTTCCTAAACTACTTGGCCAATCAAGCTGAAACTTGACAGGGATGTTCCAAAGGTAAAATTCCCCGTTTAAGTTGTTAAAAAGAATTTAATTCAATCATAAACTCTGGTTTCCATGGTAGTGGAAAGTCCAAAAATTGCTGGACCTTTGATCATATATTTGTACTTAAAATCATAATTGATAATTGATATTAAATGGGCAGAAAAATGATAAAATTTACAGTTGTTTCATAGATCTTCATTAAACAGTTGATACTGTTTGGCACCATGGGATGTTTTTGAAATTACAAAAAGCTGGAATAAATGGAAAGGTATATGATCTCATCAAATCAATGTATAAAGATTCGGTTTCTAAGGTAAGAAGTGGTAATTCTCTAACAAACCCCATTAATATCACTTAAGGTGTACACCAGGGAAATGTATTAAGTCCTGTTTTATTCAATATATATATGAATGACATAAGTGATACTTTAGATTCATCAAATGTTCCCTTAATAAATGATTACAAGGTCAGTCATCTTTTGTACGCTGACGACTTATTACTTTTATCAATGCCAGCAGAGGTTTTAAAAAAGAACATTGATGCAGTAGAAGACTTTTGTAAAAGATGGGGCCTAAAAATAAACATTGACAAGTCAAAAATAATGATATTTTCCAAATCAGGAAAATAAGCAAAAAAAACATTAATTTTGAAATAAAGGGTAAAAAACTTGATATTGTTTCTCAATACAGATATTTAGAAATTATAATTTCAAATAAGGGCAAATTTAATTTGGCAGAAATGAACTTAAGTTTGAAAGCCAGAAGGGCTATGTTTTCAATTAACAGAAGTGTGCTTGACAATGATATTAAACCTTCAATTGTACTACGTATATTTGACTCTCTTGTTAAACCAATTGCATTATATGGAAGCGAAGTTTGGTTTGGATATAAAGCAAATATTAATACACGATCTCTCGATGAAATTTTCAAGATATCAATTAAAGGTAATAACGAATTTGACAAAGTATTCACCAGATTCTGTAAACGCATTCTAGGTGTTCACTCAAAGGCTTGTAATATTGGTGTGTATAGTGAATTGGGACAATTTCCATTAACAATATCAGCAATATTAAATTGTATTAACTTCTGGCTACATGCGATTTATGTGAACCATGATACTTTGTTATCATATGCTTACTTGGACCAATTTCAAAATCAAAGCACAAAACATACATGGTTAATGTTTGTGAAAAATGTCCTAAATGAACTTGGTTTTGCACATGTTTTGAAAAACCAGTGCACTTTTAATAAAAATTCGTTATTTAGACATATCAAAGAAAAATTGAAAACTTGGTACATTCAGTTCTGGAAAAATCATTTGAACTCAGAAACTGGTATGAAAAAGTTACAAACATACAAAACATTCAAGTGTGATTTTGGCATAGAACATTTCCTCAAAGAAATTAGCGATAAAAAGATAAGAAAAGCTTTATGTTCTTTTCGAATTAGTGCTCATCATCTTAAGATTGAGAGCGGTCGATATGTTAAACTTTATAATGAGGAGAGATTATGTGAAAAATGTTTCACAGTTGAAAATGAATTACACTGTTTGTTTCATTGTTTGAAATATGAGCATTTTCGAGAAAACATGATACATGAAATTAGGAAAGCTGACGTTTTAGCAAATTTTAAAAGTAAAGATGATTTTGTTACTCTAATGAAACATCCAGATATAAAGGTTCACAAAGCGACAGGAAAATTAATCATTTAATGTGACATTACGTAGAAATTTCCTGTTTTACCATGCACTCCAAGCCATTTACATTTACATTTCTTTTCAATAATTTTGATTGTCAGCTTTAATGTGTGTGTATTTTTAGCTCATCTGAGCACGAAGTGCTCATGTGAGCTATTGTGATCACCTTTCATCCGGCGTCCGTCCGTCGGTCGTCGGTCGTCGTCCGTCGTCAGGCGTCCGTCAACAATTTCTTTAAACGACATCTCCTCCTAAACTACTAGGCCGATTAACACCAAATTTTACAGAAATGTTGCTTAGGTTGTCCCCTTCAAAAATAGCTAAAAGAATTGAAATCCATGAAAAACTCTGGTTGCTATGGCAACAAATGTGAAATTTTTAGAAAATCTTTAAAATTCTTCTTCTTCTCAACCAGTAGTCCTACAGACTTAAAACTTGGCATGGATGATCAGATCATAGACCTGAATTAAAATAGCTAAAATCATATCTTTTGGTCCACCAGGTGCGGAGCACCAGGGGGGAGGGGGTAGTACTTTGGGTAAATTTTGTAATCTTTAAGCTTCTTCTTCTTCAGAACCAGGAGCTCTACAGACTTGAAAATTGGCATTTATGATCAGCTCATAGACCTTAATAAAAATAGCTAAAATCATATCTGTTGGACTGCCAGGTGCGGAGCACCAGGGGGGAGGGGGTAGTACATTTGTGAAAATTTTGTTATCATTAACCTTCTTCTTCTTCTGAACCAGAAGCCTGACAGATTTGAATATTGGCATGGATGATCAGCATATGGACCTTTATATAAATACCGAAAATCATGACTGTAGATTCACCAGGTGCGGAGCACCAGGGGGGAGAGGGTAGTACTTTTGTGAAAATTTTGTAATCTTTAACCTTCTTCTTCTTCTGAACCACAAGCCCTACAGACTTGAAAATTGGCATGGAGGATCAGCTCATAGACCTTAATAAAAATAGCTAAAATCATGACTGTAATGCCACCAGGTGCGGAGCACCAGGGGGGTCGGGGTAGTACTTTTATGAAAATTTTGCTACTTAAACCTTCATCATCTAAAGAACCAGGAGCACTACAGACTTGAAAATTCGCATGGATGATCAGCTCATAGACCTTAATAAAATTTGCTAAAATCATATCTGTTGGGCTGCCAGGTGCAGAGCACCAGGGGGGAGGGGGGAGTACATTTGTGAAAATTTTGTAATCTTTAACCTTCTTCTTCTTCTGAACCAGGAGCCTGACAGATTTGAATATTGGCATGGATGATCAGCATATGGACCTTTATATAAATAGCTAAAATCATGACTGTAGATTCACCAGGTGCGGAGCACCAGGGGGGAGGGGGTAGTACTTTTGTGAAAATTTTGTAATCTTTAACTACTTCTTCTTCTGAACCACAAGCCCTACAGACTTGAAAATTGGCATGGAGGATCAGCTTATAGACCTTAATAAAAATAGCTAAAATCATGACTGTAATGCCACCAGGTGCGGAGCACCAGGGGGGAGGGGAAAGTACTTTTGTGAAAATTTTGCTACTTTAACCTTCATCATCTAAAGAACCAGGAGCACTACAGACTTGAAAATTCGCATGGATGATCAGCTCATAGACCTTAATAAAATTTGCTAAAATCATATCTGTTGGGCTGCCAGGTGCGGAGCACCAGGGGGGAGGGCGTAGTACATTTGTGAAAATTTTGTAATCTTTAACCTTCTTCTTCTTCTGAACCAGGAGCCTGACAGATTTGAATATTGGCATGGATGATCAGCATATGGACCTTTATATAAATAGCTAAAATCATGACTGTAGATTCACCAGGTGCGGAGCACCAGGGGGGAGGGGGTAGTACTTTTGTGAAAATTTTGTAATCTTTAACCTTCTTCTTCTTCTGAACCACAAGCCCTACAGACTTGAAAATTGGCATGGAGGATTAGCTTATAGACCTTAATAAAAATAGCTAAAATCATGACTGTAATGCCACCAGGTGGGGAGCACCAGGGGGGAGAGGGTAGTACTTTTGTGAAAATTTTGCTACTTTAACCTTCATCTTCTAAAGAACCAGGAGCACTACAGACTTGAAAATTCGCATGGATGATCAGCTCATAGACCTTAATAAAATTTGCTAAAATCATATCTGTTGGGCTGCCAGGTGTGGAGCTCCAGGGGGGAGGGGGTAGTACTTTTGTGAAAATTTTGTAATCTTTAACCTTCTTCTTCTTCTGAACCAGGAGCCTGACAGATTTGAATATTGGCATGGATTATCAGCATATGGACATTAATATAAATAGCTAAAATCATGACTGTAGATTCACCAGGTGCGGAGCACCAGGGGGGAGGGGGTAGTACTTTTGTGAAAATTTTGTAATCTTTAACCTTCTTCTTCTTCTGAACCACAAGCCCTTCAGACTTAAAAATTGGCACAGAGGATCAGCATAAAATCATGACTGTAATGCCACCAGGTGCGGAGCACCAGGGGGAGGGGAAAGTACTTTTGTGAAAATTTTGTAATCTTTAACCTTCTTCTTCTTCTGAACCAGGAGCCTGACAGATTTGAATATTGGCATGGATGATCAGCATATGGACCTTTATATAAATAGCTAAAATCATGACTGTAGATTCACCAGGTGCGGAGCACCAGGGGGGAGGGGGTAGTACTTTTGTGAAAATTTTGTAATCTTTAACCTTCTTCTTCTTCTGAACCACAAGCCCTACAGACTTGAAAATTGGCATGGAGGATTAGCTTATAGACCTTAATAAAAATAGCTAAAATCATGACTGTAATGCCACCAGGTGGGGAGCACCAGGGGGGAGAGGGTAGTACTTTTGTGAAAATTTTGCTACTTTAACCTTCATCTTCTAAAGAACCAGGAGCACTACAGACTTGAAAATTGGCATGGATGATCAGCTCATAGACCTTAATAAAATTTGCTAAAATCATATCTGTTGGGCTGCCAGGTGCGGAGCACAAGGGGGGAGGGGGTAGTACTTTTGTGAAAATTTTGTAATCTTTAACCTTCTTCTTCTTCTGAACCAGGAGCCTGACAGATTTGAATATTGGCATGGATTATCAGCATATGGACATTAATATAAATAGCTAAAATCATGACTGTAGATTCACCAGGTGTGGAGCACCAGGGGGGAGGGGGTAGTACTTTTGTGAAAATTTTGTAATCTTTAACCTTCTTCTTCTTCTGAACCACAAGCCCTTCAGACTTAAAAATTGGCACGGAGGATCAGCTCATAGACCTTAATAAAAATAGCTAAAATCATGACTGTAATGCCACCAGGTGGGGAGCACCAGGGGGGAGAGGGTAGTACTTTTGTGAAAATTTTGCTACTTTAACCTTCATCTTCTAAAGAACCAGGAGCACTACAGACTTGAAAATTGGCATGGATGATCAGCTCATAGACCTTAATAAAATTTGCTAAAATCATATCTGTTGGGCTGCCAGGTGCGGAGCACAAGGGGGGAGGGGGTAGTACTTTTGTGAAAATTTTGTAATCTTTAACCTTCTTCTTCTTCTGAACCAGGAGCCTGACAGATTTGAATATTGGCATGGATTATCAGCATATGGACATTAATATAAATAGCTAAAATCATGACTGTAGATTCACCAGGTGTGGAGCACCAGGGGGGAGGGGGTAGTACTTTTGTGAAAATTTTGTAATCTTTAACCTTCTTCTTCTTCTGAACCACAAGCCCTTCAGACTTAAAAATTGGCACGGAGGATCAGCTCATAGACCTTAATAAAAATAGCTAAAATCATGACTGTAATGCCACCAGGTGCGGAGCACCAGGGGGGAGGGGAAAGTACTTTTGTGAAAATTTTGCTACTTTAACCTTCATCTTCTTAAGAACCAGGAGCCCTACAGACTTCAATATTGGCATGGATGATAAGCATATGGATCTAAAATAAAGTAGCTAAAATCATGAATGTAGGGCCACCAGATGCGGAGCATTAGGGGGGATGGGGTAGTTCTTTTGATCAATTTTGAAATCTTTAACCTTATTCTTTTCCTTGACCAGGAACCCTACAGACTTGAAAATTGTCATGGGTGATCAATATATTGACATTAATATAAATAGCTTAAATCATGACTGTAGGGTCACCAGGTGCTGAGTGTCTTGGGGAGGGGGTAGTACTTTGAAGCATTTTTGAAATCTTTAAACTTCTTCTAATGAACCAGGAGTCCTACAGACTTTAAAATTGATATGGATGATCAGAATATGGACATTAATTGAATTAGCTAAAATCATGACTGTAGATTCACCAGATGCAGAGCATCTTGGGGGAGGGGTGTGTGCTTTGTTTGGAATTTTGAACCCCTACAGCCTATATATTTGATTGATCAACTCATTAAAGAAAACTTTAAAAGTCTCAGACTCAGCCTGTATATCTGGCATAGATTAGCTGATCACAGCCCTTTTATGAAAAAAGCTTAAATAAATAATGACCAGGGGAGGAGCAGAGGGGGGGGGGAAGGATTATTTCAAATGTTATCTAATTGAATAATAGAAAATCTCTTTTTCTGTGGTTGCATGGACATACCTAGGTAATGAAGCTTTTTTCTCAGGTGAGCGACCCAGGGCCAACGGCCCTCTTGTTTTTTCTATTTGTTCATAAATGTACATATAATGATATATGTAACTTTATTATGTTAACTTACCATTAACCCAGTAATGGGTAAAATAGCAGAAATAAAATGTATTCGTATTAGTATTCTTTAAAAAATCATCTTTTTCTAAACAATTGAATGGGCCAATCAATTGTTAACTTGATAGAGATGTTCCTAAGGTGTATTTCTACTAAAGTTGTTAAAAGAATTCAATTCAATCGATAACTTTTGTTGCCATGGCAAGAGAAAGGTTGAAAAATTATGAAAATAAAAAAAATCATATTGCAGTAGATCGAAATTCCTTCAAAACCATCCTAAATGTACATCAAACAATCTCTGGTATTTATAACACAGTTGACAAGTTATGAGTTGACTTACTAAGGTGAGCGATTAGGACCATCATTGTCCTCTTGATTTGATAAAAAGCATTTGCATTGGGGAATGCAGGCATATTCAATTTTATATTGTAAACTTGTGTTGAACTTTTTTCTAGAATACAAACTTTCTTATTCTACACCTATCTTTAAATTCAAGGTAATAAACAATGACAGTTGTACGGGTACTTGTGTCTCACAAAGACACAGCATTTAAGTTTTTCTTTTACAGAAAGCCTAGATTTGCTGTTTACTGAGTTTAAGACATTAGATGGAAGAAATCTATACTACAATAGATACACAGGAATGTAAGTGAACTTTTATTTGTAAGCAAATTTGAGCCTTTCTTGCATACTCATTATTTTTTGCACTGCTGTTTTGAAGAAAACCTGTAGGTTTTGCGATCATCTTGGCTTTTTTCACGTTTGGGTTGTTGTTGGTGTTGACATTGGCCTAGGTGTTGGCTTAACAAACTTTAATCTTGGTCATATCTGTATTGTTATTGAAGATGTCATGAAACATGGCATGTGTGTTCACTTTCAAAAGAACTTTCCAGATAATTAAAGGCATACGCGCACAAATAATTTTGTCGACAGAATTTTTTGTTATTTTAAATATTTGTTGATTAAAGTAGCTTAAGCAAAAATATGCCAAGAAATTTAGGGGTCACCTTATCTGTTTTTGAGAAATTGACCCTTGAAAAAAACACATTTCTGTACAATTTTTCACTGATTTTTGAGTGTTTTTGTAGATCACTTCATAGTTCGCTTAATTTCAGTTTTCTCTGACATTAAACACTCTTTTTAGATAAAAGCTTCTGAAACATTCAAGGATGAAATTAAGGGTTCATTTGATACATTTTTGTACGCTTCGCTAAAATTTTTCGTTCATGAGCCGATGAGATATAACGTGGGTGGGCGTAGTAAAACATAAGTATCTTTTCCAGAATTTTGCGTAAACTTTTTAACTTAACCTTATAAATAACCAAAACTGCTCAACAGTTCTCTTTTAAATTTAGCACACTCATAGTGCATTCAAATCCAATCTAGTTCGTACCAGAGAATAATATGTCACCTTGCTTTTTTAAGAGCAATACACTTATTTCCGAGGCAACTGTAAGGATTCTAAACATCGACGTCGGAAATCAACGTTGACGATGTCTTTCTGTGTTTATCTGCATCGCG
Organism: Fragum whitleyi; assembly: GCA_948146395.1. Taxonomy (NCBI): domain Eukaryota; kingdom Metazoa; phylum Mollusca; class Bivalvia; order Cardiida; family Cardiidae; genus Fragum; species Fragum whitleyi. The sequence continues at coordinate 50,629,970 of OX411546.1, forward strand.
CTTATCTTGAATGTCGGTCATATTTTTGTAGATTTATTTTGCTTTATTAAAATGATTTTGCAGACCTAGGCAACATATTTAAGCAAAACTGTCAACTTCTTCCTGTTCGTTTCATAAAGACAAAGGCGCTTTAAACTAAAGATAAAATGGAAAAAAAGGCAGACAAAGAGCTGAATTTAACCAAGCAAAACAGGGGAAACATGGATTAGTTTGTCATTGGATGATCAAATCATTGAACATACTGGTTAAACATTGCCGTTGTAACGAGTTTTTGACACCTTAAGATGATGAAAAAAATGCATATAATACTGCTGATATCAGTAAAACCATAAACACATGCATTTTCCACATTTTTTTCTTAGTTGGTGGTTTCCAAAAGTTAAAATGGTGATTATACGAAAATAATGAAATAATAATTATAAAGTTTATCCTGTCCACAGTCTTTAGAAGACATTAAAGTTGAACATGGTCCTACTATTCTATCCTAGCTAACATTTTTCTTGCGGAGTCCGTACAGGTTCTGTTAACCCTAAAATCGCGGCGTCCTACAGCTAAGAACATGGTTAGATTGACAAATGGAGTGATTTTACAATAAAATGAAAAAGTGAAATGAGCGAGTTTTGAATGAATTTAACATTTTTGGTTGAAACTGGTCGATCAAATGTAATGACGTAATATGAAATAAATAGATCTGTTATGTCTTCACATACCAATCAGAGACTTTTAAAATTCACGCTGGTCAATGAAAGCAATGAATGATCGGAGTGCTCCAAAATTTGGAGCCACTGCGATCAAATCCGGAGCGTGATAAATGATTTTGGAGCGTTTTGATTGAGTCTTCAATTATACGTGTAGGCATGAGAACTGCTTAAGAGTGACGGGTTTTATTTCAAATTTATTAAACATTACTGGTATCCGCTTACTCAACAGTGAATTGATTAGATGTATATTTCACAAAAGAAACAGCATATAGATGTAATTTCAGCAGCATTTACCTCTAAAAGACTCTGTAACGCTATCAATGCTCACATCAGGTTGTGACGGCGCGCCTCTTTGCCAGGCAACGTTCCGACGTCATGTAGCAACTATAATGACATCAAGCTGGTGGGAAATTATCGGTATCGTTTCACAACCATTTCCATCAATTTAAGAACAAATACAGTTATGTTCCTTGATCTTGAAATGTATCGCCGCTATGCGGTGCATCATTTACGCGCGTATGCCTTTAAGGGGGATAAATCATAATGTGCAAGAATTTTTGTAAAAAGTTATCACTTTATTCAACTTAGATTTTTTGTGTTATCAAGCTTCTCGCAAATAACAAAGTTTCTGAATCTAGAATTATTCTACCTTCCTATGTAATTATTTTTGCAATACACCTTCTAGGTGACCTATGCTGGTTCCAAAAATTTTTCCGAATATTAATTTTAGGGAGTTCCTAAGTGGTCCTTTTTTGTGTGACGGGTCACATTTGTGTATTTTTTCTTTTTATTGCATTTGTTTGTACTTGTTACAGAGTGGTAAAGGATAGACCTTTGTCTGTGTCCAATCCTGCTGGCGGGATACTCGCAGATGAAATGGGTCTTGGTAAAACTGTGGAAGTATTGGGATGTATGCTGCACAATCCCAGAGAAACTGTAAAACTACCCGAAATACTGCCTATTATAGAAGGTAGGGTATCTTAATACAGTACTTTTGTACTTTTAAGAAAAGAAGCACTGCTATTATATCATGTAGTAAAATTTAATTTTTTAAATGCTGATCCCGGAATATTCCTGCCTAGCAGGAGGCAAAGAGCAAGATTAGCCTGCACATATGTGCAGTCTAATCTTAGTCCATACCACCTGATTTTCCATTTTAAACCAAAAAAGTTAGAAATTATAGTTGTAAAATAATGACTTACTCACATTTATTGCATTCAGAACTCTCAACACTTTGATTTTAATGCAATTATGTCAAGTTTTTATTCAGCATGATAAGGGTTAAATGAAGTACAAAAAAGAGATATTCTCAGGGATTAACATACAGAAAGAAACCTAGCTCATAAGGGGAAAGGTAAGATTTAGCTAATGTTGTTGGCCCATCTTAACATTAAGATCAGTGTTGTTTGAACATTTCTGTTGTTCAGTTTTGAGAGTTCTGCGAATCTCTATTATACCATCATAGTGGGAGAAGCATATGGATCGATCCAGCAAATGTATAAGATGTTAAAATAATGGAACAGCTTCCAATTAACCCTTGTCATACTGAATAAAAACTTAACAAAATTGCATTAAAATCAGGGTTCTGAGAGCTCTGAATGCAATAAATGTGAGTTAGTCATTATTTTGAAACTATAATTTCTGAACTATTTTGGTTTAAAAGGGAAAAACAGGGGGTAATAACTAAGATTAGATTGCACATTTGTGCAGGCTAATTTTGGTCTTTGCCTCCTGCAAAGCAGGAATATTCCGGGATCAGCATGACAAGGGTTAATAAATTAAATTTTACTACACGGAACCTAGATTATTCCTGGTTTAGCAGGAGGCATAGACAAAGATACAGTCTAATCTTAGTTTAGACCACCAGTTTGTCTTTCTTGACCAGAATTTTTTAAAAACATTTGAAATTGTTAAGAGCAATATTTGCATATTTGCATAAACTGGTTCTCCTTTTAGTGTCTTCAGAACTTTGATTTAAGTGTAAAATTGCAAAGATTTATACTTAGCATGACAAGGGTTAAGAACTTAAGATACCTCAGAAAATATCAAAAATTAGCCCACCTACAACCAGCACACTAGGAATGATTTGCCAGTGTACTCTGATAATTCAATGTAATCAATCAGGGCTCATGTTAGTGTTTGATAATGAGGAGTCATTAACTCCTCACCTAAGAAATTCTTGGGGTCAAATCTGAATTTAAAAGGTTTAAAACAACAGAAAAGGCAAATCATGAGTAGAATTTTGAATATTTAAGAGTCACTTTAACACTTTCCTGTTTTACAAAATTTTGGACCTGTCCAAATTCAAAGGTTTTGCAGACGAAAATTTAAAGTGGATTTAATTTGAAAAATAACCATTCAGTAGGGTAGAAAAAAGTGTGGAAAAAGGAGAAATTGCTTGTCAGGACCAATTTCTTCTTTTTTTCACAATGTTTCCTCAATCATAAAATCACAGGCACGTAAAAAGCAGGGATTAAACAGGAAATGGTTAACAGTTTATTGTAATGATATGAAACAAGGAACTTATTTGAAAAACTTTTAGATAGTAATTTGTGAAAATCCTAGATATAAAACCATGTTCTGACCTTTAGAAATTTCTCTCAAAGGGGTCAAAATGACCCCCTCTAGGAGAAATTTCTAGAGGTCAAATTAAGATTTTTCAGATTTTTGGGGGTCAAACACGAGCCCTGTCAATGACACTTATTAGCCTCATACAATGTTCTTCTTGCATTAGTGCAATGGCGATAGATGATTACAGCTGGCTATATACATACATTTAATGCAACTCATTAATTTCACAATATTTGCATAACCCTTAACCTGTAGGTCGTTAATATGTGTATTTATTGATGGTTTGGTAAGAGCAGCTGACACAAGGGTAGAAATTCATATGAGTCTGTGCACAAGATTTCCAACAATTTCAAATATGTGCAAAGCAAAGGCTCTGACCAGTCTGTGCATCGGCACAGTCTGACGAGAGTCTTTACTTTACGTTTAGTAGATAGATAAGATCTAAAAGTATCTGCAGACCATCAGGAAGCTTTATATTTAAATTGAGAAGTGTTAATCTGTTCAGCCCCAGGGTTAGTTTTCGAGACTGCTTGGGATGAGCGAGACCTATTTGTCACGAATATGGCTCATTTTGGGTGCCTAATTGTATCTGTCCATCTGTCTGCCAATCTTTCCAATTTTGTTTCACATATTTAGTTGCATGAACTTTACATAGTCAGGTATACCATATTTCCTTGGAGCTTTACTTAACATGGTCAGGAAGCTTTGTATTTAGTATGCATTTTCTGATTTAAAAAATCATTAGAATTGATGTCTTTTAGGCCCTTTTCCCTATAATTAGAGGTGAATTTCCTCTAAACAATCATATGAATGATTGTTTAGAGGAGATTCATCTCGAATTTGAGAAGAAGTCTCAAAGAGATCCTAAAATATAGGCATTTGAAGTAGCTTTTCTTAGTAAAAACGTAGGGTTCTACTATTTTGGAGGAGGCTTTTATGTATGATGAAAAACATGTAGACTCATTTATGCCAACTCATTTTCAGATGATCCAATAGAAGATATCAAAAGTAAGAAAAAGAAGAAAGTCAAAGAGAGAAAAGAGAAAAAGAAGAAAATGAAAGAGAGAAAAGAGAAGAAGAAGAGGGGAAAGAAAAAGATTTCAATAGATTCTAACTCTGAGGACTCTAATAGCACTGTTATATATTCAGAGGGTCTTATTGAACAGTCCTTGGCTGATCTGTCAAGTGAACCTCATGCTTCTTCATCTACCAGTAAGTTATTTGTCTATTCAGTTATTTATACTTAAACAGGAGTCATTTGTGTAACACAAACACAAATTGTATCTCCCTTAAAGATAATGTTTTTTTTTTTATCTTATAACTGTTCAAATATCTGTTTGATAACATCCCGTATGTAATTTTTTTATGATATCACATAGTTATTTTAGAACAATGATATTATGCATTTTTTTTTTGGAAGCTTGCATTTCTGTTAAAAACATAGACGAAAGCAAGACAAATAGAGGTTATAAGATAAATACATGTATATAATACACACAGTGTGTATACAAGTGTGACAATTAGTGTATTGTATGAAAAATATATAACTCGGTTGTGAGATATTTTTTTCATACAAAACACTAGGTACGTATTATATATTCATGGGTGAATATCAAATAACTTGGCACAGTTGTTACCCAAGACAAGAACTTGTTTGTTTAAGGTAGAAACTGCATAATGCAAGATTTTTTTATAGGTCGATTTTGGCTTTTTCCGGAGAGCTGTGTGACACTTCGGGATCACTGAATATTACCTTTTAAGGTCTTGTTATGATGTTTTATTATCTCATTTATTTCCTCTGTATGATCCTAATGATTTTGCAAGGTAATTAAGTTACCCAAGAAGACCAGATATCAGGCTGATTTTAAAGCTGCGCATTACACTGCCATTACTTGAACTCATAATGTTATTATAAGATTATTAGGCATTCCAGTACATTTTAACCATCACAAAAAGTGATATACAAGTCTTTTCAAAGGATTAATGTCCCCGTCTCAAGTCTTAAACTCTTTTGGACTCCTTTAAAGAATTGTAAATTTATTGATTGAATGTCTGAAAGTGTCTTATCGTGACCTTGATGTTTTTCCACATTTTTACTAGACTTACTTTTTTAAACAGATGAAAATTTAAGTGATACAATTGGAAGGAATGAGAAAAACATTTTCACAGAACAGCCAAAAAGTCACAGTGGAGAGTTTGAGTGTATATGTGGTAGTGAAGAGTTTCAGCCTTGGAAACGAAGACAGAAAAGGAAGCACACAGTACAGTGTGTTAAATGTGGTCTGCTACAACATGCAGAGTGTGTGAATTATGATGTAAAGGATCCTTATAGAGGGGAGTTTATGTGTCCACATTGTCATGTAGAATCAGTAGGTATCTTCACTTTTTGGAAGTCTAATTTCAAGGAGCGAATACTTTCTTTGATACAATTTGGATTTGTACCTGTGATAATTAAAAGTGCATGCTAATGACAAACTGAATATTTTTAAGACAAGTAATTTTAGAAAGAAGTGAGTAAAAAAGACAAGTGTATTCTTATTTTGACTCTGGTTTCAAATATGAAACACCTATAATATAATGTATATAATGTGTTTTATCCATTTCTTTATATTTACAGACCCCGGTCCCATCTGGAGCTACACTGATTATTTCACCGTTTTCTATTGCTGACCAGTGGGTAGAGGAGATTCTAAAACATGTTAAACACCAGTCTATAAATGTCTTTGTAAGTGAATTGAATCATTGCTCATTAACAATTAGATCTAAGATGGAGAGTTTTAATGCATGTGATGAAGAATTTTGTGTACATTTATCTTTATATTTTAATAGATAGCTGCTTTCAAACATAATTCTTATTCATGAAACAAGTGCACTTTTATACCCAGAAGGAGTTCTATAAAAGTAAATGATTGGTTGATTTTTGACCTGAAGTTAATATCAGCCAACCAGGATTGTTGTTTCATTTAGAACAATTGAAACAGAAAACCTGATTGGTTTAAAATATTTGAGCCTGTGTGTGACATTTCCAACAATTTAAAATGTTCATGAGGTGCAAACACTGAGTGGGGTAGACACCTACATATTGTAAATATAAAGTAACCTGATGGTCTACAGGTACTTGAGACCTTATCAATCTACTACACGTATAGTGAAGACTCTAGTCAGACTGTGCAGATGCACAGGCTGGTCAGAGTCTTTGTCTTGGGCATATTTGAATTGTTGGGAATCTCACGCACAGGCTCAATTTTAATTTTCAGGCTATATTTTACCAACAATTACCTTTTACATGGGACCAGATAAGAGAGGTTTGAGCCAGGCTAAAATCTTTATTCCCGAATGAACTCTATGTTGTGGGTACTCACTTGAATCATTTAGATGAGATGTTTAAAATGATTACCAACAACATAGGGTATCTAAATTAAGAAACTTAGGAATTTTTTAAATTTGAAAACTAAATAACCCCTCTTTTTGTAGTTTTGTTTTATACCACTGTGGGAGGCATTGACATGGATTATCCTTTGCTATTTAAGTCGATTATTTTTGTGGTATGACAACAAATAATGAAAAAACAGCATATTCGATGGCTCGGCGTAGAACGATTGTAACTGCCTATATGTTAATTGGCAGTTACAACAGTTTCTGCGCTGTGCCATTGATAATGAAGCTGCTGCTACAATGTACAGGTTGCTCATCAATCACTTGCTTTATGTATTGTGGTCCTTGTCATATACATGTATTATTTTTCAAACTAATGGTATTTTATATGAGTAATTTCATGCCTTGTCTACGGTGAGGGGTCATTACTAGCTAACAAAATGACAAACTTGTGTGTCAAAGAAAAAAGAAAACCTAGTTATGCAATGTCAAATTATACCATTTATGACAAAAACATACTACCTCCCATTCAACTCAAAAGAATCAAAGTCAAAGAATGTAACAAACAAGCCTTTATGTGCCTATAGATTTTCCCGTGATATATGTTTTTGTAAATGTCATGCAACTTAGCATGGTGAAACAAATGAGCTATAATATACCTTTTATGTTCAACAGATGTACACAGGTGTCAACAAACAAGGTTTTATACAACCTCAAACCCTGGCCAGACAGGATATTGTGATAACTACTTATGAAACATTGAGGAAAGAAATTGATTATGTGGACCTACCTCATAGTAACAGTAAGTATCCTTTATATTCCAGGGCTTGTGGTAGCTTTTCAAATTCAGGAGTCATTGATCCCTTGACACTGAATTCCTAGGTGTCAAAACTGTTGTTGAAGGGTCAAAACAATAATAAAAGTTACTATTTCTTGGAAATGTTTCTTGATTTCTTTAATTTTCACTTTCATATCTTTATAAGAGATTCATTTTTCATATGAATCTCTTATAAAATAAGAGATTATTTTAAAACTTTAAGATACTTCATATCTTTATAAGAGATTTATAAAATATGATGGAGACAAATTATTCTAAAACATTTACAATTTGCAGCAGAATCATGCTGAAATCATTGAGGCAAAAATGACACCTTGCTAGAAAATTTTAGGTGTCATAATAGGATTTTTTCAGATTTTAGGGGGTCAAAACCCTTGTTTAAGGGTCAAACACAGACCCTGTATCCCTTCATGAATCCCCAACATTACAAATCACCAAAACTTTAGACATGTCCAAACACCACTAGAAGTTGTAGAAGATAATTCAAAGAGTGCTCTTATTTGAAGATGTGTCTTAAGTATATTACAAAAAAATACCTTTATAGTAATAAATTTTGACACTTTTAGATATCAAATTTATTTAAAGAAAGGATGTGTTGGACAGGACTGCCTTCAGGATTACAAATAGTGCAAACTGTTTGCAAATTTTAACCTGCTTTTCACGTAAAATTGTAATACAATCATCTGTGTAAAGTAATCATTTCTATTTTACAGGTGAAACAGGTAGACGTCTTCGACATCCAAAAAGGTTTATGGCCATACCTAGTCCTATAATAGCAGTAGAGTGGTGGAGGGTAAGTAACTACTACTACTAATATTTCATGTTCACAACTCTTCCTTTCAAATTACTTGGGTATAAAATGAAATACTTTGTGACATTAATGAATCCATTAATAAAAGAGGCGTTTTGTTCATAAGAAGTTTACATTATGGTCCCTTTTTCTACAATACAGTATAAAATCAACAGACCAAATAAGTAAGTGTTCATATACATGCACAAGAAATACAAAGAATTACAAAGTATTATGAAATTGTGCTGAAAAGAAGTGAGGAACTTAAAAACTTTCCCCTTTGTACTTGAATTATTTACACATAGATGACCAGTATGGGATTGTATAGTTCAACTGAAGTTAAATAACATATTGAATAACACATGAAATATTGAAATATTTTTCTGACTAAAATCATGATGACATGTAATTGCACAAAGATCATACAACTATGGTTAATTTGTTATATCAAAATACTTCATTTTGTAATTAAACAGATCTGTTTAGATGAAGCCCAGATGGTTGAATGCACAACTACAAAGGTAATAACATGCCTTTTTGTTTACTAAGTATGCAGCCAATACAAAAGGTACAAATACAGGGGGAAATATTGAAATATTTTGATAATGCTTTTACAAACCCTATATTGTGAGATCTTATTGAAATAATTCAAATGAGTACTCAAAACATAGGATTTTGTTGAGAGAAAAAAGTTTTAGATTGGCTCTACCCCCTCTTCAAAAGTCATCTGTGAATAATTATGGTTAACTTTTCTACCATTTTCCATTTGCAGGCTACTTAACTGATAGATACAGATAAATTATTTTTCATGCTTTGAAGCCTATATTGACTTGATATCACTTGCATGAAAACATATTATAAAATATCAGGTTGTCTAATTTTGGAAATAATTTGTATATTTGTGATCTTATCAGAACAACTTTCACATCAATTCCTTTGATTTTTTAGGTTTCAAAAAATTGTAAGCCCTAGAAAATGATTGTATGATACAAGGTCATAACTACCATCTTGCACATTACGCAAGTGTGTAATAGAAATAAATCCTCTGTCGAAAAATTTTGTTGATGAATGATAGCATTGAAACCACAGCTTTTGCAAGCTGTAGTTATGATGTTTTGATTCTTCTCTCAGGCTCAGACTCAATTTTCTCAAATTTTAAGTATGAAAATAAAAGATAATATTATTATTAAGTTGTTATTTATAACTACTTATTAATATAATCTTTTATGTTAATACATGTATATTAAAACAAGTATTAAAACAGAATTACGACTTTAATTTGAGAAAAATTTGAATTGAGCCTGAGAAAAGTTTTATAACCTCAGCCCTGAGCTCAAATTCTGTTTGTATCATAGACAGCAGAGATGGCTCTACGACTGTCCGGTGTAAATCGATGGTGTGTTACAGGAACTCCTATACAGAAAAGTGTAGAAGGTAACTACGGTATTTCTCCTAATAAATGCTCCTGGGATCTATACATAACATGGTCAGGGAGCTTTTACTTAGTATGCATTTTCTGATAAAAAAAAATCATTAAAATTGATGTCTTTAACGCACTTTCCCTTTAATTTTATGTAAATTTCCTCAAAACAATCATATAAACTATTGTTTAGGGGAAATTAACATCAAATTAGAGAAGAAGTCTCAACAAGTTCTTAAAATTTATTACTTGAAGTGGGTTTTCTTATTAAAAAATGTAGGGATGGTACTATTAGGGATGGCGCTATTTAAAAGGGAAATACTGTGATTCACCTATTTCTTAAAGCTCAAGAAAATCAGTGAAATTGAACCTTTGCTAGTCAGCATGATCATCGTAGTATGACAAGGACAAATTCTTTTTTCTTTTCCAATATGACATAGCCTTAGTTCTGTTTTTGGCAATATTATCATGTTTATTGTTTCGTAAAAACTAATACATTTTCTCCTATTTCTGGTAATACTAAAACCACTTCAAAACTCAAAATATATATTGGCTGTCACTATTAATTGGGATAATTGTGAATGTTTTTGTATAAATTATTCTCCTTTTCATACACTGGAACATTGTCACTTGCATGTTAGATTGTTCAAATGTTGTTCACTTAATAGTCTCAAAGTGATAAAATATCCAATTTGGCATTAGTTTATGTACAGAATTGAATTCTCCTATCAGTGCAATATGAGAATTTCCAGAGTTGGGGACCAAATGAAAGGTTGTATGGTCCAAATGTTCTCTGTAATGGGCCTAGCAAACCAATATACAAACTATTGACATTTGTCTTTCTGTTTCAGATTTATATGGGTTGTTGTTCATTGGTGTAGAACCCTACTGGGTTTAGCCCTGGTGATACAAAATAAATTGGTGTATAAGCCCTTCTGCTATAGGGTCACAAAGCACATGTATAAACTGTTTTCAGAACAAAGATAGATATTATTTTTTAGTCCCCTACCGTCCGTCCGTCCGTCTGTCTGTCAGTCCGGATTTCAGTTTTCCGGACTTTTTATGCCCCTGCATCGATAGATCGAGGGCATATTGTTTTACTCATGTCCGTCTGTCTGTCTGTCCGTCTGTCCCTCCGTCCGTCCGTCTGTCCGTCCGTCTGTCCGAAAACTTAACCCCAAAACTTAACCTTGCCAATATCTTCAAGCCTATTCAAGATACAAAGCTAATATTTGGCATGATGATAGATCTCAATGATCCGCATCCACTGGCACCAAAGACAAGGTCATGTGACAAGGTCATCTGTAAAGGTCAAACTTTGAAAAAAAAATGCCGTTACAGGGGCATTCATGTTTCACAAACACATCTTGTTTTCTTTACCCTTGGAGATATTGAGCTGATTTTTGGTATGTGAGTCCGCATCAATGAGTTACAGAACGAGTTTGAGTTTGGTTCCCGTCCATTGATTTTTGTGGAAGTTACGGATGCTGGACTTAGAAATTACCAGGAAATTTCAGTTTTCCGGACTTTTTTTCTTAACCCTTGGAGATATTGAGCTGATTTTTGGTATGTGCGTCCGTATTAATGAGTTACAGAATGAGTTCAAGTTTGGTTTCTGTCCATTGATTTTTGTGGAAGATACGGATGCTGGACTTAGAAAATTACCAGGAAATTTCAGTTTTCCGGACTTTTTTATTAACCCTTGGAGATATTGAGCTGATTTTTGGTATGTGCGTCCGTATTAATGAGTTACAGAATGAGTTCGAGTTTAGTTCCGGTCCATTGATTTTTGTGGAAGATACGGATGCTGGACTTAGAAAATACCAGGAAATTTAAGTTTTCCAGACTTTTTTTCTTAACCCTTTTAGATATTGAGCTGACTTTTTGGAATGTGAGTCTGCATCAATGAGTTTCAGAAAGATTTCAAGTTTGGTTCAGGTCCATTGATTTTTGTGGAAGATACGGATGCTAGACTTAGAAAATTACCAGGAAATTTCAGTTTTCCGGTCTTTTTTTCTTAACCCTTGGAGATATTGAGCTGAATTTTGGTATGTGAGTCAGCATCAATGAGTTACAGATCAAGTTTGAATTTGGTTTAGGTCCATTGATTTTTGTGGAAGATACGGATGCTGGACTTAGAAAATTACCAGGAAATTTCCCGAATTTTTTTTTTATCCTCAGAGATATTGAGCTGATACATAAAATCTGAGAAACCAATATTTTGGAGAGGTAGTTATACTTTTACTACCAAAAAAGATTCTGCTCTAGGGATATAATTATAAATCTGGTAGGGGACTAGGTATTGCTATGCAATACTTCCAAATGCTTGTTTGTATTTCAGATTAAAATGTTTCACTTATTCTTTGCCCAAACCCTATCTTGTGGGAATCCATTAAAATTGTCTTGGAGAGACAATTCCAGTGAGTATCCACTTTATAGGGTTTAATTGAGAAAAAAAGATTTTACACTTGAGTTACTTTCTCTTATCTGTACCTTTTGTTGACTGCTGTGAGAGCTATGAAGAATGATGTCCTTGATTTAGAAAATATCAGGTTGTGCTTAAACTCTTGAACTGTTGACTTGTCTCTCTGTTTCAGATTTATATGGGTTGCTGCTATTTCTTGGTGTAGAACCTTTCTGGGTTCAGCCGTGGTGGAACAAATTGGTTTATGAGCCTTTCTGTTATGGGGTCACAGAGCCCATGCATAAACTGTTGACCTCTGTTATGTGGAGAACTATGAAGAAAGATGTCCTTGATCAGGTAAATATCAGGTTGTGCTTTTATCCTTATTCTTCTGAATTTAAATTTTGTTTTTATCAATTTGCAAAATTTCGTGATATTTCAAAGAGACTTGATTCAGTTTTGGCCACAATCATAAAAAAGGAAGCTTGCAGTGTAAGTTAAGATCATACTGCACAACTGTGCAGGATGATCTTAGTCAATACTTTCTGCCAAGCCTTTGTGTACAAAATGCATATTACACTCATAAGTGGGTGTAATTTGAAAAAAAAATACTATGTGGTAGAAAGTATAGGGGAAAAAGGTAAAATTGTTTGTTACAAGCTATTTCCTCTTTTTAGCTCGGATGGCTGAAGTGTGTGTGTTGATGTGTATGTCTGTGCGCCAACTCTTTTTTTAAAAACATCTTCCTGACCATAACCATCAGGCTGATTTTAACGAACATTGGCAGAAATATTTCTTTGATGACCCTCTTGCTTAGTTGTTACAGATTTTTTTTATTTACCCTTAAAATATGGTATTTGAAGGGCAGGGCTTATTTTCACATAAAATTCTTAACCCTTGTCATGCTGAATAAAAAACCTTGACAAAATTATATATATATCAAAGAACTGGAAGCTCTGTATTTCCTTCTTGTGAGTCTGCATTTGATTTTGAAAATATAACTTCTGAAACTTTTCTGGTTTAAAAAGGAAAATCAGGTTGTATGGACTAAGATCAGACTGCACATATGTGCAGGCTGATGTTTGTCAATACCTCCTGCAAAAGCAGAAAGCAGAAATATTCCGGGATCAGCATGACAAGGGTTAAAATTCATCCCCATATATCATCTCAATACATCCATTCTTATGTCAATTTCTTTAAGCATAGGGGCTCTTCAAAAGCGATACATCATTGACTGTGCATATCATGACTATGGTATTCTTGTCCTTGTGCATTGAATCATAATCTTCTTTAACGCTTTTCGGTGGTTTGTCGAGAAATAACAGAAGATTATCACTTGATAATCTCACTGCAAAAGCAGTGAAATTATCCAAAATTTATACCCCGCTTTTGTGCATTTCATCCTATCTGACGTCATCTATGCAGGGCGAAATAAGTGACGTCACAATGAACGTTGCATAGCAATCACGCGGAAAATGACACGCTTTACGAAAATAAGTCCTTGAAATTTCACATTTTGTCTCATTTTAGCAAAAAAAGAAATAAAATAATCGTTTGTTTTTCATGTATGATTGATTAATATTTCATTTCGTGAACAGCAAAAGCTATATTTTGTGAAAATATAGCTTTTGTTGTTCACTCAATGAATATAAACAAATCTTACACTGAAACAAACGATTATCCTCTATAAAATCATAATCTTGACCTCTCAACAGATTGACATTCCGCCCCAGTTTGAAGAAACTAATTGGTTAACATTTTCACCAGTAGAGGATCATTTCTATAGAAGACAATACAGGGACTGTGTTAGATTGTCCATGGAGGTAGGTCATAGAATGCCATAGAATGTACTCAAAAACTTCCCACTGAATGATATTCCTATAGAATCTGAAGAAACTACCCTTATAGGGTAACTTTTCTCCAATAGAACAACACATACATAGAAGACAGTACTGAATTGAAAGGCTCAGAATTTCGCTACATTATGAATTAGTTGTTGAAATGGAAATTTAGGTGAGCTATACAGGACAAGATCCTCCTTTCATGTTGCTCCAATTATCAGTTCTGACAGAATACAGGTGTCATAATTAAACTATACTTTCAGAAGCTACTTTGGGATTCTGCATGACTCTGTCCCCTTATTTTCAATTAACTTAAAACTTGGCAGCTATGTTTCTCTCATGATTACAGAGTGTAGTATGCAAGAACCATTACTCTACTTAGCTTAATTTTTTGTTATTTCCCTTTGTTGTTTTTCATGCTTGGGCATCCAGTACTGTATTGGGCCCAGTGTTCTCCCTGGCTTGAAAAAAGTTGTCGCCACCTTTTTCGCTAAATGAAAAAAGTTGGGGCCAAATGGATCATAGTTTGTGCCAAATTAATGAGTCTGCATGCCAAGTTCAATTAGGCTCCTGTTTGTTCAGATTGTTAAAGAAATTAATTGTTTTTGTCAGTTATTGTGTTGTTGCAATGTGCCTAGTAAATCAGTCAGATTTTCCTTTTGTTTTAAATGGTATTGACTTAAAAAAGTCATGGAATAATTTCATTCCAAAATGAAATTTAAAATGTCACAACTACCATATAGCTTTGTAAAACGAGAAAGATGAATTGTGTCCTCTTCCATCAGTAACTTCAGTGCTTTGATATGAAAATGGGTTTGGGAAGAAAGTGTTATTGACAAAACACTTATATTTTAAAAATTTGCAGTGTTGATATAGATACATTCGTTTTTAAACATGATGGGTCGAAACTTTTTGGGTACAAATGCACAGAAAATAAATTTCATCTGTGCGATTATTCAACAGTAAAAATTGTAATTTTTGGGTGAAATTAAACAAATTCTACTTAATTCTTTCAAAAATCATGTGCATAATCTTCAATACTACCTGTATGTGAATACAATTTCACTTGAATTTTTCGGATTCTGAAATGGGGAAACAGCCGAGGGTGACACTATCAAAATTAATCAGAGCATAATAGACCAATTTAGGTAAATATTTTGGTCAGAAAAATGTTTCAGGTGACAAGTGTGATAATTTTTCGACATAAACAAATCACATATGTGTATCGGAGTCTGAAATAATTGCTCTGTTAAAATCGTACCAAAACAAATTACTGAGGATGTGGTGTAATTAGGTCACGCCCACTAACGAAAATTAACATGGACGATCATCCAATTATCCCATTGAGTAAGCTGTCAATTAAAACTTTAATTGGATGTTTGTCGAGTGTCAGACCTGATAACATAATTGACTGGATTTACCATGACTTGTCTCGAGGTTTTTATACCCCTTACCTACGAAGTAGAAGGGGGTATATTGGTTTCACCATATCTGTCTGTTTGTCTATCCGTCCCTCCGGCTGTCCGTCCGTCCGTCCGTCCGTTCGTAGACCTTTTCGTTTCCGGACTCTAACTCAAGAACCAAATGACCTACAACCATGAAACTTTATACAAATGTTCCTTATGACCCAAGGAAGTGCCTCATTGTTTTTATGCCCCCGATAGGGAGGCATAATAAATTTGACTTGTCCGTCCGTCCGTCTGTCCGTCTGTCCGTCCGTCTGTCCGTCCGTCTGTCCGTCCGTCCGTCATTCCGTCCAAAAACTTTAACATTGGCCATAACTTCCTTATTACTATCAAAGCGGTGTCGGGGGCATTGTCATCTTACAGTGACAGCTCTTGTTGGGTCATATAGGTCAAGGTCACAGTCAGCCTTTGTTAAATTTTCGTTTCCAGACTTTGACTCAAGAACCAATTGGCCTACAATCATGAAACTTTTTACAAATGTTCCTCATGACCCAAGGAAGTGCCCTATTGTTTTTGGGTTACATAGGTCAAAAGTCAAGGTCACAGCCAGCCTTTGTTCAATTTTCGTTTCCAGACTCTAACTCGAGAACCCAGTGACCTACATGCATGAAAGTTTATGCAAATGATGCTTATGGTCCAAGGAAGTGCCCTATTGTTTTGGGGTCATATAGGTCAAAGGTCAAGGTCACAGTCAATTATTGTTCAATTTTTTCAACTCTTAACTCAAAAACCAAGGGACCTAGAATCATGAAACTTCATGCAAATGCCACATATGACCTCAATATTAGTTACAAACACATCCTGCACATCCTGCACTAATAGCACTTACATTCTGACAAAGCGCTTGTGGGGGGTATTAGTCCGCTCTGCGACAGTTCTAGTTTTATTTGGAGGAAAATTCAGGTTTGTCTCAATAGAAATGGATTGTCTTTTTTTGGCGCCATGTATTTTCGCCAAAGAAAAAAAAAAGGAGCCAAAATTAACTTTTATTCGCCATTTGCGAATTGAGCGATTCGCAGTGTGAACGTTGGGGCCTATCTTGTGACAATTTGCCACCTTGTTTTTAAATGGCAAAAATATGGTAGATATTAAAATATTTGGTTGTACATTGTATAGACACTTCCAATGTTTTAACACATTTATAACTTATATTTGTGGATTCCTTATAATTTGAATCTTTTGTCCTTTGACAAGATATATTTCAGTTTGTTTTCTTTTAGTCATAATGCCTTTTGTAAATTTCAGAGGTTGGGTAAATGGACAGACAGTAGCACTAGCTTGAGTAGTCTTGACAGACACACAGTCAATCAGGTGAGTAGTAAAGGAATTTCAAAGCCGGGCTTGTGTTTGACCCCTCAACCAGGGTTTTTACCCCCAAAAATCTGAAATATTCTTTTTCTACCATATTTTTTTTTCGCAAGGGGGTCAGTTTGACCGTTTCAATTTTGAAATAAAATCTTGATTCTGGTGGAAATCATAAAAGTAATAGAATAAATTGCCTCATTCATATCATTAGAAGAGATTCATATGAAATATGAATCACTTTTTAAGATATTAAGGGCAAAATTAAAGAATAGGATCAGAAAGAAAAGGTTACTTTTTTACCCTCATTTGATTGTTTTGACCTCTTCAACAGCAGTTTCGACGAACTGGGATTCAATGAAAAGGGGTAAATGACTCCAAAATTTGTAAAGCCCTGCTAAAGTGTGTTTCTCATTCTACAACTAAGCAGAAAAGCATACAATTGAAAGGGCAACCAAATTTATTTTTCCTCCTATTAAAGTTAATTAGTTGCTAACTCTGCATTTAATCTTCTACCATTTATATTTCAATTGAGTAATATCATATAGTTTCTGTGCATCTAGGTCTAGGTCATGTAATTAGAGTAAAAATGCTTATTCCAATTTACGTCATTGACAATGCTTTAGTATTGCCAGCAGGTTTGTATGTATTTAAATAGGTATTCCTGTATATGATAACTTTTTTGTTTATGTTACAAGTGATATATGAAATTTGTATGATAATAGATGTATTATGTTTACAGCTACTCTATCCTCTGTTGAGACTCAGACAAGCCTGCTGTCATCCTCAAGCAGTGAGGGGAGAATTCCTGCCTATACAGAAAACGTAAGCTTTATTATGCAATATTTAGATTAGGAAAAATCCTATATTTTTATGCTCCCGAAAGGGAGAGCATATAGCTGCCGCTTTGTCTGTCCGTCTGTCCGTGATTCCGTCTGTCCGTCCGTCCATCCGTCCCCACCTATTTCTCCATAACCTCTGGGCCAAATTGAATGAAACTTACCATGTGAACTCCCTATGATATAGTGATGATGCATCTGTGACGGTTTTTTTATTTGATTCTTAAAATATGTCGTGCAAAAAGGGGGTTTAATGTTTGTTATCTTTAAGTTAGCTGTATAAGATAACAGCTTATTTGAGTCTTTGAAATCTGACCACAGAGCATATCACCTAAAGTATAATAGCTATCAACTTGAAACTTTATGGGTGGATAGATCTTATGGAGGAGAAGTGCAGTGCACAAGAACTACAACTCTTGCTTGCATAATTTTGGAGTTATTGCCCTTTGTTATTTTGATACTTAGATTATATCTGGAGCATATCTCCTAAAGTATGATAGCTATCAACTTGAACATTTATGGGTAGATAGATCTCATGGAGAAGAAGTGCAGTGCACAAGAAATACAACTCTTACTTGCATTATTTTGGAGTTATTACCCATTGTTATTTTTGATACTTAGATTTTGTCTGGAGCATATCTCCTAAAGTATAATAGCCTTCAATTTGAAACTTTATGGGTGGATAGATCTCATGGAGGAGAAGTGCAATACACCAGAACTATAACTCTTGCTTGCATAATTTTGGAGTTATTGCCCTTTGTTATTTTTTATACTTAGATTTAATAGGAGGTAAATCTCGGACAGTACAAAAGAATCTTTAATCCATTAGGCTTCAGTTTACTATCAAGCTTTTGTGGTGGGGGATGTCCATGTCCAATATGGATCTTGTTTTTGTGACAATGCCTTATTCGGGGAGCATAATCCGTCTCTGACGGCTCTTGTCTTATTCTGCTAATGACTTCAACTAAATGGTTTTGTGAACATGATATATATGAAAGTTATTATTTCCCTGCATGGGGCATATTATTTTATCAGTGTCCATCTGTCTGTCAACGAAAACTTAACTGCGAACTTAACATTTCCCTATAACTGAAAGACAATTCAAGTAACGATGCTCTTATTTTGTAATAGGATACATGTAGTTTGAAACGTAAGCAACATGGTGTCACATGTAAACATGTTGCAGAGTTTCTATTGTTGCAATTTCTAACAAAGTAAATTCTTACCTAGGACAATGACAATGGAAGAACTTTTGGAGTCTTTGACCAAGAAAGCTAAACTGGAAGCTGAAGAGTCACACAGATTATTGATAGCTGCTATAAATGGTCAGGCTGGTCTCTGTATCATACAAGAACAGGTAACACTGCATTAGTTATTAGGGTTTGGGCTAAAATTTGGCTTTTTAGTACATCTCTTGATGAGATCTTGTACATCCTGTATGCAAAGCTTTTTTCGCAAACAGATTAGAACAAGAGCAGCCTGCATAGACATGCTGTCTGATCTCAGCCTACACTGCCTGCTTTCTCCCTAATCATGGTTGGAAACTTTAGAAAGAGTAGTTGAAACTGTTTGAAAATTTGACCAGAAAAAATAAACTAGAAGCTGAAAAATTACACAGACTGTTGAAAGCTGACATGAATGGTCAGGCTAGTCTCTGTATTATTCAGGAACAGGTTATAGAGCTGTCGTTACAAAGGTGTGCTCAAAAATAGAATTTATTCTTTCCCATGCGGCTGGCTCATGACCTGTTCGTTCCTACTGTACACAAAGACTTGGCAAACAGAATTGACTAAGATCAGCCTGCACAGGTATGCACTCTGATCTTAGTCTATACTGCCTGCTTTCTGCTTAAAGGTCAAATGAAAAGCTCTATTGACCATACATTAATACAATGAGATGTACTAAATAACCTGATGCGATATTCAAAATGAAAATAATATATACGATAATGGTAAAATCGACGATTTTCTCTTATCACACCCGTAGCCCACTATTGAAACTGACCTGTGACGTCATTGTAGTATGAAGGTTCTGACGGAATAAGCAGATCATGTAAACTTACAGATTTTCGTTCAACCTATCACAGATTTTTCACAAATTTGTCGGAAAAACGATTGTCAGTAAGATGTTGCAGCAAGATGCAAGGGTCTAGAAAATTTAAAATGTCTAAATGTAGCATTATTAATAGTATTAATTAGCCTAAGTGACTAAGATCGGGACCCAAAACATCGACTTTACACAAAGACATAGAAATATCTTCCGGTGAACTGATTGGTTATTCTTTTGTATAAATTGTCTGGTAACCATGCCCTGTCAAAGGGTAATAAACCAATTAACGCCTTTCGAAATTTCCGGTGAACTTAGTGGGTAAAATTTTGTCAAGTGTCAGATGTCAGAATTGCTGTAATTAGTAAAATTTTATTTATTTCAATGATGAAAACATTTTGTTGTTGTAAAACCAAAATATCGTACCTACAGTTTAAAACGATATTATTGAATTATAATGTACCCAATATTTTCGCTTACAAATAAGGCTTGTTGAGCAGCTTCAGATCAGCTAAAATAGATGTTTCAGTACCAATTTTTAAATTCTTCACCAAAGAACGTAAGGCTAGTGCGTAATGAGCCGACCCAAGTCAGATTGCGCAGACCGAGAAGGTTTGAAATCCAACTTAGATGATTTTCTTTAACAAGAATAATTAAGCTTTTTGTTCCTTCCTGCGAAAGAGTTTATTTAAAGCGACCTCTGACTGAACCTGACTGAACCAATCCTTTCATCACATAATTCTATTAATGGAGTTCCCAGTCTGTCCCTTTTCGCGTAACGGGTCACATATAATGAAGTTGAAGCTTAATGAATGGTCTCTTTGAAATTTTGCTCTGAGAAATTATTTCGAGGGTTCGAAATCAACGCATAAACTTTAACAGTACGAAAGCCAGGAAGAAATCTGCCTCTGTTATAAATCTTGTCTGGAGCGTAATAACATGACACAAAGTACGCACTAGCGTAATTAGTAATGTAATATTCGTTGAACAATATCGTCGATGAGTTATCAAATCATCGCAAGTACAGCCTTTTAAAGGTATATTTGCGACATTTTGATCATTCATCATCATTTTCCTTTAGTGCATTTTCTCTGATTCGGCGCATTCTGTCTGTCTGTCCACCTTACTTTCCCTCTTCCTCTTTTAGTCTGTTTCTCTCACTCCTTCATATCTCTCTTCTTAATATTAGACAAAGTTCAAAACGTGTAAATAGTTTTTCGATATCTAAAATATTTTAAAAATCTTTTGTTAAAAAACTGAAATTTTCTTCATGTAAACGATATTTAACCTGCTCTACACTTATAACAGCTTGAAATGGTGAACATATTTTGACATAAAGAAATGTTTTAAGTGCCGAAATAAAAAAACAAAAAGTGTTTCAGAAATGATTTTGAAAATAATGGGCATATTAGAAGAATAATCGGTACAGAGACTTTCACACGCGGAAAGGCTTCCCTTCGGTAAATCATTTGTCATGTGGCGCTGTTATGTAATCCGCAAGATGTCACAATGCTTCCGATAAACAAAACCCCACAGTTACATACAATTAATAAAATTTATGACTTAGTAAAAACAAATATTATCCTTCAATGATTCATCCGACATGCTGCCAAAGACCAATTTTCAATCGGCAATATACCTAGACACAACTTTTATCGACAACAGAATATCATCAAATTCGTGTTTATTTTTGTATTTATTTTTTCTAATTATTTATTCATTCGTTTTATTTTGACAAATTCAAATAAAGTGAAAACATGGGTGAAAATGTGTCGATTAAATAAATGGGAAAAAAATAGTGGTAAATGAATATGTACCGACAAATAATTGTAGTTTGAAGAAATTTCAAACCATCTCATTGTCAAAGTCCTATTGAGGTAGGATTTTTATTCAAAATCTCAATTTAATTTTGCATTAAATATTTGAATGACTTTGTAGTTATAGGATTTTGACCGCCCATCAAATGTGTAATGTCAAGCCTATTTTTATGTTTGTTTTGATATCTGTATAATAAACAAAGTTGAAGCTTAATAATTTGTCACTGTGATCTGTGACTCTCAATTACCGAAGTTTTCACCAAATTTACTAAGTAAACAGTCTAAAAAATGCCGACTCAATTTTGTGAGAGAAAAACGTTTAGTTGGAATTCATATTTTTAACAAGATTACATTGTTATGTCAACGGCGTGAAATGCACTCTAACCATACCATAGTTTCCGACTAACGGTTATTCAGACCATTTTGTTAGACTCGTAACTAAAAATCTCAGATTTAGGGTAAAAAGAAAACATATTTGTAGTTATACCCCCCACCTCTGAAGTAGAGGGGGGTATATTGGTTTCACCATGTCTGTCTGTCTGTCCATCCGTCCGTCCGTCCATCCGTTTGTCCGTCCGTAGACCTTTTCTTTTCCAGACTCAAGAACCAAGTGACCTACAATCATGAAACTTTACACAAATGGTCCTTATGACCCAAGGAAGTGCCCTATTGTTTTTGGGTCAAAAAGGTCAAAGGTCAAGGTCACAGTCAGCCTTTGTTCAATTTTCGTTTCTGGACTCTTACTTGAGAACCAAGTGACCTACAATCAAGAAAATATATACAAATTTCCCTTATGACCCAAGGATGTGCCCTATCGTTTTTGGGTCACAAAGGTCAAAGGTCAAGGTCACAGTCAGCCTTTGTTCAATTTTCGTTTCCGGACTCTAACTTGAGAACCAAGTGACCTAAAATCATGAAACTCTATGCAAATGTTGCTTATGATCCAAGGAAGTGCCCTATCGATTTTGGGTCACATAGGTCAAGGTCACAGTCAATTTTTGTTCAATTTTCGTTTCCGGACTCTAACTAATGAACCATTGACCTAGAATCATGAAACTTTATGCAAATGTTGCTTATGACCCAAGAAAGTTCCCCTTTTGTTTTGGGGTCACATAGGTCAAAGGTCAAGGTCACAGTCATTTTTTTTAATGTTCATTTCTGTGGACTCTAACTCATAAAACCAAGTGACCTTGAATCATGAAACTTAATGCAAATGCTGCATATGACCTCAATATTTAATACAAACACATCCCGCACTAATAGCACTTGCATTCTGACAAAGTGCTTGTGGGGGGTATAAGTCCGCTCTGCGACAGTTCTAGTTTCTGCTTGCTAAGGTTTAAACTGTTCTGACTGCACAAGTTGATAGATGTATAACAATATCAAACCTTCGTGTTGTTGTTTGATAGCTGTGATATTCCTGGTGTTCGCCATGTTTACCTATGAGAGGAATAACTACAATTACGTAACACTCATTGCGCAAGTGCGAAAATCCGTTTTCGCCCAGGTGAAAATTTCCAATAAATCACGGTTGTACTTCAGAAAATATTATCCTTAAGCCCTTTTGGGTGTGTGTTTTTCGACGCGGACTTTTTATACCTATTCATTTCAATTAAACTGATGGAAACATATATTTAGTTTTTGTTCGAAAATTAGCTTTTCATTTGATCTTTAATGATGGTTGGAAAAAATGAACCAGAATGGTTGAAACTGTTGGAATCGTTGATCAAGTAAGTTAAAGAAGAAGCTGAAGAGTCACTCAGACTGTTGATAGCTGCTATGGTCAGACTGGTCCCTGTATTATACGGGAACAGGTAACACAGTTCTTAGTTACAAAGTTTTGGTAAAATAGGATTAAAGTCCCTGTAATGCTGAATAACACATCTGCTGTAATATCAAAGACTGAAAGTACTGGATGCACTGATTGAGAGACAGGATTTATGTTATAAAATGATATTTAAAATCTTCTGATTTAAAAAAGGAAACTCAGACGATATATACTAACACCATACTGCACATATGTGCAGGCTGATCTCTGTGTTTTCTCCTGCAAAAGCTGGAACAAACCTGATTTTTACTAAACTTCTTATGAAAAAACTAATCGAAAGTCATAATCACAGAACCGACATGGTGTTCTCATTCATCGTTAGATTCTACCATGCATCATCTCATTTAAATCGTCTTTAGAAGACCGTTTCAATGAGATGATGCATGGCAGAATTCAATATTTAGTTACAACTGTAGAAGCAGCTATAATTTTTGACTTATGCAAAAAATGATCGTTTATTTTAAAAAGGCCCTTGAATCAGTATGTCAAGAGTTAAATGAAATGATTTTAAGATGCCTCCATAAATCCAATGTTCTTAGTACTCATTGCAATTATTTTCTTGAGACAGAGTTTGGATGAAAATAACAATTATAATATGACAAAACCCCTTCTTATGTAGACTTATGAGATACAAAACATATTCTTTCCTTTATTTGTTGGCTTGTCCTGTGGATGGCCACTATTGAATCTGGAGGAAAAACCTAAGGTATTGCTATGGTCTTGGCATTGTTGTTATTTCTATTATTCGTATTAGAAACTTTGCCATTTTGTGATTTCTTTGGTATTAACAAAGTATTATCAAAGTGGGTGAAGCTTAAAATGTAAAACTCTATGTTCATTAAAATGTTGCTGAGATAGGAGAACAAGTTTGCAAATGAGCATAGCTGAAAATTTCTTCTGTGGGGTGGGACTTAACCTATGTGGAATAGAAAGGTAAGTGACCAACACATTTACCATTGAACCTTAGAAATATTTTTACCTGATTTATCACTATAGTTTGTAGATGCAGTAGAGAGATATCGAGAAGTGTTGAGATCTATAGAGGAGCAGAAGGATGTGCTTCATACAGATAAACTCCAACAGCTACATGCGATGTATAACCTACATGAAATATTACAGTCTAAACCACAGGGTGTGGCTCCTACATTGAGGGATGACCAACTGAATACACAGGTTGGTTTGGTTTACTTATAAAATTAAGGTGAAGGTCATTGTTAAAGGTCAAATGATTAGAATGTGCTTGATCATAATTATTTGTGACCTACATCTATAACAGCACTATATCTATGATAAATTTGACAAATGAAAAACAGAAAAATTTAAAAGGGAATAGATATTGATTAAAAATACATGGTATTTCAATATTGACCTAGTGTTTTTATTAACTTGGCTTTTTTTGAGAAAACCTAAGTGTTGTTGTCGTTATTGTTGTCGTTTTGCGAAAAATTTCACATTTTGTAATATCTCTGGTTCTACTGAAGGCTTTCACTTGAAACTTGGCACACATGTACAACATCAAAGGGGCAACCTATACTATAAAGGAGGATAACTTAAGATGCATTTTGTGCAAATAATGACCCTTTTTGGACTTCAATTTTTATCCATCATCCAGCACTCAACACTCTGGTGTAAGTACTCTCAGGCGGTGCTTTTGTTAAATGTTGATTGTTGCGGCTGAAGGAAACTCCTTGAGACAAACTTATCAAGTATGTATTGAAGTAAATTTTTTCTGATTCATTTACTTACAATATACGTATTAACTTTTTTTTAGATCCAAGAATTAAAGGACAACTATATGGCCAAGGCTATTGCATATGTCAAGGAAACAGGAGATGCCCTTAGTTCTGCACAGTTTGAAGTGAAACAGCATCAGAGAGATGTAAGTGTGTGTTACTTGGTCTCAATCCAACTGGGTTATTCTGTTACTTTATTCCCTATATATATATCTCTAAAGGTTTGAGTTAGTGATGGGCAGATTAATCGATAATAATTGATAAACAGTTGGTTTTGGGATTCTGATTGTGTTAATCGACTAAGAATTTAATAATTGATTAATCACTTCCTAACTCATAAATGAAAGCTATGATATAAGATTTACTCTTCTAACTAAAAACCGATTATCAATTCTCATTTGAAACCGATTACCCAACACTAGTTTGAGTAGGACTCAAACTTTCCAAATAGAGGGGATTCATCCACCTGAAAATGATAATTTGGTTGCTCATTGAACATAAAATGTTTGTCCATTATCCCTTATTTCAGTTTCATGAAGGATCCGAATGGTGGCTAGAGGTTATATTGTGGGCTATACAGAGAGAGATGGATGAAATACTTGTGTTAAAGGTTAAAGATGATCTTCTAGAAAATACTGATAATACTATTAGAACAGCCTTACGCAGGTAAAAATACATATTTGACATCTCTAGTTCAAATAATAATTAGAAAATATAGTAAGAGAAGCTTGGTAATGATATACTTATACCACCCAAAACTATGTTTAGGGGGTATATAGGAGTCAGCTAGTAAGTCAGTTGTTTGGTTGGTCTGTTGCTTTTTTGTGCCCCGCTCAATTTCTCAGCAACTAATGGGCGAATTTTATTCAAACTTTATGGATGCTTTAGTATCAAGCTTAGATATGCAAGTGACATTTTTGTTATCATCCTTTGACTTTTGACAGAATTATGGCCCTTTGATGGAAAATGGCTTTTCATTTTGGAAAAGAAATTCTAGGCGGGTATAAGTCCACTTTGCGAGTCTAGTTTAATTTACCTCAAAAGAATGCATTGCATTTATCTGTATTATTTCCTTTTACAATGTTGGCATAGAGAAAACTCACACATGTTGCATTCTTCAGGTAGTGGACCCATAATAGTTTTGCAACATCTCAGATAAAAATGAACTTTAACAGTGTTAACCAAGGTTTCCTAATGATTTTCAATAGAAAACCCTGGTTAATATTGTGAAAGTATATGTGGTCCGAAATGTTCTGGAACTATTATGGTTCCTCTACCTTAAAGACAGAAATACTGTGTTTTCCCATCTAAGTTTTTTCTAAGTTTTTAAGGTCATGGTTTGAGATACTGGATGCTCACTAGTAAAACAGATTAATGGACATTCGGTTTATTGTGAATTACTTGCATTTTATTGCAGATAAAGTTCTATGTAATTTCTTCTTATTTCATATATGCGTTTTTATGCCATCATGATATAATGAGAATGTAAGATGAAAGTGTTGCCTTACCTCCTTTTATCTTTACCTCTTATCCTTACATGAAGTCAAAATAAGGAAAACAAACTATGTTTGTACGGGAGGGTACATTCAGAATACCACTCGGCCAATCTAACTATCAACCTTGGATGTACATCGACAGATTAATTTGAAAATTACAGGCAAACATTTGGTAAAATTCGATGACCTCAATAAAAATGGCGTATTCCCTCGAAATTTTGAGTGAAAACATTCAGTGTCACCAAGGCTACTCATTTCAGTCAATCTTGTCTAATCTTCATTTCCTTATTCAAATATCTTAAGATTCTTAAATATCAGCCTAAAATTCTTTAATTTTTAGAATAGTTTGTCTTAAAGTCTCAATTATATTCTAAAGAAAATCAATCTTAAGATTGCGCCTCTGTTTTAGGCACTAGTTTTTCTTTCACTGTTTTCTGGCCAACAAAAAACACAATTTTGTTACATACCCATCTGCTTTATATACATCCCAGGTCTGTTGCAGTTTACGGAAATGGCCGAGGGAGGTTTGGATTGGGAGGAGGGTATATAGGTGTCAAGCTTTTCAGTCCGTCCATCAGTTGTTGTGTTGGTCAGTCTGTTAAGCTTTTACATTCCTGCTCAATTTCTCAGTTTATTTTAGTAACAGTGAATAAACAAACCTATGTTTCAGTTGCCGCAATTCTACAGGACTACGATATGTGATGCATTCCCAGCTAGCAGGTATTGAATCTGCCTATAATCAAGTGTTAAAGGTGATGAAGGAGTTAGATGGTGAACCATCGCAGGATCTCATCAATAAGACTGTAGAATGCTGCTTGAGACCAGTAGATGAAGTCTTAAAGAAGTAAGTATATGGATGTGTATAACTTTAACCCTTGTCATGCTGAATAAATTTTGGATAAAAATTTACATCAGAATCAAAGGGCCAAAAGCACTGAAAGTACCAACAGTAGGTCAAGTTTTATTTAAAAACCAAAACTCTGGTTTAAAAGGGAGAAACAGGTGGTGTAGACTAACAACAGACTGCACATATGTGCAGGCTAATGTTTGTCTATAGCTCCTGCCAAAGCAGGAATATTCCGGGTTCAGCATGACAAGAGTTAATATAAAGGCCTTTCTATGAGTTTGTCATGACCATTACTTTTACTTTTATCGGTGGATTTCAAAATATGTTAATTAGTTCTTTTCATAGATAAAATGTCAAGTTACACAAAAGTCAAGATTAATATTTGTTCAGATATTAACATCCATATTTATTGTTAGATTTGAAAATAACACATGACAGATAATCCATTTGAGGATAAGTCATGTCAATTATTTAATCTTTCTGTTGAGTAAAGGTCAAGGGCTTATTTGAAGGAAAAAAATAAGCAGGTTTTTTCATATATATATTTTAGTACATTTTAGTATTCTTTTGATATGTCCCTTTCTTATTACTGGTCTCATTCATTAATCATGATATCTTGAATAAAGATGGTATTTGTTCTTGTATAGCCATGCCAAAGTTTGAAAAATTACTTTCATATTTTCTGATTATTAAAGATAACCTTTCTATTCTTTATAGCAAATAACAATTGAACATTATTCATCTGGGGCCTGTTTTACTAAATGTCTTATACTCATTTTTTGCATAAGTCAAAAATTTAAGTTTCTTCTACAGAAGTTACTGAATATGGAATTCTGCCATGCATCATCTCATTGGAATTGTCTTCTAAAGACAATTCCAATGATATATTGTAATGAAGAATCTAACATTGAAAGAAAACACTAGGTACAATTTCTGATTTTGACTTACGATTTATTTTTTTGTAAGAAGTTTAGTAAAACAGGTCCCTGCTCTTTCTTTTCCAGTTGTCCATTTTGTAAATCAGAAGAATTATTTGAGTCATATGAAGCAAAACTATTTTTCTTTGTGGAAAGGTAAGTTATCAAACTTTTGTCTTGGCATTAGAAATTTAAAGAACTCCATTATACATGTACTAAAATCCATGTTTGGCATTTTCAAATTAAAAAGCTTTATCCATTAGAGCTCAAAAATATTTTTATTGGTAGTGAAATGCTTAAACCAATGATATTTTGTTATACTCCCAAACTGCAAAGTAGAGGGGCTATATTGCTTTCACCCCATCTGTCTGACTCTGTCTATCTTTCCATCCATTTGCAGACTTTTTTCTTTTCCTGACTCTAACTCAAGAACAAAGAGGTCAGGAATCATGAAACTTTGCACAATTGTAGCTCATGACCCAAAGAGGTGCCCTAAATATTGGGGAGTCACAAAGGTCAAGGTTGCAATTGAACTTTGTCTGAAAAAGCTTACGGAACTAGGGCAAAGCACTGGTGGGTGGTATTAGTCTAATTTTTGATAGATCTAGTCTACACTTAATATTCTGTAAAGAAGTCATGATAAGGGATATAGAGTAATTCACTTTCAATATATTTAGGCTGTAAAAAATTTGTATTAACCTGGATGCTGAACTGCAGTACATTGGAAAAAACATCAAGATGAAAAATACAGTCGATGGACGATTATTATGTCATGTCTACAGCTTGAAAAAAACTATGGGCTATTCTTTATTTCAATTTTTACAGAGGCATAGAGGTGGGTGGTGTAAATGGTGGCTATTCTGTCAATGTCAACAGACAAGGAACCTGGGCTGACAGTGAAGTGGAGAAGGCATTGAAAACTATTCTGGGGTTTGCCAAGGGATATAGAGGTACAATGTCTATTCAAAATCAGATCTCATAAGCCCTTGCCATGCTGAATCAACATATTGGAAAAATTTCATTAAAATCAAAGTGCTGAAAGCATTGATAGTTGGTACTTATTGTGTAGAAATTATTTTTAGCTCAGCTGTGTTCAGAGAAACCCTTAGGTACTCTGATCACCTTGGGGTCATTCATGTTTGCATAGGTCTAGGCGTTGAGGTAAAAAACTTGAACCTTGGTCATATCTCTGTTGTTATTGAAGATATCTTTTTGAAACTTGGCATGTGTGTTTGACTTAAAATTTTTAGCTCCACTGGCTGAAAGCCACTGGGGCTATTGTCATGGCGTTGTGTCCATCGTGCGTCCGTCCGTCCGTCCGTGCGTCCGGTCGTAAACTTTTCTATAAAAATCTTCTCCTCAGAAACTACTGGATGGATTTCAACCAAACTTTACAGGAATGATCCTTGGGTGACCCTCTTTCAAAGTTGTTCAAAAAATTTTGATCCAATGAAAAACATGGATTTAATGGGCGTGGCTAATTTCCAAATATGGTAAAAAGTGAGTTTTCTCAGATTCTAATCAATGGAAACCAGATAAATTTTACATGAATGATCCTTGGGTGACCCTTTATCAGTCTACAAAAAATCATTGTGATCGGATGGAAAATATGCATTTTATGGGCAGAGGTCATTTTTCTATATGTTATATAGTGGAAACTTTGAAAATCATTTTCTCAGAATGTAATGGATGGATATCAACCAAATTTCACTGGAATGATCCTTGAGTGACCCTTTATCAGTCTACCAAATATCATTGTGATTGGATGAAAAATATGCATTTCATGGGTGGAGGTCAATTCTCAATATGTTAAATAAGGGAAACTATGAAAAACATTTTCTCAGAATCTGATTTTTGGATATCAACTAAATTTCACTGGAATGATCCTTGAGTGACCCTTTATCAGTGTACCAAATATCATTTTGATTGGATGAAAAATATACATTTCATGGGTGGAGGTCAATTCTCAATATGTTAAATAAGGGAAACTATGAAAAACATTTTCTCTGAATGTAACTGATTGATATCAATCAAACTTTTTTGGTATGATCTTTTGGTGACCCATTATCATGCAGCTAAAAATTAGTTTGATTTGATGAAATTTATGTCTTTAAATAGCATAGGTCATTTCACTATCTGTTATAAAGTTGAAACTTTGAAAATCATTTTCAACATCAGTAGAAGCCCAAATATCTAAAAATCTAGTCAAAACATTTATTTGCTTTTACAAGAATTTCAAGCCTGTGGAGGGACTCAAGCCATTCATGGCTTTCTAGTTGCATTGTCCAGCACCTGCAGCTGAGCGTTGCAGCCATAGGCGGTACTCTTGTAAAACTATTCTGGTCTAAAAAGGAAATTCAGTTCATCTTAAGTACAATAGGAATGCTAAGATGTATGGACTGATCTTTGTCTGTATCTCTTGCCTCTTGAATAATTTGTATTCAGCTTGACAATGGAATTTCAAGACTTTATAAGAATCAGATCTTGTCAATTTAGAGTTCACATGAATTTTTACAAATGTTCAAATATATGGTTTGGTTTAAAAATTCAGGAACATGTAAATTTGATCCTTACTTTCAAACAATTTTATAAATCAATCATCTTTTGATTTGATGAGGAAAATTTCATTTTCTTTCAACCTACCACCTCCATGGTTCAAAATCTTATCATACACATACATTGTAAATTGAACAGACAAGGCAATGAGCATAGAAGTTAATGTTCTGTAGTTATGAGCGCAGTTGGTAGCGCATCGAACTGTCAATCTAGAGGTTCCAGGTTAGATCCCCAACGGCGACACTCATTCTTTCCGACTATTGGTCTCTCACCAATAAGTTGATAATCGTAGACCTATGTGAGATAGCAGCTGGAGGCTAGGAAAGTATGTGATTGTTTTACTGGTTAGAGAACCAAGAAACCATTGTTAGGTGCTCCAGCTGCCGCATTTTAACTGAAAAAATGTTGAAAGCGGCGTTAAACGTCATTCAATCAATCAATCCATTTTATGTTTTATCATTTTACAGTGGATCCAGAACTGATAGAATACGGGAACACACATATAAAACTTTTGGATGCATTGAAGAAGGAATACAAGGTACTCCAGGGGTGATGAAAAACGACTTTTCTCCACTTGTCCATGGACGAGTAAAAGTCAATTACCTACTTGTCCAGGATCAAAATGAACTTGCCTACAAAAAATGAGTTGATATATTGGGAAAACATTGTTTTTAAATGAAGAAAATGCAGTAACCCAGCAATGTTTCTCCACTATGATACAAATAATTGGATGACTTTCCTCCTAGGTCTTTTTAGTATTATATCAAGATTAGCTCTGGTATTTGCTTGTCCACGTATAAGTGGCCTAGAAAAATGTTCTTGCCCGCAAGTGGAAAAGCCTGTGTCAGACATGAGCATGGGTATTCCACACCCCTGTACTCTGTAGAAATTTCAATACCTGCTAAACATGGAAACTTTGATGACATGCTGTCATGCAGGGATAACACGGGAGTTGACATTAGCAAAAACCTGAAAGCAAAGTAGTGAAAACTTAATTGGACACTGTTATCTTGCAATTAAATGTCAAGGATTTAGCGCAAAATTATTTGAAGCACTTTCACTAGTTATGTGCTGACCCCATCTTTCATAATTGGTTATCATTGAAGAAAATAAGGGGTAAATCCAAACTATCATAATATGTAAATGTAAAATATGTAAATACAGGGGATTAACAATTATACCCCTTTTTTGACTATCAGTCCTTCAACAGATTAGACTCAGGCCCACATATCCAGTGTATTGGGTTTGAAATACTACATTATAATTATTTCCAAATATTTTTAGCTCACCAGAGCACAAAGTTCTCAAGGTAACTGTTGTGGTTGTGTAATGTCCGTGGATGTCATCCATTGTGCCTCATCATTTGTCAACATCTACCTTGTGAACACTCTAGAGGCCACATTTTTCACCCAATCAACCTGAAAATTGGTTAGAATGGTTGTCTCAATAAAACCTCAGTCAAGTTGGATATAGGGTCTAGTAGGGTGAAAAACTAGGTCTCTGAGAAAAAATTTAAAGACACTATAGAGACCACGATTTTAGCCCAATCAACTTAAAAAGTGGTTAAATGGCTGTCTTTATATACTCTTAGATGAGTCTGAAATTGAGCCCAGGTAGGTAAAAAACTAGGTCACAGGGTCAAATCCTAGAAGAATCTTTAGGACACTCTAGAAGCCATAATATTTATGCAATCAACCTGAAAATTGTTCAGAATGTCTGTCTCAATAAAATCTTGGACAAGCTCAAAATTTGGTCAAGTAGGGTCTAAAACTGGTTCACCTGGTCAAATCTTAGAAAAAGTTGTAGACACTCAAAAGGCAATTTTTTTTGCCATATAAAACTGAAAATTGGTCGGAATGATTATCTCAATGAAATCTGAGAGGAGTTCGAAATTGGGCAAAGTCGGGTCAAAAGCTAGGTCATGGGCCAAATCGTAAAAAAACCTTGTGGACACCCTAAAGGCTAGATTCTTAGCCCAATCAACCTTAAAATTAATCAGAATGATTGTCTTGATTAAATCTGAGAAAAGTTCGAATTTGGGTTAAATGGGGTCAAAAACAAGGTCACTGGATCAAATCTTAGAAAACCCTTATTATACTCTAATGGCCGAATCAACCTGAAAATTGAACAGAAAGATTATCTTGATGAAATCTGGGACAAGTTTAAAATTGGGTCAAGTTTTGTCAATAATCAGTTCACAGGGATAGATCTTAGAAATATCTTGTGGACACTCTAGAGCCTGCATTTTTAACCATATCAACCTGAAAATTGATCAGGATGATAGTTTTGATGAAATCTCAAGTTCAAAATTGGGTGGAATGGGGTCAAAAACTAGGTCACAGGGTCAAACCTTGGAAAAACCTTGATGACGTAAGGCCAGATTTTTAGCCCAATTAAGTTATAAATTGGTCAGAATGATTTTATTGTTGAATAAAACTATCAGTTTTACTTTAGCTTTTGATTATTTCCATCATCTTTTTTTTAAAGCTTACTTTAAACAAATTTTAGATTGCGAACTCTGGTAAGCGATTTTGGGTCACTATGGCCCTCTTGTTTATTGACCCTAGCATTACACCAAACTTGAAATTTACAGCATTTTTTGTCTTTGAAAAACTAATGTGCAGATATTTATTTTGAATTATTTCTTTTATAGAAACTAAGAACTCACTGGGCTGGTATAAAGGAACATGTGGCATCGTTTGATGAGTTAGACATGTCAACAACCCGACTTCGACTGCGTCTACCTGATGAACCTGTTCCAGAAACCCCACAGCTTAATGTCTTAGAGAGATCAGAGGTAAGTTGTGTTGAAGATAATTGAAATTATTTTTAGATTTCAAAATTTTCAAATTGAAATAGTAAAAGATTATATGGACAAAATGTTTTAAGGGACACTGGTTTTGTGAATCTGAAACTCAAGAATAAGTAGCCAGGACTCTCTAAACTATCTGATGTGAGTCCCTAGACCCTCTGGGAATCAACTCCAAAAAAAGAATTTAGACTGTTTCTGTCTTCAATTTTTTTCTTAAGTTGTTCCCAAAAAGTAAAATATATCTATCCAATGTATTGTGTAACTAGTGACATCGAGAGAATATTTCATTATTTACATATAAACAAAAGGATGGCTGAATAGAATCAGTCTATATTTAAGGCATGGACTCCAGGGGCCCATTTTACTAAACATCTTACGATAATTTCTTGCGTAAGTCAAAAATTAAAGTTGCTTCCAAAGTAGTAACTAAGAAACAAAATCTGCCATGCATTATCTCATTGGAATCGTCTTCTAGAGACGATTCCAATGATATTTTGCAAGGCAGACTCTAACTATCAATGAAACCACAAGGTACGATTTTTTATTTGGACTTACGATCATATTATTCGTAAGTAGTTTAGTAAAATGGGCCCCTGAACTTTAAGCAAGGACACCTATGAGTCTTTTGAACCCCATTTTGTTGATGTCATGCTAAAACCCTGGGACAGTTTACAGTTATCCACCCATCAGTGAGAGTAACATGTCAGAAAAGGCAGGTTGCTTGTTTGCATTTTTTAAGAACTTTGTACGTCCAAATGGATTATCTAAGTAACTATATTGATTATTTATTGAGGATTACTAGGATTACTTTTGAATGAAGATTTAAAGGACCCATTGTGAGATTTTGTGAGAGACAAACTGATCTTAACTGAGTCAAGAATTGAAATGATTTTAAGAGAGCCTTTGCAAGCTCAATGAATTTTCTTTTCTAAACAAGGATAAGATAAACTTGTCTCAAACTACAGTGTAACAGATTAATCTTCTCACATAAACAATAGTTTTGTATGTTAAAACACTTTTTTGGAATGCTTTATTGATAAAAATGCAGCAATATTATTTGTTAGATGACACTGTGATGACATCATTTAGAATGTGATCTTACATAAGCGTAAGACAAGGATATCTCTTATGGCTTTTCACTTCAGAAGACAAAGGGGATCTATGTGAAAAATTGTTGTACTGCCTATCTTGCTCAAGCGACCACATCCATTAAGCTACCATTTTCATTAATCAATCACTTTCATAATACCCTTCTTTAAATGAAAATATCTTAAAAAGTAGATATAATTGATCGAGAAATTGTTGTAAATAAATCCTACTTTGTTAGAACTCATAAGAATTGTTTAATAGAGTTTCAGTAACGTAGGATTATTGAGAGATTTGCAAAAACTCATATTCAATCAAAATTATATTTCTTATTTGTAATCAAAACTGTGTACTAAGCGACCATTCTCTTTAATTACTGCTTTTTGGTGGTCCTGTAAGATGAGGCTTAAAATTTGTTTTGAATTATGTGTATCTCCATCAAATGGAATATCTTAAAAAATATATTACAGTTGACTCAGCACAAGTTGAAACTTGCCTCAGACAGAATTGTTGCACAAGGAGAATTAAGAAAGAAAATGGGTCAACTATTGTATCTCAAAAACTTGGCTAAGGTAGTGTAACTTTTTGTACTTTATTTCTTGTGTTTTTATGCCCCCGTATCGAGAGATCGGGGGCCTATTGTTTTACTCATGTCCGTCTGTCTGTCTGTCCGTCCGTCCGTCTGTCCGAAAACTTAACCCGAAAACTTAACCCTCAAGCCTAATCAAGATACAAAGCTAATATTTGGCATGATGATAGATCTCAATGATCTGCAACAGCTGGTACCAAAGCCAAGGTCATGTGACAAGGTCAAGGTCATCTGTCAAGGTCAAACTTTGAAAAAAAAATGCCGTTAGGGGGGCATTTGGTTTCACAAACACATCTTGTTTTTATAAAAGATTTTTAGCTCCACTGGCTGAAAGGCCAGCGGGCTAATGTCATGGCAGGGTGTCCTTCGTCTGTGCGTCGGTAAGTGCGTGCGTCCGAGCGTGAGTCCGTCCATCCGTCCGTAAACTTTTACGTAAATCTTCTCCTCATAAAGTACTGGATGGGTTTCAATCAAATTACACAGGAGTGTTCCTTGGGTGACCCTGTATCAGATTTCTTCAAAGAATATAATCGGTTGAAAATCATGGCTGTAGTAGGCGGGGCCAATTTCCATATATGGTAATAGGTGGCTTTTCTCAGAAACTAATAGATGGATATAAACCAAACTTCACATGAATTATTCTTGAGTGAACCTCTATCAGTCGACAAAAAATTATTGTGATCAGATGAAAAATGTATATTTTATGGGTGGAGGTCATTTCTTTTGATATGTTATATAGTGAAAACTTTGAAAATCATTTTTTCAGAATCTAACTGTTGGACATTAACCAAATTTCACTGGAATGATTCTATAGTGATCCTTTATCAGTCTGCAAAAAATTCTTGTGATCAGATGCAAAATATGTATTTTATTGTCAGAGGTCATTTCTTTTGATATGTTATATGGTAATATCCAATATAGGGTAAAACAAACTTTTTTCAAAGTTTAAACAGATGAATTTCAACCAAATATTATGGTAATTTTAAATCTGTGAAGTTGTATCAGGCTGCAAAAAATGTTTGATTAGATGAACAGCATGCTTTTTATTGGCAGAGGACATTTCAACATATAAAGTGAATATTTGATCACTTTTGGTATCACCTAAATGATAACTTGTTTATACTCATTAAACTTAACAGGTGTAAAGATTGTAGGTTAGAAGGAACAGAAGCTTTGTTGGAATCCAAATGTGAAGAAACATTTTATCAAATAGGGAGCCTAAGATACCCCCTGAGAATTGGTTAGTTTAGTTGAACTAGGGGTGACTGCACAAAGAGGACAATTAAGTGGTGTAAACTGACCTTACTGAGGTTCACAGTGGGGAAAAAAGAGCTGAGTTGACTGCACTCTAAGGCATTGGGCAGAATAAATATGTTGGATTTAAAATTTTACTTCTTATTATCATTGATTAGAATTTTGTTTTGATGACAAACAATTATTGTGAAGTAACACCCTAATAGTGGTGTTTAATGAAAAACGGAAAGATCTACAATCAAAATTTTGTAGATAAATGACCTGTATATTGTGCAGTAACATTCTGTTAGTGTTGAAATTTTTATTTCTAGATTTCAAATAAATTACACTGAAATGATCCTTGTTTGATACAGCCTTATCATCCTCTTATAATCATTATCAGGATATTCAGGCCTGAAGAGCAAATCAGGCGCTCAAGCGCCTCTAGTTTTACTCTGCAAGAGGTAATCATTTATTGATATCATCATCTCTGTATGTCTATACATCTACCAGGAGTGTTCCAGATATTGTGGTATGTCATATCATAATTCAAAACTTTTTCAATAAAATCACCCCAAACTTCATTTTACTATAAATAATAGCTACATTGTCAATTGACTCTTGTTTTTCATTCATTCTCACCAAAAAGTTTTCTATCACTGGAATTTTCGAACTTGCTTCTTAAATACATGTATGTTTTGTTGTGGAAATATATGAAGAAGTGCTTAACTGGATGTCAGTAACAACGATTTTGATCCTATGCTCTCACCTAGAATCAATTTCTGTAAGTCGGAAAATGCAACTTGACATTTCTGACGGACTGTTGGCTTATTCTGTCTACCTATTATTGTCAGTCAGGGCACTTTATTCGAGGAACAAAAGTGTTTCAACCGATTAAATTTTCGGAAAATAAAATTGTATCAGTATTGAAACAGTGAGTTAAATTTTGAGAAATCTGTTTGACTGTTAGGTCATTTTTTTGCGTTACAGACACCAAAGTCAAGGTCATGTGACTGGGTTAAGGTCAAAACTTTGAAATATTGCCATTTCAGGAGCATTTGTGTTTCACAAACACATCTTGTTTGACTTAGAATTTTTGGATTATCCATCATCACAGCCAAGCATTGGCACCGGTGGGTGGTGCTTTTGTTTCTTTAAGACTTAACATGATCAGATAACATTAAGAATTCCAATGGAAAAATTAATTGAAATTTTTCTACAAAAAAAGAAATGTGCCTGTGCGTCTGATTTCCAACAATGTCAAATAGGCGCAAAGCAAAGACTCTGACCAGCCTATGCATCTGCACAGTCTGACCAGAGTCTTCACTATGACTTAAGTAGATAGATAAGGTCTCAAAGTATCAGTAGACCATCGGGTAACTTAATATTTACAGTATGTGGCTGTGTTTGCACCTCAGGCATATTTCATATTATTGGAAATGTCACACACAGGCTCAAATTGTAATTGTTATAATAAATATTTCAGACCCAATCAGACAACAAGGATGGCGATAATCCAGAACTTTGTCCCATTTGTCAGACAGAGCTTGGGAAAGAGGCAAGTTAATAAATCTTTTCTACTTATTCAAAATCACACATTCAAGGCCAGTCCCTGTGTTTTGTGAAACACCAACTTCACTTGGTGTTGTGCAGATTGAAATTCCATAAAAAGCTTAAGCCTGCCCTGCGCAAATGTGCAAAGCAGGGTAAAAATGGCAAACAGTTTGCACCGTTTTGTCATCCTGAAAGCAGGCATGGTCTTGTTGTTCTTACCCTTATCATGCTGAATACAAAAACCTTTACACAATTGTAGGTGATGAAAGTGATCGAATCACTGGATACACTAATTTTCAGTCTGTATTTGTGTGTTTTTTTTTGTAATTTTTTGAATTGTTTCTGTTTTAGAAAGAAAATCAGTTGGTATATACTAAGATCAGACGGCACCAAAGCAGGAATATACAAGTTTCAGCATAAAAAGAGTTAATTAATGGATGGATGTTGTATATTACTGTGGAGTGTAATGCATTGTGAACATTGTTTCTGTCTTGAGTGTATACAAATACTGGTAGACAGGGCTAGTTTAGGCCAACAAACAGTCCTTGAATCCTGAAATTTACTTGTCTAAGAGATCTGTATAAACCAATGTCATGCTGAATAAAACATTAGCAAAACTGAATTAAAATCTAAGGGCTGAGAGCACTGGTTGCTCTTTACTTAGAATTATGCGTCACTATTTTTGAAAATATGATTTTAAAAGTCTTTGTCTGAATTAAAAAGAAAAATCAGGTAGTATAGACTAAGATCAGACTGCACATATGTGCAGGCTGATCTTTGACTTTACCTCCTGTCAGAGCAGGAATATTCTACATTCAGCATGTCAAGGTTTAAAACAGACTGTTTTTAACAAATAGGCCAATTTATTGTGCAAAATGATATCACATCTGGTTAGCCGCAGTCAGCACAGCAGGCAGGGGTCCCCTCCAGGGATTTTCCGTCTGCAAACAAGGTCTATCCGCCACAATTCTTATTCTGATTTCATTAATATAAATAGGAAATTAAATGTGTCATATGAGAATATACGATTTTATTGTCGTTTTTGCCTATTACAATAATTGATGATGGTTGTTGTATATTCCAGTGGAGTGTAATGCAGTGTGGACACTGTTTCTGTCTGGAGTGTATACGAATACTGGTAGACAGGGCTAGCTTTGGTCGTCAAAACTTTTCTGTGAAGTGTGCAGTTTGTCGACAGTCTACTCATCAGGGAGAAATATCTTATGTCACGACGAAGAGATCAACTGACACTGAAGATGGGAGTCACATCTGGGTTAAAGTAAGTAAAATACTTTTGAGGGTAAGTCTGGATTTCAGGGATATGTTTGTTCTTTTTCAAATGCCTCTGTCCTCTAAGATTGAAAAGATTCTCTGAAGTGGGGAAAAATAAGTCTAGAAAGGTATAATATGATTCTGAATACAAATTTAACTCTTAACAAATTATGCCTGAAGTTTCCATCACAATTTTTAAATGAAGAAATAAAGGGTTCTGAATTCATGAATATCCATTTACTTATTATTCAGAGTAATCCTTGTTGGATTAGTCGGGCATGAGTATCACATTTTGTTTTCTAATTAGTTGCCCTGCATTCATGATGCAAGCGTACTTGCAAACACTTAGAAATCATACCCTGTTATGCATCTGAGTACATATGCATAACAGGGTATGATTTCTCAAACATTGTGTGACTGTTTTCATTTTGTTGTGATATTGTTACAGGGTAGCCACTCCACCAAAGTAGAGGCTGTTGTCAGATGTTTACTGAAGATTAAACGAGAAGACCCTATGGCAAAGACACTGGTATTTTCAACTGTAAGTCTATATTCTACCAAGGTTTTTTTTACTAAGAAATTGGGGCCGAATAGAGCCCCCCCCCCCCCCCTGGGAATATTTCCCCTAAAATTCGATGTTCTTTTCATAAATCAATGTTCCATCCCTTTCAAAGTTTTCCCCTGTAACAGCTTGTTTGACAAATTTTTCTCCAAATTAGGGGCCCAATGATCCCTTCCCCTAAGCATAAAAAGAACCTCTGTATACCTTTCTGTAGAGTTCTAATAATTTGGACTAATTTCATCGACTCACTTTGTTATAAGCTGACCTGTCTTGTATATGAAAGTGTATAGAAATTAGTGGTAAACCGAGTATTTTTATTAGTTTTGAAACTAAATAGTCTTATTAATTGTCAAACAATTTTCATGATTTGAGACATCAATTTCAGTGGACTGATGTATTGAGTGTGATAGCCACAGCTTTGGAGGAGAACAGTATACCCTATGTAGCTTTGTATACATCTGGAAAATTTCAGGTAATATTTTAATGAGTACGGTAAACTTGTATTAACCCTGAGGGCCTTATAAGGGAATAGATTAGTTTTCAAAACACAATATTTCTTTATGCCCATATGGATGAGAAACTTTACCAAAAGCAAAATCTCTTGAAAAGTTGAGTCTATTTTTCTCTGAAAGTTAACATTTCTGAAACCAATGTTGTAAGAACACATTAAAATTATCTCAATAACACCATTTCATACCATACTTTATGAAGCAGGAATTGCTAATTCTACACATGCCAAAATCCATATGTCAACCACAACATTGTTTGCCTGGATAGCTCAGTATATATAAGATAACTATTGATCTTACTGTGAAACAAAGATTTATTCTCTATATATTCTTTTTCATTTCCAGCAAAGCCTGGCCCAGTTTAAGCAGTGTGAGGAGGGAACCACACTACTGATACCTGTCCACAGTGGAGCTAATGGACTCAACCTGATAGAAGCCACTCATGTCATTTTGGTAGAGCCCATTCTCAACCCAGCACAGGAACAGCAGGCTATCGGGAGAGTCCATCGTATTGGTCAAACCAGGTAATCACTGACTCACAAATTAAGAGTTCAGTGCAAGACTGTCCCAAGTGTATATACATTGTATATACACTTGGTACAGTCTCGCACTAAACCCTCAAAATGTAATATAAGTTTAAATCTTTTGGCTGTATTGATTATATTCAATCTCTAAAAATGAAGCTTTTAAGGACATGTAAGGTTTAATGTTTTAATTTACAATTTTATCCTGGTGAAATTTTGTTTCAAACAAAAGGCCAATGTTGGAAATTTATCCTGTCTAGCCCAAGTTTTCCTGTCAATAATAAAGTAGAAGATAGGCAGTGTAGGCTAAGATCAAGCTGCACCTCTGTTCAGACTGATCTAAGTCTATATTGTCTATTAAAACTTTTATGTATAGCAGACGTTTCCTCTGAATAGCATGACAAGGTTTATACATAAAAATTCATATGCTAAGTACATTATGTTGAAGGGGTGGAAGCTTATATACATTTAAGGAGAGATTTTCCTGTACTACTGCGATAATCATTGAATAAGTGACAAAATTTTTTAATACTGATCAGAAAAGTAGGTGTGTACAACCCTTAGATTGTTTTTATAGGAGAAAAATTTGTTTGACCTTTACTTTGAGTTACTATCATTATAGAATACTGGAATATGCATTCTATTGATATAAATCTACAAATTGTAATTCATTTTTCAGCTGCAAATGTCATGATACTCCCCTCAAATTTGACTTTAATCATTATATTGATCATTTTTAATAAATTAAACATGTACGTTTATATAGAGGATAATCTTTTATTAGTCCCCTACCGGTGTTCACACCGGAGGGGATATAGGTTTGCCCTCCGTCTGTCCGTCCGTCCGTCTGTCCATCTGTCCGTCCGTCCGTCTGTCCATCCGTCCGTCTGTCCGCTCAAATCTTGATCCCGCGATAACTTAATAACTAAGCAAGCGTTTTTGATGAAAGTTGGTATATGACTAGATGGCAATGTGTAGATTATGCACATCATTTTATTTTTGTTTTTGGACTTAAATTGAGGTTGCTATGGTTACAGAAATAGTGAAAATATGGCCAAAAATGGGATCCTGCGATAAGATAATAACTAAGCAAGCTAGTTTGATGAGACTTGGTATATGACTATATGGCAATGTGTAGACTATGCACATCATTTTATTTTTGTTTTTAGACTAAAATTGTTGTTGCTATGGTTATGGAAATAGTGAAAATATGGCAAAAAATATTGGATCCTGCGATAAGTTAATAAGTAAGCAAGCTAATTTGATGAGACTTGGTATATGACTAGATGGCAATGTGTAGATTATGCACATCATTTTATCTTTGTTCTTTGACAAAAAGTGCGGTTGCTATGGTAACGGAAATAGTGAAAATATGGCAAAAAATGGATCCTGCAATAACTTAATAACTAAGCAAGCTAACTAGCAAGCTCATCTAAGTCTTGTTTAACCCTTTCCAAAACAAGACCTGGTTTTGACGTCCCTGATAGAATTGGCGTGGGAAAACATTGAGACAAACAAAGCCGGTAGGGGACTTATGTCCATGTCGAACATGGCTCT
The DNA here is from genome assembly GCA_948146395.1 of Fragum whitleyi. Taxonomy (NCBI): domain Eukaryota; kingdom Metazoa; phylum Mollusca; class Bivalvia; order Cardiida; family Cardiidae; genus Fragum; species Fragum whitleyi. Next base: position 50,672,455 of record OX411546.1, read on the forward strand.
TGTTTCAGAGTGAAATTAATATTGTGAAAATAAAAGTTTTTCTATTTCTTAAATGCAAAATGAGACAAAATGTGAAAAATTTAGGACAAATTTTCTTAAAGCGTGTCATTTTGCACATGATTGCTTTGCAACATTCATGATGACTTCACTTATTTGGCTCTGCTCAGATAATGTCACCTTTATTTCTAGATGATCCACCAAAAAGCATTAAAGAAATATGTTTTATTAACTTAAAACACTTTTATTCCTCAAAATCTGTATGTATCCTTGCAGATCCACAAAGGTTCACAGATTCCTTATTCGGGGTACAATAGAACAGAAGATGCATGTTTTGATAAAATCTCTGGACACACATGGTTTATCCAAGAACACAGAAGACAGTGTGTTAACTATTGGGGACCTGTCATCACTATTTACACAACAGTTAGACGAAGACACAGACCAGACTGAACAAGGTCCTGCTGACCACCAAAATGATATTCGAAATAATGATAGAACTGCCACAACTGAAAGCAATATAGCAGAGAGAGCAGGCCCTTCAACAAGTGGTACTCAGTCTTCTGCAGTTAATACCCAGGAAGTTACTGAAACGGTTGTGGTTACGAATGAAAGGTTGGTAGAAGATGGGGTTGTTCCTTCTTCAACTTGTTCACAGGATATTGAGTTGAGTACAGAAAGTTCAAGTGAAATGACTCTTGATGAGGTAGAAGGAACTAGAAGGACTGATGCTTATCCTAGTACAAGTTGTATCAGATTAGCAGACTCTTTGACAGATAAAGAGGGTAAAATTTCTGTCAGAGCAGAATTCATTTCCCTAAATGTAGGTATATCTACCTTAGGAAATAGCAGTTTGAGTGATCAAAGGAACAGTGAGCAAGAAATTAAAGAGAGGCAGGGAAGTAGTCATGAAGAATTAAAAGGGGACACTCCTAAATTGACTGAAGTTGAATCAGGGGATATTTGTAGAGATTCTGCAAAAAACACTGGGCAATTTAGGCAGGAGCCTTCTGACTTTCCACACAATGCAGGTAAATCAGGAGAATCAGGAAATAATTCAAGAGTGCCATCTGAGGTAGATCAGCCAAGTGTTTCAACTTTGACTGAGGATAGGAATCCACATGAGAAAATTAGTGCAGGCACATTGGGCTTTATTGGTACTGAACCATCAAATTATGGGCATACAACTTCACCTGATGATGTTGCCAGTGTGGAAGCTGATAAAGAACAACCTGTTTTTGATGATACAAGTGTAGGCACTTCAGGTTATACTTCTATAGAGTTTGCTGAAGACACTCATACAGATGTCAGTGTAACTGATGGTAATTGTGCTACTAGTTAACTCTTCAAAGCTCTGATTGATTTGATGATGCATAAAGGTAAATGTAGAGAACTGGAATATAAAAGATCAGTTTTTATCATGAATTGGGACCAATTTATTTGTTCATGAATGGTTTTAAAGGGACTTTGATAAAGAACAGCCTGTTTGTGATGACTAGATACTCTAAGTTATACTTCTATAGAGTTTGCAGATGTCAGTATGACTGATGGTACTTGTGCTTCCAGTTAACTCTAACTGAATTCAAATTTTCTTTCAAACAAATTGTAAACTATTGAGGATCATTTCAATGAGTCTTCCACAGTAATGTTGTAAAAAAACAGAAAGTGTAGGCTAAGATCAGACTGCACATCTTTGCAGGCTGATCTTAGTGTACACTGTCTGCAAATACTATATTGTAACACAAGAATATGCTGTGTACATGATAAGAAGGGCTTAGAGCTCTAATTGATTTGATCATGCAAAAAGTAAATCTTTATTATACTGCAAAGAAATTTCTAGCATTTTCATTGGTTAATGCTGACCTGACAAACATTGATATCTACGGCTGCTCCGATATAACTTCTAATGTTTCCTTATGGTGCCTTGCCGTTAACATAGACAAAAAATCGAAACGGTGATGGCAGCCATGATTCTCTCGTTTTGCTTATAACACGGCCCGAGTATACACACTAGGCTACACTTAAAAAGCATGTCAGTAAATAAAAGCAAATAAAAAATGATATAGATGTCAAAAAATACCTTAATATCTTACAAATCTGTCCATTTAAAGTGCCAACTTTCCAACAGGTTTAGCTAAGAACCGCTTTCATTTCACAACATCGCAGGGTGTAGTAATGTGTCGTCACATCTATATATGACGTCACTTTGTAAATGTTTACTTTTCATAGGGAAGCATTAAGGGATATTGTTGGTTTAAAAGAATTTGGTTTATACCAAGGCCTTAAACAGGCAACAGACGGATATTAAGCCCTACTTTGAAGTATAATAAATTTTTAATATGGTTTCTTGCCTGGGTATATGACAATTTATTCCCGGCTGGAAAAAGTAATGTCAACCCTCCCCTACGGCTCGGGTGACATCATTTTTTCCAGCCGGGAATAAATCGTCATATACCCCGGCAAGAAACCGTATAACTAATAAAGAATACTTAAAAGTGAAAGGTCGGTTCGTTATGAATATTGACAGATAATTTGTTAATGAATAATGTTAAGGAGGACAAATATTTATATTAGTTACTTTGAATCATTATTTTGAAGACTGGTCTTAATTAACCCTTGTCTTACTGAACCAGGAATATGTGTCTGCTTTGGCAGTAGGTAAAGACAAAAAAATCAGCCTGCACATAAGTGCAGTCTGATCTTAGTCTTTACTGCCTGCTTTCCCTTCGTAAACCAGCAACGTTCAGAGTTTCTCTTTTCAAAATAAATACTGACTCATGATAGGTGCATCCAGTATCCTCAGCTCTTTTATTTTACTGCAAATTTGCTAAGAATTTCTGTTTTGCATGACGAGGCTTAATATAGTTTGCAAAATGTATAAAATCAAAAACAATGCCATAATAATGTCATGAATCATTGTGACAATTTAAGTGGAAATTTTGTTAGATCTAGTTTTATTTTGCATATCAAAATGACAGATTGTGAGGGAATGAGTCATTGTACATTTTTAGCTTGACTGTCTTTGTAGAAAACCCCTAGTATTGCTATAGCCCTGATGTTGTAATTTTTTTCTTCGTCAGGCAAAAACTTTAACATTTTGTGATATCACTGGTTCTACTAAAGGCATTTATTTGAAACTTAGCACACATGTCCACTATCAAAAGGGCAACCTATACTATCAAGGAGAATGACTCTGGATACATTTAGTGCAAATTATGCCCCTTCTTAGACTTTGGTTTTTAATCCACTATCCAGCACCCAACAGACAAGGGTAGGCACTTCTTAGCATTGTTCTTGTTTTAGGTTGGCATTTTTGGAATAAACAGGTCCCCAGATAAAAACGAGTTATGACAAAATTAATCTCTTGATTCTCAAAAAACCTTATGTTGTGGTTACTCCTTTGAATTGTCTTGATAAGAACTTATTCCAGTGACTCTATCACCGTATGTCTGATCGACTCGAAACTTTGGAGTTAAATCCCCTTGAGATTATTGAGTGCAATATTTAAGAACCATAACTCTACCTAGCTTGTTTTCTGAGTTGTTGCCCTTCGTTGATTTTTAGTTTTAAATTTAAATCCCCTCCCCCCAGTGGACATCAAGCAGGGTGACAGGCCTATCTTGTGCCACCTTTATGCCTATCATGCTTTTTAAAATGCGATATCTAAAAACAACAAAGATCAAAAAACATAGTTTTGTTCCTTGTACTTTGATGGCATATTGTTTAACTGGTGTCTGTCTTCTCAAAACCAAATCTAGTGACTTAACATTACTATTAAATTTAAAACTTGTTTTGGCTAGAATTGAGTTATTTTGCATGTAGCTACCAAACTACAAAACTGATATAATGAGGGGGCTTATATCTTAGGAAAAAAATCAAACCAGGGGTGTGGATATACAGATTTTCACTATGTGCCCCTGGACAAGTAAAAGATGATTATCTATGTGTCAAGAATCAAACAGATTAATTTTGGTATAACATTGTCAAAGCATTTTCTTCTTTAAAAACAACTTTTTCTTCCCTTTTTAGCTCACCTGAACACGAAGTGCTCATGGTGAGCTTTTGTGGTTAGGTGGATGTCCGTCGTGCAACGTCCGTTGTCAACATTTGCCTTGTATGCACTCTAGAGGCCACATTTTTTGCCTGATCAACCTGAAATTTGGTCAGAATGATTGTCTTGATAAAATCTTGGACGATTTCGAAATTGGGTCATCTGAGGTCAAAAACTAGGTCACGAGGTCAAATCTTAGAAAAACCTTGTATGCACTCTAGAGGCCACATTTTTTGCCCATTCAACCTGAAATTTTGGCAGAATGCTTGTCTTGATTAAATCTAGGACGAGTTCTAAATTGGGTCAACTGGGGTCAAAAACTAGGTCAAGAGGTCAAATCTTAGAAAAACTATGTATGCACTCTAGAGGCCACATTTTTTGCCCGATTAAGCTAAAAATTGGTCAGAATAATTGTCTTGATGAAAACTTGAACGAGTTCAAAATTAAGTCAACTGGGGTCAAAAACTTGGGTCACAGGATCAAATCTTAGAAAAACAATGTATGCACTCTAGAGGCCACATTTTTTGTCCGATCAACCTGAAATTTGGTCAAAATGATTGTCTTGATAAACTTTTGTATGAGTTTGAAATTGGGTTAACTGGGGTCAAAAACTAGGTGACAGGATCAAATCTTAGAAAAACCTTGAATGCACTCTAGAGGCCACATTTTTTGCATGATTGAGCTGAAATTTGGTCAGAATGGTTGTCTTGATTAAATCTAGGACGAGTTCCAAATTGGGTCAACTGGGGTCAAAAACTAGGTCAAGAGGTCAAATCTTAGAAAAACTATGTATGCACTCAAGAGGCAACATTTTTTGCCTGATCAACCTGAAATTTGGTCAGAATGATTGTTTTCATGAAATCTAGGACGAGTACGAAATTGGGTCAACTGGGTTTAAAAAGTAGGTCGCGGGTCAAATCTTAGAAAAACCCTGTATGCACTCTAGATGCAACGTTTTTTACCCGATCAACCTAAAATTTGGTCAGAATGATGGTCTTGATGAAATCTCGGATGTGTTCAAAATTGAGTCAACTGGGGTCAAAAATTAGGGCACTGGGGAACATCTTAGGAAAAACTTATAGGCACTCTTGAGGCCACATTTTTTGCCTGATCAATCTGAAATTTGGTCAGAATGATTGTTTTGATGAAATCTTGGGCCAGTTTGCAATAGAGTTAACTGGGGTCAAAAACTAGGTGACAGGATCAAATCTAAGAAAAAAATTGTATGCACTCTAGAGGCAACATTTTTTGCCTGATCAACCTGAAATTTTGGCAGAATGATTGTCTTGATGAAATCTCGGATGTGTTTGAAATTGGGTCAAATGGGGTCAAAAACTAGGTCAAGGGGTCAAATCTTAGAAAAACCTTAATCTCTAGTTGTATAGAAGCAACAGTATGGTTTAGCCAAGTGACATTCATTCATCATTCTTTTTCTAGACCTACTTTTGAAAATTTTAGACATTCAGGTGAGCAATTTAGGACCACTATGGCCCTCTTGTATATCTTAATCAGGATAATTTATCTCGAAGACCTATTTCATTGCATGTCGAAAATCCCATGTAAGAGAAGTCAGGCATGCAAACTTCCTGTTTAAACTCTCCCCATAACCTTACCTCAAAAACTTATCCTTTAAATGAAACTTTTTGCTTATGCATGTACATTCAAATCTACATTTAAGGTAGAAATTAACCTTATGTCGTATTTCTTCCAATGATGCAGACACTCTGCCCTATGGGTTTTATTGGCCATGTGCTAAGGCAATTGCCCCTTATACTCCAATAAAAGCAATGAAAAATACACTGACCCCTTAAATATTTTCACTGAGAATAGTTTTATGCTGACCTCTCGATCTGTTTCTGCAATCAATTGTGCATTACCTGCATTCTACCAAATGTTCATAGCTCATTATTATCAAATCTAATCAAAATGAATCATTATACATAATTAAATTACATATTATATGCATACACATATTATAGGCATATAAGTTTAAGGTGAAGTTTAAATTTTCTAACCTTTTCTCCAAATTCGTATTAATCTATTAATTTGAGATTCATAGACTTGGAAAATGTTTGATATACAATGCTCATATGTGTTTTGAAGTTGCATCTGTTTAATATGCATCAAGAGATATATAATGAATGTGAAGGTTGAATTTTGGTAAAGCCTGCTTGTGCTTAGCAAGACATAGTGAAAGCTTGGTATATGTGAGTAATTTCATCCATCTATTACACTTCCCATGTCTGTCTGTCCATTCTAGTTTGTCTGGACAAATACTCCTACACTTAAGGATGGATTTTAAAATGACTTGGCAGAAAGGTTCTTCAGTCCATATTGCTTGAGCAACCACGTCTATTCAACGACCATTTTCTAAGTGACCATAACAGAAATTTCCCTTTTTTATCAAAATATTTCAAGAAAATTATGTTTTATTGGTAAATGAATCTTTGTTGTTAAAACTCATTAGAATCCTCTAAATGAGATGGTTTTGAGGAGTTTAAACAACAAAGGTTTTTTGGAAAATGGGCAATTACATACACATTTAATCAAAACTACATGTATGTTTTTACTTGCAAAGAAAATGTGTACTTAGTGACAACTCTCTTTAATGACCGCTTTTTGGTGGTCCCATCAGTGGTTGCTTAAGACAGGTTTTACTGTAGATTTGCCATTTAGAAAGAAACTTTGTAATCGCATCTAGGTCAAGGTCACAACTCAAGGTTAAATGTAAGAATTAGGCTTATCCAGACTGTAGTCAAAATTTAATGGGCTTGACAGCAGTTGTTCAACAACCATCTACATGTACAGTCAAACCTGTAATAAGCAAGCAACCAAGGGACATTTAAAAAGTGCTTGCATAAGACAGGTGCTTGCTTAATACAGGTCAATTTCAATGTAATTGGTTTATTTTGGGAACTCAGTGGCTGCTTACCTAAGACAGGACGCTTGCTGAATACAGTTGGCCGCTAAGGCAGGTTTGACTGTAGTTGACTAGTCGACCTGTAATAGTTCTGCAACATTTCTGAATGCATAATCTTTCACAATGTTTAACGAGGTTTTCTAATGAAAATTATTAGGAAACCTCGGTCAACACTGTTTATGTTCATTACTTCCAAGACATTATGGAACTATTACAGGTCCACTACCTTAACTTGTAACACTAGTATTGAAGTTTAGGATAAGGTCAACGTGGTATGAGAGTTAAACTTCTGAGCTTTTCTTAAACAGGGGCATTGTGTTTCAAAAACATATCTTTTTTGTTATTGTATTCTTTAAGTTTTATAAATTCAGTTTTTTACAATATTTTATAAATATAAAACTGAAACTTGAATAAAGATATATTGTGTATTGAAAAACATGATGATTGTTTTAGTTAATATTTTTCTATGAGGGAAAAAATCCTATCACCCAGTTTGAGCCTATATTGATGTCTCAATGTGAAACAGTTGTCACTGCCTATAAACATTTAGGCAGTTACAAATGTTTTGCGCGGAGCATTTTTGCATGAGCCTGTCCATATCTTTTCCAACAATTTCACATGTCTAAAATATCAAGACTCAGATCAGTGTGTGTATTTGCTCAGTCTGATCTGAGTATTAACTATGTGCAAAATAGAAAGTTATGGTTGTATAGTCAGGGTTCAGATAGAAAATGTTGAATTTATTGAATGTTTGTTCAGGATACTCAATGTTTATCCATGAGGCACTCATGGAATTTTCGGAATTATCAGGTACAGACTCAAATCAGAAATTGGCTTTTTGAAATTTTTTTATAAAAGGAGATTTCATCAAACACGGATGTACTCTAGAAGGTATAAAAATGAAATTTAGCAAATGAAAGAAAGTCGATTATGCAAGAAACTAACACCTTAGATTTCCAATCATAGGAAACACATATTAGGTTGAATATTGTTATTGGTATTGAAATTCGAGTGAATAAAGAAGAATGACTTTAGAAGCCAAACAGTGAAAAAAAAAATGCGCTAAATTCTGTGAAGCTGATCTAGATTATGTTTCCGCTAAAGCCTATTATTGATTTCATAGAAGAGGGCTACCCTTTGGGTGAATTGTCTATTTTCAGTCAAGCAGCAAGTTGAAAAGATGCGTGCAAAGCTAATTGACAATTCGCTGCTGTCAACCAAAAAAAAAAAAAAAAAAAAAATTAAACAAATAAATTAAAAAAGTGACCAATTAAATCATTTGCCTAACCCAGAAGTGCACTGGTGACCTTCAACAAAGATCAGCTATTGTGATCACTCACTGTCCCGCGTCCATCGATCATCCATCCCACAATCTGTCTGTCTGTCCATCCGTCAACGATTTCTTTAAACATCTTCTTCTCCTAAACCACTTGGCGAATCAAACTGAAACTTGAGAGGGACGTTCCTTGGGTGGAGCTCTAATAAAGTGGTTTAAAGGATTTATTTCTTGAAAATAGTGGGTCATCATGGAAACAAAATGATTGAAAAATTGAAGAAATTCTTTTCCTTTAAAACCACAGGGTTAGTCAAGCTGAAACAAGTCAATGATATGCATTGGTGATGCTCTACTAAAGTTTTTGAAAGAATTAAATTAAAAAAAAAATCTGGTTGCCATGGTAATGGAAAGGCCAAAAGAAATTGAAATTCTCATACAAAATCCATCTCCTCCTAAATCACTGAGCCAATCGCTAGGTTTGTTCATTTTAAACGAAATTAATGAATTTCATATAATCCTTCTTCTAATTTCATTCAAATCTTACTCATCACATTCATCATATTCAATTTAATTCCGAAAAAGTTTCAAAATTATTCACTGTGTCTATTTCACGTTGTTCTAAACTGTGCTAGAGAAATATTCAACAGCTCATTTTCCGCTTTTGACTATCCTCGGATAGCGGCGGTAGGATCACAGTCTCCATTCTTTGTTTTAAGTATCGGTGTTCATCTTTTGACACGACAAGTTTTTTAGGTTCCAGGATAGGCAACTTCCGGTTATTCTTCGACTGCGTTAACTTTTTTGACGTCACTACCGGAGAGTTCACGTCTGCAACTCTCAAAATCGATTCCAAGTCTAACCTCGCGTTTTTAAAGTCCTTCGACTTTTTGTACAAGTCTGTTTTCAGTCTTTGCTCAAGATCCGACCTTGATCTTTTTAATGGTTTGAACTTGCTCGCTGACTTTTCTTCCCTAGATTTCTTATACAGGTCCGTATCTGACATACTGATAAAACGACTAGATTTCAACGAAGATGGGATATCTTCTGATCCCTTCGTCTGTGTTCTAGATGTATTACTTCTCTTCTCTAAGTTTCTCAAACCCGATCTAGATTGTAAGTCCGACTTAGAAATCATGGATTCTCTTCTCAACTTAAAGTTCACTTCTGTTTTTTGTTTTTCTATTCTAGGTAATGAATTACGCGTTACCCCCATTGAACTTCTGCGTTTGTATTTATCGAAGTCAAATTTATCACTACTCATATCTTTATGAAGTGTTTTCATAGCATGTCCAATATGATCCGTGTAAATTTTGAGCTCTTCAGGACTTAAAGTCGCATTAAAGTGATCCAGCTGGCGTTTATCTTCAGCAAGACGTAACAGTTCTGATGTGTTTTCTAGTTTGTTCTTTGCGTAGTATTTGAGTCTTGCGAACCACAGTTTGTCGATTTCTTTAATCTTTAGTTCTAGGAGTTTCTGTTGTTTGTTATTGGCAAGAAAAGCCTCTGTTGGATCATACTGCTTCTGCTTGTGCCACGCCATATTCTGAAATGTGTGAATATGAAATTAGCCAGTGCGTGACATTTCAAAAAAAATGAAAGATGCGTGAGGTGCAAACATTGAGAGGGGTAGACTGAGCCACATACTGTAAATATAAAGCTACCGGATGGTCTATAGTTATTTTGAGAACTTATCCATCTCTTAAGCGCATAGTGAAGACTGTTCAGACTGTGCAAATGCACAGGCTTGTCAGAGTCTTTATTTTGTGCTTATTTGAAATTGTTGAAAATCTCACTCAAGGGTCAAGTATAACATTAAGATTTCAAGTTTAATAAGTTTTGTTCAGTGATCGAAAATCAAATTTGTCTATACATGCGCAGACAAATTTGGTCTTTCCTCTCTCACCATATGTACATCCAAGACTTCATTTGTCGTAAATGAACAATAGCTAGCCTAGAATTACAATTTATGAAATGGTTCGTATATTTATTTATAGGTTTTATGATTTATTATTGTCTCAATCGTGTACATACAAATGCAAATATTAAAACATTCAAAACGTTCAATTATACACGACCATTCTTATAATAATTATAGATGAGACTGAATAAAATCATAACCACACATAAATTCAACAAGTTTTTTTTTTTTTTATGAAATTCCCAATACATGTATTGCAAAATACCTCCTATGAGTTTTATTAAATACAAATAAAGATCATGTTTACCAATGGTGCAAGAAAAATCGAGCTTCGAGTTTCGAAATTTTCAAATCTGTTATTTCCAAAAGATCTTGTTTAATAAATAGCCTTTGGATTTATTAAGCTATTAAACAAGGTGTGTAATCCTTGTTAATCATTGATTATAATCCCGTGCTTGAAGGCGTTTGAACGGACCATTCCTTTTGTCCGAGTTAAATCTCTGACTAGTCACAGATTTGTGGTTAACTCGCCCTGTGGTACAATCAACAGCATCGTGAAATTAAAATGGTGAATGATTTTTTAATGAAATTGAATGAGTGTGATGAGTAAGTTTTGAGTGAAATTAAAGGGAGGTTATCAAATATCGCTTATATTGTTCAGAATGTCGATATTTATACTCGCCTTAAATAAACTATGCAGGCAAGTTCTGTAAATAGCTTCCTATATTGTCAAGAACAAATCAGACGCTTATGATTAAAATCATGTGATTCGTCGTTAACTCGCCCTGTTTTTTCATACTGGGTAAGTTCACATGGGACGTGGTATTGACCCACGTTAACCCGGTTCCTATTCGACCGACCTCGGTTTAGACACAAATGACGTCAGTATAACCTTTCGAACTCGATGCTTCTGATCCTGGGTCAGGCCTGTGTAACTAAGATTCTAAATGACGTCGAAAAGTAGTGCACATCAGTTCGACAAATAAGTCTAGTATTTCCGTACATTAAATAGATTTTTTTTAAATTGTGTTTTGCACAGGTATATCAATATGTTAAAGGAATAAAGACATTCTATTATACTAATTGATTATTGTAGCGTTTTTTTTCAACCATGTTCACTCCTATCAGTAGATAACACTGTTCGCACGGAGCTGTCCTCTCTGTGCATGCACATTACAGTTATTTTTAAATCATCAATCATCTCTCTCGACTCCCGAACTTCCATACGAATTTTCCTACAAAGTTTCGATATCGGTTCAGTTAACTATTCCAACGCCAGGAGGCCGGAAGATTTGAAGTGATACATCTGCCATATATTCCGTTTTCAGACTCCTTAAAAAGCCTTTACTATTATACAGTGCAATACATTCTAGCAATCACATCACGAAATTTACTATGGATAATATGGTAGAAAATATGAAATTGATTGATAGCTCGGCAGTTTTCGGAGAAAGTTCGAGGCCATATTGTAGTCTTGGTGTCATCGTCGTTGTAGTTTCATGAATAAATAGAAAATTCTATAGAGGATAATCGTTTGTTTCAGTGTAAGATCGATTTACATTTCATTGAGTGAACAACAAAAGCTGTATTTTTACGACTGGTGGAGCCAGGAGTGAATATATGGTGTTTTTTTTGTACACGAAATGAAATATTAATCGATTAACTCGAAAAAACAAACGATTATTCTATTTCTATAATGCAAAAATGAGATGAAATATATATTTTTTTGACAAATTAGCGAAAAAGCGCGTCATTTTGCACGTGATTGCTATGCAACGCACATTGTGACGTCACTTTGGGCTCTGCTTAGATGACGTAAGATATGGTGAAATGAGCGTTAGCAGGGTATAAGTTTTTGATAACTTCACTGGTTAGGCGTTGAGATTATCAATTGATAATCTACTGTTAATTTTCATTGATCCATCAAAAGGCATAAAAGAAAATTCCTTAAAAATTAGTCCTGACATATGGGAGTGTTAATGGGTCGAAATTCTGAATACAATTTAATTATGACAACTGAATGCAATTCTTTCTATTGTGTATGTATGTACATCCACGGAAAAGTATCGAAGGAAAGTGCATAAAGCGCACAGTCGTATTATATTAATAATAGGTAGGCCCCTTGTGACGTGTGTAAGATGAAGACAACCGCATTGGACAACGTCATTGGCGTAATAAGTATTTGATTACTAAATCTTTGACAAAGGCAAAGATAAATAGAGGATAATCGTTTGTTGCAGTGTAAGATCGATTTATATTTCATTGAGTGAACAACAAAAGCTATATTTTCACGAGTGGCGGAGCCACGAAAATATAGCTTTTGTTGATCACGAAATGAAATGCTAATCGATCTTACACGAAAAACAAACGATTATTCTATTTTTTTAATGCAAAAATGAGACAAAATGTGAAATTTCTAGGACAATTTTTAGTAAAGCGCGCCATTTTGCACGTGATTGCTATGCAACGTTCATTGTGACGTCACTTATTTCGCCCCGCATAGATGACGTCAGATAGGGTTAAATGTACAAAAGCAGGGTATAAAATTATGATAATTTCACTGCTTTTGCGGTAAGATTATCAAGTGATAATCTACCGTTATTTCTCGATAAACCAACGAAAAGCATAAAAGAAGGGCCAATATCCACTGTTCAATGACTTGATGCTTTAATCTTTAGGCAATACGAGCAACCCTGTTAAAAACTCATAAAAGAGGGTGCCAATCTTTGAAAGTGTATAAATCCTCTACAAAACCTGACTCAAAAACAGTTTTTGCGTGAGCCGGAATGCAATAAGTTTTTGTCTTTGATATGAAGTAAGAATTTTTAACATGGAATGTGTCTTTTGCAAAATATTGCCCCTTCTATATTATTGGTGCGTTTTTTATGACGTTAGTAAAGATGACTCTAAAGGCAACGCCACTGCTCAGATACATACAAATCGAGCTGGTCAAAGCTTTTTATCAAGAAATAAACTGGACCACGTGCTCTCCACAACGAGAAGATATGTTATTTGAAACAAATGCTCTTCCAGGTCAAATGGCAAAATCGAGTTGTTCTGGGTAGAGCTACAACAACCATGTAATGATGTCGAAATAACTTTGCTCAGTTATCCTTTGCTATGTGCTTCGGGCCAAAGAGTCTAGTTAACTTTATATGGAACATAGCTTCTACATTAGAATTTTTTGGCTTACTTATTCTCAAGTAACCGCAGATTTTCATTTTGGAACAAATATTTAGATAGCTTTATTGTTAAAGTCACTGTAAGAGGTAAAAAAGTGTTAACATTGAGGTAGTTGTTGGACAACCATTCGATAGAATTCCATTCCTTTTGTTACAGTAAGTAACATCATGTAATTGAAATTCATCTCAAACAAAACCATTCTTAATCACTCACTCAGCGCTCCATTCATTCATTCCAAACTCTCAAACCATTCTAAAACGCACCAAAATTTCTAATATAGATCAACAAGTACGCTCACAATAAATACAGCTAGAAAGAAATGGCGATTTCACTGAAAAAAGAAAATAATTGAAATGGTAAGCGTCTGATTGGTTCTTGAAGAAAAATGAAGCTATTCATAGAACTTATATGCATATTTTTTAATGGGAGGTAAAAATATCAATAATTTTGTTCAAAATTTGCAATTTGGATCACCTCCCTTTAGCTTCATCCATAAGTGACTCGTAAAAAAATATTCCAAAATCATTCACCGTGTCAATTTTACGATGTTGTTAACTGTAGAATAGTTTAAATCGTTCACTAATTACCATTCGGAAATCGCCGGTAACACTCTGCTGAATCATACTTAATAATTCTGAAAATCGCTCGGACTTTTCCGTAAAATGAAAGATTCCAAAGGTCTATTTCGTAGAATCGCCTAAGGTTCCAGATTGATACTTTATATAAAAGTACTTCAAAAGTAATGACGCTTCACAAGTCAAATTTCTACCCAGTTGCAATTCTACCAGAACATAACAAGCAATTACATCGGTAGCAACAATCACACGTGCATTTAATATATGCTTGGTCTAACTGTCATATGTACAAATAAATTCAATATAATACGCACCTGTTTTTTTTAACCCCCCTTTTCTTGCAAGAATATTTGCTTATTTTTCGAAATCACGTCATTATTCACAAATTTATTACCTATGAATTAATCAGTCCTCATACTCTGCATATCCAATTAAGATCTAAGCGTAATACTTAATCCCTTTCTCATTTTGTATTGATCCGCGATCGCTTAACTAATTACTTGTTAGAAAGATTCCTTTATACAATTTTTTAAGGTAAAAAAATCGATATTACGGATATGGAAAAATCAGAGAAAAATATAACAGAAGGGAAATAAACATTGTGCGAATTCATTTTATGTTTAATTTATTTAACAATTTATTTTACAATCTTAAGATTGCGTTCTGTATTTTCCAAAGTGAGCAAATGGCGGTAATTAATTTTTGCGCATTATAAACTTTCAAAAGTATTGGCGAGTTCATATTTTAAGGAAAAACTAAATCTTAGGCAACCAAAATATCGTATCTACAACTTTATTCAGACCAAAGATACGACATTTTATCGCCAAAGATGATATATGTATTTAATGTCATATCATATTATATTATGAAGAATTTTGGTGAATTCGCGAGTTTATTCAGTCGCAAAATAAAATAAACTTACAGCAAAACTAAGACATGTAATAACAAAACATATCAACCTTTCTGCTGAGATTGTGATCACATACAAGACGTTTGAAATAAGTACATTTAGACAAATATATACTTTGAACATTACCGCGATCGGTCACACGAGAAACGCATTTCCATATTGACATGGTTAAATGGAATTTGATCAATTATCTTTTGAGCATACGCGCGGCATTTGACAAAGATTCCCGTGTGCCAAATGAATTCTCAGATCAGACTGTGTGCCTCTTCAGTCTGTAGAAAACGTTCTAACATTACTCTATACGATCAGGGAATTTTGACAGACTGCTCCGGTCAATAAAGATATCAACTGAATAATCAAATGACCCATTTATGCCGGTTAGTCTGTTGATTTCCGTCACTTTCCGTCATTTTGTTTCAATCACTTCGTGCATCACTCGGGAACCCTCGGCAATTCTACGGAATAGACCTCGGGAATAATAAGGGCGCAGCCATGAAAGCGCGTCATATCGCACGTGGGTTTTTATGACGTCACAAACCTAACTAAGGACGACGTTGCGAAAAATAAATTCAATGTAAGGTAAGAATTGGGCATTTTATAATTTGAAAACAAAACGCAGTGTTTTACTGCGTTTTGCTTCCAAATTATAACATGCCAAAATGATCTCCACGGACGATCGAAAAACATTAAAGGAATAAACTATTCTTCAAGCGTATTAACCAAAGTACCACCAGGAGCCGAATTACCGAAAAAATGACCAAAAATTACTAACACTTACGTCCGAGGTACTTTCCAGTTTACGGAAAAGTCCGAGCGATGTTCCGAATGTTCGTGCATGGCATTCGGAACATCCCTCGGACTTTTCCGTAAACTCGGACGTAAGTGTAGTAATCTTAGTCATTTTTTTTGGTAATTCGGCTCCTAGTGGTACTTTGGTTAAGACGCCTGAAGAATAGAATATTCCTTTAATCGTTTCCGATCGTCTGTGGAGATCATTTTGGCATGTTTTAATTTGAAAGTAAAACGCACTAAAATACTGCGTTTTGTTTTCAAATTATGATATGCCCAGTTCTATCCTTACGTTGATTTTATTTTTCACAACGTCATCCTTAGTTATGTTTGTGAAGTCATATAAACCTACGATTGATACGACGCGCTTTCATGGCTGCGCCCTTATTATTCCCGAGGTCTATTCCGTAGAATCGCCGAGGGTTCCCGAGTGCGTGTATGGGCGCCCTAAACGTCGAAACTAGCTTGAATAAGGAAGAATGCACTCAAAGGCGAAGATAAAGTTTGGTTTCACGAGCTCCCCTGACAAGACTGTACATTTTGGAGTTGCAAAAATCAATTGTCATTTAGACGTTGTTACGTTCAGTAATAAGAAAATCGGTCAGTTTTCAATAATAACGTGTTAATCCGATTAAGGGTTTATTCAGTCGTATGCGGCATGCGTCTCATATCTGCCGGAACCTTATATATAAAATATTTTAAAACGCGGGGCGCGTGTTTGATCCTCAAGGCAGTGGACCCGTTATTGTTCCACCCAACGTTTCGGAAGTAATGAACTTCAATAGTATTAACCGAGGTTTCCTAATGATTTCATTAGGAAACCATAGTTGACATTGTGAAAGATCATGAGTTCCTAAAATTTGCGAAATTACAGGTTCATAACCTTTAACCAAGACATGATCATCAAAATTACGAAAATACACTATTTTGACTTTTGAGATTTTGTGAAATCTCTATAAAGTATTTTTGACCCATATCGGTTCAAATAGGAAATTCTTATTATTCATTTCATGCTTTTTATCTCTTTAACACCAGGGGTCAGTTTTACTAAACATCTTACGAAAAAAATAATTGTAAGTCAAAATCGCAAATTGAACCTGGCGATTTCATTCATTTTTAGATCCTGCCTTGCAATATCTCATTGTAAACGTGTTTAGAAGACGATTCCAATAAGATGATGCATTGCAGAATTGCATATTTTGTTACTTCTGTAGAAGCAGCTTTCATTTTTGACCAACGCAAAAAAGATCGTAAGATGTTAATTAAAACAGGCCCCAGTTTCGACCATAGCAATTCACAGACTAAGGGTCAATAAATGCTGAATTTGAAAAGCTAGCACAGGCCACTTCATTTCATTAATTACATATGTAGCAACGCATATGCGTCTCGGTAAACAGGGCCAAAAGCGAAAATCCAACGGAATCTGGTTCATTTTTCCAAACAGTGAGTTAATTGTGTGAAATAAACACGATATCTATCAAAATAGCGAACTTAATATTTTGATAGTTTCACTGGTTTATCGGTGAACTTTTCAAGCCATTAAATCTCGATAATACGATAATACAGGAACACGTGTGAAAAGAGAGTGATTTGATTTGAATGGACTGGGTAAAAGATGCACATGTTCAGTTACTTTCACATTTTATTCGAAAATTCTTTCACAAAATCTTTGAATGCAAAGGCATACAAGAAAAGCTTAACATGATCGAGTAAATCGAGGTTTCATTCCAAAACATTGTAAGTGCCCTTATATTTATAGACACTTACAAATGATTTGCTCAAAACCTTTAAAAAATTGGAAACTTGAGTAAGAAAATTGTGTAGTCATGTACATTTGTGATTTTTAATATAAAATTAAAATTATCTATTTTCTATTTTAACTTAAAAATAGGACATCTAATTGAGCATAAGATAATAGAAAAAAGTACAAGTAATAGCACTATAAACCACAGAAGTATACTTACATGTAGCAGCTTAAACAACTTGCAATAAAAACGGCTTTAGGCCACCCAAATACAGTAAATATAGTCGTAGTTAGAACATTTTCATTGCCCAACTACGATAAAATCACGAGTAAAAATCCCCAAAAGGACCTATAGAGACAAAATGTACATTCACAGAATCTTCACATGTTATTCAGTGACGCACAGATCCTTTTGGCTAGTAAATCGCCTCTGGGCCCAAGGTTATAAAACTTTTCTCATTCTCAATTCAAAATTTTATCAAATTCAAATTCGAGATTTTAGCCGTAATTCTGTTTTAATACTCAATTTAATGTATTAACATAAAAGATAATATTAATAAGTTGTTATAAATAACAACTTATTGATATTATCTTTTATTTTCACACGTTCAATTAAATTTAAAATTTGAGAAATTCTCAGTTGAACCTGAGAAAAGTTTTATAACCTCGGGCCCTGATGATAGTTAGCAATAAAATATCCTTATAGAATCCGTATATCATATCTCTTTTCACGAAGTTGGTTCTGTCGAGATATGAGATCAGGAAAAATTAAGTGTTTATGTCTTTATCGACTTTTATTGCTTATTTTTGAACTTATCAATACAGTCTTTAAACAGCGACAGACACTGTGAGTGATTGGTTGATTTAATTGATCTTTTAAGAATCTTTGAACAACATGTTAATGAAGTTCCGGATCAGACGTCGTTGATCTCTTGTATCTTGTTTGGACTCTCTGGCGTGTCTGGATCTTGGGTGTGGACTTCTAGATTCACGTTGTCTAAATACTGAATGGTCTGGAAAAGAAAACAAGAGATGGCCCTTTATCGCTCACCTGCCCTGCGTTCAGAATGACAAAACGGTGCAAAATGTTTGCCAATTATCACCCGCTTTGCACGTGCACTTCCGTGCAAGTGCAAATTTGGGTATAATTAGCAAACTATTTGCACCGTTTTTGCCACAAGGCAAGGCTGAATAATATAGAATTAATGAGTAGATACTTGAAATAAAGGAAGTTTGAGAAAGGTCACCAAAGGAACATTTGTGGTAAATTTAGATAAAATAAGCCTGCTATACTGGTTTTGGAAACAATGTTGAAAGTGAATTAGTCATGTCTTCCTAAGCCCACAATTCAAGGCTAATCCAAATTTCACGCAAAGGTTTTGAGAATGGTCACCCATTGAATATTTCTGCTAAGTTTGGTATGAATTAGCCTACTAGTTGGAAGGAGAAAGTGATTCAAGGTTTCATTCTGGTAAAGTTTCATTGAAGTCGGCCAAGTGGTTCATGAGGAGATGCCGTTCAAAGATTTCGTGCTCAAAATAAGCCCCGCCCTGCAACGTCCATATTTGGGAGCCAATCCAAATTACACAAACACGTTTTGAGAATGGTCACCCATTGAATATTTCTGCTAAGTTTGGTAGAAATTGACTAATTCATTTAATAAGAGAAGATATCAAAAAATCAAGAAATTCAAAATCAACAATAAACCCGAGTTAAAGCTCAAGTTGAGAGGCAATCAAAACTTCACGAGTCAATTTTGGAAGTGGTGACCCCAAACATCTATGCCATTTTTTTTTTAATTTGATCACTGGTTTTGAGAGGAGATCAGTTTTAAAGTTTTAAAAGAGAAAATAATCCCTGTCCTACCGCGCCCGTATTGAGAGTCGATCCAACTTTTACGTATAAATTTTGAGAAGGGTCATAAAGAAACATGTCTTATAACTTTTGTTAAAATTGGCCAACACGTCAGGGAGGAAAAGAACAAGATGTTGACAGATTTTATCTTATAACTATACAAGTATCCGTATGATAACAACCCGTATGATATGTTTTATGATATCACATAGTTATTTTTAGAACAATAATATCATACAGTTATTTTTAGAAACTAGCATTTAAGTTAGAAACATCGACTAAAACAAGACAAAAAGAGGTTATAAGATAAATATAATACGTACTAAGTGTATTGTATGAAAAAATATCTAACTCGGTTGTGAGAATTGGTAATTGTCTCGGCAGAGCCTCGACAATGATCAATTCTCCCAACCTCGTTAGATATTTTTTTCCATACAAAACACTAAGTACGTATTATATATTTATAGTAAACAAAACCCCGCTCTCAAACTTAAATTTGGATGCGAACAGACATCACGAACCAGTTATGAAAATGGTTACACAATATAACTCGAATACGCTATTATGACTTGTGACTACAGTACTTTTGTATACAATCGACGAGTCAAAATAGCGAATTCTATTTATAATATGTCAGTCTAGTTTCGTTGGAATTTGTCAAGTGGTTACTTAAGAGATGATATTTACGGAGATGATATTTACGGATTTTTTTACTCAGTCCGACGGACGATGTACTTCGGACAAAAGGTTATCACTTTAAGTTGTGTCCAGGTGAGCTAAAAAAGGGCGAGGAATATAATGATAAACTGATAATAATGATGGAAATTTAGTGAAATCAGTCTCTTCTGCCGAAAACTTTAAGCTACGCGATAATGACGCCAAATGCCCGCCATTGTCGTCATTTACAAACGACCTTATTTGTTCCGTAGAATTTCATAAAACGAAAGAATCTTATAAAAGTCACAAAAATTCATGTTTTATTTTTAGGATATCGAATTTTCGTTTATAAAACACCAAATTTAATAGCTCATCAATTAATCATTTTTCCAGTTTCGCCCACTTGACCTCTATTTTACGCATGTATACTCCATATGCCTTTTATAGCCGTTTAAGTATTACAATTCTGCATTAGAAATAAGATTATACGAAATGAGGAAAAAAGAAATGAGACCCATCACGCACAAAGGGACCATTTTGGAACTTCTTGAAATAAATATTTGAAAAAGAGATTGGTTCTAGAACAGGCCAACCAGAGATCATATTTCAAAAATTCTTTCACAGGAAGGTAGATTGATTTTTTTAGATTCAGAAAACTAGTAAAGTGCGAAAAGTTTCGATCTGACAAGGAACGATAGTATACGCACTTCCCAGATGGTCCTTTTTTGCGAGACGGGTCATAAATGTTTTACGCAGAGTACACCGTGATTGAACATTTTTCATTCTATTCACATTTTCGAAGGAGGCGTTCCGTAAATAAGATGAGGACAAACGCACCTACGGACAAAGAAGACGGTATCAATATACACCCATCTTAGGCGGCGTATATAGATTATCTTTGGGGCATAATATACATCAACCTAAGGCGGTGTATATCGATTATCTTTGGAGCACAATATACATCAACCTTAGGCGGCGTATATAGATTATCTTTGGAGCACAATATACACTCACCTTGGGCGGCGTTTATAGATTATCTTTTGAGCACAATATACACTCACCTTAGGCGGCGTATATAGATTATCTTTGGAGCACAATATACACCCACCCTAGGAGGCGTATATAGATTATCTTTGTAGCACAATATACAAACACCTTAGGCGGCGTATATAGATTATCTTTGGAGCATAATATACAAACACCTTAGGCACGGTAATAGACTTACCTGTCTGCCTGCTGCTTGTCGTCTGTAGTCGGCCTTGATGAAACCTGAAAATATAAATAATATAAATTCTTACGAGATATAATTATGAATCAGTAGTTCAAACAGCCCAGCGTTCAAGATAAAAATGTTTTACTAACGTTTGAGAAATGGCATCCCGCTTTGCACATGTATTCACTTGCAAAGAGGCACGCAATGGCTGAGCGATCAAAAACGTTTTTCTTCGGAAAGTACTAAGAGACTCGTTTTTTATATGTAGATCTAGCTTTTTTATCCCCCGCCGTTTTCGGCGAGGGGATATAGTAATGCTCTCCGTCCGTCATTCCGTCATTTCGTCATTTTGTCATTCCGTCATTCCGTCCTTCCGAGGTTCCGTCACTAAACTTGTCCGAAGCATATCTCCTAAAGTATTAAAGCTATCAACTTGAAACTTTATGGGTGGATAGATCTCGTAGAGGAGAAGTGCAGTGTACAAGAACTACAACTCTTGCTTGCATAATTTTGAAGTTATTGTCCTTTGTTTTTTTCAAGACTTAGATTTTGTCCGGAGCATATCTCATAAAGTATCATAGCTATCAACTTGAAACTTAATGGGTAGATAGATCTCATTGAGGAGAAGTGCAGTGCACAAGAACTACAACTCTTGCTTGCATAATTTTAGAGTTATTGCCCTTTGTTATTTTTAAGACTTAGATTTTGTCCGGAGCATATCTCCTTAAGTATAATAGCTATCAACTTGAAACCTTAGATCTCATTGAAGAGGAGTGCAGTGCACAAGAACTATAACTCTGGCTTGCATAATTTTGGAGTTATTGCCCTTTGTTATTTTAAAGACTTAGATTTTGTAGGGGCTTAATTTCTTAAAGTAGAACTCTTAATCTATTAGGCTTCAGTAAACTATCAAGCTTTTTCGGCGGGGGATGGCCATGTCCGACATGGCTCTTGTTTCATTTAAGGTAGTGAACCCTTAATAGTTCCCACACTACTACGCGTATAGGTTATACACGGCATACATAACGGTGGCCAGTTCAACCTCGGTTTATAGTGAAAGATCACGAGTTCCGAAATGTCGCAAATCTATTGCGGGTACACCACCTTAAAACTCGAACTATGATTGAAATCTCTAAATATTTCCAGCACAATCATTTGTTTGTAATAATCTTAGAAATTACCAAAAGCAAAAGAAGATTGGTAAAGATTATGTTTCTTGTAAGGCGGGGGTTATCATATGTAACACAAAGATGCTGTCAATCGTACTAAATGAGCCCGTGCATGACATTTCCAACAATTTCATGTGTGCATGATCGAAGTATGCAGATTAGCCTGGACAATCACACAGTGCATTACAATTAATTTTTGAATGTGAACGGCGATTCTAGGTCCGTAGCCATCTATTGAGCGCGTAGTTAAGACTCTGATCAGACTGTGCGACCGCACAGGCTGATCTGAGTCACAACGTTGCGTACGTGTGAAATTGTTGGAAATGTCATGCACAGGCTCAAATAATATCTCGTATTCAAATGAAGCTTGTTGACTCATCTATATGGAGTATTGGAATAATCACTGTCAAATGCAATTTTTGAACTAGCGTTATTTGAATTAGATTTTTCAATATTAAACATTTTATAAAAGTGTCAATCCCACTATTAAATATCTAAATAATTATGCGAAACGGAACAATGTAGGTACTTCGTGGAATGAATATTTGACAACGATGACGACGACGACAACAACAATAACCCAGATGGGATCTAGTGGAAGTTACGAAGAACTTAGAAAATAATGTTATGCAAAAAAACAGACAATTTGTCGAAAAGAGAAATGTTCCACCTTGATCATTTTGCACAATCTGCGCGATCTGATCAAAACTTTTCGCACGTCGCAATGTACGTGTGGCGGATCACATATCTGTTACAAATTCAATATACAGATGGACGAACAAATGGATTTAATTACCTGTCATAACAGTTCCCACAAATAACACCACGGACACTGTCAGATTGGCCGCCAGTACACTCACTTTGTTTAGTAACGCCCGCATACCTATAGTCATCATTATTCCAAATGACTGGGGAAAATAAAGAGGAAAGCGTTTTTAGTCTATGGATCAATGTTAGACAAAACGATTTGCCAGTCAAAATCAAAAGAAGTGAAAGCATTATTCAAGGAGTGCTGACGTTGAAAAATAAGCACCGTTTTGGTAAGCAACATTGGTAAGTATATTGGCATTAAAGTTTATGATTGATGGGAAAATTCCAAGGCCCTGTTTTACGATCTTACGATCATTTTTTGCGTAAGGCAAAAATTAAAGTTGCTTCTACAGAAGTAACTAAATATGGAATTCTGCCATGCATTTTCACCTTGGACTCGTCGTCTTTAGACGACGATTCAAATGAGACATTACAATGCAGCTACCTATGAATGAAAACACTAGGTATGATTTGTGATTTTGACTTACGATAATTTTTTTCGTTAGAAGTTTGGTAAAACAGGCCCAGAATTGCTTCGTTTCAGAGTGTCAGTTTTCATTTTCGACCAATGCTTTCTTCAAATATTTTATCGGAGGAGCTTAGTTAAAACACAATGTATTCGGATGTTCACTGTTTTAAAGATTGAAGATAAAGAATCGGTTGGCAAATTAAATATTTTATTTATACCGAAAGTACATCGGTCTTCTCAACTATGCTAAACGTTTTCGTGAACGGGCGATCTGAATATTGAGATTTCAGTTAGTTCAATAAGCAAATGTCACTTTAAGGTCAGGGACCAATATTTTTTTTTAACCTGGTGATACGTTTTGCAACAAATGGTTTTCAGAATCCCGAGACGACGTGTACTTTGATAAATCAGTCGGTACGGTACGTGATTTATTTTTTAATTGGTAAAGTTTTCTTTGAAAATTCAAGATATTGTCGACTAAACTGTTTTCATGTTATGCTTGACCGGATTATTTCATCTATGTTATTGTATATATGTTATTGTGTGGTTGCCCTTATTATTTTTTTGTTGTACCTGGACGTAATATAAGGTATGTTCTGTTTCTTCAGTAAACTTATTTCGTGTAGATGATGTAATATAACTCACCAACCTGTGCTGAAGCATTAAGCAGACCGGACGATGTACCCTCAGATTCAGGGTAGGTAATTTCTGCAGCAAACTCGAACCCTACAGGGAGATAACCCGTCATGAAAAACCTGTGAACAAAGAGAAACGGATAAATAAGTTTCTTGACTTAACTTTACTTGACTGATGACTCAGATTTTAATATTTTTCTCTCAAAAGAGTTTGGGGCCTTCTCATTTTTGGAAACAATATATCGTCGATGTGATCCTAAAAACTCGTAACTACAGCTTTATTTAAGCTGTAGCTACGAGATTTTGGAATAACAACGACGATATCATGATCTGTTATCCACGAAATCGAAAGAAGACGACCACCTAAAAACATTCCTGCTAGTTGTTTTGTAAAATGTAAAAATATTCACGGAAACTATAAACTGGCGAAGTACGAAGGATGGACACTGAACACATAAAGGCTTTTCAATCTTATTATCTCGCTCGAACATATTGTATTCAGGCGAGATATTTGTTTGCTCTGAAAGCGGCTTTGTTTCGAATTCCCACACAAGAATGCCTCATTTTAATTAAAAAGCTATCGATTTAATAGCGGAACGTCCACAACTTGGATTTAGTCTCCAGAAGGAACCACAATCACATTTAATTCTGAACACGTTCCAGAAATGTGTCAAATTGAAAATTGAAATTTTGACAACTCATCTGAATAATGCTAGAAATGTGTTAGTTCCAGTCTAAAACTGGAATGGTTTCTGTTAAATTTCATATCGTGCGGAATTATAAAATGATTAAACCAGTCTAAGACAAGTCACATTCTGGATTGGAAATGAATTGCACCTTTTCCCACTTTAATGTGCTGGTTGGGAAATAATTTTCTGAACGGAATTTTGCTTTGCCTAATTTTCAGCAAAATTAATCTAACTTGAAGATAACTACAGTTTAGAACATCGTGTAATTGACACGATGACAGATATTGGAAGGGTTTTGGAATGAAGTTGAATGGGCGAGAGGATTGAGTTTTGAAAAAAATTAAAAGGAGGTAATTGTAATATTGCCAACTTTGTTAAAAATGAAGAAAATCAGCGATATTTATTACCCCCCCCCCCCCCCTCTCCCCCCCTATAATAAAATATGCATTCAAGTTCTATAAATAGTTTTTTTGTGTCTCTCTGAACCAATCAGAGGCTTCTAAAATCTATGAAGTCATTGATTTTTTGCTCTAGCAATTTCTATTTTGAATATAGTAGTTGATCCAGTGTTTTAGTGGTTATGGAGCGTTTTTCTAATAATTTATTCAATGAAAGTACATGGTGCTCTATAAAGTCATACCAAATAAATATACAACGGGTTTGAGCAATAAGGGTCCCGGATTTATACCCTTACTGTCCCATTGAACACATTTATAAACTTGATCTTTAGGATGGTAGGGGTTTTATTCAGGAGACCCATCCATGATTGAGTACTTTTCTTGTCAAATTCGTGAAGTTCACTTTCATTCCAAAGTCTCTGGCAAAAATTCATTACGTTGTTGTTTTTAAATTACCCTGGAAGAGTAGACCATTTATTATTCGCTTACCCTAATGCTGACGCAGTTACAAACACGATCCAGATCATGCCAACATCCATCGTGAACGTCAAAGCAACCATACCCGCCATCGATAAGAAGTAGATACCGACTGTTGTGCTCCTGCGATAAAAAAAGTTAATTTGCTATCATGTATTTACGTTCCATTCACAATCAACTCATGTCATTCAAAATCATACTAATTTCTTTTATAACGCTTTCATCTTGAACGAAACGGTCCACTCAAGATGAAAGCATTTGCGAAACGTGGAGGTTATGATGACAAGCACTGTATTATAATAATACTACTAATAGAGAATAACATGTAAGTGTCTTAAATTATAAATTTAATCTGGTCTCAGCTACGAGAAATTGTCGTGACTCGGCAAAGCCTCGTCATGACAATTTATCGCAGCCGAGTCCATATAACACTAATTTTTTAAGACACTTACATGTTATTCTATTTATAATGCATATCATTTTTCAGCGCTGAATTATAAAATAAAAAAAAACCCTTAAAACCCAAAGAAATTCGGGTGACAGTGTATGCATATTGTTTCTAAAAATAGACTGCCTGATATCATGTTATGTTATCAGATAGGTGATATCAGGTCAAAACAGGCTTCTTCGCATGATGAATACTTTATTACTACTAATAATATTATTATTTCCACTACTACTTATAATTATACTAATGTGTAAAGCGAAGATCAATATTTTTCAAAGTTTTACGATTTTTTTTTCATATTGAACTCTGGGCTGTATACAAATTATTTACGAGTGCAGGCATTTTTCAAGGGTTTCACGATTTATGAGGAAGTTTGAACCAAACTGCACACCATATCCTACGGATCACGTTGAATAATATGAATGCAATTTCACAATCAATAACGCCGTCTTAGAATTACTAGAAATGCAAGAATTACTAGAAATGCAGCAGCGAGAATCAAACAAAGAAAACTCATTCTCTTTTATCAGAGGATTTGAGAACATTGAGTGTAAAATTCTACAAAAGATGAATCCCTTTAACGCGAATTTGTCAAAGGCGAGAAGTAAATGTTTTCAAGGTTTCTGTTTGTTTGGGTCCTCGTAAATTTGGGTCAAAACGTTTTCAAGTTTTTTTATATCTGTTTTCGATCTTAAAATGTGATAGATGTGATATTTAAGCTTTAGGTACGGTATTTTGGAAACGATTTTGGAAATGATTGTAGCTGGGAGCTGTTTCTAAATGATATTTTTTTTCTATCTGTAGCGCTTTAGATCCAGGGCAAGGCTTACTTGAATGTCTTTGTTTTGTCCAGCCATAGTCCCGCCACAACCGAACCTGCGACCCCGGCTAGCACCAGCGACAGGCCAATCTGACCAGCACTCCTCTCATGACCCTGAAATAAGTTATGGGCATAGGCGTAACTAGGTTTTGAAATTTATACGCACTCACAAGGCCAACACCAAAGATGTACAAATTCAAATTCCTTTATTGGTTTAAAAACCCAGTTAAAGGATTGTCACCAAGAACATACAAGACAGAACTAATCAAAAAGTATGTATGAGATGGGTATACAATCTATGAACCGATATAAAATACGAGCATACATATCAAGAACCAGAGTCAAATCCTGATAGTGTTATCCTTGTATGTATAGGATAAAGGCGATAATAGTGTTATCCTTGTATGTATAGGATAAAGGCGATAATAGTGTAATCCTTGCATGTATAGGATAAAGGCGATAAGTGGACTGTAAAATAGGGATGAGTGTCTTTTTCACTGCGTTTATTGGGGTATAAAGTGCAATTGCCTTAGCACATGGCAAATAACGCCCGTAGGGCGTTATGATTCTACGGGCGTTATGATTAAGCCATGTGCTAAGGCAATTGCACTTTTTACCCCAATAAACGCAGTGAAAAAGACACTCGTCCCTTATAATTGCAATCATCTAGATCGAAGAAACTATTAAAATACTCAGCCAAACATTAAAGCTTCAAGTCTACTTTGTGCGCGTATAAATTACACGATCTATTTTTAGATCGTGTATTGTTTATT
Source organism: Fragum whitleyi (assembly GCA_948146395.1). Classification (NCBI taxonomy): domain Eukaryota; kingdom Metazoa; phylum Mollusca; class Bivalvia; order Cardiida; family Cardiidae; genus Fragum; species Fragum whitleyi. The sequence goes on from OX411546.1 coordinate 50,700,230, forward strand.
TCGCTATCGAAGTGAAATGTCATATAGAAAAACAAATAATACACAAATAAAAGACAACATTAAAATTCGTAGAGGTACTTATGACAAATAAGCTTGTTTCTGCCAAGTAAGTCTGTATCTTTGACCGAAAACGGCGTGGTCGGTCTTTGTTGAGAGGGTTGCTTGAAGGTCTTCGTCGACTCGCTGTTTTCTAAGTTTAGGTCGGCTCAGAATCACAACTGCATGCTTGTTATCATAAATTCTTTCGAAAATATGTTAATTTATAATAGATTGAATAGTAATGTTGCGTTAATGATCGGGAACTAGGTCAATTCGAGTTCCTTCAACACAGGACTTGCAGATCGAATTTCGGGGGTTTCCCGAAAGACCTATTGCATTTTATACAGAAATAAAGTGCAACGGATCTCCCCACGTGATGCGATTTAAACCAATCAGGGTTATTTATTTTATTGGATTGCAATTATTACGCATTAAAGCTGCTCTTGCACAGATTGGGAAAATGTGAATTTTAACATTTTTCGTAAAATCAATCGGAATAAACTACCCCATCATGTTGAAGCCTTTAAAATAACAAGATTCGATCTGGTAATGCATCGAAAGAAAGACCGATATACCCGAATTTATACTAATTTATTTAAGTTCGATTGCGACGATAGCTTAAGCTTATAGAATCGCTCTAGAAAACTCAATCCTGATGTTTTCACATCTTGAGAGAGGGGCAATGGTTTAAACCCACTGATACCCAATTTTACAGCTGGGTGAATTTGGGCTGGCTATTAAGAGTTTTCCCCATAAACACACCCTGGCGACAATGGAGCTCGAACCAAGGACCTCAGGGTCATGGGTCGAGTGTATTTACTTCTAGGCTTCCCAGGCAGTACGCACTTGCGTAATGGTAGTTACTTGAAGGGAAAACACATATGCGATGTTTTAATATACTATATACAGTTTAACTTACCGGGAAATAATAAAGGATTATTGGGTTCAACAAAGTGCCGATTCCATAGTAGCATCCCGTATTGATACCTGAAAATGGAAATGGTGTTCATCTTAGTTGATTGATTCAGATCATTACACCCTTTTCTAGCCTCCAGCTGCTATCCCTCACATAGGTCTACGATTATCAACCCATTGGTGAGAGACAAATAGTCGGAAAAAAGGAGTGCAGCCGTCGAGGATCGAACCCGGGACCTCTTGAATGATAGTCCGAAGCGCAACTGCGCTTTGACGGCGGCTTTTAGTGAAAATATGAAAATAGTACAATTGATAACAGATGATAAGGTCGATTAATATTACGACCTCAAACGTTAGAGGCAAACTTTGTGAATAAACCCTCTAGTCTATTCACTTGTCTACCATTTCAAAAAAAGCGATCTTTTTTTTTTAATTTCTAGTGTAAGGGCCCTTGTTTGACCTTCAATAATCAGAAAACATCCTAATTTGACCACAAAAAATGCTTTCTGAGAGTTTATTTCACCATTTGAATTTCAAGCGTTTCTCCTTTTACACTACTGCAATTTTTTATGAATTATCTAGAATGGTCTACTTCATATCTTCATATGAGATTCATATAAAATATGAATCTCTTATACAGATATGAAGAAGATAATCAAAGAAATACAACAGTAAAATAGAAATATTTACTTAAAATCAACCCTTTTTATTGCTTTGACCTCTTGAACAGACATTTTGACCTGAAGAAATTCCCATTCAAGTAGTCGATGACTCCAGTATCAGACAAGGTAGAACTAGTCATATATCTGAATTTAGTTATTCGCTAAGCCTCCAGGTATCACAGAATAGTTGATTGATTGATTGCTTGAATGGAGTTTAACGCCGCTTTCAACAGGTTTTCAGTTATATCGTGGCGCAATGTTTTCCTGGTATATCTCTCACCAGTACAACCATTACATCCTTTCCTTCAGCCTTCAGCTGCTATTTCACATAGGTATACGATTATAAACCCATTTGTGAGAGACAAATAGTCGGAAAGAAAGAGTGCCACCTTCGGGGATCGAACAGAATAGTGGTAGGGGATTAATGATGCACGATTATCTCGTGTGTATATGATATGCCGATTCCGCTCAAACATGATCAATGATAACTGAATAAATAACAACATATTTTCCATTTTTCTTACCGTATGTAATCATAAGTATGATGTAGCCCCTATTCTTTAGAAGTCGTATCAAAGATTTGAAGTAATCTTCTTCCATACTTTGTCCAGCAAGCAATTGAGCTTTACTAGGGGGTCGAGGTGGACCTTCTTTGAACACTTTGAAAAAAATGTACAAGTTAACAAATATAATCATAGAATAAGTCAATGACGAAAGCATTATAAAAAAGATAACGAGCTTAGTTCTTGTGACATTGAACTTAATGCTATCATATTTCAAATGACTCTTAGGCAACCGTAGCCAATCAAATTAATACCTAGACTGTCGCAAAGCGGACTAATATCCCAAACAAGTGCTTGTCCATATCGAAATGCCATTTTCCATCAAAGGGACCATACGTCTGTCAAAAGTAAATGGAACTTGTCCAAAATATTACTAGCATATCCTTGCTTGATCCTGATCAATTCTGCGAAGTTTAAATGAAATCCGTCAAATAGTAGCTGAGAAATTGAGCGGACATCAAAAAGCTACACACGGACTGACCAACCAACCGGCCGACTCAGAAGCTGACTACTAAATACCCCAAAACATAGTTTTGTGGGTTATAATAATCTTTCAAAATATTATTGTACATGTGAATGAATTTATTACCCCAGACATGGTCGATCGTAAGGACGCTAGACGGAAAGACGCACGGACAACATCACAACAACATCCTTCTGTAGTTTTGGGGAGGCACAGTAAACAATTTCGTGAAATTGACAATGAACTCAATCAAAACCATTCTTAATCGCTCACTCGACGTTCCATTCATTTATTCTAAACACTCACTCAAACCATTCAAAAACGCTCCAAATTCACTCGAAAAAAATTAAACAACTACATTCAAAATAAATATAGCTAAAATAAATTGCTTTTTCACTGACATATTTGAAATAAAAAGCGTGTGATTGGTTCTAAAGGAAATGGAAAGCTTTTTATAGAACTGGTATGCATATCTTATAAAAGGGAGGTAATAAATATAATTAATTTTGTTCATACTAAACAAAATTAGCGATACTGGATTACTCCCTTTTAATTTCACTCAAAACTCATTCAACGCATTTATTCAATTTCATTCCATTATCATTCAAAAATCATTCACGTTGTCGATTTCACGATATTGTAAACTGTACAAAACAATGAATGTACCAAAATTGAAATTACTCCCATTCTATGCGCCTCCAGTCTTTGCGAAGACATCAAGATACCAACACCTTATCGTAGAGAAAAATACTAGACGAAAATCTTTGAACAGGATGTACATTAAGATATTTTGCAATCTTAAAAGTTCTGCTTACCAAAAATTATAATAAGAAAGAGAGCAGTTGTAACACCGGCGTCAAGATAAAACATGGTACCCAGGTTACGGGCGATGTCTGCGAGAGAGTCACTGTTAGGAACCAGAATGGGCGGGAGAACAAAGCCAACAGCCACGCCCACCTGAAATAAACATAATTGAGCCTGTGCGTGACATTTCCAACAATTTAAAATATTCGCAGGTCACAAACATTGAGATGCATATGCAACAACACAATGCAAAAAGAACGATCGGTGACCTTCTATCTATCAACACAGGGAAGAGTGAAGACTCTTGGCTAACTATGTATGCATAGCCTGTCTCACGTAAGAAATTGTTTGAAATGTGAGGCACTGGCTCAAATATATATGGATCAAGTGAATGAAACCTCAACAATTCATAATGCAAAAATACAATTTCGTTAACATAGTAAATGCCTTATTGTGTAAATACTCCTAGTGAATACCGATTTTGGAATTGAGCCTCAGTAATTTCGGAAACAGATGTAACACTTTCATTGAAAGCAATGGTACCTATCTAAATCCATATTTAATTCTATTTGTTCAGGAATATTCTGCACAAACTTGTATATAAATTATTTTAATTGAGTAATAATATTTTCCCAACCATTGAATCATTCGTTTATCTTTTTTTTTCATTAACATCTTTCATTCATTAAGATTATCTGAAAGTAACACTGATGACTGTACTTGCGCTCATTTCATTTCCAAGTTTATGACAAAATACAATTTTCTATGGAAACAGTACTGCAAGATGTCATTCTTGAAATAGCTTACAGATGTCACTGGCAATCATTTCTAGTTGCCTTTTTGAAGAACTTCCTCCAATAGCGACTCATACTTTTGACTCGCGATGATTCTATACCAAGTAGGCTAATTTTGATCAAGCCCTGTTTCTATGGTGACGAAACGGTGCACACTGTTTGCAAATTATACCCCGCTTTGCACAAAAGTGGACGTGCAAAGCGGGATATTATTTGCAATCATTTTGCACAGTTTTGTCATCCTTGATGCAGTGCTGTTGTAATTCACCTACCTGGTTTCCAAACACCCCTATAGACGTCGCTGTCGACACTTGATTCGGGCCAAACCAAACGGCCGCAAGTCTCGCCGGAATACCAAGAATAAAGATCTGAGCGATAGCACAAATAGTCTGAGCGAACATTAACACAGCAAATCTATCAGGGGCCGTCGATGCACACTTTAACCACGCCCCTAGAGAGTTTAAAAACGCCCCGCACAGCACACAAACACGGAGTCCTTTCTTGTCCAAAAGCCATGTTGCGGGGAATATCAACGGTATATAAGCCAACATATATATCATGGACAGCCAATCAACAGCTGTTTCTTGTTGGAATGTGTCCTCCGGAAGACTCTCGTTATAGAACTTTATAATGACGTTCGCAATGATGTTCAAATGTATCCATTGGTAGGCGTTACTGAACGAATATAGCACGAATAGGATCAGTATAAACCAACGTCGTTTGTATAATTTCGGCTCCTGTGATGACGTGTCCTGTACAAAAGGGGTTTCCTTAGGGGCCACGTCGGAAGGGGTTGTAGGGGGTAGTAGAACGTCAGCGCCACTCTCGGGTGGTCGGCTACTACCCATGATCTTCGACAGGAGTCCGCCTGTGAAAAATACGTGACATCTATTAGTATATTGACAATTTAATACAAAAAAAGGCGAAACTGCAACACGAATAAAGGTTATTGATCCTATGATCAACATTTGCTTGTTAATCTTGCAATTTAGCATAAAGGCCCATTTTCATTAACATGCAATCTGATTGGCTGCAAAGAAGTTTTTATTCCCTGATAAAAACAATATAAAGATAAAAAGAGAACAGATATCCGTCTATGTTTTCGCAAAAGTATGCACATAAAAAACGTTTCATTCATATTCTTTTTTATACTTATTACAAAATAAGAAAGCTAATACAACATTTGATTGGTTATCTGAATGGGGTTAATGTCGCGTTAACAATCTTTGAGTCATATTCAGGCGACTGGAGCATATAACAATAGATTCTTAGTATTTCCCGAAACAGTACTCCCATTAAAATATGTCGTAGCCTTCAGCTTCTATTCAATTTAAGTTAACGATTACCCACCATTGGACAGCCTTTTATTCTTATCACAATATCCGGCGACAACACTGCCTTATGCTACGAAAGGGGTATTGGATCGGAAACTTCCGTTTTGTTGCACATGAATCTATCTCGGGATCAGAATAGTGCTATTTTTGTTCAGTAAACCCCAATCTTTATCCGTTTTGAATCGGTTTCGTATTAATTACCATTTTTTCTGAACAAATCATCCTAACAGACTGCTCTAGTTATCTCCATGTAATAAAGTAAAGAAATCAGGCAGTGTATGCTAAGATCAGACTGCATGTATGTGCTGGCTGATCTTAGTCTACACTGTCTGTCAAAGGAAATGTCGCGAACAGTAGGATAAGAGATAAATTACAATTCCAGAGCAATCGATTATGCTCGTCTTTCTACAAAATACAAATTACCGCATGAAACACAGACATAGAACAAACAGTCTATCCTCCGAGAGAGAATTCCTAGACAAACATTTTAGACTTTATAAACCCACTGGCCCGTAATTGGAATTTAAAATACATTCATCACGTGTCCCAATGCAATTGAATTTTCCACGTTTATACCAACATTCTATAATGAAATTCGTTAAAAGTCGTTTAATCTTAAAACGGTCGAAGCGATCACATAGGTCTTACATTCTAATCTATATTGATGGCGAATGAGACACTTTTTATGGTATCATACAGAGAAATCAAAATCTTATCTCTTTACGAGCTTTTCTTCAAAATTTTACTATCACCAATATATAGTCGATTAAATAAGAGAAGTATCTATTGGTAAAGTATGTATACAAGGACGAAAAAGAAACGCCGAGATATAAAATATGCCACATAAACTAATCAGGGCTGCCATAGCTGCGCATGGAGAACAAACAAGATACTCATATGTACGAACGTGTTTCGTAAAAAAAAAAGAAAAGTCATCGTTAAAGTGGGATATTTTTTCACATAATCAGATGACATTTCATACAAAAATGAATATAATTATCCAATAATACAATTTATCTTTAAAACAATTATTACAGTTTACCCGGCGTTTCTTTTTCGACCTAGTATAGTTACAATATTCAGACTGAAACTGATGAACGAGTTGACTCTTCAAAATTGACGAACAAAGATGAGGTTATTTGACAAGCAAAAGTCTAGCACTGGTTCACCATTAGAAGTTATGAACATTTAATCAGTACGAATATCCCGGTTCAGGATAAATTTTTGAAAAACAAAAAGTTAAGGTAGTGGTCCCACAAGGATTCTGCACCATTTTGGAACTTGCGATCTTTCACAATGTTGACCGAGGTTTCCTAAGGAAAGTCATTAGGTAACCTCGGTTAACACTGTTAAAAGTCCATTACTTCAGAAATGTTGCGGAACTATTACGGATCCAATATCTTAAGTTTCAGAGTAAAGCATACATACATACAAACACACACTCCAATCCTAACTGAATACAGTATAATAACCATATCAAGTCCTTTGGTGACCTTTAAGACGAGTAATCTATTCAAATTTCAAAGATAATGGTACTTGAATGAACAGGCGACATTTTAAGGTTTTTCGACCAGAGAAATTCAACAGCCCACGTTCAGGATGACAAAACGGCGAAAACAGTTTGTCATTTATACCCCGCTTTGTACGAAAGAACACGTGCAAAGTGGGGTATAATTGGCAAACCGTTTACACCGTTTTGTCATCCTGAACGCAAGTCTGATCGACGCGACACAATCTTTGCCCTTTGAAAATACATGTATATCGAATGCCAGTATAGACTCTACATAGTCTGCGGGTTGTCTTTCGTGTATTTTTTTTTTGCTTTACGCAGTAGGAATTCTCATGGTTGGATGACAATTTACAGATCGCTGCTGTCTTTTTTATGTTAAAACGATTCATTTAGGTTTTTGCTTTACGCAGCAGGTTTTCTAAAGGTTGGGTGACATTTTACAGATCACTGCTTTCAATAAAAAAACAACTGACCTATCAAAACTCCCATTTATTCTTGGAAGAGTATTGACCTCTGTCGTTTCCACCATTATGTTTGTTTTAACATTTTCGCTATTGGGCGACCAAAACGCCATGACTAAAGCTTGAAGTTACGATCTCCCACTAATAGTTAGCTTTTTGTTTAATGTCTTAGCCGGGCCATCAAAGGCGGATCCAGGATTTCTTTAAAGGTGGTTTGCACATACATAGAGAGAGTTCGTTTCCCTGGTCTTACACAATTTTATCCCTTATTCTACCAAATCTAAATATTTTCAAACAAATTTCCTATTTTTTCCATACACATCAACAAGACATCCTGACTGACTTCCTAGTAAGACCAAGTGTATGCTTATTGGGCCTAGAAATAAAATTACATCTTCTAAGCTTGATCTGCGTATAAACAATATCCCAATAGAAAACGTCGAGTCACAAAAGATTTTAGGTTTGAATGTTGATAAACACTTAACATGGGCTGAACATATAGATAAAACATGCTTGAAAATAAACAGTAAAATAGCCTTGCTGAAACGAATATATTTATACCTTACTTTTGAAATGAAACAACTTTTTATAGTTCATATATACTTCCCTGTTTTGGTTACTGTTGTTCCATCTGGGGAAGGACTACTTAAGGAAAATTGTCAAAAATAACTCTGCTCCAGAAAAAGGCCACCCGCATCTTGCTTGGGGTTTCAATGAAAACACCTTCCAAATTCCTTTTTAATAAACTAAAATGGTTAAATTTTGATAACAGGTGCGATTACCACACTGCGCTACTTATATATAAGTCCTCGAATAATTTAACACCTAAATACATTACAGACATAATTTCTTTTTCTAAAAACTCTTCATATAACTTAAGATCTGCTACCCGTCGTGATATTATAAGCTCAAGGTATAAGACATCTTTTAAGAAAAGGGCTTTCTCTTAGGCTAGTATGGAAATGTGGAATAAAATTCCAACCTTCATTAGGGAAGCTAAAACATTTCACAGTTTAAAAAAAAAAAAAAACAGATGAAGAACTATTTACTCGACCAACAAAAGAATTGATATTTTTTCTATTTTTGTTGTACAAATGAATATAAACCTGTGTGTCTATACGAACGTGATCATATGAATTTAATCGCATTGTTTGTGCTTATTGTTTTCTTATTTGCAATATAAAGTGTTCTGAATAACGTATGAGAGAGAGAGAGAGAGAGAGAGAGAGAGAGAGAGAGAGAGAGAGAGAGAGAGAGAGAGAGAGAGAGAGAGAGAGAGAGAGAGAGAGAGAGAGAGAGAGAGAGAGAGAGAGAGAGAGAGAGAGAGAGAGAGAGAGAGAGAGAGAGAGAGAGAGAGAGAGAGAGAAAGAGGGAAAGAGAGAGAGAGAGAGAGAGAGAGAGAGAGCGAAAGAAAGAGAGAGAGAGAGAGAGAGAGACAGACAGACAGACAGACAGACAGACTGAGACAGACAGACAGACAGAGACAGAGACAGAGAGACAGAGAGAGAGAGAAATGTATATAGTTTGGTTGTCAGATAGTGAGATTGAGTCAGAAAATAGATGAGTTAGATCGATTATGTTTGCGGGAGAGAAGGCAACATTGTAAAAAAGACACTTTTTTAGCTATTATTGTTTGAAAAAGATGTCCTAAAATAATCTAGATACATTTCTGTGTATGAAAGTTTGCAATTCGATCTCCTTGATCTCCCTGTTTTTGAATCAATTTCTTTTACAAATACTTTTTACGGACGTCCAAACTGGTATTTTTTTATTGACAGGCCTCATATTTGAAGTGGTCAGCCATATCAGAAGTCAAAGGGCATGATCAAATTTAAAAACTGCGATGTTACATTTGTTGTTCAGTATACATACATCAAAAGCATGGATATACTGTGAAGTATCAATCAATGACTTTAATCTATAATCCAACGCTTTATCTTGAGGGGTTCTTGACCAAAGGTCGTTTTACAAACTAAATCATAGTCCTCCCTCCCTTCCTCCCTTCCTCCCTCTCTTTCTTTCTTTCTTTCTTTCTTTCTTTCTTTCTTTCTTTCTTTCTTTCTTCTTCTTATTTTCCTGATGATTAACCAGTTAACCAAGTGCGTGTCTCTCAATTTGGATATCAAATGAAATTACATCCCTTTAAACCATTACACTATTGGTATGAGAAATACTAGAAATACACGGGTAGGTACTCCTGTCGTCGTAGCTAACAATATTTAAACAATGTTAAATCCCATTCAACCAACGTTACTCACCCATCTTTTGTAGATATCTACGATCTCCGCCTTCGTAACATTTTTTAAAAAATCAACTTCGATCGCTGATCATACATGCTGGTATGTGGCATATTATCGTTGCTTCCTGAAATCAGAATTTGAAATCTGAATAAGAAGGCTTAGTCGGTTGTTTGAAAATTATGAGAACTTGAAATATTCACGGATCCAGATATTTTCTCGAGCGGAGTGGGCTGGGGGTTGAGTGCGGGGGTGTGCAAACCCATGGGATGATTTATCTCCAAATGGACAAGCATCCTATGAGATATTGCAATCAAAATCCAACAGTGAATGAAAACATCAAGGACGATTTGTAATTCGACTTACGATTATTTTTTCCTAGGAAGTCTAGTAAAACGGGGCCCTCGATTTTAGCATGTAAGGTATGGTAAAGGGTTGAATTTTAGAGCATCTTCCGATAAACGAAAAGAAAACACGATTGGTAACAAAATATCATTTTTATAGGTTGAATAAATTTTTTGATATCAAGTTTAAAAAATCAATAGAATTAAAGAAAACATTAGTCGTGGGTACTCATTACAATCGTCTCATTTCGATTGTACTGAATACCCACAACGCAATGTTTACTTAGAAATAAAGATTTCAAATTGCCGTTACTCCCTTCTTTCTATATATCTGTGTAAAACGTACCAACGGCATATAGTAGGATTTGTCATATTTTTCGCTATTTAAGTATTAATTATTTAATGCATCGATAATAATTTCAGAGCGTAGATCTACAAGTTATATAGTAGAAAAATTTTTAAATGAATATGATTAGAAGCTTCTGACCTTTATAACACAGCTATTAACCTCTAAACGAATCATATTTACATAAAACAAAGCAACAACCTGTCTCGTATAAGATCCACAACAGTAGAAAATAGGTTGCTAACTACTGGTAAACTTGGTAACCATAAAGATCGCACATGTATGCAGACTTATTCGTGCGTGTGGGATTATAGATATATTCCTCTATGTATGCTTGGAAGATTGATGCTGTAAAGATAGATTCTTCAATAATCTGTCTTACTCTTAACAGACAAAATCGGATTATTCAGAAAGATGCGTTAGATAAAAACTGCAATATAGTTAAGGTTCGTTGAATAAGCCAGGACACAGAGAGAAATTTGTGTGTGTGTGCGCGCCAACGCCAGTTTGTACATGTGCTTGAGTATGTGTCTGTATGTGTGCGCGCGCGCGCGTTTGTGTGTGTGTGTGTGAATGAGAGAGAGAGAGAGAGAGAGAGAGAGAGAGAGAAGATAGAGAGAGCGAGAGAGAGAGAGAGAGGGAGAGAGGGAGAGAAAGAGAGAGAGAGAGAGCGAGATAGAGAAGAGAGAGAGAGCGAGAGAGAGAGAGAGCGCGCGCGCGCGAGAGAGAGGAGAGAGAGAGAGAGAGAGAGAGAGAGAGAGAGAGAGAGAGAGAGAGAGAGAGAGAGAGAGAGAGAGAGAGAGAGAGAGAGAGAGTGAGAGTGAGTGAGTGAGTGAGTGAGTGAGAGAGAGAGTGAGTGAATGAGTGAGTCAGTGAGTGAGTCAGTGAGTGAGTGAGTGAGTGATGAGAGTTGTAATTACGGACTTTTTAGGCCCTTGGAACATGTTTAAATAAGTTTAGAATATAATGCAACAAATATATACGTTGCATCATGCTTCTCTCAATTCCCGTTTACCTCCAATTTTAATAAGCAGGTCCAATTTTTAATAAAAAAAACATGTCCATGTCTGTTTCACTATGAAAGAAGTTGAAATATCAAACCAATGATATTTTATTTCAAGAATAGGATCTGTTGCAACAACAAAAAATTGTAACTTACATAAAACCACGTGCTTAGAACCCAAATACCTGAATGTAACATAGCCAGAAAATATTGGACAGATCTAGCGAAAAACTATCCCTCCTCTCCCCACACTTTGAACTCTTCTGTTGTTGTTCTATATATTTTCCTGCTGTGCACACGCTTTCGGAGAAAGTGCAGACTAAGATGAGTCTGATCAGCGTTCGTTAGGATAAAGATATTCAAGAATCACAATTTCTACTCGGGATATCTCGCGAAACTAGGTTGAAACTACACGATTCGGCGCGGTATATCCCGATCAAAATCTTAAGTTCTTAAAAATCTGAACCCTAACGAACGCACCTCTGATTTCACATACGTGCAGTATGATTTAAGACTACAATGTCCGCTTTCTATTTAGATAAATGTGGAATAACCTCGATCAAAACTGATATAAATGCCTAATAAATTGATATTTTTTCATCTAAGAGATGAAGAGAGTATTTTTTTTTCATTTTTCATTTCATTGAGGTTTAAAATTAAATACCTAATCACATTGTATAAATACGCGAAGCGGATTCATACATGAGTGTGATTAGGTTTTTAGTTTCATATCTCCATAAAATTAACAAATACTCTCTTCATATCTTATAATTAAATATCATGAAGCAAACATTTAACGATTTGCCAATAATGAAACTTATTTCTTATGGGACTGTTTTGTGTTTAAGCTGACAAAATAGCTGCCTACTCAAAAAATTTTACACTGAGGAATAAAACCAACTTTTCTACCAACCAGAATGCACGAATCGTAATGTGCACAACTTTGATTAAATTATTTAAATTTAAACACAGCCTGACAAGAGCTAAGCATTCGTCACCCCACACCATGCAAGTAACCAAGGACGCATTGCTTGGTTGATTTATAACTTTCTCTCATGAGAATCTCCAACTCGATCAATCAAGTTGTCATGCGAATAATGTGATATTTATCAAACAATTTTCAGACGACAGATTTAACTCTAAGCAAAATTGAAAGACCTGACAGACTACGATTCAAATTGAATTCTTATGTCCGTGTAAAGTCATGGATCATAAACGAAAAGAAAACATTGTTTGGGAAGAAGAAATTGCTTGTAACAAGCAATTTCTTCTTTACCAAATATATTTTCGAAATTCAGTATCAAGCTTTATGTATGACAACTTACACATTAATCAATTACAGTTAATCATAACTAAACACACACACACGCGTCAACTCCTATATTCTCTAATATTCCTTCATCTCTGATCAATAAAATCAGGGGACGGTACGCTAGCTTTCCCGTCATGCGGAATATTTTCAACTATTGGATATTGAATCCGCGCTCAAATGGCCCAGCGTCTGATCGTTATACTTCATTAGAGAACTTCTCAAGTCGCAGACGAAAAAGAAATTTAAAGTTTCTGGTACACTATGCATTACGTATGAATGACTCATTCTTTGAAATATTAAATCAATATTACAAGAATGTGAAAGAAGAACGATAACAAACAAACAAACAAAAACAATATCGCAAACATTTGCATGCCACATTGCTCTTAATAATTGATAGTGAGCCTGATGTTTTTGAGTAAATGTATTAGGACCGAAAGGTTTAATGCTAAGAAACGCTCATCTTCGTGAGTGCAAGGATGATGTATCGAAGGTTTCTTCTCGAAAATAAGTAGAACGTTTTTCAACTTGAGGTTAGAAACCATGGCTAGGCATTTGAATTTTCAATATGCAAGGAAACACATTCGAACGTTTATCAGACGCATCGAATTTGAAGTAAATTCAGACATGAATTTAAGATTGGCAATTAGGAAAAATAAAAAGGTTGAAAGGATAAATAAATGAGACCTGCGGGACGAAAGAAGACCATCTAGGCAGTGCGATTAGTGTCGACCCTAGTCAGCCTGACTACACAGACTGCGCAGATCGAAACAATTTGGCACTTGGACTAATTTCTGAATCTAGAATGATCATTCTCCCGAGAAACAATTTTTGAAATGCTACTTTCGAAAGACCTATTCTGGACCGGTTTTAGATTTTTTTGGACAAACAAACAAACAAACAAACAAACAAACAAACAGTGAATTATTTTTAAAGAAAATAAATAAAAAATAATAAAATAAATGAAATGAATAAATGAATAGAAAAATAAAAATAAAAAAATGAATAAATACATGTGATTCTCCCTCGAAGATACGTCGCCTGTGAATTCCTTAAAGCAAATACACATTTAAATAGGAAATTGGCCACAACGGCGGTCAACCAGTGATTGAACATTGAAAATAAATAAATTTGAGTTTTATATTCAATCTGTTATACTCACACTTCGCTGTTCGTGCAAATACTCGATCCTGATAAGTGTGTGAAAGCTCGCAGTCTTACCTGGTTCTATACTTTTCGCACAAATTCTTCAGACAATTGTTTGATAGACCAAATGTTGTAATGTAGGTAATAATATAAGACATATAAGTCTTATGTTATAACCTACATGACAAAATTTGGATTATGAAACGTTTCATGTTTTTTTCTCCTTCCATTTCGAGTGACGGGTCGCAAAGAATATAATGTCCCGCGCTAACACCACAATGTTCGTCGGTATTTGATCGAATTTTTCCCAGGTAGAACCAATAGTGGCGATGATCTCTTATTTATTTGATTGTATAAAATGTAACACACATGTGCCATTACTTTAATGGTTGAGAGGGCTATTAGACGAAGACGCATGGTTTCCGATTTGTAGCAAAAGACTGATATTAAACTATCTCAAAATTCTAATTCTCAAATTCTAAACCCCCAAAACCTAGCAGAATTTGAAATCTTGGTAGGCGGGTCCGGGACTGGAACACGGGACCTCTTGCTTTCAGGACAAATATTACCGACTGGGCTGCTAGATTCCCTTATTTGCAGTCTCCCATGGTCTTGTGTAAGTTTGACTTTGTGTTTCGCCAATTTGAAATATAAATTAGGCCTCAAAAAGAGAGTTAACGTTTATTTGTGATCTTATTGCTTTGTCACCATTGAAGATCAATTACGATCTTAACGAAGGGATACAATTTTAAATCACTAGATTTATTTCGACTATTTCCTCAAAATGCTGTTATGACTTTTAGGTTCTTTATATTACAGCAGGGGACAGAATGGGTCCAGTTTTTTTTTATATATTTGCATTTCAATACTTTTCCAGCCTTTTTTATGTGAAACGGATACTTTTTTAAATTTAAGTCGTTTGCATTATTTTTAACGCTTGGTCAACATGAAGGAAATGTAAATGCTTGCGAAAGTTGAAGACTTGTACCTAACTTTGCACGTTCGAACACGCGCAAAATTTTCCGTACAATTTCTCGAACGTTTCGTGCGGCTTGTGGGCAGAAGGAATAACTCTTACTGCGTCAAATTCCGATTTTTCCATAGTATTGTCCCTTACCTTATATTGAAGTTTTACTGCAACCAACTTGACTGTGACATCGTTTAGACCGGCACGTCGGGTCACATGGTAAACACTTCTAGTCCTGCAAATTATCAAAAACTCATTGAAAACCGGAATAACAAACTTTAGCACAAATCCATTTAGTTCACCAAAAGTATATTTTCTATCCAATCCGACCTCTCAATAAAGACATTTGGACCACATTGGTCATTTAATTGTTTTGTAATGTTCTTTTGAATTTCAAAGGTCTCGAGGTCATTCTTTTATGTTAAACAAAACGGACCACGTCAAAAAGAGGACACTTTGAAATTTCTAATGTGATATTCATTTTTGAAGGCTATAAGACTACACAAGATGTGAAATTTATTTCATTTATCATTATCCTGTTGAATCTTAAATTTATTTATATTGTGTTTCAAATAAATTGCCATTTTTGGGACATTTAACCAGTCTGGTATAAGCTTTTCTCAGAATGATAAAATAGAGAGTAGGCAGTGTATATGTAGATTAGACCGCACGATCTTAGTGTACACTGTCTACAAAACTCTGTGAACAGCAAAAATACGCCGTGACGGCATGGGGGGATTAAACTGATATCCCTGTCATACAGATTTCTGTAAAAAATAGATATCAGTGGTTGGGATACCAAATTGTCTATTTGTCTGTCTGTCTATCCATCTCGCCCACTTCTTCTCTGTCAGATAGTTTCTATCAACATACAGTAATCATTATCGAGGCGCCTGTAGTACCTAACCATGGGCTCCTGTCATTTCTCACACTATCTGAATACCCTATCCGATTCTGCGGCTACACAGTAAACTTCTTACGGTGGTTATAAAGCTTTTGGTCGGATACAAATGCGCGTGTAAATTGTCTGAAAGAACGTTTGCGGATGCGGCAGTCGTGCTGCGAACGCCTTTATTAACACTTTCTTAGATTTTGTTGTCATCGACAAATTTACGTGTATTCGTGTGAGTACATAGACGTCTTTCCGCGTGTGTGGACGTATTGCTTCCTGGGTTCAGGGGTAAGGCGAGCCTCTCTGGACAAGATTGATAGCATTTCCCATTTTTCCAATTAATATCGACTTTTTGAATTGATAACGGACAGACTATACGTCCGTAATGCTTATCAAATTTACAACTGTAATGAGCAGGTTTTTTAAGTTCTCACAGACACAATCTCGTGTTCGGGAGGGCCAGGTGCTAGCGCGCTGACAATCCGTCAATAACATATTATCTCAAAGCAAAGACAAAGATAAGCTTGCATTTATCCGCTCAAACGGATCGGAAATTTCAATATTCGCTGTTACGTTGGTCCACCCGTAATGATAAATGATGAAATCGGCATGACTCGTATTTTCCCGGACGAACACATTTACTTATGGATTGCTAGCGAAACTTAATGTATCGGTATATCGATATTTCTCAACTGATTAGGTTTAGGTTTAAACCTATTTATTTATATCGATTGGGAAACAAGTTCTTACAACTTAGATTAATCCCTCTCGATTCTGCTTCATGGGAAATTCACCAGTACTCGCGCCGAATGTGTGGGCCAGTGAAAGAACCAAGATCGATAGCCGCTCCCGGGAATCGAACTCAGGACCTTTGGGTCAAGAGGCCGAGGCTCTACCCCTAGACCACGGACACCACTGCACTAATTACATCACTGCAGTGTTTTTATGGCGTTAGTGCTTATACATTGTAAAGGCACTAACGACATTTCAGTACTGCTTCCACGATGATTAAAAACGGAAATGTTCGGTTTAACCGAAATATAACGAACTCTTCCGAATGTTTCCGACATCGAGTCGTTTTCAATATTTTCAATCAGGGGTGTACTACCTTAATCTCTGACCACTTTTTTTTAAAGATTAATAATTAACAGGCTTCTTAATCTTCCTCAAAGTTTACAACTGTAGCAGTATTTAAGGTAGTGGACCAGTAATAGTTCCGCAGCATTTCTGAACTCATGATCTTTCGCAATGTTGGCCGAGGTTTCCTAATGAAATCATTAGGAAACCTCGGTTAACACTATTAAAGCATTTTATCCGAAACATTACGGAACTATCAGGATTCACTACCTTAAAGTTATTCTTAGACACAATCTTTTTTTGAAAGTTAGTGACTACAAGCGTGCTAGCGGCACGACAATTAAAACTTAGCACAAAGCACAGACTAACATCAACTTGAATGTTCGCTCGAAGGAATCACAAATTTCATTATTCTCTATTTAGATAAAATAAATAAGTAACCAAAAATATTCGTACATAGACTATAGGATATTAGAATACATCTCATATATGCCTCTCGGCTGATCAGCCGCCCACTAGTATCTATAGAATTTATGATTTAACTCTTAGTTGTATCTAACAAATATTTCCGCATTCTAATTGTCAAAGGATTTGGTTTCACATCGCCATGAAAAGGTGTTGTTTTTTTAATTAAGTGTTTCTTGACTAGAAGGCAACGATTGGTAGTTTTTTTTTTCTCTCAAGAAAATTGTACATGACAAGTCATAAAGGTTCTTATTTGTTTCATAATATTAGATTTATATAAATAATGATAGTTTTTTGTGTGTCTAGTAAAAATCTGTATTACTTTGGTTAAACTTGTTTTTGTTTTGTCGGTTTAGTTAGTGGACCTGTAAAAGTTTTGCAACGTTTCTGAAGTAATAGACTATTAACCGAGGTTTCCTAATGATTTCATTTGGAAACCTCGGTTAGCATCGTGAAAGACCACGAGTTCCGAAGCGTTGTGGAACTATTACTGGTCCACTACCGTAAGAAATCGACAAAGTAAAAGATACAATAAGGTTAGACATGTACGATAGTTTTGTAGTTTGGTTACAGTTTTGTGAAGGCGAAATGCGATAGCAAACTCTCAAATAAAATATTATGATGCATTTATATTACTCTTTGGTGTTCTACCTTTCTTCCCCTTCTGATTCGACAAAGATGACATTTTCTAACAAATGATAAACAAATTCTGTAAACATATCGCAACCCTGGATGGAGAGAGGAGATAAATTACGATAATCAAAGGACAAACTTAATTTTCTTTGCCTCAAGCTCTTACTACTATTGATTGTGTTATTTTTAAACATATTACGATTAATCTTGATCGAGCGACCACGTGTATGAAGCGACCATTTTTATTAAGCGACCATCGTAAAAAATCCCTTCGCCGTAAGTAAAATTTCTGAAAAAGTGAACATTCTTAAACGAAAAAAAGTTTATTATTGAATCTTATGACGTTACAACCCATTAGAATCTTAATGAGACGATTCTTAATGGTTCGAACATCCTAGGATTCAGCCAGAATTGTGTGAAAATCTTTATACATGCTTTCAAAAGACACGTCTTTTTTATCCTTAAATATTGCATTAAGCGACAATTTCCGTAAGCGACCGCTTTTTGATAGTCCCCTAAGTGGTCGCTTAACACAAGTTTTACTGTATAAGAAACGAAGCAAATGCTGAGAACCAATATGAAATTATCTGTAATCCAGGAAAACCTGCATAGACGACAAATTCAAATTCAAATTCAAATTCAAATTCCTTTATTGGTTTAAAAAATCCAGTTATAGGATTGTCACCAAGAACATACACGTATACAACAAACATACAAGGCAGAACTTATCAAAAGGTATATATCAGATGGGTATATAATCTAAGATTAAAGAACCGATATAAAATATCAGCATACATATCGAGAACCAGGTTCAAATCATGATAATGTAATTCAAAATCATTGCAATCAGAGCTAGAAGAAAGCAGTTATTGCTATGCTTAAGAATCACACTCAAAATACTTGCCCAAAGTTAATCTTTTTTTTTTGGTATATATATATATATAATTAATTTCATGGTATCTATGACCAATTATGAAGGTAACGATTACCCTAAAAAATGCATATATTATAATATGTTTGCATTCAATAAGTTTATGAACAAAAATAAAACTGAAAACCTTTAAAGAAAATAAATAAATAAATCTAAGACTTATAAAGACCTAAAGAAGCAGCAGATAACAATTTACATTTTCATATTTATCTACTAATTAATTTATTCTGCTATATTTTCATAATAAGGGTAAACAAAGTTTAGTACAAAGCAAGTTTTCTTTACCAAGAAGATGGATATACAAGGTACATACTAAGGTCTCCGAATTAATACACTGAAATAAAAGGAAACTCAAGAGTTTGCAGCTGTTTTTGCGAGTAGATTATCTCTTTCTTCAAACATTTTGTGAACATAAGATATACAAGTTTGCAACACATCATATTCTTTGATTTCTAAAATGTATTTAAATTTATCATCATCATTCATGATTTTAAAAGAAGATGTGATGCCTTCTACCTCAGCAAAGAATATTTTCCTGCTATCTGATAAAGACTGGCATTGTAATAAGAAGTGGGCTTCAGACGACAATGAAATTGACAATCGGCTTTCTTATTCATTAAGCAAGAAAACGTATTTTATTACTGAAAAAGAAATTGAATCCTTTGTACCTATTAGTGAAACCATTTTTCTGCAAAAAATAAATTTTATGTACTGAAGATGATCAATTGTGAAATCACTCTATTTTTTCTCTTTTCTAACATTTTTATAGCCTCTTTTGAACGCACTTTGAATCGTCGTCTGCAGTCTTTGAAATTGGATTACCAGTAGTCATATTTTGCTCGTTGTGAAGTACTACCATTTTCGGAAACCCCGGGATTACGCGAGGATGTAGAACCAAGATAAGGGCAAAAGAAATAACAAAGTAACGTTATTTCGGTAATTTATCCTGGAAAACAGATAATCTTTTTTTCATTTTCATCTCCATGTAATGTCTCCCCTATACTGTTACACATTTCAATACTGAATGAACCAACAAACCTTGTTTTTCACAGTTGTTATACTTTGTTGTCTGCAAACTATTTGAATTTGGACAAGTCTAACACACTCTAGTCTGATAAATCGTAAATCAATGGCCTAGCTTTATATATGAGCCTATGCTTGGGATTTCCAACAATTTCAGATATGCGCAAAGTAAAGACTGACCAGTCTGTGCATCCGCACAGTCTGACCAGAGTCTTCACTATGTGCTAAGTAGATAGATAAGGTCTGTAGACCATCAAGTAACTTTATATTTATTGAATGTGGCTGTCTACGCTACTTAATGTTTACACCTCACGAAAATTTCAAATCGTTGAAAATGTTACGCACTGGCTCATATATACGTATATGTGTGAGATCCATCAGGTGAAAGGGACCACCTGGAAAGTGCTTAATAGAGTCGACTCTACTCAGACTGCGTAGACAGCGCGAATATTTTCATACTTGAAAAACATTCTGAATCTCAAATAATCATTCTACCTTCAGGTAGAAGATATTTGAAATGCGACCTACGGTTGACCTATGATGGATCCAATCTTATATTTATTTTACGGGTGTTTTCAGGTGGTCCCTTCTCTCTGCGACAATAAATCACATTTCTGTTTATAGTAACCACATAAGTTACATTTATGTACAGCTGCATTCATGATGACAAAACGATGCAAACTGTTTGCAAATTATACATCTCTTTGCACGACCACTTGCGTGCAAAGCCGGGTATATTTTGCAAACAGTTTGTACCGTTTTGACATTCTGAACGCAGGGCTGGTCTATCAAAATTAACCGAAGGGTTGAAATTCTCGACTGAAGTGTAGCGGAAAGGACTCTCACTGCGCCGAGTCTATGCCCATTCTTAATTCTATATTGGTTTATGAATTAGTTATTTGGATTTATCAAAGTATGTAAGTGTTTATTTTCACTATTTCAATACGTAAACTTTGTACAGTTTTGCTACTTGTTTGAATCAAATCCTCTTAAGAAATGGCTTTTAAGAAACTACAAAATAGGCAACGTTAAAATGTGGACATTTAACTATAGTTTTTAAATTAACGTCTACGGCTTTTGGTTAGGTAGAATGAATGTTTCGCGTTGATTGATCTAAAGCAAAGGCCTAATAGTTTGTAGCTTTAAGAAGAATTAATCATGCTTACCGAACGCTATATAGAACAGCTGATTTGAAAATATGAGGCCCTTCACAAGAGAAAGGACCATCTGGGAAGTGCGTAGAACAAATATTTGAAAAGGCGATTAGTTCTAGAAGAGCTGGACCAAAGATCGTCTTTTGAAGATGATTACATGTGAAGGTGGATTTACCATTCTCAAAACACAAAATGGTAAAAAAAAAATGGGGAAATCGGCCCTAGTCAGGCTGCGCACACTGCGCAGCCTGACTTGGATCGATACCTTTCCCTTTTCAAAATGGTCCCTTTCCGCCTGATAGTTTCACATTCATTTAATGAAGAACCTTCTTCAATCATCAAACCCGTCCAAATTTTGAAGTTTTTATACGCTTACAGATTTCGATTTTTTTTATTTGATGTTTAAAGGAAAAAATTTACATGTTCCAGAAAAAGTAAGTGCACATATCTCTGTTGTATATTTTCCCAGTAAAAATAGCTTCATTAACTTCTGAAACAGTCCCCCCCCCCTTTAACGTTCGCAAACGTTTTGAACATTGAATGCAGGACATGCTTCGTGTAGCTGAGCGATCATACATGTATCCTATTCTTATCAAATTTTGTCTTAGAGTACTTTAGGTCAATGATCATTATCTGTACATACAATAATTGGAACCGCCGAAGCCTATTTATATTTTCATAATCTTTTGGGAAAACACAACTGTAAGCTTCTCAGTTGTTGCAGTCTAATCAACATCGACTTTTTTTTTTCGAAAACCCGTTATTTGTCATTGTCTCTACATACACATGCCACAAGTTATATTTCTAATCAAAGCTGGTGCACAACGTATAATGATTATGGGAGTATCTGAAGAGTTATATAGTGTGAGTCAGTGCAATTAACTTGAAATATTATATCTGTGAAGCATAGTACATTGGTACAAGCCTAGAAATGTTTGGCAACATTTTTTGTGTGTTTTTACCAAATGCGAAGGTATGTTTGCATGTGCGGGATTTTTTTTTGAATGGAGTGGAGTTAAAAATGTTGTTACTATACTATCGGTATCAGCAGCAATTAATGACACCTTATCATCATAAAATGAATACAGGTCTATAGGATCCTATGTGAGACATTTCAACAAGTTTACACGTGAGTCGGATAGAACAGCCTAGACAGCCAGGCAATGCAATTAGAAGGTTGCTAACGGATAACAATCTATACACAATTTGAAGCCGCATCTATTTAGTCGGCTAATATTTAAGACTTTGGACAGGCTATATTGATGCACAGGCATGTCTGAGTCTTATAGTTGTGAAAAAGTAAACTTGTTGGAATCGTCATGTACAGACAGCATGTATAAGAGAGCCGTCGTGCGAAAAGGGACCATCTGGGTAGTGTGTTAAAGCGTTGACCCTAGACAGACTGCGCCGTTTGCACAGGCTGACTAGGATCGAAACTTTACAGACACGGGTGATTTTTTAATCTGCAATGATCATTCTACCTTCCTGTCTAAGAATTTCTGAAATGCGACTGTGAATCTGTTGACCTATAATGGAACCTATATCTTTTTCAAATATTTATCTTACCACGAAATGTAGGTTTATCATTCTAGATTCAGAAAATTGGTAAAGTGCGAAAATATTCGACCCTAGTCAGTCTGCACAGTCCGTGCAGTCTGACTAGGGTCGACGCTTTTCGCACTACCCAGATGGTCCCTTTTCGCGTGACGGGTCATATATATATATTACATATATAATACAACAAAATCCTTGTTTCTAGATAATAATGAGTTGAAATAGACACAACCGAATCCATAGATCCAGAAGCAAAAAGTTCTTTTTCCAAATACACGAAATATATAAACAAACACCTCTAAACCTCTATAGGATAAAAATGTTGGGAAGCAAAGGAAAAAGAATTTCCCTGACAAACTTTTCATCTGGGAAAGTTGTACGCATCGAGTGATACCTCATATTTTTTGTCGCTGATAAGCCCCGATCGGCTTTATGCCAGTGTATGATATGAGTCAGAGAACCGCTGTTAATTACTGACAGAGGGTAGATTGTAATGTCAGTAATATTTTTCACGGGGCGAGCTATAGAGAGAAACAGAAGGAATTCATTAGCTGATTTGTGTGTTGTGTGAGGAGCGGTAAATATTTATGTAATTGTTTATTCCCTATTTCTCGATTGTGTGTTAATTTGTTAATTGTTAGTTAACTTATTGGTATGTCATTCTTGTTCAGTGTTCTTAGCAAATATAGGAAAGTGATGTTAATTATATGGAATTTAAATTGTTAGTTATTATGTTTTTCGGAGTATATATGCTTAAATGCGTAGCCAAAGCACAAAGAATATGAAATGTTGCCTTACTAAAGGGGGATATTACATTTTTCTTTCCGGGAAATTAATTCATACACTATAAGATTTTCAATATTCCACAAAACGTGCCTGGAGATGTGTGCCCAAGGGGACATTGCAGTGAATTAACCATTTCTGCAACGTCTTTCAATTTGAACTACTGGGTAATTTGATAAAATTAAAAAAGAAGAATTTAAAAATATAAACAATGGATGTTCACAAATTATGGTAGACTTTCGTTTGGAAAATCCGTCAGTTTGTGACTTGAAGATGAATAAACAAAATGAGATCGAAGTGCTTATATCAATGACTTAAATAACGTGCGCTAGGTTTGGTTATATTAGAATGGTGTAGAACATCAAAATTATGAGTTGTTTTTTACCAGGCGATATGATATGTACTCGGGGTCAAAATAGTCGTTTCTTTTAAATAAGGATATAAAAACGAGAGGACAAATATAGCTCTAGATAGTTCACAAGTCATTAGGGATTTTTTTATTCAGCTAGATTACGAAATCAACCGATCTTTATTTCGTACAATAACTTCATTCAAGACTTCTCTTACTCAAGTTTTAATTCAAATTTAACGTAGATTTCTACAGTCTCTTACTTTATCATTCAAAATCAAAACCTTTTTTAACATGTTTTCAAATAGTGTATTTTGCTTGACAAACAATTATTCTGGTTAAATGCCACGAAGATTGTCCTTAAATCGTGTCTCCTAAAGGATAAAATTGCCTTTTAGGTCCTTTGTCCCGTCTATACCATTTGAACAATCCCGTGGTTCATTCTTGATACTTGATAAGTTAATCCTCACCAGCCCTGTGTTCAGGATGACCAAACGGTGCAAACTGTGTGTCAATTTTACCCCGCTATACATGCAAGCGCACGTGCAAAATGGGGAAAAATCTGAAAATAGTTTGCACCATTATTTCCATCCTGAACGCAACTCAAAATTCTTGACGATAAGACCCAAACTTTTGTCTCTTTTCGCGTGTGTCCGATTGATTGGTAACATCGGAAGATGCCATGGATAACGCTCTAGCGCACAACATACACTTATAGATCATAAAAGTCTTTATAGGTAGATTTTGCGCGGTGAGCCTTGAAATCTACTTTAAACGGTTAAATTCCCGTGCTTTTCTTTCAAAATAGATAAAACAGGTTTAAACAAAATACCTAATAAGATACAAATTATCTTACAAATGAATCATATTCTTTTTAAATATACCCGATATACCTGCGGTAATGGATTCAATGCCTAGGTCAGAGCTCAGTTTTGAAAATACACCTATAGTATCGTTTTTCTCCTTGAAGCTCAAAGATGACAAGCATTTTCCCCAACAATGTTTAATATCAAATTCTACCTATGTCTTCGCTAGCTAACCCTTTATATTTTGCCGAAGGTCAGAATTTGAGTAAGAAAAGCAGCATAGTAAAATTAAAATCAATTCTTGTCATGTTTTAGATACCATACATAATACTTGGTGTTCCGGGCAAATTCCGATGTTTACCACAAGTTATGGCGTTTATCATTGTATGTGAACGCTCGTAGTACATACATTTAATAACATCGTGGAATTGACATTCATTTCAACCAAAACCATTCTAAATCGCTCACTCAGCATCTCATTTATTTATTCCAAGCACTCTATCAAACCATTTAAAACGCTCAAAATGAATAAAAAAAGATAAGATCAACAACTAAATTCAAAATGAATTTAAAGGGTTTCTTATTAATTTTTTTCTCACTTTTTGTGTAACAGATGACGAACATGCTGGGCTATAGTCTCATATTGGTTATTACCTTGACAACGCTATGCCAAGGTCAAGAAGAAACAGAGGTAAAAGGGATGATGGTAAATAGAGTACCAGATCCCATAAATAACCCTGAGGCCTGTGGTAGATATGCTCGATCTCATGTCTGTGACCCGGAGAATATTCTACCAGACAGATTTGGTAAGCAGTCGAAATCGTATATGTAGGTCAATTTTTCGTGGTAAAGGTCAAATCGGTGTGCTAGATCATGTCCTTTAAAGAACCCATATCTATAAGAAGATGTATGTACGTAGTTTACTCTGAAACGTATTTAAGGCAAATTACGATTTGCGATGACAAACATGATTAAAAGAACTTGAATGTCGTTAAATTTGAACCTTTTTTAAATAGAAGTTTTGAATATTTGATTGAAATAGTGTTGCTAAAAATTCAGTTAAACAAAAACCATAAGGAATTTTACCCATCTTACTTAAATTGATAACGTTATAATGTGAAACATACTTACATTATTTTTAAAACTACTCTTTTTTCACAGCGGAATATGAGCCTGTGCGTGACATTTCCAACAATTTGAAATGTTTGTAAAGTGCAAACATTGGCTAGCATAGACCGCCACATACTTAAAATATCAAGTCATCTGATGGTCTACAGATACTTTGAGAGCTTATCTATCTACTGAGCGCATAGTGAGGACTCTGGCCAGACTGTGTGGATGCACAGGCTGGTCAGAGTCTTTACTTTGTGCATATTAGAAATTGTAGGAAATCTCACGTACAGGCTCATCTAAAACTTTTATATTTTAACACACTTACTTTAATATTTGTCACATATTACCTTGTAGTTCATTTTTCTGTTAGTAAACCAAAAACTTACTATATATTTTCATAGCCAATGATATTGATGACATGCTCAAAGATATCTACAACCAAACCACAGTTCCGTGTTACTCAGTTGGACCACAGGCGTCGAAGAGAAAAGGATATATTGTGATGTTAGTTGTTGTACCGAAAATGGCAAAATATTTCACTGCTCGGTAAGTCCATGGATTGTTTAAAGAAACACCAGGGCCTAGTTTTTTTTTAAACTTTTTACGAAAAAATTAATCGTAAGTCAAAATCACGAATCGTATCTGGTGTTTTAATTCATTGTTAGATTCTTCCTTGCAATATCTCATTGGAATCGTATTTAGAAGACGATTCCAATGAGATGATGCATAGCAGAATTCCATATATATTTACTTCTGTAGGAGCAACTTTAATTTTTGACTTACGCAAAAAATGATCGTAAGATGTTCAGTAAAACTGGCACCAGAAGTCAGCCAGAGCTGCATATATAAAAAATAAAGCCTCAGTGAGGGCCTTATAAAAGATACTCTGTTTTGTCGCTTTAACCTTGACTGAATCGAGTTCGAAAAAGGATTCGAAGAAGAAGCAGTTTCTAACTCTAATTCTCTGATCTCAAGGCTATAAATGATTATGATGTTATTTCAGCCGCTGAACATAGACTTGCAACAGAGATTCTGACCGGACATGAGTTCAATGCTAAAAACTGTTTGCAAATCTTACGCCGCTTTGCACGTAAGGTCACGTGCAAAGCTGAGATTAAATTGCAAACAGTTTGCACTGTTGTTCATCATCATCGGAGGGCGGATAAGGGGAATATAAAGGAGAAAAAAATTAAACGGCAAACGGTAGATTTTGCGTACTTGCAAAACGGTAGATTTTGCTTACTTGCAAAACGGTAAATTTGCAAGTACGCGACTCAAAAATACCTTGAGAGGACTCTCAAAACATACTTATATATAAGTAACACGGTCCTCCCTGGGCACAACTTCGGGAAACAATTGAAAATTGGGCCCCTTTTGTGAGTTTTCAGTTATTTTCTGCAGTTGATCCCCAAATTATAAATGCTTTCTAATATTAGCGTTCACCAAAAGAATTGATTTAATTAATTTTTGATTTGAGCTCGCTTTTTTCAACAATAACAAGATGGACTTAATTCACTTGGCCAATCTTCAAAATATAAATTGTTAATGCCTCAAATTATTAAAAAGTGTTCTTCTCTGTTCTACAGAGCCCCTGACAATTTGAAAATGCGTTACTTGGAAGCGAGAAGTTTCGCCTACCATCTTGGAAGGAAATATTTATGGGGCAAACACTCGTCAAACTGTAAAGAAATGGTTATATTGTTGTACTCAAAGGCAGATGACGTGGTAAGAAATTATGACTTTTCTTTTCCATACGGAGCATATTTATAGGGTCGTTGGCCTCGTTACTTGGCCTCCATCACGACACACCGTCTAAGAAAGTAAGGAAGTGGAACCGTGATGGTTCTGCAACGTTTCGGAACTCCTGATCTTTCACAATGTAAACCGAGGTTTCCTAATGAAATCATTAGGAAACCTCGGCTAACACCGTTAAAGTTCAAGACTTCAGAAACGCTGCGGAACTATAACGGGTCAGCTACCTTAAATCATTTGTGTCTATAGACAAAAAACTTAGTCAAATCAATGCTGGGAGACACATGAGAAGTAAAGGCGAAATAACCTATTCTTGATAATTTTCATTATCCTTTTCATTTAATAATACAACTTTTTCATAATTCGTGGTAAAAACATGCCACCATGCACTCAATGGTTGCCCTTTTCTTTAAACTCCGTCCCGCGTTCGGATTATGAAGCACAAGACAATTAAGCGTTCCAGAAATGGGACCCTCAATTATCCAGTGAGGCGCAAAGGCGCATCTACCATTACGCACATTACGCAAGTGTATGATAGAAATAAATCCTCTTTAGGCAATATGTCGTTGACGAATAATCATAACATCAAACCACAGCTTATCATCAAGCTGTAGTTACGATGTTTTGTGTATTCAACAAATCATAGAAAAGGTGAACCGAGGGGAGACAATCATCTTTTATCACAGTTCACGTATCGCCGATATAACCTATATATTCAATTTTGGTCGCCTTCTGAGTGCGAATAAATCCTATTTACGCCCATGAATGGCAAATCAAAAGCGCGTTTGAAACTTTGAATGTCGCTTGTGCTTCAATATCCTGAACGCAGGGCTAGATTTCATAACCAAAGACAACCATTTGAGCCTGTGCGTGACATTTCCAACAATATCATCCATGCAAGAGGCACGCACATTGATCAGCCTTCACAGCCATACAGTGCAATTAGAGTATTCGCTGGTCACCTAAAGAGGAATTAAGACCCATACTAAACAGTGCAAAGGAAAGACTCGGGTCAGACTGTGCGGATGCACAGGCTGGCCAGAGTCTTTGTTTTGCACACACGAGAAATTGTTGGAAATGTCACACACAGGCTCATTATGATTATCATTACAGATTTATACATCTACTCAATCCACAGCGCGTGCCCTGCTTAATGATGATGAGGTAAAGGAAACTAACATGGCAATAATGGCGAAATATGTGCCATTGACGAAAGAAGACAACGCGGCAAGGGCCCTTACTTATATGGTGAAAAAGTACAGGTAATGGTTCGAGGGTTTTCGTAAATCATGTAAGAGAAACTTTAATACACAATCCCAATTTGATACTCGGTCGAGCGAAATCATTTTCATGCTGGGAGACCTAAGTGTAAAACGACTAAGTTTAGAAAATTCACAAATCACCCACTCATTGATTTGTTTTCATTCAGTGTCGTTTTTTTTAATTTTTTTGGATTTCAGTCAAAAATCATTTGCTTGCTCTATTTCTTATACCTTTTCTGTAAGGTTTTGCGATTAAATGTCTTTGTGATTTAATACTAGCGGATTTTTTTGGAAAAAGGAAAAAAAAAATGCTTCTAATAAGCGAAATCTTCTTTTCTAATGGTACATACTTAGTTTGTAGTTTACAAAACTTTCAATTTCGAATTTTCAATTTCGAAAAGCCGGAAAAGGTAATATTGACATTTGATGTTATAAAATATAATAATTATTCTGTCCTGCGTTCGGAATGAAAATGCTCGCGAAACGTTTACCTAATGAAACCCTGCTTTGCACGTGTGCTCACGAGTTGAGTGGGGTACCATTTGAAAATGTCCGCAAGCTTTTTAACATCGAAAACGCAGAGCTTATTCCTGACTCATCTTCATTGCAGCAAGATTCTGAAGAAACAGACCACCGCAAATTGACAGGATTTCAACAGACCAATCGTTTAGTTCCTATAGTACAGCTTTCCTAGTATCAGCGCATTTTGGGTTGTAAATAACTAAGGCATTGCCAAGCCTTTGAATATCGATAAGGGACTCATTTTCGGTTCCAGAATTACCTGAGGGGAGGGGGTCCAACCATAAATGTAATTTCCAGTAATATCCCAAAGTGGACAGGCAAAATGTCCTATCTACCTTTTAGACATAGCTATAGTAACGACATTTTGTTCTCCGGTGACTAAGTTAATCTTTAATTTTTCAGTTTTCCAGCTTGATAACATTATTTTTTGCCAAATAATCAAGGGAATATTAGAACCACCCCGCATTTCTTGCCAAACTAGTTAAAGAGTCGATTAGTTTTTAATTATGATTTTCGTGATTCTAAAGATATCTCTAAATTGAGTATTTCTTTAATGAGATAATACAGGAAACATAATTGTCAATGTAATTCAAAACCCCGTAACTACAGTTACAAGCTTGCGGAATTATACAGTCATGATAATTATATCGCTATTGAACCCTTTTATGCTTGATTCACAACAGTTAGTAACATCGTGAAATTGACAAGGTGAATGATTTTCGAATGATTCTAGATCGAAATTAATTGAGTGGAAGGATCAAGTTTGAATGAATTTGAGTGGAGGTAATTCAATATTGTTGATTGTAAAATTGTCAATATTTTATTACATCCCTTTAATAAAATACACATAGATCTACATTTGTATTTTTGTGTTTGTTTGTCTTCACAGGCAAATCGGATGTTTTAATATCCATGCCAGCCAATGAAAATGTGCAATCATTTAATTGATCTAATTGAAATGTAAATCGTTTTGAATGATTTTCGAAGTAGTTTTGAATGATTTTAGAGCGTTTTTGAGTGAATTAAGTGAGTGTTTTGAATGAATTGAATACAATCGATTAAGAATGGTTCTGACTGGAGAAAATGTTAATTTCAAGATGTTTTTAAGTGTTTAAAACCCTTTCCTGTTTTACAAAATTTTGGACCTGTCCTAATTCAAAGGTTTGCAGACGAAAATTTTAAGTGAATTTAATTTGAAAAATAACCATTCAGTAGGGTAGAAAATAGTGTGGAAAAAGAAGAAATTGCTTGTCAGAAGCAATTTCTTCTTTTTTCACAATGTTTTCTCAATCATAAAATCACAGGCACGTAAAAAGCAGGGATTAAACAGGAAGGGGTTAACAGCAACTGCATGAAATTAAATGCTCAAGAAACAATACTTCTACCAGTTTGTAAAGATCAACTTTAGTTGTCATGAATTGTTTTACAAATTTGTGTATGGGATTTTAAACTAGTGCTTTTCAAATAGAATAAAATGTTGAAAGTGTTTTTATTTAGTATTAGCTTCATTTAAATCGCATGTTTTAACCCTTGTCATGCTGAAAAAATTTTGGCTAAAATTTGCATCAAAATCAAAGGGCAAAAAGCACTGAAAGTACCAACTGTAGGTCAATTTTTATTTGAAGAAATAGATCTATTGACAATTTTGGTTTGAAAGTGAGAAACAGGTGGTGTAGACTAACATCAGACTGCACATTATGTGCAGGCTGATGTTTGTCTATAGCCCCTGTCAAGGCTGGAATATTCCGGGTTCAGCATGACAAGGGTAAATTTAAATCGATCTTGAAAATCTCTGTTCATTTTCCTAACTGACTGACATTCCTTCAACAGACTCTCTAAACAAGAGGACTACCATGGCCCTTCATCGCTCATCTTAGCATGCAAGTTCCGAATTCTTAAGTCTATCTACAATTTCTCCGTGACTTATATTTGATATTGTTGTTTAACACAATATCACACAAAACTGTAACATTCAATATAAGAATGAAAATTACAGTGTATCGTTGTGGTAGAGAAATGTGAAACCAAACTAATTTTTTTTAAAAACTTGTTTGTCAAGGTTAAAAATTATACCTTTTGCTTAAATCCTTCTTCTAAAACCTCTATGTTAAAAGTGACCATAAATCATAGTGCTATTTTCAATTTTAGGAGTATAATTTCAAATATTTTGAATAGAAAATGAGTGTATCAGGCCTAAATGTTTCACAAGATG
Source organism: Fragum whitleyi (assembly GCA_948146395.1). Lineage (NCBI taxonomy): Eukaryota > Metazoa > Mollusca > Bivalvia > Cardiida > Cardiidae > Fragum > Fragum whitleyi. The sequence continues at coordinate 50,731,658 of OX411546.1, forward strand.
TGTTTGGAGAATACAATTGCCCCTGCAACTGCAATTTTTCAGAAACAGTGGTTTTATATACATATGGAACATCACTTTTCAATTCAAAGTTATGGACCACATTAATTTGGCCTTGAAAAATGACATTGACCTGGTAATTGGAACCAATGGAAAGGTCTTGTCACAAGCAATACACAAGTGAAAAATGAAGTCTCCATCATTTACAATCAAAAGTTATGGCCCAGGTAAAAACAAGAGCTGTCACTGTAAGATGACAATGCCCCCGACACCGCTTTGATTTTAAATTATGGCCAATCTATGTTGAAGGTCAAGGTCATCCAGGGGTCAAGGTCACCAAAGTATGTGCCTACAGAAAGGTAATGTACCAAGGAATGTTGTGGTAAAGTATGATGCGAATATGTTAAGTAATAAGGAAGTTATGGCCAATGTTAAAGTTTTTGGACGGAATGACGGACGGACGGACGGACAGACGGACGGACGGACAAGTCAAATTTATGATGCCTCCCTATCGGGGGCATAAAAATCTAAATTGAAATCAAATGACCTTGAAAATAAAAGCGAGACCTTAATGGATGGCCTTAACTTTGGTAGTGACTGCAAGGTCTTGTCATAAGCAATACACATGTGAAATTGAAGAAGCTAGCATACATTTCCAAAGTACAAGCCGATGTAATAGTTTATATTTTATACACATCTGACCTGATAGAATTACCTTGATTTAAAGTGATAATCTTGAAGTTGGTACCAACAGAAAGGCCTATACATAAGCAATACAAATGTCAAAAGTGAAGTCCCTATCCCTTGCCATTCAAAAGTTCCCTATCCCTTGCCATTCAAAAGTTAAGGCCAAAGACGAAGTGTAAATATTGAAATAAAGTGACCTTTGATTTATAACCTTGACCTCCACTGATGGCTTTGACTTTGGCATCGACAGAAAGGTCTTGTCATAAGCAATACACATGTGAAATATTTGAAGACTCTACCATATACCATTCAAAAGATAATTTTTTTGTGCTTCATTTCTATCAATCGTGAATCCATATCATAAGGCTTATTTTTAAGATAGGGCAATAATTTGAAAATTTTGGAAGACAAGTAGTTGGCAATGTTTCAAACCATATATAAAAGCTCTATAATGGAGATTTTTTAAGCTTTTTTACTGTTGCCATGGTAACCAATGTCCATCATGAATTCAATGACAAATTCTGTGAGGTATTTTGAAAGTGCTAAAGTTAGGTTGAAATCTGCTGGATAGTTTGGGAGGAGAAGATTTTTAGCAATTGTTTAAGGACAGACGGACAGATATTCATTGTTCACAATAGCTCACCTTGAGCGCTAAGTGCTCAGGTGAGCTAAAAAATTTTAGCCCATGAACTTGTCAGTCCAAAATAGATTCATGGAAATAGAATGTTAGAATTTCATTGACTAAAAGGGTTAGATTCTTACAAGAACACTTCAAGAATGAACCCCGTAAAAGTATGTATTGCTGCTATTGTGACAAAAACACAGGCCAAGTTTCAAGCAAATATCTTCAATCCAAACTCAAATATGGGAAAGGTCATAATTTGTCATGGCGTCATGGCTTCTAAAGGGGATGACCTTGAACAGCTAATCCCAAAAAAATGGATAGTACAGTGCTATTCAAAAATCAATTTACCTTTCAAAACTCTTATCTAGTTTTTTGTTTATTGTAAACTACCTTATTTTAGCTGGTTTCCAACAAAAGCTTAAGCTTATAGAGTCACCCTAGAACATTCAACCCTGTTGTTTTGAGGTCCATGCGAGACAGGCAGTGATTTTAAATCACTGCTACACAATTCTACAGCTGGCTAAACTTGGTCTGGCTATGAGGTGTTTTGCCCATAAATACATTCCGGCAATGGTGGTGTTTGAACCATGAACCTCTAGGTCATAAGTCCAGCACCCTAACAACTAGGTCCCCTAGTAGTCACTCATTTATAATGGGATAATTGTTGACCATTTATTTATAACCCTGTTAGCATATGCCCATATGTGCAACCCCCCAGCACACACACACAGATGACTGTTAGTTATTAAGAGGGAGAATGCAGGGATATTTGCTGAGATCTCTCATGGCTCTTTAACATGCTCCAGGTAAAGCAATGTCACACAGGGTGGCAGTTTAATGCAACATCTTACCCAAATTGAATGAATGAATAAATGTGGTATTACGCCTCTTTAAACCATCTTGCAGTCTGAAGGACCTGGTATTTTTTCACAAGTACTACCATGACATTTTTTCCATGCCTCAAGCTGCTATCCAACACAGATCTACGCTTATCAACCAAACGGTGGTAGAAAAATTGTCGGCAAGGATCAGTACCGCTATCGGGGAAAGAACCCTTTGGAATCGAACCCATGATATCGAACTTAAATTGTTTTGATGGCAGATGCACTACTGACTGAGCTAATATGGCTTTAAACCTACAGGGACTATCAATAAATGGAGGATACTTGTTTGTTTCAGTGTAATTTTGATTTAACTTTCACTTTGAGCGAACAATAAGCCACAAAACATAGCTTTTGTTGTTCAGATAATGAAATGTCAATCTTACTGAAAAAACAGTAAACTGTATTTCTTTGATGCAAAAATGGAAGGTAAAATGAATGAATTAAGTATATACTAATTTACTTTAGTTTGATTGTGACTAAAACTTGAGCTTATTGAATTGCTCTAAAACACTCAATCCTGATGTTTTCACATCCCTAAGAGAGAGGCATTGGTTTAAACCCACTGCTACCCAATTCTACAGCCCGATGAACTGTGGCTGGCAATTAAGTGTTTTGCCTAAAAACACACCTCGGCAATGGTTGGGCTTGAACCACAGACCTCTAGCATGACCGAGGCAGACGAAAGCAGTAGAACAAATTCTCTGAAAGCATATCATTTTGCAAGTGATTACTAGGCAAGACCCTGAGGTAATCTTTTAATGGTCCCAATTTAATAACGCAGTATAGGATGAAATAAACAAAAGCAGGTTGAAAGGTTTTAGTGATTTCACTGATTTGCTTTTGAGATGACCAAAAGACGATCTTCAATCATTTCTCCACAATCTATCTGAAAGCATTTAAGAAATTCTATTTATGTCATTATAATGTTTATTATTTCTTTTGGTGTATAATGCAAATATGACACATTGTGACAAATAAAATCATGGAAGAGTCCTTCATACTTGACCAAATCGCAAGGTCAACACAAATATATAATTTTAGGGGTTCATTTCAAGACTGTTTTAACCCTTTGCTGTTAAATCCCTGCTTTTTACGTGCCTGTGATTTTATGATTGAGAAAACATTGTGAAACAAGATGAGTTTGTGAAACACGAATGCCCCCGTAACGGCATTTTTTTTCAAAGTTTGACCTTGACAAAATGACCTTGACCTTGTCACATGATCTTGACACCAGCAGATGCGGATCATTGAGATCTATCAACATACCAAATATAAGCTTTGTATCTTGAATAGGCTTGAAGATATTGGCAAGGTTAAGTTTTCGGGTTAAGTTTTTTCAAAGTTTGACCTTGACAGATGACCTTGACATTGTCACATGACCTTGACTTTGGTACCAGCAGATGCGGATCATTGAGATCTATCATCATGCCAAATATTAGCTTTGTATATTGAAAAGGCTTGAAGATATTGGCAAGGTTAAGTTTTCAGGTTAAGGTTTTTCAAAGTTTGACCTTGACAGATGACCTTGACATTGTCACATGACCTTGACTTTTGTACCAGCAGATGCGGATCACTGAGATCTATCATCATGCCAAATATTAGCTTTGTATATTGAATAGGCTTGAAGATATTGGCAAGGTTAAGTTTTCGGGTTAAGTTTATGGACAGACGGACAGACAGACAGACGGACATGAGTAAAACAATATACCCCCAATCTCTCGATACGGGGGCATAAAAAGAAGAAATTGCTTCTGACAAGCAATTTCTTCTTTTTCCACACTATTTTCTACCCTACTGAATGGTTATTTTTCAAATTAAATCCACTTTTAAATCCACTAAACACAGGAAAAAAGATTTCTCACAATGAGAATTTTGTCAACAATTTTATGATGAAAATTTTCAAATGCTTCAAACAGATATCAGTTTTTAAAAGCTCAAAGACATGCCATTGAAACAAGGTAGTTAAAAAGCTTTTAAAGATTTCTGTCAGATAATACCAATGGGATGCTTAAGATATGTTTGTAATCAGTAATGTTTTTTTTTTAATATGTTAAGAATGGAATCTAAAGAAAAAGTGAAGAATGCTTCTAACCATCATTCTGCCGTTATTGACTGTTTTTCTGCAATTTTGCAAACATTTATTAAAATAATCATACAAATTGACATAATTATGATGAAATGTATAGCCATTTTAGCATGATTTTGAATTAACTATGTGAGTGAACAAAGAATAGCCTAAAACTATGCTGTTTTCTTGCTACTTAAAATTGGCCTTAACAGATGGCATTTAACTTGATCTCATGGGAAACCTATCAATGAAACACAAAAATAAAAGAGTTATGAGAAATGTATTCCCAAAGGAAGAAAGTATTTACATTAAACCAAAATTTTGACCTCTGGACCCCACACATGACCTTGACCCAAGACATACAGGTATACATACTATTGGCTTAAAATTTAGGTAGTCAGGACCCATAATAGTTCTGCAATGTTTTGGAAGTAATGAACTTTCACAGTATTAATCAAAGTTTCCTTATGGTTTTCGTTAGGAAACCTCGGTCATCATTATGAAAGTTCATGAGATCCAAAATGTTCCAGAACTATTACTGGTCAACTACCTTAAGCATATTTTTCGGCAAACTTTGCCAGATTTAGCCGCAGGAAAAAGCATTCTGAATTCCCATGTGTAATACATATACAAAATGTGTCTTCCATGATCAAAAGGTGCTGAGCTGCCGTTAAAAAAAAGAGAAGGATACACAGTACAAACCAGAAGTTGAAAGTAGCAATGGACTACAGGTTATAATTTCTAACATGATTCTGAAAGTATTACCCAATATGAATAAATTTTGAAGAATTCAATTATGTTGTGCAGTTACTTTCAAAGAAGCCTTATGGCCACCATAGATTATTGGCTACAAATTAGAGATTGGCTTTCCAATATACACTCATTGCTAATGCAAAGGTAAGTGTCGATTAGTTCACTTATGAAATGTTAAGTTAACTGGTCTTGAAATTAATCTCAATTTAATGTTGGTCATATAAGATTGTTTTAATTTTATCAGTCTAACATATTCAATTGGCAATTTCAATTCTGATATGCCTAACCTTATGCCAATAGTATAGTTTGAAGAAAACTTGTTGACTGAAGATAATGTTCAATTCAACAAAAGTATTGAAAACAGTTCTAAGTACACCATATTGAAAACAGTTCTAAGTAAATCTATGTAAAAGTTCAATGTAAAGAACCAAATTTGAGCTCTTGCCTTTGTCATACTTAAGTTTTAGAATTCTACTTTAGGAGGTATAGACAAAGATCAGTACACGCATAAGTGCAGCTATATTTAAGTCTACACCGCCTGCTATTTACAAAATCAAAATTATATATGAAATAAATGTGACAACAGTGATTTACAAATTGCTTTCAAAATCCAGTCCTTTGATTTTTATAGATTTCCAGTTAAAGATTTTATTCAGCATGACAAAAAGTATCTACTTCCCACACAACCCAACGTTTAACACTTCTGAAGAAAGCAGCTTTGAAAAACATTATGAAAAATGAAGAAATTCGGTTTAAAAGCAATTTCTTCATTTTCCACAATATTTTCTTCCCTAAAACAAAAAGGATATTTTAAAATTTCATTTACTAAATATTGTCATCTGAAATTTCTTTGATATTGGATTAGTTTCAAGTTTTTCTCTGCAGACCAATAAATTAAGTACCTATCTTAAGTCTGTAAACTTGTTATAGAGTTGCATGTATGCTAGCAGAAGGACAGTGCAATTTTCAAAAATCCCTTCTTCAATGTCTTTAAAAAATGTTGAAAATAATGCTCTAAATTGTCTAAAGCTTTCTTTTTAACTGAATATCATATGAAACATCAAATAAAACTTAACAAATATATCAGTACATGTCATTGTAAAAGAGCAAAGCTTACACTCCTTGATCACAATTCCTATTCTAAACAATACACTTGTAACGAAACAATGATTGGTATTTCAAATGTTGTTTTTATTTCATATGAGAAATCTTTGTGCAGAAAGGCCTGTTCAGCAAAGTCATGCTATTGTCTCAGATTTATGACATGGCAGGGTAGATCCTAACAAAAAGGTCATTGTTTGTGTTTTAAAAGCTTGATGTATAGTAGTTACTTCAACTTTTGGAAATGCCCTTGGTTATAGATATTCATTATTTCAAGATAGTGGACATAAAGCATAACTTGACTTATAACAATACTACTTTATACCGTAAATTTTTTCTAACCAAGTTGGGTAAATAGTCCCAACACAATATTTCTGTGAGTTTTAGTGAAAATGATACACATGTATTAGTGATGATAGTTTGATCAGATGATTTTTTTTTAGTGGAGTCAGTGCAAAACTATTGTAAGTGCCTATAATTATATAGGCACTTACAATAGTTTTGCATAGACCCCTCAAAATACAGTATATGGTATATTTGTTTTGTCGATCCTCAAGGACGCTCCTTCTTTATGCGACGAGTAACATTTACTTAATTTCTATTTTGGAGGACTGTTTATATCACAACTGTTTATAGCAGTTTCAATAAATCCCTGATGGTATCAGTTTGCCACTACTTGTCATGGATACAGGTCCTTTATACCACCGGAAGAACATCCCTGAGCCTCGCTTGATCTGGTGCTGAAATAAATTGAGGATATCATAATTAGATAAGCCATCATGAAGTTCCGATTTATTTAATGAGACACTCCAAAACTGATTAGGTTTTTAATAGTATTTCTTCTTCAGGTAATGACTTCAAGAAGTTTGATATTTTATGAAAACGAGTGTTAACATCTGCAACAAAATCTTTGAAAAATTCTATAAATTGAGGAATTGGCACAAAACTATTGTAAGTACCTATATATTTACAGGCACTTAAAAATAAATTTGCTCTGACCCCTTACAATCACACAAAAAAAAACAAGGTGGCAAATTGTCACAGGACTCGCTGGTTACACAGCTGGATGTGTTACACCGCTGAATGTGGAAGTATAAAAACAACAACAAAGGGAGATAACTAAAAAATAATCTTGGTAGAGTTATGATTCTTGTGCACTGCATCCAGCAGTCATAATAGGAACATAACAGCCAAGTTTCAGGTTAATCAGACATAAGGTGACAGAGTTACGGTATGCTCTGAAGTGGATGCCTCATGCCAGCCGGATGCCTCGGGTGCTCACATAATGTGTCCCATCTTTATATATAAAAATAACATTTTTAAATTTACAGTCATAACAATGTCATTTTCTGGTTTACAAAGGAGTATTGTCCATTGCTTTATCATGATCCACATTCAAACTTTTAGCTTTTTCAACAACAGTTGAAAGATGTTCATATGTTTACTATATTGTCCATGTCATTCTAAAACCTCATAACTACAGCTTAATTAGAGCTGTAGTTAAGAAGGTTTTAGAAAAACAAGAACAATATGTGTTCCTAAAAGACTTACTGTTCTCATTAATTCTCTTCTACAATCCAGCCAGTTATTATATGGTGGCATTCTGGGTGGAGTTGAGGCTACTAATCTGTAATGAAAATGAATATCATTTTTTTTAAATTTTCGTGACAAATAGAATAGGATCACAAAAAAGTCAAATCAGGCTGCATGTTTATGTAGACTGATCTTTTAATTTACTATCTGCAAATGCAATTATATTCCTGGATTAGAATGACAATGGTAAGAACTGAAAAAGTAAATGTGTTAAATTATTTTCTATAACTTTGACCTTGACTTTGTCACATGACCATAGTATCTGTAGATGTGCATTTTTGAGTTCTATCATCATACCAAACAAGAGTGCCATCGTCACTAAATACGCCGCCACTTTGCTGCCGTTTCACAAAAATAATTGTAGACACTACTTATTTTGACAGAACCAAATTGAAAATGACCAAGTTTCATTTAAATCAAGACAAAAAGTTAGGAGGAGTTGCCTTCACAAGTCTGCAATTTCAATAAGCCCCAGGCACTAAGTTTTAAGGGGACATAATTCAGGGAAATAAATGAGCCATAAAATCCTTGATCCATGTACATCTACAAATTATGGTGATGACATTGACCAAGTTTCATTTAAATAAAGACAAAAAGTAAGGAGGAGTTGTGTTCAAAAGGCTGCAATTTCAATAAGCCCTGGATACTAAGTTTTAAGGGGGCATAATTTAGGGTAAAATTAATGAACCATAAAATCCTTACCTCAGAGACTAAATTTTAAGGGGGCATAACTGAGGCAATAAGCCCCAGAGACTTAAGTTTTTAAGGGGCATAACTCAGGCAAAAATCAACAATCGATAAAACCCTTACTTCATGCACATATACCAATTGAGGTGATAACATTGACCAAGTTTCAAGAAGATCCAGCCAGAAACTTAGGAGGAGTTGCGATGACAAGAAAAGTGGACCCAGAGACTAATTTATCAAGGGGGTATAACTCAGGCAAAAATCAACGAACCATAAAATCATGCCTTCATGCACATCTACCAATTGAGGTGATTACATTGACCAAGTTTCAAGAAGATCCAGCCAGAAACTTAGGAGGAGTTGCGATGACAAGAAAAGTGGACCCAGAGACTAATTTATCAAGGGGGTATAACTCAGGCAAAAATCAATGAACCGTAATATCATTACTTCATGCACATCTACCAATTGAGGTGATTACATTGACCGAGTTTCAAGAAGATCCAGCCAGAAACTTAGGAGGAGTTGCGTTGACAAGAAAAGTGGACCTAGAGACTAAGTTATCAAGGGGCATAACTCAGGCAAAAATCAACGAACTGTAAAATCCTTCCTTCATGCACATCTACCAATTGAGGTGATAATATTGACCAAGTTTCAAGAAGATCCAGCCAGAAGTTTAGGAGGAGTTGCGTTGACAAGAAAAGTGGACGGACGTACGGAGGGATAGACGGACGGACGGACAGACGGAGAAGATGACGCCAATATATGTCCGCCTCCGGCGGCATATAAAAAGAGTATCATATGATAAATAGGGTTGAAGTAATAAGTAATGTTAAGTTTTTTGGTTAACATTTGCAGACAGACAGATGAACAACACTCAATCAATATATGACCCTGATCTTTTGATGTGGGGGCATAAAAATGGTATGATTTACAACAAAATGCACCAACAACTGTAAGTAGTTGATATATAATACCATTATTTTAACAGCTAAATTGACAGACAGATGCCTATATTCATATGCATAGTGTTGCGCTGAACCCTCAATATGTTCTAAGCTTGTTATAGTACCAACACACTATGAAGCTTAATTTCCCTTAATTTTATTCTATAAAACATTACATATTAAAAGTTATATTCTGGGTATTAACTTTCAAAGAAGCAAATTTTAATATTCAATGCTTAAGATTCTGACCAAACTATAGCCAAATTATAATTTGTAATATGGATTTTCTTTTAAAAAAACCCATAGAACCTGCAGTCATACAAAAACAATACAATTATCCAGTAGGCATACATGTGATATTTCCATGGGCTCTCATAGGGAGATTAAGACCTTTTCGTAGGGAGATTGGGTCTCAAATAGGGAGATTTTGCGTAACGCGCATTGTGGCTAAAAAGGGGGGGGGTAGCAATGCACATATACACTTAATATTGATTATAATACCTTCCATAAGAGGTTGTTTTTTGTTACTAACAGAAGTTTATCATTTAAAGTATTTTGACAGAGGATAGTATTGCAATGCTACAGAATTCAGTCTCATAATTTAAGAGAAATAGATGTTACAAATTCATTTTTTATTTCTATGCAAAGTTCAGGATACACAATATAGGGGTCTTTTTAGTTGATAATCAGTAGAAAATAATATCTTACCAAATTTAAAAGATGCAAGCCTTGCAATTTAGGAGGAGATTGTTATAAAGTTTTTCTTTATTTCTTTGAGTAATCTTTAAGCCCAAAACACAAGGCTTATTTTTATTGGAGAGAACTTCAAGTGGTTTGATAGTAAAGAATTAGGTATTTATGCAATACAGCTTTTTGTAAAGAAGAAATTTTAGGCCTTGTAATTGGAGACATTTTATCACATCATGGTTGCCATGGCAACCAGAGTTCTTCATGATTTACAATATTCTGTGAAATATTTTGAAAGGCCTTGTCATGAGGATCATCTCTGTGTAGTTTGTGTATGAGATCCGATGACTGGATTAGGCGATTTTTTATACTTGTTGACAGATGGACGTATGGATGGACGAAGAGACAGATCAATTAATCGTAAACGGCACTAACTGCTATTGAACTATGCTTAAAATAAATGTTTTTGATAGCAAAATGACAATAAAAGATGAAATTACGGACAGCATATTCCGAGTTCGCGAACGTTAAAGAAAAACGCGGTAAAAATCGGAATGTGAAGAGCTACCTCTCGGCAAATTAATCCATGTCGAATAGCTTTATGAGAAGCTATGTGTTAGCAGCAAAGATCGAGCCAAACCACAATTTTTTATTCTCAAATCTGCAACATTTGTGTTGACAAATGACTTGATTAGACCATTCGCTTCCAATTTCAAAGACGGTCGCAAATTTATGAATTGTTTGTAAACTCTCAAACGATCCCAGCGAGGAATTCCGGTGATATCGCCGTGGCATTTAAGAAATGAATGTCCGATGTTACTTTAATTTCAATATCAAATATAAAATTTGAATGAAAATTCGAGAACGCATGAGGCAGTTTTCACTTTTTATTTCTTTGATAGGTTGACCATAAAACTTACGTAGATTAACCGAATATATATCTGCATCAAAATTAAAGCATGACCGCTTCTTGTTTTACTCAAGAATGCGTTACGACACGAGGGTTTTTCTGCGATACTGCTTATTTTACCAAGGTCGCGTGACGCGTGCTTTGCATATTATGTTCGACCTTTTCCTTCATGACGCTTATCGCGTACAGTGGAAATTTTTAGCGTCTTTTTGGAATAGGATATTAAAATACGGCGGAAAATTACTGTGTTTACAGCCATTTTAATTTTTCAAAATAGGTGATAAAAATCTAATCAGAGCTTAACTCGCATCCACTCCATTTTTATGTTTTCAAGTAATATCGGAACGTTTCACCCGGATTAGACCTCGTTTCTAAGAAAGACCAATATTGCTGATCGTCATAATTCATTTCGTATACAGTGTGAAGGGTGATAGGTAAAGAAGCTCCCGTTTGACGGCATGGTTGATCTACCCGACGACAATAATCAATGACACTTCCAGACAGATAGACAACACTTTATCCGATATTGGATTTCTCCCACGCCATTCGAGCCTAAGACCAGAGATTTTGCATTTTTGGCTCCCTGATTTTTTTTTAGGCTCAGATTTCTTCAGGTCGGGAGAAATGGTCTCCCGATCGGGAGAGCGGGAGGAAGGGTAAAATATCGGGAGAATACGCCGAGATCGGGAGATATCACATGAACAGCTTTTTATTCAAAATGGTGACCTTCAAAGATGACATTGTCCTTGTTACATGAGCTTGACACCTACAGATACACATCACTAAAATCTTACATCATTCCAATTATGAGGCTTGTATACTGAATCGACTTGAATAAACTGAAAATGTTCATTTTTAATCTAAAGTTTTGAATAAGCTTGACCATGACCTATAGTCTTGAAATTGTCACATGACCTTTAACTTGATAACTGCAGATGCACATCATTGAGATCTTATAATAATGCCAAATATAAGCCTTGTACCTTGTGTAAAGTTGAAGATATTGGAAATTTTATTATTTTTTGTTAGGCTTTTGAGAAGTTTGACTTTGTAAGATGACTTTGAAATAGTTATATGGCCTTGACCTAAGTACTAGCAGTTGCACATCATTAAGATCATGATGCTTGTATATTGAATAGGCTTCAAGATATTGACAATGCTTCGTATTTTGGTTTATTATTTTAGTAATTTGGCATTGATAGGTGATTGTGAACTTATCACATAACTTTGACTTTGGTATCAACAGATACATATCATTTAGGTCTAAGGGTTAAGTATTGCAGACAGATGGACAATGGTATAACTATATGCCCCCAATCTTTCAATGTGGGGGCAGATTGGGGGCTAAAAATCTGGTTAACTATTTCACTATGTAGAATTGAGCATATCCATAAATTTTCATCAAAATCTGAGAAAAATGTTTCAAATATAAACAAATTGAACATCCTATAATGCTTTAGCATAGTTAACAGCATGGTCATCACCAAAATTTATGTTCAACATTAAGCTATAAAGTTATGTATCCTTACTCTGCTCCAGCTACTGCCATCACATTACTGACAAGTGTAAATGGATATGTAAACTGGGAAATAACCAACTGAAATAGACAGAAAGGTTGTGGTTAATGGACACGGTCAAATCAAACTTAGAAGTGATATAGGGTTATTTCACACTTTTGTGGGCGTCAACAGACCTGATAAATGGTTAAACACCCGAGTGCCAAGCATATTAATGCCCCGCAAAAAATGAATTGATGCCATTATTGCATAACAAAAATTAGAGTATTAATTCAAACAGAGAACGCGAAATAAGTCTTAGTATAGATATAAAACTTGCTAAAAAACTACGAAAATCTAGGAAAAGTTGCATCATACATTACACTGTCACTTTTGTTTTTACCCGCATCACTGGAAAAATTTAAGACATCTCAATGCAGGAATTAGAGCAACGTCTTCAGTTATGCTCTATATTAATCTTGGGCATTAATAATTCACACCCATTTCACTAATCAATATGTACAGTCTTCTAGATCTAACCTTTTTAGTATCTAAACAGAATGAATAAATCATACTTGGGATAAATTAATGTTGCAGTAAAAATAAAAGTATCATTGAAATTGATTAAAGAGTATACTTCCAAATCGAGGATATTAAAGTGAAACAAGATGTGTTTGTGAAACACAAATGCCCCCATAACTTTTTTTTTTTCAAAGTGTGACCTTGACCTTTTAGCATGACCTTGACCTTGATACCTACAGATGTACATCACTGAGATCTTTCATCATGCCAACTATGAGACAGGTTATCTTTAAAAAGCTTGAACTGAACAATGAAAGTTTTTTTTATATGTTTTTAAGAAGTTTGACCCTGACAGATGACCTTGACCTTGACTTAAAAACCAGCCGATGTGGATCATAGAGATCTATTATCATGCCAAATATTAGACTTGTATCTTGAAAAGGCTTAAAGATATTGGCATTTTTGTTAAGTTTTTGTGTGTTTTTTTACCTTGACAGATGACCTTGACCTTGTCACATGACCTTGTATCTTAAATAGGCTTGAAGATATTGGCAATGTAAATTTTTTGGTTAAGATTTTGTGCGTTTTTTTTACCTTGACAGATGACCTTGACCTTGTCACATGACCTTGACTTTGGTATCAGCAGAAGCGGATCATTGAGATCTATCATCATGCCAAATATGAGCCTTGTATCTTGAATAGGATTGAAGATATTTGCAATGTTAAGTTTTTTGGTTAACTTTTGCAGCCAGACAGACAGACAGAAGAACAGGCGGACAACATTATAACAATATGCCCCTGATTTTTCGATACCAGGGCATAAAAAGCCAGTGTTCACGGAACATGAATTTACTGAAAAATCCACATTTCTCCCATTAATATGTAGGTTTTGTTCTGTTAATGTTCGACATAACCACCGTTAAACATATATTTCATGCAATAATAGGACTTTTCTTTGCTTTAATAAACAAAAGGATTAAGAGGCATAGCTCAGTAAGGTTGGTCAGTCAGGCATTGACCTCTCAATCCTAGGGTCGAGGGTTTGAATCCCGACTCAGTCAACTCACATCCAACATTTGACAAAAGTTCTTGTCACACCTGTTTTTTGTCACCTATCATCAGCAAATTAGCAAGTGCATGACATTTCAAATGAACCCAAGGCAAAACTTCTGGCCAGCCTGTGCATCCGCACAGTCTGACCAGAGTCTTACTCATGCACTGTATGGTAGATAAGGTATTAATCCCTCTTCTGGCAGTCAGCATATATTCTAATAACATTATGTCGTGGTCTATGCTGCTAAACATTTGTACCTCTGATATGTATGAAACTGTTGGAAATGTCAAGCACAGGCTCAAATGGCTTGAATGAAAAAGTTCCAGTTTTACTTGTATGAGAAACCATGAAGCATGAGTAATTACACCAGCTGACATAAAATAAACACAAAACTGTTGAAAATGTGTCATAAAATCCCATACAATCAAATCTAAGGATCTTATCTTATCTTAACTGTATTCTTGATTAGTTTAACTTGTTTGTAAATGCCTATAAAAAGTTGTATTACATGTAACTTTGATAGGGTGATTACAAAGTTAAATTTCACCGAAAATTATGAAAAAAATTTACAAACAAAACTTTAAGACTTCTGTTGGTACATTTGCCAAGAGGCAAGCGGGTATCTATGATCAATTTAAGGTTGATCTATTGACTGCATAACATATAAATATATACTATTAGCTTACGGTTAACCGTATTTTTTACCAATATTGAGAATCTCGGACAACTTCACAAGACTCAGCTGCACGAGAATGTACTAGGAATTCCGAAGAGTAAGACATAGAGGATATTGAATGAGTGGTCTTTGAATAGGGGAAAACCAGGTAAATTCGGACGTTTTTTACCAACCTTATTTTAGGCTTGATTCTGAAGCTATCGGTGGAAACCCAGACACTAGCCGTATTCTCATCACTCGAGCTGTCATTAGACTTGCATTTTATCCCAAAAAAGAAAAGCAAATGCTGGCCAAAACGTTGTGAAAACGAGAAGTTTAAGGGTACTGTGAAACGGGTAAATTCGGACGGGATTGGAAAAATTCGGACATGCAAGCGGTAAAACTCAGACATGTTTATTGCTAAAGGGTGAAATTCGGACAATGAAGGAATTTCAATAATTAGGGGAATAAAGTCACGGATTTTGTTAGTTTAAACGAAGAATGTTAATACGAAGCTTTAAAACTTCAATTCAGAAATGCTTTGACTATAGATACTTTATTTATTCAACAACTTTGATGTTGAAAATTGGCATATATTTCGAATAAAATACAGACAAATTAGTATATTAACAGACCCCGACATGAAATGTCTAAACGTGTATTAAATTCGCATGTATTCAAAGAAAAAATAGATATAATGGGATAAATTGATATTACATGGTTTTCAAAGCATACAATTTATATAGTCCGAATTTTTACTTCTGCTGAAAATTGAAAGTGGAAATTCGGACACTTCGAAAAAAGCTATATTTTACGATTCTGAGCAAATTATTGTTGATTATTTTATTAAAACTGTTTACCCCTTTGACATTTAAATCTAATAATAACCGTTTTACAATTAAGTTTCGCCAACCCGTGCCTATTTCTTACCGTTGACCGAGCCTATATTCGTCAGCAATTTATTAATGTCAGTTCAATTCGCAAGGTAGCCAGGGGTTTGTGACTTCCAAAAGTTTTATTTCCACCAACATATCTATCATTTCATCAGAAATTAAACTGACTTATACGAGATATATCCCAGAATATATAGAAATATTTGATAAAAACGCTGTTGTCATTGCTTTTTCAAAAACTTATCTTAAAAAGTATGTCCGAATTTATATGTCTGTCCAGCCTTCTACGGTTTTCCCCTACTGAATTTATTAAACGAGTCATCTATAAACAGATGAAACTGAGGCTTCGCCAAGTTTTTATCTGTTTAAGATGACGAGTTTATGAAAAAACGTATTTTATGAGCACAAATTTGATATTCTATTCATAATTTGACCTGAACTTTAGAAAACAATCGTCAAAAATTCTTGAAATTCAACATCTCAATTATCCGTGAAATCTTTAATGCCGTTAAAAACTGACGTCACAATATGTACTTTATGAAAGCATTTTTGCGGTTACAAAATAGCATTGCTATTCAATCTCAGCTCATTGGCATAATTATTCCACTAGTGTAATAACACCCGTCTCAAAAATATTCAATGGGGTTATTTCACTCCTGCGACGTGGGTCATTTTATAAACATAAATATTGTGTCTTTGATGATCATGAGGTTTTCAAGTTTTTTTTCTTTTGCAAGAGGGGAGGCATACATTACATAAAGTTAACTGGAAGTTAAAAATAGCCATTGACTGCAAGTTATAATTTTATCTATGATTCTGAAAGTGTTAACAATAATGCATAAATCTTGAGGGTACTTCCAATTTTCAATAGGGTTCATCCTTGTGACATGACAAATATTCTGACCAAGATTCATGAAGATTGGACAACAATTGTGGCCTCTTAAGTGTAAACAAGAAAACTGTCATTAAGGCGCCTTTACCAGTAGTATCATATGAATCTTACCCCTTTTCTGTATGGTTCATCCTTGTGACATGACAAATATTCTGACCATGTTTCTTGAAGATTGGGCCTTCAGAGAGTAAACAAGAAAATGGTCACTAAGGCCTCCTTTCACGTGATATAAAAAAGATCCTTGCCATTTGCAATAGGGTTATCCTTGTGACCTGACAAAGATTCAAGTTTCATGATGATTGGTCCATATTTGTGGCCTCGTGTTAACAAGAAAATTGTCATTAAGGCCTCTTTTCCCATGATATGGCACAGACCCCTCCCATTTTTGAAAGGCTTCATCCTTGTTACTAAACAAACATTCTGACCAAGTTTCATGAAGATTGGACCATATTTGGGGCCTCTATAGTGTAAACAAGAAAATTGTCATTCAGGCCCCTTTACCTATGATATGGCACAGATCTTACTAATATTCAATAGGGTTAATTCTTGTGACCTGAAACATTCTGACAAAATTTCATGATGATTTATCCATATTTGCGGCCTCTAGAGTGTAAACACTTAAATTGTTGACATCTGATAACGCACGACCAAAATTCAATGATCACAAAAGCTCGATTTGAGCACGATGTGCTCAGGTGAGCTAAAAAGACAAATAGATTAAGAACTTTACTTACCCCTACTACTGCTGATGTATATGACTGGGCTTCCTGTTGTAAAATAATAAAGAGGACTTATTTCTGCTACAGAGGTACAGATAACAGGTGGTATTGTCAGTCAAAAATATTTTTTTCTCATTCAAATCCTATGTTGTGGGTACTCATTGGAATCGTCTCGCCAAGACAATTCCAATGAGTACCAACAATATGGGATTTGCGAGTATAATTAAAAGTATAATTAAAATGATATAATTTGAAATCCAACATACCCCCTGTAACTCTGATGGCATAGTTTCTTGACGGGTTTTAGAAAAAAATTGACAATGAAAAGTAATATGGTTTAGTTTTGCACACAAGTAGAAAGAACTAAATACAGACAAAAGTAAAATAATAAAATTAAGGTTAGAAAATGTTCATCTTTCATCTTTTGTCTTGCATCTTATATAATAATTCTTATTATACATATATGTAAGAGAATCTTCAATCATTTCAAATGAAGCTTAACATTTGATATAAATACCAGAGGTGCGTTTGTTAGAGTGAGATTCTTAGGATTCTCATAAAGATTTTTAAGATAAAGCGTTCGGTAGAGTGAGATTTTTAAGCTGTTTAACAAGAATCTTAAGATATCTCAATGAGGAAACTAAAATGGTTTTGTATTGGCTTAAAACGAGTAGTCATGACGACGTTGAATCTTTTCACTCAAATTATAATAATCGTTGTTTTGGCGTCTTAAAAATCTTAATAAGAGGGATTTTTCATCTTTCTCTAAGGAACGCACCTCTGAAGTTATTCATATGAAAGATAATCTTAGTAAATACAGTCAATATAGCTTGAACGACCACGTGTATTCAGCGACCTTTTCTGTTAAGCGACCACTTTGAGGTCCTCTAACAGGCTTTTACTATAAATTTTGATCTATTAAGCCACTTTTGTCTAACGTGACTGGTCGCTGACATTTTTGGGTCAATTGCATCTATATGCGAGTTTATTAAGCAACCATATGATAATATCTCAATTCATAACCTGTCATAAACATGTGAAATTTATTGATGAATACTAGCATGACAATACAAACTAATTAATTGTTGATAATCCTCTATTTATCACACTTTCTTGCCAGAAGATAAAATGAAACTGTCAATAGAAATTCTGGATAGAAAGCTTTAAAGTATTCCAGTTTGATTTTCAGTGGCAATCTATAGCATCTGTAATTTATATCATTTAATTTTTCTTTTGAATATCTATGCCATTTATAAAGTTGCAATTGAGTTGAAAACACATAAAAAAAAAATTAAAATATTAGTACAGCTGATTTGGATGACGAGTTGAATAATTACCTATTTCTCGTTCGATTAAGAAGTGAAACATAGATACGAATCAAACATGTACGTAAAATAAGGTCAATGTCAACATTGAACATGTAAACAAATCAGTAGACTCACGAGCTTTTGTTGGTGATGTAAAAGATAATTGGCCTAGCTTTAATAAGTTACACTTTGTTAATGATTGTGTAAGTAATATCACTTTCTCTCAGCTACAAAAAAACTTTTGAAATATTTTATATGGAAAATGAGGGGGGGGGGGGGGTATTTGAGTTCCGAACTTCCGAGAATTTGTATCTAAATGTTTTGTATTCAGCGACCGTTTTATTAAGCAACCATTTTTATGTTGTCCCCCGAGTGGTCGTTTAAGACAAGATTGACTGTAATAGTACATTGACCTAGTTATTACATGTATTTATCAAAGCCATGTTCCCTGGTCTAATGATGAGAGGAAATAAATATCAGAAATTATTAAGAATTGATATATATAATACGTACTTAGTGTTTTGTATGGAAAAAAATATCTAACGAGGTTGGGAGAATTGATCATTGTCGAGGCTCTGCCGAGACAATTACCAATTCTCACAACCGAGTGAGATATTTTTTCATACAATACACTTAGTACGTATTATATTTATCTTATAACCTCTATTTGTCTTGTTTTCGACGATGTTTCTTACTGAAATGCAAGTTTCTAAAACTAACAACATTATATCTTTGTTCTAAAAATAACTATGTGATATCATAAAAAATATCATACGGGATGTTATCATACAGATATTGGTATAGTTATAAGATAAAACCACTTACCTTACTTTCTACAACAAATTTATTCACAAAATGAGCAGCAAGATTACTCAGACATATCATTATTACTTCCCCTATCAATCTTGGGGTTAAACCTCTGAAATTCAAAGTTATGTATAAGTTCAGCAGAGCTACAGATGGAGGTGGTATTTTAATTTTTTATTTAAATTATTTTCAATTATACTTGCACAAACTCTATGTTACAGGTATACCTTGGTTTATTTGACTTGAAATTGAATTCTGTGGAAAACAAGCCTAAATAAGAATAACTAACATATTTTATCAACTTACAAAGTATATTACAATCAACTCTGTTTGTTATTCATTCCTATGAAAGCAAATGCAAAGCTGAGTAGGAATAATCAGATTTTCATTCATCTAAATAGCTGGAGTCAGATTCAGGTAAACTAGAAAGCCATGAATGGCTTGAGTCGCTCCACAGGCTTGAAATTCTTGTAAAGCAATAAAAGTTTTGACTACATTCTTAGATATTTTGAATTCTACTGATGTTGAAATGATTTTCAAAGTTTCAACTATAAAACATATTGAGAAATGACCTCCACCCATAAAAGACATATTTTTCATCCAAATACAATAATTTTTGGCTGCATGATAATGAGTCACCCAAAGATCATACAAAAAAGGTTTGATTGATATCCATCAATTACATTCTGAGAAAATTATTTTCAAAGTTTCCACTATATAACATATTGAGTAATATCCACCGCCCATAAAATCCATGTTTTTCATTGGATCAAAATTTCTTGAAAACAACTTTGAAAGAGGGTCACCCAAAGATCCTTCCTGTGTAGTTTGGTTGAAATTCACACAGTAGTTTCTGAGGAGAAGATTTTTAAAGAGCTTACAACCGGAAGCACGCACACACAGACTGACGGATGCACACACGCACGACAGACTCAATGCCATGACAATAGCTCCAGTGGCTTTCAGCCAGTGGAGCTTATAAAACCGCACTATACTCATTGGAATTGTCTAGTTAAAACAAATCAAATAAGTACCCACAACAAAAGATCCCTTGAAATACTCCCAAAGGAGGAAGTGTCCTTTTCAGTGGTTACCTTGGGTTTTATCTTTCTTTCCATTGCAATTCAAGATTTCATGATAAGCTCTAGATTTAATATTATGCAAATTTATAAAATTCATTTGATGTCAAATAAATATTTACTGTCTACTTTTCAATTAAACAATTTATCATATGTACAAATTTCATTAATAAGTATCTTTTTTTTTACAGAGAATGGGTTGAAAAAAGGGTTCAAATCTAAGCCTATCTATTCAGCGAAATTAATTTGTAATTTCTTGTAAACCCCTTATCTATTCATTTGTATATAATACATATGGATACTTACGCAAAAAAGCCTAAAATTCCTTCTTTACTGTATATTTCTGTAAATGGAGCAATAACACCACTGCAAAGGATAATTAATTTAATTAAACAAAACATCTGTGTTTGCAAGGAGATGTCAAAGGCATAATTGTGGATTGAAAAAAAAACCCGAGACAGATCTGCCTCGAAAAAGTTTCTTCTTTTTTAGTAATAATTCAGCAGCCTTAACTTAGACCTGTTTATTAATTTTTCTATATATTTGGTACTTGCTCTCCCCTCCCATTTTGAGCCTAATAATATGTTTGCAACAGCATTTTTGTATTCAGTCTGCTACACCATTGAAACTTTTATACCAAAGCTACTTTAATTCATCAACTTCATAAAGAAAACAAATGCTGTCAGAGGACAGCAAAAATCAACTTTTCCCAGTAATGGATAGTTACAGTAAATCAATGTTGACATTTAAAGAAATTTCATTAAAAGAAGTTATAATATGACCTATGTGGCGGGAGTGAAATAACCATGTTGAATATTTTTGATATTACACCAGTGTTATTACACTAGTGGAATAACTGTGTAAATGAGCTCAGAGCGAATAGCAATGCTATTTTGTAACTGTGTAAATAACGTCATAATGTATATTTTGTGACATCAGATTTAAATGGCGTTATAAGTTTCGTGGAAAATTGAAATGTTGAATATCAAAATTTTCGAGGATTTTTCACAAAAAAATGGGACCATATTATAAATAGAATATAAAATTTGTGCTCATAAAATACAGAATTTATTAAACTCGTCATCTAAAACAGACAAAAACTCAGCGCAGCCTCATTTAATAAATTCAGTATTTCATGACCACTCATTCAATATCCTCTATATTTTAGTAATAAATCCTTGTCTTGAGGCTGACATGATGATCACAGAAGTATGTGTAAAGATTCAGAGAAAGAGCTTATGTAGAAATAGAAATACTGCAGAGATACATCATTTGCACATTAAAACTGAGCCAAGAAATTTTTAGTCTGAAAAGGATTAAAATTCCACTAAATTATTTGTCAGAGAAACAAAAATTTGTCTAGGGACTCATATTATGGTCATAGAAGCATACACAAAAGTTTCAAAGCAACAATTTGAGTAGAAACAAATTACAAACAGTTGTCAGTTGCACCTAAAAGCTTAACAAAGAATTTTTGGGTCTGAAAGGATAAAATTCTACTTAATTAGATGTCAGAATAATGAATTTTTGTCTGAGGGTTGTGTAATAGTCTCAAAAGGATGCGATGTTTTAGAGTAATAGCTAAGTAGAAACAGAGATATACATCAGTTTCACTTAAAACCTTAAGCATAACAAATGTGACCCGTCACAAAAAGGGATCATCTGGGAAGTGCATAAAGTGGCAACCCTGGTCAGACTGCATGGATTGCGCAGACTGACAAGGGTCGAAACTGTTCACAATGTGCTTATTTATTTTTAATCTAGAATGATTAATCTACCTTCCTGTAAAAGTATTTTGAAATATAACCTCTGGTTGATGTATGCTGGGACCAATGTTTTTAAAATATTTATTCAAAAGTATTCCTAGATGATTCCTTTGCAGAAAGGGGTCACAGATTTATAGTTTTGCAACTTTACTTATATAACAATATTGCATAATAGCATCCAATTGTACCTATATTTATTGCAACTTTCTTTTATTCAATTGCTAAATTGTTTGCATGTATATGTATGATGAATTTGTAACCTTTAAAAATGTAGGAAATAGAGAATATTATAAAAATAATTTTACCTTTTGAAAAACTTGAAAATTATGAATTGTAACAAGCAATTTTTCTTTTTCACCCAAAGTTTTCTAGCATATAAGGTAGTTTCTTTTAACATATGTGTTGAAAGTATAATCTTACTCATAATCTGTTTCCCCACCAACAAATTGAGCCATTTTTCTGATCATTATTACTGAAATTGAAAATAAAGGAAAATTGATAACACTGTAAAGGAAAATTGAAAACAATGTAAAAGAAATTGATAACAATGTAAAGGAAAATTGATAACACTGAAATTATCTTTATATTTCACAAAAAGGTAAACAGAGAAAGAGCAGGTAAGAGCAGATAAGAGTTATGTATATTTCTATCACAAATTTAATTTAATTTGCATAATGTAATGTACATAAAGACTACATGTGCAAATTTTTGGATGACGGTATAGACTAAGATCATCCTGCACAAACTCTACCTGCTTTATCCTTGATAACTATGGGTAAAACTTGAGTCCATGTATCCAAATTTGAAGTTTATTTGACACAAAATTTAAATTCATCATTTAGATTCTACCTGCCTTATCTTTTACAATTAAGGGTAAAACTTGGGCTAGACTTGTCAAAATGTCCCCATAATTGGCAGTTTGACACAAAATTTAAATTCATCAGGATAAGAGTTAATGATCTAATAAAATTACCTTGAAACGGGTGGCTTGCGATAATACCCAGACATCTTGCTATGGTTTCTTGTGTATTCTATTAAAAACAAGAGATGTTTATTCTATTAAAAACAAGAGATGTTTGTAAAACATTTATGCCCCCCATAAAAGCAGGAGTAGAGTTATGGTTCTTGTGCATGCACTTCTCCTCAATGAGATCTATCCACCAGTGAAGATTCATGATTCTAGCTCACATACTTTTTGAGGTATACCCCTGACCAACAAGAGGCCCAAGAGGGCCTGTATCGCTCCACTGGCTTTATCATCTCAAGATTTGAAAGAAAAATATTGAAAATAGAAGGCAATGAAAGTCACAAGCATTCAGAAGGAATTCTGACTTTCTCCTAATTGATACTTATTTACAAGCTAATCAGAAGAGAACACATATAACTAACATGTAAAATTACATGGAAGAAGACTTTTTATTTATCACTTAAAAGAAACCTTTAACACTTATTTAACTCAAAATTATTCAATAAATTTCATTTCACCCATTACCTGACAATTTTGACTTTGATTGATCTGAATTCCAAAAACTCTTAGCAGACTACATAAAGCAAAGCCGAATAATGCAAAAAAACATTCTTAGAAAATGAAAAAATTCAAATGAAATCATCTTTAGCTACAGTGTTTGACTGGGAAAAGGAGGCAATATGCTAGGGGTATTCATAACAAATTATAAGGAAGGGAAGTAATGAGTGTTTATTTTTATCACTTAATAAACTGTATTGATCTCCCTTGATCTATGTTATATAAAATGTACAGAGAGCTACAGATAGGGGGGATACTTTGTTTTTCAAATCTAAATATTTCATTCTTCTTCACTTAAACCCTATGCTGTTGGTACTCATTTGAAATGTCTCTAAAGATTAGTCAATTGAGTACTAACAAGATAGTTTCATTGGCAATAAACAATTTTAGACTCGCTTTACCCTGTCTTATCTGGATCTTATGTAACTTTAATTCAGATATGCATACACTTACACAATATTAATATCTCTTTGAACAGACTTATAATGTTTAAGATATGATATTAGTTCCAATAATCCGAAAGTAAGTCCGAGCGGCTATCTAGCCACGAAAAACAGATAGTTTATTGTCGTAATGAAGTAGGAGCAGTTTATTTTTTGAACGGTTGATCAAAGGCGCCAACACCAGGTGTTCAGCTATTTTTGGGTCAGCTTCTGGACTTGACATGCCACACACACTTTTTAACTCTCGTGAGATGCCAAACCCTTTCCATCTTAAGATAAATTGATACGCTTTATTTGACTCTGTTGTCTGATTTTATTCGGGAAAACGGAATTCATTAATTTTTTCAAAGCAGGTAGGACTTTATCCAAAAACCATTTTCCAACAGACAATTTTAAATTTTGCGTCAACCTCTTTTTAATTCGAGTAAGTTTTCTTGATAATTTGTAATGAAAGCTTTGTTTATTTCTCGTCAGTTTTTGAAAACACCGTATGAAACAACATTCTGGGACCCAGGAATCATTTAATTAACCATTTTCAATCAAATAATTCCAGTCTTCTTCGAGTGAAATCCCTGTTCAAAAGTGTAAAATAGAATTGATATCTAAATACGATCACATGGCAAATGCTTCTTACTAAAAACTCAAAAACTAAACAAATCAGTAAGATCGGCGGCTTGGTTACTTACTAAATTCAGCAATGATGCTCCCCCCACGATGATAATTTATCCATGTTTACAGACACAAACTTGATTAATTATCTATGGATGCAAAATGTAATTATTTCAATATGTCCAAATTAATGGTTGAATTTGTCTGATATGGCTGCAGATTTGGAGATAATGAAAATTAGATTTTGAATAGCCCGTGTTCGGGACCTTTGGATTTGTAAAGGAAGGTGAAAGTGAAATGTCTATGAAGATAATCTCTTCTACGCTTTGTTACACACTATTAAAACAAAGTGTGAACATGTCAACCTGTTAAATTTTAAAATAGAAAATAAATGGAAAAAGGGATAACCGAAGGTATCGTGATATATCACGATAGATATCTGACGGTAGTGATAGTATCACGATATCAATACAACGATAGAAAACTATCATGATAGTGATTTTCCAAGCTGATCGTCAGTCCTACTTCTAACCTACAATCTTTACACCCATTAAATTATATGAGTCTAAAACAAGAGGACCAAGATGGTCCTAGATCGCTCACCTGAGTCTCTTTGACCCCAGTGACATCACATTAATTAGATAGGCAGATGTCAAAAAGAAGATATTTGCCTAAGATCAATACCATGGAACGTTTTCAACGAAGAGCAAGATAGAAATGCCTTTTTGCTCTTTGATTCTATGTAAAAAGGGATGCACCCGGGTGGACCCTAAATGTGACCCCAGGGTCTTGATATGAACAAACTTGGAAGAGGTCCATAAGATGATGCTATATTCTAAATATGAAAGCTGTCTGTCTTCTAGTTTCAGAGAAGATGATTTTTGAAGGTTTTCCTATTTTCACCCATCCTACTCAGATGAGCTGAAAGGGATGAGCCCGGATGGAGCCCAAATATGACCCAAGGGTCTTGATATGAACAAACTTGGTAGGGGCCGACTAGATGATGCTACATACCAAAAATGAAAGCAGTGTGCCCTCTGGTTTCAATTAGAGAAGATTTTTAAAAGATTTTCGCTCTTTGATTCTATGTAAAAAGGGTTGGGCCCGGTAGGAGCCCAAATATGATCCTAGGGTCTTGATATGAACAAACTTGGTAGAGGTCCACTAGATGATGCTACATACCAAATATGGAAGCTGTCTGCCTTCTGGCTTCATAGATTTTTGAAGATTTTCATTTTTTTACCCTTTGTGCTCATAAGAGATAAAGGGATGCACCCGTGCAAAGCCCAAATATGACCCAAGGGTCTTGATATGAACAAAATTTGAAGAGGCCCACTATGTGATACTACATACCAAAAATGAAAGCAGTGTGCCCTCTGGTTTCCATTTAAGAAAATTTTAAAATATTTTTTTGATTGATTGAATGGAGTTTAACGCCGCTTTCAACATTATTTCAGTTATATCGCGGCGGCTGGAGCACCTAACAATGGTTTCCTGGAATTTCTCTCACCAGTACAACCACCACATCCTTTCCTAGCCTCCAGCTACTATCTCACATAGGTCTACGATTATCAACCCATTGGTAAAATATTTTTGCTCTTTGATTCTATTTAAAAAGGGTTGCGCCCAGGTGGAGCCCAAATATGATTCTAGGGTCTTGATATGAACAAACTTGGTAGAGGTCCACTAGATGATGCTACATACCAAATATGGCAGCTGTCTGCCTTCTGGTTTCATAGAAGAAGATTTTTGAAGATTTTCATTTTTTTACCCTTCGTGCTCATAAGAGATAAAGGGATGCACCCGTGCAAAGCCCAAATATGACCCAAAGGTCTTGATATGAACAAACTTTTTAGAGGCCCACTAGGTGATGCTACATACCAAAAATGAAAGCTGTCTGCCATCTGGTTTCAGAGAAGAAGATTTTTAAAGATGTCGCTTTTTGATTCTATGTAAAAAGGGTTTGGCCCGGGCAAAGCCCAAATATGACCCTAGGGTCTTGATATGAACAAACTTGGTAGAGGTCCACTAGATGATGCTACATACCAAATATGAAAGCTGTCTGCCATCTGGTTTCAGAGAAGAAGATTTTTAAAGATTTTCATATTTTCACCCTTTTTGTTAAGGGTTAAGGGAAAGTTAAGGGTGGATTTCATTTATTTGAACAACTTTGGTAGCGCTTGACCCAAGGAACATCCCTGCCAAGTTTCATCAAGATTAAACCCACTGGTTTAGGAGTAGAAGATGTTTAAAGAAATTGTGGACGACGGACGACGGACGTCGCACGACGGACATTCTACGATCACAATAGCTCACCTTGAGCACTTGGTGCTCAGGTGAGCTAAAAATTCATCATTTAGGTGATACCAAAAGGGTGGTCAAATATTCACTTTATATGTTGAAATGTCCTCTGCCAATATAGAGCATGCTGTTCATCTAATCAAATATTTTTTGCAGCCTGATAGGCTGATACAACTTCACAGAAATAAAATTCCTATGATATTTGGTTGAAATCCATCTGTTTGAACTTTGAAAAAAGTTTGTATTACCCCATATTGGATATTACACCATATAACATATCAAAAGAAATGGCCTCTGACAATAAAACACTTATTTTTCATCTGAACACAATACAGTAAAATCTCAGTGGTTCGCACGCCGGTGGTTCGTAGGTATGTGTTGGTTCGTATACATTCTTTGGTCCCGATTTTTTTCTTTCTTTATCTTTGTAAGAAGGCTCCGAGTAATTCGCACGTCGGTGGTTCCTAGTTCGTAGCCCGTTTTAAGTCCCGGGAGTTTCCAAATAACACAAATTTTAAAATATGTTTAATCCGTAGGTGTGAATTGTGCGATCAATAGCTGTCCTAGGTGTAACAATAGACATATACCTTCATTTTCACAACTGTTGATTGGTATCATTGAAGTTATTGTTTTGCATCAATATTTACAGGCATTGTTTGATTTGTAATTTTTGGCGGGTTTAATCAAATAAACGATCAATCAGTGACCTTAATTATTGTATCTCATCTGGCTTTCTCTTACCGATCATGCATAAATGAATGTGCAGATCTTCGTAAACTTGATTGTCAATATGACTTCCACACAGATTCATCGTAATGCCGAGATTTCATCGTCCACTGAATGAGTACTCAAGGTGATTTGATCCAAAGGGAAAACACTCTGGTGTAGTTAATATTTGGCATGTAAATAATTGCCGAAATTACTTTATTTAGGCTTTAGATATGGACGAAACGAAAGAGGATCATTGTTCAAGTGAGATTTGTTGCGTCCTTACTCTCTACAAAAGGGTGTCGTTAGAACTTGATTTAAAACATATTCCATAGAATCTTAGAATAAAGCCACAAATACAGGGTACCTTAAGACCATGTCCGATCTGAGCCATCGAAAAACTACAGACCGCTTGACATTGGTTGGTTCGTACTATGTTTAGTTCGTATGAATTGTCCCGGTCCCTTGAGATACGAACTACCGAGACTTTACTGTATATATTTACAGACTTGTAAAGGATCAATAAAGAACCATTGAAATGAAATTTGGTTGTTATCCATTAGTTAGGTTCTGAGAAAATGTTTTTCAAAGTTTCTACTATATAACATATAGAGAAATGACCTCTGCCCATAAAATACATATTTTCCATCCGATCACAATAATTTTTGGTAGACTGATAAAGGGTCACTCAAGGATCATTCATGTAAAATTTAATTGGTATTCATCAATTAGAATCTGAGAAAACTCACCTATTACCATATATGAAAATTAGTCACGCCCACAACAGCCATGATTTTCAACCGATTTAAATTCTTTGAAGGAATCTGATAGAGGGTCACCAAAGGAACATTCCTGTGAAATTTGATTGAAATCCATCCAGTACTTTAAGAGGAGAAGATTTTTATTTTAAAGTTAAAGTTTACAGACGGACGGACAGACACACGCACAGACGCACAGAGGGGGGCAAAATTATGAAAATCAATGGTTAATCATTGTTTTGCTTAATTACAAATCAATGAAAATTGAGTTTTCATTAAAAAATATTGTCTCTTGTAAAAACTTTTCAATTTATCAATTAACGTTTACTGACCATGTAATGTATATGAAATTACTCTTTACAAAATCTTTTGGTCATTCTTTTGATTGAAAATCTTTGATTGTTAAGTTTATTTTCCATAGATGAGTTTACATATAGAGTCAAATTTGCTCCAGCAACCTCATCTACTTGGTGAGCAATTTTATTAAGTGACTTTCCCCTTCCTTATATCAAAAGATTTTACAAAGTAGATATCATTGGTCTAATTCTTATCGTTAATCAATCTTAGGTTGTTAAAACTCAATAGAATTGTCTCAATAAGCCGATTCTAATGAGTTTGACCAACATAGGATTATCGAGATATTCTTAACAAGTTACATATTCGATCAAAAATAGGTTTTTTACTTGTACACAAAACATGCACTAAGCAACCATTCTGTTTCAAGACGGCATTTAGTTGGAGTCCTTAAGTAGTCTCTCAACACAAGTGTTACTGTGCCTGTTTCAAGATCGTTTGGTCCATTTGGTCAAATCTTCTTCCCAATATTGAAACATTTCTCAATAATTTACATATTCAATCAAAGTCATGTTTCTTATTTCGAGGGGTCAGTCAAACACTATTGTAAGTGCCTTTATAAAAATAGGCACTTACAATAGTTTTGCACTGACCCCTCGATTTATAAACAAAATGTGTGCTAAGCGACCGTTCTCTTTCAAGCGGCATTTCAGTGGTCCAGTTAATGGTGGCTTAACATAATTTTACTGCACCTGTTTACAAATTCGTTTGGTCTATTCTGTCAAATCTTCTTCAGATTATTGAGGCATTTACAATAATTTACATATTCAATCAAAATTATGTTTCTAGGGGTCAGTGAAACACTATTGTAAGTGCTAATATAAAAATAGGCACTTACAAAAGTATTGCAACGACCTCTCAATTTGTAAACAAAATATGTACTAAGCGTCCATTCTCTTTCAAGTGGCATTTCCGTAGTCTAGTTAGTGGTTACTTAACATAAATTTTTCTGTACCTGTTTACAAAATCGTTTGGTCCATTCTGTCAAATCTTCTTCTAATTATTGAGGCATTCACAATAATTAACATATTCAATAAAAATCATGTTTCTAATATTGAGGGGTCGGTGCAACACTACAGGACTCTGACCCTTAAACCAGGGTTCTGACCCACAAAAAGCTGATAATTCCTTATTTTGACACTTAGAAATTTCTTCCAAGGGGGTTTTCCGTACCTGTTTACAAAATCGTTTCGTCCATTCCGTCAAATCTTCTTCTGACGGTTCCTTGACCTCCTCATCTTCCCCTTCTCGTAATTTCTGGAGAAAAAGAACCAGCCAATCATATCACTCAAAATATTGGTTGACAATTAACCCTTGTCATGCTGAACCCGGAATATTCCTGCTTTGGCAGGAGCTATAGACAAACATCAGCCTGCACATAATGTGCAGTCTGATGTTGGTCTACACCACCTGTTTCTCACTTTCAAACCAGAATTGTCAATAGATTTGGTTTTTCAATTAAAAATTGACCTGCAGTTGGTACTTTCAGTGCTTTTTGTCCTTTGATTTTGATGCATATTTGTAGCCAAATTTATTCAGCATGACAAGGGTTAAGACATCAACACTCACCAACGGTCTGATTAACCTTTGTCAAGCTACGGCCAGAAATGTCCTGCTTTGTCAAAAAGTATAGACAAAGATCAGTCTGAACATTTGTGCTGTCTGATCTTGGAACATACCCCCCCTAATTTCCTTTTTGATCCATAACATTCCCTAAAACAGTTATTTCAAACCATGAACTGAATCCCAATACATGCATCTAGTGCTTCCAGCACTTTGATTTTTTGGCAATTTTGCCAAAGGCCTTTATTTGGCATGACAAGGGTTAATATTACACACAATCATTATACTCAGAAATTAAACAATCAAAAGTTCATACATCATTTGTTGATGAATATTACTCAAATTGTGGTGATTTTTAAGTTTCCAAAAGCCAATTTAAAAAATTTCTAAAGATGATTAATGAGTGTGAAATGAGATGTTAATTAATGAGAGAACCTTTTTGCCAAAATTAATAAGGGTACTGTAGTTTGAATATGAACTAAATTTAAGGGAAAATGTTGAGGTTGCAGGTTAATATTTTGTAGACAGAAACAAGTAGAACAGCATTCCCCAAATCTAGTATCAATACAAGGAGGAAAAACATTTCCTAATATACCTTATTTTGCTTAATAGCAATTTATTGGTAGTACCTCAAGTAAAGCAGGTTACTCACAGTTAAAACTTTATTCTCTACAAAGCTACCAATCTGTCCACCGACTATCCTAGGCAAGAGTCCTCTGTACATACCGAAGAAGCCATCTGTCTTCCAGATATAATTTGCTGCAAATACAAAAAAATCCCTTGAAACCTATGTAGTGAGTACTCATTGGAATTTTCTCTTTGAGTTTAAAAAAATAGTTGATAAAGCTATAACTTCTATTAAGCAACCAATTTTATGAAGTGACTATCATAAAATGTTCCTTTACCATAGGTAAAATCTATGAAATAGTGATATTCTTCAACAAAATATTGTTTATCATTAAATCTTCATTAGAATTGCCTCATTGAGACAATTCTAGTGGGTTTGGACATCTTGGAATTCTGAGGGATAATTGGTTTGGTTTAAACCTATACATTTTACATCAATTTGAAAACAGGGTCTAGCAACTTTAAATAAATCCCTCAGGGCTCTTGATTCTGCTTCCCGGAAAGTTAACCGGTATTGCATCCATTGTGTGGGCAAATAAAAGAACCACTGAAAGAACCAAGATTGATAGCCACTCCTGGGAATCAAACTCAGAACATTTGGGCCAAGAGGCCAAGGCTCTACCTCTAGACCACGGGCACCACATTTATAACAAAATATTGTTCTAAGGAGGTATTTCAACACAGTCAAGTTAAACTGTAGATACAAATGGCTATCTCTCCCCCTCCCCCCTTAAACCCCCCCCCAAAAAAAAAACAACACAAAACAAAAAAAACCCACCCTTGTCTGCAGACAAATGCAATAAAAACTTACTGTAGGTTAAAACATTAGGGTAACAAAGACCATCTTTTCCAAATCCAAAGAATGTACGACACTGAATAGGTTGTAGAGGTTCATGGCCCAGCTGTCAAAAGAGAAAAAAAGATTGGTAATGGTGTATATAGAGGATATTTGTTTGTTTCAGTGTAAGATCTATTTATATATCAGTGAGTGAACAACAAAAGCTATATTTTCACGAGTGACAGAGCCACAAGTAAAAATATAGCTTTTGTTGTTCATGAAATGAAATATAATTGATATTACTCGAAAACAAACGATTATTCTATTTCTTTATTGCAAAAATGAGATAAAATGTGCAATTTCTAGGAAATATTTTTGTAAAGCGAGTATTTTGCATGTGATTGCTATGCAACTTTCATTGTGACATCACTTAATTCCCCCTCATAGATGACATCAGATAGGATGAAAAAGCAGGGTATAAGTTTTTGATAATTTCACTGCTTTTGCAGTGAGATTATCAAGTGATAATCTACTGTTATTTCTCGATAAACCACCAAAATGCATTAAAGAAATGATCATATTTCTTGGTCTTGATGATTTTAAATTAGTTAAGCCTATAAAATCTTACAACTTGGTGCCAATTGCTATTGGAAGTGATAAGGCAAGAAAAACATTAAAATTACAACTTCAATTTGCACTTAGTTGGTTAGAGCTAGTAAAATGACAAATACATTGCCAATCTTGCTGATGCTCCAATCAGCCACCAATGTGATAACCATTTGCACCAATTTCACAAAAATGTGCTGGCAAGGCATTGCAGGGGTGTGTTTATGCAACGGCTAGAAGCTTAAAACAAAATTACATTATCAGAGGTACAGATAAGAGGTGGTAATGGCATTCTAAAATCTTTATTTCGCATTGAAACCCTGTGTTGTGGGTACTCATTTGAATCATCTTGGCAAGACAATTCCAATGAGAACCATCTACATAGGATTTGTTCAAGTAAAGAAGAAATAAGCTTATTTGAAATCTAAATACCTCCTTTATCTGTAGCTCTGATTATCATCAACAACAACAACAACAAAAAAATGAAAGGACTGTAGGGTAACATTTTTCAACAAACCCACAAAAGAGTAAGGTACTAGTATCTATGTTGTAGAATTCTTAAAAAGCTTTTATACAATGGAAGTGTGTGTTGCCATATTACTGGCTCTTGTTTTGAGGGCTGTTTTAAAGGCCCCTAACGAGCCTGCATGCACTGTTGCATTTGGCAGGTGATTCCACTGGATAGTGGTGTTTACAAAGAATGAGTGCTTGTATTGTTGTGTTTTTGCTGGGGGTATGAATAAACTTGACTTTTTGTGTTGTTGCAAACATTTTTTTTTGTTTGTGCTGATGTGATCAGTGTATTTCTTTGTTCTAATTGACATTTTTGGCTTTTGGAATGCAATGAATTTTGATGCTGGCAGAGACGGTACCTCAACCTCTAAACAACCTTGTACATTAAAATAAGTCAAAGATTTTTTCTTCTCTGGTCTTAAGTTCAGCAAAGGGGATATAGTAACGGTCTCCGTCTGTCATTCAGTTGTTTTGTCATTTCATTATTAAACTTGTACAGAGCATATCTCCTAAAGTATACAAGCTATCGACTTGAAGCTTTATAGGTGGATAGATCTCATGAAGGAGAAGTGCAGTGCGTAAGAACTACAACTCTTGCTTGCTATATTTTCGATATATTGCCCTTTGATTAGGTTTAGTTACTATCAAACTTTGATGGCGGGGGAAGGTTGTGTCCCACATGGCTCTTGTTCCATTTTAGATCATTAAAGATTTGTAGTTCAAGGTATGCATTGTCCCCTACTTCTTTAAGTATGTGATTATCTAATTCATAGAATTTGGATGAACTTCTGATTGATGGACAATATATCAGCATGCCCACTGGGTTTTCATTTTGGGGATACATGTACCCTCTAAGTTTAGAATTGAGTGTACAAAGATTAATGTAGGGGTACAGCCAACCCTTTACTTTCAAAGTTAAGGGTACACCATATTAATGTTATAAAAGTTACTCTATATATTACTAGCTAGTGTAAAACTGGTTTAAGGCCTGAAAGATCTACAACTGTTTTGTAAAAAGTATCTGAGTTCTATAATGGAATAACCATTACTCTAAAAGTACTTTAAGTAAATGCACCTGCTACATAATTTGCTGCTAACAACCATTTTATTTGCAATAGTAAGCCCCTCTTATTCTAGCAAAGTTCATTTATAAAATTGAAGAAATTAGTTTCTTTAAATCAAAACAAAGTAGTTGCCAGTTAGAAATTAAATATAATATAAATAACAGAAGTCAGTTGAATCACTGAAGAATCTATTGAATTCTTTTGAATTAAATAATTGGAGTTTCATGGCTACCAATGTTAACGCCTTCAGAATTACCTGTTGATTGATAAGCCACACAGCTTCTTCAATGGATGAAATAAATAACTGACCAATTAATGATTGGATTTACAACTGATAATGATAACCTGTACGTGATCTAATGCATTTCTACGTGAATTACGTACTGTAGTACGTAAATGGGCACCCTGATATATAGCACTTTTTCGCTTTGAATCTTATTCCCCACTTTTCTGCCCATGCTTCTGGGTTTTTTTAAGTCATTTTGAAGTTTCGTATGGTCTTCTTCATTTTTCTTGATGGTTCAGTAAAGGAGGCAATCATCTGCAAAGAGCTGCACTTATGATGTGACTTCATCTTGGAGGTCATTTATGTGACATGAAAACATCAGCGGGCCTTATGAAGTTCCTTGAGGTACAGCTGAGTCCGCTGAGAAATCCCCATCCACTACTGTTCTCATTGTTCTTTTTGTTTTTGTTAAGAAGTTTGAAAGCCTTTTTTGAATGTTTCCATGTAGTCCATATTCGTAGTTTGTGTAAATTATACAGGAATAATTTATCATGAGGGGAAGTATCAAAAGCTTTTGAAAAATCTAGGATAGCGACATCAACTTGGTTTCCTTTGTCATTTTCAGTTAAGAAGTCATTGATTGTTGTTACCAGTTGGGTTTCACATGAATGTCCCAATCTAAATCCATGGTAAAAGTCTGTAGGAATTTGGTTTTGTTCAAGATGTTTAAGTAAATGTACAGATGATATGTTAAACAGACCAATTTGGTTTATGATGATTGGTTTGATTGTTGATTTAGCCTTCTGTCTTTTTGTTAGAAGATCTCCATTAGATGTGGTTTAAGCGGGTGGCAGTCATTTCACTATTTAGACGTTTCACTATTGGACGTTTCCTACCAGGACGTTTCACTACTATTT
This sequence comes from Fragum whitleyi, assembly GCA_948146395.1. Lineage (NCBI taxonomy): Eukaryota > Metazoa > Mollusca > Bivalvia > Cardiida > Cardiidae > Fragum > Fragum whitleyi. The sequence continues at coordinate 50,766,776 of OX411546.1, forward strand.
GGTAGTGAAACGTCCAAACTATGTTAAACTATATTTTGTTCATATATTTCTATAAATTATCAGCCTTTGATAAATCTTATAGTTTTTAATGGATTTATTTGAAAGTATTGAACAAGACCTAACAATATTTTCACTCTTATTACAATTGAAATTGTTGCACGCAAGAAGTGCAGTTGAATAAGTTAAATTCCCTCTTTCTTAGTTGTCTTACTCTATATAAATCATCTGTATGATAATGATATAAATGACTTATTATAAAATTATTTGCATTTGTGATGAATGTAATTTTCAACCAAAGCTTTGTTTCTTTTTCAATGGCAGATCAATAGTGTGGGTTAATGAGAGGCATTGTATATGAAACCCCTTTGTAGCCTGATCTTTCATTTCATCACAGGTGGCAGTGTCAAAGAACTTATAGGGAAAAAAAGATAATGTCTTTATTTAGAATTACATAAACAATTTTTTTGTAAAAAAAATGTTTTGATACCGCCACCTATGATTTTCATAGGGAAAGCAATAGTAATTCAGTAATAATTGTTTGCAGATTACATTTGTGAAGTTATATTATTTAAAATAAAAGTTTTATCAGCAACATTATTTTCATATGAATGTTTTTTCTAATCCATCTTGTAATCTTTCATTTGTTGAAAAAAAAATGTTAAAAAAATGGGAATTCTTATATTCATAAATAATTCAATTACACATAAACACAAGATAAAAGAATCTCTTTCTCAAATTAATCTTTTTCCACACTTATCTTATAAAAGATTTTTCACAAGGAGATTTCAGAAATGATTCTGAAAATGCAAAAAATACTTTTATAATCTGATAACTGAGAAAAAATAGAAAACAAAGAAAAAAATAAAGATAGAACTTCTTTTTTCTTTTAGAATTTTTAGTAATACAAGTTTTCTTATTGTTCGTATTTTATTTACTACAGTTTTTAAAACTTATTTGTAGACATGACATGCAAGTTAATTAGTTGATTTCTGGCCTGTGTAAGAGATAAGAAAAGGTGTTACAACGGCTATAGACTGGTGAACCTGTCCCAATCTACGCTACCCTCCGATACTGGGACAGGAAAAACCTAATTTTTACCATGCAGGTTTCTGCATGGTAACAATTGCGCATGCGCAAGAATGGGCGGAGTTTATTGGAAGAAAATATCTTGTCGAACCAAGGGTTACGATCGTTTTACTTACTATCGATTCGATATCCCTTGACTCGTGGAGATGGGAAGGAAATTACTTTATTAAATAATATTCTACCGCTATTTGTTCATTTATAGAACTTTTCATTTTGATGATCAATCTGATTTCATCATTGACGAGAAAAGAAATTTAAATATGATTAAGTTGATGTTCAGAAAAACTTCTATTTACACAATTTCTTTATAATGTGACATTTGCATTCGTTTGCAACGGAAACGTTTAGACCACTGATTGAATATTTTTTGTTACCCGTATTCGGTTACCTGATAGAGTTTTTCGTTCTTTTTCCGATTGAAATGTTTGTGGTTAATAAGCACCGAAATTTTACACGGAAAGCATAGGCTTTTCATAAATACAAAATTTTATCACGCTTCGCCATTAAATTTTTACAAATAAACCAAACAAAATCGTTTTCTTGTATTTTCTTCCGACAAACACTTATCTACTTTTTAGCTACTTTTATACGGCATGATATTATTTATTTTCTTTACATGTATGTATTGTTTATTTATTTCTCTATTAATATTTATCATTCTTTCGTGATTATTTTGGCAATTTGAATTGCGAAAATCAGTGACTTTCGCAGAAGGAACGATCATAATAATTCTATAATTTCAAAAAATTAAGAGCTAATATTTGTAAATTAAATCTTTAAATAACAATATATTTCAATCGAATCGTGACATCAAAGAGTTTTTCACTGACTGTCGAAAATTCAGAGTAGTATAGAACCGGAAAATTAATGGACAATGAGGAATTTTCGAGTATATTCTACAAATTTCTGTTCTGTTGCTCATGTTGCGATATAGGGAAATTCATAATCACTTATCAGACAGCGCGAGACGCCATTGACTAAGTGATACGAGTCAACACTTTATTTACACAAAAAATAATCTTCATGCTCGTTTTAACGTGCAATTAACGTATGTATTCTGGCATAAGGTTCAGGTTCCATTTTTTTTCTAATGCAAAAACATTGAAATTGATATGTAAGATTACTTACATAATGAAAATTTCTCTCATTGTGCAAATATCGCTCAGTTTTCATAAGAAAAGAATCTGGATAATTAATCGTCGATGTGCTACAAAAGCCACGCAACTACAGTTTTATTCTAACTATACTTGCGTGATTTTATCGAAAATACAATAAACTTAAAAAAAAAATGGGGAATAGAAAATACAATAACTTAAAAATAACTGGGGACTCATTTCAATGAAATAGAGTAAAGAGAAAGAGAGAATTTGAAAAATGTATCAAGTTATCGATGTTTCGGAAAGAAGGGAACCCAGATGTTTCAACGCTGAATATACATTACTCGCGATTCCAAAACCGCGGTCTCTTTCATCTATAAATTGAAATCGGGAATTTAACTGTAATTAACCCTTAATTCTGTCTGCGTTATTATATCGTTTTGTACACAGCCTTTGTCGACACGACACGCCCATATGTAATACGACCAATCAGAATCATCAATGCATTTTGGCCAATGAAACGAAAGGATACAACGGACCAATGATATCCATGCTAACATTAGGTTTTACCTGTCTCAATATCGACAGATTGAGACAGGCTCCCCAGTCAACAACGGCTAGTGGTAATGCTCTAATAAGTGTGGCACACATTAAAAAGGTGACATGTTTATTGGAATATAAGAGCCAACTGAATATTAACCCTTAGCTGTAACAATCATCTGCTACTTACAAGTATATCAATCTAACATTAAATCTTTTAATTGGCTAAATATAATATAATGAATCTGAAACAAAGCTGTTTGAAGATGCTTTGAGTATGTCTTTGAATTAATAGGTTGCATTAAAACTGTTTTCTCTTTTACATAGGATTTTATTTTATACTACTCAATCTAAGCTTATATCGATTATATATGTATATTTTCTCAAAATGCTCATTGATAAAATCATAAAAATGAAAACAAATCAAAATATCATGTTTCATAACTATAATCTATTTTCTCATTGTGAATGATTTGCTTTCCACAAAAAAACTGATTTTTAATAACAATAAGATACTTATTATTTAAGAAAACCTTGTGGAAAATGATAAAAAATACTTTCAAGTTAGTTTATCTTTTATATCACATTCTCAACTAATTTCATACTTTTTTTTCAATTGTTAAGTATGTGTGATAGTAGGTTTTAGGTCCCTCCATGCTCTAGGCATATATGAGAATAAATACTGTTGAAAAAATATGTTTTTAGCCTGAAATACCGGTAAATTCGTTAGAAATTCTGCATTTTACTCACATATATGTCTATTCACATTTCCTATTTTTCAATCTCATTTTTTTTTCATTTGGGACAGAATTATGAATTCTCTTTTTCTATTTTATTTGGTAACCCCCCTTCATTGCTAATATTTAATCTGTAAATTGCATACATATAATTTTTATTTCAATTATCTATTTATTTTTTCTTTAAAAAAAACAACAATCTGATAAGTTAATCAAGACAACAAATATATAATTATATCTTTTTATGGGAGAATTTTAAAGTGAACATAATAAGCTTAAATCATTTTCATTGGAATTGGTGATGGGAAATACACCCTAAGCTAGATAATTAAAATAAAGATTCATCAATTTAATAATTAATCGCATAAATAACTTGTTTTTAAATATGAAATTAGATAAATAAATCAAATAATGGCATAAAATACCCCTATATAAAAATGGGTAGTGAAACGTCTAAACAATTTTAAACAGTAGTGAAATGTCCAAAAGTGAAATGTCCTAATAGTGCAACGTCCCTAGTAGGAAACGTCTCAATAGTGAAATGACTGACATTCGGTTTAAGCTTATACAGAGGTGCGTTTTCTTGAGCAAGATGACAAATCCCACTAATTAAGATTATTTAGACGTCATAAGAAATGATTTTCAATATTTTGAGTGAAAACATTCAACGTCGTCAAGGCTACTCATTTTAAGCCAATGCAAAAGCATCTTAGTTACTCATTTAAGATGTCATAATATTCTTATCAAGCCGCTTAAAAATCTTATCCAAAAAACTCTACATCTAAAAAAATCTTAATGAGATTTCAAGGAATCTCAATCTAAAAAACGAACCTCAGATTTGAACGTTTTTTTCTCAAAAAGTACAAGTGAAAAAGCAAAATTAATGGACAGGAGGAAGGATAAAACTTTTTTGAAACACCGCATCCTGATTTTGAATTCTTCGTGTTTGTAATGAATGTCAGTCCTGTTTACCTGGATCAATACTTTAGCATAACCAGTGGGATGAAATATAACCGTGGCACAGCTGCTGATCGCAACAGACGCGAGATTTACTGGACTTGACATGATTTTGTACTAGTTGGTGATTTTCGGCGAAGGTTAATACCACTTCCGGTTAGGGCTGGTACCCGGAAGAAAAAGGTACCATTGAATCTGAATATCGGTATCCATAATCCGGAAACACCTAGTGTCACCCTTGTGCGTTTAATTCTAAAAAAGTTTTGGTCGAAAAGAATAGGAGAACGTACACCTTTTTGATTTTCATATAAAAATTGAAAAGGCCAACAATTCCAAGAAGATAAATATCATTGAGTTTCCAGTTTCAGCCGACATAAGAACTTTAGCAGAATGTTCGAAAACCACGCCGTCTCTTCAATCTCGGTCTAATTGGTTTATATATATTTTTTTTTCAACCTGCAACTCTTCCCTTTTCCAAGGTCTCGGTTTTTTTTTTGCTGTGAGGCTCGTGTTGAATCTCTGCAAACCGTTGGATGTAACCCTTTTCAGTCGACTACAGGTGCCAACTTTTTCGTGATATTCATCCGTTTCCTTTGAAAAGTCGATGCTCAGGAAAGAGATGATCAAAATGAATAAGGCCTAATGTTGGACCATACTGCATGCCTAGGTTTGATTAACTAGACTCAAAATAGTGGAAAAGGGTGCACTTTTTCCAACGAGTCAATTCAAGAATTTCTTATTTTTATAGGGTCACGATGAATACGATTCAATAAAAAAAAACCCCAAAAAACAATAACAATAACAACAACAAAATTGAGAAATCCTGAGGATTGAGAGATTAAAAAAAGAGAGATAACGGAAGAGAAGATGCGCATATTAGATTAAAGTGGGTTCATATGACAATGAAATGTACGTTAATTAACTGAAACCAACTCCCAATCGGTCACTGCATGTTTCACTTTTTTCAACGCATTTAAAAGAAAATAGTTGGATAGAATACTACTTTCACACAAAGGCAAATCAATCTCAAGGATTTTTATCAAAAATTGCTTTTAAAGGACCGACTGCTACGATTGTAGCAGACAAGAGAAGACACAAATCATACACAAATGAATACTTTGAAAAAGTCATAAAAGTCGCAAAATGAAAAATCATTTAAGATGTTCATTTAAGGAAATGAGGTGAATTTGCTACCCCTCTAAAAATCAATTTTGAAATTGGGGGTACGCATGTTCTAGTGAAAGTAAAATTGCTTTCCCCGAAGAATCTTTTGATAAATTTTGGTTTCGATATCCACCAATTGAACGGGCTATCAGAACCCAACAAACACTTGCATTATTAATAAATATTTTTGTGCTTCCTTTGAGTGACCGATTAGAAGTTGGTTTGAGTTTAGTAGCTGATGGCAGTAGAGATCGTAGCTTATTGAGTCTATTTTTCCCGGCTTTATTTACGAATTGCTCTGAATGGGTAAGTTCATAAGGGACTCGGTATAAACCAAATTTAACTTGATCCCTATTCGAACGATCTTGCTTTTGACACCCGTGATGTCATATTGATATTGGCGCTTCTGTAGTCGGGTCAAGCCGATGTCACTTTGATTCCGAAATTGCGCCGGAATGTAGTGCACCACAGCTCATTTACAAAAATCAATCCTGCGTCCCTTACTTTACATAAAAATTACTTTTTGTTCAATTGTGTATTGTATTGGTTTATCAATTGAATAAATGGATTTACAACATTACATATAATGGTTAATTATTGTCCAAAGTGGTGTATTTTTTTCAGTATTATGCTATCATTCGACAACTCCACCCAAACGCGTCTCCTTTCTACACATACATATAACTTTAACTGTTATTTTTAAAGTTACACCAATCTGGAGAAAAGCAGTCATGCTGTCTATATTACAACTTACAAAAGCAAAGTTAAGTTAATATACAATTTCGCATCTGCACAAACAAAACACATAATTTGCAAAGAATTCAAGACATTTTTAATACATGGCGTTAAAGTACCCCGCTCACGTCGGCTTTACATTACTATGGCCATGCTTTTTACGCGCTGCTTTTATTTTCACGAATTTGTAGAATATTTATATGCATTTCATTAATAAATATAAGATTGAAAAATAGCGAAGAATGAATGAATGACATTACCTTATTAACTTTGCCGAAACTTTTTGAAAGCCCTCGTAGGATATCAAACGAAAAATAATCGTCAAAAATCGGCCTGTTTAGAAACTCCGCTCATATATGGTGTATATGAGGGGTGTTCCAAAAGTTACGATACAACCCCGATTAACATAACATAACACAAAATCTTCTTTGGAAAAAAAAGTATTTTAAGCCAAAACTTAAACGTTTAAGGTCGAAATTTACAGATGGAAATACCAATATTTACGTTGAAATATATATTTTTCGGTTCGATAATTGATTTTCAAGAGAAAAACGAATATTATTCTATTGTTTTTCAAAAATGTTTACAGACAATACAAAAATGCTGATTAAACGAAAATTACTGAGCCCATGGACTCTCATTATGATGATTTGTTATTGCATGGCGTGTTGATATCTATCACATCAAATATATATACAGCTTACTCATTGTCCGAAATGTTTTTTTCCCAGCATTTTGGCCGTTCAACAAATAGACTTCGTAGTATGCTATCCTTTGCATCCATCGGCCTTTTTTCGAGAATACTGATATTTTACTTGCAGAAATATACCTTGTGATTAGATTTTGAATTAAGGACGAAGTCAAATAACGCGTGTAAGACTTCAATATACGATTCTCTGCGTACACCGATCAGATTTATATGAAATGAAATTAAACTTGTTTATTTTCTCTATATGACAGATTTTATAGCTATCATATAAAATTGATCAAGCGCGCAGAGAATCGAATATTAAAGGTGTCTTAAACACATATTTTCATAAAGTGCTCCCTGTTCTAGTTTATGCATTGCTAAAATCTCAAGAGGTGTAGACTATTTCTGTACATATGGATATACAATATATTTAGGGAAAAATATTTTTGTACGCGAAGATAGGACAGTCCCATCAAATCTTTTTGCCTCGACTTCATGACAAAATATGCCCCTAGCCCTTAGATTCTATTCATAACGGTTCCTTTCGCCCAACGGGTCAAGTATTATTCAAACCGAAATCTTTGATCAAAATATATATTTATCCTTCACAATGCTACCGTTTTTAAATAGGTCATTGAACGCAGACCCTTGCCATAAATAAATATAAGTTCAATATCAAGTTTTGGAAAAAAGGAAACCCACTTACTTCAATATCTCTTTACAACTTTTGTGTTTCAAAGTAAAGTAACGGGCCGATAGTGTAGACCAAAGGCTAGACTTCTTGCTTACAGACGGATCTTTTCCTATGTTGTCATCAAGAGCGCTCCTGTAAGAATGCATATTTTCTGGGACAAGAAGTTAACGAGTTTATTCACTGACAGTGGCCAGTGTGTTGTCGATAAAAGCAATTGGAATGTCATCTTGAAGCTTGAATAGGGACTTTTCGGGGTATGTTATTAGTGACTTTAATACATATAACCAAATTCTTCTGAGTAAATACTAGGCATACTGGTTTTGATAAATTAAATCAAAATATGGGTCATTCTGTCTTTTGGAGTAATAAAATATGAGCCAGTGCGTGATATTTCCATTCCAATAATCTCAAAAGTGTTACAAGAAAAGTCTCTTGCTAGCGCGTGCATCCACACAGTCCGTCCAGAGTCTTCACTCAGCTCTTCCTCGGATAGATAAGGTGTCAGAGTATATTTGGACAAAAGGCGAATCTTCTTAAGGTAGTGGAACCGTAATAGTTCCGCAACATTTCGAAACTCATGATCTTTCACAATGTTTTTATTAAATGTCACCCACAGCCCTTGTAATAAACTAGGACCCCCCCCCCCCCCGATTCATTTGGATATAAAAAGTATAAAAAACACCAAACAACTTTATAGCCTTTTGAACTGTCTTATAAATCGGCACTGTAAGATAGGCTTTGGAATGCATGTGTAAATGCATTAGAGAAAATATAATTTATAAAACAATTTATGTCTGTGGTGTACATAGTTAAAGAGTTAAATAGGGGATAATCGTTTGTTTGAGTGAAAGATCGATTTTTATTCATTGAGTGAACAACAAAAGCTATATTTTCACGAGTGGCAGGGCCACGAGTGAAAATATAGCTTTTGTTTTTCACGAAATGAAATATTTATCCATCTTACACGAAAAACAAACGATTATTCTATTTCTTTAATGCAAAAATGAGACAAAATGTGACATTTCAAGAAATAACAGTAGATTATCACTTAGTAAACTCACAACCTATCCAGTGAAATTGTCAATAACTTATACGCAGCTTTCGTTCATTTCATCACAATTAACGTCATCTCAGTAAGTCGATCACAATTTGTGACGTCATCATGAACGTTGCATAGCTATCACGTGCAAAATGACGCACTTTAAGAAAATGTGTCTATTTTTTTTCACATTTTGTCTCTTTTTTTGCTCTGAAGAAATAGAATAATTGTTTGTTTTTTGAGTACGATCGATTAACATTTCATTTCGTGCACAAAAAAAGCTATATTTTCACCTGCGAAAATATAGCTTTTGTTGTTCACGAAATGAAATATCCATTAATCGATCTTACACAGAAACAAACTATTATCATCTATGTCTTCTTTTATCAACATCCATTGTTTCTCTTTTCAAATTCGATGTACATGTTACAGTCCATAAACTTCTGTTATTTTTTTCTTTAAGGCGATTTATATCTTGCACTCAGGATAACCCAGTGTGATTACGTTTGCGTTTTTTCCTGATGATCGTATATAACGTCCTATGCTGGGGACGCAAAAATGTTTGGGAACAAATGCAATACGGCCTTGCTGGTGAGCTCACAAGCATAGCGGGGTACCATTCAGAAACGTTTCGAGGAAGTCGCCATCTCGAAGGTAGGTCAGCGATGTCTTCACTAATATTCTAGTCAAGTCGTATTGAAAAATTAATCGAAAAAAAAAAAAAAAAAAAAAAAACGACGACGAAAAATTCCAAACCAACCAGGAAGCTTCTTGTAGAACTCATAGCCAAAATGTTGCTTTTAATATCATTTGAGCCTGTGTGTGACATTTCGAACAATTTTACATATGCATAGTACACTGAAGTAAATGCAGTCTAGACAGCCCAACAAGGCAAAGGGATCATTCTACGACCGTCTACATGTTAAGAAACTATATCTATCTACAGAATGCAAAGTTAGATATCTGGTGAGACTGTGTGGACGCACAGGCTGGCCAGGGAATTTGCTTTGTTCTAATTTGTAATATTGGAAATGTTACACTCATTTGTTATTAGAGATCCCATCTTCCAAGTCTCGGAAGCCTCTCGCTTCTACGAATGTGATGGTACTGATTTACGCTTATATTTCAAAGTTCTTATTCATTTTATGCGATTAGACTTTTAGTTTCATGGATCCATTGTAACAACAAACACCCTCTTCATTTCTTAATTAGACTTCGCCATTCGCAGATAGCATCTTGTTTAACAGTATGTATAACGCCATTCAAAAGTACAATGTAATTTCGAATATTTTTGAAAGCTTCGAAAGTGTGTATAATAAACACAACAAAGCTTTAGTTACGTTAGTTTGGAAATCAATTGACCAATATGATGAACGTTTCAAAGGGACTAAAAGAAACTAGAGTAAATATTCCTAATTACTCTAGAACCCCATTCGTACAAAGGTTTCTTTTTGGTACAAATTATGTATCGATTAGGTGTTAATCGTGATTTATTAAGTATTCTATGCCTTCAAAGTTAATAGCTCAATTTTCCGACCCATCAATTTGTTTTGTGCAATTGCAGAAATGATGTTAGTTAATATCTTATTTACTTGGACTGATAAATCGGTATATTAAGAAAATATTAGTTGTGTAATAATACGGAGGGTCGATGAACTTTGATAACATTCTAGTCAAGTTAGTTGGTTTTAAAGTTGAATTCTTGACCAAGATTTCCGGCATCTTTAAAATGTGCATCTTTTATAGGCATTCGGAACACCACTCGGCCAATCTCACGATCAACCTCGGATGTACATAGACGGACTATTTTTAAAAATTACGGGAAACCTTGGAAAAACTCGATGTCGTCAGTTAAAATGGCGTTAGCCCTCGAATCTTTGAATGAAAAACATTCGACGTCGTCAACGCTACTCGTTTAAGTCAGTGACGTGAACAATCGTGTCCTTATATAAATATCTCTAGATTCTTAAATTACGACTGGAAAATCTTTATTTTTGAGAAAGATTCGACATTCTCAAAAGTTAAGATTTTTAACCGTTATTTACTGTAAAAAAAAAATCAATCTAAAAAAAGCGCCGGTTGATTCCGCGTTAGTTTTTAAATCGGAGATTTATACCGGTTTCCAGAAATCCAGTCTGTTTGACCCACTACATTTTTACCTTTATCTTCTGAGCAATGTGTTCAAACCAAATAATGTGTTTTCAAACACCGAAGAAACGGCCTTTTCAGTCACAAACTACAAACTCTGTTTTTATCTTATTTACTTTTCGACAAATAGAGAAGATGCTAATACAAAATTTGATGTAATTTTCGCTTTTAGTAATTACCAGTTAGTATTTTCAGTGTTTATAACAAGATTTTCGGCTGAGTAAAGGAGTTGAAACGTACAATAGGTTAACTGTAAAATAAATTTGTAGCACTTACAATATTACTACTCTGATTTTTTTCTCGAACGGTCATTTACCAGTTGTAGGGCTGACAACCAATCAAATTCTGTTATGATTATCACTCGGTCAAAACCCACGCGTAAATTCACACCACGTGATAGATGCAATGGAGATCGTCTGCTCGAAATGTGTCAATCAAGTTGTTTGTCATTGGTCAATGGTCGTCTGCTCTCGGACAGGGAGCGTGGGAAGTCTACTGGTGGAATGAGTACTGTTGACTTTGTGTTAACAAATAGAAATAATTTTGTAATTTTGAAATATTTGATTTTAATGAGCACTCCGATCATGCTCCAATCCTATTTTCAATAAATTCAAATTTGAGTATGAAGAAAAATTATTCAACAACAAATAAACCGACAAAAACATACGATAAACTGATATAGGATAGCAGTAAGAGCGATCTATTTTTAGAATAACTCACGAATAATCATAGGGTAAGTTCATATCGGACTCGGTTTCGACCCGAGTTAACCGGGTTTCCATCAGAACGACCTCGGTTTCGACACTAGTGATGTCATTTTAACCTTTCAACCTCGACGCTTCTGATCCTGGGTCAGGCCGGTGTTACTTGGTTTTCAAAATGGCGTCGAAAATAGTGCACAACAATTCAATTACACAAAACAAATATTCTCTTTTACTTTAAAAGGCAAATACTTTTTTCTTATCTTATAAAGTATTTTGCACGAGTTTAGCACATTTCTTAATGGAATAACGATATTTCATGGTTAATTAATTATTGTAGCGGTAAATGTGAAGTTTGTTTACTACCACCAGTATGTAACTCCGTTCACATGAATGCCCTTTCTGCGCATGCATATTACAGTCAATTTTAGATTATTACATCATCTAACGCGACTCCCGGGCTGCCATTTGAATTTCCCCAGGATCAGAAGCATCGAGGTTGAAAGGTTAAAATGACATCACTAGTGTCGAAACCGAGGTCGTTCGGATGGAAACCCGGTTAACTCGGGTCGAAACCGAGTCCGATATGAACTTACCCATAGAGTGCTGCTTGATTTAATCGATTGGTCAGAAACCAAAGATATAAATAGCATAGTTACCGATTTCACGTGTTTCTTGAGGGGAAATGCATTTATAGTATTTGGGAAAACCCAATGCTTGAAAAACATACATGTTGGTAATCAAAATTGTAAATAGTTTAATAAAAATGTTTTGTTGCTAAACAGGCTTTTAAACTCTAGAGAGAGGAATAATATTAACAGACAAGCTTTTAGCTTGGCGTGTGCTCATTATAACAACGTAAAAAAATAAAATCTGCTAAGAAATAATTTAGACTAGCAGAGGGCTATCGAATCAGCAAACTTTCAAAATCGGACCCACGAGGTTGGATGAGCTGGCGATGTCCTCGAAAAGATGAAGTGTTAAGACAAAAAACTCACAAATTGGGCAAATATTTTAACAACTTTTATTGTCCAAATTTGAGCCCTTTTTATTGGCGAACTATTGCACTATCCCAGCCTCTCAATGATGTCCGATTTACAGTGCTGACAGCACTTTGATTCTTACACTGTTTCCGCCTAACAAAGTGCACAATTTTGTTACATACTCATCCGCCTCATATACATCCGAGGTCTGTTGCAGTTTACGGAAATGGCCGAGTGATGTTCCGAATGCTTCTATAGGCACAGAGAATGACATTTTGGTGTCTTGAAATATCAATGATATCTGCCGTGGTTGGGTGCATTTATTGCGTCGAGACTTTGCCTCAACATGATGATTTCTCGCAGACTAGAACTAGATCAGATAACGTTGGTATTTAAAGACACCAATGTATTGTTCGTTTAATCATGCAATCACTTTTCAGTGGTAAATCTTATGATATCTGAAGGTAGTGAACCCGTTGTAGTTCCGCAACATTTCGGAAGTAATGAACTTTAACAGTGTTAGGAAACCTCGGTCAACATTGTGAAAGTTCATGAGTACCGAAATGTTGCGGATCTTTTACGGTTCCACTACATTAAGCGGATAAAATAGTTCTGGATACGCTCATGAACGTGCAAAATTGTTTCTAAAAGGACTGCCTGATATCAATATTATTATCAATATAGCAGGTGACATTACATCAGTCCAGGCTTTATACAACAACAACAACAACAGCAGCACAACCGCTTCTAAAGCTAGTTCGATTTTCCTTCTTTCTAAAAAGACTGTTTGAAATCATTATAATGTTATTGAGCAGGTGACATCAGATCAATCCAGGTTTCATTCCTTGAAAACAACAACAACACAACCGCTACTAAAACTGGCTCGATCTTCCTTGTTTCTTAAAAGACTGCCCGAAATCAATATTATGTTATCAAGCAGGTGACATTATTAGTTATACGGTTTCTTGCCGGGGTATATGACGATTTATTCCCGGCTGGAAAAATGATGTCACCCGAGCCGTAGGCGAGGATTGACATCATTTTTACTGCCGGGAATAAATCGTCATATACCCAGGCAAAAAACCGTATTACGAATTTATTATACTTCAAAGTTTTAGGGCTAAATATCTGTCATTTGCCTATTTTAGGCGTTCGTAAAAACCGATTTCTTTTAAACCACCAATATCCTTTAATGCGCCCCTATGAAAAGTAAACGTGTACAAAGTGACGTCATATATAGTTGCGACGTCACACTACTACACTCTGCGCTATTGTGAGATGACAAACACGTTTTAATATACCAAGTTTCAAGATATTTGCGCGGAAAAAGTCTCTAGAGTGCACTCTATGTTTTTCTAAAATTTGACCCCGTGACATGTTTCTTTCTACCCCACTGAACCGTATTCGAATTTGTACGAGGGTTCGATGAAACAAACGATCTGACCAAGTTTCAAGACGAACATGCCAAAAATGTGGCCTCTAGAGTGTACACAAGATGTTGACGGACGACGCACGACCCACGACTCACGACTCAAGACTCACGACCCACGACCCACGACTCACGACCCACGACTCACGACCCACGACTCACGACAGTCGACACACGACGGACGTCCGACATAGCGTGTTGCCAAAAGCTCACCATTAGTACTTTGTGCTTAGGTGAGCTCAAATTACGGTGAAGAGTTCTCTTCATTAGAGTAAATCACCCGTTAATAGAAGTAAGAATACGACTTTTCGTGCTATTTTCAAGGTTTAGTTTTACGACAACCAAAATATTTCCTTTTGTCACATTTTCATTGCTTTTGAAAATCAGAATCATGTGCTGATAAGTTTCCAACACATTTTCCTTTTTGTTGTTCGAAAGTTTACACTTGCTTCATCGACCAACAAACTCTTTGTTTGCTTTCTGGATCTCTTCTGAATGTAAGGTTAAAATTTACACCAAATAGGAAGCGGATAAGCTATCTAAATTTGTGTTAAGGCCTGATATTCGTTTTTCCAGGGTATCCCCAAAAATTACCCGAAGGCTCGCTTTATAAATTTTTATTACAGACTGGAATAAGAGGAGCTTGATAAACAAATACTCTCTACATATATTCATTTATTACCGTAAAGGAAATTCTGTTTTCAAGTAATACAAATAGAGGATATTGAATGAGTGGTCATTGAGTACCGAATTTAGTAAACGAGTCATCTATAAACAGATAAAAACGAGGCTGCGCCGAGTTTTTATCGGTGTTAGATGACGAGTTTAATAAATTCGGTATTTTATGAGCACAAATTTGATATTCCATTTATAATATGACCCGAATTTTCGCGAAAAATCGTCAAAATTCTTGAAATACGACATTTCAAAGTTCCACGAAACGTATAACGCCGTTTAAAACTGACGTCACAATATATACATTATGGCGTCATTTTCGCGGTTACAAAATAGCGTTGCTGTTTGCTCCGAGCTCATTTGCGTAGTTATTCCACTAGTGTAATAACACCCGTGTAACATCAAAAATATTCAACGGGTTTATTTCACTCCCGCGACGTCGGTCATATTATAAAGGAACATATTGGTATTTGAATTGACTGAAATAATTATATCTTATTCTAAAACATATTCAAAAAAATTGAAATGGGTCAGGCGGTCATACCGGGTTTACATAATTATACTGATCGACTTTAAACACGCAACAAAGTAAATTTGAAATTTAAGCACGGAAAAGTAGATTTGTTTTAATTGAATTTAGCTAAAATCACAAAGACGATAGACATTTCAAAAACCATTAAAAGAAATGTAATCAACTATCTCACTTCGCAAAGGCTGTACTCTGAATCGAGTATGTCGAAAGGGAATTTGTTCCTCAGAATCGGAACGTCGTTAACCTCGATTAGACTAAAAAATACATTGATTTATTCCATCAATATTTGAACATCCGTATGGTAGGACCTTGTCAATAAGGGGTTTCAGAAGACTTAACGTGCTAAAATAACGTTAGCGCCATCCATGCCGTAAAGACGCTAATGTCATCTCAGTTCTAAACGACATGACTGCTGAGGGCGAAAAGCGTTAGCAGGCTTTGTTTGCCAAAACCGCATTCACATGATCAATGTTTGTCGTTCTACAAAGGAATGGAAAGGCATGTTAGTGACGTCAATTCTGGTCCAAAAGACGACGTTTTGGTGTCGTCTTTGGACAAACAACGCTAAAACGCGATATTGATGATTTGTTTGACCTCTTGATTCATTCAATTTATCTCTAAAATTTGATGGGCTTTTGTTTCAATTGAAAAGAAAATATCGTCCTAACAGTAGGGGTATGGAGAAATTTCAACTTTCGTGGGTATGTTTAAAATTGTCACAGTTTTGGGAATACAAGAGAATGTTTCAAAATGACATTGATGATGGATTAAAGGTAACTTGTTAAGGTTACAAAATACATATATTTTCGCCCGAGTCTGTTCACTTTTATTTGCATTTTAGTGAGGTTTTTTAAGTATTGCGTTTTTAAAGTCGCTCAGAATATATTCAATATTTAATAATGAAGTCTGCTTCGGCCCTCCTATCCTTTATGGCCCAATTGTTGCACAGCCAATCGGATCATAGTACTGATGTTTAAATAACTTTAAATACTTCATAAAGATATGTAATTTGTACTAACTCTGTTTATATTAAGGACAGCAGTGCGGGGGAATATAAATACTAAATTGATAGATTTCGAATATTTTAGAGGATATTTTCAAGAAATTAGACTTGTTGAAGTTATGGAAAAATATTACTCTTGATAATTATGATACTGTATTTATAATAATAATAATAATAATAATAATAATAATAATAATAATAATAATAATAATAATAATAATAATAATAATAATAATAATAATAATAATAATAATAATAATAATAATAATAATAATAATAATAATATTAATAATAATAATATTAATAATAATAATAATAATAATAATAATAATAATAATAATAATAATAATAATAATAATAATAATAATAATAATAATAATAACACTGATAATAATAATACTAATAATAATGAATGTTTTATCTAAAGAAGGTAGCTCATAAAGCTTTCACCAAATAATACAAGGAAGAACTTATTTACAATGAGGCCTTCTGAAGCAATTCAATGTATTACAAAACAAGAACGATGATGATATAATCCTAATGTTAATTACTGAATTATTCTGGGGAGAAATTCTCAGAAGATTGATGAGGTAGTAATATGACGGCTTTTCATATATACCAGTATACAAATAAATCATTTTGACATCAAATAGGAGCACGTTCTTACAACTTAAAAAATTTTGTTCGATTCTGCTTCCTAGATGATAAAATAGTATTCACGACGAATGAAGAGGGAAATGAATGAATCAAAATTAACTGCCTCTATCATTAATCGAAATAAAATAAATGGCTTAGAAAGAAAATAGATGTAGGAAAATGCTTTCGTTAATATACGATTATAAAAAAACCCCAATTAATTAATAGTGTTGTAATGATGATGATTATAATAATGATGAGGATGATGATTTTTGTGATGATGATTATGTACATGATTTAATTAGGACAGATATATGCTTATTGGAAAAGACATACACAAAAATGAATGGGGTATTTCACGACTCAGTATGCAGTTATATTTTTAATTGTGCGTAGATTAATAGGAATGTCATGCATACAATTCATTCCGTTAAATGAAAAAGAGTTCTTTAGAAACTCCTATTTAGGAGCGCATTTGTAAGAAGCCTGAGGCCAGTTTCATCAAAATATTTATGACGCATTTTTGTCTTACCGATGACTTACCACATGTTTAGGACAAAAATCAAGTATCACCAATCTATCGATACACCAGCCCGATTAGCTCAGTTGGTAGAGCACCGGACTTCAAAACCATTGAAGTTCGACGGCGTGGGTTCGATTCCCGGGCTGGTACACTAACAAAACTAATTGTCTTTCGGATGAGACGTTAAACCGAGGCCCCGTGAGACGGTGCTTTACACCGAGCACGTTAAAGAACCATGGCGGATCTCAGCAGTAGTTTCGACATGTATCCTTGCACTATCCCCCGTAACAACTAACCGTCTTCTGGGGGCGTCGCTCATATGGGCATGTGCTACGGTAGCGACGATAAATAAACGGAAATACACACTCTATCGATACATATGTAAAGTGATTGCTGTTGTTACAGTTTCGGAAGTCATCAGTAAGACAAAAAAAGTCTTAAAAGTCTTGATGAAACTGGCCTCAGGGGCCAATTTCACCAAAGCATTTAAGACACATTTTTGTCTTACCGATGACTTACCAGATATCAAGGACTAAAACCACGTATCACCAAATTATCAATCCCAATGTAAAGTGATTGTTGTCATAACTGTTTCAAAAGTCATCAGTAAGACAAAAACACGTCTTAAATGTTTTGATGAAACTGGCCCCTGGTTCCCTGATTGTGATCTTAAACAATAAAATATGTTGTTACTTCTACGAATCCTGACATGTGCGAAGGAGCTTATCCATTAAAAAGTTTATAAACTATGAGATTCGTGAAATACTTACATCGATTTTCAAATGTTAACCATTGGAGGGAAATAAAATTTTGAGCAGAACTAGATCTCTTTGGTTCACATAAAATGATTCGCGCAGCTCTTTTTTGGATTGTGGCAATTCTCTAAAATACGAAGATTTGCACTGGCTCCAAATAATGAATCCATAGTCGAAATACGGAGTTATATGAGAGGCATAAAACATATGCTTAATCTCCATTGTGAGAAATATATGTACTCCTTTAAGAAGATAGAGCTGTGATGATAATGTTGCGCAGTTGATCAACATGGCTTTCATAACACAATGTATTGTCTATGTGTACACCCAACAAATTTGTGAAGTTACGTTTTCTATTTCCATGATCTAGTATACATAGATTCAATTGAATTCAAGAGTTTAACTTTGTTTAAACCCAATTAAAACGGAAGTAGTTTTCAAAGGATTCAGAACCATATTATTCTGTTTTCACAATTTTGCTACCTGGATAACATCATATGGTAAAGATTCATTAATGAGGGTTACAGAAAAACAACATTTATCATGCAACGACGCCTGTATTGACCTGATATCACCTGTCTGATAACATGACATGTTATCTGACAGTCTATATTTAGAAACAATTTGCATAAACTTTCACACGAATTTCTTTGATTTTTAAGGGTTTACTATGATCAAGCGATGAAAAATGATTGCATGATAAATAAAATATCATGTCAGTGTCTTAAAATATTAATGTTATCTGGTCTCGGCTGTGAGAATTTATCATGACTCGGCACATCCTCGTCATGATAAATTCTCCCAACCTCGACCAGATAACATTGAAATTTTAAGACACAGACATGTTATTCTCTATTTATTTAGTGAAACATCATCGGAAAACATATCTAAATTTGAGGATATTTTAAACGGAAGGTCATTGACATATATCTTACAACTATACAAATATATGTGTGATAACATTCCGTATGATATTTTTTTATGATATCACATAGTTATTTTTAGATCAATGATATAATGCGGTTATTTTTAGAAACTTGCATTTCTGTTAGTAACATTGACGAAAAGAAGACAAATAGAGGCTATAAGATAAATATAATACGTACTTAGTGTATTGTATGAAAAAAATATCTAACTCGGTTGTGAGAATTGATAATTGTGTCTGCTCTTTTTCATATAATACACTAAGTACGTATTATATATATATCAAAATTAAAATAGTTCCAAGGATTTTAAACGATAAAGAGGAGATGAAAAGAATATTTGTTGATTTCATTGAGGTATGGAACTAAAAATCCAATCACACTGTATGAATACGTGAAGCGTATACATCTATACATAACTCTATGAAATCAGCAAATATTATCTTCATATCTTACAATTTAATATCATGAGGCAAACAAATAAAGATTTGCCAGTTAAGAAACAGATTTCTTACGGGACTACTTTTTGCGGAAGCTTACGAAACAACTGCGTACTCAAAATTATTATCATTGGTGAATTAAACCAATTCGTTAGCCAATCAGCACGCACAGATATTGAAGAACACAACTAAAATGTAATCATTTATAGGTGGTTATAAAAGTAATAACAATAAACAAACAAATAACAAATCATGTATCATTAAGTGATTTAGGTGAGGAGAAAAGACTCAATATTCTTTAACATTTTTTGGCGTTTTCCAGACTAAGATATTCATAAATCTTGTAAAAGAGGGCGTTAATAAAAATAGAAAAGAAATTATAATACAGACTTAAGGACCAGAAACAGTTTGATCGACCATTATGGCATTATATTGTGTGAAGCTTTTGCTGTATGTCACCATTTGGATTAATCAAGGTTAGTGAAGTAATTGTGTAATTGCCCCCCCCCCCCCCCCCGCCGCAAAAAAAAAAAAAAGAAAAAAGACACAAAAAAACAACAACAACAAAAAAACCCTCCGCAAAATAAAATTCTCGATAAAAAAAAAAAGACTAACACTACACCACACTTCCGCGGCGATCAAGATTTTTTTCAGATCTTAGTGGGATCGCCGGAAAATATTTATCGTCAGTGGGGGATCCAAACCTCCTAACTCCAGCAAATTAAAGCTGGAGTTACGAGGTTTTGAACCGCAATCGACGTTTTACTTTTTGGGAGAAATAGAGATACTGTGGGATGCTGTGAAGCTAATTGGGATGCCACGTTCCTCCCAGCATGCTTATGGGGGCGCTTCTACTACGCTTACACGCCGATTAAGGTAGTGGACCCGTAATAGTTCCGCATCTTTTCGGATGTAATGAACTTTAAAAATAATATCCGAAGTTTCCTAATGGTTTCATTAGGAAACCTCAATTAACATTGTAAAATTCATGTTTTTGAAAGATGGATACAGTTAAAAACACTGTGAAATTGACACTCACTGCAATCAAACTATTCAATATCATTCACTCAGGGCTCCATCCATTCATTCCAAACACTCATTTAAATCTATCAAAAACGCTCCAAAATTGTAAGAAAACATTTCGAAATCGTTCAAATCGATCAACAATTGATTTAAATCGATCAAATCATTCTGAAGCTGTTTCTAATATGATCACGCGATCAACAATCATGATTTTTGTCGCTCATTCACCATTTCTTGATTTTTTTTTATTATCGGAATATGTTAACACTTTATGTATGAAATGGTATAGGTAGATTTTGTGCGGTGAGCCGTGAAATCTACATCCGACGGGTAAGTACACGTGCTACGAGATACCATTCAAATTAAAGTTATTGCTTGTCTTAGATCGTAAGGTTTATTCATCCAAGTACTTTCACAGTTGAAGTGAAGGGAGAACGTTTAATTCCTTGCATATGCTTTTTAAATATACCCGATATACCTATGGTAATGGGCTCAACGCCTACGTCATAGCGCAGTAGGTTACGCAGTGAAATCTTGACGATCGCAGTTCAGTGGCCGTACCAGCCCCACAGTCTTTCCACGTGGTTTTCACTACTATCATTCTGCGATATCAGGGCACTGCAAAAGCGCTTCCACAGCCTTGTTTGGGATCCCACGCCGCTGCTACTGCGACGCTCTTTGTATGATCAGCCCTTCGTTCAGGTTGACAAAAAAGTGAAAACGGTTTTCCAATTATACCCCGCTTTGCGTGCAACTGCACGAGCAAAGTGGGGTATAATTGGAAAACTGTTGCTCCGTTTTGCCATCCTGAACGCAGGGCTGGTCACGTCGTGACCTCACGGCGATTGTATTGTGTGCCGTGCTCTGTACATATCGACCTTCGGCGGCGCATCCATTGTCGAAAAAATAGAGATGAAGAGAATGTTTGTTGATTTCATCAAGGTATGAAAATAAAAACCTTATCACACTGTATGAATACGCGAAGCGGATCCATATATCAATTTGATTAGGTTTTTAGTTTCATACGGTCCTACTCTCTTCATTTTTTATTAGTAAATATCATGAAGCAAACGTGTTAAGATTTATCCATTATGAATCAGATTTCTCATGGGACTATACTCTTCAAAAAAAAAGTTCTTTGGCATTTGATCTATATGCAGATCTTAATTTCGACATGAATATCTATATGTATGAGCAAAGTCAATCAATGAAGGTGAAGTCAATGCATTTTCATACTGTATTAAAACAAAATTACTTTTTTAATCAAGATTTGTATCAGAGACGTTGAATAAGGACGTTACGTCGCACGTGTCTTATAGTGGCAAAATTAACCTCTCTTATCTGGTTCCACACGTTGCCAGATTTCCAACTTAAACTGGAGACCTGAGTGTTCGTTGACGTAGCAGTTAGATTGAAAAATCTCAAATATCGTTACGTCATTTGACATACTAGTACTGGACTAACGTTGTTATCCAGAATAAAACTAATCTGGTTCTATACATAACGCTGCGAGGCATGTTATAGCGGTGCAAGAGGTACAAGATAGTCTGTCCGGAAACAACAAGGTCATTTGCAACGGCTTGTCTTATAGAGCCTGCTTTGTGGCGACCAAAAACTTTATGACGTTGTTCCTCCGTTCGCTTGACTTGTTTTCATTACAGGTGTGTGCCTAAACGTTCAATTTCAAAAGCAATCAAGCAATGTCATTTCATCCACAGACTAAATGGAGAGCTATCACGACTTTTCAGTTAATCTCTAACTGCACGTGCTGGATGAGAATTCAGATTTTACGTTATTTGACGTTGACGTCTCTATTGAGAAACGTGTTCGAGTAATTTATCGCAATTACATGTGATATTCTTACATCCTAATTACTCTCCACAAATCAATCAAAATTTATCGAAGTTTTTAAATGAACTCAGAAAAATCGCATGTTGAATCAGTGTCAACGAACTTTTTTGAAGAGTATATTTTAACGGAAGATACGCATTTAAGCAATGAACTCTAACAGAGAGAGCCGAGGTTTTCCTTATGATCTTAATTAGGAAACCTCGGTCAACATAGTGAAAGATCATGTATTCCGAAATTGTTGCAGAACGATTACGGGTCCACTTTCTTAAAAGAATTTGACCGTTATTTTTCGCATAAGGTCTTATTTGACCATCTAGGAAGTAAAATAATTGTTTGCTGTTCGTGTAAGATTGATGAATCTTTCATTTCTTGGATGATGACAAAGGCTTTATTTTCTATTTTCACTTGTGAATATATAGCTTTTTTCATGTTCACGAAATGAAAGAGAACTTGAGAAAACTGAAAAAAAAAAACAACAACCAAAAACCTCAAAAGAAACTCTATAATATATTTATGAAAAGTAGTAAGAAAGCCTTATCGTCAATGAACGTTGGATACCAGAGACGACATAATAAAATGTCTTTTCCCTTATCAAACGGATCGAGTTACAACCAAAACCATTACTTTGTTTTATAATATGGCCTACGTCGCGGGAGTGAAATAAACCCGTTGAATATTTTTGATATTACACGGGTGTTATTACACTAGTGGAATACGGAAATTAGCTCAGAGACAAAAGCAACGCTATTTTGTGATTGCGAAAATGGCGTCATAATCTATTATATTGTGATGTCAGTTTTAAACGGCGTTATAATTTCGCGGAAAATTGAAATGATGAATTTTAAGAATTTTGACGACTTTTCTCAAAAATTGGCGTCATTTTATAAATAGAATATAAAATTTATTTTCATGAAATACAGATTTATTAAACTAGTCATCTCGGCGCAGTCTCGTTTTTATCTGTTTATTGATGACTCGTTCAATAAATTCGGTAGTCCATGACCACTCATTCAATATCCTCTATTTATTTTTTCTCAGCATCGGCTGTGACCTTTACAAACCTGGACGCGTCACACAGTATCAGCGATCAGCTGGTTGCCGGGAGACACATTTACACATTCGTCACGTCAGATGATTCTCTCACTACAGTCACCATGACGTCAACATCGTCCTACTTTAAAATCGACCCAAACAACGACAGTAAGTGGAGATGATCTTATATAAGGAAAGATTTGCCACAATGTAAAAGTTAATGAAAGCAAAAAGAGTTAATGGAAGCAAAAAAGGCAGATAAGTAGTTTATTTTTACCCCGAATAAAAAGTTTATGAAAGCAAACAAGGCAGATAAGTACCTTAATTTAAGCAAAAAAAGGTAGATGAGTAAGCCTACCTTATTTTACCCTAAATAAAAGTTGATG
Source organism: Fragum whitleyi (assembly GCA_948146395.1). NCBI lineage: Eukaryota > Metazoa > Mollusca > Bivalvia > Cardiida > Cardiidae > Fragum > Fragum whitleyi. Next base: position 50,790,556 of record OX411546.1, read on the forward strand.
AAAGCAAAAAAAGGCAGAAAGATACCTTTTTTTACCTAAAAAAAGTTAATAAAAGCAAAAGAGGCAGAAAGATATCTTTTTTTCACCTAGAAAAAGTTAATGAAAGTAAAAAAAGGCAGATAGGTACCTTATTTTTGCCTAAATAGGTACCTTATTTCCCCATAAGACTCAATAGAAAAGAGGCGAAATCACTTAATCGGAAACGTTAACCCTTTTTTTAGATTACAAATTAGCCTGTTAAGGAACTGCGTTAAATTCCATGTAACTAAAGCTTATGTATACAGATGTTTATGTAATTTTTGAGGACAGTTCCAAAATGGTACCTCTTCGCGTGTTGGGTCACATTTGAATTGAGATGAATGTATTTTTCTTTTCTAGAATCATTGCTGACAAAAGCCTGTCTGTCTGCGGGCTCCTATGGCCTTTCCTTCCTAGCAACACATACAGACTCGTCCACGGACACAGGCATACTCACCGTACTAGTAACTGAAACAGTTAGTGAAATTCTCATTCGGAACATCGCTCGGGTTTTTCCGTAAACTAGCAATACAACCTCACTCGGGAGTCTTCGGCGATTCTACGAAATAGATCTTGGGAATAATGAGGGCGCAGACATTGAAGCCCGTCATGGGTTGTTTTGACGTCATAAACATAAGTGAAGATGACGTTAGGGAAAAATCAACGAAAGGTTAAAACTGAGCATTTTATAATTTGATTACAAAACGCAGTGTTTTACTGCGTTTTGTCATCAAATTATAAAATGCCAAAAAGAAAATAACTGTCGAACGGAAGGTTTAAAGGAATGTATTTTCTCCAAGCGTATTAACCAAAGTAGGCCTACCTCAGGAGCCGAATTACCTAAAAAACGACCAAAAATTACTACTCTTACGTCCGAGGTAGTTTACGGAAAAGTCCGAGCGAAGTTCCGAAAACTTTGTGTTTTCTGATCGTCTATGGAGATCTTTTGGACAAATTATATAATTTGATGACAAAACGCAGCCAATCACTGTGTTTTGTTATCATATTATGATATGCCAAGTTAAAATCTTTCATTGAATTTACTGGGCGTCATCAGAATGCTTGTGACGTCATATAAACCCACGTGCTTAACCCCACGCTTTCTTGGCTTAATATTCCCGAGGTCTATTCCGTAGAATCGCAGAGGGATCCCGACTGTCAACCAAATCGGGAACCGTCGGCGATTCTACGGAATAGACTTCGTGAATAAAATGGGCGCAGACATGACAGCAGTTCATTTCGCACATGGGTTTCATGACGTCAAAAGCATCAACGATTAACTAGGCGGGTTGGTCGATATCTAGACGGACGGGCAAATATGTTTTTTTTATCTTTCAAAAGTCATGAAAATTATAATCCTCACGGTATTAGTTATGACAGAAAAAATTGTTTCGGAGGTTTTCGGCGAATTTTTGGTCCATAAAAAAGTCAAATGGATGGTGTAATCTTTTGTCGATCATTTACCTCGTAAATTTTACTGACCGAAGGAGATAACCAAAACGTCGCAGCATAAGGTAAATTATTGCATAAGATCTACGTTTGTGGGTCAATGTTGTCATACGCTGATGAACAAAACCCGTGCCAAAACTGAAGAAAACGTGGATTGATAAGTAATTTTACATGCCGTTAACGCCCGGCTTTCTTTCCTTAAATATCCTCAGTCGGGGCTTATACATGTACATGTTATTAGTTTCTTTGTCTAACATTAATAAAGAGCATAAATTGAGACGCAGTTTTACCGACACATTATTACTTTTGGAGCGAGTTTTAAACGTTCCTATGAATTATTTTGCAATTTCTGTTAAAATACTAGTAAATACTACTGTCTTGCTTTTTATGCAATATTATAGTCAGTTCATGTTTTGAGGGCGTTTATAATTGTAGAGACCCAAAAAATGCTTTAACTCCGTCGTGCCTCGCACACGGGCGTTAAACCATTTTTCTGATCTCTGCAAATGTAAACGCCCTCACAAGCGTGAATTAACCCTTTATTGAAGTGTTTTGTTCTCTAATCGATTGATCATCCATCTTTTTTCAGGCACCGATTATGAACAACCTTCCGCACACTATATACGTATTGACGTCCAGTGACTGGCCACCCACCATTAACTACCTTCTTGACATTGATTTGGGCTGTGTTACGGAATATCGACAAAAGTGTAGCCTGACTTTCAACCAGAATGACTTGCCTGTCGAGTTCACAGGTACCTTTGGCACACAGTGCGCACTCACGTATTGGGACGTCAGAGTGAACTAAGGCTTTAAAGTATAACGTAATTTGACGTTATTTATGCAGCGTAAAAGAGAGATCAAACAAATGGGTTTCACTTAAACTAATCATTTACATGTGCCTTATTTTGAATTTCATCAAAAGAGATGATAAAAAATATCATTTTCAGTGGTTCATCAGTTGTTTACAGTAATAAGAATCACGTAATTTACTAAGAGATCATTCACAATGAAAAAGGCGTCGCATTTACGAATAAGTGAAGAACTCAGAGAACAGATATGGTAATCTTGTTTCTTCTATACCGAATAATTCTCAAACCCGAGGACCAGTTTTTTATCAATCTCTATAAATCCATATTTATTTAATTTTGCCGTAGTAACTCCAAGATCCAACAGAAACGTACAACGTGATCATGATGATTAACCGCGACATTTTTTCTTACCTTTTCATCTACATTAACCCCGACGGCGGCACTCATTCTTTCCGATTATTAGCCTCTTACCAATGGGTTGATAATCGTAGACCTATGTGAGATAGCAGCTTGAGGATAGGAAAGAAATGTCATGGTTGTACTAGTGAGAGAAATACCAGGAATCCATTGTTAGGTGCTCCAGCCGCCGCGATATAAGTGAAATAATGTTGAAAGCGGCGTTAAACTCCATTCAATCAATCAATCAATCAATCAATCAATCAATCAATCAATCAATCAATCAATCAATCAATCAATCAATCAATCAATCAATCAATCAATCAATCAATCAATCAATCAATCAATCAATCAATCAATCAATCAATCAATCAATCAATCAATCAATCAATCAATCAATCAATCAATCAATCAATCAATCAATCAATCAATCAATCAATCAATCAATCAATCAATCAATCAATCAATCAATCAATCAATCAATCAATCAATCAATCAATCAATCAATCAATCAATCAATCAATCAATCAATCAATCAATCAATCAATCAATCAATCAATCAATCAATCAATCAATCAATCAATCAATCAATCAATCAATCAATCAATCAATCAATCAATCAATCAATCAATCAATCAATCAATCAATCAATCAATCAATCAATCAATCAATCAATCAATCAATCAATCAATCAATCAATCAATCAATCAATCAATCAATCAATCAATCAATCAATCAATCAATCAATCAATCAATCAATCAATCAATCAATCAATCAATCAATCAATCAATCAATCAATCAATCAATCAATCAATCAATCAATCAATCAATCAATCAATCAATCAATCAATCAATCAATCAATCAATCAATCAATCAATCAATCAATCAATCAATCAATCAATCAATCAATCAATCAATTTCTTGTGTATACTTTAAGGTTCAAATTTCATAGTAAATACTGACACGTCCCTTGAATCGGTAGAGCCAAGTACAACCTACTACATAACTGTTGATTGTGATGCCGAAAATGGACAAACAACGTCAGGAGTACTAACTTTGAGTGTTGTCGACACTATTCCAACTACAACTACAACATCAACAACAACACCAACAACAACTACACCAACAACAACTACTCCGACAACAACCACAACTACTTCCACAACAACAACAACAACCACTCCAACAACAACTTCAACTACTCCAACAACAACTTCAACTACTCCCACAACAACTTCAACTACTCCAACAACAACTTCAACTACTCCCACAACAACAACAACGACTCCAACAACAACTTCAACTACTCCAACAACAACTTCAACTACTCCCACAACAACCACTCCAACTACAACCACTACCCCCGGAACTACAACATTGACATCAACAACGACAACCGCCTCGACTACCACCAATGCACCGTCAGCAGTTCCGGTAGCACCCCAGTTATCAAGTAACGATGAATCCGACACTGGTGGAGTTTTTGATAGCGCTGCAGGAGTTGCTGGGGTCGTGGGTGGGAGTGTTGCTGGTGTCGGACTCGCAGCTGGAGCTGGGGCTGCATTGTGGAGGGCATTGGGTGCTCGACGGCGATTATTCAATGGAAACGACAACGAAGCACAGACATCCAGAAACAACCAAAACAATCGACCAACGAGGAATTTACGTAACATAACGCCAAAGCAGAAAGATCCAGCTGGAAGGTAAATGTTGTTGTCGCCGGATTTAAGTTTAGTTTCAACAAATGGGGCCCAAGGGACTTAAGCGTTGGGATAATAGGGTTCATGGTTGCATTTCTAGAGACCGTTCTTCAACTGTTTTCTTTTCTATTTTTCTATTCCTTTGTAAATATCAACTATGCTATTCCATTCAGGTGAAAAAAGTACAAATGGACCCTCTTCAGCCAAACTTCGGGAAAGAATTGAAGACTGTGTTAAACAGTCTTCAATTCTTTTCTAATGTTACTGTTTAATCTGTCTTCAATTCTTTTCTTATGTTACTGTTTTTAACTGTCTTCGATTCTTTTCTGGTGTTACTGTTTTTAACAGTCTTCCGCTGTTACTGTTTTAAACAGTTGGGTCCACAAGGGTTCATGGGACTCATATCTGATAGTTATAGGAGTCCTGGCTCCTTATTTGTTGGTTACAATCTCACATAACTTACATCCCTAAAACCTTTTTTGTCGTCACCGAGCTCTGAATAATATCAAATGATGTCGGACGAAATAAGCGAAATTCTATTACCTCCCCTTGAAAGAGTTCTAGAACGATTCGATAAAAATAACTTCCAAAGTTATGTAAGAAGATTGCATTCAGGGGTGATAAAACTTTTTTGTGGCGCTTTGAATTGTTTTTGGCGATTTGAGTTGTTTGACTGAAACTCTATTAACGGAGCGATGAGAGAGCAAATTTAAATGTTGAATTAGCGACAAATTTACGACGTTGCTTATCATAAATTACACCTTCCCTTTAATCTTACAATACAGCTAGTCGCATCGTGAAAATGACAAGGTGGGTGCTTTTGGGATTATTTCGCCATTGAATGATTTGAATGAAAAAGAGGGGGGGGGGGGGTTAATATGATATCTCGAAATTCGAAATTATCGATATTTCATTACATCCCTTTAATCAAATGTATGCAAATTTTTGGTTGTGAGTCCAGACGCTTTAAAATCAACATCAGTTAATAAAATCGTGCAATTATTTGATTGATCTTAATGAAATGATGGTCGTTTTGACGGTTTTCGACGTATTTGTGAACGATTTTGGAGCGTTTTTGAGTGATAGTATTGTTTTGGATGTATAAGTTGAACGGTTGGGCGTCCGATTCAAAATGGTTTTGGTCGAGGTGAGCACATGCAAATTTCAAGGTGTTATTTACTATATTTTTCTTACCTTTTATTTTATAGAGGGCCATTGTCTTCCCGATTTGCGACGGAAACTAGCGAACCGAGAAACAAGAGATTCAACACCCCTTCTCGTGACAGCTGTGACTCTCCTCCGAGCACAACGTCAAGTAGCCGATCTCTGATTCGAGATTTCGAAGCACGTGACCACCCTCCTCCAAGGACGTCATTTTATCACGTGTATCAACCGGATTCTTCTTACAACGGTACGTTTAATATGCGGACCGCATGTCCCGTCCGTTGACTTCTGTTTCAGCAATCAAACCAATATATTAAATCTTCATTCGTCTAGTAAAAATAATTATTCATTTTTAAAGATAGTATCTAGAGACTAAGAAAGGATGAAATGGTAGAACTGGTTTGAGAAATACTAGTAATCTATTGTTAGTAGCTCTAACCGCCGCGATATAACTAAAAGATTGCCGAAGCGGCGTGAAACCCCATTTAAAAAGAACTTATCAAGAGGTTAGGGTCTTGTCAATCCAAAGAGCACAAAGGGAAGACTCTGGTCAGATTGTGCGGGTGTAAAGACTTAGAAGAGCCTTAGCTTTGTACACCTGTGAAATTGTTGGAAATATCACACACGGGCTTTTCTAATTCTTTTTTCTTTTATTGGTATATGAAATTGATATCGGGGGTTATGTTTTCTTTCATGATTCAATGAACAAAATACTATCCTCTAAATTCATTCTCTCTTATACCTGATCGATTATCGAGAAATGCAGTAGATTATCACTTAGCTATCTCGCGACCAAACCAGTGAAATTTCCAAAAAGATTATACTCTGTTTTCGTTCATACGTTATCTAAGCGGAGTCCATTGTACCCATGACGTCATGACGTTTCTTAGTAATCACGTGCAGTGATGCGCTTAAAAGAATTTGTACAAAATTCTTCTATTTCGTCTACCTTTTTGCATTTAAGAGGTACAATGATCGCTTGATTTTTTTTGTGTAAGATATAGATGATAATCGTTTGTTACAGCGGAGCCACGAATGAAAATATAGCTTTTGTTGTTCACGAAATGAAATATTAATCGATCTTACTCGAAAAACAAACGATTATTCTATTTCTTTATGCAATAGTGAGACAAAATGTAAAATTTCTAGGAAATATATTCGTAAAGCGCGTCATTTTGCGCGTGATTGCTATGCAACGTTCATTATGGCGTCACTTATTTTGCACTGCATAGATGACGATCAGATAAGATGAAATGCACAAAAAGCAGGGGTGCGTTTGTCACAGCAAGATGAAAAATTCGACTTAATAAGATTTTTAAGACGTCATAATGAACGATTTTCGATAATTTGAGTGAAAGCATTCGACGTCGTCATGACTACTCGTTTTAAGCCAATACAAAACCATCTTTGTTTCCTCGTTGAGATATCTTAAGATTCCTATTAAGCGGCTTAAAAATCTCGCTCCACCGAACGCTTTATCTTAAAAATCTTAATAAAATCTTAAGATTCTCGCTCTAACGAACGCACCTCTGGGTATAAGTTTTTGATAATTTCACTGCCTTTGCGGTGAGATTATCAAGTGATAATCTATCGTTAATTCCTCGATAGGCCACAGAAAAGCATTAAAGAACGACGAATATGTTAGTTGGTGTTGTTCACTCAATGAACGATTTATCAACCTTATTCTTAATATAAAATACACTAATTATCAACTTTATATATAACTATAATTTATTTTTATTTTTTATTTACAGTGGCTCGACCACCAATCACGCCAGTCGGTAAGTTGTTTCAAGTTTTTCCGCTTAACCCTTTCCTGTTTTACAAAATTTTCGACCTATCCAAATTCAAAGGTTTTGCAGACGAAAATTCAAAGTGGATTTAATTTGAAAAATAATTATTCAGTAGGGTAGAAAATAGTGTGGAAACAGAAGAAATTGCATGTCAGAAGCAATTTCTCCTTTTTTCCACAATGTTTTCTTAATCATAAAATCACAGGCACGTAAAAAGCAGGGATTAAACAGCAAAGGGTTAACAAAACTTGGCTAAAAATAATACTTAAATGGGGGAAAAACAAGGAAAAGAGGACAATTGGCATTGAAGTGTAACAATGAGGCATTGTTCACCCCTGTTGCAATTCATTAACTTTCTGATTTCAAACCCATACAGCAAAGCGTTCAGAATGACAAAACGGTGAAATCTGTTTGTAATTGTATCCCGCTTTGTATTGGTTGCAAACAGTTTGCTCCTTTTTGTCATCCTGAACGCAGGAAAGAATTACATGTTTATGTCACTCGGATCAAGTTTCAAAGAATTTTCGTTGTCGCTTAGCTTTACCTTAGATTGTTTTCAGTAAAAATGAGTCTACCAATGTAAGCTGATAGGAAAATGCAGTGTGCTATAAAACAATCCCTTGTGTTATAATTATCTGTTCTGTTATTATTCCATTCTCCCAACAACGCTCCGAAATCGTAGAAAACCATTCGAAATCGTTCAAAACGATCGCCATTTCTTTCATATTGATCAAATGATGGCACGATTTTATTGGCTGGGGTGGATTTTAAAGTGTCCGATTGGTTGATTCAGACACAGAAACGGAAAAGAGTGCCGATTGTATTAAAGAGGGGGGTGTAATTTTGACAATACGAGGAAATTGGCCATTTCAGGTAGTGGACTCGTAAGAGTTCCACAACGTTTCGGAAGCAATGAAATTTTATCTAGGTTTTCTGGTGATCTTTATTAGGAAACCTCAGTTGACATTGTGAAAGATCATGAGATCCGAAACGTTGCAGAATTATTACGGGTCTACTGCCTTAATATAACCTTGCCAGTTCGCACGTTACAAATTAACTGAATCTTGAATAATAAATCTACCTTCCTGTGAAAGAATTTTTAAATAGAGGTATTTCACGTAATTATCTCCCTTGCGTACGCTCCAGTCAAATTTACATAACAATGCAAAAAAGGGGGCGTCCTTCTTTTCCCCACTCTTTAGTTCATTGAAATTTATCCGAATAAATCAGCCGATTTCAGCTATTAATAAAATAGATCATTATTTTTTTATAATGCAAACCAATACTTATATGTCATTAGAAACTATTTCGACCGCTTTTAGTAATTTTTATGTTTAAATAATGACAAAAAGCGACGTTTGATTTTAGTTGGGTGGAATGAATTGCAGATATTACTCTTCAGAGTTTATCAACTTTATGAATTTATATTTGGTCGAAACAGATACCCTCCATCGAAAATCTACCGTTTTGAGAAATCACTTCAATATGATAGTTTGTATGGATTTCCTTCATTTTGACTATTCATTTTCATTGTTTCAATACTAGAACTAGTCATCTTTCGTCACAAATCTATCGTAAATGATTAACTAAAAAATACAAAAAAAGAGAGATTGAAATAAAGAGATAATAAAAATCAGACAACAAAAACGGCAGACGACAGAATGCAAATTCGACACATGTTTTTTTTTCTACCTCTCTAACGAAAAAAAAAAAAAACAAAAAAAAAACACGAAATCATATCGAGAGTGAAAGATAATGTGAAAAGGGGAGAAATAGTTCCACCGTAGGTTTATTATTACGAGTTGCTATTTCATTTTTGTAATGATTCAACACATTTGAACACATACTTGCATTGGGAAGCGCTTTTTAATACATTGTAAACGTGCATTGCTGTTTCGAAATTAAAGATTTGTAGTTCTGAATTTCACTTGATTTCTTTTCGTACAGCTTTTTTTTTAACACTCACCTCTTACGAATCAAATTAATTTTCCAAATTCATGAATTATTGAACGCATTATTTAGATACCCCTTTTATGTATATATATCGATCTTGAAGATGTGATAGAAGTTAAATAAGATTACGTAATACCATATGTCACATACGACGCTCAATTGTCACCAGTTTAATGTTTATTTAGCGCACGTGTTGTAACTTATAACTGCTGCCTTAGTGTTTCACCGCTCTTTGATCTGGAGTCTATGGCATATTGAAAAACCCTTTCTAAAATCATAAACAAACATGAAGATTAAATTCAGCCCTACATCTTTTAACGCTTAAGTTTTATCAAGCAATATGAAAAACAACAGTCCTGCAAGGGGCTTGTGCTAAATAATTTTAACGATTCTAAATGAGTATCACACATATGGCCCCTATACGATAAAAGATTAATCAAACTTTAACTAAGTCTGGTCCTTCTGTGCTTTTTAAAAAATACAACGTATTTATCTTTTAATATTATCATTAAATATTTCCTTAGTATGAAAATTTCTTGCGCAAATAAACCCGCTGTTGTGAATAGATAACTTTTTCACAAAGAAATATATATTGCACGGTCAAAATACATTTTATCACATAGGTCTACTCTTCCTCAATCATGATACACAGAGTGAAAGATCGACAATGTGTTGGTTTCAGTTTTCGCTTTGACACGAAGTTTCAACAGCGCAATATCACAAACAATCTATGAAATGAGGTGGCGTATTTGGTTGGATTATTCGCTCAACGATTTATTTTATTTTTTATTATTACTTTTTGCAAGAATACATTTCCTTGTCTCAGTGTGTTAATTACGATGTGATGGTAATAATGTTTTATACAAAGAAATTACTATATAAAGAAATGATTGAGAAGGCTACGTTTTTTTTTTTTTTTTTTTTTTTTTTTTAGTAATACATGTATTTGTATTTTAATGAAAAGAGCGAAATAAATGATAAGATCTGAATAAAAAAAGGGAATAATATACGAATAAATATAATTCAAAGACAAACTTTGATGACAAAATTAAAAAAAAAGGTCAGTACATAATTACCAACAAGAAATACAAAATACTTCTTCATAGGTCAGGAACGCGAAATAGAGTTAGATTAACATAAGTTAATCAAAAGCAAAAAGTAGAAAAATGACAAAAATAAGCATGAAGAATTAAAGCATTAAAACTACATTCTAATTATGTGTAAAAATAACTTTGAATTCGTTTATAAAGACGAATATTTTGTGGTTTAAAATATATCATTTTTCTATAAACTATTACTGGACTAAAATGACAATGCCCCCTCGTTTGTATAAGGGGCGGAGTCGAGAGATTTCCGCGCATGCGTAGACTTATGTGAAAAAGGTCTATTCGACCTCTGGTTGGCCTGTTCTAAAACCAATCGCCTTTTTAGATATTTATTTTACGATGTTCCCAGAAGGTCCCTTTTCGCGTGACGTATCACATATAATTTGTTTTTTCCTTTCCTTACAGAGCATCCTAGTTTGAGAGCTATATGAAGAAACAGTGAAACAAGAGACAATGCTTTATCATTCCATTTCTTATTTTAAAAAGTGTTGTTTTATGAAGTGTCCTTGTAACGACAGATTCATGAGATTGGGGACATAATATTATAGTGCGGTTTTATTGACTTGAATCTGACCCCTGCTATTTAGATGAATAAAAATATGATTATTCCTACTTGGCTTTGCACGTGCTTTCATAGGAATGAATAACAAATGATATTGAATGTATTATACATTTCGTTAATTGATAAAATACGTCGGTAATTGTTATTTACGCATTTTTCCACAGAGGTCAAAGTCGGGTCAAATTAACAAGGCTATACGTCTTTGTCGTCTGTCTGTTGGTCTTTCTTTCCGCCACTTAAACTTATTCATATGGTAATTACATCGATTTACATACTTAGAAGGTCTGCTCAGAAACTAAAAGATTTAATACCCTAGAAAGTCTCGTGAACTGATGATAAGTTTGTGGTCTTTTAAGGTATATCTCCGTGCATGATGCATATGGTATGTGCTCTAATAAAATAAAATAATTTCCATGAACTTCACTCTGTGAAGCCTCTATATACACAGTTGTATACCTGGTAATTAACGAAGTGCTTTGTGTGTTCAACGCAGTGCTTGCATATCACTACGCCGTGCTAAAATCAAAGTACTGATAGTACTGAGGGCGGGGGAACTGAATAGACGAAACAACACACGAGGTCAATCATCTTGAATATAACCTTGATTATACACGTTGTCCTTATCATGTATACCAGATACTTTCTTACGTATCACTGCCAAAATCACTGCTTTGTTTTAGATACATAGCTTTTATATTTGATCTTGACGGTAGACCTTGGTAATTGGGAAAAGAAGAAAATGCTGCTAACTAACACTTTCACATTCGGAACATCGCTCGGACTTTTCCGTAAACTGGAAAGTACCTCGGACGTAAGTATAGTAATTTTTGGTCATTTTTCGGGAATTCGGCTCCTGGTGGTACTTTGGTTTATACGCTTGAAGAAAAGTTTATTCCTTTAAAATTTTCCAATCGTCTGTGGAGATCATTTTGACATGTTGTAATTTGAAAGCAAAACGCAGTAAAACACTGCGTTTTGTTTTCATATTATAATATGCCCAAGTCTTACCTTACGTTGATTTTATTTTTCGCGTCGTCATCCTTAGTTATGTTTGTGACGTCATATATACCCACGTGCGAAATGACGCGCTTTCATGGATGCGCCCGTATTATTCCCGAGGTCTATTCCGTAGAATCGCCGAGTGTTCCCGATTAACACTTTCAGTCTCCTTTCTCCCTACTATTATCTACCCTTCCTGCTACAAATTTTTACTAATTCGCCCGCACACTGTATGTTATCTGCAACCATTTACAATTTGGACCTGTCTAAACATTTGTTGTCTTGTAATGGATTAATCTACGATAATAAAATTCAAAAGCCTTGTCCAATCTTTTAACCCTTAAACAGACGACAAAAGTTTAGACTTGGCTAACTTGGAACAAGTTGGAGAAAATAAATCAACGTGAGTGTTATATGATATACATCTATAGTAGAAATTAAAAAAAAATGATGGGGTATGAGTATAGGGTGGACCATATTGTTGGAAAGGGAGAAATTGACCCTATCAATTTCTTGTGTTCCCACAGTAACTTCTTAATGGAATTGAATTTAATGTAAAAGAAAGAGCAGACGAGCTGTTGTCCATAGAAAAACAGCATTACTACGATCGTAAGACGGAATGATCGAATAGATAAACTGACTGACTACTAGCAAACCAATCAACTCAACTAAAATTATAAAAACGCGAGTTGCGCCTGTCTGCAAAGCGGTATCGGAATACTAATCTATACCTTTGGAATTAGTTGTTTTTGGCTGACTAAGCGCTATATAATGAGTATACCGTTCGATATTTTCCTTTGAAGTGAGTTTGGAATGTGGTTTAAGATCTCTATAGGTAAATGGAACCCTTGGTTTCCCTCGCATAAAAAGCCTTGCTAAAAAGATTAAAAAATTGGAGTGAATGCCTTCAAATCTCAACTTGCCTATTTATAAAACAGGCCTTCAGCGCTTTTAGCGCTTTGATTAACTACGTCGACTGGACGCCTTTTTCTTATATTTGAAGAAACATCTATATTTAGTCACAGGGTGAGTGACGTATTCGTCACTCACCCTGTGGCTATTTTTTAGAGGATTATCGTTTGTTTCAGTGTTAGATCGATTTATATCCATTGAGTGAACAACAAAAGCTATATTTTCACGAGTGGCAGAGCCACGAGTGAAAATATAGTTTTTGTTGTTCACGAAATGAAATAATCGATCTTACACACAAAAAAACACGATAATTCTATTTCTTTAATGCAAATATGAGACAAATTGTGAAATTTCTAGGACAAATTTTCGTAAAGCGTGTCATTTTGCTCGTGATTGCTATTCAACGTTCATTATGACGTCACTTATTTCGCCCCGCATAGATGACGTCAGATAGGATGAAATGCACAAAAGCAGGGTATAAGTTTAAGATAATTGAGATTATCGAGTGATAATCTACCGTTATTTCTCGATAAACCACCGAAAAGCATTAAAGAAAGTTTTGTAACTGTTTTCCATCACGAGATTTGGAATTTTGGAAGCTTCATGAAAACGTGCTTAGGTAGAAAAAATCGTGTTAGCTACATAAAAATATCGCATTGCATTATACCGACTTTGTATCGACTGGTTTTTATGTTAATTTTATCAACTGGACTAGAAAACTATTGAATTGAAACAATTATTTAACCGTATTCAAAAGGAATCCGTCAGATATTTAGAGCCTTTTTAATAAATAATGAAAAAGCTTTACTTAGATTTGTGAGACTATCACAGCGCTTCAAAACTGTGTGATCGACAAAGAAAAGAGAGGAGAATCACCCGTTTTTCGGAAAAAATTGCCTTGTGACCTACTGTGATGGCTACTGCTGTAGTAATAAAGTTTATGTTGCCCTTCTATGTTTTTTTTAAAAAAACAAATGGCGGGAAAGACGTCAGCCATCCGTTGTGATTGTGTAATTTGATTGGTCATTCAATTTTACCGATCACCCTATTTATTCCGCCATTGAAAGGTTGCTATTTCGTTTGAATTTCAAAAAATTATTCCATAATCTGACGATCTGCTCAAATTAGTGAGCATCGTTTTGGGTCATTATGGGCGGGAACTACATTCAAAGCCAGACAGTGACGTCATAATATTGTCTGATAAATGTCTCGAAAGACCCTTTACTTGAATCGAAAATTTATTAAAAACGTTTTTCTTTCTTTTTTTTTATCATTGATATCATTATTATAATGCTTATACTTATTTGTTCATTAAAAGGAGGCGAATTTCTTTTATTATATTATATAAAATATCAATCTATATTTATATAGCAGATCAACCAGTTCGCTTGAAACGAGCCTTTCTGAAATTCCTATCACATTTTTAAATTAATTCTAAAAAGAAAAGACGATTGGGTTCAAACATCTAAAATCTCAATTCCTTTTTACAATGAATACTTTGGATCTTTTTAGAGACAAATACCTTGGATTTTTTAACGACATTTTAATTTAGTAATTCTGCAAAGTTCCCGTTTTTTAAATCGTACTGCGAAGCAGTAGATTTATATCTACCGTTTTCCAGAAATCCAGTCTGTTTGACCCACTACATTTTTACCATTATCTTCTGAGCAATGTGTTCAAACCAAATTATGTGTTTTCAAACACCGAAGAAACGGCCTTTTCAGTCACAATCTACAAACTTCGTTTGTACCTTATTTACTTTTCGACAAAAAGAGAAGAGGCTAATACAAAATTTGATGTAATTTTCGCTTTTAGTAATTACCAGTTAGTATTTTCAGTGTTTATAACAAGATTTTCGGTTGAGTAAAGGAGTTAAAACGTACAATAGGTTAACTGTATAATTAATTTGTAGCACTTACAATATTACTGCTCTGAACTTTCTCGAACGGTCATTTACCAGTTGTAGGGCTGACAACCAATCAAATTCTGTTATGATTATCACTCGGTCAAAACCCAGGCGTAAATTCAGACCACGTGGTAATCGTCTGCTCGAAATGTGTCAATTAAGTTGTTTGTCATTAGTCAATAGTCGTCTGCATTCAAACAGGGAGCGTGGGAAGTTTACTTTTTTTTCGCATGTGTTAACAAATAGAAATAATTTTGTAATTATGAAATATTTGATTTCAATGAGCACTCTGATCGAGCTCCAATCCTATTTTCATTAAATTCAAATTTGAGTATGAAGAAAAATTATTCAACAACAAATAAACCGACAAAAACATACGATAAACTGATATAGGGGTAAGTTCATATCGGACTCGGTTTCGACCCGAGAT
Source organism: Fragum whitleyi (assembly GCA_948146395.1). Classification (NCBI taxonomy): domain Eukaryota; kingdom Metazoa; phylum Mollusca; class Bivalvia; order Cardiida; family Cardiidae; genus Fragum; species Fragum whitleyi. Next base: position 50,805,758 of record OX411546.1, read on the forward strand.
AACCGGGTTTCCATCAGAACGGCCTCGGTTTCGACACTAGTGATGTCATTGTAACCTTTCAACTTCGACGCTTCTGATCCTGGGTCAGGCCGGTGTTACTTGGGTTCCAAAATGGCGTCGAGAATAGTGCACAACAATTCGATTACAAAATAATAAATATTCTCTATTACTTTAAATAACAAATACGGTAAATTTTCTAAAATTTCGCATGGAAAAAATAATTTCATTTTTCACGATACGAACTAATGGAAAAGGGTCCCGCCAAAAATGTGTATTATACGAAATTTTGGAAAATTACATCGTTGGCCGTTATGATTTTGTGCGAAATTAAAGGGACCAATGTCAAATATTTTCTTTAGGATGCATTTTAAACGATACTATAATCTGTTACAACGTACAGACTATACTAAACCATGTTCGTCGATTTACCAATCAATGACGATAGTTGTAGGTTTGAAATTGTCCGGTCTTAATTTTCATGTGAACTCGAGAACTGTGTTGACACAGCACCTTGAAAGATTCGAGATACGTAGAAATTGTCGTATTCGTACTATTGTGATTTGATATTACATTCGAATACAATTGACGAGTCAAAATAGCGAATTCTAATTGTATCAATTGTATAGCCCAATTCCGTTATGGCCACCAAACTACGACATGCAACGTCACCGGACGAAGAACGGCAAACATCGAAATAAAACGCGCTACTTCAATATTTTACCCAAAGATAATTTTTCATTTCAAAGGCTCTTTACTTATTTATTTATTTTTTGCGAAACAAAAACAATTTAACCTTACTTCAGGTAGTCGATTCGAATCATCAAATATGCCTGTCTTTAAACAAACACGCTCGTGTCAGAACTATTTAAATAGTTCACACGTTTTACCCAAAGAAATGTATAGAGGTGCTCAATTATGTAATGACGTAATTAATGTTGACCCGTCATACGATAAATGACCACCAATTCGTTCAAAATGAAAACGATTGCCAAATACTTGAGAAATTGCACTCCGCATTGCACGTGATTTCTTGCGAAAAGCAGGTTACAATTGTTTACACCAATTCGCAAATGTTAAAGCACACTGGACACAGGTCGTGTTCGGCAAAAATACGCGTCTATTATGAATGTAAGTCAGTAAAAATTCTACAATCTAAAACGCTATTTAGCTTCTGCAGGGACTCTAAATATACATGTATATTTAGGGTCCGCGGCTGCTGTTAGATCAGAATGTAATAACTTTGTCAACCTGAGTAGGTAACAGGCTCTTGTCGCATCTCTATGTTCTATATGTATTCACCTTTTCTTGAAAAAGAGGGGGATTTAACATCACAGATGCCTCTCTATCACCGCCGTTCATTTGCATTTTTTTTACATCTCCTTTTTTCGAAATCCTGAGGTGAGTTTCTTCGGATTAAGAATTTCAAGGTTTCATAAGGTTTTTAATATGGATATTTCGCGTTTTGTCTTAGAATTTCAACTGAAATCCTGTTTTAAATCTCACGGAATCTTAAAAATGTTTATGTAAAAAAAACCTCCTTGGATACGCTAGTAGTTGCTCGTCTGGCCACAAACAGGGCGTGTGGAAAACTGCGATGTTATATACGTTGATTGTCATAAAATCATTATTTAAACATAATACCACACCCACTACCTATGTAAAACAAAAAGACATTTATTTCTGCAATTCTTTTAATAACGCGCATGTAAATTTGACTGAGAAGAACCGCATGCTGTTCTACTCGTTAGCCATGGAGATAACCTTCATCTTATCATTTCTAGATTATTGATTGTTATGCATATCATCAGTGGGAGTCCGAGTAGCAATAACTTAAAATGAACTGGTTTTTGTCGGTCAAAGACAGCATTCTTTGACACGCAAATAACCTGTTGCACGGGAGTTCAAAACTCCATAAACGCCCAGTTTATTATTATCTGTTAGTCGACTTTTCTATTCACACTTGTCAATTGCATTGGGTTACATGTGACTCAATAATTGGGACAAAGGGTAAGAGCGTGACTTTTATGTTCACGGGGGAATGTTTGATGACGTCGCGTCGGCGTTTGGGAAAAAAATTGAAGTAGGGTTACTTTAGCTTACACGTGCAAAATCGTTCGAAAGGAGTCTGAACATAATAAGGCTGGTATCGAGTGACTAGAACTGTCAATCATGAGGGGGTGTGGCTTGAAACGCGATCTTTTTTATGTGTTTGGTTACTAGTCGTCAACGCAAGCTGCCATTCAATTTATCATCTAAACATTTGTCTTCTAAAAATTTGAAAACTCAACTGTGCACTTTTAATTTTCGGAATTTTACTTATATTGGGGTGATCAAATAATATGCGCTGCTTGTATGGGGGAATGATTACCGAATTACGATAAGTATCATGAACTGCACACAGATTTAACATAGATCTGTAATCAAAAACCTACCTTCATCTTAAATCGCTGTTACTATTGATCATAAAAACTTCAATTACGCTAATCACCACTCGGTCCATGTGTCTACTTCACTATTCGCTTAATATTAATCATCAAGATTTTTTTGTATGATTGAATATTGTTGGTGTGCGATCAAAACATCGTAGCAACAGATAACTTAAACAGTTTACACCAAGTTTTGATCGTCCTCCAACGATCATGATACGGACACTTTCACTACTTTCTTCCTCGAATAGCACCACGGTGTTATGTAAGTCGCGTAAATCACGGACCAGTAATTTGAGCTTTTCAATTAAAATAATTAAGAAGTCAAGTCTTTACTTTTAATCCATTCGTACATTGCCGCGTGATAACTCTCCATTTATTTATTTATTTTTTTGAAGTTGAAAGCATCCCTTCACAATATTGACCGGGTCAAGCATTATATCATATCCCTAGAATGGCGAATTGTTTGCAAATAACGCGCAAGTCTTTTATTGATTTTGACGTCGAGAGGTATTTACGTCTTTTACCGGTCTTTTTGTACGTTTTTTTTTCTTCGAAAATTTGGAAACTTATAGTTGTTAAAATGTCTAGTGTATACGAAATTTTGGAAAAGTCATTATTTCTTTTCTCAAAAAATTCGAAATTTTAGAGATTTTTTGAAATTATTTTTTTCCTGGAAAGGGGGTATACGAACTATTAGGGTATACGAAATTTTAGGAAATTTACCGTACTTTTTTCTTATTTTATATAGTATTTTGCACGAGTTTATCACATTTCTTAATGGGATAACGATATTTCATGGTAAATTAATTATTGTAGCGGTAAATGAGAAGTTTGTTTACTGCCACCAGTGGGTAACTCCGTTCACATGAATGTCTTTTCTGCGCATGCATATTACAGTCAATTTTAGATTATTACATCATCTCACGCGTCTCTCGGGCTGCCATTTGAATTTCCCCTAGGATAGCAGCAAGAGCGATCTATTTTTAGAACAACTCATGAATAATCATAGTGTGGTGCTAGATTTAATCGATTGGTCAGAAACCAAAGATATAAATAGCATAGTTGGCGATTTCACGTGTTTCTTGAGGGAAAATGCATTTACAGTATTTGGGAAAACCCAATGCTTGAAATACAAACATGTTGGTAATCAAAATTGTAAATAGTTTAATGAAAAATGTTTGTTGCTAAACAGGCTTTTAAACTCTATAGAGAGAGGAATAATATTAACAGACAAGCTTTTAGCTTGGCGCGTGCTCATTATAACAACGTAAAAATCTGCTAAGAAATAATTTAGACTAGCAGAGGGCTATCGAATCAGCAAACTTTCAAAATCGGACCCACGAGGTTGGATGAGCTGGCGATGTCCTCGAAAAGATGGAGTGTTAAGACAAAAAACTCACAAATTTAAAGATTTTACCAACTTTTATTGTCCAAATTTGAGCCCTTTTGATTGGCGAATTATTGCACTATCCCAGCCTCTCAATGATGTACGATTTACAGTGCTGACAGCACTTTGATTAAGAAAATGCAATCAAATGTTCTGTAGAGGATCGAGGTTTAAGGTACATTTACAACGAGGCACGTGAAAGGTTGCCATAGAAGGGGAAACGGGTATGGATTTAAGAAAAAGGAAATAGCTTTAGACATCTATATTAAATGTAAGTACTTTAAAAGTTACATTTAGGCAAAATGATTTTAGAACAATTTACAAAAGGCCTACCTATGTGATTCTAGGGATACAAATATTTGCAAAAACAAAGCGATTCGAAGTATATTCGAACTTTGAAAGCTGACCAATATCGAAAGCTTGTATGATCCGTTTCACTTTGGCGTAGTATCGGTGGGGAACTAAAACTTGGTAACTGAAGCTTTTCAATGTGTTATTTATGCTGCTTGTTGCAAACATGATAAGGATGAGTGTCTTTTTCACTGCGTTCATTGGAGTAAAAGTGCAATTGCCTTAGCACTTTGCAAATAACGCCCGTGGGCGTTATGTTTAAGCCATGCGCTAAGGCAATTGCACTTTATACTCCAATAAAACAGTGAAAAAAGACACTCGGTCCTTATAATTGCAATCCTCAAGCTCTAAGAAACTATTACAATAGTCGGCTAAATATTTTATTAGAGTTTCGAGTCTACTTTCTGCGCGTATAGATTACACAATCTATTTTTAGACCGTGTATTTTTCTTTCTCGCTATCGAAGTTCAATGGCATAAAGTTAAACAAATATTACACAAATAAACGACATTTTTGACATTCGTAGAAGTACTTATGGTCATAAAATCATTTTTGATAAGTTATTCCGCGTTATAAAACGAACCTATCGTGATCGGGCTCTTTGAGAGGGTTGCTTGATCTTCGTCGACTGGCTGTAAACGTCGACTCAGAACTGCATGTTTTTGACCACAATTTCTTTCGAAAATAACTGAATTTCTAATATATTGAATAGCATTGTTACGATGTAGAAGGGGAACGAGGGGTTTTCGAGTTCCTACAATACAGGACTCGCAGATCGAAGGTCGGGGGTTTCCCGAAAGACCTATTGCATTTTATACATAAATTAAGCGATTTAAACCAATCAAAATTCTTTATTTTATTAGATTGCAATTATTATATTGTAAGCACAATATTATGATATATATATATATGAATATGCGGTGGTTTTGTTTGTATGGAGTTTGACGCCGCTTTCAACAACCTTTCAGTTATATCGCAGCGGCTGCGGCACCTAGCAATGGATTCCTGGTTTTTCCAACACTAGTACTACCAATACTGTTTTCCCTGGCCCCCACCTGCTATCCCTCATCTAGGATGATCGATCCATCGCTGAGAGAAAAATAGTCGCAAAGGATGAATGACGCCGTCGGGGAATCGAATCCAGGACCTACTGCATGAAAGTCCGCCGCGCTATCAAATATGCCCAGATAGATAACTTTCTTCTACAAATACAAACTCCCTATTAAAGAGGTATGATGTCCGCGAAAAGCTTACTTAATAGAATACAAAATCCATTAGTTGCAACCACGAGCATTTGTTCACCGAACGTTCTAAACTAATTTTGTCTCGCCAAATGATAAAATATTTTAAGAAACCCGATGGTGATTAAATTCGCTCCTCCTACATATTGTTTACCTCGATTTTTTTTGAAGAATGTATGACGCAACAAAAATGAATGACATCATTGATTGACACGCAACTTATTTGGCCTAGCATTATTCGACGAAAAATAGGTCGATCGGTAAAACAGTTATAGTTTAATCCTGACAATTTACACGTATATACAATAAGAGAATTTAACGAGGTGTTTTTTCTCATGTAGCAACCATACGTCTGACTTTGACATGGAGCATACTAAAGGTAGAGACTAAAGCGTGTGATTTCGCACGAGGGTTTTATGGCGCCAAACGCACCAAAGTTCTCGCCAAAGCTGATGTTGAGTAAAACAAAATCAACCAAATAGTTATATATATTTCATTTTTAGCTAGCAAAGCGTCGGCTTTGCTGGCTTAAGTTAACATAGAAAATTTAAAGCTAGCACCAAAGGTCAAATGAGTGCAAACTCACCTCGGCAGCTTAACCACTAAATCAATGAATGCTTTCGCCATAAAAAGTAGCTCTCCCGTAATGTAGACTGGTGAACCTATCCCATCTACGCTACCCTCCGATACTGGTATACTAGTACGTAATATTGGATAGTAATGTTTGTCAGGTCATTAACATAAACCATACGAATTAAAATTTCAAATATTCCATATGGAAACACGAAAAAAGAATACCTGTTGACCATTTCTTTGTTTACATTCTAAGGGCCATACATTTAGCGCAATTATAATAAAACCTTTTCAGTATTTTAGTCAAAATGACAAAACCTTCTGGAAGAGCAAAGTTCATCTGAAGATACAAACGAAGGGACATGAATTTGGCTCACCGTGATAAAGAATGACCAGAATACTTTTTATGTCAGAAAGTGGACTTAATTAGAAAACAAGGAGGTATGAACAGAAAAAAAAGGAAAGAAAAATCAGGATTTATGAGAAAGATGTCACACTCACGGTTGTACAGTGTATTGGAATGTGGATTTCCAAGAATGTCACATGTGTGCAGAGTAATGACTAAGCTTGACCAGAATTTTCACTATGCACACTACATTGTACGGTCATTTGGATGAACTATATTCAAATAAGAACCCATTCGAAAGTATGCTTTTTAACTCCTCGCTTTATTTCAACACTGATTTTGTATCATAATAATTTTTAAAAAGGAAGATTACTAAAATATCTATGCTTTGCTAGCTTACAGAACTTTCGGTACTTTGATTCTAAAACCACAGCAATATTTTAATTTCCATTCCACACGTATACCCATACAAGTCGTCGAACTGCTGTAAGCATGCTGTAGTGATCTCCAGTCTTGGCAGGCACAGCTGATGTCACCGAAGGCCTTCATGGTTCATTAAGATGCCACCCATTCATAAAGAGAATGTAAGAAGAGGACATAACCTATCTGTAAGCCTATTCAGATAAGCAGATCAACGACCGAGAATACAAGTTTCTCGTTCAACCAACTGAGCTAACCGTGCACTTGGTCAGAACTGAACAACACTTATTCTTTATTTCGTCTAAGTAAATTAAGTTACAATACGGACAATATATTCATAACAAAATATATGACAGTAGTATAAGATTGATTGAATGGAGTTTTACTGCGCTTTCAACATTTTTTTCCAGTTATATCGCGGCTGGAGCACCTAACAAAGGTTTGGTATTTCTGACATTTTTTTTAGGAATGATGGTGTTCGAGGGATAGATGCTCTTTTCGAAATAAGGAATTGACAAGTCTTTGCAAATTATGAGATAATTGATTTTTTGACGTATTTGATCACTATATCTAAAGCAGACCAAAGCATCAAAACTACAGCTCAAATAGGGTAGTTCAACTGTAGTTTTGACATTTTGGCTTCCAGTCACATTCTCTCTTCTTGATTATTGTGTAGATTCTATTTCCCTAAAAAATTCGCGATTTTAATAACACTAGAAGTAATGGTTGGTAAATTTACAACCATCTTGTGCCATGGCGGCTGTTTCCCCTTTCTTTCCCAGCCTTGATCGAAATGAAAAAAAAAAAAAAAAAAAAAAAACCAAGGCTGTGAATATGGGGAACTTGATATGAAATGAGAATTAGTATTTATAACAAATAAGTAAGAATAGATTTACACAATACATGTAGTTTATAATCATTGAAATTTTATTTGAAATGATAGCAATTATTCTAGATCTTGATCTCATAATTATAAAATATGTGTTTGAGAAACACAAATGCCCCCGAAACAGCATTTTTTAAATAAAAAAGACCTTGACAGATGACCTCGAACTTGTCACATGACATTGACCTTTGTACCAGCAGATGCGTATGATTGAGATATATCATCATACCAAATAAGAGCATTGTATGTTGAATAGCCTTGAAGAAATTGGCAATGTTAATTTTTTTGGTTAAGCTTTGCAGACAGACAGACAGACAGACAGACAGACAGACAGACAGACAGACAGACAGACGGACAGACGGACAGATGGACAACGGTAAAACAAAATACCCCCGATCTTTCGATCCGGGGACATATAAATAAAAAAAAATCTAGATCTTATAGTTATGATGCTATGGGCGTATTGTGATGGATGGTGAATGATAAAAAGAAAGATCGAAGGCTCCTTTAACCCTTTGCTGTTTAATCCCTGCCTTTTACGTACCTGTGATTTTATGATTGAGAAAACATTGTGAAAAAAGAAGAAATTGCTTCTGACAAGTAATTTCTTCTTTTTTCCACACTATTTTCTACCCTACTGAATGGTTATTTTTCAATTTAAATCCACTTTAAATTTTTGTCCGCAAAACCTTTGAATTTGGACAGGTCCATTATTTTGTAAAACAGGAAACGGTTAGAACGTAAAATTTGAAATGATGGATGATCAAAATATCGCTAACACAGTTTGGATAAGCTGTAGTTACGAAAAACTCATTTAAAACAAATATGTTCGCGCGCCATTCTAAAGAGCCTTCTTAAAAAAAAATAAAAGAAAATGGAAAAGAAATATATTTCATCGAAATGTTTTTTTGATATCTAAATGTTTTTCAACCTACTCAACAAATACAAACACTAAAATAAAAATTTAGTTTACGGACTGTGGCACGCGACCCGGATGTGGTATACATTGTTTTATTCAAGCTGTGGATGCGACATCGGCGTGCGCAATATGACAATAAAGAATCCTTTTTCAAAACAAATAATCGCTGGGGGAACTGAGTTTTAGCATCTGCAGATTATTTGAAGCTGTAGTTGCGGGGCTTTGGTCGACCAGCATAACTATACATCTATAGTGATATAGATATAGAGGATAATCGTTTGTTTCAGTGTAAGATCGATTTATATTTCATTGAGTGAACAACAAAAGCTATATTTTCACGAGAGCGAAAATATAGCTTTCGTTGTTCACGAAATGAAATATTTATCGATCTTACACGAAAAACAAACGATTATTCTATTTCTTTAATGCAAAAATAAGACAAAATGTGACATTTCTAGGACATATTTTCGTAAAGCGCGTCGTTTTGCGCGTGATTGCTATGCAACGTTCATTGTGACGGCACTTATTTCGCCCCGCATAGATGACGTCAGATAGGATGAAATGCACCAAAGCAGGGTATAAGTTTTTGATAATTTCACTGTGAGATTATCAAGTGATAATTTCTCGATAAACCACCGAAAAGCATCAAAGAAATCCCCGGTATTCATAATTCGTATTCGTCCGTTTTCACAAATAGTAATATATCTAATGTTTTGCAAAAAAATCGCCATGACTTACTGTTCCGCATGAGGTTTAGTAGATATATATATAATACATACTTAGTGTTTTGTATGAAATAAAATATCTAACGAGGTTGGGAGAATTGATCATTGTCGAGGCTCTGCCGACACAGTTATCAATTCTCACAACCAAGTTAGATATTTTTTTCATACAATATACTTAGTACGTATTATATTTATCTTATAACCTCTATTTGTCTTGTTTTCGTCGATGTTTCTAATATAAATGCAAGTTTCTAAAAATAACCGCATTATATTATTGTTCTAAAAATAACTATGTGATATCATAAAAAATATCATATGGGTTGTTATCACAGATATTTGTATAGTTATAAGATAAATTTGTAAACAGCAACAACGACAACAAGAACAACAAACTACATGTTTTATTTTCTTTCAAATGCTTTGTATAGTGCGGTTTTATTGACTTGAATCTGACCCCTGCTATTTAGATGAATAAAAACCTGATTTTTCCTCCTCGGCTTTGCACGTGCTTTCATAGGAATGAATAAAAAACGACATTGAATGCTTTATGCATTTGTTAATTGATAAAATATGTCGGTAATTGTTATTTAAGTATTTTTTTCCACAGAGGTCAAAGTCGGGTCAAATTAACCAGGCTATACTAACAAATGTTACTAATACGGATTTGTAAGGTGTGCTGAAGGACCCTCGCGCAACAAATTGACGTGGAAAATAAAGCTTTAAAAAAGCTGTAGTTACGATGCATGACCAACCACATGTATTTTTTAGACCGGTGAATTATTGAATATCACACACTTTTTTTTTTGGGTAATTGTAGTTACGCTCTTGTATACATGTGCAGGACATGGCTAGTCTGAAAGTGTCGTTTGCATTTCATTGGCTAGCCAAAAAGATGTGTTTTTACTTTTTTTCATCTTTTAGTTCACCTTTTGTCGAGATTCTACCTAACGTCAACTACAACACAACTTTAACAAAAGGCATAGGGCAACACCAATTGGTGAATAATAAGATTTGTAACGCCTTTAATTGGTTGTGGTGCTTTTCTTGTTCAGAAAGAACCTTTTGGCTGTACTGGTGTGATGGCCAACATCAGACGGACGGAGGTACTAATGGACGGACACACTATCAAAACTTCCGTGTATAAAAACGTCATAAACAAAGCTTTAATACAGCTGAACTTTAATGATTAATGTCAAATAAAATTCACAGAAACTGGGTCAATGGTTATTCAAATAAAACCACTTATTAAGTACATATAGTATAATGGACCAAAACTGATATAGCAGCTTTAGAATATTTCTTAAGAACGCAAAATTATTATTTTGGATTTGTTACCGAAAATATGATTAAGCAAAAATTAAGACTTATTTACAAAATATTTTATTTGCATTCACTTTCTTTTGCACCGTCGTAACTATAAATTCCTACATGTACAGGAAAGCTAAAGAACAATGACGGCGACTTTAATTTTGCAAACACATTTAAAAAATAACATTTTGTATCTACAATAACCAATTAAAGTATAAAGAATATTTTGCAGAACAATACGGTAGACGTAAAGCATTTTTTAAAGACCTTAACAATGTGTTTACGTATGTATTTTAATATTGTTACGCGATTTTGTCATTTAAAGCGTGGTTGCATCTTATTTATTCAGTAATTGTACTACTTTTAATTGTATGATATGTTTAACCGAACCAAATCTGTCTATCTATGACGCAGGCATTGGTCATCGCAAAGTATTAGCTGAACCGTACAAAAAAGCGCAGCACATCGGATCCCCATGTTACGATCTAAAGAGGAAGCACCATTTACCGAACCGTTCGGTGTCGATACTGACTTGGCATGATAATGTTGAGATCGAACATCGTTGTAATTTCCTATTATACAGAATTTAAGAGTCGGTTTATTTTCGGTCAAAGATATACACGCTTGGGAGACTCATTTAGATGGGAAATACATTAATGGTGAAAAAGTTACTAACCAAATAAATAAAACAAAAAAAAATGTAAAAAAAGGAAAATGAAGTAGACACAAAAAATGCTAGATATGAAATGAAAATTCCAGGAGGATTCGAACAAGGGCTGACATAGTTGAAAAGCATACTTTTCGATGGAGTCTGTGTCGTGAAGAGCATGTTTACATGTCTTGTCTTATATTTTGTATTTCAAGGTCGGTTATGTTGAAGTGTCACTTTATCGTAGTTTTTCTATGTATAAATAATGTTTTGTTCTTTTAATACCAAAAACATTGGAGAGCGTAACATTATGACCGAGAATTACAAGGGTGGATGAAAAAATCAGTGGACTTCTTCAATAACTTTGGAATTTCCCGACGGGAAAAAATTGTACACGTCTCAAACCATTTAATGTTGACATAATAATAAACTTACGCGAGTCTGCCATGACTATGATATAAAAAAATCTAACGTTTGATATTCATGGGTAGGTGCCAACTGCGCAACCCATTTTGTTGCGTTGCTTCCTAGTGTTACAACCTGTTATTGTCCCCTCAATTTGGACTAAACCCTTCCAAACTACGCCTATAAATACGTGTTGACGCAATAATTTCATTCGGAACACCACTCGGCCAACTCACGATCAACCTCGGATGAACATAGACGGACTATTTTAAAAAATTACGGGAAAACCTTGTAAAAGCTCGATGACGTCAGTTAAAATGGCGTTATCCCTCGAAACTTTGAGTGAAAACATTCGACGTCGCCAACGCTACTCTTCCAAGTCACTGACGTAAAATGATCGTATCCTTATCTAAACATCTGATTCGTCATTCTCAAAAATTAAGATTTTTCAGCCGTTATTTACTGTAAAAGATATAAATCTACTGTGCTAGTTTTTCTTACACTGTTTCAAACAAAATAATTTCCTAACAAAAATGCACGATTTTGTTACATACCCATCCGCCTTACATACATCCGAGGTCTGTAGCAGTTTACCGAAATGGCCGATTGATGTTCCGAATGGTAATATGTTAGGATGTTTAGAATCTAAGCATAATCCACTCGGTATTTTCGAATTCAAAGTCAGTGAGCTAAGGGTACACATCAATTTTTGAACTTCGAAATGACGGCACCGGCGTAGCCATGGGCAACCGGACAATAACCAAGAGCTATGGACCTATGGAAAACCTAAACGAGAGGTTAAAATGATAGAATATGCAAAAAGGTTATCGAATGTAAGCAGATACCCTGTATCTAAATGGTTTAAAAGGTTTGTTTTTAAAATGGAGAGCGTTTCTGAAGGATGACACTCAGAGAATGGAAAACGTCTCCTCGACGTTTGATCTGTAATTGTCACAGATCAACATCAGTTCAGTATCTTAAAGACACATTATACATTTAAGTTCATCATTTTGGATTAGATGGATATGAAAATAGTACTTAACCAATGGATAGGCAATACAGAAATTGTGTTGATTGTTGAGTTGAGTAATTTGAAAAAGTGCTGACTTTCAACGGAAGTTGTCAATACCGTTGCGTCATATTGACGTCGTTACCTTGCGCCGGTACAGTGTGACAACATGTTTTAGAATGGTTGCTACAGGTGACCAACTTGTTGGATTTCATCCAAATTTACACGACAAAAAGAAAAAATGCCGCAAATTTATAACAGTGAAGTTTTCTTTACAAAGTCTGTGAAATCAAAATTTCTGTAACGTAAAGTTCGATCGTCTGTGGAGATCTTTTGAACAGTGAAGTTTTCTTTACAAAGTCTGTGAAATCAAAATTTCTGTAACGTAAAGTTCGATCGTCTGTGGAGATCTTTTTATCATATTATAATTTGATAAAAAAAAACAAAAAAAAACAAAAACAAAACAAACAAAAAAAAAAAAAAAAACAAAACCCCGCAATGAAACAATGCGTTTTGTTATCAATTATAAAATGCGAACTTTTTTTAATGGATTTTGTTTTATGCAACGTCATCCGTAGCGGGTTTGTTGATAATTGTGACGTCATGTAAAATTAGCCGTTATTTAAGAATCTAAAGATATTTGAATAAGGAATCGAACATATCACGCCATTGACTACAACTATATGGAACACTATTCGGCCAATCTCACGATCAACCTCGGATGTACATTGACGGACTATTTTTTTAAATATTACGGGAAAACCTTGGAAAAACTCGATGACGTCAGTTAAAATGGCGTTATCCCTCGAAACTTTGAGTGAAAACATTCGACGTCGCCAGCGCTACTCGTTTAAGTCACTGACATGAATTCATAGTTTTAGATTCTTGAATAACGGCTGAAAATCTTAATTTTTGAGAATGATTTGTCATACTTAAAAATTTAGATTTTTCAGTCGTTATTTAGTGTAAAAGATATAAATCTAAAGATAGCACCGGTTGTTTCCGCGCTAGTTTTTCTTACACTGTTTCCGCCAAACAAAATGCACTATTTTGCGACATACCCATCCGCCATTCGGAACATCGCTCGGACTTTTCCGTAAACTTGAAAGTACCTCGGACGTAAGTGTAGTAATTTTTGGTCATTTTTTCGGTAATTCGGCTCCTGGTAGTGGTTTGGTTAATACGCTTGGAGAATAGTTTATTCCTTTAATGTTTTCCGGTCGTCTGTGGAGATCACTTTGGCATGTTATAATTTGAAAGCAAAACGCAGTAAAACACTGCGTTTTGTTTCCAAATTATAATATGCCCAATTCCAACCTTACGTTGATTTTATTTTTCGCAACGTCATCCTTAGTTATGTTTGTGACGTCGTATAAACCCACGTGCGAAATGACGCGCTTTCATGGCTGCGCCCTTATTATTCCCGAGGTCTATTCCGTAGAATCGCCGAAGGTTCCCGAGTGACCCATCCGCCTTACATACATCCGAGCAATCGGGAACGCTCGGCGATTCTACGGAATAGACCTCGGGAATAATACGGACGCAGACATGAAAGCGCGTCATTTCGCGCGTTGGTTTATATGACGTCACAAACATCAACGATTCCGCTAAGGATGACGTTGCATTAAATAAAATCATTGAAAGAATAAAAATGGACCTATTATAATTTGATAATAAAACGCAGTGGTTTACTGTATTTTGTTAACAAATTATGATATGCTGAAAAGATCTCGAGAGACTTTCGGAAAGAATTAACAAAATGTGATTTTCTTCATGCCTATTAACCGAAGTACCACAAGGAGCCGAATTACCTAAAAAATGACCCAAAATTACTACACTTACGTCCGAGGTACTTTTCTAGTTACGGAAAAGTCCGAGCGATGTTCCGAATGACATCCGAGGTCTGTTGCAGTTTACGAAAATGGCCGAGTGATGTTCCGAATGCCAGTAAAGTTTGCTCCGTCGAATGTTGTCACTCAAATTTGGAGGCCTTAAGACATTTTAACTGACGTCATCGACTTTTACCAAGGTTTTCCCTTAAATTTCAAAATAGTCCGTTTATGTACATTCGATGTTGATCGTTAGATTGGGCGACTGGTACCTTTAAGAGTTAATAACAGTTTCTGTAGAGAAAGAATGACATGAAAATGTTTGCCCAAAAGGAATTAGACTGATAAAATAAACTGTAGTCAAACCTAAGCGGACGAAACCTTCTCGACCAGGCCAATATAGGGTTGTATACACTTATTTTGTACCCATTTAAATGCCGAATTTGATTTATTTATTAATGAAATATCTATACATACATTACACAGACGTTAAAAAGAAAGTTGTTTTCTTACTTTCGATCCATGCGATGACTTGACACTTATAGTTTCTTTTCCCACGAGCCTACTAGACTTGTTAATTCTAATTTATACCTAGAAATAACGAGTACCTTTGAGAAAACACAAAAGCCTGAGTGTAACATTTCCAAGAAATTCAAATGTGCGCATAGCAAAAACTCTGGCATTTTCTGTGCATTAGCACAGCCTCATCAAATGCTTCACTATGTAATTCGTGGTTAAAGCTGCTCTTTCACATTTTTTCGTAGAAAAAATACAGAAGTGGTTCTTATTTAGGAAAATTGTGCATTTTCCGATATATAAGAAACGCACTTGGGTATGGCACTAACAACTACTCATTTCAAAGAACTTGTAGCTTGAATGTTGGAAGCGGCAAGGTCAGTGAGGGACCCAGTCTATTTATATCCAGTCTATAAATTACGAAATTCTTGTTTTTCATGTATAATGTTTCATTTTTTGCATAGACAAATTCTTCGACCCTGACCTTTGATAGAATGGGAAAAAACAGGTGGAATTGTATGCGTAAATAGTTGGTTACAAATTTAGGAATAATCTTTAAGGCGTTAGTAGTTGCTTTATTTTTCATCTACCTATATATACTGCCTGACTCCCCTTTCGGGTATTACTGGCAGGTGCGCGTCTGTGCTGGAATAAATCCTTGCCTTACCAGATCGAATATTATTATTGTAGAGTTTTCTACACGATGAAGTCATAATTTCCGATTGATTTTACAAAAAAGATAAAAAATCGCATTTTTTCAAATCTGTGAAAGAGCAGCTTTAAATAAGGTCTCAAAGTATCTGTAGACAGTCAGCTATTTTTCTCATTACACTGTGTAGCTTTCTAGGTTGTTAAATGTTTGTAATAAATTTTAATATAATAAATAGGAATAGTTTAATATCATTGTTTTCAATTAATTTCCGTGGCATCTGTTTGGCTTTACAATTGCTTTATTTCTCAATGAACGTAGCTATTTTCTTAGCTTGCACGCAAAGTAGACCCCGTAAGAAACCTGTCTAATTATATGAAATTCTTTTATTTTGCTTCATAATATCAAATTGTAAGATATGAAGAGATATTGTTTTAATTTCATGGATGCATGAAACTAAAAAATTAATCTCGCTTTTATATGAATCCGCTTTGCGTATTCATACAGTGTTATCATATTTTTAATTTCACATCTCAATCAAATAAAAAAACACACTCTTTATCTCTGAAAAACAAAACTTTGTGAGGAAAAAGTGTTGAAAAGAACAACGTTTTTTTTGGCTTCTTTTTCAACAATGTTTTCGTTGAGTAATTTAAGTTTCGAAGTATAGGAAACAGTAGATTTATAAATTCATATCTGCAAGGTTGATAAATTTAATCAAACAAACATTGCATGCCTGAATAACCTGCACCATTGAAGCTTATACTAGTCCTCCTTAGAATTCGCCGGCCTCAGGTCAAAGGACTGGTGTTCGTGTCCATCCTCACAATGCAGTGTTGTATAGAAGCTACAGTTAGTTACATCGTAAAATTGACATTCATCTCAATCAAAAACAATCTAAATCACTCACTCAGCGCTCCATTCATTCATTTTAAACAATCACTCAAATCGATCAAAAACGCTCCAAACTCACTCAAAAACATATAGAAACAACTTCGTTCAAAATAGAAATGGCTGGGAAAAAAGTCGAGATTTCACTCAATTAATTGAAATTGTAAGCGTCTGATTAGATCTTGAGGAAATAGGAAGCTATTCATAGAACATATAGGCTAATTTTTAAAGGGAGGTAATTAATTTTGCTAATTTTGTTCATCCTGAACAAAATTTGCAATATTGGATTACCTCTCATTAAACTCACTCAAAACTCGATCCACAAACGCATTCAATTTCATTCCAAAATCGTTCCAAAATCATTCATCTTGTCAATTTCACGATGTTGTTAACTGTATATTTATAAAGTCATTAGGCAAACACTTGAAAGAACGTGTAGTAAAATCTTTGAAATTTGAAAGAAAGTTAATACAATGAAGGATCTTTAAGCCATGCCGAGTTTAACAGCCAAAGTTTATTTTCAAAGAGCTTCGGACTGTCAAAATGTGCCAATCAACTACATATTTAACTAAAGGCCAAACCAGACAGGAAAGTTACGGTTATAATCCAATGGATATTCGATGTGGGATGCGTATTTTTTGACTTATTTTTTCGTGAAAAAATATGACGAGAGGACAGAGAAAAACTAAACAACAGCAACGGAAAAAACCTTTCTTTTGGAACTGAGTATACCCATCCATTATTTCATTGTACGTTGCTTGCGTCTGTAAATGTTTGGATAAGAAATCCAAGTATACATTTCTCATTGCTCTGACATACCTCCCAGTTCATACAAAAGAGCTCTTTAGCTTATACATTAGCGATTATATAGCTGATAATTAAGAATTTCGTCCATTCAAAGACATCAATCTTCTATATGTTGGCCCACTTATTTACTTTTTCCATTCAAATGCAGAAAAAAGATGTCATTTTAAATCTATTGACATTTCACAGTCATTATTATCGTTTACTTGAACTAATATATACCTAAATGATTTTCATACAATCGGATTAAAGTCGGACTTTTAACTTGATTGAAAAATTCATGATTTTACCTTCTTTAGAGTTTCTTAAGGTAGTGGATCTGTAATCGTTCGATTCGGAAGTAATTAACTTTAACAGTTTTTTACCGGGGTTTTCTAATAATTTTACTAAGACACCTCGGTTTACATTGTGAAAAATCATCAGTTCCGAAATGTTGCAGAACAATTAGGCAAAATTTCTTTTCGTAAATAAAGAACAATTATATTTAAAAAAAAAACTTAGATGCTTTGTTCCCAATTTCCTACGAACTAGATGTTTGTGTTCTGAAGGTGATAAAGTTCAAAATCGTTGAGAAAAATGAGAGATTGTTTTTTTTTTCAAGCCATTACTTTATCAATTTAAACGCACATTAAAACAAGGGTTGAAATTCTTTGGCTTTTGTTAAGTCTGGAATTGGTCGTTGATTAAAACATCAACAACAGCAAGCTCATTTATGATTGTGACCCGTCACTCGGAAAGTGACCATCTGGGAACTCTAGGAACTCTGTATAACAAATATTTTAAAAAGAGATTAGGTACAGCATAGAGCAACCAGAGGTAGCATTTCAAAAACTCTTTTACTGAAAGGTAGATTGATCATTCTAGATTCAGAAAATTAAGCACATTGCGAAAAGTTTCGACCATAATCTGTCTTCGCAGTCCGCGCATTCTGACTGGGGACCGGTACGTCACGCGTATACCAGATGGTCCCTCTTCGCGTGACGGGTCACATTATTAAATGTGACCCGTCACGCGAAGAGGGAAAACTAAGTAATGAAAAATGACAATCCCAGTCGAAGACCTAGCTAGCTTTAGGGTCGCAAATTTTCAAAGTATTTGTTTGACTACGCAGACTGACCAGGATCTAAACCGTTTAGTTTTGTGCCGATTATCTGAATATAGAATGATCATCCTCGCTTCTTGTAATATCATTTTTCAAATTGGATCTCTGATAAATATTCAAATTATTATTTTTTAATTTTTCAAAACCTTTTAGCACTCTAGCCTGATAGTCCCTTTTGCAATATTATTATCTCTGATGTATCTTTCCATTAATGCTCATAAATGATATGTTCAAAATGAGGGGTATATCGTTTATTATATCGCCGCCCCTTTTTGTCATCTCTTTTATGTCAAATGTGAAATTATATATCTTTTGTTTTTTTTTGGGTTAATCTAAAATTCATTTTAAGTAAAACACGTCATTCAAAACGTTTTTTTCAATAACTGAATAACAAGAACAATGACGTAAACACCTAAGATACGAAGATAGTATTTTTTCATGGAAGTTTGAAACAAAAATATTTATGCTCAGTTTGAATACAGTTTACTAACGTTTTTAATTTCATACTTCCATGTAATCAACATATATATACTCTCTCCATTTCTGATTATTTAATTTCATGTACCCAAAATGTAAAGACATCTAAATTAAGAAACAGAGTGTCTTATGGGACAACATAGCTTGTAAAACGGTTGCGTATTCAAAATTGTTTTCACTGCGGAAAAAAAAAGATAAAACCCAATGAATTTTCATCCAAAAACGACTTAAATTAAATTATGTATATAAATTACGCACTACCCAGATGGTCTCTTTTCGCGTGACGGGTCACATATATTGATAACAAAAATGATACGAAACATTAACATTCTATGGAAAGTTCTTTTCAATAGGGTGAAAGGATCGAAAACAAGTCATATTTTTTAATTTAACTGGTTTTGGCGGTGAAATTACCGTTTCTTCTTGTTGATATACCGAAAAGCATTATCTAAGTATAATCATTTGCTCCACTCGGACGTAGTCTAGCTGGGCTATCGTAATGTCCCTTGTGTATCCGTAAATCCGTCCGTCTGTCAGTTAACTTTTTCTTTAAACATCTTCTACTCTGAAACTAATGAGCAGAATTCATCCAAATTGCACAAGAATAAAGCTTGTGACATGCTCTTTCATACATCCTCATTAAATTCAGATCGGGCTGATAAAGGTGGTGTAACGGGCTATCGAGTTGCATAAAGTGCAATAAGAAAAAAATCTTTTCTGAAAGTTAACCATACTTCACAGGAATGTTGCTTAGGGCATGTTCTTTTAGATTTCTTGATTTAATTGTTGAGTCACCGAAAACATGGCCCTATATGGTGAAATAAATAAAACTTCTCTGAAAACACTTCTCAGACTTTAACAAAAACTTATAGAAATGTCGCTTAGGAAATGCCCTTTCAGATTTCTTCATTTATTTCTCTTATGGCTAATGGCATGGACTCTACGGGTTGTTGTGCCACCGTTAAATGGTCCAATATTTTGAAATACATGTATTAAAAATCTTCTTCTCTAAATATATTTATCAGGATTCAACCAAAGTTCAAAAGTATGATGCTTAAGACATTCTCTTTTAGATTTCTTCTTTTAATTCTGATAGGTTTAATGGAATGGGCTCTACGGGCCGTTGCGCCGTCGAAAAGGGTCCAATATGAATGAATTATTCAAAGAGTCTTCTTCTATTGAACTACTGTTCATAATTCAACAAAACTTCATAGGAATGGTGCTTATGACATGCTCTTTCAGATTTCTTTCTTAAAATCTAATTGGACCAGTAACACGGGGTCCTAGGGCTGTCGAGACACCGGAAATGGTCCAATGTGATGAAATATAAAAACAAGGGGACTAGAATGGCACCGAACCCGTCATCTAAATTTTATTGGTCCAGTAGATGTGGTTGAGGAGATGCTATAGAATTCAAAGTGAAAATAAAGACATTTGCTGATATGCCAATATTTACGGTTGAGGAGGAGAGAGGAGATATCGTTCTAAGATTTCATAATGAAAAATGCCCTGCCCTGCCAAGCCCACATTTCGGGGTCAATAAGAGTTTCGTGAGCAATTTTGGAAGAGAGCCACACAGGGAACATTCTGACAAAATCTGAAAACGGCTAAAAGGGTTTAGGAGGAAAAGAAGTTTTGCAAAAGTTGACGACATACGACGTACTCAGGGCAATCCTTAAAGTTCCCCTTGAGCACGCTGTGCTCAAGTGAGGGGCAATTCTTCTTTCTGAAACTACTGGTCAGAATTTAACAAAACTTCATAGAAATGATGCTTACAACATACTCTATAAACTTTCTTACAAAAGATATGATTTGGGTTATAACATGGGTTCTACGGGCTGTTGCACCACAGACAAGATGGTACTATATAGTGAAAAAAGTTTTTCTTTGAAACTACTGGTCAGAATTCAACTAAACTTCACCGGATTCATGCTTGGGACTTTAACTTTCAGATTTCTCAATCAAAACCTTATTTTGATTGTAAATTGGGCTTTTCTGGCTGTTGAGTCACTGAAAAATGGTTCCATATGATGAAATATAAAATACTTGAAACAACGGGTCAAAATTTAACCAATCTTTACAAGATGAATCCTTGATACATGAACTTTCTTCGCTTTTGGGTGACATGATGCTGCGCCATGGAAATTGGGTGCCTTTGTGATGTTATACTTCTTGTAATTACAACTTATACATTTATTGACATATTTTCATGAAACTTTTATCAAGTATTGCTCATTATAAAGTTGCTTGGAAATATAAATGCATGCCATGAAAAAGGGACCTTGTTAAATTGATGATAATCTACTTACAAATAGATTATGTCCGAGCTTATTGATTTTGATGTAATTAAGTGTTGACTTTTGTTAAATCTCTTAGACATTAAATGCCAGTTGAGCTACACTGGTCCTCTGAGGCCTCTTGTTATCATCATTTCTATTTGGGAGTGATTCCAAAAAAAATAAAAAAATGAATAAATAAAACCCTAATCCATTTGTATGGATGCGTACGCAAAAACGGATTGATTTGTGTGATCTGTTATTTTTAGGTTAGGCCATATATAGCTTATTGACATTATTTTACAAGTTATCTTCGTTATTTAAAATCAACTGATGTGTACGAGTTTCAAAAAAGCTACAAAAGCAAATATCATACTATATTAGGCTATGTTTCGGAAGAACTTCGTGTGCAATTACGAAAAAAGCAGCGACCTCAAAAATTTTGTTTATGGAGACCAGTCTTGCGTTTAGAATGAAAACGACCGCGGAACGATTTGGAAATGATCCCATGCTTTGCACGTATACATACGTACAAAGCGGGGTATTATCACAAAACGTCCGTAAACGATTTTGCATCCTGAACACAAGACTGTTCAATATCTATCAGTCAACTAGAATGATCAATCAAAAAAACGTCAATGCAAAACAGCCATGCTGGATATGGCCATTCCCCGCCACCAAAGCTTGATAGTAAACTGAAGCCTAATAGATTAAGGATTCTTTTGTACTTTAAGAAATATGCCCCCTACAACACATAAGTCTTCACAATAACAAAGGGCAACATCTGCAAAATTGTGCAAGCAAGAGTTGAAGTTATTGTGCACTGCACTTCTCTCCAATAAGAACTAACCACCTATGCAGTTTCAAGTTGATAGCTATTAAACCCACGACAAAGAGTATGAGTTTAGATAAATAAGGGAAATAACCAAAAAATTATGCAAAGAAGATCGTTGTTCTTGTGCACTGCCTTTCACCTCCATGAGATCTATCCACCTATAAAGTTTCAAGTTGATGGCTATTTTTCTGTAAGAGATATGCTCGGGACAAAATTGAAGTATTTAGAATAACAAAGGGCGATAACTCTAAAATTATGCAAGCAAGAGTTGAAGTTCATGTGCACTGTACTTCTCCTTTATCAGATTTATCCACATATAAAGTTTCAAATTGATAGCTTTAATACTTTAAGAGATATTCTCGCAGCAAAGAGTAAGAGTTTAAGATAACAAAGGGTGATCACTCCAAAGTCATGCAAAAAAGAATTGTAGTTCATATTGAATTGTTGAATTGCACCGCCTTTCTCCTCCATGAGATATATCCACCAATAGAGTTTAAAATTGATAGCTTTTATACCATAGGAGATATGCTCCGGACATAAATTCAGAATTTAAAATAACAAAGTGCAATAACTCCATAATTATGCAAGCAAGAGTTGTAATTATTGTACACCGCACTTCTCCTCTATAAGATCTATCCTCCAATAGAACTTGAAGTTGATAGCTTTTATACTTTAGGAGATATGCCCCGGACAAAATTTAAGTACTTTAAATAACAAAGAGCAATGACTCAAAAAAAAGAAAAAAAAAAAATAATGTAAGAGATGAGTTTCATGTTCACTGCACTCTTCCTCCATGAGATCTATCCACCCATAGAGTTTTAAATTAATAGCTATATGCTGCGGACAAGGTTAGTGACGGAATGACGGAAGGACAGGACGGAGACAATGTCCCCTTCGCCGAAAACGGCGGGGGATAATTTGCCCTTATCCCGCTATATTTTGTTTCAAATAAGTTGTCTTTTTTATATTTAAACCAGTCCACCTTACAATTTTCCTACAAAAATTAAGCTAAAATTTGGTATTTTAAACTTAAATCCGAGTTCAGCCCTAAACAGGCTGATTCTGTGTAAACATTGCCTACAGCACGTATATTTAACGTGAACAGCAGGGTAAGGGCTAAAATCATTGAATGTTATTCATAGACGATACTAATGTACTTACAGAAAGTGTCCCTTTTCACAAAAATGAGTGGTGAAGTTTGAAGTCGACTTCATATATCAAGTTCTTAAACCGCATCGATACAATTTAAAGTAGTGGACACGTAATAGTTTTGCAGCTTTTGGAATTAATGAACTTTAACAGTATAAACCGAGGTTTCCGAATGAAATCATTCGGATACCTCGTTTATCGTTGTTGAAGTTCATTACTACTGAAACATTGCAGGACTATTACGGGTCCGCTACCTTAAATGAAATATAATCAAAAACATGAAGATCTAGATGATATATGAATAGGAATATAAAGACGGATTTTCACAACGAAAAGAAAAAAAGTGAGAAAAAATATAAAAACAAAATATGAAATTTGAAAATCGTTAAAAGACACTAAAACGTTACATATATCACAAAGAAATAAAGAATGAAACTATACAATATAATACGATACAACATAACACAATACAACAATTTTATTGCATTAAACCTATCATTCATGTCTATAGCAAATGACATAAAAACATGGATTTTAAAGGAATATACGAGTAGTAGAATTAATCGGAACTCGTTGATGCAAAGTTTAAGAATAAGAATAATCAAACTAACATCAGGTAGATCATAAGTATAGAATATTTTGCTATAGAAGGAGTGAGATTTTGGAGTGGTCATAATATATCGCTGAGAGGTCAAGGAAATAAATACATGTAGTTCATATACGAGTTAGACTTGCTACTGCCAATTTAGAATCTATGATTTGGATATTACTTAAGTTGTTACTGCTCTATGGCATCAGTGTCAAACAATTCTCATGTAAGAAACGTCGTCTTCAAGAAAAGGGGTGGCAGGTTAGATCCTCATTCTCCCTTAATTAGAAACAACCTTGCGTTCAAAATACGTTAACGTTTCTAATTTTTTTAAGTGTAATTTAAAATTTATGAAATGTTTGGCGAACGTATTGACCTTGAAAATAGAGCTTTACAGAGTACTTTAATCCGATGATTTGTAACATTTATTCTTAATTAATAATTTATTGATATTAAGCTTCTTACTACAAAACAAAACAATAAGATTTGTCCAAAAATTAAAGAAGTTGCAGATGGTAAATTTTAGTTGATGAGAATTAAGAAATCTCCATCTCAAAAAAAAAAAAAAAAAACACACACACACAAAAAAAAAAAACAATTGGGGTAAAAACAAAACAAAACATTGAAAAAAAAAACCGAAAAAAAAAGCCCATTTCTACATTTATCACCTTATTCCTTTTTCCATGTGTATATAACTTTATGTGATGTTTTGTGGAAATGGGTTATCTAAAAGATGTCAAAAATATGAAATTATCATAAAAGGTAATCAATCAAGCAATTTACTCAAGATATTTTTGTTAAATGGATATAATTCATAATATCATTTGGCCGATTTGGAAACAAATATGTTTGGCTAAAGTTTAAGGCATTTGTCAGAGTTGTTTTTTGTAATTGAAGCGAGGTAGAACGTCGCTTAAGGTAGTGGAGGTAATGGATCCGCACTGTTTCGGGAGTAATGAACTTTAACAATGTTGGCCGAGGTTTACTAATGATTTTCATTAGGAAACCTCGGTCAACATGGTGAAAGATCATGAGCTCCGAAATGTTGCGAAACTATTACGGGTCTACTATTTTGTTTCTTTTAATTTATTCCCTGACGGTGGCACTCATTTTTTCCGGCATTTTGTCTCTCACAAATGAAGTCGATAAATCGTAGACCTATGTGAGATAGCAGCTGGAGGCTAGGAAGGGTTGTAATGGTAGCACTGGTTGGAGAAATACCAGGATTCCATTGTAAGGTGCTCCAGCCGCCGAAATACAGCTGAAAGAATGTTGAAAGAGGCGTAAAACCCCATTCAAACAAACAAACAAACTCGGATCTTTTCAAAGCAATAACCCACACCCCCGTAGTTTGAACATTTTAGTACAATGTCCAGGAAGCAGATACGAACAGGAGTTTTAAGTATTGATTTTTTTTACTAATAATTGGAACGTGAAATAGATTAAAGAAATCCGTTCTAACTCTTCTATTTCCGATCATTATATGTAAGGATCAGTAATGTGTTATTATCGTTGGCTCCAATCAAATCCCTCGCTCAGTACCTCACTCAAAGCATTTAAATACTCATCGCAATCATATCCAAAAAGCTATTCGACTTTGTCCCTTGATCTAAAGTAAAGTTAGTAACATTACTAACTGTAGCTTGCATAGATTTTGAAACGCATAATTTGTAAAAAAAAGATAATCAAATTTTTCTGTGGAAAATTTAATAGATTTCATTAAAAGGGAAGTAATTAAATTTCGCTTATTGCGTTCAAAATTATCATATTGAATTATCGTTTATTGATTTAATCTCATTCCTTTAATTTCATAACAAATTAAGGACATAATCAGTCCAGATGTGGTAGAAGAAATGTCCTCGACTGAAATCCTTATGCAATATATTGAGGATAATCGTTTGTTTCAGTGTAAGATCGATTTATATTTCACTGTGTGAACAACAAAAGCTATATTTTCACCAGTACGAGTGAAAATAAAGCTTTTGTTGTTCACGGCCAGAAACTTTGCTTTGCCCACAAATGAAAGTGTTGGAATTGTCATGCACAGGCTTATTTATTTACATCAATTAGAATTTAATTCTTCTAGAAAATCGCCAGTACTTGCGCCGAATGTGTGGGCCAATGAAAGTACCTAAATCGATATCCACTCCCGGGAAACGAACTCGGAACCCTTTTCATGTTTTCTTTTTTCAACAAGACAGTCTTTCAATCTGAAAAAAAACCTTCTCCTATATAATTGGAAATTAATGCCATTCTTAAACAATTAAAGAATTAAAAAAAGTGCAAACGTAATCTGGAAAGGGGCAAACAATACTTACACAACCTTAATGGCCCGTTTTAGATTGACGCTAAGTTTTTTGTTCGTTAGGACAATCATGACCATCTAGAAATATCGCTAAAAAAAGTCGAAAAAATGTTAGATCCAGCAGAGGTCTATAAAATTCGCGTTTCAAAATTGCTTATACTGGAAGGTGGATATGTCATTCATGATTCAGAAAACTTAAGTAAAGAGAAAAATTTAAACCCTAGTCAGCCAGCTCAATCTAAGCAGTCTGACTGTAGTCGGTACTTTACTCTCTTTCGAAATTGTCCCATTTCCACATAATCATTTTTATTCGTTAAACAGATTAGACCTATCTGTTTGAATTATTGATCGCGGCATATCATTTATTAATATTTACGTAAAAAGCTAATAATGGTTATAGCCATATTCTTATGTAATAACATGACTGGATGAATAGACCTGGCCGATTGATATCTTATTTCGTTATTATGTTCATTTACTTATTTAACCCTTTACTGTTTAATCCCTGCTTTTTACGTGCCTGTGATTTTATGATTTAGAAAACATTGTGAAAAAAGAAGAAATTGCTTCTGACAAGCAATTTCTTCTTTATCCACACTATTTTCTACCCTACTGAATGGTTATTTTTCAAATTAAATCCACTTTAAAATTTCGTCTGCAAAACCTTTTAATTTGGACAGGTCCAAAATTTTGTAAAACAGGAAAGGGTTAAAGCTATATAAGTAGACAAGCGATATTCTTCATCAGAATATAAACCATACAGTTAAGAACATCATGAATTTGACACTCATTTCGATCAAAATCTCTCTAAATTATTCACCCATCAGCGCTCCTTTTATTCGTTCAACACACTCACTCAAAAACGATCATCGATCAAAAACGCTACAAAATCGTTGGAAAACATTTCGAAATCGTTTAAGGTGATCACCATTTAATTCGAATCGATCAAATTATTCTACTATTCTATTGGGTGATGTGACTTTTAAAGTGTCTGATTGGTCCACGAAGATACACACACAGAAAAGAACGTTTATTTTATGAAAGGGAGGTAATTGATATCAATAAGTGACATCGTGAAATTGACAATTATCTCAATCAAAACCATTCTAAACCGCTCACTCTGCGTCATTCATTCATCCCAAACACTCACTCACGCCATCCAAACACGCTCCAAAATGACTAAAATTGATAAGATCAAGACCTAAACTCAATATAAATATAGCTTAAAAATCGCGAATTCACAGACAAAATTGAAATCATAATTGTCTGATTGCTTTTTGAAGTAAAAAGAAGCTGTCCATAGAAGAAGTTTAGTTATCTTATCGAAGGGAGGTAATAAATATCGATAATTTTTTCAACTTGAACAAAATTAGCTATATTTGATCTCCCTTTTATATTTCACTCAAAACTCGCTCCCCACACTCATTAGGATCCGTGTTTCTTGATTTTCGAAAGGCGTTTGACCTAGTCGATCATAATATTCTTATATATAAACTTAAACTACACCATTTTACGTCAAATACATGTAATTTTTTCGTTCATATTTGAGCGAAAGACGCCAGACTGTCAAGCATGGGATTATGCAATCCCGTATGGAAACAATTACATCTGGTGTTCCCTAAGGATCAATCCTTGGCCCTTAATCCTTGCCCCTTTCTTATTTTTGATTTATGTCAATGATCTTTCGTTCTGTATATCATCGAAATTAGATATGTTTGCTGATGACGCTAGGCTTCACAAATGTTGTTCTTCTGTTAACCTTATAAATGAATCTTTACAATATGATATTACACAGGTAGAAAAATGGTGCAAGTATAACAACATGGTTCTGAACCCTGCAAAGACTACATGCATGCTAATTGGGTCAAAACATAAGTTACAATCCAGCATTCAATTGAATTTAATCATACGAGATAGAAAAATAGAAAACGTTACTTCACAAAGACTTTTAGGTGTATACATCGATAACACCTTGAGCTGGAAAACCCAAATTGATCATATTTGTGCTAGATTATCATTACAGCTGTATCTACTTAAAAGAGTTAATAACTTTCTCACAAGTGAAATGAAACAAATGTTTTATAGTTCTTACATTACTCCGTATTTTGACTATGGGTGTATTATTTGGAGCCAGTGTAAACCCTCGTTTCTGATCAGAATTAGTAAAATTCAAAAGAGAGCTGCACGAATCATTTTATGCAAACCTAAAAGATCCAGTTCTATAGAAAATTTCACTTCTCTAAAATGGCTAACATTTGGAAGCCGATGTAAGTATTTCACGATTCTTATGGTTTATAAAACTATTCACGGATTAGCTCCAGCATATATGTCAGAATTTTAGAGATAAGTAACAACAAATTTTATGATTTAAGATCAAAATCAGGTAACCAGATATCGCATAAGTGCATTCCAAAAACAGAATTGTTAAAGAAATCATTTTTAAATCGTACTGCGAAGCAGTAGATTTATATCTACCGTTTTCCAGAAATCCAGTCTGTTTGACCCACTACATTTTACCATTATCTTCTGAGCAATGTGTTCAAACCAAATTATGTGTTTTCAAACACCGAAGAAACGGCCTTTTCAGTCACAATCTACAAACTTTGTTTATACCTTATTTACTTTTCGACAAATAGAGAAGAGGCTAATACAAAATTTGATGTAATTTTCGCTTTTAGTAATTACCAGTTAGTATTTTCAGTGTTTATAACAAGATTTTCGGTTGAGTAAAGGAGTTGAAACGTACAATAGGTTAACTGTATAATTAATTTGTAGCACTTACAATATTACTGCTCTGAACTTTCTCGAACGGTCATTTACCAGTTGTAGGGCTGACAACCAATCAAATTCTGTTATGATTATCACTCGGTCAAAACCCACTCGTAAATTCAGACCACGTGGTAGATGAAATGGACATCGTCTGCTCGAAATGTGTCAATTAACTTGTTTGTCATTAGTTAATAGTCGTCTGCACTCAAACAGGGAGCGTGGGAAGTTTACTTTTTTTCGCATGTGTTAACAAATAGAAATAATTTTGTAATTTTGAAATATTTGATTTCAATGAGCACTCTGATCACGCTCCAATCCTATTTTCATTAAATTCAAATTTGAGTATGAAGAAAAATTATTCAACAACAAATAAACCGACAAAAACATACGATAAACTGATATAGGGGTAAGTTCATATAGAACTCGGTTTCGACCCGAGTTAACCGGGTTTCCATCAGAACGGTCTCGGTTTCGACACTAGTGATGTTATTGTAACCTTTCAACCTCGACGCTTCTGATCCTAGGTCAGGCCGGTGTTACTTGGGTTCCAAAATGGCGTCGAGAATAGTGCACAACAATTCGATTACAAAAAAATAAATATTCTCTATTACTTTAAATAACAAATACTTTTTTCTTATTTTATATAGTATTTTGCACGAGTTTATCACATTTCTTAATGGGATAACGATATTTCATGGTAAATTAATTATTGTAGCGGTAAATGAGAAGTTTGTTTACTACCACCAGTGGGTAACTCCGTTCACATGAATGTCTTTTCTGCGCATGCATATTACAGTCAATTTTAGATTATTACATCATCTCACGCGTCTCTCGGGCTGCCATTTGAATTTCCCCTAGGATAGCAGCAAGAGCGATCTATTTTTAGAACAACTCATGAATAATCATAGAGTAAGTTCATATCGGACTCGGTTTTGAACCGAGTTAACCGGGTTTCCATCAGAACGACCTCGGTTTCGACACTAGTGATGTCATTTTAACTTTTCAACCTCGACGCTTCTGATCCTAGGTCAGGCCGGTGTTACTTGGGTTCCAAAATGGCGTCGAAAATAGTGCACAACAATTCGATTACATAAAACAAATGTTCTCTATTACTTTAAACGACAAATACTTTTTTTCTTATTTTATATAGTATTTTGCACGCGTTTATCACATTTCTTAATGGGATAGCGATATTTCATGGTTGATTAATCATTGCAGCGGTAAATGTGAAGTTTGTTTACTACCACCAGTGGGTAACTCAGTTCACATGAATGCCCTTTCTGCGCATGCATATTACAGTCAATTTTGAATTATTACATCATCTCACGCGACTCCCGGGCTGCCATTTGAATTTCACCATTGAGTGCTGCTAGATTTAATCGATTGGTCAGAAACCAAAGATATAAATAGCATAGTTGGCGATTTCACGTGTTTCTTGAGGGAAAATTCATTTACAGTATTTGGGAAAACCCAATGCTTGAAATACAAACATGTTGGAAATCAAAATTTTAAATAGTTTAATGAAAAATGTTTGTTGCTAAACAGGCTTTTAAACTCTAGAGAGAGAGGAATAATATTAACAGACAAGCTTTTAGCTTGGCGCGTGCTCATTATAACAACGTAAAAATCTGCTAAGAAATAATTTAGACTAGCAGAGGGCTATCGAATCAGCAAACTTTCAAAATCGGACCCACGAGGTTGGATGAGCTGGCGATGTCCTCGAAAAGATGGAGTGTTAAGACAAAAAACTCACAAATTTAAAGATTTTACCAACTTTTATTGTCCAAATTTGAGCCCTTTTGATTGGGGAACTATTGCACTATCCCAGCCTCTCAATGATGTACGATTTACAGTGCTGACAGCACTTTGATCTTTTAATGGGATGAAATGTTAGAATGACATTCCTCTTACTATAGGAAGCATTGAAAATATTTCATGTTTTAAACGATCTCTGAAAAATTGTTTGATGTCTGTATGAGATATAATTCTTTAAGTTACGCCATTCACAATTGTGTATGTCTTTTCCATCATCATCATCATCATCATCATCATCATCATCATCATCATCATCATCATCATCATCATCATCATCATCATCATCATCATCATCATCATCATCATCATCATCATCATCATCATCATCATCATCATCATCATCATTGTAATGTGTTAATTTTCATATAATGATTTTGCATGATTTTATAGCGAGGTGTTCCACCTATCATCATTTATCTGAGTTTTATTTCTGGAAAAGGTTAATGCAATATCTTCATTTCTTCATTTAAACTTCAAATTCTACGCGAATAGTTTTGCAACAGAATAGAAATTATTTGCAAAACTTTATTCTTGCAAGAACTTGTTTCCATTTGATGCAAAGTGATTTCCAGAAAGGGCGAGTCATTAACCTTTCAATCAATTCGCCAGATCATTAATATCATGAATATGCTGTCATCACAAATCTTGCTTTACTTGTTTTGTTATACATTGAATTATTTCAGAAGGCCTCATTGTAAATAAGATATTCATTGTATTGTTTGTATGGTAATAGCTTAATGAGCTACCTTCTTTAAATAAAGATTTTATTATTATAATTATTATTATTATTATTATTATATTCAATGTCATTCCAATATCATTCAAAATCATTCATCTTGTCTCTTCCACGATGTCCTTAACTGTACATCATGTTTTGTATTGCATCTTAAGTTGTTTGAACCCATTTGAATCGTCTTGATGACGTAACCACAATTAACAATATTAAAGTTATCAACTTATCAGCCAGAGATCTAAACAGTGATGAAATCTCCATTTTAAGCAAAGGATTAAAATTCACCCCCACACCTACCAAAACAAATACAGTAGAACTAAGAAAAGATATAAATGAGTTTATAAGAAAAATAAGACTTGTTGAATATTTTAGAGGGACAGAAGACAGAGACATATCACTAGTAAAAAATAACAGTCCAAAAGACAGAAATCAAGCACTTGAAAAATTCATTAACAATATTGAAAATTACCCATTACACTTCAATAACACGCATACGCGGAAAAACCTGAATAAACAAGAGAGAAATGCATTGAACAATTTAAAGAACGATAAATCAATCGTCATAAAAGAAGCAGATAAAGGCGGCGCAACTATTGGCATGGACTGTAAACATTACGAAAGAATTGTCGAAGAGACACTAGCAGATGCAGAATACTACGAAGAACTAAATAATGATCCAAAACAAAATGACAATAGAATGTATACCAAACTCTTGAAAAAACACAGCCATTGCTTTACTGACAAAGAATTTGATTACCTCACCCAGTTCGAAGTCAAAGAGCGCAACTTTTACGGTCTGCCGAAAGTGCACAAAAGTCAAATAATCAACAACCACTGCAGAAAAGCACTACATCTCACATTAAAATTACCAGTGTAAACGACTTGAAAGTAAGACCAATAGTTGCAGGACCCTCATGTCAAAAACATAGACTGAGCAACCTTATTGATATAATTTTGAAACCCTTGATCAAACATGTCAAAAGCTACATTCAGGACACCACAGACTTTCTAAACAATTTGCCACAAAGAGTACCAAAAAAACACAATATTAGTATCATTTGATGTTGAATCCCTGTACTCTAATATACCGCATGATCTTGGACTAGAAGCAGTTGATTACTGGATTAACAGACACCGCCAAGAATTACAACAGCGATTTTCAACCACTTTCATCCTCGATGCAATTAAACTCATTCTGGAAAATAATACCTTTTACTTCAATGGCAAATATTTCAGACAAATAAAAGGAATCGCTATGGGTACCGAATTTGCACCTACTTACGCAACCCTCGTATTAGGATATCTAGAAATAAAGCTCTACCAACAAGTAAAGAATGAATTCGGAGAAGCATTTTGTCAAGACTTCGTGGAAAACTGGAACAGATTTTTGGATGATGTTTTTGTACTTTGGCCAAAGTCTCCAAATTCACTTAGAAAATTGACAAGTTTCTTAAACAATTTACACAGCGATATCAAATTCACGGAAGAATCAAATGATACAGAATTACCGTTCCTGGATGTTTTGGTTCGAAACAATGCAGGGAAAATAGAAACAGACATATATTCGAAACCAACGGACAGCAAACAGTACTTGTTGTTTTCATCATGCCATCCAAAACATACACGTATAAATATCCCATTTTCATTAGCAAGACGAACATGTTGTATTGTCTCGAACGACGCGCTAAAACAGAAAAGATTAATGGAGTTGAAACAATGTCTTAAAGATCTGAAATATCCCCATAACGATCAAAAATGAAGGAATTAAAAGAGCTAAATCTATACCAATCCAAGAACTGCGGAGACCAAAGCAACAAACAAACGAAAACGTATTAGCATTTGTTTCAACATTCAATCCTAACCAACCACGTCAACGACGTCAATGTCATTAGTCAATGCCAGTTGTCTCCCCAAAACTGCAGCATCCCTCCTTAAAGCTCTAGACCGAAATATCTTAATTGTTTTATGTTATTGCTTTTTGAGATTGCTAATACCTTGTTTCTTCCATCAACAAAGGGACCGACAATATTTGGATAAGACAGCGTTTTTTCCCCTACCTGAACCTAAAATTATAAAAATGATTACAATATTCCTTACTTATTTCTAGATCTATAGTTACATTTCTAAATAATTTAATTCTACTTCTGTTCATCAAAACTCGTTCGTTTCTAGTTGGCTCAAAATGTTTTTTTTATTGTTTCGATTGATAACCTCGTAAGCTCGCGAATATCATGCAAATGGCAAAAAAGTGCTACTCAAATCCGTCTTTCGTCGGCAAAAATATCGTATCTACAACTAAAGAAACGACACTTTGATCTGAGCATGAGGTTATAAAATTTTTCTCATTCCCAACTCAAAATTTTTCTCTAATTTCTACGTAATTCTGTTGTAATACTAATATAAATGTATGAATATAAACGATAATATAAACAAGTTGTTATTTTTAACAACTAATTAAAATCCTCATGAACATAAAAGATGATATTAACAAGTTGTTATTCATAACGACCTATTAACCCTTTCCTGTTTTACAAAATTTTGGACCTGTCCAAATTCAAAGGTTTTGCAGACGAAAATTAAAAGTGGATTTAATTTGAAAAATAACCATTCAGTAGGGTAGAAAATAGTGTGGAAAAAGAAGAAATTGCTTGTCAGAAGCAATTTCTTCTTTTTTCACAATGTTTTCTCAATCATAAAATCACAGGCACGTAAAAAGCAGGGATTAAACAGCAAAGGGTTAAGAAATTACTCAGTTGAGAACGTTAACCGATATAACCGGACACCGATATAATTGGTATAGCCTGGTTAAATTGACCCGACTTTGACCTCTGTGGAAAAAATGATTAAATAACAATTACCGACATATTTTATCAATAAACAAAATGTATAATATACTTAGTTCCAGAAGAAAGTGTGCACTTTTGAATTTTGAATATCTCTGAAATTCCACTATCTATGGTCATGAAACGTCGTATGACTATCCCTAAGAGTATGTGCAAACGAAATTTGAAAACAAAAATCGCGCGATGAGCAAAAATTTTCTGTTAAATCGAGACAATTGATTTTGCATTTTTTGCATGTGGATCACCCGCTCGGTGAATAATTGATCTCAAAAATCATTCAGCTGAATTTAATAGGCTTTCCTATGCCTAAATTCACATTTTCAATACCATTGTGCATGATGCTACAGCGTGGTTTGAATACCAATAAACGTCGTGGAACAAAATCGAACATTGTAAGAATTAGAATGTCATTACAATATACTGAGCATTCATGTTCCAATTGAAAACGATTTCATCATTTTGTAAAGCCTTTAATAAGCAAATCAAGATGTCATAGAACGCCATAGCACCATTCAACGACAAGTTACTGGCATAACAATGTAGGATTGTCTAACGTTGACGTACACGTAACGTCTGTATAAAAATTAAAACTTTTGTTTTGAAATGGCTTTGAATGGCTTCTAAAACTAAATGATGCACTATCAACACATAGCTCTTACCATGTGAAAAGTTTTAAGGAGTTCAAATCTGAACAATCTAAGTTTTGCCTGCGCGTATGCAGCATGCGAAATCTTATCCAAATC
This sequence comes from Fragum whitleyi, assembly GCA_948146395.1. NCBI lineage: Eukaryota > Metazoa > Mollusca > Bivalvia > Cardiida > Cardiidae > Fragum > Fragum whitleyi. Next base: position 50,840,731 of record OX411546.1, read on the forward strand.
TGATTTGACTTTTAAATTCAAAAACGTCTTGACTAAAGTATGGTATCAAATTTTCCCCGTAATTTTCCTCCACCTTTGTAAAAATCAAAATAAATGCAAAAAGTGAAAGTGCACACTTTCTTATGGAACTCAGTATACATTCAATATCGTTTGTTTTTCTTTCCTATGAAAGCACGTGCAAAGCCAAGTAGGAATAATCATATTTTTATTCATATAAATAGCAGGGGTCAGATTCAAGTCAATAAAACCGCACTATAACGTAAAATATCAATGTTTACTTCTGTCCTGAAAGAATAATTTGATACAATATGTCGAACCGCTATGATATGATCCAATTTCAAATATTCGCCGAGCGAAAGACTCTGATCAGCCTGTGCATCCACACAGTCTGATCAGACTCTTCACTCTGCACTTCGCTTTCAGATAAGGTCTCAAAGTTGTTAAACAGACAGCAAATCCTCTTATTGCCTTATGTAACTGTCAAGGCTGCTCATTGTTTGCGCGCGAGTTTCAAATTGCTGGAAATGTCAAACCGAGGCTCACATTATAAGTTTCTCATTTTTACAAGAACATCTGCAGACAAAGTCATCCCTATCCTGTCTCACCACGGGTTCGTATTACCTAAACTCTCTGTCGACACACACGAACGGATCAACAGACACTGGTGCATTGACGCTGAATTTCGTACAAACGGTAGGTAATCAGTGGAGGTAATTATACTGCAAAGAAAATTCTAGCTTAAACATTGGATAAAGCTGACCTGACAAACCTTGCTATCTACGGCCGCTCCGGTATAACTTCTAATAATTTCCAAACTAGCAGGGAACATTGACACACATTTCGAACCGATAATGGGAGTCATGATTCTCTCGATTCGGTGATAATACGAGGCCGCCGTCATAGCGCAGTTGGTAGCGCGTCGGACTGTCAATCTAGAGGTCCCGGGTTCGATCCCCGACGGCGGCATTCATTCTTTCCGACTATTAGTCTCTCACCAATGGGTCGATAATCGTAGGCCTATGTGAGATAGCAGCTGGAGGCTAGGAAAGATTGTAATGGTAATACCGGTGTGAGAAATACCAGGAATCCATTGTTAGGTGCTCCAGCCGCCGCGATATAACTGTTGAAAGCGGCGTAAAATCCCTTTCAAACAAACAAATCGCTGATAATACGACCCGGGTATACACATTATGCTACAGTTAAAAGCATATCAATAATATCATACACTTAAAAAATGATTTAAGTCATTATAAATGCCCGCGGCTCGGGTGACATCATTTTCCCAGCCGGAAAAAAAATCGTCATATACCTCGGCAAGAAACCGAATAACTAATACCGTCAACGTAACTAATAAGCGGAAGCGTTAAGTTACTGTCATATGAAAAAACGGCGAACGTATACTTTTCTGGACGAAGTTGTTGACTTTTGCGAGCCTTACGACATTCTGAACGGCTCACAACCTTTCCGGGTAGTCTAAAATGTCCGTTGTGAGGATGGTGAAGTTGAGGGAAAAAAAAAAGATTACGACGGTCTTGTGTTCGAATTCATTAGTATTTGGTCATTCACGTTTTTAGGTCGTTTGAATGGAATTATGATGAACCAATATCGCATATGAACCCATGGACTCCGCCACGTTTCGTTCAACGTGGCGTTAGATTTTTATCGCCGTGTAAACAAACAATCTTATATAAATTTGTCAGTATTTCATAAATCTACGAGTGACCCAGCATTTGAAAATAACAGTATACGTTTCTTGTTTTGTTTAATCTTTTCCAATAAACTGTTATTGATATTAACCTACATAATTTCCTGTTTTTGAACCCAGAGGAAGTTTATTATAGCATTGTTAGCTCACCTGAGCACGAAGTGCTCAAGGTGAGCTTTTGGGGTTATGTGATGTCCGTCGTCCGTCGTGCGTCGTCCGGTGTCCGTCGTCCGTCGTCCGTCGTCTGTCGTCAACATTTACCTTGTGGACACTCTAGAGGCCATATTTTTAGCCCAATCAACCTAAAAATTGGTCAGAATGATTATCTGGATGTAATCTCGGACAAGTTCGAAATTGGGTCAAGTGGGGTCAAAAACTAGGTCAAAGGGTCAAATCTTAGAAAAACGTTGTGGACACTCTAGAGGCCATATTTTTAGCCCAATCTACCTGAAAATTGGTCAGAATGATCATCCTGATGAAATCTCGGACAAGTTCGAAATTGGGTCATGTGGGGTCAAAAACTAGGTCACAGGGTCAAATCTTAGAAAAACGTTGTGGACACTCTAGAGGCCATATTTTTAACCCAATCAACCTGAATTTCGGTCTGAATGATTATCTGGATAAAATCTTGGACAAGTTCGAAATTGGGTCATGTGGGGTCAAAAACAAGGTCACGGGGTCAAATCTTAGAAAAACCTTGTGGACACTCTAGAGGCCATATTTTTAGCCCAATCAACCTGAAAATCGGTCAGAATGATTATCTTGATGAAATCTCGGACCAGTTCGAAATTGGGTCATGTGGGGTCAAAAACAAGGTCACAGGGTCAAATCTTAGAAAAACCTTGTGGACACTCTAGAGGCCATTTTTTTTAGCCCAATCAACCTGAAAATTGGTCAGAATGATTATCTTGATGAAATTTCAGACGAGTTCAAAATTGGGTCATGTGGGGTCAAAAACTAGGTCACAGGGTTAAATCTTAGAAAAACCTTTTGGACACTCTAGAAGCCATTTTTTGGAGCCCAATCAATCTGAAAATTGGTCAGAATGATCATCCTGTTGAAATCTCGACAAGTTCGAAATTGGGTCATGTGGGATCAAAAACTAGGTCACAGGGTCAAATCTTAGAAAAACCTTGTGGACAATCTAGAGGCCATATTTTTAACCCAATCAACCTGAAATTTGGTCAGAATGATTATCTGGATAAAGTCTTGGACAAGTTGGAAATTGGGTCATGTGGGGTCAAAAACAAGGTCATGGGGTCAAATCTTAGAAAAACCTTGTGGACACTCTAGAGGCCATATTTTTAGCCCAATCAACCTGAAAATCGGTCAGAATGATAATCTTGATGAAATTTCGGACAAGTTTGAAATTTGGTCAAGTGGGGTCAAAAACAAGGTCACAGGGTCAAATCTTAGAAAAACCTTGTGGACACTCTAGAGGCCATTTTTTTAGCCCAATCAACCTGAAAATTGGTCAGAATGATTATCTTGATGAAATTTCAGACGAGTTCAAAATTGGGTTAAGTGGGGTCAAAAACTAGGACACAGGGTCAAATCTTAGAAAAACCTTGTGGACACTCTCGAAGCCATTTTTCTAGCCCAATCAACCTGAAAATTGGTCAGAATGATTATCTTGATGAAAGTTCAGACAAGTTCAAAATTGGGTCAAGTGGGGTCAAAAACTAGGCCACGGGTTCAAATCTTAGAAAACCCTTGTGGACACTCTAGAGGCCATATTTTTAGCCCAATCTACCTGAAAATTGGTCAGAATGATTATCTGGATGAAATCTCATACTAGTTCAAAATTGGGTCAAGTGAGGTCAAAAAATAGGTCACAGGGTCAAATCTTAGAAACACCTTGTGGACACTCTTAGAGGCCATATTTTTAGCCCAATCTACCTGAAAATTGGTCAGAATGATTATCCTTTTGAAATCTCGGACAAGTTCGAAATTGGGTCATGTTTGGTCAAAAACTAGGTCACGGGGTCAAATCTTAGAAAAACTTTGTTGACACTCTAGAGACCATATTTTTAGCCCAATCAACCTGAAAATTGGTCTGAATGATTATCTGGATGAAATCTCGGACAAGTTTGAAATTTGGTCATGTGGGGTCAAAAACAAGGCCACAGGGTCAAATCTTAGAAAAACGTTGTGGACACTCTAGAGGCCATATTTTTAGCCCAATCAACCTGAAAATTGGTCAGAATTATTATCTGGATGAAATCTCGGACAAGTTCGAAATTTGGTCAAGTGGGGTCAAAAACTAGGTCACAGGGTCAAATCTTAGAAAAACGTTGTGGACACTCTAGAGGCCATATTTTTAGCCCAATCTACCTGAAAATTGGTCAGAATGATCATCCTGATGAAATCTCGGACAAGTTCGAAATTGGGTCATGTGGGGTCAAAAACTAGGTCACAGGGTCAAATCTTAGAAAAACCTTGTGGACACTCTAGAGGCCATATTTTTAACCCAATCAACCTGAAATTTGGTCAGAATGATTATCTGGATAAAATCTTGGACAAGTTCGAAATTGGGTCATGTGGGGTCAAGAAATAGGTCACGGGGTCAAATCTTAGAAAAACCTTGTGGACACTCTAGAGGCCATATTTTTAACCCAATCAACCTGAATTTCAGTCTGAATGATTATCTGGATAAAATCTTGGAAAGTTCGAAATTGGGTCATGTGGGGTCAAAAACAAGGTCACGGGGTCAAATATTAGAAAAACCTTGTGGACACTCTAGAGGCCATATTTTTAGCCCAATCAACCTGAAAATCGGTCAGAATGATTATCTTGATGAAATCTCGGACAAGTTCGAAATTGGGTCAAGTGGGGTCAAAAACAAGGTCACAGGGTCAAATCTTAGAAAAACCTTGTGGACACTCTAGAGGCCATATTTTTAGCCCAATCAACCTGAAAATTGGTCAGGATTTTTATCTGGATGAAATCTCAGACAAGTGAGAAATTGGGTCATGTGGGGTCAAAAACTAGGTCACAGGGTCAAATCTTAGAAAAACATTGTGGACACTCTAGAGGCCATATCTTTAACCCAATCAACCTGAAATTTGGTCAGAATGATTATCTGGATAAAATCTTGGACAATTTCGAAATTGGGTCATGTGGGGTCAAAAACAAGGCCATGGGGTCAAATCTTAGAAAAACTTTGTGGACACTCTAGAGGCCATATTTTTAGCCCAATCAACCTGAAAATCGGTCAGAATGATTATCTTGATGAAATCTCGGACAAGTTCGAAATTGGGTCAAGTGGGGTCAAAAACAAGGTCACAGGGTCAAATCTTAGAAAAACCTTGTGGACACTCTAGAGGCCATATTTTTAGCCCAATCAACCTGAAAATTGGTCAGAATTATTATCTGGATGAAATCTCGGACGAGTTCAAAATTGGGTCAAGTGGGGTCAAAAACTAGGTCACATGGTCAAATCTTAGAAAAACGTTGTGGACACTCTAGAGACCATATCTTTAACCCAATCAACCTGAAATTTGGTCAGAATGAACATCTTGATGAAATATCGGACAAGTTCGAAATTTGGTCAAGTTGGGTCTAAAACTAGGTCACAGGGTCAAATCTTAGAAAAACCTTGTGGACACTTTAGAGGCCATATTTTTAACCCAAACAACCTGAAATTTGGTCAGAATGATTATCTGGATAAAATCTTGGACAAGTTCGAAATTGGGTCATGTGGGGTCTAAAACTAGGTCACGGGGTCAAATCTTAGAAAAACCTTGTGGACACTCTAGAGGCCATATTTTTAGCCCAATCAACCTGAAAATTGGTCAGAATGATTATCTTGATGAAATCTCGGATGAGTTCAAAATTGGGTCAAGTGGGGTCAAAAACTAGGTCACAGGGTCAAACTTAGAAAAACCTTGTGGACACTCTAGAAGCCATTTTTTGAAGCCCAATCAATCTGAAAATTGGTCAGATAATTATCTTGATGAAAGATCAGACAAGTTTGAAATTGGGTCAAGTGGGGTCAAGAACTAGGTCATTGGGTCAAATCTTAGAAAAACCTTGTCTGATGAAATCTTGGACAAGTTCGATATTGGGTCAAGTGGGGTAAAAAACTAGGTCACAGGGTCAAAACTTTTTTAGATTGTTAATTCAGGTGAGCGATTAAGGGCCACTATGGCCCTCTTGTTTTGTATTGTATTTCAATGGTTAATCGAACAAATATTGGCAAACAAGGCCTGTTTCATTTCTTGTCAATTAGGATTTGAATTTTATATACGCAATGTTTGGCTATTATAGAGTACGCAACGAGGAAATATCTTCACATGCGATACAATTGTTCCTTATTTTATTGTTTGATTTAAAAGAAAGTCTAAGCTCGGTGTTCGGTCGTTGCTGAATAAATGGACCGGTGTAACGTTGTAAAGAGACCCCCATAGAATAATGACCCCCCCCGGTCATTATTTTCTATAAAATATCGTACTATGACCCGGAATCAAAGTATTATTATTAAATTGATACAAAAATGCAAAAGAATACTGGAGGCTTTTAAAAAACTCGTGTACTCAAACTTCAAAGTCTACCATAACTACTGACAGTTTTGCTATATATTTCAAAGCAATTAATGACCCTCAGTGTATATTCTTTCAGCCAGATGAATACATTCTCCTTTTCAATGAAAGATATTTAAATGGTGAACTACAAATAATGATCAATGAGTTAAATTTAGATATTAAATTAAATGAAATTTTGAAAGCTTGCAAAGAATCAAACACTGGGAAATCACCAGGTCCAGACTTAGTTCTAAATGAATTTTTCAAATATGGGGTTGAAAATGGTGCTTTTCTATCTTGAATGACTGATATATTCAATAAAGTTTTTCTAAATGGATACTTTCCACAAAAATGGTCTGAGGGATTTATAATTCCCATTCATAAGAAAGGCAATTTAGATGAACCCTGTAACTACAGGGGAATTACTCTTTTAAGCACACTTGGAAAATTATTCACAAAAGTTTTGAATAACCGATTGACTAGATGGGCAGAAGAATACAATGTCTATATAGAAGCACAAGCTGGTTTCAGGGAAAACATGGGTACAGTCGATAATATTTTCATCTTACATGGAATGATTAACCACCTTTTAAATGAAAATAAGAAACTATTTGCTGCATTTATAGACTTTACTAAAGCTTTCGATTATATTGTGAGAGATATTATTTGGTACAAATTGTTAAAGTTGAGAGTCCGTGGTCACATGCTGGATATAATAAAATCAATGTATGAAAACTACAAAACATCTTGTCAAGTGAAACTTGAGGATGAATTAAGTGAGCCATTTGTTTGCTCACTCGGAGTAAGACAAGGAGAGAGCTTATCGCCATTCTTATTCTCTATGTACTTAAATGACATAGAAGAGTTTTTCTCCACAAATGGTTTTCAAGGTGTAAACTTAGGTATGTTTAAAATGTTTTTACTTCTATATGCAGATGACATTGTATTGATATCTGAAACAGCAGAAGGGTTACAAAATGGTTTAGGTCTTTTAGAGAGTTATTGTAACAGGTGGAGACTGCAAGTTAACATCAATAAAACTAAAATAATGTGTTCCAAAAAGGTGGTGCTTATAAGAACCTTATCTTTAAATATAAAGATGAACTTTTAGAAATTGTAAACGAGTTCAAGTCCCTAGGTGTAAATTTTACCACTGGAGGATCTTTCAAAAGTACATATGATCTACTTTATGGGCAGGCACTGAAAGCTACAAATAGATTGAAGTCATACTTTATAAAATTCCCTGACTTATCAGTATCCCATAAGTTAGAATTATATGATAAACTTATTGTACCCATCTTAAGTTATGGATGTGAAACATGGGCGGTAAACAAGATACATAAACTTGAAAGCCTAAATTTGAAATTTTATGAATATATTCTAGGGGTTAGACAACAAACATCAAATACTTTTATTTATGGTGAACTAGGTAGGTTTCCGCTGAGAGTAATGCTTTTAAATAGGGTCATTAAATTCTGGTTGAAAGTTGTAAAGTGCCAAGATACTAAATTCATCAAACAAATATATAATATAATGTTTAATGACCTTGAAATTTATCCAAATAAAAAATCATGGGCTAAAATTGTTAAAGAAATTCTTGAAGAGCATGGTTTCAATGATGTGTGGCTTAATCAAGGGGTGGAAAACTGTAAGTACTTTTTAGCAATTTTTAAACAGAGAGTCCAAGATATCTATCTTCAAGAATGGAATACTAACTTAGTAGAATCTAGCAGGGCAAGAACATATAGATCTTTTTGTTCATTCTCTTGTCAATCCTACCTTAATGATGTTAATATAGAGAAATTCAGAAGTGCATTGACCAGATTTAGAGTATCAGCACACAGACTTGAAATAGAGGCAGGGAGATGGCATAAACCCCATAAAATCCCTTTTGAAAATAGAAAATGCAACTTATGTAACAAACTTGAGGATGAAATGCACTTTCTTCTTGAATGTACTTTATATAGGGATCTAAGAAAAGTTTACATTTACCAGTACTTTTGGAGAAAACCCAGTATGTTCAAGTTTGTTTAATTATTGACATGTAACAATTCAAAAAATACCCAAAATCTAGCTATTTTTATCTATAAAGGTTTTGAGCTTCGAAATGAATATATACGCAATGTTAACTAAACACTAATTGATAACTAAAATTTATCTAACAATTTGCATGACTTCCAGAAAAACTAATTATACCCAAATGTTTTTTATACAAGGAGTTCTGAGTGTGGTTTAAAATGTATGAAATGAAAAAGGATAAGGTACATGCACTCCTGTCTTGTGGAATAATATAACTAATTTAACTAATTTAACTAATCTACTAATTTAACTAAATTTCATTAAAAAAAATCTACTTGTTTAACATGACATGCCCATTGAATATCAAGTGACTTTAAATGGGATCATTATTGTAAATAACGTGAGTGTCAATTTGTATAGTTTATGTATTTACCATTCGTTTACCCATTTTCTTGTTATAAGTGCTAGACAACTGCTAGTTTGGATGAAATACTATGATGTAACTGTTTGTACCCTATTTGTAAAACCCTATTTGTATAACTATTTCTTGTTATAAGTCCTAGGCAGCTGGTGGCCCGGATGAAATGTTGTGTTGGTAATCAAGGGCGTAGCTCCCATTAAGCACTTTATGCAAATGAGTAATAGAAATAAATCCTATTTAAAAACTGTCGTTGATGAGTGATCATAACATCGAAATTACAGCTTACTTAAGCTGTAGCTGCGATGTTTTGATTAGTGTCCATCGCCCAAAGTCCTAGATACGCCTATGGTAATGGTGAGAGAAGCACCAGAAAAACATGATTGTGTCCATCATTACTAATTCATATAACCGAAGAAAGATAAGCACGACGGTGAAAATTACATTGAGATTGAGTTATCTCCCCTATATATCAGGCCCCGTGCTGACTCGGAATGGGAGGGGAGGAACGACTTGAATTGCAAAAGTACTCATATCGGACCTCCACTCACATTTTTGAATAGGCATCCGATCAACTCTCGATTGTTAGTTTTATAATTACATGCAATCCATTTTATATGAAATATACCTTCTCTCGTATATTTGCGTATATAAATGTTAGCAAACTTATCATCTAGTATTAATAATCCACCATTGACTATTTGCTGTAAAAATATTATATGTATACATGTGGTTTGATAGGCAATATTGCCTTTATTTCCTGAAATAAACATTACATATACCTCCCCACACTTAGAAAGTGACCCCTCTAGTAGAGTTGTGATCCCCTATAGAATAACGACCCCCACACATACACGCCCAATCTCTTACTCTAACCCTAACCCAAATGAGTTACACTTACAACATATCTATCTCCACTCAGCGGAGGTGTAATGGCACCCGTCCGTGCATGCGTCCGTCCGAAAATTCAGAATACTGAATGGCAACTGCACTTTCATTATTTGGCGGAACCGATTCGAACTGACTGGCTAAGCGCTAAGACCGAAAATTATTTGAGGTACGCGGAAAATCCAATCGGGAACCCTCGGCGATTCTACGGAATAGACCTCAGGAATAATACGGGCGCATCCATGAAAGCGCGCCATTTCGCACGTGGGTTTATATGACGTCACAAATATAACTGAGAATGTCGCTGCGATATATAAAATCTACGTAAGCCACAAATCGGGCATACTTTGATTTGAAAACAAAACGCAGTACTGCGTTTTGATTTCAAATTATGATATGCCAAAATAATCTCTATAGACTATCTGAAAGCATTAAAGGAATTTGCTTTTCTTCGAGCGTATTAACCAAAGTACCACCAGGAGCCGAATTACCTAATAATGGACCAAAAATTACTACAGTTACGTCCGAGGTACTTTCCAGTTTACGGAAATGTCCGAGCGATGTTCCGAATGGCAGAAAATCGTCTTCTACATTTGCGAAACACCACTACATACACACACACACACACATATTTGTACGTGAGAAATAACATTTTCGTTAATATTATTTACAAGAGCCGTCAGAGACGGATTATGCTCCCCGAATAAGCCATTGTCACAAAAACAAGAGCCATGTTGGACATGGACACCCCCCGCCAAGAAAGCTTGATAGTAAACTGAAGCCTAATAGATAAAAGATTCTATGTACTGTCAAAGATTTGCCTCCTATAAAATCTAAGTAATAAAAATAACAAAGGGCAATAACTCCAAAATAATGCAAGCAAGAGTTGTAGTTCAGGTGTATTTCACTTCTCCTCTAAGAGATCTATCCACCCATAAAGATTCAAGTTGATAGCTATTATACTTTAGGAGATATGCTCCAGACAAAATCTAAGTATCAAAAATTACAAAGGGCAATTACTCCAAAATTATGCAAGCAAGAGTTGCAGTTCTTGTACACTGCACTTCTCCTCTATGAGATCTATCCACCCATTAAGTTTCAAGTTGATAGCTATTATACTTTAGGAGATATGCTCCAGACATAATCTAAGTATAAAAAATAACAAAGGGCAATAACTCCAAAATTATGCAAGCAAGAGTTGTAGTTCTTGTGCACTGCACTTCTCCTCCATAAGATCTATCCACCCATAAGGTTTCAAGTTGATAGCTATTATACTTTAGGAGATATGCTCTGTGGTCAGATTGCAAGGACTCAAATAAGATGTTATCTTATACAGCAAACATAAAGGTAACAAACATTAAACTCCCTTTTTGCATGACATATTTTTAGACACAAATATCAAATACCTTATGGTAAAGGGCATCTGATTTGCTACTGAAATGTGAAATTTCATCAAATTCTGAGCATGAGACTAGGAGAAATGAAAGAATAACTGTATTTTACGCACTAGCGTAAAGGTAACAAACATTTAGCCCCCTTTTTCCATGATATTTTTTTTACGTTAATTTCAAATTGTTTATAGTAAAGAGCATCTGATTTGCTACTCAAATATGAAATTTCACTAAATTCTGACTGTTAGACTAGGAGAAATTTGGGAAAAACTGTTTTTTACCCTAAGTCCCCTTTTCCCGTGACGAGGCCTCAAATCCAAAAACCATCACAGATGCATCATCACTATATCATAGGGAGTTCACATGGTAAGTTTCATTTGATTTGGCCCAAGGGTTATGGAGAAATAGGTGGAAATGGACGGACGGACGGACGGAATTACGGACGGACGGACAGACGGACGGACGGACAGACGAAGCGGCGGCTATATGCTAACCCCTTCGGGGAGCATAAAAATTAACAATCTGTCCATTTATGACTAATATTATCGAGACTACAGATTTTTCTTGTTTAAACTTGATAGACGGAATCCAAGTCATGAGGCCACAAGTTCGGTATCCTAACAATGCAAATACCTTTTCTCCCACCAATGGGTTGATATTTGCAAAACTTGGTAAGTTGAGTAACTGGAGGCTGGGAAAAGTTATCGTGGTCCTGGAGTAAGAAATATTACGACCTCATGTCGTTAGGTGTCCCAGCTTCAGCGATACCGCTAAAATACTGCGTTACGTTAAACCATAATCACTGAATAATAATATCGAGCGAAATTGAAAACTTGACACATTTTAATTTCCTATTTTTTCCTTCCGTCGACTATATATGTAATGAAAAACGTCTCTTATTAAGTAGAATCGAATAGATGTGACTCTATTAATTCTGTTGAATTTTAAGGTCACGCGCTTTGCGTCAACGTGTAACCTCCGAAAACGGGAAACATTGACGTCCCATGTACACCATAAATAATGATAATAATATTAACTTCATATAAAGGGCCATTGTCGCTCATTTGGCATTTAATGCCTAGCAGATTTATGAAAATTCAAAACTTAAAATAATTAAGCTTGGGTATAATTTATTTGTAAGTAGATTATCATCTATTTTATAAGAGGACTCTTTTTCATTACGTGGGATAATATTTCTAAAGCAATTATATCATTAGCAACATTGTAAAAAAAGTCTTTTGTCAATAAATGTTTCAGATGCAAGAAATATTGCATCATAAAGACCCCCGATTCCATGACGCAGCATCATATCAACTAACAAGGTGGCAAATTATCCCAGGATACGCTCGTTACATTATTGGATTACAAGTTTGAAAAACAACGAAGGGTGAAAACTATACAATAATATGCTAGGTAGAGTTACGGTTCTTGTGCACCGCTCCGCACTCCAAAATAATGGTAAAAAACAACAGGCTTACAGCTAAGTTACAAGTCAATCGGACATAGGATGACAGAGTTTCGCTAGTGACAAACCTTTTATTCCCATGACGTTTGTTTGTATTCTGTTCATGTGTTTCAGAGAGGACTTTTTAATTTTTCATCATGTTGGACCACCATCTTGTGATAGCCCGTAGAGTCCATTTAATTGGCACAATCATAATTTAATGACAAGCTGGCAGTGCATGTCGTAAGCAAAGTTCCTGTAAAGTTTGGTAGAATTCTGACCAGTTGTTTCAGAGTTGAAGACTTATTCTATTGCATGATTTAACACCTATTTCGGAGTCTCGACAGACCGTAGAGCCCATGTTATGTTACCAAAAAGAAAAGCCCAATCACCATTTCTGTTTTTTTTAATGCTGAGTAATAGTTTAAACGAAGAAGATTTTTTTTAAAATATTTCATCATAAAATATATTACGATCATATTTCAGTCACACAATAGCCTGTAGAGCCTGTGTCACCAATCCTATCAGAATGTAAATTGTAAGGAAGAAATCTGAAATAGATTGTTCTAACCACCATTCCTGTGACTTTTATTAGAATGCTGCTTATTCTGCGTTTCCACTATGTTCCCGGCGACCACGGCGGTCCCAATTCAGACAACTCTGGCTAAAACGGGACGAAGTTAGGGCAACGCAGGGTAACGGGATAAGCAAACGTAATAGAACGGGACTGCCGTGGCCGCCGGGGCAAATTTTTAAGCTGTCAAAAAATCTGCCACTTCAATCCCGGCGGAAATGAGAAACGTGACAAAAGGGGATGAACGCAACAAACCGTCACAGCACGTAACATACCGAAGCGAAACTTGGAAGAGATCCGTAGCGCATCGGCAAGCCACGATTGCTTTGAAGTCGCACACGCTAATGCTTAACATTTGTATCCATTCGGAACATCACTCGGCCATTTCCGTAAACTCCAACAGACCTCGGATGTATGTAAGGCAGGTGGGTATGTAACAAAATTGTGCAGTTTGTTTGGCGGAAAAAGTGTAAGAAAAACTAGCGCGGAAACAGCAGGCGCTATCTTAAGATACACTTTTTTACAGTAAATAACGGCTGAAAAATCTTAATTTTTGAGAATGACGAATCATTCTCAAAAAATAAGATTTTTCAGTGGTTTATTAAGATTCTAAAGATATATATATATATATATATATATATATATATATATATATATATATATATATATATATATATATATATAGATACGATAGTTTCACGTCTCTGACTTAAACGAGTAGCGTTGGCGAATGTTTTCACTCAACGTTTCGAGGGTTAACGCCATTTTGACTGACGTCATCGAGTTTTTCTAAGATTTTCCCGTGATTTTTAAAAATAGTCCGTCTGTATACATCCGAGGTTGATCGTGGGATTGGCCGAGTGGTTGTCCGAATGATTTTGTACCGCCGACTTTGCCATTTAGATGTTATAACATCACTTTTTTTAATCGCTTCTTGTTTATCGTATGCAGATTGTTCGAATAAATAATATTTCTAAATGTAGAATGAATTATGATAATCATTTGATTATGAATTGCGACAGCAACGTATTTTGGAAACCGGCTTTAAAATTTGCGTATGTAAGAAATTGTGTCCACACATATTTTCTTTCGAAATTTTGTTGTATTTTCTTTCTATATTTTGACGTATTTTTATTTCTAACCACATAAATAAAAACTATAAAAAAAAAACCACACAATATTTTCATTTTTAAATTTCACCAAATTCCATCTATTATTTATAAAGATAATGAGAAAACTTTACCATTTTTCAAGCCTGTTTTTCGCTAAGATTTGACGTTTTACAACTTTTCATTTGTAAAATAAATCTCTGTTAATTGGTTGTTATTTTAATTTCGGCAATTTTAGTTCACCTTATAATATGATGTCACTTCTCGCGCAAATCAAAAGAATCTCCATATTTTTTTCATGAACTATTTAAGGCATTTTAGGGGTTTTAGGAAACCTACCCACAAATAATTTGTTACGTTTTACATACGTAATTTAAAGAGCTCTGGTGACAGAGAAACTAAATCAATTAGGAATTACATTTTCCTCAATTCACCTAACAAATTTATTTTAAAGGTGCACTTTCCTGTGGTTTGTTTGGTATAAAGAACATAGAAATTAATTACGACCATTTTAGTTCACCTAATAACATGATGTCACTTCTCGCGCAACTCAAAAGAATCTCCATATTTTTCATGAACTATTTAACGCATTTTAGGGGTTTTAAGGAAACCTACCACACATAATTTGTTAAGTTTTACAAACGTAATTTAAAGAGTTCTGGTGACAGAGAAACTAAATCAAACAGGAATTAGATTTTCCTCAATTCACCTAACAAATATATTTTAAAGGTGCACTTTCCTGTGCTTCGTTTGGTATAAAGAACAAAGAAATTTACCTCCAGGGTTGGAAAAAATGGCAGATCGAACTTAACGGGAGACGTGCATTTTGAAATGTTATATTAAGCATTACCTCGCGCTACGTCTTTACGTTTTGTTGCGTTTCGCCACGGATGGCTCACGTCTCATCCCGTTCTACACGGCAAGCTAAGGTTAACTTGACACTTTTTGTTGCGTTGAATTACGGCGTACCACGGTGTGTGACGGTGTTTGGTATGTCAAGCTAAAGTGTGTTAAGTTATGATACGACCGTCACGGCGCATTCGGGCAAAGAGATAAAAAAAGATGAAATTCGGAGATCAGCTTTATTCTAGTTTGAGCAGTAAACACCCTACTTCCTTTTTATGTTGCACTGAAAAAAAAATGACAAAAGTTCCACGGTGTGCCACGTTTTAGAGAAACGGGACCGCCGTGGCCGCCGGGGACATAGTGGAAACGCAGCATAATGTATTCATCATCAGCGAATAGCTGTTTCAATGGTGTTTCAAGCGGCATTTAAAAAAGAATCATTGAAGCAAAGGCAATTGTTTTATAATCTGTTGTTGTTTTTGTTTATTAATGTTGAATGAGTGGCTTTTCTAAAATTAACCAAACGGACTTTCTTTATAAATGATGCAGTCTACACAAGAAGCCGCCCAATTCCTTCTTTGACTACCAAAAGTTACTTAAGGTTTGTTCTCTAACACAATGATCTAAGTAATGTTATCGCGATATGAACAAGGCATATTTGCATGTAACATTAGGCGAAGTAGAGCAAGAGATCCAAGAGGCCATTATCACTCCATTGGCACTTAATGCCGAATAGATTTATAAAAATTTCATTTTTAAATTGCATTTAAAGCACCAAAAAATCTTAAGTCAACAAACAATCTCACACGAAAGTCGTTTTTTTTTCATGACATTTCAAATAGGTTTAATGTGTGCATAGTCACATGATAAGTACTCGGTAACATTTTTTGGAAGTTCCATGAAATCTGTCAGTACATGTACAAGTTATGATTACAGGAAATATTGCACCACAAAAGCCCTCTTTTCCATGACACAGCAACATCATCAACATGAAAAATATCATAGATAAGTTCACCCAAAGAACAATCCTGACATCTATGATTTGCGTTTCAGAGAAGATATTTTTTCATACTGCACCTTGTTTACCTTACTTAACAGCGCCCATGTTTTCCTCAATCATAAGTTCAGGAAGAAGTTTTAAGAAGCATGTCTTACGGCTCATTCCTGTGAAATTTGGTTGAATTCTTACCTGTTGTTTCAGAGAAGAATAACTTTTTATATTTGATCATATTTGGCCAATTTTGGGAGACGCAAAAACCTGTAGCACATAAGTTATCAGACCAATCAGGATTAAAATTGGGAATCTGAAAAAGCATGCCCCAAGCAACAATCATGTGCAGTTCGGTTGAATTCTGTGTTTTTTAATTTTTACCATATGGGGCCATTTCAAGATGACACAACTGCCTGTAACAGCCTACTTAACAGCCCAATTAGGATTTAAAAGGAATCTGAAAGAGCTTGCCCTAATCATTATTAATATAAAATTTGGTTGAACTCTGACCAGTAGATTCAGGGATGAATACTTTTTTATTTTATTTTTTTTATAATTCTTCATAATGGGCCCTTTTTGGTGGCTTGACAGCCCTTAGCGCCCAAGCTAGCAGACTGATCAGGATAAAACTACAGAATCTGAAAGGGTTTTCCTAAGTATCGATTCTGTAAAGTTTGGTTGAATTCTGACGAGTATTTCTGAGAAAAAAGGTTTTTATTTATATATTATCTAAAAATAGGGGGCCCAGTTTTGGTGACATGTCAGTCCTTAGCGCCCAAAGTATCAACCCGATCAAGATTTATCACATGGATCGGAAAGAACATGTCCTCAGGATCCTTTTGTTAAGTTTGGTTGTATTCTGATCAGCAGTTCCAGAAAAGAATATTTTTTAATATTTCACCATTTGGGCCCCTCTTTTGGTGAGATGTCAGTCCATAGCGCCCTAAGTATCAACCCGATCAGAATTTAACGAAGGAATCTGAAAGAACATGACTATATGTCTTTCATCAATGGGTCGATAATCGTAGACCTATGTGAGATAGCAGCTGGAGGCGAGGAAAGGTTGTGGTGGATGGTAAGAGAAATACCAGGAAACCATTGTTAGTTGC
This sequence comes from Fragum whitleyi, assembly GCA_948146395.1. NCBI lineage: Eukaryota > Metazoa > Mollusca > Bivalvia > Cardiida > Cardiidae > Fragum > Fragum whitleyi. Next base: position 50,857,748 of record OX411546.1, read on the forward strand.
TCCAGCTACCGCGATATTACTGAAATAATGTTGAAAGGGGCGTGAAAACTCCATTCAATCAATCAATCAACCTGAGAATCATTTCGCTTAAGTTTGGTTGAATTCTGACCAGCACTTTCAGAGAAAAGGATGTTTCTATATTTAAACACGTCAGTCCGTAGCACCCAAAGTATCTGTCTGATCAGAATTTTACGAAGAAATCTGAAAGAGCATGTCCTAAGCATCATCTGTGAGAAACTTGGTTGAATTCTGACCAATCGTTTCAGAGAAAAAGATGTTTTAAAGAAAAAAATTTACGGACGAACGGACGCACGCACTCACGATGGACACCAGGCAATGACAATAGCCCCGCTAGAATTGGAGCAAAAAATGTTGTCTTTTGTTGGATACAATAAAAAGCATTCAAACCAACGTTAAAACAAATTTTAAACGAACAACAACAACAAAACAGCAACAAAAATAACAAAAATAACAACAAATAAATGGTTAGCATAAAAATGCAAAGAGATTTGGTACGCTCAGTAAAAAGCACTGAATATCGTTTCGGGACGTTTTGTTGAAATATATCTATACATTTACTTTTTAAATCTATTCTATTATTTACTTATTGGCGAATGAAAGAATGTTAATCTTTGTAAGAAATCGTTACGATTTTATACAAAATAACACGATTTAATGAAGAACTACTTTTAACAGTATTACATATTATTGCGCTAAAGACCGGGACCTTCCGTATAACGAAAAAAATTGACTGCAAGGACACACTGTGAAATATTGATAAAATTCATAAGATACAACTTGCAAACAATTCGAAATAAAACCAATAGTTTATGAAAAAGGTACATGTGATTGAATGGTCCTTTGTTCCCCATTAAAATAGAAAATTTAAACAAGACCTACCGTCAGGAAAGTTGAAGTTTGAATGGTAATTTATCGACCATAACTCCCGAATGGATCAAACAGAGTGTTCGCGGCTGTGAAATCAGTCTTCAGAGCTCATGCGAGGATATGAATAATAATAAGTATAGAAAGTTATTCATATCTGAAGCATCATTAAAAAAAAATCCCGCAAGTACAAAGGGCGGGTGGGAGAGGTGTTTGATCCCTTCGGGAGTTATGGTCGATAAATTACCATTCAAACTTCAACTTTCCTGACGGTAAGTCTTTTTTAAATTTTCTAATTTATCTCCCATTAACTCCCGATAGGGATCAAACAGAGAATTTAGAGCGGATTTTTTATGAACGCCAATTTCAAACAAGAAAATTCATTTAATGTTGCGAAAAAGATAATATCTGAAATACAGTCTGAGTACAAAATAATATAAGTATATACAAGTTAACCGTCTAATAAGGCTTGCTCAACAGTATCTTTAGGAGTCACATTTTTCTTATAGAATTTAAAGAAGGTTTTGGCATTTGATCAACCAGCTGTTGCCCTGATTTTCTCAATTGACACACCTCTTGAGTGTGCCAAACTAGTTGAAACAGCCCTTGTGCTGTGGGTAGTGTATGAAGGATCTATTTCTGCTTGACACAGAATACGTTTTACCCATCGAGCAACTGTAGACCTAGCTACACCTTTGTGAGGAGCCTGAGTGCTTATCAACAATTTCTTTTCTGTCGATGGTCTAAGAGCCTCTGTGCGTGACAAATATTCCTTAAAAGTTTCATATATGCACAATTTCTTATTTCTTGTATACTTATTTAAGTGTATAGTTTCTAGATGGTAAGCGGGCCTTGACTGTTTTAAAAGATGATTGGTATGAACAATAACTTGATTTTCAGTTAATGTAACATCATTAACCTGTATAACATGTAGAGTTTGGCATCTCTGAGCACTAAGTAATAAGAATAAAAGAGACAGTTTACATGAAAGATAAATTAAAGAATCCTCATTATTTTGGCATATGAGGCTAAATACCGTATTTACATCCCAAACTGAAGGGTGTTTTGGAAATTGCGGCCGGTTGTTAAATACACCTCTCATGAAGTTCTTTAAAACTTTGTTTCCACTGTAGTCTAATCCAGAGCACATAGAAGTATAGGCATTCACTGCTGCTCGCGCAGTACCTAGAGCACTGAAACTTAATCCAAGCGAATATAGAAATGTTAAAAATTCGACAAGGTTATGAATTTTTGGACTAATGTGACAACACTTTGTTTTATCACAAAACTTAAACCATTTATTTATATTACTGGCGTATTGTACTCGTGTGGATGATCTCAATCCATCAATGATGAGACCAGTAGCTTCCCCGGAGAAACCTTGCTTCTGGAGAGCTTCCCTGATACCCGGAAAACTGCAAGTTGCATTTTCTTTAAAGGGTGTCGGAAAGTTGGTTTGTGTGGTAGACGGAGAATTAATTGAGGGTTTTGCAAGAAGTAACCCGGCTCTATGACTAATATCATCAATTGCGGCCACCAACACTGAGTAGTCCAAACCGGTGCTACTAGAATAGCCTCCGCCTGATCCTCTAACAATTTCTGTAGTATCCGAGGCAATAAGCTGAAAGGAGGAAAAACATAACTGAAGGAGGATGTGTCAACAGCAAATGCATTAGGATCAGGCAAGCGCGAAACATAGTCCTTTAGTTTAAAATTCAGACGAGAAGCAAACAAGTCTATGTCTGGCGTGTGAAATTTTTCGCATATCATTTTAAACACTTTATCGTCTAGGGACCACTCTAAATCATCATTGAATTTCCTCGAAAGATTGTCCGCATCAACATTATCAACACCAGCTATGAAAGCAGCGCTAAGATGAATTTTCCGACCAATGCACCAAAACCAGATTGAGCGTGCAATTTCATTTAGCTCATTACATTTTCCACCAAAATTGTTAATGTAAGCACAACACGTTGTGTTGTCCGTATTTATACGAATGTGTTTATGAGATATATCTTTACACAAGGCCATTAAGCCAATATGGCATGCTTTTATTTCTAAAATGTTGATATGCAAGGCTTGTTCTTGCTCTGACCAGATCCCATTAGTTTTTAAGTCAAGACTCTAGGTAGAGTTACGGTTCTTGTGCACCGCTCCGCACTCCAAAATAATGGTAAAAAACAACAGGCTTACAGCTAAGTTACAAGTCAATCGGACATAGGATGACAGAGTTTCGCTAGTGACAAACCTTTTATTCCCATGACGTTTGTTTGTATTCTGTTCATGTGTTTCAGAGAGGACTTTTTAATTTTTCATCATGTTGGACCACCATCTTGTGATAGCCCGTATAGTCCATTTAATTGGCACAATCATAATTTAATGACAAGCTGGCAGTGCATGTCGTAAGCAAAGTTCCTGTAAAGTTTGGTAGAATTCTGACCAGTTGTTTCAGAGTTGAAGACTTATTCTATTGCATGATTTAACACCTATTTCGGAGTCTCGACAGACCGTAGAGCCCATGTTATGTTACCAAAAAGAAAAGCCCAATCACCATTTCTGTTTTTTTTTAATGCTGAGTAATAGTTTAAACGAAGAAGATTTTTTTTAAAATATTTCATCATAAAATATATTACGATCATATTTCAGTCACACAATAGCCTGTAGAGCCTGTGTCACCAATCCTATCAGAATGTAAATTGTAAGGAAGAAATCTGAAATAGATTGTTCTAACCACCATTCCTGTGACTTTTATTAGAATGCTGCTTATTCTGCGTTTCCACTATGTTCCCGGCGACCACGGCGGTCCCAATTCAGACAACTCTGGCTAAAACGGGACGAAGTTAGGGCAAAGCAGGGTAACGGGATAAGCAAACGTAATAGAACGGGACTGCCGTGGCCGCCGGGGCAAATTTTTAAGCTGTCAAAAAATCTGCCACTTCAATCCCGGCGGAAATGAGAAACGTGACAAAAGGGGATGAACGCAACAAACCGTCACAGCACGTAACATACCGAAGCGAAACTTGGAAGAGATCCGTAGCGCATCGGCAAGCCACGATTGCTTTGAAGTCGCACACGCTAATGCTTAACATTTGTATCCATTCGGAACATCACTCGGCCATTTCCGTAAACTCCAACAGACCTCGGATGTATGTAAGGCAGGTGGGTATGTAACAAAATTGTGCAGTTTGTTAGGCGGAAAATGTGTAAGAAAAACTAGCGCGGAAACAGCAGGCGCTATCTTAAGATACACTTTTTTACAGTAAATAACGGCTGAAAAATCTTAATTTTTGAGAATGACGAATCATTCTCGAAAAATAAGATTTTTCAGTGGTTTATTAAGATTCTAAAGATATATATATATATATATAGAGATACGATAGTTTCACGTCTCTGACTTAAACGAGTAGCGTTGGCGAATGTTTTCACTCAACGTTTCGAGGGTTAACGCCATTTTGACTGACGTCATCGAGTTTTTCTAAGATTTTCCCGTGATTTTTAAAAATAGTCCGTCTGTATACATCTGAGGTTGATCGTGGGATTGGCCGAGTGGTTGTCCGAATGATTTTGTACCGCCGACTTTGCCATTTAGATGTTATAACATCACTTTTTTTAATCGCTTCTTGTTTATCGTATGCAGATTGTTCGAAAAAATAATATTTCTAAATGTAGAATGAATTATGATAATCATTTGATTATGAATTGCGGCAGCAACGTATTTTGGAAACCGGCTTTAAAATTTGCGTATGTAAGAAAGTGTGTCCACACATATTTTCTTTCGAAATTTTGTTGTATTTTCTTTCTATATTTTGACGGATTTTTATTTCTAACCACATAAATAAAAACTAGAAAAAAAAAACCACACAATATTTTTATTTTTAAATTTCACAAAATTCCATCTATTATTTATAAAGATAATGAGAAAATTTTACCATTTTTCAAGCCTGTTTTTCGCTAAGATTTGACGTTTTTCAACTTTTCATTTGTAAAATAAATCTCTGTTAATTGGTTGTTATTTTAATTTCGGCAATTTTAGTTCACCTTATAATATGATGTCACTTCTCGCGCAAATCAAAAGAATCTCCATATTTTTTTCATGAACTATTTAAGGCATTTAATGGGGTTTAAGGAAACCTACCCACAAATAATTTGTTACGTTTTACATACGTAATTTAAAGAGCTCTGGTGTCAGAGAAACTAAATCAATTAGGAATTACATTTTCCTCAATTCACCTAACAAATTTATTTAAAAGGTGCACTTTCCTGTGGTTTGTTTGGTATAAAGAACATAGAAATTAATTACGACCATTTTAGTTCACCTAATAACATGATGTCACTTCTCGCGCAAATCAAAAGAATCTCCATATTTTTCATGAACTATTTAACGCATTTTAGGGGTTTTAAGGAAACCTACCACACATAATTTGTTAAGTTTTACAGACGTAATTTAAAGAGTTCTGGTGACAGAGAAACTAAATCAAACAGGAATTAGATTTTCCTCAATTCACCTAACAAATATATTTTAAAGGTGCACTTTCCTGTGCTTCGTTTGGTATAAAGAACAAAGAAATTTACCTCCAGGGTTGGAAAAAATGGCAGATCGAACTTAACGGGAGACGTACATTTTGAAATGTTATATTAAGCATTACCTCGCGCTACGTCTTTACGTTTTGTTGCGTTTCGCCACGGATGGCTCACGTCTCATCCCGTTCTACACGGCAAGCTAAGGTTAACTTGACACTTTTTGTTGCGTTGAATTACGGCGTACCACGGTGTGTGACGGTGTTTGGTATGTCAAGCTAAAGTGTGTTAAGTTATGATACGACCGTCACGGCGCATTCGGGCAAAGAGATAAAAAAAAAGATGAAATTCGGAGATCAGCTTTATTCTAGTTTGAGCAGTAAACACCCTACTTCCTTTTTATGTTGCACTGAAAAAAAATGACAAAAGTTCCACGGTGTGCCACGTTTTAGAGAAACGGGACCGCCGTGGCCGCCGGGGACATAGTGGAAACGCAGCATAATGTATTCATCATCAGCGAATAGCTGTTTCAATGGTGTTTCAAGCGGCATTTAAAAAAGAATCATTGAAGCATAGGCAATTGTTTTATAATCTGTTGTTGTTTTTGTTTATTAATGTTGAAAGAGTGGCTTTTCTAAAATTAACCAAACGGACTTTCTTTATAAATGATGCAGTCTACACAAGAAGCCGCCCAATTCCTTCTTTGACTACCAAAAGTTACTTAAGGTTTGTTCTCTAACACAATGATCTAAGTAATGTCATCGCGATATGAAAAAGGCATATTTGCATGTAACATTAGGCGAAGTAGAGCAAGAGATCCAAGAGGCCATTATCACTCCATTGGCACTTAATGCCGAATAGATTTATAAAAATTTCATTTTTAAATTGCATTTAAAGCACCAAAAAATCTTAAGTCAACAAACAATCTCACACGAAAGTCGTTTTTTTTTCATGACATTTCAAATAGGTTTAATGTGTGCATAGTCACATGATAAGTACTCGGTAACATTTTTTGGAAGTTCCATGAAATCTGTCAGTACATGTACAAGTTATGATTACAGGAAATATTGCACCACAAAAGCCCTCTTTTCCATGACACAGCAACATCACCAACATGAAAAATATCATAGATAAGTTCACCCAAAGAACAATCCTGACATCTATGATTTGCGTTTCAGAGAAGATATTTTTTCATACTGCACCTTGTTTACCTTACTTAACAGCGCCCATGTTTTCCTCAATCATAAGTTCAGGAAGAAGTTTTAAGAAGCATGTCTTACGGCTCATTCCTGTGAAATTTGGTTGAATTCTTACCTGTTGTTTCAGAGAAGAATAACTTTTTATATTTGATCATATTTGGCCAATTTTGGGAGACGCAAAAACCTGTAGCACATAAGTTATCAGACCAATCAGGATTAAAATTAGGAATCTGAAAAAGCATGCCCCAAGCAACAATCATGTGCAGTTCGGTTGAATTCTGTGTTTTTTAATTTTTACCATATGGGGCCATTTCAAGATGACACAACTGCCTGTAACAGCCTACTTAACAGCCCAATTAGGATTTAAAAGGAATCTGAAAGAGCTTGCCCTAATCATTATTAATATAAAATTTGGTTGAACTCTGACCAGTAGATTCAGGGATGAATACTTTTTTATTTTATTTTTTTTATAATTCTTCATAATGGGCCCTTTTTGGTGGCTTGACAGCCCTTAGCGCCCAAGCTAGCAGACTGATCAGGATAAAACTACAGAATCTGAAAGGGTTTTCCTAAGTATCGATTCTGTAAAGTTTGGTTGAATTCTGACGAGTATTTCTGAGAAAAAAGGTTTTTATTTATATATTATCTAAAAATAGGGGGCCCAGTTTTGGTGACATGTCAGTCCTTAGCGCCCAAAGTATCAACCCGATCAAGATTTATCACATGGATCGGAAAGAACATGTCCTCAGGATCCTTTTGTTAAGTTTGGTTGTATTCTGATCAGCAGTTCCAGAAAAGAATATTTTTTAATATTTCACCATTTGGGCCCCTCTTTTGGTGAGATGTCAGTCCATAGCGCCCTAAGTATCAACCCGATCAGAATTTAACGAAGGAATCTGAAAGAACATGACTATATGTCTTTCATCAATGGGTCGATAATCGTAGACCTATGTGAGATAGCAGCTGGAGGCGAGGAAAGGTTGTGGTGGATGGTAAGAGAAATACCAGGAAACCATTGTTAGTTGCTCCAGCTACCGCGATATTACTGAAATAATGTTGAAAGCGGCGTGAAAACTCCATTCCATCAATCAATCAACCTGAGAATCATTTCGCTTAAGTTTGGTTGAATTCTGACCAGCACTTTCAGAGAAAAGGATGTTTCTATATTTAAACACGTCAGTCCGTAGCACCCAAAGTATCTGTCTGATCAGAATTTTACGAAGAAATCTGAAAGAGCATGTCCTAAGCATCATCTGTGAGAAACTTGGTTGAATTCTGACCAATCGTTTCAGAGAAAAAGATGTTTTAAAGAAAAAAAATTTACGGACGAACGGACGCACGCACTCACGATGGACACCAGGCAATGACAATAGCCCCGCTAGAATTGGAGCAAAAAATGTTGTCTTTTGTTGGATACAATAAAAAGCATACAAACCAACGTTAAAACAAATTTTAAACGAACAACAACAACAAAACAGCAACAAAAATAACAAAAATAACAACAAATAAATGGTTAGCATAAAAATGCAAAGAGATTTGGTACGCTCAGTAAAAAGCACTGAATATCGTTTCGGGACGTTTTGTTGAAATATATCTATACATTTACTTTTTAAATCTATTCTATTATTTACTTATTGGCGAATGAAAGAATGTTAATCTTTGTAAGAAATCGTTACGATTTTATACAAAATAACACGATTTAATGAAGAACTACTTTTAACAGTATTACATATTATTGCGCTAAAGACCGGGACCTTCCGTATAACGAAAAAAAATGACTGCAAGGACACACTGTGAAATATTGATAAAATTCATAAGATACAACTTGCAAACAATTCGAAATAAAACCAATAGTTTATGAAAAAGGTACATGTGATTGAATGGTCCTTTGTTCCCCATTAAAATAGAAAATTTAAACAAGACCTACCGTCAGGAAAGTTGAAGTTTGAATGGTAATTTATCGACCATAACTCCCGAATGGATCAAACAGAGTGTTCGCGGCTGTGACGTCATGGAAATCAGTCTTCAGAGCTCATGCGAGGATATGAATAATAATAAGTATAGAAAGTTATTCATATCTGAAGCATCATTAAAAAAAAATCCCGCAAGTACAAAGGGCGGGTGGGAGAGGTGTTTGATCCCTTCGGGAGTTATGGTCGATAAATTACCATTCAAACTTCAACTTTCCTGACGGTAAGTCTTTTTTAAATTTTCTAATTTATCTCCCATTAACTCCCGATAGGGATCAAACAGAGAATTTAGAGCGGATTTTTTTATGAACGCCAATTTCAAACAAGAAAATTCATTTAATGTTGCGAAAAAGATAATATCTGAAATACAGTCTGAGTACAAAATAATATAAGTATATACAAGTTAACCGTCTAATAAGGCTTGCTCAACAGTATCTTTAGGAGTCACATTTAAAGAAGGTTTTGGCATTTGACCAACCAGCTGTTGCCCTGATTTTCTCAATTGACACACCTCTTGAGTGTGCCAAACTAGTTGAAACAGCCCTTGTGCTGTGGGTAGTGTATGAAGGATCTATTCCTGCTTGACACAGAATACGTTTTACCCATCGAGCAACTGTAGACCTAGCTACACCTTTGTGAGGAGCCTGAGTGCTTATCAACAATTTCTTTTCTGTCGATGGTCTAAGAGCCTCTGTGCGTGACAAATATTCCTTAAAAGTTTCATATACGCACAATTTCTTATTTCTTGTATACTTATTTAAGTATATAGTTTCTAGATGGTAAGCGGGCCTTGACTGTTTTAAAAGATGATTGGTATGAACAATAACTTGATTTTCAGTTAATGTAACATCATTAACCTGTATAACATGCAGAGTTTGGCATCTCTGAGCACTAAGTAATAAGAATAAAAGAGACAGTTTACATGAAAGATAAATTAAAGAATCCTCATTATTTTGGCATATGAGGCTAAATACCGTATTTACATCCCAAACTGAAGGGTGTTTTGGAAATTGCGGCCGGTTGTTAAATACACCTCTCATGAAGTTCTTTAAAACTTTGTTTCCACTGTAGTCTAATCCAGAGCACATAGAAGTATAGGCATTCACTGCTGCTCGCGCAGTACCTAGAGCACTGAAACTTAATCCAAGCGAATATAGAAATGTTAAAAATTCGACAAGGTTATGAATTTTTGGACTAATGTGACAACACTTTGTTTTATCACAAAACTTTAACCATTTATTTATATTACTGGCGTATTGTACTCGTGTGGATGATCTCAATCCATCAATGATGAGACCAGTAGCTTCCCCGGAGAAACCTTGCTTCTGGAGAGCTTCCCTGATACCCGGAAAACTGCAAGTTGCATTTTCTTTAAAGGGTGTCGGAAAGTTGGTTTGTGTGGTAGACGGAGAATTAATTGAGGGTTTTGCAAGAAGTAACCCGGCTCTATGACTAATATCATCAATTGCGGCCACCAACACTGAGTAGTCCAAACCGGTGTTACTAGAATAGCCTCCGCCTGATCCTCTAACAATTTCTGTAGTATCCGAGGCAATAAGCTGAAAGGAGGAAAAACATAACTGAAGGAGGATGTGTCAACAGCAAATGCATTAGGATCAGGCAAGCGCGAAACATAGTCCTTTAGTTTAAAATTCAGACGAGAAGCAAACAAGTCTATGTCTGGCGTGTGAAATTTTTCGCATATCATTTTAAACACTTTATCGTCTAGGGACCACTCTAAATCATCATTGAATTTCCTCGAAAGATTGTCCGCATCAACATTATCAACACCAGCTATGAAAGCAGCGCTAAGATGAGTTTCCGACCAATGCACCAAAACCAGATTGAGCGTGCAATTTCATTTAGCTCATTACATTTTCCACCAAAATTGTTAATGTAAGCACAACACGTTGTGTTGTCCGTATTTATACGAATGTGTTTATGAGATATATCTTTACACAAGGCCATTAAGCCAATATGGCATGCTTTTATTTCTAAAATGTTGATATGCAAGGCTTGTTCTTGCTCTGACCAGATCCCATTAGTTTTTAAGTCAAGACTCTAGGTAGAGTTACGGTTCTTGTGCACCGCTCCGCACTCCAAAATAATGGTAAAAAACAACAGGCTTACAGCTAAGTTACAAGTCAATCGGACATAGGATGACAGAGTTTCGCTAGTGACAAACCTTTTATTCCCATGACGTTTGTTTGTATTCTGTTCATGTGTTTCAGAGAGGACTTTTTAATTTTTCATCATGTTGGACCACCATCTTGTGATAGCCCGTAGAGTCCATTTAATTGGCACAATCATAATTTAATGACAAGCTGGCAGTGCATGTCGTAAGCAAAATTCCTGTAAAGTTTGGTAGAATTCTGACCAGTTGTTTCAGAGTTGAAGACTTATTCTATTGCATGATTTAACACCTATTTCGGAGTCTCGACAGACCGTAGAGCCCATGTTATGTTACCAAAAAGAAAAGCCCAATCACCATTTCTGTTTTTTTTTTAATGCTGAGTAATAGTTTAAACGAAGAAGATTTTTTTTAAAATATTTCATCATAAAATATATTACGATCATATTTCAGTCACACAATAGCCTGTAGAGCCTGTGTCACCAATCCTATCAGAATGTAAATTGTAAGGAAGAAATCTGAAATAGATTGTTCTAACCACCATTCCTGTGACTTTTATTAGAATGCTGCTTATTCTGCGTTTCCACTATGTTCCCGGCGACCACGGCGGTCCCAATTCAGACAACTCTGGCTAAAACGGGACGAAGTTAGGGCAACGCAGGGTAACGGGATAAGCAAACGTAATAGAACGGGACTATCGTGGCCGCCGGAGCAAATTTTTAAGCTGTCAAAAAATCTGCCACTTCAATCCCGGCGGAAATGAGAAACGTGACAAAAGGGGATGAACGCAACAAAACTTCACAGCACGTAACATACCGAAGCGAAACTTGGAAGAGATCCGTAGCGCATCGGCAAGCCACGATTGCTTTGAAGTCGCACGCGCTAATGCTTAACATTTGTATCCATTCGGAACATCACTCGGCCATTTCCGTAAACTCCAACAGACCTCGGATGTATGTAAGGCAGGTGGGTATGTAACAAAATTGTGCAGTTTGTTAGGCGGAAAAAGTGTAAGAAAAACTAGCGCGGAAACAGCAGGCGCTATCTTAAGATACACTTTTTTACAGTAAATAACGGCTGAAAAATCTTAATTTTTGAGAATGACGAATCATTCTCAAAAAATAAGATTTTTCAGTGGTTTATTAAGATTCTAAAGATATATATATATATATATATATATAGATACGATAGTTTCACGTCTCTGACTTAAACGAGTAGCGTTGGCGAATGTTTTCACTCAACGTTTCGAGGGTTAACGCCATTTTGACTGACGTCATCGAGTTTTTCTAAGATTTTCCCGTGATTTTTAAAAATAGTCCGTCTGTATACATCCGAGGTTGATCGTGGGATTGGCCGAGTGGTTGTCCGAATGATTTTGTACCGCCGACTTTGCCATTTAGATGTTATAACATCACTTTTTTTAATCGCTTCTTGTTTATCGTATGCAGATTGTTCGAAAAAATAATATTTCTAAATGTAGAATGAATTATGATAATCATTTGATTATGAATTGCGGCAGCAACGTATTTTGGAAACCGGCTTTAAAATTTGCGTATGTAAGAAATTGTGTCCACACATATTTTCTTTCGAAATTTTGTTGTATTTTCTTTCTATATTTTGACGTATTTTTATTTCTAACCACATAAATAAAAACTAGAAAAAAAAAAAACCACACAATATTTTCATTTTTAAATTTCATAAAATTCCATCTATTATTTATAAAGATAATGAGAAAACTTTACCATTTTTCAAGCCTGTTTTTCGCTAAGATTTGACGTTTTACAACTTTTCATTTGTAAAATAAATCTCTGTTAATTGGTTGTTATTTTAATTTCGGCAATTTTAGTTCACCTTATAATATGATGTCACTTCTCGCGCAAATCAAAAGAAACTCCATATTTTTTTCATGAACTATTTAAGGCATTTAATGGGGTTTAAGGAAACCTACCCACAAATAATTTGTTACGTTTTACATACGTAATTTAAAGAGCTCTGGTGACAGAGAAACTAAATCAATTAGGAATTACATTTTCCTCAATTCACCTAACAAATTTATTTTAAAGGTGCACTTTCCTGTGGTTTGTTTGGTATAAAGAACATAGAAATTAATTACGACCATTTTAGTTCACCTAATAACATGATGTCACTTCTCGCGCAAATCAAAAGAATCTCCATATTTTTCATGAACTATTTAACGCATTTTAGGGGTTTTAAGGAAACCTACCACACATAATTTGTTAAGTTTTACAGACGTAATTTAAAGAGTTCTGGTGACAGAGAAACTATATCAAACAGGAATTAGATTTTCCTCAATTCACCTAACAAATGTATTTTAAAGGTGCACTTTCCTGTGCTTCGTTTGGTATAAAGAACAAAGAAATTTACCTCCAGGGTTGGAAAAAATGGCAGATCGAACTTAACGGGAGACGTACATTTTGAAATGTTATATTAAGCATTACCTCGCGCTACGTCTTTACGTTTTGTTGCGTTTCGCCACGGATGGCTCACGTCTCATCCCGTTCTACACGGCAAGCTAAGGTTAACTTGACACTTTTTGTTGCGTTGAATTACGGCGTACCACGGTGTGTGACGGTGTTTGGTATGTCAAGCTAAAGTGTGTTAAGTTATGATACGACCGTCACGGCGCATTCGGGCAAAGAGATAAAAAAAGATGAAATTCGGAGATCAGCTTTATTCTAGTTTGAGCAGTAAACACCCTACTTCCTTTTTATGTTGCACTGAAAAAAAATGACAAAAGGTCCACGGTGTGCCACGTTTTAGAGAAACGGGACCGCCGTGGCCGCCGGGGACATAGTGGAAACGCAGCATAATGTATTCATCATCAGCGAATAGCTGTTTCAATGGTGTTTCAAGCGGCATTTAAAAAAGAATCATTGAAGCATAGGCAATTGTTTTATAATCTGTTGTTGTTTTTGTTTATTAATGTTGAATGAGTGGCTTTTCTAAAATTAACCAAACGGACTTTCTTTATAAATGATGCAGTCTACACAAGAAGCCGCCCAATTCCTTCTTTGACTACCAAAAGTTACTTAAGGTTTGTTCTCTAACACAATGATCTAAGTAATGTCATCGCGATATGAAAAAGGCATATTTGCATGTAACATTAGGCGAAGTAGAGCAAGAGATCCAAGAGGCCATTATCACTCCATTGGCACTTAATGCCGAATAGATTTATAAAAATTTCATTTTTAAATTGCATTTAAAGCACCAAAAAATCTTAAGTCAATAAACAATCTCACACGAAAGTCGTTTTTTTTTTCATGACATTTAAATAGGTTTAATGTGTGCATAGTCACATGATAAGTACTCGGTAACATTTTTTGGAAGTTCCTTGAAATCTGTCAGTACATGTACAAGTTATGATTACAGGAAATATTGCACCACAAAAGCCCTCTTTTCCATGACACAGCAACATCATCAACATGAAAAATATCATAGATAAGTTCACCCAAAGAACAATCCTGACATCTATGATTTGCGTTTCAGAGAAGATATTTTTTCATACTGCACCTTGTTTACCTTACTTAACAGCGCCCATGTTTTCCTCAATCATAAGTTCAGGAAGAAGTTTTAAGAAGCATGTCTTACGGCTCATTCCTGTGAAATTTGGTTGAATTCTTACCTGTTGTTTCAGAGAAGAATAACTTTTTATATTTGATCATATTTGGCCAATTTTGGGAGACGCAAAAACCTGTAGCACATAAGTTATCAGACCAATCAGGATTAAAATTGGGAATCTGAAAAAGCATGCCCCAAGCAACAATCATGTGCAGTTCGGTTGAATTCTGTGTTTTTTTAATTTTTACCATATGGGGCCATTTCAAGATGACACAACTGCCTGTAACAGCCTACTTAACAGCCCAATTAGGATTTAAAAGGAATCTGAAAGAGCTTGCCCTAATCATTATTAATATAAAATTTGGTTGAACTCTGACCAGTAGATTCAGGGATGAATACTTTTTTATTTTATTTTTTTTTATAATTCTTCATAATGGGCCCTTTTTGGTGGCTTGACAGCCCTTAGCGCCCAAGCTAGCAGACTGATCAGGATAAAACTACAGAATCTGAAAGGGTTTTCCTAAGTATCGATTCTGTAAAGTTTGGTTGAATTCTGACGAGTATTTCTGAGAAAAAAGGTTTTTATTTATATATTATCTAAAAATAGGGGGCCCAGTTTTGGTGACATGTCAGTCCTTAGCGCCCAAAGTATCAACCCGATCAAGATTTATCACATGGATCGGAAAGAACATGTCCTCAGGATCCTTTTGTTAAGTTTGGTTGTATTCTGATCAGCAGTTCCAGAAAAGAATATTTTTTAATATTTCACCATTTGGGCCCCTCTTTTGGTGAGATGTCAGTCCATAGCGCCCTAAGTATCAACCCGATCAGAATTTAACGAAGGAATCTGAAAGAACATGACTATATGTCTTTCATCAATGGGTCGATAATCGTAGACCTATGTGAGATAGCAGCTGGAGGCGAGGAAAGGTTGTGGTGGATGGTAAGAGAAATACCAGGAAACCATTGTTAGTTGCTCCAGCTACCGCGATATTACTGAAATAATGTTGAAAGCGGCGTGAAAACTCCATTCAATCAATCAATCAACCTGAGAATCATTTCGCTTAAGTTTGGTTGAATTCTGACCAGCACTTTCAGAGAAAAGGATGTTTCTATATTTAAACACGTCAGTCCGTAGCACCCGAAGTATCTGTCTGATCAGAATTTTACGAAGAAATCTGAAAGAGCATGTCCTAAGCATCATCTGTGAGAAACTTGGTTGAATTCTGACCAATCGTTTCAGAGAAAAAGATGTTTTAAAGAAAAAAATTTACGGACGAACGGACGCACGCACTCACGATGGACACCAGGCAATGACAATAGCCCCGCTAGAATTGGAGCAAAAAATGTTGTCTTTTGTTGGATACAATAAAAAGCATACAAACCAACGTTAAAACAAATTTTAAACGAACAACAACAACAAAACAGCAACAAAAATAACAAAAATAACAACAAATAAATGGTTAGCATAAAAATGCAAAGAGATTTGGTACGCTCAGTAAAAAGCACTGAATATCGTTTCGGGACGTTTTGTTGAAATATATCTATACATTTACTTTTTAAATCTATTCTATTATTTACTTATTGGCGAATGAAAGAATGTTAATCTTTGTAAGAAATCGTTACGATTTTATACAAAATAACACGATTTAATGAAGAACTACTTTTAACAGTATTACATATTATTGCGCTAAAGACCGGGACCTTCCGTATAACGAAAAAAATTGACTGCAAGGACACACTGTGAAATATTGATAAAATTCATAAGATACAACTTGCAAACAATTCGAAATAAAACCAATAGTTTATGAAAAAGGTACATGTGATTGAATGGTCCTTTGTTCCCCATTAAAATAGAAAATTTAAACAAGACCTACCGTCAGGAAAGTTGAAGTTTGAATGGTAATTTATCGACCATAACTCCCGAATGGATCAAACAGAGTGTTCGCGGCTGTGACGTCATGGAAATCAGTCTTCAGAGCTCATGCGAGGATATGAATAATAATAAGTATAGAAAGTTATTCATATCTGAAGCATCATTAAAAAAAAATCCCGCAAGTACAAAGGGCGGGTGGGAGAGGTGTTTGATCCCTTCGGGAGTTATGGTCGATAAATTACCATTCAAACTTCAACTTTCCTGACGGTAAGTCTTTTTTAAATTTTCTAATTTATCTCCCATTAACTCCCGATAGGGATCAAACAGAGAATTTAGGGCGGATTTTTTATGAACGCCAATTTCAAACAAGAAAATTCATTTAATGTTGCGAAAAAGATAATATCTGAAATACAGTCTGAGTACAAAATAATATAAGTGTATACAAGTTAACCGTCTAATAAGGCTTGCTCAACAGTATCTTTAGGAGTCACATTTTTCTTATAGAATTTAAAGAAGGTTTTGGCATTTGACCAACCAGCTGTTGCCCTGATTTTCTCAATTGACACACCTCTTGAGTGTGCCAAACTAGTTGAAACAGCCCTTGTGCTGTGGGTAGTGTATGAAGGATCTATTCCTGCTTGACACAGAATACGTTTTACCCATCGAGCAACTCTAGACCTAGCTACA
This sequence comes from Fragum whitleyi, assembly GCA_948146395.1. Taxonomy (NCBI): domain Eukaryota; kingdom Metazoa; phylum Mollusca; class Bivalvia; order Cardiida; family Cardiidae; genus Fragum; species Fragum whitleyi. The sequence continues at coordinate 50,874,593 of OX411546.1, forward strand.
CCTTTGTGAGGAGCCTGAGTGCTTATCAACAATTTCTTTTCTGTCGATGGTCTAAGAGCCTCTGTGCGTGACAAATATTCCTTAAAAGTTTCATAAATGCACAATTTCTTATTTCTTGTATACTTATTTAAGTATATAGTTTCTAGATGGTAAGCGGGCCTTGACTGTTTTAAAAGATGATTGGTATGAACAATAACTTGATTTTCAGTTAATGTAACATCATTAACCTGTATAACATGCAGAGTTTGGCATCTCTGAGCACTAAGTAATAAGAATAAAAGAGACAGTTTACATGAAAGATAAATTAAAGAATCCTCATTATTTTGACATATGAGGCTAAATACCGTATTTACATCCCAAACTGAAGGGTGTTTTTAAATTGCGGCCGGTTGTTAAATACACCTCTCATGAAGTTCTTTAAAACTTTGTTTCCACTGTAGTCTAATCCAGAGCACATAGAAGTATAGGCATTCACTGCTGCTCGCGCAGTACCTAGAGCACTGAAACTTAATCCAAGCGAATATAGAAATGTTAAAAATTCGACAAGGTTATGAATTTTTGGACTAATGTGACAACACTTTGTTTTATCACAAAACTTTAACCATTTATTTATATTACTGGCGTATTGTACTCGTGTGGATGATCTCAATCCATCAATGATGAGACCAGTAGCTTCCCCGGAGAAACCTTGCTTCTGGAGAGCTTCCCTGATACCCGGAAAACTGCAAGTTGCATTTTCTTTAAAGGGTGTCGGAAAGTTGGTTTGTGTGGTAGACGGAGAATTAATTGAGGGTTTTGCAAGAAGTAACCCGGCTCTATGACTAATATCATCAATTGCGGCCACCAACACTGAGTAGTCCAAACCGGTGTTACTAGAATAGCCTCCGCCTGATCCTCTAACAATTTCTGTAGTATCCGAGGCAATAAGCTGAAAGGAGGAAAAACATAACTGAAGGAGGATGTGTCAACAGCAAATGCATTAGGATCAGGCAAGCGCGAAACATAGTCCTTTAGTTTAAAATTCAGTCGAGAAGCAAACAAGTCTATGTCTGGCGTGTGAAATTTTTCGCATATCATTTTAAACACTTTATCGTCTAGGGACCACTCTAAATCATCATTGAATTTCCTCGAAAGATTGTCCGCATCAACATTATCAACACCAGCTATGAAAGCAGCGCTAAGATGAATTTTCCGACCAATGCACCAAAACCAGATTGAGCGTGCAATTTCATTTAGCTCATTACATTTTCCACCAAAATTGTTAATGTAAGCACAACACGTTGTGTTGTCCGTATTTATACGAATGTGTTTATGAGATATATCTTTACACAAGGCCATTAAGCCAATATGGCATGCTTTTATTTCTAAAATGTTGATATGCAAGGCTTGTTCTTGCTCTGACCAGATCCCATTAGTTTTTAAGTCAAGACTCTTGATGCAGGCCCCAAAACCTAATAAACTTGCATCTGTATGCATTTCAATATCAGGGTTCCCATGAGACACTGATTTTACACAATATGGCAAATTATCTATCCACCAGTTTATATTAACCTTAATTTCTGGAGTGACAGACATGAAAGAATCAAAATTCCCTTTCTTGATACGAAGCATTTTTACTTTAACTTTTTCCAAGGGTTTGTAGGGTAACGGTGCATATTCTACCCCAGGTTCCGTAGCTACTAAATGCCCTATGAGCTGAGCAAACTGTTTAATGGTTATTCTCTTTTGACCTAAAATTGAGGTACACAATTTTATGATAGAAGTTATTTTCTTTGGAGTTAGTCTAACTGTCATTGTCTTAGAACACAAAATAAAGCCTACAAATTCAATTTGTTGAGTTGGAATTAAGTGAGATTTCCTTAGATTTATTGTTAATCCTAAGCTATCCATCAAGGAGACAGTATCATGTATGTTTTGGACACAACCAGCAAAAGTTTGACTCTGGAGGCAACTATCATCAATGTAAGCTGTAGAAATGTGACCTTTAGCCCGCAAAGATGCAAATACTGGCTTTAAAACCTTTGTGAAAACTCTCGGCGCAGTTGAAAGTCCCATAACTAAAGCTGTAAATTGATATTTAACCCCTTTGAAGAAAAATCTGAAGTATTTTCTATCATTTTCACAGATTGGTATGCTGTAATATACAACCGAAAAAACAATCTTGACTCATTAAATTAACGGCTGTTTTCAAAGTTTCCTTCTTAAAATGTATGAACTGCATGTGATTGTTAAAAGTTTTCAGGTTTAAGATAACACGAATACCTCCGTCTTTCTTAGGTCTGATGAAAATGTTGGAAATGAATTCGTCTTTTTCAACTAATTCAACTGGTTCAACTATTCCTGAATCGAGAAACCGTTTCATTTCCATGTCTATTTTGTCTTTTTCCAGGTCTGAAAATTTCAATGGATTGGGTATAAATTTTTGAAAAGGTTTTGAGTCCAGTTCCAAATGATAACCACATATTGTTTGTAATATCCATTTATCAGAAGTAAGTTTTGACCATTCATTCAATTTATCTTTTGTTTTTCCAGCCAAAAAATTTTCTTTTGTGTTACAAACTTTGAAGTTAAATCACCAACAGTACTCACATTTAATTTCTGCGGAAGTTTTTCGCTTTGTTTTGGCCGGAGACATGGGCTTTTCCCTTTAGTGACTTCCATTGATTTGGCTTGTGAGGGGTGGCAGTCCTTGTAGGGTTGTTGTTCTTAAAGTTGGACCTGTTGGACATGTTGTTGCCCCCCTCCCTAGCGATAAAAAAGGCTGATTGCTAGTGAGTTGAATATTTTTTGAGCCATCAAGGTTTTTTACCAATTCTGTGACATTGTCCCCAAGTAATCCCGTGTCTGTTGTTTTATTATCCTCAGCACATAACTGTTTGAATTTAGGATGGAGTTCCCTCTTGACAGTCCCCCTGCGCTTTGAGTTAACCGACTGTATGGAATGGCAAATTAATTTAAATGAATCCCAAATGTATGACTTTAATTGATTCAAGTCCTGTTTCTGTTTATCACAGGCATTATCCAGCGCTAATACTAATGGTATGGCTGCTCGGTTCAAATGTTAAATAGTATTGGCACGACCTATGTCAATTGACCGAGTGTTATTTTTCAACTGAGGCCACAAAATAGAAGGAATTGTTGGACATTGAAGGGCTGTCACATTTTCAGGCCGTTTGCATTTTTGTTCAAGGCCTTTAATTTTATCTTCCTGAATGCGTTTCGTCGGTCAAAGGGAATTGTTTAAGACATCGGCGACTTTTTTAGAAATACTTGGGCCAGTCTGTTGTTCCGCCGAGAAAAAATCGTCGTAATCGGACAGCATCTCCGAAATATTGGGTTCCTCTTCAGAATCGGACGCCGGATCAGCCGATCCATGCAATAAACCATCGAGTTCTGAGTCTTGGTCAACATTTTCGGACCCGGAACTTGTCGACTGCATTCCACGATCAGTTTGTTTCGGACGCTTACCGGAAGTGTTTTCTTGAGGTTCGCGCTCCGCCGGGCGCTTTAATGATTTCAACTGCTTTTTTATCTCGTTTATGTCCGATGACAGCGAATTGATCTTTGTTTGCTGGGCGGTATACGTTACCATATTCTCGGCAAACGTCTTGAGCATACTCTCGCTTTGATTAATAAATTGCTGAACCCGAGATTCAGTGGCGACTTTCTGTTTGACTGCGCAATTTTCTGCGCGTTCTTCTGCGCATCATCCTGTCTAGTCACATGACCAACGTGATCCGTCATGTGGTTAACTTGATTTTGCGTCGGACTAGGTGTCTCTTGTGTCGCCACGTGACTAGGCTCTTGAGGATTCTCGTGACTTTGAACCGACTGACCGCCTTTATCCATTTAGGGCCCCCCGTCAAACTGAAACCCAAAAAGAACCCCCTATTACGAAACGATTATATCAAAACCAGGAATCAAACAGAAAGGAATCCAAAATCGTTTTTGCAATAAATTTTATTTACAAAAGAAATACGGGTCAATGATTCATTAGAATCGCATATCTATCGTATTTAATTCTTCAAGAAAACTTAGAAAATGACCCATTCAATGACTTTGCAATGCGTTTTCTTTGTTCATTAGAACATGGAATATAAAAGTTTTAAATATTCCTTCCTTTAGGATAAAAACAGATCGACAATTTGCCGAACTGCAAGCCTTTTAAGGCTGCGCCAGATAATAGCGCATGTCATTAGACATTTTGTAAGCAGAGGAAAATTATAAAGAAATTTTACCGAAACGGCTACTACCACGTGTACTAACCAAACAAAGGAATGGCTGATAAGCCCTGAAAGAAAGAAGAGAAATACGCCGAAAATTTACCTTTGACTCCAAAATATTTTTCAATTAAATTGTCAACCCTAAAATCGACACTTATTAATAGAAAAAAATTGAGCTCCGAAATTTCTCTGACTAGACTTCCAGGGGTCGTATTCACCAACCTATTCTAAATTTTAGAATTTAGCCTAGGCTAAATTGCAAAGTCTGGACTTACCCAAGAATGGACCAAAGAGCGTATTCACCAACGCAATTTAAGATAGACTTAGTTTAGAACGGTTTATACAGCACTTAAGCGGCCACAGACTTAGGATGGTTCCCCAAATTTGACGAGGCGCAAATAAAAAGAGTAACCATTGCGTTTCTGTCCTTCACACTTAATTTCCCTCCTTGCCTCCCTAAGAAATGATATTTAAATGTATTTTTGTAGTCAAAATGAATCGTCATAGATATCATTTCAATATTCAAAATTTTGTTGAGACATTTGATCGGCTGATTGCAAAGATCGATTAAATTAGCAATAATATCTTCGATCACAGTTGACAGAAACAATTGTATTTATTTGGCAGTCGAAAAAGCGTAAAATTACTCGCTGTAGTTACGGGGTTTAAATTTTCGATTGACAAACTGTGTATCATCTTGATTCTAGAGTAAATACTATGTTTATTTATTGGTAGTAAGGCCAAAATTAGACTTAATTGGACCGAAAAGAGCAATAAGAAATAGAATGTTGAACAAGAAAAAACAACAACTAAAGTAAACTCAAACTTGGCAACGAGGTCAACATGATGTCTACCTAAATCTTTCACCGAGAGAGCTTTCCAACTTTTGATAAAACACGTCTCTTTCGAAGATTTGAGATTCTCCTTTAACTTGTACCATGTTCATGGTGTTGCTTTGCAGAAAGTATCGGCACCCAAACAAATAGAATCTTGAGTAAAAATGCACCAAGCTTTCTATTGCTCGAGTTGAAATGACAATCTGCCTTCGTCTTCTTTCCTCCATCTGTCTTGTTCCTATCCATACACCACCCTGAAAGCTTTACTTCGCTTAAAATATATAAGTCCTTAACAATTCTCCTCCCTTGTAAATGTAAATCCAACGTGAAATCCATGAAAACTCGCCGAGAATATTGTAAAATTTATCATTCTGTCGAGATGTAAACATACACTTCAAGGTTAAATTGCGTCACAAATGGGTTTGACGTCATTCGGTAAATAATTCGACCGAAAACCTAAATTATGTGTCAGAAAGGAAAATTAATGGGAAATTCTTTCTATTTTGACATTTTATTTGTCATTACGTTGATATAAAACCATTTTTTCCATCCGAAGCGAGGCGGACAGTCGCCATTTTTTCACATTTAGCACGGTAGGTATCAGACTTGGAAAAATGACTTTATTCTTAAGAATTTAGTCCATTCCGTAATATAGAATGGGTTGGTGAATACGTACTAAATTCTAAATTCTTTATTCTTGGGATTTAGTGTGCTAAATTGATGCAAAATGCGTTGGTGAATACGGCCCCAGGATCAACCTCGATATGATTTCCATGACGTCACAGCCGCGAACACTCTGTTTGATCCCTATCGGGAGTTAATGGGAGATAAATTGAATCAATATATTGACTGTTTATTGCTCCAAATAATTCAGGAACGTTAGAAATATGTATATATAGAATAATTGTAAAGCTTAGGATAAAAGATAGGATGATGATAGACTGCTTATAATTCACGGATATCTAGTAAATATTTTTTTTCGACAGTAGCGGATTCAAAAGGGGTTCGGGTGGGGTCGTTCAAGATTGCAAAGAGTGTGGGGACATTGAGGAAATCTAATCAATAACCCCAAAAGGTTTAGGAACACGGAACAAACAAAACACAAACCCTAAAATGATTCAGTACAGGAGAGAATGGCGACAGAAATAGTTTCAAGATAGTGCAGGTTCTTGCAAGAATGTAGTTAACTCCCTTAAAGCAATTCGGTACATGTATAAATGAAGACTGGATAAGACTTCAAACAGAGGAGGGATATTGAGCAAATGTAATCATTAAACCCCAAAGCGTTAAGTGACACAAATCAAGCAAATATAAACCACAAAGAGTTTCAGCACAGAAGAGAATGGCGACAGAAAGAGACTCCAAATAGTACAGGCAACTGCAAGAAATGTTAAAAAACCACCCCAAATCGTTTCAGTACATAGAGAATCAAGATTGGATAAGACTCCAAGGAGTGACTGGACATTGAGGAAATGTAATCAATAACCCCAAAGCGTTTCTAAGGAACACGGAACAAGCAAATAGTAAACCGTTTCAGTACAGGTGATATTGCGACATAAATAGATCCAAAATAGTACATGTTCATGCAAGAACTGCTATAAACCACCCCAAAGCGTTTCAGTACATTTGACAATAACTTCAAAACTGAAGGTACATTGAGGAAATGTAATCAATAAACCCAGAGCGTTTAGGAACACGGAACAAGCAAAATAGTAAACTCAATGCGCTTCAGTACAGGGGAGAATGGCAACAGAAAGAGACTCAAAATAGTACTGTTAAATACAAGATATGTTTGAAACCACCCCAAAGCGTTTCATTATATCTGACAATAAAGATTGGATAATACTTCAAAGAGTGAAGGGACATTGTGGAAAGGTAATCAATAAACCCAAAGCGTTTAGGAACACGGAACAAGCAACATAGTAAATCCAAAGCGTTTCAGTACAGGTGAGAATGGCAACGAAAGAGACTCAAAATAGTACTGTTACATTCAAGACATGTTATTAACCACCCCAAAGCGTTTCATTACATGTGAGAATAAAGATGGGATAATACTTCAAAGAGAGAAGGGACATTGAGGAAATGTAATCAATAACCCCAAAGTGTTTAGGAACACGGAACAAGCAAAATAATACAAAAGCGTTTCAGTACAGGTGAAAATGGCGACAGAAATAGACTCCAAATAGTACTGTTACATGCAGGAAATTTTATAAACCACCCAAAGCGTTTAAATAGTACATATGAGAATGAAGACATTTAAGACTGCAAAGAGCGGAGGGGGATTGAGCATGTGCAACCAATAATTCCAATGTGTTAAGGTAAAGGTCCTCAATGTCCCTTCACTCTTTCAAGTCTTATCAGATCTTCATTCTCAAATGGACTGAAACGATAATTGCGACAGAGATATACACCAAATAGTACAGTTACATGCTAGACAAGTTATAAACCACCCCAAAGCGTTTTAGTACATGTGAGAATGAAGACCGGATAAGACTGTATATAGTGGAGGGACATGGAGGAAATGTTATCATTTGACCACAACGGGTTTTGGAAAACTGAAGATGCAAAACAATAACCCATAAGCGTTTCAATACCTGAGAGAATGGCGACAGAAATATACGCCAAATACATGTAGCATAGATACATGCAAGACAAGTTATAAACAACCCAAAAGTGTTTCAGTACCTGTGAAAATGAAGACTTGATAAGAGTGTAAAGAGTGGAGGAACATTGAACAAGTGCAATCAATAATCCCAAAGCGTTTAAGTAAAGGTCCTAGTGACGTCTGAATAAGACTCCAAATAGTGGATTGACATTAAACGCATGTGATATTTGACCCTAAAGCGATTAGCTACAGGGCAAATTGATGAGCAGATAAGACCCCAAAGAGTCGAGGGACACTCAACAAGTATTGCAAATAACCCAAAAGCCTTTAGGTATAGGCGGGAATGGAACAGGTCTTTGACTCGATACAGTAAAGGGACACTGAGCAAGTGTTTTTAATTAACTCTAAGGCGATAAGGGACACGTGAGATTGATGGATGAAACGTCTAGTGACGCCGAACCAGTAAATAATTAACCCGAAAGCGTTTCAGTACAGGCAACAGGAAGAGACTTCAAATGGTACGGTAACATGCAAGAAATGTATTTACCTCCCAAAGCGTTTCATTTGTCAATTAAGACTGGATAAGTTTGGAGATAGTGGAGGCACTTTGAGGAAATGTAATCATTTAACCCGAAAGAGTGTAGGGAATATGAAAAAGCAAAACATTACCCCCAAAGCGTTTCAGTACATGTGAGAATGAAGACAGGATATAAGATTTCAAAGAGTGGAAGGATATTGAGGCAAAGATCAAAAATCCAAAAGCATTTAGTGACAAAGAATACGCAAAATTTTAACACATAAGCGTTACAGTACAGGAGATAATCGCGATATAAAATGACTCTAAATTGTACAGGTAAATAAGAAATGTTACAAAACCACCCCAAAGCGTTTCAGTATATGTGAAAATGAAGACTTGATAAGAGTGTAAAGAGTGGAGGAACATTGAGCAAGTGCAATCAATAATCCCAAAGCGTTTTGCTACCGGTCCTAGTGACGCCTGAATAAGACTCCTAATAGTGATGTTACATTGAACGCATTTGATATATGACCCTAAAGCGAGAAGATACATGCTAGAATGATAAGCAGATTAGACCTCAAAGAGAGGGACACTTAACAAGTATTGCAAATAACCCCAAAGCGTTTTGGTACAGGCGAGAACGGAACTCGAACTCTGACTCTAAACAGTAGAGGGGCATTGAGCAAGTGTTTTAATTTATTTCTAAGGCGATAGGCCACACCTGAGATTGATGAGTGAAGCGTCTAGTAACGCAGCACCAATTAAAAATTAACCCCCGAAGCGTTCAACCAAAGCGTTTCTGAACAGGCGAGAATGGCGCGAGAAAAAGACTCCAAATAGTACAGGTATATGCAAGAAATATTATTAACCATGCAAAACTATTTCAGTTTTTTGGAGAAAAAGATTCGATAAGACTGAAGATAGTGGAGGTACATTGAGCAAATGTAATCAATAATCCCAAAGCGTATAGGGAAATTGAAGAAGCATAGCATTAACCCCAAAGCGTTTCAGTACTGCAGAGAATGGCGATAGAAATGGCATCCAAATAGTATTGGTACACGCAAGGAATGTTATAAAAATACCCCAAAGCGTTTCAGTATATGTGAGAATGAAGACTGGAAAAGTCTGCAGAGAGTGAAGGGACAAAGAGGAAATGTAATCAATCCCCCTAAAGGGTTTAGGGAAAATGAAGATTCAAAACATTAACCCCAAAGCGTTTAAGTACCTGTGAGAATAAGATTGGATAAGACTCTAAAGAGTGGAGGGATACGGGAGGGACATTGAGAAAATGAAATCAATAATCCCAAAGCGTTTAGGGAACTTGAAGAAGCACAGCATTAACCCCAAAGCGTTTCAGTACTGTAGAGAATGGCGATAGAAATGGCATCCAAATCGTATAGGTACATGCAAGAAATGTTTAAAAAACACCCCAAAGCGTATTACCTCAGTGTCCCTTCACTCTCTGCAGACTTATCCAGTTTTCATTCTCACATATACTGAAACGCTTTGGGTTTTTTTTTTAACATTTCTCCACTATCTCCAAACTTATCCAGTCTTAATTGACAAATGAAACGCTTTGGGAGGTAAATACATTTCTTGCATGTTACCGTAACATTTGAAGTCTCTTCCTGTTGCCAATCTAACCTGTACTGAAACGCTTTCGGGTTAATTATTTACTGGTTCGGCGTCACTAGACGTTTCATCCATCAATCTCACGTGTCCCTTATCGCCTTAGAGTTAATTTAAAACACTTGCTCAGTGTCCCTTTACTGTTTGGAGTCAATGACCTGTTCCATTCCCGCCTATACCTAAAGACTTTGGGGTTATTTGCAATACTTGTTGAGAATCCCTCGACGTTTACTTTCCCAGAATAATTTAACAACTAAACCCGCCTGTCGAATTATAAACAAGTGCATGACGGCTCTGGTCCCCCCTTGACCACGGCAGTATCTTTTCGTCAATTGGAGTGGTATCTAGGGTTGAATATTTAGCTATCATTTATTTAATTTTCAAATATTTTTTTTTAATTGATATGGTTTTACAGATTGAAAAATGCAAAGTAGAATGGCCCTAATGAAATATCTTCCGTGTCTGTCGCATTTGGTATTCGCCAATGTTCGCTTCTGAGACAGACGAATACGATACGTTTTCGCTGGGAATAAGATATTCGGTTCACCGAATATTCGAGTGTATCTTTACAGCCCTACTTCAGCCACCGCAATTTAATAGAAAAAATGTTAATAGCGGCGTTCATCCCTATTCAAATTAAAGGTACCAGAAAGGTTGTACATGTAAAACACGTGTCGAATAATTCTTAAACCTGTCTAGACTGACTGTCGGATGTTGAAAAGTTATGTAAAACCACGTTACCGTTTCTAATGACTCAATGTGTCTTGATTTGTCATTCGTATCAACTCGGCCGATTGTGTAACCTACATTTAAATCGGAGACGTCGGAGATCGCCCGAGTATTGCCTAATGTAAGTTCAAGAGGACACGACCTAAATAAACACAAATGTCCGGCTAATTACTACAAGTTGCACCAGAGAAGGCTTGAGTCAAAAACATAGTATATGTCTCTACGGTGTTTAGACACAAACTTTGTTTTTGCTCTAAACTCTCGACAAACTTACGCCGATCAAAAATTCCCTTGATAAACATTGCAAGATTATATCATGTTTTTCAAGGCGAATTTTCATTATCTTCACTTGATGAAGAATACTAGTAACATGCCATTAACGAAATAAACAGTGATTTTACGTTGAAAAATCTTGAAAGATACTAAATTGAATCTTAAGAGGCACTACTTTTTTTCGAATGTATTGACATCCTACAGGATTTTCCTGACATGGTATATAACACTGGTGAACGACGTTCGTTCACCAAAAATAACAGGAAAAGTGTTGTACCAAGTAGACAAAAAACATTCGCTAAACGGACTCAGTGGAAGAGGGAAATTACCTTTATTCTTACACGCTTCATAGAAACTGAAAATGGTGGCCAAATTTGCTAAAATAGACCGGAAAATAAAGAAAATGTAGAGCATGTACGGGGGCTATTAAGTGGATTTTAAAGGGGACCTTAGCAGATATGGGCGGATGACAGCCCCGATGGGGTTACCTGGTGTAATTGTGGCGTTCTCGAATAGCCGAGGAGCCGCCGTCATAGCGCAGTGGGTAACGCGTCGGACTGTCTATCTAGAGGTCCCGGGTTCGATCCCCGACGGCGGTACTCATTCTTTCCTACTATTTGTCTCTCTCCAGTGGGTTGATAATCGTAGACCTATGTGAGATAGCAGCTTGAGGCTAGGAAAGAATGTGATAGTTGTACTGGTGAGAGAAATACCAGGAAACCATTGTTAGGTGCTCCAGCCGCCGAGATATAACTGAAAAAAATGTTGCAAGCGGCGTTTAACTCCATGCCATCACCATCACCATCGAATAGTAGAAATAACATATCGCATTTGACGACTGTACCGCGTACACAGACCGGAAACAAAGTAGATTCAACGAAAATCAATGAAATTTTGTCTAAGCATACGCTCAAATGCTAACGTTTCCTTTTACTCCCTATATAACTACTATATACCTGATAATTCGTAGGTACCCAGTTAGCCAACTGTTTTGCAGAAGGCCAGAGATATTTCAAGTATGTAAATAAACTTCTATCATTCTTCACTATTCAAAGGGGCCCTTCTTGGGGTAATGCCAACTTTGATTTCCCTTTTTAAACTATAACTTCTATAAATTTCCCCTTTTTAATTCTACGTGGGTCATCCAATAAATAGTGAGACTTGTGCTATAATGCCTAACTAGTTCATAAATATGAGATTATTGTTCCGTCATTGTTTCGTATAACATCTCCTTCAATGTTTTGTAGACTCCTACCTACAAACATTGTATGGAACCCTTGTTGCTAGGCAACAGACGGGGGTGCCATATGTCGCAATATCCACATTAACCCCTTGATGTTTCAATGTTTATAAAACTTGATATTAAACTACCTGTGTGTGTGTGTGTGTGTGTGTGTGTGTGTGTGTGTGTGTGTGTGTGTGTGTGTGTGTGTGTGTGTGTCTGTGTGTGTGTCTGTGTGCGTTTGTTTAACATGGGATATCACTTAATAGACATGGATACACACCAACAAGGTGACTACAGTTTGGAATGTCACTCCATACACACTTGTAGTGATTTTCCAAATCTCTTTAATTCTCTTTTTTCAACATAATTTCTATAAAAAATGAATTTCCTAAACATGTGTTATTTTCCACCTTTAATCAACGTTTTCTACACAGCTCTACTGTCTGATATTTTGAGTGTTACACACATTGCGCAGTTGCGAGCACCTGTTCGTTTATCGCGCATGCGCAAACCGGGTTACAACAACAACTGTTGCAAAAAGTTTGAAGGTCGCCATTTTTCGGTTACAAGTAGATGTGACAGTCAGAAATGCCTTAAATCGGTGAGTTTGTGGATTTGTGTCAATCAGCATGTCTAAATATGCTTAAAACCAGTCAAATCGTAGACGATTTTTACTTTTTAGATCATCATCACGTGGCTGTACGCAAGAATTTCATCATTGTTGCTAACCAAGGGTCAGTTTCACAAATAAATTTAAGATAGGTTTTACACGTAAACGTAGGGTGAAATTGTATTTCACAAATAATTGTAAACGTAAGTTACGTGCGAAATTTGTTGTACTTTACGAGTGCTCTGAACCACTCTCTAATTTTCTGCCAACATTTAAGCTTTCACCTCATAAAGATAACTAACTGTTGGTATGTCTGCAGCATAAAGTTTTGAAATCACTGTGGAAAAGGGAAATACTTAGGGTTAGGGTTTCTGAGATTTTCAGAAAAAAAGATTTTTTTTCATATTTTTATTTCTATATCACACACACAGTGACGCTTACATGTTTGTGCCTGAAAGTCACTACACCTGTAAAATGCTGGAAACTTACTACACAGCTTTCCACGTTGCAAAATGAACAAAATCACAAGAATTATTGATAAAGCCTTAAGATATGTTGTCTTGGTAGGTTTTGAATGTTCTTGTCTCTGTTTTAAAAACACGCTGTTTTACCAGGAATACCTCTAAGAAAAATCGCGCTTTGCTTTATAGCTCTACTGACCCAAGGCCAGAAAAGCTATAATTATGAAAAGTTTCCTGTCCATCTGTCTATCTCAAAATATTCTCGTTTACTTGATAAAGTCCACAAATATTTTCCGATTTACTTGAAACTTTCACAGGATAATTGTTACAAGGTCATAAGAAAGGTTCCTTATGAAAATGGGGCTGATACGTCAGAAAACACGGGAAAAGGGGCCTGACGGATTTTTGCTCAAAATATTCTTGTTTGCGGGAAAAGTCCATAAATATAATCGGATTTACTTGAAACTTTCTTAAAATGATTGTAGGGTAATAAAAGGGGCCCTTATAATAACTTGCTGGTCAACATGATTCCTCTTTCATTGAAAGATACATTTGTATAAAACTCTAACAGAATGTTGTTTTGCCAAGTGACCATGTGCATTTCATGGATTTAGGGCAAAATTTTTCTTTGTCATTGAAAAAAGGACTTTATTTCATATTTATTGTCTATTGCTACCTCATTTATGCATGGATTGTTATAAAACTTTAACAAAATATTAATCATCACATGACCATGGCCACATTTTTGTCATTTGGTGCAATTATGGGACATTATGGGAAAAGGGGCCTTAAAGTAAATTTATTTTATAACACAACTCCTCTTTCATTTATGAATGTATTTTCATGAAACATTCACAGAATGGTCCTCATCATAAGACTTTACTCATATTGTCAGGGTTTGGTGCCTTTATCTAATTTTCTTGTTGCACAACTCCATTTATTGACAGAAATTCAAGAAACTTTCTCAGAATATTCTTCATCATGTAAATATGGCATATTTTTCTGTTTGGTCATATTTTCTTGTACTAAAAAGTGACTCCGCCTAGAGATTTGAGGGATCCAACGCCGTTATGCCGTTATGCTATGAATCTCTAGGTAGACAGTTAAAGACCTTGTTGCTGGTTTAAACCTTAAGGGTACTTCTGAACGAGGACTACTCTGTTAAAAGTAATTATTGCTGAGTTCAAAAGCATTCCATGTGGCTGTTTTGTTAGGTCATTAGATATGTTTTTTTCATACGTTTCATCAAACTAGCTCATAAAAGATGTATACATTTTGTTCATTAAGAAAACCTCAAAACATACATTTTCTGATATTATAGCTGGAACGGGAAATGTGTTCAGCCTGTTAATCACAAGAATTCATCTGTGATTATAATTCTAATTTTTATAACTGTAAGGTCTGGCTGATTGCCATCAGACCAAATGTGGAGCAAACATCTCAGCATGGAAAAGGTATGAATAACAGTTAACGAATTCCTAATTTCAAAGTTGACAAATTGGTTAACTCTTGCCTTTTAATTGAAATATGCATTGGTATACAAAAGTCAGCATTGAGATACTGGTATTATTTTTAAATCTTTATTAAACTTTAAACGAAAATAATTTTTGGGGTCCAAGTATAAAAATGTCAACTTGTTACCAGTGGTGTTCCTCAGGGAAGTATCTTGGGGCCAATATTATTCTTAATATTTGTATTATGTAATGAATGACCTACCAGACAAAGTAGATTGTCTAGCAAACTGTTCAACAAAACCAAACGGTACCAAACTCTATAGGGAAATTGAAGAAACAAACAATGAGATTTATTAAGCCTACAGGCCTACATATTTTCTGCTTGTTACTGGTCAAACTTCTGGGAAAGGCTTTAATCCTTTAAAGTGTAAATCTTTACATATGAGCACAGAAGAATCGGATGAATACTACATTAAAGAAAAGAATGAAAAAGTAACAAAAATTCAAAAAGTAGAACAAGGAAAGGAACTTGGGGTCATACTTGATACAAAGCTTCACTTCCATGAACACTTAAGTACTAAAGTTAAACAGTCATTCAACTTCATGGATTCATCAATGTTTCTAGCTCTGTACAATCCTCTAGTAAGGCACAATCTCGAATATGCCTAATTTATTTGGAGTCCAAAATACAAAAAAGATAAAAGACTAATAGAAAATGTCCAAAGAATGGCAATAAGAATGCTTAGGTTAAATCCTTAGAAATCATTCCTATAGACACATTAGGCTTGGTTTACCTACACTTGAATTTAGAAGGGACAGGTCGGACAAACATACAAATTATCAAATGACACAGATAAAATGTCACAATCAGAGACTGCAACTATAAGAGGAAATAATAATAATAAAGAAAATGTTGAAAAAAAAAAAAGATGTAACCTCCATGAGAAAAAGTTTAGCTTTGCAAACAGTGTTGTAGACAAATGGAACAAACTTCCCCATGATGGTGTTATGTCTACCAGCCTCAATGCATTTAAGTTGTGCTTAAATAAACAGTGGGAGGGTGGGGGTCGAAAAACAAATTTGAAACCGTGTACTGCAAATAGTAATGGTAAAAGTATGAACAGTGTAAAGCACAGTAGTACATCGTGAAAAAGAATAGAATCTATCCATTGCCACACAGTGACACCTTTTGATGAAAGCTATGGAAAACAGCATGGAAAATATAGGATTTGCCTGAGAAAAAGTTGATTTGTTCCAAGTTAAGACCAGAAAATGGTCATTTTTATTCATTTGAATTTATCATCAGCAACATAATCGAATTTAGAATTAAAAAAAAATGTTGCAGTTTGGTAGTTGGTTTTATGGAAACCAAAGAGGTTATCGAACAACTAAGAAATATCTACATTATGAAAGAAATAATTTGTAAAATAATGAATACTGTTTTAAATTCATGAGGACTAATAGGTATGCTCCTAATTGTAATATATATTAAAGAACTCAACGAATTTCTTAAAATTTAAAGCCTAATTTAAAACATAGTATAGAGCAAGACAAAACGCTCTCAAGAATAAAAAATAGTAAAATTTGCAACTTGGATAAATTGTGTTGGTCCAATTGTGGCTACTTAATGTGAAGATTAATTGCAAAAAGCCAATATCGAGCTCGAAATTATCAAGTTGTATTAATTTTGTGCTTGAAAAATATCAAATTATGTTAATTTTGTGCGCCTTAGATTATCAAGTTGTCCAATAATTGTGCACAATAAATATGAAGTGGTGTGACACCAAGAAAGGAAGTGACTAACGGTAACCGGAAGTTTCTAAAAAAATCAGAAAATCCACGTGAAAACAAGGAATGAAAGTAAATCATTTGTTTGTTCACAAACAGTTACATTTCGGGCTACGAAAAGATCCTCGGACCGGTAACTTGAAGCGTATTATGACAATAGCTTTCATACCTAGTGTTTTTAATCTTATTACCATTGGTTGAATAGAACATCTTTTCAAAATTTCATGGAAACAAAAATTTACAATACCCGAAACTGATCCAATGAAAAACATAATATCGTGAAAAAGTCAAATTGGCCAGAATTTATTAAAATCTGGCATGATAAGAAGGACAAAAGTAGTTGATTTTTCCATACTGACTCACTCTTTCAAATCAGTCATGATTTTGTGCACGGTGACCACAGGCACTTGGATTCAGGATTTTATAACAACTTACCGTTATCACAATGATAAATAATACACAAGGTAGTGCAGTCGCCATTTTCTAAAGAAACGGATGTTTTTGCAAGAGTTTTTGTTCTCGATTCTCACAAGTAAACACGTTCTGTGACGGAAGCCAAAGATGCTTGTAAAAACATCCGTTCCCTTAGAAAATGGTCAATATCATACATTTCTGGAAAATATAAAAAAATTCCATAAAGAGGAACAAAGACGCATAATAATGGCACTACTTAGACCTCGCTGGTTGTTCATTCGCATATTTTTTTTCTTTTTGTTAAAACAACACACTGCTTTACCAGGGTTCCTAAAAAAAACCAGAAGGGGGTGATTTACCCCCAAATGGAATCTTGTACCCCATAATTATTGCAAGCAGCCTTCTTTTTCTCATACAAAGGTAGTACATGCATGCTGCAATATAACCATTTGCACCCCCATTTTGAAGAAGCAATGAAGGCCCACACTTCACATTGCAATTGTAACCGATTGTTTGCTTCTCGTATATATTTTTGCAAAACGACAAAGCTGTAATAGGAAAATACGGTAATTCAGTTCTATCGCCTACCTGCTGCGAAAATAAAATTAAGAAGTCCCTTTTCCTCAATTTTAAAATCAGTAACAAAGCCACAAACAGAGAGGTAAATAATAATATTGAAAGGGTTTGATATCACCCGGGACAAGAGTTAGGCACGTGATAGCCCTCGAAATACTTCCAAAAATAGCTGTCGGCGTCTTTGATCATCTGTTCACCCTCTGCGTGAAATAAACTGTTCCGTGTCCTTTACCTTGCTGCGAAATAAAAATATTAATTCAATTTGCATTCATTGACCAGATTGCTACTCGGATTTAATTTTGGATTTAAAACAAAAATCATTGAATATCGGTAAATTCTTTCTATTCAATTGTTTCTTAAGGATTTTGTAATTTTAGATAAAAAGATAGTAACCATGTTTCGAACATAAAATATTCAATTTTCTGTCAGTGGAAGCTGAAAACGTTGTAGCCACAACTAACCTGATATCATGCATGCGATCTTTCTTTGACACCCGATTTGAAAATATTTTCGATAATCAGGGTTAAAGATAAAACATAGAAGCAAAGTTATTAAAATTTTAGTAAATTATGCAGTCACGACCATCGCTAACAAAACTTGAAAAGGGTCACAAGCATTTTAAAAGCTCTTTGGAAAAGACTGTGAAAAAAGAAGGAATTGATCGCAACATGGCCTATCTCCTGTCTGATATAACATCTAAAAATTTGTCATTCAGCAACAATAGCTACGATATATTATAAGGAAGAAGTATTATGCTCTTTATATGCCTCTCATTATAATCGCCAAATCTAAACTTATGCCATTGACTCATTTCAATGGCCTATGTACCGAGAACAGACACCAGTAACATTGACGCTGACACCTTCATTGATATTCGTAGATTTTCCTTTTTTCAACCCTTACTATTTGACCAATTAAATCGCCTGATTTAAAAAATCGTCTAAAATCAGAGTTATATATTTCGTAAAACTATTCTTCGGTGAGTATTTTACATATGTACTGCATATTTTGAAGGCAAATTATGCAAAGGTAGGTTAAAAAGAAACGAAATGCCTTCATGGAGGACAATTTTGCTTACTGGCATTACCTGGAATTATGCAATGACTCGAGCAAATTGGTCAGTCCCGTGTGTGTTCGAGCTATCGCTAGACCACTGTATTCATTTGAAAAATTATACTGCTATAATCAGTCCATGAATTTGATTCCTCTGAGGCTCTCTAAAAAGTTCTTAAAAAGTAATTGAATTTGTTTAGAATGTACCTGAAAATTGCATGAACAAAGTTTGTGAAAAAGGTAGATAATTTTAAATGACTGATCAAATTTAGTGTCAAAATATATAAAAATCTTTGTGGAACGAAATAGTCAGGGTATGAATCTGATCAGTACGAACAAGTTTGGGTAGGAATCATCGGTACCAATACCTTCAGAGTAGCGCCCCTTTGTTAACATGGAGTTGGGAAAATCAGTTGTCGATAGATTTTGGGTGTTAAAAGATCCCTGGGCATACAATTGCGACAATAAACAGAAGGGTAAATGTCACACATGTTTTATAAAACTATTGACATTGGAAATATTGGAGAAGTTGAGCTTGTATCAGAAGCAGAAAGCAAAAAAAACATGCATGAAACTGAAAGATCATGATCAAGAAGGTACACTACATTATTGAATATACTGAACACATACTAGTCATTTTGTGTATCATGTAAAGTGACTCACATACAAAGAAATGTGCTTGAAAAATGGGATAACATCCTTAAAAAGTTCTTTAATTATGGCACTGTACAGAACAGCTTGCGCGTTTTTTGCATATCTCCACACATCGCCGTGATTGTAGTTTGTGTGGATTTGGATGGAAAACCCAAAGGCCACATTTTTCCACCGAAAATCTGCAGGAATCAATTGCCCACTTGACTACGACATTGTGCGGGTAGGAAATATTGGATTTGCCTGGTATTTCCACCCAAACACGGTGAATTACTGTGATCAACGCAATTTGCCACCCATGGCCGCAAAAAGCAGTGATGCGTGGAAATTTCAAATAGAAAACACAACGGTAGCGATGGCAAATCACCACTATTTTCCACCTGAATATTTTGTCCATGGTGTACAAGTGATTTAGGCCAAATAAGCGCATGCTTTACTGAATAGCTGTAACCCTGAATTTATAAGGGAGAAAATACTTTAGTTTTGAAATGATTTTTTTTGGTCACAACCAAAAATGCCACATGGACGGGTTTTTTTTTTAATTACTCTCAGATTCTTCATTGTATTATTACTTCCAACTGTAACAGTATATTTGTTGTGTTTTAATTCTTTAGGAGAGAAACCAACTAGAATCCCCTTAAAATATTTCATTTCTTTCAGTATTGACGCCACATTATGAACATGTATCAGAAGATTCCTGAACGATGATCATCGCAGGCCAAATTTGAAGGTGGTTCAGAAGGGGGAAGAGCTGTGTTTTTATACGATCAGAGTTATTAAGCCTGGAGAAGAGCTATGCTTTAACTATCATGACAAAAGCTCATTTTGGAGAAAGGTAAGAGTTTGCTTTGTTTTACAGCAGACAATAAAGGTGCTTTCAAGAACATGAGCACTTTCTCCTTCCGAACGCGGGCAGCCTCACAAGTGCTTGCATGTGCTCACAATTCTATTTGATAGGTGTTTTGCCAGTATTTGCCAAGATGGTGTCAATGTCAGTCCTGTAATGGAAATGCAGGAAATAATGCTAAACTGGAAACAAAACATAAATAGTTAATTTTAATTCCAACTTTTTCTAATTTTTTATGCCCCCGAATCGATAAGATCCGGGGCATATTGTTTTACCGTTGTCTGTCTGTCCGTCTGTCTGTCTGTCAGTCCGTCATAGCGCAGTTGGTAGCGCATCAGACTTACAATCTAGAAGTCCCGGGTTCGATCCTCGACGGCGGCACTCATTCTTTCCGACTATTTGTCTTTCACCAATGGGTTGATAATCCTAAACCTATGTGAGATAGTAGCTGGAGGCTAGGAAAGAATGTGATGGTTGTACTGGTGAGAGAAATACCAGGAATCCATTGTTAGGTGCTGCATCTGTGATATAACTGAAATAATGTTGAAAGCGGCGTTAAACTCCATTCAATCAATCTGTTTGTCAGTTGGTCGGTCTGTCTGTCTGTCTGCAAAACTTACCCAAAAAACTTAACATTGCCAATTACTTCAAGGCTATTCAAGGTACAAAGCTCATTTTTGGCATGATTTATGGCGAGATGCATCTGTAGATACCAAGGTCAAGGTCATGTGACAAGGTCATCTGTCAAGGTCAAATTTTTGAAAAAATGGTTGTTTCGGGGGCATTTTGTGTTTTATGAACACATCATGTTGATAGAAATATTCCTGTTTTTAGCTCCACTGGCCAAAGGCCAGCGACCCATTGGTATGACGGTGTGTCTGTCTACTGTCCTCAGGTTGTCCATCCCTGCGTAAACTTTTTCTTTAAACATCCTCTGCTCCAAAACCAGTGGGCCAATTTAAACGAAACTTGGTAGAAATGCCCCTTGGGTTACTCTCTTCTAAAACTTGTTAAAGAAATTTGAGTTGACCCCCAAATATGGGCGTGGAAGGGCAATGCATTTTTAGCTCACCTGAGCACAAAGTGCTCATGTGAGCTATTGTGAACACCTTTCGTCCGGCGTCCGGCCGTCGTTCGGCGTCCGTCAACATTTTCTTTAAACATATCTCCTCCTAAACTACTTGGCCAATTAACACCAAATTTACAGAAATGTTGCTTAGGGGGTCCACTTCAAAAATAGCTATAAGAATTGAAATCCATGAAAAACTCTTGTTGCTATGGCAACAAAAGTTGAAATTTTAAGAAAATCTTTAAAATTCTTCTTCTTCTCAACCAGTAGTCCTACAGACTTAAAACTTGGCATGGATGATAAGTTCATAGACTTGAATTAAAATAGCTAAAATCATATCTTTTGGGCCACCAGGTGCTGAGCACCAGGGGGGAGGGGGTAGTACTTTGGGTAAATTTTGTAATCTTTAAGCTTCTTCTTCTTCGGAACCAGGAGCCCTACAGACTTGAAAATTGGCATGGATGATCAGCTCATAGACTTTAATGAAAATACATGTAGCTAAAATCATATCTGTTAGGCTGCCAGGTGCGGAGCATCAGGGAGGACGTGGGAGTACTTTTGTGAAAATTTTGTTATCTTTAACCTTCTTCTTCTTCTGAACCAGGAGCCTGACAGATTTGAATATTGGCATGGATGATCAGCATATGGACCTTTATAAAAATAGCTAAAATCATTACTGTAGATTCACCAGGTGCAGAGCACTGGGGGGGAGAGGGTAGTACTTTTGTGAAAATTTTGTAATCTTTACCCTTCTTCTTCTTCTGAACCACAAGCCCTACAGACTTGAAAATTGGCATGGAGGATCAGCTCATAGACCTTAATAAGAAATAGCTAAAATCATGACTGTAATGCCACCAGGTGTGGCGCACCAGTGGGGAGGGGGTAGTACTTTTGTCAAAATTTTGTAACTTTAACCTTCATCTTCTAATGAACCACTTGCCCTACAGACTTCAATATTGGCATGGATGATAAGCATATGGATTTGAAATAAAATAGCTAAAATCATGAATGTAGGGCCACCAGATGCGGAGCCGTAGGGGGGAGGGGGTAGTAATTTGGATCAATTTTGAAATCTTTAACCTTATTCTTCTCCTGGATCAGGAGCCCTACAGACTTGAAGATTGTCATGGGTGATCAATATATTGACATTAATAAAAATAGCTAAAATCATGATTGTAGGGTCACCAGGTGCTGAGTGTCTTGGGGAGGGGGTAGTATTTTGGATAATTTTTGAAATCTTTAAACTTCTTCTTAAGAACCAGGAGTCCTGCAGACTTGAAAATTGGTATAGATGATCAGCATATGGGCATTAATTGAATTAGCTAAAATCATGAATGTAGATTCACCAGGTGCAGAGCATCTTGGGGAAGGGGGAGTGCTTTGTTTAGAATTTTGAATCCCTACAGCCTTTATATTTGACATGGATTGATCAACTCATTAAAGAAAACTTTTAAAATCTCAGACTCAGCCTGTATATCTGGAATAGATTAGCTGATCACAGACCTTTTATGGAAAAAGCTTAAATAAATAATGACCAGGGGAGGAGCAGAGGGGGGGATTATTTCAAATGTTATCTGATTGCAGCGTTTTTTTTCCTTCTTTGAACGGGTCCGGTAAACGGACCCGTTCCCAATGACGAAAACTACTATTTTTTCCCAAAATGAGAGAATGAAATTCCCAATTCAAAGCTAATTCTTGAAGTAAACATAAACTATGATTATTTCCTATTGGAAAACCTGGAAGTACTTTTAGCAATAAACATCTGTGTTGTAATTTGTCAACAAGAGGGGAATTTCCGAAGATCAGTTTATTTTAGTCACATGGTTCTAGATTTCATAGGCATAAACAAATACGAAACAGGAAACCCAGTGCATTTTGGATAACTCCGAAGTTATCGCATTACAAAACTGCATATTTTTGTGTAGCCAAGATATTGCGATTTTTGGACCTGATTTGCAGTAGACGATCTTTTTGCATTTATTTATCAATTGATTTAAGATAAATTTTAAAGAAAAAAACTTACTAGAATGATGGACTTTTGGTCATGGTTGAAGCAAATTATTTTCCTGTTATATAACCCAAATTATAATTGTTTATCTTTGTTTAATTTTAGTAAACAAAGTTGATAGTTATTCACGATCTCGGCACCTCTCAGAACCAACCTGAATTTTCTTTCAAACATTCTACACAGTACAGCAGGTAGAACACCTGAGTATATGATCTATTTTCAAAATTTGTTTAAAAAGTTTCTATGATTTTAGTAGAAATATTCATTTATAGCTGTTTTAAAAACAATAGGATTGAATATGTATTTGTTTTCTGTTGATTCGTACCCAAGAATGTTCAACCCACGAATTTATTATAGAACTTGATTTATCTATATTTTAGGTTTAACCATGATATTTTTTTTAACAAAAAACTCAGTGACATTTCTAGATTTGATAAAAAACATTTATTCCAGAGCAATCAAACTAATTCTTTGTCATTGTTTTTGTTCAGATTCCTTGTTTAAGGACTGTGGTTTGCTTTTCAGTTAAGATATGACTATAGAGGTATAGGAACTTCTAATATACATAGTGTAATGAGTACTAATGATATGAATAAAAGTAATGTTTTTAAAACAAGTGTCACCATGAAAATTCCCAATTTTTGAGAAAACAACGCATTTTCCCAATTGGTCCGGTCTCAGACCCTTTCCCAAAGCTAGGAGAAAAAACGCTGGATTGAATTAGTGAAAATCTCTTTTTCTGTGGTTGCATGGACATACCTAGATAATGAAGCTTTTTTCTCAGGTGAGCGACCCAGGGCCAACGGCCCCCTTGTTTAACCATAAAATCTTTAAAAATCTTCTTAGAACTGCCAAACCAGTGGATGCATTTCAATGAAAGTTGGCATGAATGTTTCTTGGGTGACCCTTTACATAAATTGTTAAAGAAATTTTGATTGACCCCCAAATATGGTCAGGGCAGGGGGGGACTTATTTTCACTAAAAAAAATTAAAAAACTTCTCCCAAACCATTAGGCAAATTTCTATGAAACTTGGGATTGCTGTTTCTTAGGTGACCCTATATTTCAATTGCTAGAGAAATTTTGATTGACACCCAATTATGGGCGTGACAGGATGGGGTTTATTTTGTTAAAAAAATCTTTAAAAATCACCTCGCTTACCCTCGGGCCGATTCCAATCAAACTTGGCACAGATGTTTCCTTTACTTAAATTGTTAAATAGATTTTTGTTGACCCCCTTATATGGGCATGGTAGGGGGTGGGTTATTTTCAATGTGTAATCTTTAAAATTTTTTTAATAAAATTTGGCATGGATGATCCTTTGGTGACCTTTCACATCAATTGTTAAAGAAATTTCGATTGATCCCAAAACATGGGTTGTTGGCTAATTTTCACTATAAAATCTTCAAAAGTTTTCTCCTCCAACACCATTCACTCAATAAAACTTTGCATGAAACACAAAAAATCTTTCCACAGGTGAGTGATTTAGGACTTTCTTTTCCCTTTTGTCTTCAGGCTTTTCTGATCGATATGCATACAAAGAAGGCAAAGTTTCTAAAAGATACAGACAAGTTTACTGCTGGTGGAAGAGATTTTCAGTGGTTGTACAAAGGTAATGAACATGTAGTTACCAGTAAGTGCATGAGAGTGTGCAACTTATTTTGAGTGAAAATAAGATGATGCTATGATAATGTGCAGAATTAGCCCGAAGGGAAATGTAAATGATCAGATGCACTAGGAAGCGAAACATTACCCGTTCTCATGAGTGGTCAACTTGAAAATGTTTTCTAAGTGTTGATCACGGAAAGTCACTTCATATACCTAGACACACTGCAACTAATTAATTGAATTATGGAATATCACTACATACACACATGGAGCAACTTAACTCAAAAAACGTCTATTTTAACAAAATTCATATAGTTGTTCATATAGTTAAATTCATCCCTCATATCCTTAGATGTACCCAGAGAGGAGAAAAGAGCAGTGCATTACCTTGCAATTTAGTCCATAGTCACGCAATGACAGTGGTTTTGTCTTAACATCATACTAATTATATTCATCCACGGTAGTACCCAAATGTTTTTGTTTTATAAAGGGAATTAGGCCAGATTGTTACTTTCTGAATGCTTGCAAAGGGTAGGATTTATCCATAAATGGTCACCCAAGGATGCAAAAAACTGTTGCATTACATGTATATCTAACTTGAATGTCCTAAATACTTTTCACAAACATGTTTGTTTGTCATGGAAAGTCACTACATCCATCTCAATACACACCAACAAAGTCACTTCATTAACCTTTTTGGTTCTTGAGAAAAATTGAGCATACTGACTAGTGATAGCTGTTGGAAACATGTCAAGTAGGAGTTGTCAGATTCAAAGTGCCTGATTGTAAAATGCAACTAAATGTGTTTCAACTGTTGGTGTGTATGTATCTCTGAGACTTCCACAGGTTTGATAGTTTTGACACTATAGTATGTGTGCATTCGTTTTGTAATACCCAATGTTAGCCAAATTCATATTTCCTGTTTCAGTGCCAAAGGGCCTAAGCCATAACAGTTAAAAACTCAACTCTACTTAAAGTGCTAATATATTCTAATTTGTAAGATTAGGTCAATTGGATCACATGATCATTACTTTTAACATTGCTTTTTAGGAGATAGAGCAGGTGAAGAGACATTGGCAGATGAAGAGGAATTTGAGGATGAAGACTATGGTAATTGATTGATTTAATGGGGTTTAGCGCGGCTTTCAACATTATTGCAGTTATATCGCGTGGCTGGAGCACCTAGCAATGGATCCCTAGCATTTCTCACACCAGCACTACCATTAAATCCTTTCCTAGCCTCCAGCTGCTATCCCACATAGGTCTTTGATTATCAACCCATTGGTGAGAGACAAATAGTTGGAAAGAATGAGTGCCGCCATCGGGGATTGAAACTGGGACCTCTAGATTGACAGTCCGACGCCCTACCAACTGCGCTACGACAGCCGCTTGAAGACTATGGTAAGGTAACAAGTTCAGGATCTTGAAATGGTGACGCAACAGCCCAAAGAGCCCAAGTCATCAGCCCTGTCATTTTTAGCTCAGAAATGATCCTTGGGTGGTTCCTTATAAAAATTGCTCAAACGAAAAGGATCCGTGCCATATCACAGGAAAAGGGGCCTTAATGACAAATTTCTTGTTTACACTCTAGAAGCTGCAAATACTGTCCAATCTTCATGAAACTTGGTCAGAATGTTTGTTAGGTCATGAGGATGAAGTCTATAGAAAACGGGAAGGATGGGTGCCATATCATGGAAAAAGGGGCCTTAATGACAATTTTGTCAAGAATTTCTTTCAATGACATCTCCTCCAAAACCTTTGGGTCAAAATCAACCAACTTGGCAGAAATGTTCCTTGGGTGGTCCCTTATGAAAATTGCTCAAACAGAAAGGATCCGTGCCATATCACGGGAAAAGGGGCCTTAATGACAAATTTCTTGTTTACACTCTAGAAGCCGCACATATGGTCCAATCTTCATGAAACTTGGTCAGAATCTTTGTTAGGTCATGAGGATGAAAACTTTTGAAAATGGGAAGGATCGGTGCCATATCACAGACAAAGTGGCCTTAATGACAATTTTGTCAAGAATTTCTTTCAACGACATCTCCTCCTAAACCTATGGGTCAAAATCAACCAAACTTGGCAGAAATGTTCCTTGGGTGGTCCCTTATGAAAATTGCTCAAACGGAAAGGATCCGTGCCATATCACGGGAAAAGGGGCCTTAATGACAAATTTCTTGTTTACACTCTAGAAGCCACAAATATGGTCCAATCTTCATGAAACTTTGTCAAAATCTTTGTTAGGTCATGAAGATGAAGTCTATTGAAAATGGGAAGGATCGGTGCCATATCACTGAAAAGGGGGCCTTAATGACTATTTTGTCAAGAATTTCTTTAAACGACTTCTCCTCCTAAACTTATGTGTCAAAATCAACCAAACTTGGCAGAAATGTTCCTTGGGTGGTCCCTTATGAAAATTGCCCAAACGGAAAGGATCTGTGCCATATCACAGGAAAAGGGGCCTTAATGACAAATTTCTTGTTTACACTCTAGAAGCCACAAATATGGTCCAATCTTCATGAAACTTTGTCAAAATGTTTGTCCAATCTTCATGAAACTTTGTCAAAATGTTTGTTAGGTCATGAGGATAAGTCTATTGAAAATGGGAAGGATCGGTGCCATATCATGGGAAAAGGGGTCTAAATGACAATTTTTTTTTTGCTTACTCTCTAGAAGCCACAAATATGGTCCAATCATAATGAAACTTTGTCAGAATGTTAGGTCATGAGGATGAACTCATTCGAAAATGGGAAGTATCAGTGCCATATCACTGGTAAAGGGGCCTTAATGACAATTTTATCGTAAGAGCTCCAAATGCCACAAATATAATCCAATCTTCATGAAACTTTATCAAAATGTTTGCCAGGTCACAAGAATGAACTCTGTTGAAAATTGGAAGGTTCATGCCATATCATAGGAAATGGAGTCTTAATGATAATTTACTTGAAATATCAGGTGAGCAATTTAGGGCCCTCAGGATCCTCTTGTTTGGTGATGAAACAAGGCTGCACCTTTTGTCCAGCGTCTGTCCATCCGAGTGTCTTCCATCTGTCAACAATTTAGTGTTTACACTCTGGCATCTGCAAAAGTTAGCCAATCTTGAATTAACTTGCCCAAAACAAGTAGGATCATAAGTTCTTGGACAAGTTTGATTATGGGCCTGATGGGATTAGAAAGTGCTGAATTATGCCCTTGAATGTCAAAAATGTTGTTTTTAATTTTGTTTACACTCTAGCATGTACAATTCTTGATCGATCAAATCAAAATTTGGACATTAAGTTGGAGACTATAAGATCTCGGACAAATTTTCAGACTGATCCGACCAGAAAGTCGAAAGTAATGTGCCCTTGAATTTGACAAAATTGCAGGCGGCCCAGTAACCTATAAATACCTATTTTATCCTATGTTTCTGCCATTACCAATAAAAACCTATATTATCACCCATTTTGCCCCAAATACCTATAAAAACCTACATTTTTGTGTCTTGGGTTAGCGATGATTACAAATTTATACCAAATACTTTCAAAATAGAAGTTTTATATGATTTAAAAGTAATTATTATCTATCAATATACAGTAGAAATTAGTATTTTCCTTTCATCCTCTTTCAAACTTTTTAAAATGCCAGAGAAAGACTGATCAAACATAATATTTATCATTGTTGCATGTATGTTTTGTCATCTTTGACTGGTATTGACCATTTTAGTTAGTGGATATGTGCCTTTTATTACCAGTTAAGTTCTTTTCAAATTATTTGCATTTGGGACTTTGACTTTTGACTAAGTGACCTTGACCTTGGAGTTTGACCTAATTTAAAAAACATTAACCTGGTCTTTATCTCATGCACTATGATTGATAGAGCCTTGATATGTCACATACTGATGTATAGCTTCTGCCAAGACTTTTTATTTCTGACCATGATCTTGACCTAGTGACCTTGACCTTGGAGTTGAACCTCCTTTTCAAAAACTTAAACCTGGCCTATATCTTAGGCACTATCAGGGATACAGCCTTTATTTTTCACACATATGTACCTCTTGCTAAGACCTTTCATTTAGGACCAGGACTTTTGACCCCTTGACCTTGGACTTAAGCTGTTTTTATGACAAGCTCCCGTATAGGCAAGCTACATTGACCGCAGACAATTCTTGTTGATTTTCAGATTAATAGGATGAAAGAGTTATGAGTAATACACTTTGCGTCTACAATTAGTGACCAATCAAGACAAAACTTGGACACAATGCTATTAGTTTTGCTTGCAAACTCTACTCATGCTTTTGTGACTAGTGTCAACATCAAAACCATGATTTATTACTCTGATATTTAATATAGTGCTATTTTAAACTTTTTCAGACTTAAAAATTCTTGGTTAAGTTATAACATGCAATTTATGTATATCTGTTATCTATACTACTATAGCCTTTTTCTTTGTCATTTTGTAAATGCGTCTGTGGCCATCATATAAGCCTTTACACACAGATTAGTTATTCTGAATTTCATTTAGTGGAATTTCTTCCAATGTCGACATTGATTACCCATATCCAGCACTCAGAATAGTAGAGCTTTGCTGTCCTCCGACAGCTCTTGTTGGTTCAGGTGAGCCATATCATTCGATCATGGTCCTCTAGTTCTTGTAATGCTTTAAACCATTGGTTCTTATTTAATTTTTCAGAAATGTATAAATCGTACCCCTGTCTGTTAAAGAAATTGAAGGAAAGAACTTCCCTCAGCTGGTAGTGGATGAAGTCAAGAGGAATACTAAAGGCAGTCTCTCCAATAAAAAGCACTACTGTCTGTTCTGTGAAGAGTTACATCAGAATATTGCAAGATACTATGAGCTCAAACATAAAAGTGAGCTTGAACTAAAGTGTCTGAAAAACATGTTTGGACAAGTGAGGAGAAAGGGCACTTGAGGAGCAATTTTCCAAAAACATCCGCTTAGGAAAAGTACCAGGGAAAATCGAATGTATCATTGCACAGAGAAAGTCTGGTGTTATGTGTGTGCTACCATGGAAAAAATCAAGTTTGCTGTTTACAACATAATAAAGAACAGACTAAAGTGCATGTAGTGGTAATTTTCATGGATTGGCAATGGTTACCAGGGTTTGACACTAACTTTTTTTCGCCATTGGCCAAAAGGACCCGTAAAATCAAAGTTTTACCGGTCCTACCACAGGCAGTTGTTTCAACATCATATTTTCGTATTATAGGTTATTATATAATTACAAGGTGTCCAACTCCTTCTCACAAAAATCACTACCAGTAGTCATTCAATCAATGTTGTTTTGTTTTCTTTCATTTAGATTGAATTTTAATTCATATAATTATTATCTTGAATAATTTTTCTTTCCAATGGTACTTAAATGATGAAAATCGAACAAGAAATAAAAGAGATACAGAGGTACAAAATTCAAATACTTGTACATTTTCTGAAAAACCACCAAGAACTGTGAATTTGAAGCCAGATAAATGAAAGCTTGTTATTGATTGGCTATCAGGATACCAAAAAATTCAGCTTTTTACTGAGAAAAAAATATTACAAAAATCCTAATGTATTTTGTCGATTGGCAATATTCTTCAAATTGAAAATTTCTATTGTAAATAATTATCATTGTTTATCTATGTAAATTCAAATATTTTCAGCCAATGAAAATCCATATTTTTAAATAGCTGCGGTATCAAAATTCACGATTCATAGTGGTTTTTGAAAACATGACAAATTCTGAAAGTGTAAACCGCTGAAACTCTCATAATATTCTGCCGATTTTACTCATTCTGGTTCAATGGAAAGAAAAATTATTGAGGTAAATGATGAAATGAATCCCAATCTTATTTTCCTGACGGGAAACGATAAAATAATATTTTAATGACTACTGGTAGTGTTTCTCGTGAGCAGGAGTTGGATACCTTGTCTAATAATATACCCAATGTGACAAAACTCGAAGTATGAAACAATCACCTGTGGGTCCTACTCCAAAATTAAAGGTCCTGGGCAAGTTAAGCGTTATGAATAACGAAGTTATAAATCTATTATATGATAGACAAATACAAATATGAGACAAATTATTGTGAGAAAAGAAGAAATTGCTTGAAAAAAGCAATTTATTCTTTTCACAAAATTTTTTTCCTTGGAAAATATATTTTTATTTTTGTGTGTTATGAGTAAAATGTGTATCTTGGCAATAAAAGATAATGTGAAATTAATGATTGAATATAATTTACAGGCCTGAAGGACCTGCAACATTTAAGGTACAGCAAGTCCTTCCTCATAGGCCTTAGGACTGGTGTTAGTATGGACCCCTGGTCCATCAAGATAAACCCATTCCCAGGCCATATAATGCCTGTTTTGGATTTCCCTAGAGATTATGGCTTTTGAAAACATTGTGATAAAAGAAGAAATTGCTTGTGACACGTTTTCTACCAAGACAAAAAATGTAAAATTACATTTACTTAAAATTTTCGTCCGCAACATATTTGAATTTGGACAACCCAAGAATTTGTTGTTTAGTAATGGGTAATCTTTCCAGAACAACAAAATTATATATACATTGTATAAACCAACCTATAAAAAGATTTGCAGAAACCAAAAACAGTACATTGGGAAATCAAAATTTTGGTTCAATAGCCTTAACCATTTCCCAAACAAGACCGGGTTTTAATGTCCCTTTTGGAAAATCCTTAGAAAAGCATTGTGGCAAACAAAAAAATGATGATATCGGCATTTTCCTCTTTTGTGGCAATAATTTCCATGCTATATAATAAACAAATACTTGCTTGATCAACATTTTTTCATCTGCACCAGCTTTCAAAGTGGAATAGTCCATAATTTTATTGTAGGGGTAAGGTCATTTCATTTTTTATAGAGAGTTTGTTTAAAGAGAGATTTGAAAGACATTTGGAAAGTCACTAGATGTGTGTATGTAGACATTCGAAAATGTAGTCACTTTGTTGGTGTATATACATGTCCATGTAGTGGTATCCAATGATAAACAAACTCACATGAGAAAAGGGAAAGAAATCTTGCTATCACCATTTCTTTCTGTTACCTTGATGTTTTTGGCGACTTTCTCAATCTATGTTACACTGTAAATCATATCAAAATTGTAGTACAATAAACTCCAATGTAAAAACCCTTTCATAAGAAACACATATTAGGCGTTAAAAGGCATTTTAGAATTTTTGTTTCATATCCAGACCCTATGTTGTGGGTCCCCATTTGAATCATCTTATTGAGATGATTCCATTGAGTACCCTCTTTAAAAGGCTTGATCAGCAATAAATGATATTTTGGATTTTGAAAAGCTGTTACCCCCTCTTATTAGTAGCCTTTCCCAAACATCAAAATTTTAGGTTGATAACAAGAATGTTGGTGATGGTGAAAGGATTTTTGTACTTTTCATGCTTTTCCACTGAAAATGTTAAGGCAAAAGCTGGTTTTCAGGCACAAGTGGCTTGGGAAAGCATGGACACAGAAAGAAACTGCTGTTAGTCAGCATTTTCTGCTTTTCCCCCATCATTTTTTCTGCAAAAACAAATACATATTCTGCTTTTGAAATCAATTATTATATTGTCTGCAATTCCTTTAAATTTGGATTTACCTAATTATTTGCCTTATAGGAAAAGATTAAATGGAAGAGCCGACAGACAACAAAATAAAGTCTGAGTATGTGAAAACTTGCATATGCTGCATCAGTTTATCTCTGTCCTACGTTGCGGGTACTTGCAGCATGTACATTTCTTTCGTGGACACATGCGTTTCCTTGTAATTATTCACTCCTATATATTGGGGTCAGTCTGTACATGTGTTTCTGAGACAGCTGCTGTAAGAAATCCTTGTGCATACTGTGATAATCTATCTCAAGCCCTGTGTTGTAGGTACTAGCGTACACGAAATAAATCATGTGCTGTAGACTCAGATCAGAGCTGTTGGTCTACATACACAGTAAAACACCTTGTGCAACTTGATCTTGTAGATTTCTTAGGGCATTCAGGTCGTTTGAAGATATAAGTTCCTATTTTGCTTGATCGGGAGTGCCGGAATCCATGCACAGCTCCGTCCGATTTTGACCTTAGATTTTTCATTTATTTATTTTCTGCAATGCAAGACAACTAATGCATTTCATCTTCAGAGCATTTAACTTAATAGCTGTCAAGGTCTGACACTGACACTCACTAGTTATTACATTTATCGTCGAGAAGTGGATCTAATCTTGCAGCATGTATTCTATTTTTACCGGATATTGACCGGATTTGGTGACCCGTGATAGATGCATTACGTGTAGAAAGTTTGTTTATGTCACATGATTGTCAAGGTCAATCTCACTATTATTAATAGTAACCACATTTTAGGGGCTTTGACAGCTCGCTTTTACTGAATATTTGATTGTTAGCTTCACTGGCCGAAGGCGACTGGGGCTATTGTCATGGCGTTGTGTCTGTCGTGCATCCGTCTGTCAGTCCGTCAGTGCTTCCGTTTGTAAACATTTTCTTTAAAAATTTTCTCCTCAGAAACAACTGGATGAATTTCAACTTCAAACTTCACAGGAATGATCCTTGGGTGACCCTCTTTCAAAGTTGTTCAAAAGATTTTGATCCAAAGAATAACATGGATTTAATGGGCGTGGCTAATTTCCAAATATGGTAAAAAGTGGGTTTTCTCAGATTCTAATTGATGGATTCCAATTAAATTTTACATGATTGATTCTTGGGTGACCCTTTATCAGTCTACCAAAATTATTGTGATCAGATGAAAAATGTGGATTTTAAGGGCAGAGGTCATTTCTCTATATGTTATTTAGTGGAAACTTTGGAAATCATTTTTAGCTCGACTATTCGAAGAATAGGGGGGCTATTCCAGTCACCCGGGCGTCGGCGTCAGCGTCGGCGTAATGCTTTGGTTAAGTTTTTACGTGCAAGTGTTTAAAGTCTCTGTTTCTATTAAAGCTATTGCTTTGAAACTTTGCACATGTTTCTGTGACCATAATATCAGCATCTAGACAAATATTCATTACTCTGATATTGAATTTTAACCCTTTTCGGACTTAGAAATCTTGGTTAAGTTTTTTCATGCAAATGTTGTTTATCTGTAATATTTCTGTTTCTATTAAAGCTATTGCTTTGCAACTTTACACATGCTTCTGTGACCATAATATCAGCCTCTTGACAAAGATTCATTACTCTAATATTGAATTTAATGGAATTTTAACCCTTTTCGGACTTAGAAAATCTTGGTTAAGTTTTTACGTGAAAATGTTGTATTTCTGTAATATCTCTATTTCTACTAAAGCTATTGCTTTGAAACTTTGCACATGCTTCTGTGACCATAATATCAGCCTCTAGACAAAGATTCAATACTCTCATTTTGAATTAAGTGGAATTTTAACCCTTTTCGGACTTAGAAATCTTGGTTAAGTTTATACGTGCAAATGTTGTACATCAGTTATAGCTCTATTTCTACATAGGCTTTTGCTTGGAAACTCTACACATGCTTCTGTTACCATGATATCACCCTCTTGACAAAGATTTATTACTCTGATATTGAATTTAGTGGAATTTTAACCTTTTTCAGACTCAGAAATTCTTGGTTAAGTTTTTACGTGCAAATGTTGTACATCAGTTATATCTCTAATTTTATTAAAGCTATTGCTTTCAAACCTTGCACATGCTTCAGTGTTTATAACAACAGCCTCTTAATAAAGATTCAATTCTCTGGTATAGAATTTAGTGGATTTATAACCCTTTATGGACTTAGAAATTCTTGGTTAAGTTTTTAAGTGCAAATGTTGTATTTGTGTAATATCTTTATTTCTACTACAGCTGTTGCTTGGAAACTTTACACATGCTTCTTTGACCATAATATTAGCCCACAGAAAAAGATTCATTACTCTGATATTTAATTTAGTGGAATTTTAACCCTTTTTGGCCTTAGAAAATCTTGGTTAAGTTTTTACGTGCAAATGTTTTATGTTAGTTGTATATCTGTTCCTACTAAAGCTATTGCTTTGAAACTCTGCACATGCTTCTGTGACCATAATATCAGCCTCTAGACAAAGATTCTTTTCTCTTGACTTTTATTTTATTGAATTTCCAATGTCGATATTGATTTGCTGTTACTATCCAGCACTAGGAATAGTCGAGCTTCGCTGTCCTCCGACAGCTCTTGTTATGCTCCCCTAAGGGAGAGCATATAGCCGCCGCTTTGTCTGTCAGTCCGTCTGTAATTCCGTCCGTCCGTCCCAACCTATTTCTCCATAACTCTTGGACCAAATTGAATGAAACTTACCATGTGAACTTCCTACGATATAGTGTTGATGCATCTGTGACGGTTTTTGGATTTGAGGCTCGTCACGGGAAAAGGGGACTTAGGGTAAAAACAGTTTTTCCCAAATTTCTTCTAGTCTAACAGTCAGAATTCAGAGAAATTTCATATTTGAGTAGCAAATCAGATGCCCTTTACTAAAAACAATTTGAAATTAACGTAAAAAAAATATATCATGGAAAAAGGGGGCTAAATGTTTGTTACCTTTACGTAAGTGTGTAAAATACAGTTATTCCTTCATTTCTCCTAGTCTTATGCTCAGAATTTGATGACCTTGACCCTGGAGTTTGACCTACTTTTAAAA
Organism: Fragum whitleyi; assembly: GCA_948146395.1. Taxonomy (NCBI): domain Eukaryota; kingdom Metazoa; phylum Mollusca; class Bivalvia; order Cardiida; family Cardiidae; genus Fragum; species Fragum whitleyi. Next base: position 50,909,789 of record OX411546.1, read on the forward strand.
AACTTTAACCTGGTCTATAACTCATGTACCAACACTGTTCACATTTTACCAAGACACTGGTGTTTGTTCTACTTTTCAAAATCCTTAACTTGGCCGTTTTCGTTAACTCATTGGTACCTACTGCCAAGGATTTTCGTTTTGGACGGTGACCTTTTACCTTGACCAAGGAAATGCCTTTTCTCTGTGACAAGCTCTTGTTAGGGCGAGCTTTATTGTCCGCGGACAATTCTTGTTGCTGTTTGGGAAAGGGTTAACCTTGATTGGTCACAAAACGTATGTTTAACATTTTACTTTGAATGTTTGAAATAAAATAATATATTTACAGTTAATATATAAATTGACTTGTTTTCTCTTTCAAATCTATTTCAAAGTTAATATACTTTTAATTCATTTCCACATAATGAGGCCTATTGACACCCTACACGATAAAGGCTTGTGACAAGCAATCTTTTCATTTCCCATATTTTCCTACCCAGAAAGACCAAAAATTTGAAATTTCATTCACTTGAAATTGTCGTCTGCAACATCTTTGAATTTGGACAATTCCAAAAATTTGCCATTTGGTATGGGTTAAACATATTTCCCTTAACGATTGTCATCCGTCTGCTTTACCTTACCGGAATTTTACTGTCGAAGAAATATATTAATAATCCGCGAGCTGGAAAAGTTTCGTTAAGGCTTTGAGCCCAATATGGTTCCAGGTCAGTCTGCGTATAAAGTCACAGTCTGATAAGGAACCATGTTGTTTTCCGATAGCGTCCCCCTTAACCTATTACAGCCATAAGAGAGCAGAATTGATTCTTAATGCAGTTTTGGAAACATATTTTTTCAAACCGTAAGGGACCTATTTCCAGTTTCCGTCTGAAATATATTTTGTCATCTGTAACATTGCATTTGGAGCAGATACTTTGACTGCAGTCCTGGATTGCTAGACTCTGATACTACCAAAATGAGCTACCTGGGATCAGCTTTGTTGAATTTGAATTGAAGAGTCCATACGAGTCGCAACACGAGAAAAAAGCAATTTAGGATTTGTGAAAACAAAATCGCAGATCAGCTTTGTGATAACCACGAATCTGATCACAGTCTTTATTTTACTATTTGTAAAGTATAGTCAATAGTATAGTGACGTTAATAGCGTGAATGCTGATGTAGCGATAATACGGTGTGTGAATACGGTGGTTGGGAGCTTGCTGTCGTCATTATCCGGTGTGTGAACAAGTAATCTGGAACGCCTATTCTGGTTGTTAAAGCAATTAAAATTGAATGGAATTTCGTATTTGTAGGTCTTTTTGATAGAATACATTGTAGGAAATGAAGAAATTTCTTGTTACTAATTTCTCTATTTTCCACAATGTTTTCCATGACCATTATTTTGTATGGAGTCAAAAAGAGTCATTGTGTTCTAATGGGTTAAAGAGTGTCGGACTGCGGAATAACTATGAAATTTCGAGATACGTAACGTTTTTTTGACATCTCCGGAACCAGAATGGACATTCAGAGTAACACATTCCAGCATATATTCGTTTTTAAATCGTACTGCGAAGCAGTAGATTTATATCTACCGTTTCCCAGAAATCCAGTCTGTTTGACCCACTACATTTATACCATTATCTTCTGAGCAATGTGTTCAACCCAAATTATGTGTTTTCAAACACCGAAGAAACGGCCTTTTCAGTCACAATCTACAAACTTTGTTTATACCTTATTTACTTTTCGACCAAAAGAGAAGAGGCTAATACAAAATTTGATGTAATTTTCGCTTTTAGTAATTACCAGTTAGTATTTTCAGTGTTTATAACAAGATTTTCGGTTGTGTAAAGGAGTTGAAACGTACAATAGGTTAACTGTATAATTAATTTGTAGCACTTACAATATTACTGCTCTGAACTTTCTCGAACGGTCATTTACCAGTTGTAGGGCTGACAACCAATCAAATTCTGTTATGATTATCACTCGGTCAAAACCCACGCGTAAATTCAGACCACGTGGTATAGATGCAAATGGACATCGTCTGCTCGAAATGTGTCAATTAACTTGTTTATCATTAGTCAATAGTCGTCTGCACTCAAACAGGGAGCGTGGGAAGTTTACTTTCTTTTCGCATGTGTTAACAAATAGAAATGATTTTGTAATTTTGAAATATTTGATTTCAATGAGCACTCTGATCACGCTCCAATCCTATTTTCATTAAATTCAAATTTGAGTATGAAGAAAAATTATTCAACAACAAATAAACAGACAAAAACATACGATAAACTGATATATGGGTAAGTTCATATCGCACTCGGTTTCGACCCGAGTTAACCGGGTTTCCATCAGAACGGCCTCGGTTTCGACACTAGTGATGTCATTATAACCTTTCAACCTCGACGCTTCTGATCCTGGGTCAGGCCGGTGTTACTTGGGTTCCAAAATGGCGTCGAGAATAGTGCACAACAATTCGATTACAAAGAAATAAATATTCTCTATTACTTTAAATAACAAATACTTTTTTTCTTATTTTATATAGTATTTTGCACGAGTTTATCACATTTCTTAATGGGATAACGATATTTCATGGTAAATTAATTATTGTAGCGGTAAATTAGAAGTTTGTTTACTACCACCAGTGGGTAACTCCGTTCACATGAATGTCTTTTCTGCGCATGCATATTACAGTCAATTTTAGATTATTACATCATCTCACGCGTCTCTCGGGCTGCCATTTGAATTTCCCCTAGGATAGCAGCAAGAGCGATCTATTTTTAGAACAACTCATGAATAATCATAGAGTGCTGCTAGATTTAATCGATTTGTCAGAAACCAAAGATATAAATAGCATACTTGCGATTTCACGTGTTTCTTGAGGGAAAATGCATTTACAGTATTTGGGAAAACCCAATGCTTGAAATACAAACATGTTGGTAATCAAAATTGTAAATAGTTTAATGAAAAATGTTTGTTGCTAAACAGGCTTTTAGACTCTATAGAGAGAGGAATAATATTATCAGACAAGCTTTTAGCTTGGCGCGTGCTCATTATAACAACGTAAAAATCTGCTAAGAAATAATTTAGACGAGCAGAGGGCTATCGAATCAGCAAACTTTCAAAATAGGACCCACGAGGTTGGATGAGCTGGCGATGTCCTCGAAAAGATGGAGTGTTAAGACAAAAAACTCACAAATTTAAAGATTTTACCAACTTTTATTGTCCAATTTTGAGCCCTTTTGATTGGCGAACTATTGCACTATCCAAGCCTCTCAATGATGTACGATTTACAGTGCTGACAGCACTTTGATTACAGGTGGGGGTTAGTGTATAATGTAGCCACGAAATTATCGATGCAAAAGGAGAAACTGCTGAATATCAGTTGTTTAAACTTTTGCCTGAATGTTTTATACTCATTCGCGGCTTAAATTACACTATTGAAGACAGAAAGCAAACCGCCGGAAACATGTTCTTTTGCGTCACGATGACGTTTACGGCGGAGAGAAAGTGTGCAATAAAATTACTTCAAATCGAGTATAAGTATATTTACACATCAGAAAACAAAACGACCTACACAAAACATACACAAAACATCATATTTATTCACCGTTGATAGTTATTTCATTTATCTTTACTTTTATGTTGAAAGGATGCTGATGGCGTATCAACATCCACATGTAGTAATACGTTTCATAATTATTACAACCGTTACCTTCAATGAAATAACTGACGCAAACAGTTGAGCCGCGTATACATATTGCCGAATCCTGCAAACGCCAAGGTCGAGGGCTGGTAATGCATAAAAAAGAGGACGTTCCCGTTGTTAAGTCGAAAAGCGAGACACCGTATTCTTCAATCGTGTTCCACATTATCTACATAAACTATATTGAAAATGGTGTGCAAGTTCTTACCGAAGAGGAACACATAGATGTTTAAGTGCCATTTCTGGGCCTAGATATAATATTTTTCTTAAATATAACATGGTTTATCATGATAAAATGGCACACGTTCACCATTAACATGTAATACATTACAAACTCTCATCGAATGATGTGATTCCTTCCTAATTAGTAAGCCCTAAAACATGTACATACATACTTAAATACAAGTCTTTGTTGAAACCTTAAAATAACGCCGACGTCATGTTACAAAAAGTTAAGCAATAACTAAACATTCAAGAATATAAAATGTTTTAATGACGATTGCGGGAGATCATTCCTGTGCATCTTCTTTGCGCACGGAGTACTTATCTCGGTCGCAACAAAAACTCTTCATAAGACCCTCTAAATAACTTTTTTTTTTCCGAAAAAAAAATCTCTTCAACAAAAAAATTACAAAATCTTTTACTAGATTTTAAATAACCGAACGAAGCAATTTGTTTATTGAATGATTTGATATGAAGTCATTATTGTTTTTGTACGTTTTTGCGACGTTAACATTCACGCGCAAAACCAAACGTCATCCAATGTTACGCTCTACACTTTAGTTATGCCGTAAACTTCAGTGTCACTTACACTTTTGTCCCTTCTGAATTCCACCATAGGGAGTAAGACTTGTTTCATTCTTTCAGACTTATATAGCACATATTATATATTACGCAACTATTTCTTGAATATCGGGCAAAATGGGGTAAAAACGTATGGACTAGCGGTACGCGATCACATTTCATTGTGCTATTTCTATTATTATTTGGCAATAACGCGTCCGAATTTGTCTCTGATTTCCATTATCACAATTTTACTCGCAATGTATTTGAAATGTTACGTCGGCCTTGATTGATAACCTTTACCATGTCATATGACCTTGACCTTGGAAGCTGAGTACGCATAACGTTTAGATAACTCATGGGCTTACAAATTCATCTACTAACTCGATTATTTCATGAAGGGAAGGGTTGATTATCATTGATTGGTAAAATTAGTGTAAAAAATCTGACTGGAATTTTTTCCTTTGCGTCATAAGTGGTGGCCTAGAATTTTGCGCTTTTTCAAAGAAAATAGCACGGTGACCATATATTTTTATATCAATATCACATGTACATTTAATTTTCTACAAAATATATAAAAATTAAAATTTTCTATTTGACGGATTTTTTTGAAATTTGATAACAAGTAAAAGATTTCAAAAAATACTTTGGTAAATTAAAGAGTTATCAGTCATGACTCAAGAGGGAAAATACGATAAAAAATCAAAATAGAACCTTTCAACAGACAATTATGTATCATATTTCGTGCAAATAACTTCCTATCTATGAAATTAGAATAAATGGAAATGAAGTTTACTACCCAACTTTTGCTATGGATCTAAATAAAAGCCCATGTATTTTCATTGAAACATTTCTTTCTAACAAAAATAAATTATATATTTTCTTTTTCATGTACATAATGACATCATAATTCATCAAGAACATCGTATGCCAACTTTTGGCTATAGATGCCGGATAATGTAAAAAATCTCAGACTGTCAAGGGACATAAATCTTTCAAAAATGATTCATGAGTTATCCCCCTTGGAAATCTGAATAGCTCTTGTAATGACGCGTTCAATTGCCAAGTTTCAAAAAGATATCTTCAGTAACAATAAAGATATGACCGAAGCTAAAGTCTTCTTACTTTAACGTCATCGTGTACGAACGCACCCACGCTATTGACGTAAAGGTGAAAACAATAAGTCAACTGATTGTTGCAGAAAAAAGCCCAGCTAACAAATCGATAGAAGATGGAAAACAATTTACTTATTGTTTGTTTGTTTGAATGGGTTTTACGCCGCTTTCAACAATCTCGCAGTTATACCGCGGCGGCCGGAGCACCTAACAATGGATTCCTGGTATTTCTTTCACCTGTACTACCATTAAACCCTTTCCTAGCCTCCGACTGCTATTTCACATAGGTTTACGATTATCTACCCATTGGTGAAAGACAGACGTCGGAAAGGATATTTGCCGCCACCGGGGATCGAACCCACGACTTCCAGATTTGAAATCTTATGCCTAACCAACTGCGCTATACAATTTACTTAAAATGAATGAATATAATACTAGCGAAATGAAATACATTATTTCAGTTATGATCCCTAGCAAGAGTTGAGTAGTATATAAGCCTAGCTAAGATTATGTTATAGTCTTTTGTAAAAACCAAGAAATGAAATTCCGCGAAAAAGTCGGGCAAGAATTGGCTCGATACCTATGACATTCTATAATGTTTTACAAAAAATCTAATCCGGTGACCCCCTTTTTTCTTTTCATTTTTGCAAACGACATACATTAATCTACAAAATATGAAACAATAAAAAAAATCTATTTAAGGAAATTATGTTTAGAAGTCGTCCTTAAAAGATTAACACGAACATTTCGAGAAACTTGAATAGAAATTAGCACAACCAATCCATGCTATGCGGCATAAAACAAAAGAACCTAATTCTCTGGTAAACGTGGTAGCCAGTATAGGCCTATGGATGCTGGAGTCGGTAGTTCGTTGGGCACCTGCGATCATGACATCGTAAAATCAAATATATGAAACCCAAACTGGAGTAATGCGTCAACTAAGTCCTTTTACATGTGAAGAACTGCACCATTCGCATGCAACTGGTGATGTTCAAAAAGTCAGCTTTCATGCAAGGTTTCTGAGTGTTGATCACGGAAAGTCACTTCATATACCTAGACACACTGCAACTAATTAATTGAATTATGGAATATCACTACATACACACATGGAGCGACTTCTCACAAAAAACGTCTATTTCAATCGTCGGTGTTGTTATCAAATTTCGTAACAACTGCTTCAATCAATGTGTATTTTGCGGGGTTTTAGAATAACACCGACGAAATATTACAGACGCCACGCACGGTAATGTGGCACTAACGTGTAACGTCAAAATAGCGGACGTCGATTGTAAGCGTCTAGTTTTTAGCTCTACTGACCGAAGGTCAGAAGAGCTAGAGCGATACTAGTTTCCGTCAGGCGTCCGTCCGTCTGTCTGTCCGTATGTGAACTTTTTCTTGAGTCCACAATTTTTATCCGATTGTCTTCAAACTTGATCAGAATAAGTGGACCATCATAAGGAACGTTCCTTTAGAAAATGGGTCCGATCCGTCAAGCGTCACGGGAAAAAGGGCTTAATGAAAATTTAATAAGAACATCATCGTTAACGACTTAAGTCCATAGTTTTCATCCGATTGTCTTCAAACTTGCACATAATGATTTGACCGTCACAAGGATGGTTCCTTTTGAAAATGGGCCCGATCCGTCAAGCGTCTTGGAAAAAGGGGCTTTATGAAAATGTAATTAGAAAATCCTCGTTAACGCTCTTAAGTCCAAAGTTTTTATCCGATTGTCTTGAGACTTGCACAAAATGATTGGGCCATCACAAGGATGTTTCCTTTCGAAAATGGGCCCGATCAGTCAAGCGTCACGGGAAAAGGGGCTTAATGTAATTTTGATTAGAAAATCCTCGTAAATGCTCTTAATTGCACAGTTTTCATCCGATTATCTTCAAACTTACTCAGAACGATTGGACCATCACAAGGATGGTTCTTGTCGAAAATGGGCCAGATCCGTCTAGTGTCACAGGAAAAGGGGCTTAATTAATATTTATTTAGAAAATCTTCATTAACGCTCTAAATTGCACAGTTTTCATCTGCTTGTCTTCAGACTTGTTCAGAATGATTGGACCATAACAAGGATGGGTCTTTTCGAAAATAGGTACGACCCGTCAAGTGTCACGGGAAACGGGGCTTAATGAAAATTTAATTAGAAAATTCCCGATTCCCGACTTACGAAATTCTTTTTTAAGAATTCTTATTATCATTTCTTCATTTATTCATGGAAGATCATGAAAATTTTAGTAAATGTTATACATCATGTTACCATGTGCATATTGACATGTAATTTTATACTGCGTCATAGAAAAAATGACATTTTAAAACTTTCTTGTTGACATAACTCCTATGTAATTAATGCTTTTATTTGTGTAAAACTTTCACAGAATATTCCCTTTGTAGCGACTGTGCACTTGTTGCAGTTTAGTTATATACCCAGTCATGATAAAAAGGGGCCTTTATGTACATGTATGTTTATTGTTAACACAACTCATTCATTTATGCATGGATTTTCATAAAAAAAGGTTTCTTGATTACAATCCGATTACTGAATTCTTGGTATTCAGAACTACTTCCTGTTTTACAATTTAGTTTATTTTTAGACTTAGAATCGTACTAGAAATATTTTCTGTGCATTTTTGTCAGGAACAATGAGTCACAGTAACTTGGTATATCATATAGCGGTGTCAACCCATTTTCATATGCAACTCACATGGAGGGAAATACTTTTGTCATAGAAAGCGGGGGTAACTCATTGAGCAGTAACTATTGATTGCAGATTTCTTGTAATATCTTTACAAGTCTCAGTCTTTTCAAAGCGTTAGTAGAGCGGTCGCAGGCCCTCATGGACCTCTTGTTTTTCTTTTGGGGGGGGGGGGTGTTCGGGAAAAAAGTTTACGTAACTACTATATTACTCACTCTCGCTGCAGCAATACGGGTGACAGAATATATAGTTATCTTTTAACCCTTTCCTGTTTTAGAATATTTTGACCTGTCCAAATTCAAAGGTTTTGCAGACGAAAATTTAAAGTGGATTTAATTTGAAAAATAACCATTCAGTAGGTTAGAAAATAGTGTCAGAAGCAATTTCTTCTTTTTTCACAATGTTTTCTTAATCATAAAATCACAGGCACGTAAAAAGCAGGGATTAAACAGCAAAGGGTTTAAAGAACAAGATAAAAACAAACCCGGCCCTATTAGCGAGGGATGAAAAAATGCGTCATGATTCATGCGATTACCAGATGGTCGCTTTAGGCATGGCTTAGATTTGGTAATAGTTTTTCCTAAACCAGAAGATGAAATTGGTTGGACGCTTCTTTTGAACATCATTAAAGATATAATGCAGAGGTAAATCTGAAAATGTAATTTGTTATTTCGATGATCAATTCGAATCAAACACAATTTGTTTAAATAGTAAAGTCATCATTACAGCCCTATTTGTTGAAGAAATATGACGCATCCCACCATGATCTTTTGAAAGGTATTAATAAAAAGTTGTTACACTTTGCTGAGCTTGCTTTGCACTAACCTTTCTTGGGTTTATAGAGCAGCAAGTTACAGATTTTAGAGTACATGTCTTCGCGAAAAACACGTTTTGAATAATCAATATTGCTATCAAAAAAGATGAGCTATCCTTGAGTTATTAAGCCGCCGTCATGGCGCAGTTGGTAGCGCGTCGGACTGTCAATCTGGAGGTCCCGGGTTCGATCACCGACGGCGGCACTCAACCTTTCAAACGATTTGTCTACCACCAATGGGTTGAAAATCGTAGACCTATGTGGGATAGCAGCTGGAGGCTAGGAAAGGGTGTAATTGTAGTACTGGTGTGAGAAATACCAGAGATCCATTGTTAGGTGCTCCAGCCGCCGCGATATAACTGCAATTAAGTTTAAAGCGGCGCTAAACACCATTCAATCAATCAATCCTTGAAATATTAAAATGATCTCCAATAAAAGAAATAATATTTCTTAACTTCATTTAAATTCTCGTATACGAATGGGAACTGCTATTTTGAGCGTATTAAGAATAGAAAAAAATAGTTAAATTACGAACTGAAAAATTTCGTTCCACGCGAATTTCAGCGTATTAATTTTCCGTTTAATACTCATATTGATATTTATTTACATATCTAAGAAATACAGAAAAATTATATTTTTGATATAAAGGTTGGTTGCAATTAAACCATTCTTAATGAAAATATTCAAGAAAAACGCCATTTTATCTACGTCGTAATGTTTGGTGTTACGCCTCAATTTTTCTTAAACATAAGACAACATCTTTCTTATTTATTGTTAAAATTCGATCTCCGTTGGAAAAAATGTTGGATTTCATACCAGTTAAAATTTGATGTGTTATCAGGCAGTTTAATCATTATTAAACTGTATAAAATATAAGATGTTTATCTTTTGGTGGTGCTTTCATGTTACATGTTACACGCGTTTTTTCGCTTAAATTGCGAATTGAAATTCCTTAAACGAAATTATACCAATATAGTTTGCAACAAAAGTTGATGTCAAAATACGCCTTTGTTTAAGCGTTATTTTTATATAAGATATTAAATGGTGAGATTAAGGAGTTTTGTAATGATTAGTTTTAAAACACAGGGGGTTGCGTTTTTTTTTTTTTTTTTTTTTTTTTCGCTGAAATTGCGAATGGAACATTCCTGAAACGAAATTTTACCAATATACATGTAGTTTGCAAAAAGTGAGATGTTAAAAAACGCCTTGGTTTAAGCGTTATTTTGATATAAGATATAAAATGGTGAGATTTAGGGTGTCTTGTAATGATAAGTTTAGAACACAGGGGTGACATTTTTTTTTAAAAAAAGTGACGCATTGCCGTGCGCGACGTCTTCATTATTTGCCCGTAATTAAGTCACAGTTTACTTGATAAAATGGAACCCTTTTTTATGAAGCAGATATTTGATAACAGGTCAGCATGGATCTTAATCAGAGGCCATATATATCTATGTATCTATAACCACTCCCACTCCAGCTATCAACTTTCATAGTTCGTGAGGAAACTACAAAGCCACTAAAAAAGCTACCAGCATGCAAAATATTGACAATAATTTTTTCGGGCGCCAAAAAGTAAAGCCATTTCAACTGATTGAATTGATGTGAAATGCCAAAGTACTACAGATGGCCCAGAGAAATTCTCGCATGAAAGCCCTTTCTCTATGAAAATTCACCAACATAAGTCTTACGTAGAAAATGCCTGTTAATTACCACTTTCTTTTCTATTTGTATTTGGCGGGATGGAATACAAGTTTTCTCTTATGAATTTCGATCTTTGATATGTTGATGTCGCTACATCAACATATCAAAAAGCGAGTTTCATCAGAGAAAACTCGGATTAGTGGTGTCTTTATTTGTATAGATCTAGAGAAATGACCCGGCAAAGCATCTATAACCATTGTCTAGGGGTTCTCTGCCAGATCTTTTGTCGGGAGCTATGACACCAGAGTAAAGCGCGAACGACATCTTTCAACTTTTTAATCGCATGAAGTTAAATATCAAAGCTCTGCCATAGCTTTCATCTGGATTCACGGTTGGTCCATAAAAGAACCAAATGTTCCAAATTGTTCCACTGACCATCCGTCCTCTTACTTGAAAAGCCTAAATTTTCCCCATTTGATCACTGACCAGCGTGTTATACCATGTATAATGGGACAACGACCAGTGAATGATCAAAGATCAGCGAGTCTAAATTAACGGGGGAAGAGGGGTTTCGATTTATAGAAATATGTAACTGTCATTATTCGCTTTCATTCACTTAGATACATGCTTCACGGTCAATTTACATAATTGAGAATATACAATAACCTTTTGTCACGGCTCATGATTCGATAACGAATAATATCCGTTGTATTTCTGGCATCAAACTAAATGCAACATCAAATACGTTAATATGATGCTTATCTAATACTTCTGGAGTTCTACCATATTTGCGTGTCGGGATGGATAATGATCGATCTTGGTATCAAACTCGAGCTAAACTATGAGTTGACATTCCTGGATTGATGAACTCCGGGCTACCTTAAACTTGGCTATCAGGATTGAATAGCTAAAATTGAATTCAAACGCGTACGGAAACAAGCCGTGACTTTGCATTCACCAGGTATAGCGTATCTAAATTGAATACATTCAAAACCTGATATAGAAGATTTTATGCAAACTGGTAACTATTCAAAAACTTCAAATGCCTTGCGTTTATGAGGCATCAAGACTTAACCCACGTATGCTCTGTCTGTGTACGAATGTGTGTGGGACTACGTCACATTCCGCTTATCATATCCCAAAAGAGCATCTTAAATTTTTTTGCAGACATATACAAGCAGGTATTTATCAATGCTTTTCCCGTGTCTTCTACCAGAAGACGTTAAATGGCAGATTATAGGCCTTCAAAGAGCCGGCATATCATAAAAGGAAATAGGTAGGAGAACCGGGCGCCATTGCAGTACATTGAGCCGCCTAGTGAGTACGTTTGTAGAGACTGGTAGTGCTAGTAAACATAGACCATCTGGCAGACCATGGAAAACTACGCCGAGTTAAGAAAGGGCTTAAGTGAGACTCGGACGCCAGTGTTTACCAGGTCTGAGAAGTAGTCATCAAGCAGTTCGAAATCGATTAAGATCAGCTGGTTTGAGGTGAAGACGGGTTATTAGGCGACCAAAGCTGCAAGACAACCATAAGAGTTTACGCTTAGCCTGGTGTAATTAAAGACAGGGTTGGAATCTGAGGTCGCGAAAAAATTGATTCTCAATCAGGTCGATATTCTACCCGACCAATACTCAATTTGTATTACCTATGATTTGTTAATTGATAATTTTTAATTGTTTGGCGGGATTAAAAAAAACGTGGAACCACTATATCTACCGAATTACAATGTGTTGTGTTCTCGTTCGGCGCCATTTTTTTGCGCCGACACGAGAGCAAAATAAAGGGCGCCGATATAGTGAAAATTAGGCACCGACACGATATAATTTCACAATCGTGTTGTCGAAGTATCACGGTGAAAATGCCGTATCGGCGCATTTCTATCTTAGCACATATTATATATTACGCAACTATTTCTTGAATATCGGGCAAAATGGGGTAAAAACGTATGGACTAGCGGTACGCGATCACATTTCATTGTGCTATTTCTATTATTATTTGGCAATAACGCGTCCGATTCTTGACTGTCAGCCATTCCCAATTGTATTTAAATGTATTTCCTGTTATTACCTTTTTGTCTAAGTTTATTTTAAGAATTTGTCTCTGATTTCCATTATCACAATTTTACTCGCAATGTATTTGAAATGTTACGTCGGCCTTGATTGATAACCTTTACCATGTCATATGACCTTGACCTTGGAAGCTGAGTACGCATAACGTTTAGATAACTCATGGGCTTACAAATTCATCTACTAACTCGATTATTTCATGAAGGGAAGGGTTGATTATCATTGATTGGTAAAATTAGTGTAAAAAATCTGACTGGAATTTTTTCCTTTGCGTCATAAGTGGTGGCCTAGAATTTTGCGCTTTTTCAAAGAAAATAGCACGGTGACCATATATTTTTATATCAATATCACATGTACATTTAATTTTCTACAAAATATATAAAAAATTAAAATTTTCTATTTGACGGATTTTTTTGAAATTTGATAACAAGTAAAAGATTTCAAAAAATACTTTGGTAAATTAAAGAGTTATCAGTCATGACTCAAGAGGGAAAATACGATAAAAAATCAAAATAGAACCTTTCAACAGACAATTATGTATCATATTTCGTGCAAATAACTTCCTATCTATGAAATTAGAATAAATGGAAATGAAGTTTACTACCCAACTTTTGCTATGGATCTAAATAAAAGCCCATGTATTTTCATTGAAACATTTCTTTCTAACAAAAATAAATTATATATTTTCTTTTTCATGTACATAATGACATCATAATTCATCAAGAACATCGTATGCCAACTTTTGGCTATAGATGCCGGATAATGTAAAAAATCTCAGACTGTCAAGGGACATAAATCTTTCAAAAATGATTCATGAGTTATCCCCCTTGAATCTGAATAGCTCTTGTAATGACGCGTTCAATTGCCAAGTTTCAAAAAGATATCTTCAGTAACAATAAAGATATGACCGAAGCTAAAGTCTACTTACTTTAACGTCATCGTGTACGAACGCACCCACGCTATTGACGTAAAGGTGAAAACAATAAGTCAACTGATTGTTGCAGAAAAAAGCCCAGCTAACAAATCGATAGAAGATGGAAAACAATTTACTTATTGTTTGTTTGTTTGAATGGGTTTTACGCCGCTTTCAACAATCTCGCAGTTATACCGCGGCGGCCGGAGCACCTAACAATGGATTCCTGGTATTTCTTTCACCTGTACTACCATTAAACCCTTTCCTAGCCCCCGACTGCTATTTCACATAGGTTTACGATTATCTACCCATTGGTGAAAGACAGACGTCGGAAAGGATATTTGCCGCCACCGGGGATCGAACCCACGACTTCCAGATTTGAAATCTTATGCCTAACCAACTGCGCTATACAATTTACTTAAAATGAATGAATATAATACTAGCGAAATGAAATACATTATTTCAGTTATGATCCCTAGCAAGAGTTGAGTAGTATATAAGCCTAGCTAAGATTATGTTATAGTCTTTTGTAAAAACCAAGAAATGAAATTCCGCGAAAAAGTCGGGCAAGAATTGGCTCGATACCTATGACATTCTATAATGTTTTACAAAAAATCTAATCCGGTGACCCCCTTTTTTCTTTTCATTTTTGCAAACGACATACATTAATCTACAAAATATGAAACAATAAAAAAAAATCTATTTAAGGAAATTATGTTTAGAAGTCGTCCTTAAAAGATTAACACGAACATTTCGAGAAACTTGAATAGAAATTAGCACAACCAATCCATGCTATGCGGCATAAAACAAAAGAACCTAATTCTCTGGTAAACGTGGTAGCCAGTATAGGCCTATGGATGATGGAGTCGGTAGTTCGTTGGGCACCTGCGATCATGACATCGTAAAATCAAATATATGAAACCCAAACTGGAGCTCTTAAGTCCAAAGTTTTTATCCGATTGTCTTGAGACTTGCACAGAATGATTGGGCCATCACAAGGATGGTTCCTTTCGAAAATGGGCCCGATCAGTCAAGCGTCACGGGAAAAGGGGCTTAATGTAATTTTGATTAGAAAATCCTCGTAAATGCTCTTAATTGCACAGTTTTCATCCGATTATCTTCAAACTTACTCAGAACGATTGGACCATCACAAGGATGGTTCTTGTCGAAAATGGGCCAGATCCGTCTAGTGTCACAGGAAAAGGGGCTTAATTAATATTTATTTAGAAAATCTTCATTAACGCTCTAAATTGCACAGTTTTCATCTGCTTGTCTTCAGACTTGCTCAGAATGATTGGACCATAACAAGGATGGGTCTTTTCGAAAATAGGTACGACCCGTCAAGTGTCACAGGAAACGGGGCTTAATGAAAATTTAATTAGAAAATTCCCGATTCCCGACTTACGAAATTCTTTTTTAAGAATTCTTATTATCATTTCTTCATTTATTCATGGAAGATCATGAAAATTTTAGTAAATGTTATACATCATGTTACCATGTGCATATTGACATGTAATTTTATACTGCGTCATAGAAAAAATGACATTTTAAAACTTTCTTGTTGACATAACTCCTATGTAATTAATGCTTTTATTTGTGTAAAACTTTCACAGAATATTCCCTTTGTAGCGACTGTGCACTTGTTGCAGTTTAGTTATATACCCAGTCATGATAAAAAGGGGCCTTTATGTACATGTATGTTTATTGTTAACACAACTCATTCATTTATGCATGGATTTTCATAAAAAAAGGTTTCTTGATTACAATCCGATTACTGAATTCTTGGTATTCAGAACTACTTCCTGTTTTACAATTTAGTTTATTTTTAGACTTAGAATCGTACTAGAAATATTTTCTGTGCATTTTTGTCAGGAACAATGAGTCACAGTAACTTGGTATATCATATAGCGGTGTCAACCCATTTTCATATGCAACTCACATGGAGGGAAATACTTTTGTCATAGAAAGCGGGGGTAACTCATTGAGCAGTAACTATTGATTGCAGATTTCTTGTAATATCTTTACAAGTCTCAGTCTTTTCAAAGCGTTAGTAGAGCGGTCGCAGGCCCTCATGGACCTCTTGTTTTTCTTTTGGGGGGGGGGGGGGGGTGTTCGGGAAAAAAGTTTACGTAACTACTATATTACTCACTCTCGCTGCAGCAATACGGGTGACAGAATATATAGTTATCTTTTAACCCTTTCCTGTTTTAGAATATTTTGACCTGTCCAAATTTAAAGGTTTTGCAGACGAAAATTTAAAGTGGATTTAATTTGAAAAAATAACCATTCAGTAGGTTAGAAAATAGTGTCAGAAGCAATTTCTTCTTTTTTCACAATGTTTTCTTAATCATAAAATCACAGGCACGTAAAAAGCAGGGATTAAACAGCAAAGGGTTTAAAGAACAAGATAAAAACAAACCCGGCCCTATTAGCGAGGGATGAAAAAATGCGTCATGATTCATGCGATTACCAGATGGTCGCTTTAGGCATGGCTTAGATTTGGTAATAGTTTTTCCTAAACCAGAAGATGAAATTGGTTGGAGGCTTCTTTTGAACATCATTAAAGATATAATGCAGAGGTAAATCTGAAAATGTAATTTGTTATTTCGATGATCAATTCGAATCAAACACAATTTGTTTAAATAGTAAAGTCATCATTACAGCCCTATTTGTTGAAGAAATATGACGCATCCCACCATGATCTTTTGAAAGGTATTAATAAAAAGTTGTTACACTTTGCTGAGCTTGCTTTGCACTGACCTTTCTTGGGTTTATAGAGCAGCAAGTTACAGATTTTAGAGTACATGTCTTCGCGAAAAACACGTTTTGAATAATCAATATTGCTATCAAAAAAAGATGAGCTATCCTTGAGTTATTAAGCCGCCGTCATGGCGCAGTTGGTAGCGCGTCGGACTGTCAATCTGGAGGTCCCGGGTTCGATCACCGACGGCGGCACTCAACCTTTCAAACGATTTGTCTACCACCAATGGGTTGAAAATCGTAGACCTATGTGGGATAGCAGCTGGAGGCTAGGAAAGGGTGTAATTGTAGTACTGGTGTGAGAAATACCAGAGATCCATTGTTAGGTGCTCCAGCCGCCGCGATATAACTGCAATTAAGTTTAAAGCGGCGCTAAACACCATTCAATCAATCAATCCTTGAAATATTAAAATGATCTCCAATAAAAGAAATAATATTTCTTAACTTCATTTAAATTCTCGTATACGAATGGGAACTGCTATTTTGAGCGTATTAAGAATAGAAAAAAATAGTTAAATTACGAACTGAAAAATTTCGTTCCACGCGAATTTCAGCGTATTAATTTTCCGTTTAATACTCATATTGATATTTATTTACATATCTAAGAAATACAGAAAAATTATATTTTTGATATAAAGGTTGGTTGCAATTAAACCATTCTTAATGAAAATATTCAAGAAAAACGCCATTTTATCTACGTCGTAATGTTTGGTGTTACGCCTCAATTTTTCTTAAACATAAGACAACATCTTTCTTATTTATTGTTAAAATTCGATCTCCGTTGGAAAAAATGTTGGATTTCATACCAGTTAAAATTTGATGTGTTATCAGGCAGTTTAATCATTATTAAACTGTATAAAATATAAGATGTTTATCTTTTGGTGGTGCTTTCATGTTACATGTTACACGCGTTTTTTCGCTTAAATTGCGAATTGAAATTCCTTAAACGAAATTATACCAATATAGTTTGCAACAAAAGTTGATGTCAAAATACGCCTTTGTTTAAGCGTTATTTTTATATAAGATATTAAATGGTGAGATTAAGGAGTTTTGTAATGATTAGTTTTAAAACACAGGGGGTTGCGTTTTTTTTTTTTTTTTTTTTTTCGCTGAAATTGCGAATGGAACATTCCTGAAACGAAATTTTACCAATATACATGTAGTTTGCAAAAAGTGAGATGTTAAAAAACGCCTTGGTTTAAGCGTTATTTTGATATAAGATATAAAATGGTGAGATTTAGGGTGTCTTGTAATGATAAGTTTAGAACACAGGGGTGACATTTTTTTTAAAAAAAAGTGACGCATTGCCGTGCGCGACGTCTTCATTATTTGCCCGTAATTAAGTCACAGTTTACTTGATAAAATGGAACCCTTTTTTATGAAGCAGATATTTGATAACAGGTCAGCATGGATCTTAATCAGAGGCCATATATATCTATGTATCTATAACCACTCCCACTCCAGCTATCAACTTTCATAGTTCGTGAGGAAACTACAAAGCCACTAAAAAAGCTACCAGCATGCAAAATATTGACAATAATTTTTTCGGGCGCCAAAAAGTAAAGCCATTTCAACTGATTGAATTGATGTGAAATGCCAAAGTACTACAGATGGCCCAGAGAAATTCTCGCATGAAAGCCCTTTCTCTATGAAAATTCACCAACATAAGTCTTACGTAGAAAATGCCTGTTAATTACCACTTTCTTTTCTATTTGTATTTGGCGGGATGGAATACAAGTTTTCTCTTATGAATTTCGCTCTTTGATATGTTGATGTCGCTACATCAACATATCAAAAAGCGAGTTTCATCAGAGAAAACTCGGATTAGTGGTGTCTTTATTTGTATAGATCTAGAGAAATGACCCGGCAAAGCATCTATAACCATTGTCTAGGGGTTCTCTGCCAGATCTTTTGTCGGGAGCTATGACACCAGAGTAAAGCGCGAACGACATCTTTCAACTTTTTAATCGCATGAAGTTAAATATCAAAGCTCTGCCATAGCTTTCATCTGGATTCACGGTTGGTCCATAAAAGAACCAAATGTTCCAAATTGTTCCACTGACCATCCGTCCTCTTACTTGAAAAGCCTAAATTTTCCCCATTTGATCACTGACCAGCGTGTTATACCATGTATAATGGGACAACGACCAGTGAATGATCAAAGATCAGCGAGTCTAAATTAACGGGGGAAGAGGGGTTTCGATTTATAGAAATATGTAACTGTCATTATTCGCTTTCATTCACTTAGATACATGCTTCACGGTCAATTTACATAATTGAGAATATACAATAACCTTTTGTCACGGCTCATGATTCGATAACGAATAATATCCGTTGTATTTCTGGCATCAAACTAAATGCAACATCAAATACGTTAATATGATGCTTATCTAATACTTCTGGAGTTCTACCATATTTGCGTGTCGGGATGGATAATGATCGATCTTGGTATCAAACTCGAGCTAAACTATGAGTTGACATTCCTGGATTGATGAACTCCGGGCTACCTTAAACTTGGCTATCAGGATTGAATAGCTAAAATTGAATTCAAACGCGTACGGAAACAAGCCGTGACTTTGCATTCACCAGGTATAGCGTATCTAAATTGAATACATTCAAAACCTGATATAGAAGATTTTATGCAAACTGGTAACTATTCAAAAACTTCAAATGCCTTGCGTTTATGAGGCATCAAGACTTAACCCACGTATGCTCTGTCTGTGTACGAATGTGTGTGGGACTACGTCACATTCCGCTTATCATATCCCAAAAGAGCATCTTAAATTTTTTTGCAGACATATACAAGCAGGTATTTATCAATGCTTTTCCCGTGTCTTCTACCAGAAGACGTTAAATGGCAGATTATAGGCCTTCAAAGAGCCGGCATATCATAAAAGGAAATAGGTAGGAGAACCGGGCGCCATTGCAGTACATTGAGCCGCCTAGTGAGTACGTTTGTAGAGACTGGTAGTGCTAGTAAACATAGACCATCTGGCAGACCATGGAAAACTACGCCGAGTTAAGAAAGGGCTTAAGTGAGACTCGGACGCCAGTGTTTACCAGGTCTGAGAAGTAGTCATCAAGCAGTTCGAAATCGATTAAGATCAGCTGGTTTGAGGTGAAGACGGGTTATTAGGCGACCAAAGCTGCAAGACAACCATAAGAGTTTACGCTTAGCCTGGTGTAATTAAAGGCAGGGTTGGAATCTGAGGTCGCGAAAAAATTGATTCTCAATCAGGTCGATATTCTACCCGACCAATACTCAATTTGTATTACCTATGATTTGTTAATTGATAATTTTTAATTGTTTGGCGGGATTAAAAAAAACGTGGAACCACTATATCTACCGAATTACAATGTGTTGTGTTCTCGTTCGGCGCCATTTTTTTGCGCCGACACGAGAGCAAAATAAAGGGCGCCGATATAGTGAAAATTAGGCACCGACACGATATAATTTCACAATCGTGTTGTCGAAGTATCACGGTGAAAATGCCGTATCGGCGCATTTCTATCTTAGCACATATTATATATTACGCAACTATTTCTTGAATATCGGGCAAAATGGGGTAAAAACGTATGGACTAGCGGTACGCGATCACATTTCATTGTGCTATTTCTATTATTATTTGGCAATAACGCGTCCGATTCTTGACTGTCAGCCATTCCCAATTGTATTTAAATGTATTTCCTGTTATTACCTTTTTGTCTAAGTTTATTTTAAGAATTTGTCTCTGATTTCCATTATCACAATTTTACTCGCAATGTATTTGAAATGTTACGTCGGCCTTGATTGATAACCTTTACCATGTCATATGACCTTGACCTTGGAAGCTGAGTACGCATAACGTTTAGATAACTCATGGGCTTACAAATTCATCTACTAACTCGATTATTTCATGAAGGGAAGGGTTGATTATCATTGATTGGTAAAATTAGTGTAAAAAATCTGACTGGAATTTTTTCCTTTGCGTCATAAGTGGTGGCCTAGAATTTTGCGCTTTTTCAAAGAAAATAGCACGGTGACCATATATTTTTATATCAATATCACATGTACATTTAATTTTCTACAAAATATATAAAAAATTAAAATTTTCTATTTGACGGATTTTTTTGAAATTTGATAACAAGTAAAAGATTTCAAAAAATACTTTGGTAAATTAAAGAGTTATCAGTCATGACTCAAGAGGGAAAATACGATAAAAAATCAAAATAGAACCTTTCAACAGACAATTATGTATCATATTTCGTGCAAATAACTTCCTATCTATGAAATTAGAATAAATGGAAATGAAGTTTACTACCCAACTTTTGCTATGGATCTAAATAAAAGCCCATGTATTTTCATTGAAACATTTCTTTCTAACAAAAATAAATTATATATTTTCTTTTTCATGTACATAATGACATCATAATTCATCAAGAACATCGTATGCCAACTTTTGGCTATAGATGCCGGATAATGTAAAAAATCTCAGACTGTCAAGGGACATAAATCTTTCAAAAATGATTCATGAGTTATCCCCCTTGAATCTGAATAGCTCTTGTAATGACGCGTTCAATTGCCAAGTTTCAAAAAGATATCTTCAGTAACAATAAAGATATGACCGAAGCTAAAGTCTACTTACTTTAACGTCATCGTGTACGAACGCACCCACGCTATTGACGTAAAGGTGAAAACAATAAGTCAACTGATTGTTGCAGAAAAAAGCCCAGCTAACAAATCGATAGAAGATGGAAAACAATTTACTTATTGTTTGTTTGTTTGAATGGGTTTTACGCCGCTTTCAACAATCTCGCAGTTATACCGCGGCGGCCGGAGCACCTAACAATGGATTCCTGGTATTTCTTTCACCTGTACTACCATTAAACCCTTTCCTAGCCCCCGACTGCTATTTCACATAGGTTTACGATTATCTACCCATTGGTGAAAGACAGACGTCGGAAAGGATATTTGCCGCCACCGGGGATCGAACCCACGACTTCCAGATTTGAAATCTTATGCCTAACCAACTGCGCTATACAATTTACTTAAAATGAATGAATATAATACTAGCGAAATGAAATACATTATTTCAGTTATGATCCCTAGCAAGAGTTGAGTAGTATATAAGCCTAGCTAAGATTATGTTATAGTCTTTTGTAAAAACCAAGAAATGAAATTCCGCGAAAAAGTCGGGCAAGAATTGGCTCGATACCTATGACATTCTATAATGTTTTACAAAAAATCTAATCCGGTGACCCCCTTTTTTCTTTTCATTTTTGCAAACGACATACATTAATCTACAAAATATGAAACAATAAAAAAAATCTATTTAAGGAAATTATGTTTAGAAGTCGTCCTTAAAAGATTAACACGAACATTTCGAGAAACTTGAATAGAAATTAGCACAACCAATCCATGCTATGCGGCATAAAACAAAAGAACCTAATTCTCTGGTAAACGTGGTAGCCAGTATAGGCCTATGGATGATGGAGTCGGTAGTTCGTTGGGCACCTGCGATCATGACATCGTAAAATCAAATATATGAAACCCAAACTGGAGCTCTTAAGTCCAAAGTTTTTATCCGATTGTCTTGAGACTTGCACAGAATGATTGGGCCATCACAAGGATGGTTCCTTTCGAAAATGGGCCCGATCAGTCAAGCGTCACGGGAAAAGGGGCTTAATGTAATTTTGATTAGAAAATCCTCGTAAATGCTCTTAATTGCACAGTTTTCATCCGATTATCTTCAAACTTACTCAGAACGATTGGACCATCACAAGGATGGTTCTTGTCGAAAATGGGCCAGATCCGTCTAGTGTCACAGGAAAAGGGGCTTAATTAATATTTATTTAGAAAATCTTCATTAACGCTCTAAATTGCACAGTTTTCATCTGCTTGTCTTCAGACTTGCTCAGAATGATTGGACCATAACAAGGATGGGTCTTTTCGAAAATAGGTACGACCCGTCATGTGTCACAGGAAACGGGGCTTAATGAAAATTTAATTAGAAAATTCCCGATTCCCGACTTACGAAATTCTTTTTTAAGAATTCTTATTATCATTTCTTCATTTATTCATGGAAGATCATGAAAATTTTAGTAAATGTTATACATCATGTTACCATGTGCATATTGACATGTAATTTTATACTGCGTCATAGAAAAAATGACATTTTAAAACTTTCTTGTTGACATAACTCCTATGTAATTAATGCTTTTATTTGTGTAAAACTTTCACAGAATATTCCCTTTGTAGCGACTGTGCACTTGTTGCAGTTTAGTTATATACCCAGTCATGATAAAAAGGGGCCTTTATGTACATGTATGTTTATTGTTAACACAACTCATTCATTTATGCATGGATTTTCATAAAAAAAGGTTTCTTGATTACAATCCGATTACTGAATTCTTGGTATTCAGAACTACTTCCTGTTTTACAATTTAGTTTATTTTTAGACTTAGAATCGTACTAGAAATATTTTCTGTGCATTTTTGTCAGGAACAATGAGTCACAGTAACTTGGTATATCATATAGCGGTGTCAACCCATTTTCATGGAGGGAAATACTTTTGTCATAGAAAGCGGGGGTAACTCATTGAGCAGTAACTATTGATTGCAGATTTCTTGTAATATCTTTACAAGTCTCAGTCTTTTCAAAGCGTTAGTAGAGCGGTCGCAGGCTCTCATGGACCTCTTGTTTTTCTTTTGGGGGGGGGGGGGGTGTTCGGGAAAAAAGTTTACGTAACTACTATATTACTCACTCTCGCTGCAGCAATACGGGTGACAGAATATATAGTTATCTTTTAACCCTTTCCTGTTTTAGAATATTTTGACCTGTCCAAATTTAAAGGTTTTGCAGACGAAAATTTAAAGTGGATTTAATTTGAAAAAATAACCATTCAGTAGGTTAGAAAATAGTGTCAGAAGCAATTTCTTCTTTTTTCACAATGTTTTCTTAATCATAAAATCACAGGCACGTAAAAAGCAGGGATTAAACAGCAAAGGGTTTAAAGAACAAGATAAAAACAAACCCGGCCCTATTAGCGAGGGATGAAAAAATGCGTCATGATTCATGCGATTACCAGATGGTCGCTTTAGGCATGGCTTAGATTTGGTAATAGTTTTTCCTAAACCAGAAGATGAAATTGGTTGGAGGCTTCTTTTGAACATCATTAAAGATATAATGCAGAGGTAAATCTGAAAATGTAATTTGTTATTTCGATGATCAATTCGAATCAAACACAATTTGTTTAAATAGTAAAGTCATCATTACAGCCCTATTTGTTGAAGAAATATGACGCATCCCACCATGATCTTTTGAAAGGTATTAATAAAAAGTTGTTACACTTTGCTGAGCTTGCTTTGCACTGACCTTTCTTGGGTTTATAGAGCAGCAAGTTACAGATTTTAGAGTACATGTCTTCGCGAAAAACACGTTTTGAATAATCAATATTGCTATCAAAAAAAGATGAGCTATCCTTGAGTTATTAAGCCGCCGTCATGGCGCAGTTGGTAGCGCGTCGGACTGTCAATCTGGAGGTCCCGGGTTCGATCACCGACGGCGGCACTCAA
This sequence comes from Fragum whitleyi, assembly GCA_948146395.1. NCBI lineage: Eukaryota > Metazoa > Mollusca > Bivalvia > Cardiida > Cardiidae > Fragum > Fragum whitleyi. The sequence goes on from OX411546.1 coordinate 50,933,809, forward strand.
CCTTTCAAACGATTTGTCTACCACCAATGGGTTGAAAATCGTAGACCTATGTGGGATAGCAGCTGGAGGCTAGGAAAGGGTGTAATTGTAGTACTGGTGTGAGAAATACCAGAGATCCATTGTTAGGTGCTCCAGCCGCCGCGATATAACTGCAATTAAGTTTAAAGCGGCGCTAAACACCATTCAATCAATCAATCCTTGAAATATTAAAATGATCTCCAATAAAAGAAATAATATTTCTTAACTTCATTTAAATTCTCGTATACGAATGGGAACTGCTATTTTGAGCGTATTAAGAATAGAAAAAAATAGTTAAATTACGAACTGAAAAATTTCGTTCCACGCGAATTTCAGCGTATTAATTTTCCGTTTAATACTCATATTGATATTTATTTACATATCTAAGAAATACAGAAAAATTATATTTTTGATATAAAGGTTGGTTGCAATTAAACCATTCTTAATGAAAATATTCAAGAAAAACGCCACGTCGTAATGTTTGGTGTTACGCCTCAATTTTTCTTAAACATAAGACAACATCTTTCTTATTTATTGTTAAAATTCGATCTTCGTTGGAAAAAATGTTGGATTTCATACCAGTTAAAATTTGATGTGTTATCAGGCAGTCTAATCATTATTAAACTGTATAAAATATAAGATGTTTATCTTTTGGTGGTGCTTTCATGTTACATGTTACACGCGTTTTTTCGCTTAAATTGCGAATTGAAATTCCTTAAACGAAATTATACCAATATAGTTTGCAACAAAAGTTGATGTCAAAATACGCCTTTGTTTAAGCGTTATTTTTATATAAGATATTAAATGGTGAGATTAAGGAGTTTTGTAATGATTAGTTTTAAAACACAGGGGGTTGCGTTTTTTTTTTTTTTCGCTGAAATTGCGAATGGAACATTCCTGAAACGAAATTTTACCAATATACATGTAGTTTGCAAAAAGTGAGATGTTAAAAAACGCCTTGGTTTAAGCGTTATTTTGATATAAGATATAAAATGGTGAGATTTAGGGTGTCTTGTAATGATAAGTTTAGAACACAGGGGTGACATTTGTTTTTAAAAAAAGTGACGCATTGCCGTGCGCGACGTCTTCATTATTTGCCCGTAATTAAGTCACAGTTTACTTGATAAAATGGAACCCTTTTTTATGAAGCAGATATTTGATAACAGGTCAGCATGGATCTTAATCAGAGGCCATATATATCTATGTATCTATAACCACTCCCACTCCAGCTATCAACTTTCATAGTTCGTGAGGAAACTACAAAGCCACTAAAAAAGCTACCAGCATGCAAAATATTGACAATAATTTTTTCGGGCGCCAAAAAGTAAAGCCATTTCAACTGATTGAATTGATGTGAAATGCCAAAGTACTACAGATGGCCCAGAGAAATTCTCGCATGAAAGCCCTTTCTCTATGAAAATTCACCAACATAAGACTTACGTAGAAAATGCCTGTTAATTACCACTTTCTTTTCTATTTGTATTTGGCGGGATGGAATACAAGTTTTCTCTTATGAATTTCGCTCTTTGATATGTTGATGTCGCTACATCAACATATCAAAAAGCGAGTTTCATCAGAGAAAACTCGGATTAGTGGTGTCTTTATTTGTATAGATCTAGAGAAATGACCCGGCAAAGCATCTATAACCATTGTCTGGGTTCTCTGCCAGATCTTTTGTCGGGAGCTATGACACCAGAGTAAAGCGCGAACGACATCTTTCAACTTTTTAATCGCATGAAGTTAAATATCAAAGCTCTGCCATAGCTTTCATCTGGATTCACGGTTGGTCCATAAAAGAACCAAATGTTCCAAATTGTTCCACTGACCATCCGTCCTCTTACTTGAAAAGCCTAAATTTTCCCCATTTGATCACTGACCAGCGTGTTATACCATGTATAATGGGACAACGACCAGTGAATGATCAAAGATCAGCGAGTCTAAATTAACGGGGGAAGAGGGGTTTCGATTTATAGAAATATGTAACTGTCATTATTCGCTTTCATTCACTTAGATACATGCTTCACGGTCAATTTACATAATTGAGAATATACAATAACCTTTTGTCACGGCTCATGATTCGATAACGAATAATATCCGTTGTATTTCTGGCATCAAACTAAATGCAACATCAAATACGTTAATATGATGCTTATCTAATACTTCTGGAGTTCTACCATATTTGCGTGTCGGGATGGATAATGATCGATCTTGGTATCAAACTCGAGCTAAACTATGAGTTGACATTCCTGGATTGATGAACTCCGGGCTACCTTAAACTTGGCTATCAGGATTGAATAGCTAAAATTGAATTCAAACGCGTACGGAAACAAGCCGTGACTTTGCATTCACCAGGTATAGCGTATCTAAATTGAATACATTCAAAACCTGATATAGAAGATTTTATGCAAACTGGTAACTATTCAAAAACTTCAAATGCCTTGCGTTTATTAGGCATCAAGACTTAACCCACGTATGCTCTGTCTGTGTACGAATGTGTGTGGGACTACGTCACATTCCGCTTATCATATCCCAAAAGAGCATCTTAAATTTTTTTGCAGACATATACAAGCAGGTATTTATCAATGCTATTCCCGTGTCTTCTACCAGAAGACGTTAAATGGCAGATTATAGGCCTTCAAAGAGCCGGCATATCATACAAGGAAATAGGTAGGAGAACCGGGCGCCATTGCAGTACATTGAGCCGCCTAGTGAGTACGTTTGTAGAGACTGGTAGTGCTAGTAAACATAGACCATCTGACAGACCATGGAAAACTACGACGAGTTAAGAAAGGGCTTAAGTGAGACTCGGACGCCAGTGTTTACCAGGTCTGAGAAGTAGTCATCAAGCAGTTCGAAATCGATTAAGATCAGCTGGTTTGAGGTGAAGACGGGTTATTAGGCGACCAAAGCTGCAAGACAACCATAAGAGTTTACGCTTAGCCTGGTGTAATTAAAGGCAGGGTTGGAATCTGAGGTCGCGAAAAAATTGATTCTCAATCAGGTCGATATTCTACCCGACCAATACTCAATTTGTATTACCTATGATTTGTTAATTGATAATTTTTTAATTGTTTGGCGGGATTAAAAAAAACGCGGAACCACTATATCTACCGAATTACAATGTGTTGTGTTCTCGTTCAGCGCCATTTTTTTGCACCGACACGAGAGCAAAATAAAGGGCGCCGATATAGTGAAAATTAGGCACCGACACGATATAATTTCACAATCGTGTTGTCGAAGTATCACGGTGAAAATGCCGTATCGGCGCATTTCTATCTTAATCTAGTGCGGCGCATGGTGAGGGGTACGTCATATCGACTCCAGACCATGATATTTTAAATAGCCGATACGATAAAAGCGCTATATTTGTCACGTAGGCATATCAGCGCCCATCAAGCCCACTAATTCGAGACCACGATCAGCCACCACGTGATGTTGGTTGTGTTGTTGATGCTGCTGCTGATGATGGCGTAGTGATAATCCGCTGTGTGAACTTAGTGTCGTCATTTTCAAGTGTGTATAAACGTTGTGAGAAACGTCTACTCCGGTTGCTAGAGCAATCGCAGTAGGCATTGTTAGTTATAGGCGTAGGAAGGTAGGAAGGCATGCCATCTAGAAAATTTTGAATTCTAAGAAGCCATTTCCTGCAATCTTGGCACTTTCAGACTGGATGTTCCTATACCTGGACCTCTCTTGATGGTAATTATGGGTGATTTCGGGAAGGGGGGGCAAAGATATGCTGCCCCCTTGATAATTGGGGGGTTGGCTCCCCTGGGCACTCCTCTTCCTACGCCAATGTTTATGCAGCAAGGAAAATAATTTGAGTAAAAGTGGCAGAAAAACGATTGAACTGTGACGTTTTTTTTTATTTTCGGGATGGCTTTCAGTGATCAATTTTGCAGATTTGTTTTCTGCGAAATAATAGTTCACGACACCTACCAAATACAAACATCGGTCGATTTCTATTTTCTGTCGATGACACCCCCCTACCCAACTATCGGTCTGATCTTCATGTATTCTGCGCCCTGCTTCTCCATGTTACCTCGCTTCAACGTTATGTGACTTCGTTTCTTCCCGGCGCTTTTTAATGTTGGCCACGTGCTTGTACATTGCAACCGGATTTTATCAGTGTCAAAACTTTTGCCATGCATAATACCTTAATTTTACATTATATCGTTCATGTAGACACGACAAAAACGCATCTGTATGGTTTTCAAACGTAGAAATATGTGTTTTGAAAATGCTCAACGTCTTATTTTGTGGGCGAGAACTCACATAGCATACTAAATAGTTCTTTAATTTCGATGAATATGTGTACAGGAAATAAGATAATAAGATAGGTGTCTAGAATAAAGATATTTGCCATTAATTTCAAATTTGCAACCTATTTCACGTATCTTCCTTTTTTGCTAGTCTGTAGTTATGAAAATGCGAGGTCTGAGAAACATTTAACCCTTACAAATGAGCACCACGTTTATTTTTTTTTATTTTTTTTTTTAATTTTAGATTGAGTTAGTGACCAACGACATCGGTAAACAAACACAAGTCCAATATTTTCAAATTTATAAATTTTTCATCAAGACAAAAAAAATACATTATTTCATGTGGGCCAGTACGGGACCCGCTTTCACCAACGTAGGTATTTTGGAAACGACCTAAACAGTTGTGAGCGCGTGCAAGTGACCATGTCGATGTATCCAGGTTACATTTAGAATGTGTTTGTCCTGTCTATCAAATTATGTCAGACAACTGACAGTACATTGTCCAAACACTTGACATACACAAAAAAAGCTATTTATAAAAAAATCCGCTAAAACCACTATTCGTGAACTAATATTGTGATTTATTCTGAAACAAAATGTTCTTACTGCATTGAAGCTTACATAGCTTACCTTTGCATGTGAACGCATTTGCTAACGTGAGTATAATTTTCTAATGTCGGCAAATATTTTGATTTTACTCCTTGCGTGCAAATTTATTTCCTTATATGCAAATATTTGTTCGTGAGTATTCTTTTTGCATTGATCTACGTGAGTATTTTCTCAAGAAAAAAAAGACAATTGAAATTTCAAGTTCCTCCAAATATTTGAACAACAGACAACACTCCTATTTCGAATGCCTCACCGTTTGGTCACTACACAATCATCAGATTGTTAGCTGCGAGAACGAAAATTTTTTTAGTAACAGTTTTCGATAACATTTTTTATGCAAATAAGCTGGAAGCAGTTCACTCTGGTATGAATGGCTTCAAAAAAATGGGAGAAACCATTAGTAATAAGCTAAATGTACACCCGTAAGTGCCATGGAGTGAACATCCGGTATGTGTCGACGTTTGTCGCCAGTTTCAGGTGTGTGTCGAAAGTAGTGATTACAAGGTGTGTATGACATTGATCACGTGATTTTGTAGTGGTATTCCGTGAAAAAACAAGATGTTTTTAAAACAAAGGCAAGGACATTCCAAACCTACCAACACATATCTTAAGGCCTTATATATCATTCGTGTCAATTTTGTTCATTTTACAACAGTAGAAAGCTGTGTAGCCAGTTTCCGGCATTTTTACAGGTGTAGTGATTTTCAGGCACAAACACGTATGTGTGTGTGTGTGTGTGTGTGTGTGTGTGTGTGTGTGTGTGTGTGTGTGTGTGTGTGTGTGTGTGTGTGTGTGTGTGTGTGTGTGTGTGTGTGTGTGTGTGTGTGTGTGTGTGTGTGTGTGTGTGTGTGTGTGTGTGTTTCTTTTACCAAATTACATTGGTAAATATTTTCTGGTATTACATCTAAGTGGTAGATAATGGTTGATATGACGTAAATTTTCTTAACGAATACCTTCCATTTATCTGACAACGTCGTTCTAAAAAATGGGAGGGTATCCGAATCCAATTCTTCATTGATATACTCGTAAGTTTTGACAAAAGACGTTGCATTAAATGTCTTATTTGAAGATATAAGATGACATCCTTTACAAAAAAAAAAAAAAAAAAAAAAAAAAAAAAAAAAAAAAAAACTTTAAAAAATTGAAAAATGCAAATATTTTCTTTGAAAAATAATAACTTCGTGATCAAAATCATACAAAAAGGAAGTGTTTTGCTAAAATTGAATTTTCCAACTGATGATAAGAATAAATAGTAGAAATGCGGTACAGTGAGAAAGTACTGTATCCCTGCACTATATTCATAGCAAAACGGCGTTTCGATTTCCTTCAATTTTCTAAAATTAAACACTTAAAAGACGTAACATTTCTGTTACTTTGATATTCATCTGGCCATGGTTAACGTCATAACGTCATTCTTTGTGACGTCATCAACATAACGTCATGGCAACATACTTGTTGATGTGAAAAATAAATGCAGGAGAAAATAATGAACATGCATGTAAAATTTTGTTTTAATATCTTCATTGGTTATCGAGATAAAGAACAAGTCTCACTAATTCTTGGATGGCCCTCGTATGTAAAATAGTGATGCACGCACAGTTTTAACAGAGTTAAATGATTTTAACAATCCAAATGGAATTTCACACTTTTGTATAGTTCCGAAAGAAAGAGTGAGGTCCGAGAAACCGTTATCTACTATCATTTTCAATGTAAAATTGATCTTTGATCACTCACTTGAAATTGCAGGTCTATACGAAGTTTCATACCAGTTCAGTTCCTTGAGAACAGGTATATACGTTGTGATGCTGTCGTGCAAAAACTGTCGATAGTTTGTAATTATATATAAATATATAAAAGCCCAACATAAAACGAACAAGAGTGGGGTGAATGTCAATTTTACGATGTAACTAACTGAAGAATAACTGCTTATCGCCTACTTTATGCTTTATCCTTGCGATTACACTATTCTTTCGTTTCGCTTCCATAATGAAAGCTAATTTACGTCGCTTCTTCCGGGCACTAGTATCATCGCTCTCCACGGCGACTGTTTGGTAAATACTAAAAGAGGGCACCGTCCCTAATCGAACTGTGTTGCCCTTCAGTAATTTAAACACAACAACCCCACATTACATATATTTGCTTGTCATTAAATTCCGTTGTCCCATCTATGCCTTTGTTCGATCAAGAATTGTCATCCTTCCCTCCATATTCATTTTAGAAATAGCAGCCATTTCTTCTATTTAAATACAATATCTAAGACAAAAATGTCGCGTAGGACGTCGAAATCGGTGTCCTACGTTTGGGACAATATTAAGGAACTTCCTAAATCTTTCGAGTATGATGAAACCCGAAACTTGTCTTAAAAAGTTCCTAGGACGTTTTGAAGACAAAAATACGTCCTAAACAGTTTGATGAAACAGGCCCCAGGACTGCGTTCAGGATTACAAATCGGTGCGAACAGCAAAGCCAAGTGCACGTGCAAAGCGGGGTAAAATAAGCAAACAGCCCTGCGTTCAGGATCACCAAACGGTGCAAACAGTTTTCCAATTGAACCCCGCTTCGCACGCAAGCGCACGTGCAAAGCGGGGTTCAATTGGAAAGCTTTTGCACCGTTTGGTGATCCTGAACGCAGGGCTGTTTGCACTGTTTTGGCATCCTAAACGCAGGGCTGGCAGAGTGCATTTTCGTTTTTTTTCAGGCACCCATAATGAACAATCTACCGGAAACCATCTATTCTTTGAACTCTAGTGGATGGCCGCCAGTCATAGACTATACACTGGACATTGACATAGGCTGCGAAACTTCTTACAAGAGTAGCTGTGGTATAGCGGTTAACCCGAATGACTTGGGAGTCAATCTTTTAGGTAGGTACAACATTTATCTTTTTTTATTTAGAAGATGGCCGTCTTTCAAAAACTGTACACTAGGTAATGTCTTAGGTTGTACATAATCATACACAAGGAAGTTGTGGCATTGCGGTTATTCCGAATGACTTTCGAGTCAACCTTTCAGGGACAAAATATTTCTTATTTAGAAGTCTAGAAGATGGTCGCCGGTCATCGACTTTACAATATACATTGCATAGGCGTAGCTAGGATTTTGAAATTTATACGCACTCAGAAGACGACCGCCATGCAATATATACAGGATAACTTTATAACTTTCGCCTTTAGGCGAAATGTTGACTGTGACTAAAGAGTAATGCCCTCCACCCGCTACCCTTTTAAATGATTTGGACGTTGGTGAATAATCACACATCGTAACTACAGCTTAAATAAGCTGTAGTTTTGATGTTATGATCATTCATCAACTAGATTTTTCGAAAGAGGATTTATTTGTTTCACGCAATTGCGTAATATGCGTAATGGGAGCTACGCCCTTGCATTGATAGAGCTATTGATCTTCTTAAGTTTGTGACTGTTCTTTCTAAACTAGCCAAAACTACTTTAACAGGCATTAACTTACCCTATTATGTCTGTTCAAAGCGTACTTCTGCTAAAAGCAAACATTTAACGGCCAGCATGATTTAAGATCAGCCTGCATAGTTATGCATGCTGAAATCTACCTTAACTGGCTGAATTCTATTAAAGGTACTGGACCTGTAATAGTTCCGCAACATTTCGGAACTCATGATCTTTCAAAATATTGACTGGGGTTTCTTACGTAATGAAATTATTAGGAAACCTCGTTTTATACTGTTAAAGTTCATTACTTCCGAAACGTTGTAGAACTATTACGGATCCGCTACCTCTATTTTTACAATAAAAAAAAATTAAGCCAGGCTATTCCTCTGCTGAATGCGAGCCCCATCTAATATATATTCCACGGAGTTCCCGTAAAGGTTATATTCATCTGGCGGATCAAATAAAATCAACTCGTATTGAACGTATTAAGGAACAGCAATAAAGTAAAGTGTTTTTATTCCTTGTATGTTGACAGGTAATAATCGGATCAAAACTAAAAATGGAGGAACCGCTAGCGAACCATCAGCTCTAATCTACCACCTTGAGGTCACGTGTACTGCCTCAAATGGTCTGAGTTCCTCGGCAACCCTTACCTTGGCTATTGTAGACACTTTTCCAACCACGACTCCCACGACTACGAGCACACCAACTACGACTCCGACAACTTCGAGTACAACGACCACGACTCCTACAACTACGAGTACAACGACCACGACTCCTACAACTACGAGCACAACAACTACGACTCCGACAACTACAACGACCACGACCCCAACGACTACGATCACTACAACAACGACTCCGACAACTACGAGCACAACAACTTCGACTCCGACAACTACAACAACCACGACCCCAACGACTACGATCACAACAACCACTACTCCGACAACTTCGAGCACAACAACTACGACTCCTACAATAACAACCACACCTACGACTACGATTACTACAACTACATCTTCCGAACCTCTTACACAGTCATTAGACGCGGATGACGGTGTAGGATTTTTCGAAAGTGCAGCAGGTATCGCTACGCTTGTTGGTGGGGTTATTGCCGCAGTCGGGCTTCTTGCCGGTGCTGGTGCTGCACTGTGGAAATTATTGGGTGCTAGGAGAAAATTTAGGAGAAAAGAGGGCAAACAAGGGGCTCAGCGCAATAATGGTAGATATGGAGATAAACAGCCAAGAAGACGTTTGCGAAATATTAGACCTAAAGAACCACCCAATAGGTATGTCTCAATTTGGCAACAATGGCGGTTAATGCCACTGGTTTTCTTTTATTTTCAGTCATTTTTAACTGCATCCTAATTAACTTTTTTTTTCTTATACCAGCACAGCCACACTGTTCGTCCTTTAGGCTTTAGCTATCAAACTGAAAATATGGATATAGATAGAGGGAGTATTTTCGTCTTCAAATTGAATTATTTCAGCAATACTGAAACAAATTCTATATGGTGGATACTCATTGGAATTGTCTCGTCGAGTCGAGCCGCCGTCATTGCGCAGTTGGTCGAGCGTCGGACTGTCAATCTAGAGGTCCCGAGTTCAATCCCCGACGGCGGCACTTATTCTTTCCGACTATTTGTCTCCCAACAATGGGTCGATAATCGTAGAACTATGTGGGATAGCAGATGGGGGCTAGGAAAGAATGTTATGGTAATACTGATGTAAAAAATACCAGGAATCCATTGTTAGGTGCTCCATCCGCCGCGATATAACTGAAAAAATGTCGAAAGCGGCGTTAATCAATCAATTAAATTGGGACCCATATAATGAGACTTCAATTATAAATGAAGATTATAGACTGGAAATACTTCTTCTCATCTGTAACTCTGACACTTAAGAACATCGTACAGGATGGTTGCCCTGAGATAACTGCTGCCGAAACCGCCAATAAAAGTTTGACCTTGAGCTGTGACCTTGACCTTGGGGCTATCCTTAAAGATCTTTGAAACGGGACACCTTCACATGATGGAGAATAATTGTGTCAATTTTAATATAAATTCATCCATCATTATAAGAGCTATTCATCGGACAAATAAATCTTAACAATTGACCTTGAGCTGTGGCCTTGACTTTGAAGCTCTCCGAAAAATTCTTTCAAGTGGCACGCCTACATTAGATATTGTCCATCAATTAATGTATGAGACCACGTGTCATTTGTTTTCAACCAATAGGCGAATTACAAATAGGTCGCCTTAGCGAAAGATAAGCAGGGGCAAAAAAGAGGCATGTAATAAAACTACAACAAAAATAATTTCTGAAATTGCAATCAAAAACGACTGATGCGAGTCTAGCAAGTTTACGTCCGAGAGAGAAATAGAACGAGAAAGAAAGTTAAATACAAATGGTAAGGTCAGTGAACTACCTGTTTATGTTGAAGTGGAACTCTTCAAAGAAGTACTACCTTTTTTTCCTTACAGAAATTTAAACTCTGTTGAAATCTCCGAGCAGATGAATAAAAAATTCAAGCCACCATCAAGTGAGCGGACAGCCCCAGTATCAAGACGAGGTTCCCTGTACAATTTTCTAGAACCACCAAGTTCCCCGAGAACATCTCATTTTCACGTGTACTATCAGGACGCTTCATACATAAGTAAGCATGGATTTTTACATAAGAAATGTAATTGTATTAATAATAATAATAATAATAATAATAATAATAATAATAATAATAATAATAATAATAATAACTTTATTTAAAGAAGGTAGCATGTTAAGACAATTCGGCTTATTTTCAACATGGCCTTCTAACAAATTCGTTTAAGAGAATCAAATTAACACACATGCACTTTCCCACAAAATATTTTTTAAGTCAAACACACACGCACACACTCACACACCCGCGCATGTGCAAACACGCACGCTCAAAAACCTGAAAAAAAGGAAATATACATAAGCATCACATTTAAATGAGTTGTTTTACTGACAGATACTCAAACGCGTTGATTACATTGTGTAGCTCATAAGAAATAGATTTTAGGAATCAAGATCTCATTGTTTCATAGAGAAGAAAAATTGTTTGACTTTCTTTTAAATGAAGCAAGACGTGATACATTTCTAATTTCAACAGGTATGTCATTCCAGACGCTAATACTGTAGTAGCTAAAACTATCATTATAGATTTTCGTTTTAGGTGTTTTGGTTAAAACAAGGTCGTTTTTAGTCTCTGAGCGAAAAGAATAAGCCGAGTTTCTTGATAAATGAACAATATCAAACATATAATCTGGCGCACAATTATTAAGAGTTTTATAGATAAGAATCGCAGTATGATACTTGCATCTGTTTGAAAAAGTAAGCCATGACAATTCCTTGAATAATTCAGCTGATGGTGAGTTTGAAGGTTTTGCAAGAATAAGTCTAGCAATTCTCTTTTGGAGGATAGAGATTTTATTTACATAGTTTGTATTACCTTTTCCCCAAACTATACAGCAGTAGTCCAAAATAGGCAATATATACGTGTTGTAAAAGAAGAGTTTTGTTTCCATAGTAAGATAAAATGAAATGCATTTGAAAAGAGCTAATTTCTTCTTTAATTATTTATATACATGGTCAATTTGGAGATGCCAGTTAAGTTTGTTGTCTACAAAAACGCCAAGAATCTTTTGTTCAAACACATTTTCAAGTTTCAAACCATTTACTTTTAGGGTTAAGCTTTTCCCATCATTTAGATAGTGTTTTGACACCATTAATATGCATTTTGTTTTTGAAGGATGCAAAGACATGTTGTTGATAGTACACCATTCTTGTACGCAGAAAAGACTATCCTGTAGCTTATTTTGTATCTCAAGTAATTTATAACTCGATTTGTACATAGTAGAATCATCAGCATACAAATCCATTTCAACTCCAGGACAAGATAAACTTAGACCGTTTATATATATAAGAAATAAGAGAGGGCCAAGTATTGATCCCTGAGGATTCCGGAATTTATATGAAGCATGGAAGATTTTAAATTCGCAACCTTAACCAACTGTTTTCTATTCGACAAATAAGACTTTATATGGCTATGTGCATCTTTAGAAAAATGATATAATTTCAGTTTATGTAACAGAATTTTGTGATCTACTAGATCAAAGGCTTTTCGTAGATCCAGAAAAACTGAACCGACGTATTTCCTCTCTTCTATGTCTGTAATCCAAGAATCAACCATCTTAATAAGGCAGTTACACAAGAATGATTTTGTCTGAAACCAGACTGGGATCTGTTGATAATGTTAGTATTTCGAAAGAAAAGTTGTAAGTGAGAGGCAATGTGACGCTCAAATATTTTTGAAATAGTTGGTAAAATTGAAATTGGTCTGTAATTATTTGGGTCATCTCTTTCCCCGGTTTTGAATATTGGAATTACTCTAGCTATTTTTAGCTCATCCGGATATATACCGGATGCAATGCTGTTGTTTATAATTGACGCTATTGGTGAAGTAATAGTATCCTCACATTGTTTTAAAATATTTGGTCCTAATCCGTCTAAACCTGTGGCTTTACTTGAATCAAGTTTTTTAATTATACTCTTCACCTTAAACGCTGCAATAAAAGGAATTTTGAATTCAACCTGTTTTAACTTTTCATTAAGATATTTCTCTTAGTTCAAGAAGTTTTCATTTGAAAATTTTGATTTATTGATAATGTCGGAGACATTTACAAAATGACTATTCAATTCATTGATCATGTTAAGATTACCCTTTATTTCAGAGCCATGATTAGTTATTTTTTGAGGTAGTGCAATTTCATTTGAATTACCAAGATGCGATATATCCTTCAGGTTCCTCCATAATATCTTTGAATTTTGACTATCCTGTATAGCGCTATTGAAATAATTTTTCTTACTTTTTTTAATCAGATTGTTAACTTTATTACGAAGTAATTTATATTCCACATGATTACCGCGTTTATGTGCTCTATCTCTTTCATTCATCAAGTCTTTAATATCTTTGTTTAACCAATGTGGTTGATGCGTTAGTTTAATACGCTTTTGTTTCATGGGTGCATGAACTATTAAAACAGAGTTAAGTTTATGGTAAAATTCAGCAAGGGCTTCGTTCGTATTTGATATTTTTTCAATATGCTCTATTCCTGAATTCGACAAGTCGCCGATAAATCTTTTGCTATCAAAATGTTTGAAACACCTATATTCTAATAACTCATGGCTGAGATTAACCGGTTTTGTCACTGGAGTTTTCGATGTGCGAGTAAAGCATATTGGGCTGTGGTCACTTATCGACAAAGGTGAAACAAATACTTCACACGTGTTTCTCGAACAATTCGTATAAATATGATCGATGATACTTTTACTTTTATTTGTAACTCTAGTAGGGGTTTTGATGAGTTGCTGCAAATCGAAATTTGAAATAAGATCGGACCATTTCTTATTTTCAAACATCTCATTGTATTTTTTCTCGTCAAATCTTATATTAAAATCTCCCAAAATGTGATACTCTTGATTTAAAATATCGACTTGTTCACTCTGTTTAGCAAACATATCTATCCAAGACTGATTTGAGCTAGGTGGTCGGTAAACAAAATTTAGCAAATATGACTGATGTTTTGGACAATCTATTTCGATCCAGATTGACTCGATCTCTGGTAATTCAAGATCAGATCGTCTTTTATTTTGCAAACTTTTGATTGGTGTACACGATAACTCCGCCACCCGATTTGTTTTTTCGATCATTTCTCTCAAAATTATACCCTGGTATATTTACATAACTATTTTCAATATTTTCGTGCAGAAACGTTTCACACATTCCTAGGATATCAAGCGAAAAGTTCATATTTAGATGATATTTAATTTCGTCTAACTTTGGTAAAAGATGGTGTATGTTCAAATTAGAGGTATGCGTCCCCTTCATTTTGAATGTAAACGGGCTGTCCTTGTTTTTATCATTTTGATTTTTTGGCGAAAAGTTTGATGCACCTGTCTTTTCGCTTTTTCTTGTAAGTATTCGATTTCCATTTTAATTTCTGTTTTTCTGACTGCCCTGCAATTCATCGTTACAATTATTTGTTGAATTTCGGATGTCGGAAAATTAACACATGCATTGGAAATCATTACATTCAATGCATATGGCGCTCAGAGGTTGATAAGCGTTTTTACTTAAGATATATGAGTTACAATATTCACGGTTAAGGCAAAGATTTGAGTTAAAATTAGATCCTGGAAAAAAATTGGTTATATTGCCCATGTTGTGTATGTTTATGGTATTGGAATGAGTAATGTTTGAGTATCCGTCGGTAATGTCCTAATAACTATGATATTCTAAGACCGAATCGTAATGACCCGATAACTGATTAAATTTACAACGTCTTGTTTCATGAGTATTATTCCAACATATGTAGCAATATTGTTCATAACGGTAACACTCGTGAGTCGAATGATTGTCTAATCCACAATTCAAACAATGTGTCCTTACATGTCTTGGTTGGTTTTGTCTATCATTGTATGGAGGTTTTACTCCACGCGGTCTTGAGTTTTGTTGTCGTTTGTTCATATGATTTTGCGAATTACTATTTACACTGTAATGGTTTGCTTGGAAGGCACCTTTGATGATTGATATCTGGCCATTTATTGTTTTGACCAAGGCACTGGATCCTCTGTCGTTTTGATGAATACCGTCACGAGCGTATAGTAGACGCGCAGCTTCTCCATTTGCGAAGATAAAAGACTGGTGAAATTCTATTACTTCCGCACTGGAATTTTCACTGACTTGTCTGATGATGTCATTCACCGGTACAACATCGACATCTTGTCTTGGACAAACGGTACACAATAAAATCAAAGTACTGAAAGTACTGATAAGTTGGAATGCGTTCAAGAGACGGTGACCTCAAGCCACTTACGAAGCTGACTCCTCCCGCCCACCACAGGTGATCACATAATATGTCTCGTCTTTTGATGGGCGTATATAAATTCATTTTATTTCAACAACGAGAAACGCTTGAACCCCCTGAATCGCTATACAAGCCTGAATCTGACGAAAGAAAAATGATAAAAAGAAAGAAATGAGAGGACATAATTCTGCTAAAGAAAAAAGGCAAGAAAATAGATTGGTGCTCACTTTAAATCAATGTAAACGCAGATGATATAATTACCATGCGCGAATCGAGGAGAAAAGATGGTCGTTAATAGCCTTCATAAAAATCTTTGGAAATCATAGACAATTTGTATCGTAAAATTTAACCTTTGAATCTGCACGCGCAGGTGATCTGATATAAACTTACGCGTAAGTGGGTAAAATGTCCCCTAAATTACAGAACATAAAATCACCATACTGACAAAAAAGATGTTTACTTGTATGTCCTGAAATAATAAGTATTTCAACGAGCGTACAACGACTCCGGACTGTCGCGCCGGATGTGTGGAACATTACACGACTAATTGTACCTGATACATCCTGGTAAAATGAGCACGATCACGGTACCAAGTTCTAGGTGAATGTTTCGAGGTCTTAACTTTTAATCATTCTATCATTATCATCATTTTCAATTATTATTGTGATTCGTTTATTGGGTTTTTTCTACTTTAATTCTCATACAAACTTCTTCAAATGGATAGATGCAACAACAGAGACCCTGATTTTGTTTCTCATTGACTATTACTTTGCGTTTGAATGGAACGCATTGTACCAAATTTTGATTCTCGCATTCTAACGCTTGCAGATGGAAGTATTTGTAATAAATCTTTCATGCGTAAGTTGTCGTTGTCGTAGCAGTGTTACTACACAGAACACTTTGATACATTGAAATTTCAATCCTTTACTATAGAATTATTCACTGTTTGAAATGATGGTTCACACCTTGCGTTTACCTATCAGAAAATACTCCTTTTTTTATTGTTCGCGGTTTTGCAGCTTTGAAGATGATTCACTGTAAACCCTGGAATTTCAATAATCAAAGTTTCGCCTGGAAAATGGAATAACGGAGTCTTTACTAAGACAACTTTTTTACTTAAATACATATAATTAAATAAAGTCTAGTGAATCTTTATTCTTTGCCTCCCTAAACCAATTAAGGTTTAGCAATCGTTTTTTGCTACGATCAAAATAGGGTTAGGTCCTACGATAGATATAACAATTTGATACCATTATATAAATATTTTGCGACAATCGTACGATTATCTTAGAGCTAAATCAAACTACAAAATGATGGTGCATCCATTCTTTCCGGTATATCTTTTTTTATTTTACTATATTGCACTTGGAAAATTGGTATCATTAAAGCTTAATAATCGGAAAACCCTCTGATAGAGTATCAAGAGTCCCACAGGCACAATATACGCCGTCACTCTGCTGCTGTTTCACAAAAATACTTGTAGACTATTCTTTTTTTTGACAGAACACAATTCAAAACATTTGCAGACTACTTATTTAAATTGTTAAGCTCAAACTGTTCGTTATGATTGATTGATTGAATGGGGTTTAATGCCTCTTTAAACTTCAACTAATAATAATAATAATAAGATGAAGAATAACCTTTGAAAGTATCAACCAAATCAATCCTTAAAAAGAGAGGTGTTGACTTTTATCTCAAATGTACAATTTGTATAATAAGAAAAGTAACAATACGGCCATTTTTGTCAATGGAGTTGCATTCACAAGAACTTTGACATGAAGGCCCCCTTTTCCATGACGCGACTGTAATTCACTTAACTGCAACAACATGCACAAATTCAGGTTACAATGAACATTTCGTAGATTTTTTTTTTAAATAAGTCTATAAATAGAGGGGGAGTTCCGTTTACAAGAATTTTTACAAGAAGGTCCCTTTTTCCACGACGCAGCTGTATTTCACCAACCACGACTATATATGGGCAAGGTCAGGTGACTAGGAACATTTTGTGAAAGTTTCATCCAAAACATTCCAGAAATGGAGGGGGACGCTGCGTTCACAATAATGATTTCAATACAATGCCCCTTTTTTTCCATGACGCGGCTAAAAAATTACCAAACTGCGACTGTATGCGCTGGGTCAGGTGTCTAGGAACATTTTGTGAAAGTTTCATCCAAATTGGTCCATAAATGAAGGAGTTGTGTTAACAAGACTTTTTAAATGAAGGCCCCCTTTTCCAGGACGCGGCTAATATTCACTAAACCCGAACAATATGCACTAGGTCAGGACACTAGAAAGATTCTGTGAAAAGTTCATCAAAATATGTCCATAAATTAGGGAGGAGTTGTGTTCACGTATCGACAAAATTGACCTTTGATTACTCACTTAAACTTGTGGATCTCTACCTTCATCGATCCTTGCTGCGTCCACCATCAAGTTAAATTGTCGCGCGATTTTAGAAATGGGGTTCCGTTTTTAGAGAAGTAATAAAGAGAGAATATTTATTGGATCGGGTTTTTAATGCAGATAAATATCTGTAGATGTTGTGCGTTTCTTATGATGGTTTACGGAACAATTTGATAACTGTTTTGTTGAAGTGTGTAATAAGGGCGTTCAGAAAGAGAAACTAGACCTCCAAAAGAAGCTATAACATGATTTTACGAAAAACAGGTAGCGACATTACCAAATAAGCAGATCACGTGATTGGCTTGTACTATTGCCACAATTCTACGAAAAAGAGGTCGCGACATTACCAAATAAGCAGATCACGTGATTGGCTAGCGCTATTGTCAACAGCTGACCTTAATGGACTTGACTTATCACATGATTTCCAAATATAGTAATGCAAACATGTGGTACTAGTAAATTCGTACGCAAGTATCAATAAATATCGTTTAAAACATAAATTAGCGTGTTAATAATTGACATGAAGTGATTATTGTGTAATTGTTTAGCATTAATACTTCTTGATGAAATAAACTATATGTCTATGTCCAGCTGAGATAAAAAAAAACAGGCCGAAGTGTATTCACATCCTGTTCACGTGATGTGTGTTATCAAAAAACCCGAAATGAAATTATCTTGTGTTCATTTTGCGGTTTTGTTAAATCTAAGTTGGAATTGCTCCGCATTCCAACTTAAAAATACACTGTGTACCTATACTTGAACTGATTGACATTAAATTATTTTATTCGAGACAATTAAGATTAAAGCATTCAAGGCCCGGGGTAATAAAACTTTTCTCAGGCTTAACTGAGAATTTTCTCAAATTTTAAATTCAAATAAATGTATGAAAATTAAAGATGATATTAATAAGTTGTTATTTATAACAACATATTAATATTATCTTTTATGCTGAAACATTAGAACTAGAAAGCCATGAATGGCTTGAGTCGCTCCACACGCTTGAAATTTTTGTAAAAGAAAATCAAAGTTTTGACTAGATTTTTAGATATTTTTGGTTCTACTGGTATTAAAAAACATATAGAGAAATGACCTCTACTAATAAAAGACATATTTTTCATCCAATCACAATAATTTTTAATTGCATGATAATGGGTCACCCAAGGATCATACCAATGAAGTTTGATTGATATCCATCAGTTACATTCTGAGAAATTGATTTTGAAAGTTTCCACTGTAACATATGGAGAAATGACCTCCGCCCATAAAATGCAAATTTTTCATCCGATCACAATAATTTTTAATAGACTGATTAAGGGTCACCTAAGGACCATTCATGTAAAATCTAATTGGTATCCATCAATTAGAATCTGAGAAAACTCACTTTTTACCATATTTCGAAATTAGCCATGCCCATAAAATCCATGTTTTTCATTGGATCAAAAATTCTTGAACAACTTTGAAAGAGGGTTACCCAAGGATCATTCCTGTGAAGTTTGGTTGAAATTCATCCAGAACTTTCTGAGGAGAAGATTTTTAAAGAAAAAGTTTTACAACCGGACACAGGGACGCACAGACGCACGGACGCACGACGGACACAACGCCATGACAATAGCCCCAGTCGCTTTCAGCCAGTGGAGCTTATGAGCATCTAGACAGAATTACGGCTATAATCTTAATTGAAATTTAGAATTGAAAATGAGAAAAGTTTTATAGTCTTGGGCCCTGAATGGCTGAATAAAATGCATGCAGATTTTTGAACACTTTTGAAAGCTTGCATAAACACTTACACCAAATAAAAGCACAATAAAAAAAAACAAAAAAAACGCCATGTATTATAATACTCACATTCTTTATTTTTAGGCTTGATGATATGATGATATTAAGTTATAATATATGAAGAGAATTATTTTCGAATTCGTGGAGGCATGAAATCAAAAACAAAATCAAACTAATGTATGAATCCATATTTGCTATTCTTACAGAGTTATATGGTTTTCATTTTCATATCTTCTTGAATTCAACTTCTTTTATACCTCCTAATGTATACCAAAATAAAGATAAACATAATATGTGACCCGTCGTGCGAAAAGGGACCATCTGGGTAGTGCGTAAAGTGTCGAACCTAGTCAGACTGCAAGGACTGCGCAGACTGACTAGTGTCGAAACTTTTTCGCAATGGGCTTATTTTCTGAATTTAGATTGTTCAATCTGTCTTCCAGTGAAGGAATTTTTGAAATGCAACGTCTTGTTGACCATTGCTGGACCTAATCTATTTTTCAAATATTCATTTTACAACCTTCCCAGATGGTCCCTTTATGCGGGTCACATATTTTCTTTTTTAAATTGCCATTGCTTTCGGGTCCCAAAAATTAAACCTGGGCCCAAGGTTATAAATCTTTTCTCAGGTTCAACTTAGAATTTTCTCAAATTATAAATATCAGTAAATGTTTGAAAAAAAAAAGATAACAACCTATTAATATTTTCTTTTATGTTAAAACATTAAAATGAGTATCAAAAACAGAATGACGGCTTTAATCTCAAATTGAAATTTGAGAAAATTATCAATTGAGAATGAGAAAAGTTTAATAACCTCGGGCCAAGATTTCCTGTCGTTCGGATGGATTTACGAACTTTATGTATTGCATACTAATCTATACAAGCAATTATGACCCATAATCAATTTGCCACCTCGGTGTAATTGTCCTGTGCAAATCAAAAACTTTTCCTCATCATAAGCTCGGACTCATTTATTTTCCTTTGGAATTTTCTTTTCATACAGTTGTAAAGCCACAAATTACACCAGTTGGTAAGTAATTTATTCGTTCTGTTCTCTACGTTAATTTGGAAAATATGTTTCGAAAATGTGTAAAACTGGTACACTGTACATAAAAATGGTTGAAAGAACTCTGCGAAATGCGCGAACTTTAACAATGACTTTGCAAACAACACAAGCCACATAAGATGATAATTAAGAATAATATATGTAAACGCGTCTTTTGGTCGCATTCTTATTGACCGAATAAGGACATTGCATAAATGTGGAAATACAGAATTTCTCCATTTGTCCTGGTCAAGTTAAAGATGATTTTCTACTTGTCCCTGATCAAAAATAACACTGTCATCAAGAAGGAAATTCAATTAATTTTGAGAAAACATTGTTTTAAAAGAAGAAAATGGCCAACTCCAGTAGTACCATCCTGATATTTGTCTTGGTATTTACTTGTCCAGTGACAAGTGGCATAGAAAGAAGTACTTGTCTGCAGGTGGAATCAAAGCACTGAAAGTACTGATGGTGGACGTTTCTGTTGGCATACTAGAGTGATTCTTCCATTTGTTGAGAAAAGAGAAATTTTATATGTAAAATCAAGATAAAAGGAAAATGACCTGACCCAAGTTCGCATCTAGCTTCAGATATACGTACATTCCTCATCATATATCGTCGATTGTCAATCAAAGTCCTGTAATAACAAGGTTTTGATAAATTTCGGCATTGTGCCGATGTAGTTTAAAGAGTGATTGGCTGATCCATTGGGTATAAAAGGAAAGAAATGACTATTAGATGATCTAGGTTATTATTCTTATTTTGTAATGCAAATCGATCCTTTGTAATCTCATAATTCAAATTATTTCACACCTAAACAATTTAGACCAATGACATCGCTTATTTTGCATCACGTGAGAGTGAAATATCTAGATCCATATTGTACAACCAGAACGAGGCTACTGTGCAATACGGATTTATTCCAAAACGAGACAACCTATATTGTACGATGAAAGTGAGGCAAGCTATATTGTACGATGAAAGCGAGGCTGCAGTCCCGAATATAGATATCACCACTTTTCGCAGCCTTTTTCAATTTATCAAACCCTCTGTTCGGAGGTATTTAAATAAGTTTGATCTTGAGAAGATTCTTGATTTCTTCATTTGTTACATTGTTTATTATTTGTTCACATGAAAATGTATATTTCAAGCGACGACGGGTAATCAACCTGTTTTATGTGAATTACATATTATAATCAGAAAGCACTTATCGACTTGACACATGAAATAAACATTTCACGTGGAATTCTATCTTTAGAACAAATGTTTGTTTCAATTTCAAAATGTTCATAGTGACTCGCATTGACGCCCTTATCCGGATCATATTGGAACTATTCCCTTTGTCTCTCTCAAATGTCGCGAAACGCTAATTGTGGAACTTTCAGTGTATGGTGTGAAATAAAGATGTCATTTAACATGATCGAGTACAATACTGAATTCATTGGATTCGTACCCTGCAGAACCAGTCTATATTTTGACTCGGCTATCGCCTCGTCAAATATAGACTGGTTCTGCAGGGTACTCATCCAATATAATTCAGTATTGTTCACGATCATGTTAAATAACCTCTTATTATGGTGTAATCTGCTTGAAAAAAAAACCTGTAAAAGGATAATAATTAATTGTTCCGCGATTTTCATTCTCAAAAAGAGAAAGAAAGGGTAAAAGTGTTTATATAAACACGTAAAAAAATAAAGACACTGGTCTCTCGAGATTGGCTGTCGCGTGTTGAAAGTAAAGTAAAACCCCTTCGCATCTTTATCGCATGACCCGAATGCTTTACTTTACCTGCTCGAGCTGTATCATGTATATTTCTGCATTTCCATTAATTGGCCATTGTATTATATACATAGGTAGTGTCAGGGGAGGTTACCATTCCAGTAATTCCATTCGCAAATTTTTCATGAGTGACCTCCCATTGACCATTGGCAAACAAGAGGCAAATTACTCACTCTGCCTGAAAAGTAGTTCTACGCAAGCAAAACGTTCACCTGATCTCAGAATTACATATGATTTTCACTTAACAGATGTCTTTGAGGTTTCAACAAGTTATGAAGAATCCTTGTTTCTCTCCATTTTTAAAATGCATAGTTGTCAGACGGATACAGTTCTTGAAAAAGGGTAAATTGAATCTTAGTGAGCACTACTGTTTTGAAAACCTATTAACATCTGACAGGATTGTTCAAACGTGGACGTGGTATTAACACTGGTGAACGTAAACGTCCACCAAAACCTCGTGTCGGTCAAGGCGGACATAGGAATTCAACATTCCTGCATTATGCATATAGTTTTCCTATTAAAAATCCCAACGACGCGGACCGGGGATGATCTGCTAATGACTGAGGTTTTACGCCGCTTTCAGCAATCTTTCAATTATATCACAACGGCTGAAGCACCCAACAATGGATTCAACAATGTACTATTATTACAACCTTTTCTAGCCCCCAGCTGCTGTCCAACATAGGTCTACGATTAGCGACCCATTTGTGGGAGACAAATAGTCGAAAAGAATGAGTACCGCCGTCTCTGATCGAACCCGGGACCTCTAAATTGATAGTCCTACGCACTATCAACTACGCTGTGGCGCTGGCTCGAAAGTTTTCTAGAAATGATTAAAAAGAAGCGGTATCAGGCTGAACTTGTGTCTGCATGATCAGTTCACTTTGTTTGCTGGGTTAATGTCATCTTTAAGGTAATGGACCCGTAATAATTCCACAACGTTTCGGAAGTAATGAGCTATAACAGTGTTAACAGAGGTTTCCTAATGATTTTCATTAGGAAACCTCGGTCAACATTGTGAAAGATCACAAGCTCCGAAATGTTGCGGATCTATTACGGTTGCACTACCTGAATCAAAATCTTACTCGAATTGGTTTCATCGATTTTCGTGCATTCTGATTGGTTGAAATATTGGTTCTTAATGAAAAAAAGTTTTGAGAACTCACCTTATTTTTAAGCTTCAGCAAAAATATTTCTGTAAAATATATTTTATTATTGACAAATCTTTTCATATTTGCATCTAGATATAAAATTATAAGATATTAAAGCTGCTCTTGCACAGATTGGGAAAATGTGAATTTTAACATTTTTCGTAAAATCAATCGGAATAAACTACCCCATCATGTTGAAGCCTTTAAAATAACAAGATTCAATCTGGTAATGCATCGAAAGAAAGACCGATATACCCGAATTTAGGTTAAATTCATTCTAAAAAAATAAAGTGACTACTAACGCTAAAAAAATTATTCTTCAATTTCGAGCCAACTATTTTTGCTTGACATTCGGCATGTTTGGTTTATTCAATCAAAGATTAAGGTTAAAGTATTTGACAGCTAGAAACTTCATATCAATACAGGCAAAAAATGAAAGGTTATTCACGGAAAAAAACGATTTTGTAATAAATAGACTAGAAATAAATAGACTGGATACCTTACTGAGCTTGCCACTTCGAAAAAATAAGTTACAAAATTATTGCAATATGTTGTTTCTAGTGCCAATGCTTTGGGCCATTCTTCATAGTCTAAAAATACACACATTTTCAAAACTTAGAACAAGTTTTGTATTTTTTCTATGAAAAAACTGTGCAAGAGCAGCTTTAAGATGGTATTAGTTGACTACACGGAGGTATGAATCTAAACAAGAGGCCCAAGAGGGCCTGTATCGCTCCACTGGCTTTAAAATCTTTAGACTTTCATTAAATAAAGCTTACTTTACATGAATACATTAACACTCCGAAATCTCCTAAGACCTATTTTATAATGATTAACTGGTTCTGGTCCATATTGTTCCAAATTACTCAATCACAATGAATCTGCAACCCTTGACCCATCTTATTAAAACATAAGGTTCAGAAGGAGATGTTGTTCAAAGATTTCGGGCTTAAAATAGGCCCTGCCTGCCACGCCCATATTTATGGACCAATCAAAAGTTAGCAAATAATTTTTGAAAAGAGACATTCAAGGAACATTCTGGTAAAGTTTCTTTGAAATCAGCCAAGTGGTTCAGGAGAAAATGTCATTCGAAAATTTCGGGCTCAAAAAAGGCTCTGCCCTGCCACCCCCATATCATTGAAATCGGCCGTGTGGTTCGGGAGGAGATGTCGTTCAAAGATTTCGGGCTCAAAATAAGCCCCGCCCTACCACGCCCATATTTATGGGCCAATCAATATTTCTTGAACAATTTAAGTAAAGGGTCACCAAAGGAACATCCATGCCAAGTTTCATTGAAATCGGCCCAGTGGTTCAGAAGATGTCATTCAAAGATTTTGGGCTCAAAATAAGCCCCGCCCATATCTATGGGCCATCATTTCTTGAACAATTTTAGTAAACGGTCACCCAAGGAACATCCATGCCAAGTTTCATTGAAGTTGGCCGAATGGTTTGGGAGGAGATGATTTTTAAAGATTTCAAAGTGAAAAAAATGCCACGCCCTGCCACGCCCATATTTGGGGGGCCAAACAAAATTCTTTCAACAATTTAAGAAGAGGGCCACCCAAGGATCATTTCTACCAAGTTTTGTTAAAATCCGCCCATTGGTTTGGGAGGAGAAGATATTTAAGGAAAAAGTTTACGCACGGACGGACGGACGCACGGACGGACGTACGACGGACACTCCGCCATGACAATAGCTCGCTGGCCTTCGGCCAGTGGAGCTAAAAACATAGTAGCGTAATCATACGGTTTGATTAGGCTTTTTGTTTTGATATCTCCATGAAATCATCAAAAATCAGTTCATTTCTTAACACAAAACCAGATTGTTGCCTTTATGAATCTAAACTAGATGTGTTTGTTTTTGTTCTTTTACAGAGAACAATGGGAGGATATATGGATTTTGAAGACATCAACCTTTGCATGTAATCGGGAACTCTCCGCGATTCTACGTAATATAACTAGGGAATAAAAAGCCATTAAAGCGCATCGTTTCGCACGTGAGTTTAAGAGACATCAACAGCACCAAGATGACGTTGTGTAAAACAAAATAAAAAGAAATCTAGATTAAAACCTGGCATATAATAATTTGAAAACAAAACGCGTTTCATAGCATATACAAAAAATATCCATAGACGATCCTAAAAAAACATTGAAGAAATTTGCTTTTCTTCAAGCGTATTGGCCGAAGTACAAACAGAAAACAAATTACTTTATAACGACTAAAAATTAATCCGCTTATGTCCGAGGCATAGTTTATGGAAAAGTCTGAGTGATGTTCTTAAGGTAGTGGACCCGTAATAAATGGGCAACGTTTTGGAAGTAATCACTTTAACAGTATTAACCGATGTTTCCTAATAATTTTTCATTAGGAAACCTCGGTTAACACTGTTTAAATTGATTACTTTCAAAATGTTGCAGAACTATTACGAGTCCACTACCTTAAATCCTCGCAAGATGACCTTATATGTTCTCCGCACATTTACCATAGAAATATCTAGTGCTTTTTAATTTATACGCTCTCAGAAGGCGGCAACTAAGGAATATATGGGATAAAAGTGATAGGAGGACTGTGACAAAAGATGAATGCCCACCATCCGCTCTTTTTTATGATTTGAGTGTTGGTGAATAATCAAAAATCTTAACTACAGCTTGAATAAGCTGTAGTTTCGATGTTATGATCATTCATCAACGATATTTTTCAACAGAGGATTAATTCTTTTACGCATTTGCGTAAAATGCGTAATGGGTGCTACGCCCTTGTGTACTATACATCAAAACTGAGCAATATCGACAACGAGCTCCCAAACCTCATAATCACAGCTCATGTATGGCTATAAAGTTAGCGTTTTAGTGGCAGACTAAGGTTTGTGTCGATAGACGTCTGCACTACTTAAAGTTTTCCAACGGACTGTTATCTTTCTTATTAAAAGTGACAGTTTTAAGTCTGAAATTAATTTATTTTTATTAAAGTATCGTAAAACATGTGAATGATTTCTTTTTATTCATCCTTGAATAATTGCTTGGGTCATCTGAGGATTGTAAAAGGTACAACGCCTCCAAATCACAAGAAGGACAAGTCCATCTTCTTCTAATGACCACTTTTGGTTCCGGCTCGTTAAAATTGTCTCGTTTGGCAATTACTAAATACAATATTTCAATTTTAGAAGTAGAAAATTCCATTCGCGAAATGTATTTGGGACATCGCACACACGCTTCAAAATTGGCTGAAGTTTTCGGTCATATTTTGAAACGGCTAGAGTAAATTAAACAATTTCTAGAAATCAAAAATATTTTTCATGACGATTTCAAATTTATAGGATATAAAGTTAATGTATAATTAATAAATTTTGCTCGAAAAATTTAAGAACAGTGAGTCGAAAACCAATTCTTTAGAAAACACCGTTTCTTGTTTAGAGTCTTAATTTCTTTTAGTTAGTAGACCACTTATAGTTCCGCAATATTTGGGAAGTAATTAACTTTAACAGTGTTAACCAAGGTTTCCTAATAATTTGGATAAGCAACCTCAGTCAACATTGTGAAAGTTAATGAGTTCCGAAATATTGCGAAATTATTACGGGTCCACTACCTTAAGTCAGAAGCTTTCATTGGGCACATTGAAAAAACGCATATCGGTCTTCAAAAACTTCACTAAACTGAGTCCATTCT
Organism: Fragum whitleyi; assembly: GCA_948146395.1. Taxonomy (NCBI): domain Eukaryota; kingdom Metazoa; phylum Mollusca; class Bivalvia; order Cardiida; family Cardiidae; genus Fragum; species Fragum whitleyi. Next base: position 50,960,815 of record OX411546.1, read on the forward strand.
GGTGCATTATGTAAGATTTATGAAAATTTCATTTCATGCCAAATTCAAAAATTTGCTATAAATTATCATTTTTGATCAACATTATCGTGATTATTGATTATATCGATGGCTCAGAGCTAAACGGTTGTAACTCCCTATTAACATATAGGGAGTTACAACTGTTTTGCGCTGAGCCATGGATATATCCCTAACAATTTTTCGCCTTTCTGGCAATGCCAGTTCTTAAAGTTCAACAAAGTGATATCGTCTGATTAGAACTTAATGGCTACTAACTATGCGTTTTATAGAAATACGTATTCATTTTCATTTAAACTTAATTGAATTATAAATTATTTATAAGCCTTGTGAAATAAGAGAACGTATTGTGGCAATGAGAGGTGAATAATCCCTAGCATTTCCATTGGACAATTTACCAGACCCAAATATCTGCCATTTTCCACTTGCGTTACGTGACACTGAACACATAACGACGGCTTGCGAGTGACCTGCGTGATTAAACGTGGTCTTGAATAAATCTTTGCTAGCGTTGGCGGTTTCGTAGAATTTCAAACTTGGATTCGGATATTTTGCAATGGTCGGCGAATTCCATGCACTCAATGTAAAGAACAAATGCGTGACATCTGATGGGACTTTTTTCATAGACACATCTATTGTATGATGACCTATTTTTCTAGTATCATCCATGACGTCACCGGAATGACAAATGAACCCGTTAGGCCTTCTGTGTTTATAATCGCATTTCTGTGTTTTCGAATCAGTTCCAAAGATAAGACATGAAGCATCTAGGTAGTCACAACCAGATGACGGGTATCCCCAATACAAGTCGAACGTCACGTGGTTGAAATCCTCCGTTATTGTAAACAGAACGATTACCAGGCAGATGGTTGCGTTAGGTGGGACATTGTAGTCACGAAGCTGTGCAGGTCTCCCGTCTGATCGATAGTTCTGAATAATAGCGAGAAAGTGTATGATATGAATATAATCTAGCATGTATTTAAAAAAAATCATATAGCTTAAAATGGGGCGTAAACTGTTAATACGGCATAGAACGTTCGTTTTGGGTCATTGTAGTTATAAATTAACGGAAAAACCCGGGTGACTCTTAAAAGTTTCGCAACATTTCGGACCATATAATCTTTCGCAATGTTAACCGAGGTTTTCTAATGAAAATCATTAGGAAACCTCGGTCAACACTGTAAAAGTTCATTACTTCCGAGATATTGCAAAACTTTTACAGGTCCATTACATAACAGGGAGAAAATGTAGATTAATCAGTATATTCACCTGATCGATCTCCGCCTATACATTTATAAATTTGAATGATACTGATACTTTTCTGCAAATTTTTTTCACCAAAAATGTTTTACTCGTCCAGCGAAAAGGAAACTTCTGGGTAGTGCGTAAAGTGTCGACCTTGCTCAGACTTGGTATACTGACAAGGGCGGAAACTTTTCTCAATGTGCTTATTTTCTAATACTAGAATAATCAATCTACCTTCCAGTGAAACAATTTTTTGAAATGCAATCACTAGTTGACAAAATTCGAGCTAGGTTAACTAGAGCCGAAAGTTTTGCAATTATTCCAAATCTTAAACAATTATTCTACCCCAAGGTTAGAAATTTTGAAATGGGATATCCCATTGACTTGTTTTGGAACCAATCTCTTTTTCGAACAACTCTATTTCGAGTTGGTCTTATTGTGTAAGACAAGTCACACATGAATAATTGCAATCCAATAAAATAAAGAATTCTGATTGGTTCAAATCGCATCACGTGGGGAAATCCATTGCACTTTATTTCTGTATAAACACTATGTTTCGGGATAAACAATACGATAGTACACGATCTTTAAATAGATCGTGTAATTTTTTACGCGGAGAAAGTAGACTTGAAGCTTTAATGTTTGGCCGAGTATTTTAATAGTTTCTTCGATCTATAGGATTGCAATTATAAGGGACGAGTGTCTTTTTCACTGCGTTTATTTGGGTATAAAGTTCAATTGCCTTAGCACATGGCTTAAACATAACGCCCTACGGGCGTTATTTGCCATGTGCTAAGGCAATTGCACTTTATACCCCAATAAACGCAGTGAAAAAGACACTCATCCCTATAATAGATTATCTATGTAAAATCGTTCCAATATTGCATATACATGTGCACCATGTTATAAATTCCTGGTACTTATCACACCAGTACTACGTTTTCACCCTTTAGTAAAGGTGCGAGATTTACTTAAAAAGCTGCATAACAATTACAAATATACGAGGTTTAGGTAGAATACATTAAAAGACTCTTACCATTAATTCTACGTCATTGTAAAGGAATTTCTGTTTATCTACGTCATGTTTCAGCTTCATTTTGACTTGTCTTTTCACTTCAAGAATTTCCAAATAAGGAGAATATATGACATCGATTGTCTCCCCTGTCATTAGTGTAATTTTTAGGGCGCCACCAGTGGTCAGTGGATGCACAACTTCCGGTGTCGCCATTACATCGTATTCCTTAAACATTGTCTGGAGTATTGCCTTGAAAAGGCGTGGGTTGGGATCGTCAATGAATACCTGCTTCTTGCAGTCTTCTTGTGGGCATTCTGACCGGTCCTCAACATTTTACAGAGTACACTTAAAATCAAAAAGTAAAAATCATAAATGTAGCCTATATAACGTGATTTCGATTTTATAGATCTGAAAAAAACCTTTTTACATGTAGTTCAAAGGCAATCCTGCTGTATGAATTGGAAGCTCCTGGCAATCAATAGGTTGGCTGACCAATCAAATCACTGTTTTGCTCCTGAGCCACCATGTTTTTTTCTTTAAAAAACAATTAAACATATACTCCCACACAATGAAAACGCAACAACCTCTATTTTTTCTCGCGTATCTTTTAAATGCACTGCAATTTCAGACATGATTAGTATCAATCTATATAAAACTATAATGGACCATTTACTACACAACAATGTTAGAGTAGCCTCCGACTCGATAGTAGCTGTCTGAACCTATGACTTAAGAAAAAAAGTAAAAAATCTGCAAACCAGGTTTGCAAACTCTTTCTGTCTTTCGATTAATGGCAACACTTATTCAGTAATATGTGTTGGCTACCACTTTGTAGAACGGTTGCCATAGTTCTGATATTTGATTCTAGCAAACGCTAACGTTCATTCATCATTAGGTATATATTGTACCCTTGATGCCCCTGGTAATCCTAAACGTGTCATTTGGGCTTCAAATCACTCGGAAATACACTACCAAATATGGGCCTGTGCGTGACATTTTCAACAATTTCATGTGTGCGTGATGGACAATTATAATACAGATTAGATAAACACATATTGCATAATTCTTTTTTCGTTGACCACCTTATCTATCTATAGAGCGCATAGTGAAGACTCTGGCCAGACGTTGCAAACGCACAGACTGGCCAGAGAGTTTGCTTTGCCCTCTTTTCAAATTGTTGGAAATATCACATACAGGCTCATATTATTTACGATACTAAGAGCCTAATAAAGAACTGCACACGGTTCTTATTTATTCCCATATCATACCTTAGTTTAGATCACTTTAATAATTCTTGCTCAAAACGAATGTGAAAATTAATGCTGTAATTTTATTCTCTAATAAACAGTACTTTAATAATGCAACTTAAAACTTGTTTCAAAATTGCATTTATATGAACAGGCCAAAAGGGACCATTTTAAGAGCCACTAAATAAACATTAACATTTAATGGTTTATAATGAGGTATGGTTCTTATCACCAAGTTCCTTTATAGGTTGAAAGACGATTAAAAAGGATTCGCTTGGACATTTTATTGTTTAGAACAGTGAGTGCAAGTTTTGTGGTAGGTGCGTTTTCATTGCGTTTTAGTATATTTCACCATTGTTTAAGTTGTTAATTTTATGTCGTCTTTTAAGGATTTCGTTTTTTCAGATCAGTCACCAATAAATAAATGTCGTTTTGAATCGCAAACAAACTATTTTTTCGAAGTGCGGGTTAAAATGGCCGTGCCCAGATATCCAGTTTACTGATAAATGCAAACAATTTAAATGAAGAAACATTTCTTAGCTTTTTTTTCATGAAAACAGCGTTTATTCCCCTGAGAAAAGTAGTTGTAAGTAAGAATAACTTGACGACTCACTGTCTTAAATCCAGATATCGATGGCTAAGCGTTAAACAGTTGTAACTGCCTATATGTTTATAGGCAGTTACAACTGTTTCGCGCTGAGACATCGATATCTGATATCACTGAAGACATCCAAATCTCTATGTGACATTTTATTACACCCAACTCGCAACATATATATCTTCGCATGCCAAGGGTTGTAACTCCACTTTGTTCCTTACGAACGTTCGTAAGGACTATAGTGGAGTTAGAACCCTTGGCCAACGAAGATGAATAAATAGCTGACTGTGGGAATCTCAATCTGTCACTGACTTTTACATTCTACTATGTTAGTACTCACTATAATCGTCTTGATCAAACGATTCAAATGAGTTCACACAAAATAGAATTTGGTCTAAGAATATCAGAGTTTCACTCTCGGAAATGGAAGTCAATCCACCAATAAAACCTTTTTACTTAAACTTATCTTTTCAAAATCTTTTCCTGTCTCCTAAAGCGAACATACATCTGAGCCCAAGGTTATAAAACTTTTCTCAGGCTCAGGCTCAATTTTCTCAAATTTTGAATTAAAACAAATGTATGAAAATAAAAGATAATATTAATAAGTTGTTACTAATAACAACTTATTTATATCATCTTTTATGTTAATACATTAGAATAAGTTATAAAACAGTTTTACGGCTTAATCTCAAATTGAAAATTGATAAATGTTAAATTGAGCCTTAGACAAGTTTTATAACCTCGGACCAAAAACTAACATTGTCTTGTGACGTCATCTAATCCAATGTTCATGAGTCATTTCTTTGTATTTGAATTGGGTTTACGCCATTATTTCAGTCATATGACGGAGGCTAGAGCACCTAACAATGGATCCCTTGTATTACTCCCAACAGTACTACCATCACATCCTTTCTAGCCTCCAGCTGCTATCTCACACTTGGTTACGATTATCTTCCCATTGGTGGTAGAAAAATATATCGGAAAGGATGAGTGCCGCTGTCGGGGATCGAACCAGGGACCTCAAGATTGACAGACGGCGGCTCACCTCATTGGAAATCGGAGCCATGTTCGCGTTTTGAAGTACTTAAGATGGAAGAGGACAATAGCGTTTTTTGAGAGAAGTGAATAATTTTTTGGTATATATAAATTTTTTAGATTAATGCGATCTCAACGGCGTAAATTATTTTGCTTTTTAATTTAGAAAAAAAAAACGGTTACCAGGACGTCGTAAAATTCACGATTTGATGCGCTTTCTACAAACGACCCCATTCCCATTTAAATGCGCAGTGCGATTAAATACGAGACGTTTTTTTCCGCGTATTGCACTAATATGGAGCTAAATGAATGGCCATAACACAAATGCTATATAAAATTCTTTGAATCTAAATATATAGACATTTGAGTTGATTGAAATCAATATTCACAATTAATACTGATCCAAAAATCTCGCTTTAAACAAAATTTTACAAAATTGGCCCGATGAATTTTTTTCAAGTAGAGAGCGAAAGTAGAGGGAAAGTTTAAAAACTTTCCCCACACAGATTTTCTATAATCTAGATTTAAAGGTTGACATTTTGACGTTAAATCTAAGACATTGACATTCAAATTAGACCTATTAATTTTCTATATTTATTTTGATTAATTTGCGATCTATTATTATAAAAAGATCAAAATTTCCAGACGTGTTCCATAGCCTTTAATGAAAAGGCCATCAAAACTTCATACTTATGCAACGAGATCCTCGCGGTACACATGAATTTACCAAACACAAGTGTTGCTGATCTATGACCTCAGTAAGAAGTACGTCGACGTCGTTATAAATGAGCACTGATTTTTGTAAGTTTTTATCGCAAGCTCGACGTTATGACGTTACTATCAATTAGCACGTTAAAAGACTATTTGTGGGTGCATTGATAACATTTCAATGAAATTCGGAAAATCCCAATGAATGTTTATAAAAAATGAAAAGTCCTTTCGATATATACCTTTTCTATATACGGAAATCTTTAAAATACTTTTGGTGAAGTATGTCTAAGGAATCTAGCGAAATTAAAGACGTACTGCGTTTGTCTTTTTTTTAAATTTCGACGTTAGGGTAATAAACTTTGATCTACTTTTGTAGAAATTCCGTACGGTGAAACGTCACTATAAGATGTGAGCATATATAACGGAAAAGGAATAAGAAATACCAAATGTCAGACAAATTTTATTGGGCCGATTTTTTTTTTAAAAAAATTAGTTCAATGCCTTTATTTCGGGTCGCAATTTTTTGAAAAGTTAACTTTCATTCAATCACATGTTTCTATCGTTGAATAAAATTATTTTCTGATTATGTGTCAATGTTAACAATTTATTTAGCATCATTTTGGTTTTTCCATTGAATTGAATCGTCTTAAATACGATCATGATAAGCGTTTAAGAAGGTGTAGGGTCATGTGTGTAAAACGCGCGAAATCGTCTTTTGAACGACGTCATGGTAACGTAAATTCTGAATTGAACGTGGAAAAATATTCACCGTTGAGATCGCGCTAAGAAAAAGTTTCCATAATTACCAATCTTTATGCACTTATCTCAAAAACTTCAATTCTCGTCTTCCACCTTAACTGCTTTAATGAGAAAGAATAATTCAATCAATTTTTTTTTAGACAAACTGACATTAATTTCGTCAGGAATAGAAAAAATTATCAAGCTCGCCAAGTTTAACGCAAAACATTTCTACACTAGGCTTGAATAAAGTCGGCTTATCATAAATAAAAACTAATAACAAATCCTAAAACATGTGAGACAGTTATGATACTTATGGTACTTACTCTCATGCAATGAAACATCGGATGGTTACATTCATTAGTGACTGTTGTAGGGGGAAATTCATTCGGTAGTTTTTCGATCTTGCATATGTGACATTCCATTTTCTAAATCAATAAAAAAAGTAATAATAATGAACAGTATGTTTAAGTTAATTAAGCCTTTGCCTTTACCTATCAAATTAAGTGAATTATGAAGTCACTCAATTGGATCAATGCATTGTGGGAAATGAAGTCGAAAGTTACGATATCGGAACCCCATTACAGTGTTCCCACTGCTGTTTCAATCTGGGGGTAAAAATGGGTATTTTTCAGAGTATATGTACCCCATCAACATAACACAAAGACGTTTGTCCCGGTAATATTTTGTGCAGACATTTGTCTTAGCCGCAAAATTGACGTCGATTCGCGTAACATTTTAGTTTGGCTTTCCCAAATGAAGTGTGTTTGGTCATAGATTTAAGTATTCAATGGTAGCTTATCCATTTAGCTATGAAATGATGTATTGTGCATTCAGATTCCAGGTGAAACTGACTTAGAAATCGACTCTCGATTCGTGCCGGGTGATGTTCGCTCCAAAATGGAGTTCGACCCCTTGTCTATATTATCATATATTTTTCAAAAAAATCAGCGGGACATTCCCCTGTGGAAGTAAGGGTAAGAATGCAGCACCATTTGAATATTCTTGACATCTAAGTCATTATAAGTTTCTGGTGGCCGATTAATTAATGAAAACACTGGAAAGGTGGCATTTTGATAAAAATATCTCAAAATCTGTTAATAGATCGATACAGTGGATATATCGATACAATGAGGTTTGAGATACATGTGATATGGAAAACTGTGAGAGTACACTTTAGTTTTTTAAGTTTAACCCTTTGCTGTTTAATCCCTGCTTTTTACGTGCCTATGATTTTATGATTGAGAAAACATTGTGAAAAAAGAAGAAATTGCTTCTGACAAGCAATTTCTTCTTTTTCCACACTATGTCTACCCTACTGAATGGTTATTTTTCAAATTAAATCCACTTTAAATTTTCGTCTGTAAAACCTTTGAATTTGGACAGGTCCAAAATTTTGTAAAACAGGAAAGGGTTAAACACATTTCTAGCACATGTTTTCAGAAGCATAATCATTATTGTGTACTTATTGACCAAAAAGTTACTTACATGCCACCTGCGAGCTGTAATTCCAGTCCACGTTCAAACAAATCAGGTGATTTATCGGAAAATCCAGCTAGTTTCACTTTCGAAACTGTATAATAAGGGAAAGAACTTTTCTTACGACATAAAATTCCAATATATTGACCTCCCTTGTTCCAAGCAGAATATCCAATAAAAGCATGCATTCATTTTTGGTATGATGCTAAAACATATATATTTGTTAAATATAGACGATATTCGAATTAAAAAATAATGTTCCTAAAAATTCCTTGATAACATCATCAGTGATTGTAGCATTAGGTTTTCGTAGGCCGTCGAATGGTTGAGATGTTATTTCGGTGTGCAGGCCTCCATCTTGAGCTCAGATAGCGGGAAATGCCTATGTAAAGCCGAAATAGACCATTCTATGTTAAAATTGCTATTAACACATCGTTTCAAGAACGATACTAGCGCAGATTTCCACAATGTACATATTTAGTATCGTAATCAATCGTAACAACGCTTTGACATTTCCGCAGACTGGAAGGCGCATCGGTAGTTAGACCGGTTCAACCAACGACTAATAGTTGACAATGGAACTATTCTACTCGGGCGTAATGTAAAGTAATTTTGGGTGATTCCTTAGGTAGGTAACTGGAATTTACTTCCGGAGGTCGTTGTATGTTAAAAGTGGATCGTAAAGAAAAAAATAGTGCGACTTGAAAATGGCATTTTGAAGGGGAGAACAGTGATCCACGTACATATTTAATTGATTTTTTGCTAGCTTTGAATATCTTTTTTGATATAGTGCTTGGTTTGATCTCTTTTGTGCACGCTTTCCTTTCCGAGAGGACGGATGAGCGACGGGGGGCGTGATCGAACTAACTGTCCTCTTCATATGTGGGAAAAAGACGGTTCCTTTACTCCGGCTTGAAAAGCCTAAAACTTGAACTAAAAAGTCCCAATTTTTTAGCCTCAAAAGATAGAAAATTTAATGCAGATGAAGCGCTAATGACGTAATATATAAGCCTGTGGTTGTGGAATGCGCTGCAGCACCTAAAAGTTGAGTAATTTTATTTAGAACAAAGGCGGTCCTTTATTTGAATTGCTGCAGTTTACCGGTTTGCCCTCTAAAGAGGGAGATGCTTACTGTCGTAAATCCGGTCATTTAGACTTATGCTGCGTTTCCACTATGTTCCCGGCGACCACGGCGGCCCCGTTTCAGACGAACGGCTCGAGTCACTTTGACTTTTGTCAAATGTAAAATGACAGTTTGCCGAGCCGAGATTTAAACTCAAGACTCAAGCATTGACAGCCCAATGCATTACCGCTAAGCTAGATAATAATTCGATGCTGTGATATTATGGCTGCTAATAAGCAATATACAACAAGTTTGAAAACAGTATCTTGTGGGAGAGGGTTGTGAAAGGGAATAAATATGATAGAATAATTATGTTCATATGTTGTTGCATCGCTCTAAATTATCTGAGACAAATTTTAGAAATCCTTGTAACGATTATCAGCATTGTAGTTGGAACTACGGACTTCGTAAAACCCTTTATACACTATTGTTCCATAAATCCACTTCGACTATACTCTTGTAAAACTTGACGGCGGCACTGATCCTTTCTGACTATTTTTCTACCGCTAATGGGTTGATAATCGTAGACCTATGTGAGATAGCAGCTGGGTTCTAGGAAAGGATGTGGTGGTAGTACTGGTGTGAGGGATCCATTGTTAGGTGCCCTAGCCGCCGCGATATGACTGAAATAATGTTGAAAGCGGCGTAAAACTCCATTCAAACAAACAAACAAAACTCTAGCTAAACTAAGATCTAGTGGCACGTCATTATTAAACTACTTTAAATGTAAATAAAAACAAAACTTTTTAAAAGCTATTTTTGACTCTACTGTAAAAGTTGTCATCGACGAGTTATAGGCTTGCCAGTCCTTGGGTCGTGAGTTCGAACCTTTCATCCGAAATTAGACAAATGTCAATATGACACGAGTCATTTGCACGAATGGGCGTATGATACAGTTAATAACATCGTGAAATTGACAAGGTGAATGATTTTTGAACAACCTGAGTATGAAATTGAATGAGAGTGTGGAGCGAGTGTTGAATGAATTTAAAGGAAGGTAATCCACTATTGCTAATTTTGTTCAGGATGATTAAAATTAGCGCTTTTTATTACCTCCCTTTGAAAAATGTGCATAAAATCTCTATAAATAGCTTTCTATGTCCTCACAAACCAATAAGACAGTAACAAAATTCAATTATGTCAGTAAAATCACGAATGTTTACTTCCGATTTTAATTTTAAATGTTGCTGTTGATCTTATAATTTCAGTGATTTAAGAGCGTTTTTGAATGATTTGAGTGAGTGTTTGTTATGAGTGGAGCAATGAGTGAGTGATTTAGAATGGTTTTGATTGAGATGAATGTCAATTAAAAGGGTGTAACTAAAAGTATGTACGATTACGTTAAGGTGGACAAGCATCTGGTGGCTCGGGTGAAATATTGCGGTTGGACTGGTTTGGGAAACCAACTGGAAACCATAGATAGGTGCACCAATCGCGCGATTTAACTGAAATAGTGTTGAAAGTGGTGTTTAACCCCATATAAACATTCCAGATGTTCCCTTTTGTGGGATAAGTAAAATAGGGGTATTCTATTGGGTCGTATACATTTGTTTGATTATGTTGGGTTTGACACCGCTTCAAACAGTATAACAGTTATATCGTGGCGGTGGTTCACCTTACAATTATTTATCGTTTCTCACACCAGTATAGATCAACAAAATTAAGTGACTGAGCAAAGGTCAATTTTGTCTATACACTGTATAGACCAAATTAACATTTTATCACTCAATAAAACGAGTGTATCTATACAATCACATAATAACATTGTAAAATTGAAATTTAACTCTATTAAACCCATTCTTAACCGCTCATTCAATGCTCAATTCATACATTGCAAACACTCACTCAAATCATTCAGAAACGCCCCGAAATCATGAGAAAATGCCCCTGAACCTTTCTCAATTCTTCACAACTTCATTCAAATTGAACTTTCTTTTTGTTCTTATAAGATATATGAGCCTGTGCATGACATTTCCAACAGTTTCACATGTGCGCGACGTGAATACTCAGACCAGCCTGTGCATGTGCACAGTCTGATCAGAGTCTTCACTACGCGTTGAAAGGTAGCTAAGGACCCCATGTCTCTGACCACAATCTGAGAATGCTTTAAATGCAGCGCGTGATTGTCAATATACCCCAATATCTGTCAGTCGGGCACACAAGAAAATGTTGGAAATGTCACACAAGCTAATATAGTGATGATGTGGAAGCATCAGCGAAGACGCAATTTTTGTTCTAGAAAAGTATGCAGATTTTCTTAAAAGGGAAGTAATAAAAAATATCCACCACTGCGTCCAATTTTGACGAAATTAACAATATTGTTACATATTACCTCCCTTGGATTTCATTAAAACTCGCTTCACACACTCACTCTTTTTCATTCCGAAATCATTTCAAAATCATTCACATTGTCAATTACCTGATGTTCTTAACTGTGTCATAAGTCCGCTGTGGGGAGACGAGTATCTTATTACTCCTTTCATGCTAAATAGGAAAACTTGCGGAATCGCATTTTTTAAAAATCAAAATTCTATAGGCATTCTTATTATGCATCACATTATATTTGAAAAAAAAAATTAAATTGCCTGTGTTAAAAATCGCGTCGTATAAAGTAAGATTTGTCTACACATGTGCAGTCTGCTCTTCGTCTTTACAGTTAACAACATGGTGAAATTGAAAAGATGAATGATTTAACATGATTTTGGAATGATTTTGGAATGGAAATGAATGAGTGCGATGGGTGAGCTTTGAGTGGAATTAAAGGGAGGTAATACATTGCCGATAATTTTGTTCAGGATGAACAAAATTAGCGAAATTTATTACCTCCCTTTAACACAATAAGCGTATAAGTTCTATAAATAGTGTCCTATTTCTTTAAGAATAATACAGACGCGTATAATTTCAATTATATAAGAGGAATCGCGATTTTATAGCTATATTTATTTTGAATGTAGCTGTTGACCTCATTTCTTTTTAATTGATTTTAGAACGCATTGAATGGTTTGTGTGAGTGTTTGGAATGAATGAATGGAGTCCTGAGTGAGCGATTTGGAATAGTTTTGATTGAGTTGAATGTCAATTTCATGATGTAATTAAATGTGCTTAAGCAGAAATATTCCCGATGCAGCATGATATGGTCAAGAGTTTATAGATCTTTAGCACTGCAAAAAGATTTCCTTAACTCAAAAATAATTGATTGATGGACTGTTTGACCATTTTGATTACAACCGCAACATCTCATCCGAGCCACCAGATGCTCGGATTTATATGTGACTCGACACGCGAAAAGGGGCCATCTGGGTAGCGCGTAAGTGTCGATCCAAGTCAGACTGCGCTTACTGCGCAGACTGACTAGGATCGAAACTTTTTAAATTCGGTTATTTTATGTATCTAGAATGATCACTCCACCTTCCAGTGAAAGGATTTTTGAAATGCGAACTCTGGTTGACTTAGGCTGGACCAAATCTCTTTTCAAATATACATTTTTAAAAAATTCCGAGATGGTCCCTTTTCGCGTGACGGGTCACATATACAATTGTTTGTTTTAGGCTAATTCCAACAATATTTCAGTCATTCATTGAGTACCTAACCATGAAATCCTAGTAAATCATCCTAGTAAATATCACAACAGGGACACCACGAAATGCTTTACAGGGCCTCTTGCTTTTCATCAACAGTAACGAAGATTTATTTTCACCCAATGTTTGTTTGAAGTGGGTTTAAAACCGCTTTTAACAATTTTATGGGGTGGAGCTCTCATGAATGGATTTCTAATATTTTTCGCACAACTGCTACCATGACATCCTTTGCTAGCCTCCAGTTTATCAAAATTCCATTTATGTTCAAGATTATATGCCTTTTGGTTGGAGATAAATGTTGGAAAGGATGAGTGCCGCCACCAAGGATCGAATCTACGTCACTCGATGATTGAAGCTTGGAAATCTGATACGCTACTAAATATGCTTCGACAAGGGTTTTTCTCATTCGGATCATCGCTCGGACTTTTCCGTAAACTGGAAAGTACCTTGGACGTACGTGTAGTAATTTAGGGTCATTTTAAGATATTTTGACTTCTCGTGGTACTTCGACAATTTAATACGCTTGAAGATAATAACATTTTGATTATTCTGTATGAAATTCTATGGAGATGTTTTGGGCATTATTATAATATGATCGAGTTTGACTTTACTCGCGTTTTGTTATCATATTACAATATGCCCACTTTTATCTATTCGCCGATTTTGTTTTATGCAACGTCATTTTTAGCGGGATGATTGATAATTGTGACGTCATGTAATCCCCCCCCCCCCCCGTGTGAAATGACACGCTTTGATGGCTGCTCCTTTGTTATTCCCGAGGTCTTTTCCATAGAATCGCCAAGGAATTTACTCGTACTGTAATCGACACGTTTTGGTGGCTGCTCCTTTGTTATTCCCGAGGTCTTTTCCATAGAATCGCCAAGGATTCCCGATTGGGGCTTTACTCGTACTGTAATCAATATCTTGGTAAGGGACAAAAATATGGGAAAGGATATTTGCAACAACCGAGAATCGAACTATCTAGAGACCTTGCAATCGAGAGTAGGGGCCTAATAATGAACACATGTTTGAAATATATCATCTTGTTTTTGTTTTTTTTATTTAGAGTAAATTAAGAATGGGCGACAAAAGAGTCTTCGCAACTGGAAAGATTATATTCAAATTCAAACGAACTAAAAATTTGCATATTTGATAAAATGTGTTAAGGACACTTAACAATGAAAACGAAGCAATAATATGTTCTTATATAGAAGTAAATGATACAACTTTCTATGATACCAACGTTACTTTAAGACAATATTTATATAAGGCATGATATTGCATAACTTACTCCCTTTGCTTGAATTCTTTTTTTTCTATCTTTATAGGCCAATACGATATGAATACCGTTTTACAAATGAAAAAAGAACACCTAAATAAAATTCAAATATCATAGACGAATTCACTATTCAGCGTTATCTATGTGATAACCACTTTTTATCCACAGAATCTAACAACGATGATAACATATCAAGATCTACCACCATGTTCATATTTTCAGCGGGTGTTAGGCACACCCTCCAATAATCATGGTATAAAATATTCGCTATTTTCCAGAATATTTGGTGTCCGGGAATATCTGTGTCGCCGTTTTCTTTCGTTGGCATGAACTCAATGACGGTTGTCCCATAAGGCGCAAAGTTCATGTTGTACAGACCTCCGCCATGAGGTCCAAGAATAATTCTTGAGTTTCCGAAAAGTTCTAGACTTGACTCTAAATCTTCGGACCCCCTAAACACTTTTACGCCATGATCCCCATAACGCTGCCGTAACATTTTAATTAAAGCTTCGATATTCAAAATACGTCTGCCACAATTAAAGCATCCGTCACGAGTTACTAAAATAACACTGGCTTTATGAAATGGCACTTTGAGTTCACTCTGGACTCCCAATAATCTACGCGCTTCTTTCCATAGAGTTGGATGTAGTTTGTCTTTAATACACGAATGAATCATAATGTCTGCGCCGAATGGTAGTTCTTCAATTTGATACACTAGCTGGTGATGAGAAATACGTAACTTACGTAGCATGTCGTACAAAATTGCGTCACGCGGGCGACGCATCAATAAACGTACAGATCGATTTTGCAATAACGGCAATATTTGAACAATCCGATGTAGAGTACCATCCAAGAAATGCTGAAAAGTATTTCCATCTCTATTCCGTAAAGGAATAAGGACGGGGTACCAATTTTTGTAAATAAAATTTGGTATCCAGCTTCTGACGTTTTTTGTCCTACTTTGAGTAATCCAGTCTTTTGCTCCTTTGTAACCACAAACTTTATCAGCATCGAAGGTTCCGTTCCGGAGGAATAACACTTCTGAATAAAGGTCTCGAAGAGGTTGAGCTTTCAGAAATCCCAGATTTTCTCCGTTTTTGTAAAATAAATCCTTGCTACGTTGATCAGCGAATGATGGTGCTTTAAAAGCAAAATCAGACAAATTGTTTCTTACCCATAACCTGTCAGTTATTCTAGAAATTTCATAAAACGATATGTTGATATGTCTGAAGTCTTGGTCACTTATGCCTTCTTTAATCATTCCGTAGTATGAGCGCCGAAGTCGGTACGATCCGTAATACGTCCCATACTCGCGTAAGGATGACAGAAAAAAGTACAATGGCACAAAAATGAAAAGCATTAAATACACAAAACACGTTTCTATGACTCTCCGCATTTTCATCTATTCTGTCTTCATACAAGCTTGTTGTTTGGCACTAAGCCAAATGACGTCACAATTCCGGATACAACGTCATTGCTTATGTCATCAAGTCAGTGGTGGTGTCTGAAAAGATAAGTAATTTCTAGAATAAATAAAAATCGACTGTCTATGGTTTTGTTGGAAAACTCGTATGGAAATAAACATTCTTTTTTTGTTTAGGACAATATTTTCACCTTGAATTTTGGTTATCTGCATATCACAAATGAATCTGGAGTAAATCTAGGTTTGAATAATCCACGTGACAACTTTTGCCCTGACAGCGCGGACTATAAGTAACGGGACGATGCATTTAAGTTTAAGGTAAAGCAATTTTGATTTATACTTAGCATAGGCTTCACTACAACTGTCAAATTTTTACGCACTCAGAAGGCGACCACCAAAGATTATATAGGATAAAGGCAAATTTGGACTGTGACAAAAGATGAATGTCATCCGTACGCTCCCATTTTTATGATTTGAGCGTTACTGAATAATCAAATTATCTTAACTACAGCTTAAAGAAGCTGTAGTTAAGATGATTTGACCATTCATCGACGACTTTTTTTGAAAGAGGTTTTATTTCTATTACGCACTTGCGTAATGTGCGTAATGGGGGCTACGCCCTTGCTAAGATCCATTCGTTTTCATAGATAGGCAAAAGTATAAACTTGAAAAGTTAAATCGTAAGTTTGTAAGTTAACAAAACCCTCGTAGCTTCAGTTTCTTTTTCAAACTGAAGTTAAGAGGATTTAGTAACCCAATTGAATGAATGTGTTCCCTTTTTGCTAAGCCCGTCAATTTTTGTGTTTGTATAATATACGAGGGGATATCAAAAAGTTTTGAGACTTAGATAATATCTACCGTAGATGTTCGAAGACATGTACCAAGTTTCATGTCAAATTGAATGAGATGAATGCGGCGTCTCGTGGCAAAAAAAATGACGCCCTGAACGTCAGTTCCACTCTTGATTGGCTTTTTTCAGCAGTGTCTTTATATGTTATGATTTGTGAACTCCTACCTAGTCCCACCATTTAAATCTTCCCAAATAAAGGTCAGTGTGCATTTTCACAAATATACACACGGTTAAACTTATAAAGGTTACACAAACGATAAATGCCGCCAAACCATCTGTAAAAATCAACACTTTGAAAAATAAACTCGCCGAATAAGGTCAAGGCGAAGCCACGCCCCACAAAATGATTAATTACGCAGCACAATACATGTACTTTGCAATTTTAAGTGTTAAATGAATGGTGAAGTTAAGTCTGGCAGCCAGACTCTTCTTTTAAGTATTTTCTTCAAAGGGAACTAAATCATAAGACATCTTACAAATAAGTCCCCTGATTCTAAAAAATGTTTTTTGCATCACTTCTTAATACGAACATGGATTAACCCTTTCCTGCTTTACAAAATTTTAGACCTGTCCAAATTCAAAGGTTTTGTAAATCATATTTAAAGTGGATTTAAATTGAAAAAATAACCATTCAGTAGGGTAGAAAATAGTGTGGAAAAAGAAGAAATTGCTTGTCAGAAGCAATTTCCTCTTTTTTTTTTCACAATGTTTTCTCAATCATAAGACCACAGGCGCGTAAAAAGCAGGGATTAAACAGCAAAGGGTTTAAAAGGCAGAAACAAAAATACTTTCTGAAAAAAAAAAAAAAAAAAAAAAAAAAAAAAACCGACTCAGGTCAGTCTACCAGTCTAGGTAAAGTTATGCAGACAGAAGGACTGGCGAACAACATCATGGGAATTTCTTTAGAAATGAAGAATTTAGACTGGATTTTTAACACTTTTTGAATCAAGGCACGTGACATTTCTGTTTACAAAGAAAAGGAAAATACGAAACTAATTCTACTAATACAGAGTTTGTGACCCGTCATTCGAAAAGGGAACATATGTCAAATAAAAAGGGCTACTTATAAAAAGATTAGTTCTAGTACAGGTCAAACAGAGGTCGCATTGAAAAAATTCTTTCACGTGAAGGTAGATTGATCATTCTAGATTCAGATAATTAGTTAAGTGCGAAAAGATCCTAGCCTAGCCACCCTACGCAGTCTGTGACCAGAGTAGACACTTTACGCACTACTCAGTAATATAGTCCCTTCTTGTCCATTTTGAGCGTAACGGGTCACCATTCTTCTTTTTTTAAACCAATAAATCAATTTGAATTTTAACCTTTTACCATAACTAATTCTACATTTCAATAAGACCCCACCCCCCTTGAAACAAGACAGTCCTGTAACTTCCTGAATAGTTGAATGCTTATTGTATTGTTATTACAATCTGTTTTCTCTTTTCAAAGATCAGTACTGTACCGTAATTTGTGATAACATCCGAGATTTACAAAATGAGGAAAATGTCACTTCACAAACGGAAAATGTATAAGGGTCATGGAAGTTTAACTTGTCCTAAAAATCCCATTTAACAAGAGCAATCCTACCTTTATCTCTAACAATCAATCTGATTCGAACAACAATTATGTATGCTCTATGATAATGTTGGACATGAAATTTTTTTACGCATTTTTTTACGCATTTCTTTAATCAATGGTGAATGCCTACAGTCTTCTTGTTCTTTTTATTGCTGTATTTTGAATAGAATGCATAAAACATTCTTTTATGACAAACTAATATTGCAGAAAAAATATAAGAATCATTGAAATTGATTAAATTGTATAAGCTTAAATCGCGGATATTTAAGTGAAAAAAACCGGGCGTTAACAGCACGCGAATTTACTGATTAACCCACGATTTCTCCCGTTGACGCCCGGGTTTTGTCCGTTAGTTTAATAATTTCTTTATTTAGAGAAGGTAGCTCATTAAGTTAACATCATACACAAATAAATGAATGAAAAAACTTATTTACAATGAGGCCTTCTGTGAAAAAAGAAAGTAGTATGACAATGCTAATGAAACCGTAATTGGTTCGATGATTAAAGAAAACAATGAAATGAAATGAATGTATGTCAGCAGAATATTGTAAAACAATATTGATACTATTAATCCCGAACGGGATTTTTAACGCAATAAGTAGTACCAAATATGAAAAATTTAAACTAGAGATATGACTAGACATACGGAGCAAAATACCTTGATAAATAACTCTTATGATTGTCAATAACATGTACAAGTCGACCATATTGAAATTACCCGTTGAAAGACATTAAGTGTTTTTTCAAACAAATCTTAAAATTTGTTAGATTATTAATTTTCCTTATGTGTAATGGGATATCATTCCAATATTCCATGCCAGTAAATGTAAAAGATTTTTTCAAAAATTCTGTTTTAGGAGTGCATTTGTGGGATATTTGATTGTTAAAAGTCGATCTTAAGTTATAGAATGAATTATGACTTACTTCTACCAAATCAGACATATAAGATGGAACTAGACCGTGAATAGTTTTATAAACCATAAGAATCGTATAGTATTTACACCGATTTTTAAATGTCAACCAATGCAGGGATATGAAATTTTCTTTAGTGCTAGATCTTTTTGGTTTGCATAGAATTATTCTTGCTGCCCTTTTTTTGGATTTTATTGATTCTTTGAGTTAATGAAGACTTGCAATGGCTCCATATAATGCAACCATAATCAAAATATGGGGTAATGTAAGCATTGTAAAACATTTGCTTCATATCAACAGTTAGAAATTTATTAATCCTCTTGAGAAGGTAAAGCTGTGAAGACAATTTTGAACACACTTTTTCAATATGAGTTTGCCAACACAATTTATTGTCAAGGTGCACCCCTAAAAGCTTTTGTGAAGTAACGTTTTCGACACGTTCGTGATGTATTTGTATATCTAAATCTGGTGAATGTCTTAGCATATGATTGGAACCTATAAGCATACATTTAGATTTTGTAGGATTCAAAATCATGTTGTTATGTTTACACCACTCTTCAACTCTTATAAGGTCTTTTTTCAAAGCTTTGTTGATGTCTATAACTTAAGAGGCGGACTTGTGGAGAGTAGCATCATCAGCGAACATATCAAGGTTTGATGACAAACAGAGTGGAAGGTCATTAACATAGATTAGAAACAAGATTGGTCCAAGTATAGATCCTTGGGGTACTCCTGATATAACAGGCTTCATACCTGACAGGGTGTTACCGTATTTTACTGCCTGTTGTCTTCTGCTTAAATAAGACTGAAACAGCTTACATGTGTTAGGAGTAAAATGGTGAAGTTTTAGTTTCAAAAGGAGAATTTTGTGATCAACAAGATCAAATGCCTTTCTGAAGTCAAGGAACACAGTTCCAATTAAATTACCCTGATCTAGATCAGATAACCAAGAATCAACCAATCGAATTAGAGCTGTTTGACAGGAATGATTGTCTCTAAAACCAGATTGGTTTGTAAATAAAATATTCGTCTTTTTTTAATATGTCTTAAGCTGCAATGCAATATGTTTTTCAAAAACTTTTGACAGTGTTGGCAATATTGAAATTGGTCGATAGTTGTTAGGATCGGTTTTATTACCACCCTTGAATAATGGTGTAACGCTAGCTTTTTTAAACTCATGTGGGAAAATACCTCTGGAAATACAATTGTTTATCATGCTCGCTACTGGTTGTGAAATAAAATCTTTGCATATTTTCAATATCTTTGGTCCTATTCCATCAAGTCCAGTTGATTTACTCTCATCTAAATTTTCTATGATTTGATTTACTTCAAGAGCAGATATTAATTTTATATCAAAATAATGATTCGATAGATTATTATCAAGATGATTTTTCAAATTTTTGAAGTATTCCATATCTAACGGAAGCTTGTCAATAATATAAGATATGTTTACAAAATGTTTGTTCAATGCTTCGACTATATTGCTGATGCCTTCGACTTCAAAAAAAATTAACACATAACTTAGAAGGCAAATGATTTTCATTTATATCAGTTTCTGTTTCAGGCGGTTAGTTTATCAAAATGATAATCTACTGTTATTCCTCGATAAATTCTCCGAAAAGTATGCCTTTAACGACCCGAAAAAGTACATTTTATGCAATAATATTAAGAAAACTCCATTTCAGTTAATTGAAATTACCTGAATTAAAAAAAACACACAAAAAAACTCAATGTTTTTATTAAATTGTATGTTATATAGAGGATAAACGATTGTTTCAGTGTAAGGACGATTTATATTCCACCAAGTGAAAAATAAAAGCTATATTAAAACGAGTGTCTCCGCCACTCGTTAAAATATAGCTTTTGGTGTTCTCGAAATCAAATATCAATCGACCTTACTCGAAAAAACAAACGATTGTTCTACTAGTATTTCTTTAATGCAAAAAGCAAACAAAATGCGACCATTGTAGGATAAATTTTCTTAAAGCGCGCCATTTTTCACGTGATCGATAATTTCAGGCGGTTAGTTTATCAAAATGATAATCTACTGTTATTCCTCGATAAATTCTCCGAAAAGTATTAAAGAAAGTCAAACTAAAACTAGAGCTTGTCACTGAATGTGACGTAATACCCCCGCAAGTGCTTTCAGAGAATGAGATACTTTGACAGAAGAAGCAAAAAATTGGATTTGAGACCTCTAAAAATATTGCGTCTTGCAAAACTTAAACATGTGATAGATGTTTTCAAGCTATTGAAGGAAAACTGAAGGACGAGTTTGGGAAACAAAATTACAAGTATACGTGTTCAGAAAGAAAAATTGTCTTAAGTTCAAGGGGAGATAATTCATAAACCCGTGGGAGTAGACACTTGAAATTTGTGTCTTGCAAAACTTCAACATGTGATAAATGCTTGTATACAGTTTCATTACTATTCAATGAAAATTGCAGGAGGAGTTTGCGACACAAAATTATAAGAACATTGTAACAAATAGGAAAAAAGGTCAAAGTTCAAGGGGAGAAAACACATGAACCTGGGGGAGTTGAGACTTGAAAATTGTGTCTTGCAAAACTTCAAAATGTGATAAATGTTTGTATAATGTTTCATAAATATTGAATGAAAAATTGAAGGAGGAATTTGGGAAACAAAATTATAGGTATACGTGTTCAAAAAGAAAAATTGTCTTAAGTTCAAAGGGATATAATTCATGAACCTGGTGGAGTTGACAGTTGAAATTTGCATCTTGCAAAACTTCAATTTGTGATCAATATTTGCATAATATTTCATTACAATTGAATGAAAATTGGAGGAGGAGTTTGCGACATTAAATTATAAGTATATTGTAACAAATAGGACAAATTGTCTTAGTTCAAGGGAAGATAATTCATGAACCAGGGGGAATTGAGACTTGAAATTTGCGTCTAGCATTACTTCATTATGTGATGGATGTTTGTATAATGTTTAATAACTATTGAATGAAAATTGAAGGAGGAGTTTGCGACACAAAATTATAAGTACATGGCAACAAATAGGAAAAAATGTCTTAAGTTCGAGGGGAGATAATTAGTGAACCTGGGAGAGTTGACATTTGAAATTTGCGTCTTGCAAAACTTCATTATGTGATGAATCTTTGTATTATATTTCATAACTATTGAATGAAAATTTGAGGAGTTTGCGACAAAAATAATAAGTACATGGTAACAAAAAGGAAAAAATATCTTAAGTTCAAGGGGAGATAATTCATGAACCAGGGAAAGTTGGGACCTAAAAATTGCGTCTTGCAAAACTTCAATATGTGATGAATGTTTCTATAAAGTTTCAAGGCTTTTGAAGGAAAACTGAAGGAGGAGTTTGCGACACAAATTTACTACTACATGTGTCCACAGACGGACGGACAGACGGACAGACGCACGGACAGACGGACAGACAGACAGACAGGCTGATACCAGTATACCCCCGAAAACATTCGTTTTGCGGGGGTATAAAAATCATTTAAGAGGTACTTGAAAACCTGTACAGTGAAAGCAAAGGAAGGAGACACCTATATGAAAGATATTTTGCTAAAGAAAATTCATACTAGAAAATAAAATAAATGTCCATGATTTGAAGAGCTCATAAAAACGCTTACTAGGGGAGTTACGGTAAAGGACGACATTCCCGCTTCGGTACTGCAGCCAAGCACCTTTGGAAAGCTCTAGAAAAAAAT
The DNA here is from genome assembly GCA_948146395.1 of Fragum whitleyi. Lineage (NCBI taxonomy): Eukaryota > Metazoa > Mollusca > Bivalvia > Cardiida > Cardiidae > Fragum > Fragum whitleyi. The sequence continues at coordinate 50,983,344 of OX411546.1, forward strand.
ATAAAAATAAAAATTGTAGGCTATGCCTTAAACAAATGGATGCGGACATAGCCTCTCCCCTCTCCCCTGTCTGAAGTAGGGGGGGGGGGGCATTTTCTTTTTGACATATCGTATATGTTATATCATGTTTGCTTTTTGTGTGCGTATGAATTAAAAACTACTCTGTACGCTCGCGTGTTTTTCTACAAGGACGGGATAACGATTTTTGATCAATGTGTACCTTATAAGTGGTACGTTCACTTTTTGAACGTGAGCGCTTATTCATGCTGTTGGCATGTCTTTATTTAGACATGCACGTGTATAATTACGTGCGCACTTAGAAATATATGACATGGTCAATAATGCACATATAAAGCACAGTTGCAATTTATTTGATTTGTTCGTATGCTGCCTTCTTTTTTTTTAAATGAACGACATTATGCAGACTTTTAGGTATATCTTTCGCCATTAGAGTTCTGGCTGGATCTTCTTGAAACTTGGTCAATGTTATCGTCTTGGTACTCGAAAAACAACAACAACAGCCATGTTGGATAATCAATTCGCAATCCCGACTCTTTAAAATTCCCCACCATAACTTATCCACGCTCATCGCACGCAGATATTTACAAGGCTTATGTAAATTTCACAGCCTCTCTTTACACTATTATCAAGCAGTCAGGCAAATGGAAATTATGCTTTCATCCACAAGAAAAGAGCCTTGTAACTCACGCTAATTTCAAGCTCTAGTTACGCGGCTTTTGTTGTTCATTAATGATAATTTCACTTAATCTCTAACCATTTTCAACGAAACCCTTCTCTTAGCAATTTATCCACTTGAAATTATAATCACAATCTATAGACTCACAAGTTCAATTGAGAGATTTAGGGTCAATTTTGTCTATACATTAATAGACAAATTTGACCTTTGATCGCTCAAAAAACATGTGCATCTATATGACTGCAGGTCTTACAACAAGAATAAACGAGAGAACCGCCTACGCTCGTATGCAGCAGCTCGTAGATGCAAAAAAAATATAATAAAAATAATAAAACTAATTTAAAAAGACGCGTAACTCTTACAAAAATGCATCCACAGTCATTCCCCTTGATAGTCTAGATAGCTCTTGTAATAGTGAACACATATGCAAAATTTCATGAAGATATCTTCAATAACAACAGAGATATGACTAAGGTTAAAGTTTGTGATGCCTTCGCCCACTAATGCCAAAAACCAACGCGAACTAGATAGGTGATCATGATTCCTTGGGTTTTGATGTTTTGATTAAAAGCTTTGTTTGAAATATGAAGGCCATATCCATTACCATTCAAAAGTAAAAGCCAATATTAAAGTTTTATTTTTTTCATAAATTTGACCTTAACAAACCACCTTGATATTGACTGATGACCTTGAACTTGACACCAACAAAAAGGTATAGTCCAAAGCAAACACCATGTGAAATATGAATGCCCTATCACTTACCATTCAAAAGTTATGGCCAATGTTAATAAAGTTGTATTTTTTATATTTGTTTTGTCTGTATGCGTTTTTTCAACATATTTGACCTTGAAAAATGACCTTGACTGATGACCTTGAACTTGGAACTATCAGAAAGGTCTTGTCCAATGCAATCATCATGTGAAATATGACCCCCCCCCATCTCTTACTATTCAAAAGTAATGTCCAACGTTAGAATACATCGCAAATGACATTGACCTTAATTGATGACCTTGATCTTCATACCAAGAAAAAGAATTCGTCCAAAGCAATCATCATGTGAAATCGGAAGACCCTATCACTTACCATTCAAAAGTCATGACCAATGTTATAGTTTTATTTGTTTTTTGACAAATGACCTTGAAAAATTACCTTGACTTTGACTGATGAACTTGAACTTGGTAGCTACAGAAAGGTCTAGTCCCCAGCAATCATGTGAAATATAAAGGCTCTATCATTTACCATCCAAAAGTTATGACAAAGGTAAAGGTTTGTCTCGCCAACGCCAACGCACTATCCAACGCCTACGACGTCAAGATGATCATAATACCTCGGGTTTTCTTCGAAAACAGCCGAGCTTAAAATGGCAAGCATTGTGTCGCGAGTTGAACTCGCACACATTTACGAGATCTTATAACTCGAATACGATACATTGTGACTTTTGCTATGAGTCAAAAAGGCGAATTCTACTTAAATACTGAAAACACACGATTATCCTCGGTTTATTTACCTTAAACTAAGAAAAGTTAAAGAGCTATAATCCATTAAAGAACAACTGTGTAAACTTGACACCAACCTCACTACATCCCACATATTATGACGATTATGTGTTGTAACATAGGAATTCGTATATTCTCTGTGTGACGTAATTATAATTATAGCTTGTCTTATTTTAGGCTACCTGAGTGCGAATTCAGTCTGCTACATTTAAAAAATCATAGCTGTATTCCTAAAATCTCAAAATTGTAGGCCTGCTGTAGGCCTACGCCAAAATTGTAATGATTTTCATTAGGATTCCTGGAAACCTCGGTTAATACTGTTAAAGTTCATTACCTCTGAAACATTGCGGAACTATTACGGGTCCACTACCTTAAGTTATGAGGACACAACGATGTCTTTAAGGAACAGAACTTAATTTTCATCAAAGGGGGGGGGGGGGGATAGAATGTCACTTATTTCTTCCAAATTGGGTTTTAAATTTGATGAATGCCATATTAACGGAGCTGACCAAGCTTTTCGTCAAGGTAGTGGACCCGTAGAAGTTCCACAACATTTCGGACCATATGATCTTTCACAGTGTTAACCGAAGTTTCCTAATGAAAATCATTTGGAAACCTCGGTGAACACTGTTAAAGTTCATGACTTCCGAAACGTTGCGGAACTATTGCGGGTCCACTACCTTAAATGAGCTTCAACTTTACGATATTGCTGACTGCGTTATACATTCAAAAGAGTCGATCATTCTTGCTTTATTTTCAAGACAGCTGCACATAATATATGCATGCTTGCATGCAGCAAATTTACTTGCAGTTTAGTTTTCATATCAAGAAAGCGTAGTTGAACCCGTGTATCGATTGCAAACTAAGCTATTACAAAACTGTTTTACATGCCAACGCTCAGCGAACGTCCTTTGTTGAACAGACTGATAAAACACTCTTTTCATGCATAAACGTCGCCGTCATAGCGCAGTTGATAGCGTAGTGTGTTGTCATTCAAGAGATCCCGGGTCCGATCCCCAACGGCTACAATATTCTTTTTCGACTATTTGTCTGTCACCAATGGGTTGCTAACCGTAGTCCTATGTTTGGACAGCACCCATAGGCTAGGAAAGGATGTAATTATATTACTGGTGTGAGAAATACAAGGAATCCACTTTTATGTCCTGAAGTCGCTGCGATATAACTCAGAGATGTTAAAAGCGGCGTAAACCCCATTCAAAGGAAACTCTTTATGGACATGTAAAATCAATAAATCGCTGTCACTCAAATTGTATTTTTACCAAACATGAGTAAAAATACAGTTAACAAAGTTTATTTATTTTAAATGTCTGATCGTGGTATTTATCATGCAATGAAGCCTGTATTGACCTGATATCACCTGCATGATAACATGAAATGATATCAGATAAATTCTAATTGAAGAAACAATTTGCATATCCATGATCTTAATTAGAAACATTTTCAATTTAATTCCTTTATGTTAGTGGACCCGTAATAGTTCCGCAACGTTTCGGAAGTAATCCCTTTAACAGTGTTAACCGAGGTTTCCTAACGAATTTCATAAGGAAACCTCGATTAACATTGTGAAAGTTCACGAGTTCCGAAATGTTGCGGAACTATTACGTTTTCACTACCTTAATTCATAAGATTGAAGCACTGAAAAATGTTTGCATGATGAATAGAATAATATCTTAGTGTCTTAAAAATATCAATGATATCTGGTCTCGGCAGAGCCTCGCCATATTAAACTCCCCGAACCTCGATCTGATTTCATCGATATTTTAAAACATTAACATTTTACTCTCTATTTGTCACACCATTATTAATAATACATCCTTTCCTTAGCCACAAACCTCTATTCCACTAAGGTTTACGATTATCCACCTTTCGGCGGGAGACAAATCTCGGAAAGGATATCAGGGCTCGTGTTAGTGTTTGGTATTAGGGAGTCATTTGCTCTTCACCTAAGGAATTCTGGGAGTCAAATCTAAATTTAAAGGGGTCAAAACAACAGGAAAGGCAAATCATAGGTATAATTTTGCATGTTTAAGAGTCCCTTTAACTGTTTCTCGGAATGTTATGAAACAAGTAATTAATTTGTAGAACTTAAGATAGTGATTTGTGAAAATCTTAGGTATAAAACCATGTTTTGACCCTTAGTAATTACTCTCAAGGGGGTCAAAATGACCCCCTTGTAAGAAATTTCTAGGGGTCACATTAAGGTATTTCATATTTTTTGGGGTCAAAACCCTTGTTTAAGGGTCAAACACGAGCCCTGGATATGCATGTGCAGCTGTCAAGGACCGAACCCTTGACCCCCATGATCGAACTAAATCAAAATATTCCAACAGTCAACTATACGGTGATATACTCAATATTTATTGATGTTGAATTTTTACAACAATACTTGTCTTTTCGGTTAGGGAAGATGGAAATTGAGCACCTAACAATTGATTCCTGGTATTTCTCATACCAGCACTACCATTGCAATCTTTCCTAGCCTCCAGCTGCCATACCACATAGGTCTACTAATATCAACCCATTTGTGGCAGACGAATAATCAGGTTGGATAAGAGAGCAGCCGTCAGAAAAAAACAAAATGTTGTCTTTTCCAGTAAAATTAAGACCAAAAAAGGTCTGAGATTAGTATTCAAAAGAGGGAACATTTTTAGTTGAGTTAAAGTAAAGTTCTATTATCTCAGGTCCTCGATTACCTGAATGATTGAATATGTCCGCTAATGAGATCGATAAATAGTCACAACGTGTTTCGTGTTAGCTTTTTTTTTCACCTGGCTGTTTGACGCCTGGGCTCATTTTAGATCTTTTGTTTGTCTGCGCATTACTTTAAACAGTTGCAGTACATCAGTATTATCACGTTTAAGTTTTTATAAAAGCAACTATACTTTTAGTTTTGCACCAAACAACAACAACAACAACAACAACAAAAAAAACACAATAAAATTGTGTCAAAACGAGTTAAATTTTGCTGTATTTTGTTTAATACTCTACAATTTTGAAAAAATAAATGAATAAATAAATAATTAAACAAATAAAAAATAAGATAATCTGGTAATTCGTAATTATTATTTAGCTATAAAACTACTAAGAATAGTTTTCATACGGTGTGATCTGCCCTGCATTCCGGGTACAAATTCATTGATTGATTGAATGGGGTTTTACGCCGCTTTCCACATACTTTATCAGTTATATCGCGGCGGCTCGAGCACCTAACAATGGATTCCAGGTATTTCTCTTACCAGTCCTGCCATCACTTCCTTTACTAGCCTCCAGCAGCTATCCCACATAGGTCTACGATTATCAACCCATTGGTGAGAGACAAATGGCCGGAAGAATGAATGTCGCTGTCCGGATGCAAAAACGTTTGAAAAGTATACCCCGCTTTGCACGTGAATGCACGTGCAAAGCAGGGTAACGTTTCTCAAACTTTATCATCTTGATCACAGGACGTTTTTTATTGCTAATCCGAATATATTTCACTTTTTACATTAAAAAATATTCCAATCGACTCTTTTAAAGTGAATCAACAATTTATACCGCCAGCAACAGGGTTAGAATTTTCTCCTGAGAATTTTTATTGATTTCCAAGAAAATAGAACGCCAGTTTTTCTAGACATGGTTGCGGGTTGAAATATTATATAGTGTCTGTTTCCAACCTCCGATATCAATAACTATGATAGATAGCGCCTAAACACATGTCAATCTAAAACGTGGCATTTTGGACGTGAAGTGCCACGAATAGAGAATTATTATATGTTGTTTTTAACCTGGTAGAGCGCGGCTAAATCGTGACAGTTTTCCGCAAGTTGCATTTTCATTTTATTAATTTCTTTCAATCAATTATCATATATCGTCTTATGACGTATTTACGACATTCTCCAATTCACGACGCCTTCCAAAATTTCCACAAATTTTGCTAAGTCTCCTATTTCCTTTATTAAGGTAACGATTCTTTTTCTACCATTAAACGCCAAAATTCACTAAAATAAACTCAGTAAGGAATCTTTGTCAAAAGGCTGTTATTATCGCCACAGAAGCATGTACAAAGTTTCAAAGCAATTTGTTAGGTATACGCACTGAGATATCACAGATAGCATTTGTACGTAAAAACTTAGCCAAGAATTTCTTTATTCGAAAAGTGTTTCAAGTCTATTATTGCATAAAATATACGTTTTCGGATCGTTAAAGGCATACGTTAACGGACAAACCCCGGGCGTTAACGGGAGAAACGGAGGTTAATCAGTAAATTCACCTGCCATTAACGCCCGGCTTTTATAACTAAACTATCCGCGATTTTGGCTTGTACGAGGGTTGTTTCCAGAGCCCGCAAAATGCTTTTATAACACCTAGACCGTTTGTCGGGCCTCTGCAAATGTAAACGCACTCAAAAACATGAATTAACTCTATACTAACTTGTCTACTTATTTTATTGCCAAAGTAATGAATATTTGCCAAGAGACTGTTATTACGTTCATACAAGCATTGGTGAGGCAAATGCGCTAGTAGAAACAAACACACGATTAACAACAGTTGCGCGTAAAAACTTCAATAAAAAATTCTAAATTCCAACAGGGTTAATATTTCATCAAATAAATGGTCATTGTAATAAATCTTTGCCAAGAGGCTGATGCTATGTTCATAGAAGCACACAGGTGTAAATTTTCTAAGCAAAGCCTTTGTAGAAACAGAGATACATATACATGTATTATAGAAATACTAAAGTTTCACGTAAAATGTTGGCAAATTTTCATCAAAGTCTATATGGGTTAAATTCTACTAAACCAAATGTCAGAATAATAAATATTTGTCTATATACGAGTAGAGGATGATATTATGGTCACAGAGCCATGTGTAATGTTTCAAAGCAATTGCACGAGTAGAAGTAGAGATATGAGAGTTGCAAGCTTAACCATAACTACGCCAACGCCTGGTAATTTTTCTAGTTTTGTAATTTTTCTGATTTAATGGTATCGGAATTGTGTGTAAATCACAATTAATAATAATAATAAAAAAAATGGGCACCTCATGCGATTTCTTAGCAAAGTTTATTTTTATTATTTGATTGTTAACCACCAAACTGGCGAGCACAACATTTACAAAAGTTCAACAATTGAAATAACCTCAAATAAATTCATTAAAATATTCTCTGTTTGTAGGTCAATTTTTAATATGTGCATCGCACAGTCGAAAACCCGGGGACCCGTTTTACTAGACGTCTAGCAAAAAAAAAAAAAAAAGAAAAAAGAATCGTATGTCAAAATCATTAATCCTACCTGATGTTTTCCTTCAATGTTAAATTGCTCCATGCAATATCTCACTGGCATCGTCTTTAGAAGACGATTCAAATGACATGATGCGTTACAGAATTCCATATTAACTTACGACTGTAGAAGCAAATTTCATTTTTGTCATACACAAAAAATGATCGTAAGATGTTTAGTTAAACAGATTCCTAGTCAGTTCGTGCCATCAGCATTGATTGATCTAATTATTCTTGATGTCTTTAATGCTTTTCGGTGGTTTATCGAGAAATAACGGTAGATTATCAGTTGATAATCTCACTGCAAAAGCAGTGAAATTATCAAAAACTTATACCCTGCTTTTGAGCATTTCACCCTATCTGACGTCATCTATGCGGGGCTAAATAAGTGACGTCACAATGAACGTTACATAGCAATCACGAGCAAAATGACGCGCTTTACGAAAATATGTCCTAGAAATTTCACATTTTGTCTCATTTTTGCATTAAAGAAATAGAACAATCGTTTGTTTTTAGAGTAAGATCGATAAATATTTCATTTCGTGAACAACAAAAGCTATATTTTCACTCGTGTCTCTGCCACTCGTGAAAATATAGCTTTTTTGTTCACTCAATGAAATATAAATCGATCTTACACTGAAACAAACGATTATCCTCTATGTACATAGGTGTAATACTGGGAAATATCTAATTCAAATAATCACAAGATTTTGAATCATTTTAACCCTTTCCTGTTTTACAAAATTTGGGACCTGTCCAAATTCAAAGGTTTTACAGACAAAAATTTAAAGTGGATTTAATTTGAAAAATAACCATTCAGTAGGGTAGAAAATAGTGTGGAATAAGAAGAAATTGCTTGACAGAAGCAATTTCTTCTTTTTTCACATTGTTTTCTCAATCATAAAATAACAGGCACGTAAAAACAAGGGATTAAACAGCAAAGGGTTAAGAAAGCAAACATTAAGTTTTTCTTAACTTCTTACGAAAAAATAATTGTAAGTCAAAATCACAAATCGTACCTGTTGTTTTCATTGATTGTTAGATCCTGCCTTGCGATATCTCTGAGATGGGGTATGGCAGAATTCAATATTAAGTTACTACTGTAAAAGCAACTTTAGTTTTTGACTTTCGCAAAAAATGAACGTAAGATGTTTAGTAAAACAGGCCCCTAGTCTAAATTGTCGAAAAGAAGAGAAAATATGAATCATGTAAAGTACACTCGTTTGTTTTAGCGTAAGATTGATTCATATTACTTTGAGTGAATAATAACAGCTACATTTTCACGAGTTGCGGAGCCACGGGTGAAAAATAAGCTTTTGCTGTTCTCGAAATGAAATATCAATCGATCTAACTCAAAAACAGACGATTATTCTATTACTTTAGTGCATAAATGATACAAAATGTGAAAATTTTAGGACAAAATTTCTTAAAGCGCGTAGTTTTGCACGTGTAACTATGCAACTGTCATGATGACATTATTTTTTAGGCTCCGCTTAGATGATGTCAGATAGGGTAGAATAAAAGAAGTGGGTATAAGTTTTTGATAATTTCACTGGTAGTGCGGTGAGTTTTTCAAAATGATAATCTGCCGTTTTTCATCGATAAACCACCGAAAAGCGTAAAAGGAATATTTATAGGCATTAAAATAGTATTGTGCTGACCAATTGATATTCTTTGACATTAATATTAAATCCGTCTTCTCGCCATTTAGGTAATTGTTATGAAGTAACTTATATAACAAAAGTTAGATTAAAATATGAAACACTCGCCTGTGTTAATAACCGAGAATTTGCATTTTAATTTCGTACAATATGTTGGTTATTTAAACAAGAATTAAATTTACTTACCTTTGTTAATTTTCCAGAAAATACAACATAAAAGTCAGTTCATCACTGATAAAATAGGTTTACGCATATGGTGTTCCAAAAATTGACACTGGATACACATACATGTATAAGGCCATGTCTATTATCAAATAGAGCTCATACGATTAGATCTAGTTAGATTATATTCGCTTCCATAGATTATTGCATTTTGCCACAATTATTGCTTTCGAGCATGGAAGCGATCAATTGACGATTGGCAGACTTTTATATTCAAGCAAATAATAATTCAAGTGGTAATGTTAGAATAACAGTTTAAAAGGTAATGTTAGAATAACAGTTAAAATTATAAGTGCTCTGTTGCATAATTTGACCGACCGACCATCCGATGATCGACCGTCCGACAGACCGCCCGACTGACTAGTCTTGATTGAAGATCTAGGGCCCGTTTTACTTAACTTCTTACGTGCATATCTAAAATACGGAAAAACTTATCGTAAATCATAATCACAAATCGTACCTAATGTTTTCATTCATTATAAGAGTCTGCCTTGCAATACTTCATTGGAATCGTCTTTAATAGACGATTCCAATGAAACGATGCATGGTAGAATTCCATATTTAGTTACTACTGTAGAAGCAACTTGAATTTTTGACTTACGTAAAAAAATATCGTAAGATGGTTTGTAAAACAGGCCCCATGTATTTACTTTTGTGTCGCGTAATTCTAATTAGTGTCCTTGTCCTAATCAATGAAAGAATTTCGATTAAATCTCCCAGGTTATGATTAATACTTTTATACACCTTAATGACGTTCGTTTCCATGGAAATCAAATTAATCAATAGCCTCAATCGAAAGGTTCTTTGTTCATTTGCTTTTTGCACAGAATTTATAGGAAATATTTCCAACATTATGCCATTTAAGAACTATTGAAGCGATTATGAAGAACAAGGCTAGATGTTATCTCGTGCAGATTTGACATTGTTGAGACTATGTGATAAGTAGCTATGCATTGGCAGTTATTTTTTCAAGGCTTAAATCTTGTTGTGCTGATTAAAAAAACTTAAAAAAAACAAACTGCATTTAAATCAAAGTTCTGAAAGCACCGGTCATCAAATCCTTTCCTAGCCACCATATAGGTCTACGATTATCGACCCATTGGTGGAAGACAAATAATCGGAAAGAATGGGTGCCGCAGTCGGGGACCGAATCCAGAACATCAAGATTGACAGTCCGCAGCGCTACAAACTGTGTTATGAAGGCAGCTGCGTTTCTCCGTCTGTAGTGTCAATTAAAGATCGCTTCATTTAATTGAGAGGACACGAAAAAGCTGCAAAGGAAGGATGGACCGACACGTTGACTTCCATTAATGCCCCGAAAACAAAGTTGTTTTCCTTTTATTATTATTATTATTATTATTATTATTTTTTTGGGGGGGGGGGAAGCAATTTTTTTCGTAACTTCATTGGCATCTTTCAGAAGTGCCAAATGTTTTTGTATTCTACATAAATGGTTTTACCAGTGTCTCCAATAGTTGCTAGATAGTATGCATTATTTATTAGTTGCATTATTGAATGGACGAGATCAACCTGTGATCACTCAATAAGATTTCGTGCATCGTAACAAATTGTTACATCATGTCGCTGTCTGCAAAGGGCTATGAGATAGTACAAGTGTAAGGGGGCGTTCGAAAGACATTAAGAAAGTTAACTTAAAAAACAGGTAACGATGGATGAAGAGAAAGAGAGAGAGAGAAAGCGAGAGAGTGAGAAAGAGAGAGAGAGAGAGAGAGAAGGGAAGAGGGCGAGAGAGAGAGAGAGAGAGAGAGAGAGAGCGAAAAAGAGGGAGCGAGAGAGAGAGAGAAAGAGACAGAAAGCGAGAAAGAGGGAGCGAGAGAGAGAGAAAGAGACAGAGAGAGCGAGAAAGAGAGAGAAAAGGAGCGAGAGAGAGAGAAGGAGAGAGAGAGAGAGAGAGAGAGAGAGAGAGAGAGAGAGAGAGAGAGAGAGGGAGAGAGAGAGAGGGAGAGAGAAAAAGAGAGAGAGGGGGGAGAGAGAGAGAGAGCGAGAAAGAAAGAGAGAGAGAGAGAGACAGACAGAGAGAGAGAGAGAAAGAGAGAAAAAGAGAGAGAGCGAGAGAGAGACTGAGAGGGGGAGGGAGAGAGGGAGAGAGAGAGAGAGGGGGGGGGGACAAGGGCAATAAAAATGGTTTGAAAAAATAAGAAACCGAAGAAGACGGAGAAATTGAAGAAATTTCGAGGGTTCGGTGCAAGACTGTAGTAGGTGTATATACATTGTACATTCACCTACTACAGTCTTGCACCGAACCCACGGAATATGAAGTTACACATTGAGACAGAACTAGAGGGACTAAAATCTGTTTCTGATGACAAGTTGTTTTCATTGTGCTCTCACAAATAAAACCAACCTATACTTTCATTAGTAACTTTAAGAAATCCAACTTTCCAAGTTTAACAAGAATGAAATCCATTTCAGGTTGTATTTTCATACAGAGGGTTCAGTGCAAGACTGCAATAAGTGTCAATACAATGTACATACACTTAATACAGTACTGCGCTGAGTTCTCGGTGTGTCCCTTCCATAAATGTTTTTGTAAACATTCTCAAATTAATTTGCAATTTAGATAAACAGGAGCATGTGTCACGATAAATACATTGAATGTCTTATTCTTCGTCTACCTTATAATGAGTCAATAGTCGATTTCGGATTATAGATGTACAAGTTAAAGTGACTGATCATATTTCTTATCTATTGAATAAATGAACCGTGAAGACTCTGGTTAGACTGTGCGGATGCACAGACTGGTCGGAGTATTTGCTTTGCGTATATTTGAAATTGTTGGAAATGTCACGTACAGGCTAATATTCACTTGATTAACCCTTTGCTGTTTATTCCCTGCTTTTTACGTGCCTGTGATTTTTTGATTGAGAAAACATTGTGAAAAAAGAAGAAATTGCTTCTGACAAGCAATTTCTTCTTTTTCCACACTATTTTCTACCCTACTGAATGGTTATTTTTCAAATTAAATCCACTTTAAATTTTCGTCTGCAAAACCTTTGAATTTGGACCGGTCCAAATTTTGTAAAACAGGAAAGGGTTAATCCGAGGTTAGCACTTAACTTTTGGTAGGCAATGGGTCTAAACTTTGAATATAATTAAGCGGTGATAGAAAGCGGTTAATTTATAGAGAAAAAAAAATACTCGAGTTTCGATGAATAACCCCTCCCTGCTGGAACTGTACAGCGGCTTTGACAGTGTTATGATCAACTTGTTTTGAATATACCAGGCCCGATGTGCGTTCAGGATGCTACAACGTTTGCTATCGTTTAGAAATTATGCCCCGTTTTGCACGTGACAAAACATGCGTAAGCTGGTAACATTTCTTCAACGTTTCACAAACATTTTCATATTAAAGGATGGCAAAGGGGGCCTTGGATTACACAGTGACGGTCCGTCTTTCTTTGCAACATTCTCAACTTTTTCGAGGTTTCAACAAACGCCATTGCAACTGAATAACCATTTTTGCCTCATCAGACAATGAGAATGCACAGCGACTCCGTATGAAACACAAATCCGTATTTACATTATCACTAATGTCAATTAAAATATCGACTGGCTAATCAAAGAGACTCAATTATACCGGAATGAATGTTGACATCTGCCTAATACGCTATTTTGTTTCGACGAACGCCTTGTAGGCGACTTAAACGTCGTAGCTACAGCTTGAATAAGCTGTAATTACTAGTTGAAGTCGCCCACGTTCAATTAATAGGTTTAAGGTAGTGTAACTGTAATAGATCTGCAACGTTTCGGAAGTTGCCACTTTAACAGTGTTAACCGAGGTTTCCTGATGATTATTTGAGCTTATTCTAGGTGTTTATGCCTAAGTGGTTTTACGGAAACAACTTTTCAGCATAAGGACGAAAACACAATATTTTTTATGTTACGAAAATTAGTTCAACGGTACATGTACAAGTTTAAGTGAGTGATCAAAGGTCAATTTTGTCTATACATGTATAGACAAAGTTTACCTTTGACCACGCATTTAAACTCGTACATAAAAAAAAGACGTTTTAACCATTTAAACAAAGACAGAGTCTAAATGTTTTCCGCATTAAATGTTATTCAATATAATTAAGTAGCACTCACCCTGTGTTTCATATCCGCATGTATGGCGACTACGTGAAACAAATTATTCAAAATAACTTCGTATCATCCTACATATTTAACATAGAAGACACATTCCCCTTTTTGTTTTCGTTGTCCATCAGTTATTAAACTACCGCCTTGTCACGCTTAAGCTAATTTGAAAAGATTTAATTCATTTATACCTGTAGGCCTGGGGAGACCTGAATCCTATACGATATCTTAACTTTTATCGATACACACCTAGCTTAACATGTCGCAGATGCTTTAGCTATGGTTGACGCGTTTTGTTTTGTTTTTCGTTTTTTTCATATTCACAAATGATGTTTAGGCAATCGATTGATTCATTTATGATGTCAAGTTACTTTTCATTTAATTCATAGATGTATGGCACTAAAAACCAATTACACTGTACTGATACACGAAGCGAAAATACACACAAGTAAAAAATACTTTTATTTTTTTACATACCTGAAGTAAAATTTATTTTTCTCATATGTAACCAGACGATGATTGGTTTGTGCGCGTTTTACTACGTAATCTCTTTGTTCCGTTCCACTCGGGCGGTTTCATGGTCGAGAAGTCACGACAATTGACAGTCTATTTTGTTTCATGAGAAATCTGAGAAATCCTAGTAAAACGTTGGTATTGAAGGTTTGTAAATGTTTCCTACATTCCACTGTTCTGTGCGAGACGTTCGATTGATTTGTTGTTATGCTCCGGTTCCAGATCGGGTTGCTAGAATCGTGTATTATTCATGTCATTAGATTTCGCGCCAGCTGTTTATGTTCCGTTTCGCCCCGTCACCTTTCGTACCTACCTCTAACTTGCATGTTTTTTAATACTAGTCACCTTGTTTTACAGGATCACGCACGATAGCAGGATGACGGACGATTTGGTGTGATTGTACATTCAGTTCCTTAAACTGGTAAGTGTAGATCGCCTGCTATTGTGGTATTTATAGATCTGCATGTACATAGCGGTAGGAGAAGTACTTAGTATGATTTCTTTAATGCTTTTCGGTGATTTATCGAGAAATAACGGTAGATTATCACTTGATAATCTCACCACAAAAGCAGTAAAATTATCAAAAACTTATACCCTGCTTTTGTGAATTTCATCCTATCTGACGTCATCTATGCGGGGCGAAATAATTGACGTCACAATGAGCGTTGCATAGCAATCACGTGCAAAATGACGCGCTTTACGAAAATATGTCCTAGAAATTTCACATTTTGTCTCATTTTTGCATTAAAGAAATAAAATAATCGTTTGTTTTTCGTGTAAGATCGATTTATATTTTATTTCGTGAACAACAAAAGCTATATTTTCACTCGTGGCTCCGCCACTCGTGAAAATATAGCTTTAATTGTTCACTCAATGAAATATAAATCGATCTTACACTTAAACAAATGATTATCCTCTATTATTGTATCGTTTCAGATTGTTTAATTCACGATTACGGGATGGAGAATATATAGTAATTAATACCACTTTGAGTCTTTGTTGATCCCTCCGGACCTATCATGCGATCCCGACCCTCATGCCCTAGGTTGTTGGTACTTGAACCGCCAACAACCATCCGGTCACATATATTATTATTTATCATGCAATGAAGACTGTATTACCCTGATAACACTTGACTGATAACATAACTTGATATCAGTCATTAAAAAAACAAACAAAAAAACCCAAACCAATAACACTTTGCAAAGCCTCGTCAAGATATATTCTACCAATTTCGACCTGATAACATTAATATTTTAAGACACTAACATATTATTCTCTATCTAACATCAAGAAGCAAAAGACGAGAAAGATGTTTTTAAATGAGTTGTGCGCGAGTAAAAAAAAAGCTTTGTATTTAAAATGTTTTCATCTAGGAATTAAAAGAATTTAATACTAGCCATAATACATGAATTTAGAATGTGTCTATCGTTGGAACGGACGAACAGACGGGGAAGATGATACCAATCTACCACCACCTTTTGTGGCGTTTTAAAATGGAACGTATTAAGGTACAATCAAAGAAGGATAATCACATTGACGGAATGCAGACAAGTTATCGGGTTGTTTCCCTTACGTCTTTAAACGCTCTCTAGTGGGAACGACAAAATTACGGAGGCTACACAAGCACTCTGGATAGACTATTTAGTATCCCGAGGATAAATCTCCTACAACCCAGGAATTCAGTTCAGTTCAAATCTTCAATATATGCCAGAAATAGACTAGTGATCCAATCTCAAATTTTGAGACCAGGGAGGCCCGGTTTGTAACGGATGCAGACAATGATATTTTGCTTGCCCAATATCTCAGGAACAGCCCTAGGCTTGTCTGCAGACGCACAATCCCTTCTGTGGGTCATTAAAGAGGTCAAAGTTCATGGAGTGCAAAACAGTAAAAATTCCTATAAATGCACCTATATTTTATGAAATGATCAAAATAAAACCAGGCTTTCGGTATTTTTAAACTGTAAATATGCAAATAATATTCAAATTGTTGTATACTTGAAAAATGGCAGCAAATTAAGTCATAAATAAAAGATCAAAGTACTGAGTTACAAACGGAGATTATTGGTATAATACAACTTTAGCATAGGGATAAATTCATGTGATACATCTTACATATTCAACACTCAAATATAAATTTATACAAGGCTGTCCTTTTGGTCTATTGCTCGATCATAACTTTGAACTCTAGGCAGTTGGAAAACCAGGAATCGAGCAATGGAACAAACCAATTTTGGCGTACTTAAATCTGAAAAAATGATTTATTCATTGCACAGATATGAGAATCATTTGTCATTTGTAGATGGCTTTAATGCAACACGGGACAGCAACGTAGAATGAGTGGTCGATTTTGTTAAAAAGTTCTGCAATTTGAGACCTATTGAGTTTACAGATTTTTACCAGTCGGATCGGTGAGAATACATGCGCTTGTCAATATGCTGCTAGGTTTCACAAAGGTTTCTGACGTATCGTACATGTGATGAGGTGCACAGCATTTGAAGTTTTGCAATTGTGTGAACGTCAAAGTGTAGTTACATTGCCAAGATGCGATATGAAAGTCTGCATGCCTTCCATGATAATGCAGCCGCGGCAATAGCGCAGTTGGTAGCGCGCCAGACTTCTAATCCAGGGGTCTATATTCGCACGGATTCGATCCCCGGCCGAGGCTCTTATCCTTTCCGACATTTGTCTTCCACCAATGGGTAGATAATCGTAAACCTATGTGGAATAGCAACTGGAGGCTAGGAAAGGGATGTGGTGGTAGTACTGGTGTGAGAAATACCAGGAATCCATCGTTAGGTGCTCCAGTCGTCGCGATATAACTGAGAGATTGTTGAAAGCGACGTAAAACCCCAATTCAAATCAAATCCATGATAATGCACATTTGACACATTGGTGTTTTACAACATACAGAATTTCCGAGAGAGTCATTGGTAGCAGCAGTCCTTAATTTTGCTTTAACGAGAATGTCTCAAAATGACTTAGAATCCGAAGGTTCCGGCTGCAAGGGATTTACCTTAAACAATGTTTTCTACGAGATTGGATATTTTTATTTTTAAATCTAATAATATAAGCCGTTACGGATGAAATTACAGTATGGTTTGATACCTTTTTCAAGCTTTGTTTAAATTTTTCTCGATGAACCGATGAGAAAACCTGCTAGCAGGCTTAGAAAAAATGTATTTTCCCCAAATTTGGCGTAAATTTTTGTACTAAATTTTAAAGATAAAAAAAATTGTTCTAAAATTTTCTTACAAATTTTCACACACTTTTTAGTGCATTCAAATCAAATCTAGTTCGTTTGAAAAAGCATGCGTCATTATGCTTACTTTTTTTGCTTACTTATTTTGAGGCAACTGTAGGGATCCAAAACGCTTACAAAAATAGGACAATTGACAATATCGTTTCGTGCTTATTCGCACCAATAACACTTCGTGCTAAAATATTTCACGTCGGTCACAATTTTTGAAGCTTTGTATCGCCGTAATAAAATGACCTTTACAGACTTAAGTAGTTTATTTAAGCAAGGTAAATGTGTTCTTATACTTTTTTTAGAAACATTTTAATTTTTTGAAATCCAAACATTCAAAATAAAATTGTGACACTTTCAATATTTTTAGTCATAACCAGGCAAGAGGATGTGACTAGAATTAAAAAAAGAAGAATGAGTTCTTTCTTGAATTTCAGAAAATAAGTAAAATATGGGATTATTTATGTCAGTTAAAGAATATATATATATATATATATATATATATATATATATATATATATATATATATATAGAGAGAGAGAGAGAGAGAGAGAGAGAGAGAGAGAGAGAGAGAGAGAGAGATCAATTTTGTGAGAAGCACGTAACAATTCTAATTCAACTTATAAGAAAAGGAGCACTTTGAACGATAGATAAAATACAAATGATTGAAAAAGGCGAATAAAGATCTGGAATTAGCCAGCAAAACAGGGTAACGTGGATTATTTTGTCACAGGACAACCAAAATATTGGAAATACAGCTTTGGCTGTATTAATAAGTGTTTGACATCAGAAGACAATAAAACAAAATAATTCATTGTGGTAAGCCTATAATATTGCCGACATAAGGAACACAGTAATTGTGTGTAGTTCACACATTTTTTCTAAGTTGATGGTTTCGAAAAATTAAAATGGTGATAAAATGATAAAATTAAATGAATAAATCAATAAAGTTTGAATTGTATACGCTCTTTTGAAGGTGATTAAGTTGAATATGAACCTTCCATTTAGCCTAGCTTACACTTGCCTTACGTAGTCTGTACGGCGCATCGTGAAATTGACATAAGGAAAAATATAGAATTGAAATGAATTGAATGAGCGTCTTTTAAATGAATTAAACGTTTTTGGTTGAAACTGGTATATCCGTAATCTTACATAAATAGATCTGTGTGGTTTCACATACCAATCAGACTTTTCATATTTCACGCTGATCAATGAAATCATTGAATGCTTATAATTTCGAATTGATTTCGAGCAATTCCGGAAGATTGGGAATGATTTCGAAGCGTTTTTAAGTTGGAATGCGGAGCAATTCCAACTTAGATTTAACAAAACCGCAAAATGAACCCAAGATAATTTCATTTCGGGTTTTTTGATAACACATATCACGTGAACAGGATGTGAGTACACCCCGGCCTATTTTGTACATCTCAACTTGACACAGACATACAGTTTATTTCTTCAAGAAGTAATAATGTTGAACAATTGCACAACTATCACTTCATGTAAATTATTAACACGCTAATTTATGTTTTAAACGAAATATTTTGAAACTTGCGTACGAATTTACTAGTAGCAAATGTTTGCATTACTATATTTGGAAATCATGTGATAAATCAAGTCCAATAAAGTAAGCTATTGACAACAGCACTGTCCTATCACGTGATCTGCTTATTTGGTAATACACGACCTGTTTTTCGGAGAATTGTAGCAATAGCACAAGCCAATCACGTGATCTGCTTATTTGGTAACGTCGCGACCTGTTTTTCGTAGAATTATGTTACAGCTTGTTTTAGAGGTCTAGTTTCTCTTTCTGAACGAACTTTTTAAACACTTCAAAAAATACCGTAGTTCAATTTTTTTTATCTGATTGTTTCGTAAACCATTATTAGAAACGCGCAAAATCTGCAGATTATTTATTTGTATTAACAACCCGATCCAGCAAATATTCTCTTTTTATTACTTCTTTTGAAAAGATGGAACCCCATTTCAAAATCGAGCGACAATTTCACTTGATGGTGGACGCAGCAAGGAGCGATGAAGGTATAGATCCACAAGTTTAAGTGATAGATCAAAGGTCAATTTTGTCTATACCTGTATAGACAAAATTAACCTTTGATCACTCACTCAAAATTGCGGGTCTATAGGCAAACATTTATCTTCTCTTCAGCTTTTGTCCTTTTTCTTTAAAACTGCTTAGACATAAATTCACTTGTGCAAAAATACGCACGTGCGCAATTCTTTAAATATCATTGAGGATTTTCACAAGTTAACTACAGCCTTTGTTTTTATCAAATTTCTGAACGAGTTTACCAACCCCACGTGTTTTGCCTTCAGGGGGGCACGTTCAAGAAAGGTCCTACGACCAAAATTTGATCGTATCGCAATCGTACGATTGAAATTGGCTTTCAAGAAACCTAAAGGCTAGTATTGAATTTTGCGATTTTGACTGTGGAAGTATAGTATTTATTCGGATTTCATTTTTATACGCAGCTGGAGACGGTCGTATATTGGCGTCATCTTCTCCGTCTGTCCGTCCTTCCTTACGTACGTCCACTTTTCTTGTGAGCACAACTCCTCCAAATTTTCTGGTTGCATTTGGATGAAACTTTCACAGAATGTTCCTAATCACCTGACCTTGCGCATAAAGTCACGGTTTGGTGAAAGAGCCTTTCATGTAAAAAAAAATCTTGTTAACACAATTTCTCCCTCATTCATGGACCGATTTTGAAGACACTTTCACAGAAAGTTCCTAGTCACCTGACCTAGTGCCTATTGTGACGGTTTGGTAAATATTAGCCGTGTCATTGAAAAAGAGGCCTTCATTTGAAAAATCTTGTGAACGCAACTCCTCCATTTATGGACCGATTTGGATGAAACTTTTAGAAAATGTTCCTAGTCATCTGACCTAGCGCATATTTTTGGTTTGGTGAATTTTTTGTCAAAAGTCGAGACGTATTATGTGATCACCTGGCGGGAGGCGTCAGCTTCGTTAGTGGCTTGATGTCATAGTCTCTTGAATGCATTCCAACTTATCAGTACTTTCAGTACTTTGATTATTGAGATGGTTTGGAACACCAAGAACGAAGAGCTGTGTAAGTGATTGAGAATGAATTTGAGTGGGGTCAATTTCACCATGTCCTTAATGACAGTACGATGACAATGCGGTCATCGCGTGGTTTTACGGGAACCGGAAACATAACGATTCGTCTTACATAAGATTTTCAAATATATATGTAAGCATCAAACCTGTAATGCTTAAGATTGACTTTCTTTTCTTCATATTCAATTAGCATTAACCGTTTGCTTATTTATTGATTGATTAAAAGTCTTTTTCAGGAAAAAATCAGCATGGAGGCCTTATTTCAGCAGCATTTACTTTTAAAAGACTCTGTCATATTATTAAACTCTACCTTAAGCTGTAAAAGTGCGCCTTTTGCCAAGCAATGTTGTGTAGCAACTACATGTATAATAACGTCAAACTGGCGGGAAATTATCAGTAAAGTTTCACAATAATTTCAGTCAATTTTAGACCAATATGAGTTATGTTCCTTGATTTCAAATATTTGCAATCCAACAAAATCAAGAATTTTGATAAGTTTAAATCGCATCACTTTGCTATTTCGGGAATTCCCTGACCATCGATCTGCAAGTCCAGTGTTGAAGGAATTCGAAAATCCACTGTTCTCCTTTCATAAGACCTCATCGCTAAATTATCAGTTTAGAATTGAAATATTTGCAAAATAATCTTTCACTTCTGATCTACATCGAGTCGACGAAGATCATCAGGCAACGTTTTCAAGCTCGCCCGGTCGAGCTGATTTCGTATTAAATGAAGCAGTTATAGGCAGAAAAAATCTGATAATAGATACCTTTAGAAACATAAAAAATGTCGTCTATTTGTGTCAAATTTGTAAAACTTTATGCCAGCAAACTACGATAGCAATAAACGTTTTATATGCGACTTAAAAATAGATCTTGAGATATATATAAGCACAGAAAGAAGACTTTCGAACCTTTTATTATTTGGCCGAGTATTTTGAATGTTTCTTACATGTAGATCTAATGGACTGCAATTATAAGGGCCGTGTGTATTTTTCACTGCTTTTATTGGAGTATAAAGTTCAATTCCCTTAGCACATGGCTAAAACATAACATGTGCTAAGGCAATTGCACTATATACTCCAGTAAACGCAGTGAAAAATACACCCATCCTTATAATTTATCGCTATGTGGTGCATCCCTTAAGCGCGTTTGCCTTTAAGGATAAGTGTTAAAAAATCTTCCAAGTCGTCTGTTGGCAAATCTTTGACAGCCCTTGTAATTCAATTTTTTTCATGCTGCAATGACAATTTTTTATGGTAAATTGGTGTTGAGTGATGACACGTCATTGGAGACCAATAACGTAACCTTTAGAATGGGTTTTGATTCAATTTTACGGAGGTAGTCAGGGGTACCTATTACAAATGAATATACATTGTATAGTTACAACATGAGGCTTTTTTGATGAAGAAATATTAAGTTTCGAAAGTGCTCAGGTCATTTATGTTTCAAACAATAATCTAAACTACTCACTGTTTGCGTACAATTCATGTTTATATATAATGTGTCGGAATAAAAAAAAACCCAACAGATTATGATATGTGACCCTTCATGCGTAAAGGGTCCACCTAGGAAGTGCATAAAATGTTAATCCTATTTAAACTGCGCAGAGTGACTAGGATCGAAAGGTTTTGCACTCTCATTATTTTCTGAATCTAGAATGATCACTCTACCTTCCCGTGAAAGAATGTTTGAAATCTAAGCTCTGGTTGACCTGTAATAGAATCAATCTCTTTTTCAAATGAGTATTATACACAATTTCCAGATGTCCCCCCCCCCCAGATGACGGGTCACATATATATGTTGTGTGTTTTTTTTTTAAAAAATTTTACTCAACATGTTTCAAAAATATTTTCAGGGTGATATTCTGACGTCGTCGGAATCAATGTCAATAGTTATTTATATAAGGACTATTACAAATAAATGTACACATAGGTATAAACTAAAAACGCTCAAAGTTATTATTACAAATTATGATAAAAAGCCAATTCAAATCTTCTTCAATACTTTATACTATCAGTAAACATAATATGAACATGAATATGACATGAATAAATGTATTTGGAGACAGTTTTGCAACACACAAAATGCAAACTAACTTCCATGCCTAAATTGTCAGTACTTTCAGTACTTTGATTTCAAAAAAAAGGCTTCAAAGTCCTAAATTTCGTTTGTGTAAACATTTGTTTTAAAAAATTGAATCATTTTCAAACCATTTCAGTCAATTATTCATCGAACAAAGCTGCATAACAGTCAGTTTAGAATGATATATTTCCGTAATAGCGTATATGCACTTGATGACCTTTGACCCCCATAATTTGCATAATATACATTTCCTGGACTGCAGACAGGGCAGATTTTGTTTGGCAAAGATTGACGAACAGTTTCCACTATATAACTTTGCATTACATTTCGGGCCTCCCTAAAGTGATTTCTAGAGGTCTCCTGGAAAAAAGTTACCTGTCTAAAAATTGCAAGAATAGGACGTCAGATAACCTGGATTTGTACCGTTAACAACATCGTGAAATCGACAACGTGAATGATTTTGGAAAGATTTTTGAATGAAATTGAATGAGTGTGTGGAGCGAGTTTTGAGTGAATTTCAACGGAGGTAATCCAATATCGCTAATTTTGTTCCGGATGAACAAAATTAGCGATATTGGATTACCTCCTTTTATAATGAAATATACGTTCTTCTCTGTCTGTGTGTCTTCGTGGACGTACTTTTTTGTTTGTGTGTCTTCGTGGACCAATCAGACACTTTAAAAGCCACATCAACCAAAAAAAGTATAATGATTTGATCGATTTGAATTGAATTTTGATCGCTTTTAACGATTTCGAAAAGATTTCTAACGATTTTGGAGCGTTTGTGGTCGATTTGAGTCAGTGTTAGGAATGAATGGATCGCTGAGTGAGCGATTTAGAATGGTTTCAAATGAGATAAATGTTATTTCAAGATGTAACTTACTGTAAGACATCTTTAGACCTTCTAAAACGAATTTGGCTTGGCGTTTACAAAGTAAACAAATCGTGTTGCAAAAGATGACTGACAATAATACTTTACCGGAATTGACCAATTAACGTCTTAACTGCTCTTCTCTTTGAAATAAAGCCAGTACAATTTACTCAACGTTTAATTTTCAAAATAACACAAATATGATAAACAAATCGCCACTGACATTGATAATTATCGATCGAAAAATCTCAGGCGTCTATTCAAAACAAAATTTCCGTTTACTGATTAAAGATTTGCAGCGGTGACGTCGATTGAGACTGTAACGTTGAAAGTGTAACAAGCCCGACCTCTCGAATCTGATTTCCATACTTTCTTGCCGAAGATACTACGCCGTCCAGAGACTAAAATTGTCATTGAGGTTGTGGTAGAGTGAAATAACCCAAATAGATAATCGTGGTAGAGTGAAATAACCCAAATAGATAATCGTTACGGTATCCTTCCTGCTGTACTAACGTTGGTCTATACATAACGCAGAGGGCCGCGTTTAAGAAATGCCAGAGGTTGGAGAAGTCATCTAGAACAGTTTTTCATATGAAGTTTGCGACCTGTAGCATTATGATGTTGTTCCTCTGTATATTTAACCATCTTTCTTGTCAGTATCCGCGGAAAAGCGTTTAATAATAGAAAATAATCTCAAATTAATCTAAAATTGAAAGTGGTTTTTTTTTGAGAAGGGCAGGTTTTGCGTAATTACACGTTGACGTCATCATGCAGGAACGGTATTGAGTAATTCATCGCAATACGCGTAAATCTCTTTTAATACAACCACTGTTTAAAAAGCAATCAACCTTCATGAAACTTTTTGTCTAATTTATCAGGGGTGTGGAATTCCTATGCCCGACTTGCCCGACATGGGCTTTTCTACCTGCGGACAAGTACATTTTTCAAGGACACTTGTCCGTTGACAAGTAAATACCAGGGCAAATCTTGGAATGTTACTTAAAAGAATTAAGAGAGAAATCATCCTGATGTTCATATCATAGGGTAGAAAACATTGTTTTTAATGAAGAAAATACTGGATACCAGCATTTTCTTCATCAAAAGGCAATGTTTTTTTCAAATTTTTCTATTTACTCTTTAGCGGACAAGTTCATTTTGATCCTGGACGAGTAGAAAATCCACTTTTACTTGTCCAGGGACAAGTGGAGAAATCTCGTATTTCCACGCCCCTGTAATTTATTATTCGGAGATTGGTCAACAAGCTGTGACAGAAAGAGAGATAACCAAAACTTACTTTTTACGAAAAAATTCTATAAATTGCGTCCCTTGTATTGTTGGTTTCTTGAGCCCATAACTATTGACAATAGGTTTATAAATAAATGTATATGCAATCATTCATTATACATTTTTGTTTTAATTTCCATTTATATTCTTCAGATGTTCAATATGATATAAGAAATATGATAATAATTATGAAGATTGTGAGTTTTGTGTCGTTCTTGATTCAATTGTAGGCGACATCTTTGCGACTTATTGGCTCCACTAACATTATCAAGAGCGGCTATTGTCGTGGCCAGGTGTCGGTTGCGTGTCCGTCCGTTCGTCCGTTAACTCTTACTTTAAATATCCTCTAGTCTGCAATTACAGGACAGAAATCAATTAAACCTCACAGAAATAATGCTTGTGACATGTTCTTTCATATTACTTTTTTTTTAAATCTTGATAGAGCTAATAACATGGTCTCCATGCAATCGGGGACCCTCGGCGATTCTACGGAATAGACCTCGGGAATAAAAGGGACGCAGCCATGAAAGCGCGTCATTTCGCGCGTAGGCCTATATGACGTCAAAAACATGAACGATCCCGCTTAGGATGACGTTACATAAAATAAAATAAACGAAAGCATAAAAGTGGGCATATTATAATATGATAACAAAACGCAGTGGTTTACTGCGTTTTGTCATCAAATTATAGTATGCCCAAATGATCTCCAAAGATGATCGGAGAGAATTAATAAAACGTGATTTTCTACAAGCGTATTAACCAAAGTACCGCCAGGAGCCGAATTACCTAAAAATGACCCAAAATTACTACACTTACGTACTTTTCAAGTTACGGAAAAGTCCGAGCGATGTCCCGAATGGGTCTCCATTGCCTGTCGAGTCACCAAGAAAGGGCCCCTTATAATGAAATATATAAAAATCTCCTTCTCTGAAACAATACTGGATAGAAATCAACCAAATTTCAAAGGAAAGATACGCGTGACATGCTCTTTCAGATTCCTTCTTAGAGTCATAATGGGGCTGATAAAATGGGCGCCACGGGTTATAGACTCAACACAAAGAAGGCCCCATGAAAGTGATATATATTTAAAACAATTTCTGCGGTGAAACAACTGGGCAAAATTCAACCTTTCTTCAAGGCAACGATTCTCTGGGAATGTTCTTTTCGAGCCATTCTTTTAATATTGATCAGGTGAAAAGCAGGGATGCTCCAGGCTTTGGAGTCACCAAAAATGACACCATGTATTGGGGGAAAAATAACAACAACAAGCGAATCTTCTACTCTGAACTTAATGGTCAGATATTGATTATGGACCACTGTTTGCTTTTGGCGATGATTATTGCTGGCAATGGGCCTTTATGGCACGCACGAGATATAATGTTAACTCGTCTTGTATAGTTATTGACAGATTTTCATGAAACTTTCACAAAATGTTGCTCATCTTAAGCAAATTGTAGTTGTTATGGAATCTTATATGTCATTTAAAAATGCATTTTAACACATGTCCCAAACCAGAGCCCGAGGTTATAAAACTTTTCTCATTCTCAATTCAAATTTTTCTCAAACTCAATTTGAGATTAAATCCGTAATTCTGTTTCAATTCTCCTTTTAAGGTATTCACATAACAGTTAATATTAATTGTTATAAATAAAGTTTTATAACCTCGGACCCAGATTTATACTATACTCAAACACTACGTAACCCTTACAACATCAATGTAGTTAAGTGTTTTCTTTAATGCTTTTCGGTGGTATATCGAGAAATAACGGTTGATTATCACTTGAAAATGTCACCGCAAAAGCAGTGAAATTATCAAAAATTTCTACCCTGCTTTTGTGCATTTCATCCTATCTGACGCCATCTATGCGGGGCGAAATAAGTGACGTCACAATGAACGTTGCATAGCAATCACGCACAAAATGACGCGCTTTACGAAAATATGTCCTAGAAATCTCAATTTTGTCATTTTGCAATAAAGAAAAAGAATAATCGTTTGTTTTTCGAGTAATATCGATTAATATTTCATTTCGTGAACAACAAAAGCTATTTTCACCAGTGAAAATATAGCTTTTGTTGTTCACTCAATAAAATATAAATCGATCTTACACTGAAACAAACGATTATCCTCTATATCATTCCGTTACCTCGATGTTTGATTATTATCTGCCTACAAATACGATACTGGTATAAACTTGGTCATAACTAGTAAGTGCAAGTGGAGCGATACTGGCCCTCTTGGGACTAATATTATTAGCTCCACTCGTCCGTTATATTTTCTTTTAAACATTTCGTCTCTGAAACTAAACTATAGAATTAAAAAAATTTTCACAGGGATGATCCCTCGGACATGCTCTTTCAGATTTCTTCAGTTAAATTCTGATCAGACTGATAACATGGGTATGACTGGCTGTCGCGTCACCGAAACGTGGTCCAATTCTCTGAAACTACCGGTTAGAGTACAACTAAAAAATGGTCCAATACAATGAAATCTAAAAAGAATCTTCTTCTCTGAAACTTACGGTCAGAAAACAACCGAATCACTCAGAAATGGTGCTTATGCAAGCTCTTTCAGAAATCTTCGTTAAAATCCGATTTGGCATTCAACATGGGCTCTAGGGCATATCGCGTCAAAAAAAGTCGTCTTCTCTGAAAGTACAGACAAGAATACAGTCAAACTTTAAAGGCATGATGTTTTGGACAAGCTCTTTCAGATTTTTGTCATGGATGTTCTTAAGATAGACCTCTTTAGAATTTATTGTATGTGGCATTATGGTGCTGCGTCATGGAAATGGGGGCAATGAGGTCGCAAAATTTTGCGTTAACACACTAAATGATATATTTTGATGGATTTTTCTAAAGTAAATGTTCCTTATCATTTGACCATGCACCCACTTAACTTAGAAATATTTAAGAGATGAAAAGAATAATTGTGGAGTTCATTGAGATATGGAACGAAAAACCTTTTCACACTGTATAAAATCAACAAATATTATCTTCATGTCTTATAATTTAATATCATGAAGCAAAAAAGAAAAGATTTGTAAGTTAAGAACATATTTCTTACGGAACTACTTTTTGCGGATGCTTACAAAAAAGCTGCACACTCAAAATTATTTTCATTTGGGAATAAAGCCACTTTTTCATCCAATCAGAAGTCGCGGGTATTGATGGACACAAATAAAGTTAATTATTTTTCTGTGTCACAGGAACGGGTGCCTTCATGCTATTAACTTTGCAAACCTGATTCCTTCATACCGTTATTTTATGGGCGAATTTTCTTGTAATTTGCATGGAATATTCTTTATCATTTGACCAATTAATGTTCAAATTGCGGCTGTTTGGCCCCAAAATAATGTGTTATTGCGAAAGGAGAAGTCATGAAAAGGTCCTTGATAACAAACTGCCTCCTTCATCTATCAATGTACTTTCTCGAAGCTTTCAAAGAATGTATAGTCCGTTTGACTTCTATATGGACCAACATTTCGCCGAAAATCTCAGAAATTAATTAATGAAACGCATATTTTTCTTGTCATATCATTTTTTCCAGCTAATACCATGACGACTTTTGTTTTTCAGAATTTTTTAATGTAAAATAATGATTTTGTCCGTCCGTCTTCATGTTAACTTTCAGCATTTCATACCTTCTTGTTACTGTATTAAACGGAACAGCGAATTGTTTAACCAAAAATAGTACTGATTTGCATAGGGGCCGAGTCAAAAGAGTAAGATTTTAAGTGAATTGTATTACTATAAAATCGAGTTTTTCAATATAATTAAGTTTGTCTAAGATTTTTGCTACCGTTGGATATCAAATCAGTGTATATTCTCTCTTTCTTCAGAAACTGTTTGACCAGATAATTGATTATTGATTTTATTCATTCTGCGATGAACCCTATATTTACATGTTAAGACCAATCAAAAAGCATTATAGTCTGTTTGACTTCTATATGGACCAAAATTTCGCCGAAAATCTCCGAAATTAATTAATGAAACGCATATTTTTCTTGTCATATCATTTTTTCAAGCTATTACCATGACGAATTTTGTTTTTCAGAATTTTTGAATGTAAAATTATGATTTTGTCCGTCCGTTTACATGTTAACTTTCAGCATTTCATACCTACTTGTTACTGTGTTAAACGGAACAGCGAATTGTATAATCAAAAATAGTACTGATTTGCATAGGGGCCGAGTCAAAAGAGTAAGATTTTAAGTGAATTGTATTACTATAAAATCGAGGTTTTCAATAAAATTAAGTTTGTCTAAGATTTTTGGTCCCTTTGGATATCAAATCTGTGTATATTCTCTCTTTGTTCAGAAACTGTTTGACCAGATAATTGATTATTGATTTAATTCATTCTGAGATGAACCCTATATTTACATGTTAAGACCAATCAAAAAGCATTATTAAACGAAGTAGTTGGGAATTTCACGAGGAAAACTTGATGAAAAGGCGAGTACTAACGGTAAAAATCACGTGCTATTTAAGTTTAAGATGACATGACAGTCGATATGCTAATTAGCATGTCCAAATAAGGAATAATGGACAATTCATCTGTCAACAGTTTAGTATAAAACCACGTGTTTTTACTATATATGTTGACATTTTCTTACTATTGAACAGCCTTCATCATCCCTCGTGTTTAAGAACGGATAATGCGAAAATATCAACATTAACTAGATAGACAAAATCAATATTTCAAAAACATTTTATTTTCAAAAAATATTTTTTGGAATGGTATTAAGCAGAAATTAAGATTTTACTACATACAAATCCTTTATTCAAATGCAATTTTATGTAATTGATGAAAAGGTTGGTCCATATAGAAGTCAAACGGACTATATTAAACGAAGTAGTTGGGAATTTCACGAGGAAAACTTGATGAAAAGGCGAGTACTAACGGTAAAAATCACGTGCTATTTAAGTTTAAGTTGACATGACCGTCGATATGCTAATTAGCATGTCCAAATAAGGAACAATGGACATTTCATCTGTCGAAAGTTTAGTTTAAAACCACGTGTTTTTACTATTTTTGTTGACATTTTCTGACTATTGAACAGCCTCCATCACCCCTCGTGTTTAAGAACGGATAATGCGAAAATATTAACATTAACTAGATAGACAAAATCATTATTTTGAAATCATTTTATTTTCAAAAAATATTTTTTGAATGGTATTAAGCTGAAATTAAGATTTTACTACATACAAATCCTTTATTCAAAAACAATTTTATGTAATTGATGAAAAGGTTGGTCCATATAGAAGTCAAACGGACTATACATCATTATTTGATCTTTCTTGTATCAAAGCTGAAGAAGAAAGACTCTAATCATTCCATCCTTTCCAAATTATTTAGGTTTTATATATATGTGACCATCCGGGAATTCTGTAAAATAGAATTATTGAAAAAAAGATTTGATCCAGCATAGGTCAACCAGCAGTCGCATTTCAAAGATTCTTTCACTGGAAGGTAGATTGATCATTCGAGATTCAGAAAAGTTGCAAAAAGTTTCGATCCTTATCAGTCTGCGCAGTCCGCGCAGTCTGACAAGGGTCTACACTTTACGCGCCACCCTGATGGTCCCTTTCCGCGCGACGGGTTGCATATGCTTTCACTGAACTTTGATCATGATCTCCTTAGAAATGAACCAGATTTTAGCTTTTAACTCTACAGCAATTTAATTGGTCATAGGTTTGCAAAGCAGACAGTACCGGCGGGAGGATAAGCCGCTCAAGGTCCTCATGTATTATAGAGTTATTTAGTTCGTCGTTATCAAAGTGTACAGTTTCTTCATAAACAACGTTCAAAATGTTACTTTGTCATTTATGCAAGCTTGCAAGTAGTGTTCCATAATTGTGTAACACACACAAACATGAACACACGCACTTGCCCAACCAGACCAAAAAGAAAACTATACTTATACAGAGCTTAAAAAGTTAGGTGTTTCTTCTTCGACGCTATATACCTTTAGATGATAATCACCTTTCCGAAACACGTTCACTTTTATCATTATTCTATCAAATGTTCCTCTAGCAACATCTTTTTTTTAATTTTCTAAAGCGAGCAAATTCAATTTCCAAATGAAAGCAAGGTATCGACGATGAAAATTTGAATCAAAGAACCCCTTTTACATGTAACATCCAAGAAGAAGCCATCGCGCTGTGATATCTACCCTCGACGTTTATATTAATGTAATGGCATTTATAAATAACGAGAAATAAGGAATTTAATGCCAGAAAGAGCACAAGTATGTCTTTGTCGAGTGTAGACCAAAAACCTCAAAAAGGATAAAATAAATCTATTCAAATAGTTGAGACTTTGCCAGTACTTTGTACGTATACGTACATTCCTGGCAAGCATATTGTTACCTTCGGCTAGACACTTAAGTTTGTTATTCATGGCACGCAAAATAACATTTTTGTCATGATTTAGTGAATCATTTATATTTAATACCCAGTCCCTGTAACTACTTCAAAGAATTGATACACGCATTATCTCCGAATCTGATTAAAGAAAAGCACACATAGAAACAATTATTTGTTACCTAAACAAGCTTCGTTTGTCGGACATCGCTGTCATTCTGAAACTTTCGTCGTTTTTCGACGGTACTATTTAACATGCCCTTGAAAAGAGCCATATCTCCGTAGTTCACCTGTAAAGACGACATTTTCATCTGAGATGAAACAATGGCCAATTAATTTGTAGAAGTAAGTTAAACGTATCAAGCGGTCAAACGAATCACCAATGTTGTTGTTTTTTAACAGCTTGTTTCAAAGACAGTACTAAGACAGTACGTTGTCTTGTTGACAAGAAATGGCGATAGTTTCACCTTTTCCCGTTCATTCTAAGAACCACCAGCGGTGTCCATATGTTTGCTACGAAAGACCGTTAGTGACTTCTTAAGGTTCATGTAAAGTGTTTGAGGCCCGATTTCAAAACACTTCATTTGCCAAGAAAAATGCAAATGTCCAGGTATATTATATATCAAATTGAAGCTATTAACGAGCACAAGCAAATAAGCAACATAAGACTGCCATTATAGCGGTATAGCCAAAACATTGTGGAAAAGGGTCATTCTGTAGAGAACAAGCAACTTCAAGACTGTTGGATAAAATTGGCTTATATTTAAACAAATTACAGTCTAAAGTACGACCCAGGTACTACTACAAACGTTGGTTAAAACTCAAGCCCAAAAAGTAGTTATGCAAGCGATTTATTTTGACTTATTTTATTAACACATATGTCATATATGTCATTCTAATTTTGTAAACATGTAGATT
Organism: Fragum whitleyi; assembly: GCA_948146395.1. NCBI lineage: Eukaryota > Metazoa > Mollusca > Bivalvia > Cardiida > Cardiidae > Fragum > Fragum whitleyi. Next base: position 51,015,181 of record OX411546.1, read on the forward strand.
TCTTTAAGGTATGGTGTGTTATCACAACATAAATGGACATTAATAGTTCATTTACCTGTAAGATTGTTTAGCAATATATCAATTTCTATTTCACTGGATGATAAGATATAGTAATCTATTATAGATCGTTAAATTAAAAAAAAAAACTGTTATTTGAAATAAATTGAAGAAAATATTTCACAATATTATGGTGTGCTGTTGCACCATACCTAACATCTATTTTGAAAATAGACCAAACCGGTTTGACAAGTATGTTGACAAAATAAATGGAAATTGATTGTTTCAAAGGAGCTTTTTGAGACCGAGTTTTATATTTTAGGTTGTAGTAGTACCTGGATAGTACTCTAGACCGTACTTTTTTAAAATATGAGCCAATTTTATCCCACCATCATGCAGTTGCTGGTCAAGGGCGTAACACCCATTACGCAATTTACGCAAGTGCGTAAAAGAAATAATCATCTGTTGAAAGTCTTCGTTGATGAATGATCATAACATCGAAACTACAGCTTATTCAAGCTGTAGTTACGATGTTTTGATTATTCACCAGCACTCAAATCATAGAAAAGGGGAGCGGACAGAGGGATTAATCTTTGTAACAGTATACATATTGCAGTTATCCTATATATTCTATATTGGTCGCCTTCTGAGTGCGTATAGATTTCAAAGTCCTAGTAACGCCTATGCTGGTTGTGTACAAAATGACCCTTTTCCACAATGTTTTGGCTTTACCGCTATAGCTTTGGCGGTCTTATGTTGCTCAACTGCTTGTGCTCAAAAATAGCTTCATTTTGATATACAATATACCTGGACATACTGTTTTTTTCTTGGTTAATGAAGCGCCCTTAAAATTGTGTCTCAAACACTTTACATGAACCTTAAATTAACACTTCAAATTTCACTCTACAAACATATACTGAGCGACTTTAAAAACGCAATTCTTAAAAACGTCACTTAAATGCAAATATTAGTGAATAGACTCGCACTGAAATATACTTAATTTGTTACTTTAACAAGTTACCTTAAGTCCAGCATCAATGTAACATTCTTTTGTATTCCCAATACGGGGACACTTTTAAGCATACCCACGAAAGTTGAAATTTCGCCATAGCCCTACTGCTTGAACGATATTTTCTTTTCAAATGAAACAAAAGCCAAACAAATTTCAGAGTTAAGTTGAATGAATCAAGAGGTCAAACAAATCATGAATACTGCATTTAAGCACGTTTGGTTCAAAGACGACACCAAAACGTCGTCTTTTTGACCAGAAATGACGTCACTTACATGCTTTTCCATTCCGTTCGTAGAACCACAAACGTTGTTCATGTGAATGCGGTTTTGGCAAACATAGTCTGTTCACGCTTTTAACCCCTTACCAGACAACTCGTTAAGAATTGAGATGCCATTTTAAGCGTGTTTATGGCATGACACTAACGTCATTCTAACTCGTTAAGTCTTCTGAAACTCCTTTTTGGCAAGATCCTACCATGCAGATGTTTAAATATTGAACGAATTAATCAATAATTTTTAGTCTAATCGATGCTAACGACGTTCCGATTCAAAGGAACACTTTCCCTTTTGACTTACTCGAATAAGAGTACATTCTTTGCAAAGCGAGTGAGTTGATTTCGCTTCTTCTAACGGTTTTTGAAATGTCTATCGTTGGTTACCCTCCACACTTCTGATTTGTTAAATCAATCAACCATGAAAAGTGCAATGACAAAGAAAGAGTGAACAGTAGATTGCTATGCCGAAAATAACCAAAGCGTCAAATCAAATCAAGATTAAGTCGATTCAACAGAGGATTTTGTTTGTATGATTTCAGCAGAATTTAATTAAACCAAATCTACTTTTCTGTACTCAAATTTCAAATTTACTTTGTTGCGTTTTTAGAGTCGCTCAGTATATATTATCGTTGAAATGTCGATGAGAACTGACTTAACCTTTCCAGTCTGGTAACGATATGGAGTTAAGTGTAACCCCACATCAATAAAACGCAAATCAAGCTGTGTGTGCCAAAACAATACCGTTTTTCATTGCGTCAATTTTGGAACATTTTCAACTTACCCTGCTGACGTCAACGCAGGCTGATCTCAGGCTATACTGTCCGCCAAACATCTAATTTTGATACATTTTCAACTAAGCTGGCTCATGTTTATCCGACTTACATATAATACAAATCGGGCAGTTGGACCGAGATCATATCGCACTTCAGTGCGGGATGATCCCAAGCTTCACTGTCAAAAAAGAGTTAAGCATTCAAAACTTCTCGAAGAATCTGACTTTAAAATGTTATCATTTTTGCTATACGTTTTATGTAAAACCTTGGTATGTATCATTTTCTTACATAGGCAAATGAAGACAGGTAAGTATAAAATGAAATTCATCTTCAATATGTAAATCATTTTAACAAGGACAGTATTTTTTCTTCAAGTTTCTTGCGTATCGTCCTGTAGGTAATCGCAGAGGTTGTGCACAAATTCTGATTCAGAAATGAAATGTCTGAGGGATTTTGTTAACATGCTAAGGTTATCATCATATTCTAACCTATCTTTGCAAAGATAATATAATACTAGAACATTGCTGGAACTTTTAACTGATTCTCATAACTGCAGGAGTTTATCTACTACACGTTGTTTAAACCTTTGAATAAAACATTTCTTTTTATCATTTGAGATTATTCCATATAAATATGGATGTATTTTCAGAATTTATAAACTTGTTCCAATAACTTTCCATTTTCCCATACACTCCAACATTGTTCGTATTTCTTAATGGTCGTGTGCAAAATTTTAAGTGTGTATTTCAAATGGGTTTTATCTCTCTTAAGCCCCATATGTTTCCGACAAATAGCTCAAAACTGAACTAGCATATAGATGTAAAATTAATATTTCTACAGTAACTAAGATAGATATGCATGGCTTCAAGCCATTAACTTATTGTACACTCTTCTAGTGACTTGAAACTCCCATTTTGATTTAAAAAATGACCAAGGTAGGTAAACTGTTTTTATTCCATTACCGCTTTAAAACCATTTCTCTTTAATTTATTTCGTTTCCATTTTGGAATAACATATTTTTTGTTTTGTCTGAATTCCATTTCAAACCCCAATTATGATTTGTGTGGTCTATCCAAGTATGAATGTCATTCACTCTGATTTTTGGCTAAATTCATGTCATCAACAAATAGCAGAAGAAGTATAATTGCAATTTCATTTTTTCTATTCCTGAGTGATTTTGCTGAGTCAGTTCCAAATCTGCAATAAATAAAGAAAAAAGCATTGGTGAAACGATTTCTTACTGACGAAGACCAATAGCATAAATACAAAATCACAGTATGCATTTCTATCCCTGACATATGATTTGACTTTCATATACATGAGTCTTATAATTGTAAGTATTTTCCCTCTGGCGACATTGTCATACAATTCCATCCGTAGTTTGTAGCGATATATAGTGTCACAACATTAACATACGTCTTAAAAAAATAATAAAATTTATGTCTCTGATACATATGTTTTTGAACCAGGATGTGTAAAATAAATTGTACATCCATAGCAGATTTTCCTGTTCTAAAACTAATAAGCGAATCTGAGACATTTTTTAAAAAATGATATACTTCTATTAATCAATATAGATGTGAACAATTTTGAAAGACAGATTACTGGAGTTATTCCTCTATAATTGTTATTATTGTTTTTGTCACCATTTTATGTAAAGGTACTAAAACATCTTCCACCCATTCTTCAGAAAAAAAATCAGGTGACAAAAATAAGTATACTGCACAGGTGTGAGCCAATGATATCTGTATTTTCAATCAGATTCTCAATCTCTGTCAATCCATTTTTTTATGTTTTGATATTTGTTTATCCGTAAAATCCTTTCTTTCATTTCAAAAATACTATTTTGTGAATAAAAGATTTGCTATTGTTGTTATAGCCTTGGGAAAGAGTAAATAACATAATCGATGGACACTCAATTTTTCACACCATATACTTTGTACCCTATAATCAAAATATCTTATTGGCTGAATATACCATTTCTGGAGATAATTTTTTTTATTATTTTCATTTCATCGGACTTTAATACCCTTAGATAAAAAATCTGACTATTTTCGTATTTATATTGCATAAAAAAAGCCCAAATATGCATGATCGCACGATATAGTCAAATCACTTATATATACATTGTTACAATTTCAAAGTTATTTTCTTTGCATAACAACATATCATTTACAGAAATCCTTTTGCCATTTGTCATTTGTAAATGTGTATCAAATACTACTTTCAATAAATAATTGCCGTTAACAATTCTGAAAACATTTGCTATGTAAAATTGCAAAACCTTATTTGTAAACGTACTTCACGTGCTATCAGGTCTTTTTCTTTGTATTTCAAAGTCTGACTCATAATATCCATTGTCAATTTCTCTATTTTTTCTATCTGGTATTACATTATCTTGTTTATTTCCTGCCCTATTATTCCCTTCTCCTACTAAATAATATCTCCTCTTGCATTGTAATCTTTATATCCTTTTCAGTTAAATAGAAGAAGTCAACCTGTGCAAAATCGTAAACTAGTGCACCCTCAGGCCACATATACACTGAGACAAACATCTAAACGGCCACTTGGTTTTTGCTAAAAAAGTAATATTTTCAGTGGTATCTGAAATGGAAACTTATCGAATTGTAATAGAAAAATCATTCGGGGAGATTCACCAATTTAAATCGACCGGAAAAAATCCAAATTGATTGACCTTTATTAACAAATTAAAGGAAAGTTAATTAGGTGACTACAAATATGTTAAAATGTGGTAAATGTAAGGTGGCCGTTTAGAAGTTCGTTTCAGTGTATATATATATATATATATATATATAGTGTATATATATATATATATATATATATATATATATATATATATATATATATATATATATATATATATATATATATATATATATATATATATATATATATATAAAACAAAAAGTGGAAATAATATCCACAGTATATATATATATCGTAAAAGCGAATAAAATCACAAATACGTATAAATACGGGGAGAAAAAAACAGAGAATATATCGTAATTTGTCTTCTATATGGTTGTATTTGTTTAGTTTACAGAGTTTTATAAAGAATAAATATAATATAATTCTACCGGTTTCACCATTAAATGGATCATCAGGAATGTATATATATACCATCGTTATAAACATCCTCCTCTAGACCAAAATTGAATTGTTTGTCAGTCCGATAAGCTCAGTTGGTAGTGCACCAGCATTCAAAACCATTGAAGTTCGACAGCGTGGGTTCCATTCCCGGGCTGGCACACTTACAAACTAAACTGCTCTCGGATGAGACGTTAAACCGAAGTCCCGTGAGACGGTGCTTTACACCGAGCACGTTTAAGAACCATTGCGAATCTCAGCAGTAGTTTCGTCGTGTATCCTTGCACTATCCCCCGTAACAAATAACCGTCTTCTAGGGGTGTCGCTCATATGGACTTGTGCTACGGTAGCGACTATAAATAAACGGAAATACACCAAAAGAATTGTTTGTCAAGTTTTCAAAATACCACTGTGTCATAAGGGTTTCAACAATAAACATTTAATAAAAATGACAAGACCACCATTGTTACTCATGGCTTGTTTTAATTTGAAATTTCATGTAGAAATAATAACTTATTTTTTTATTTGGTTCTACGCCACTGTCTTTACTTGTCCAAGTTCCATACAGGAAAATCATATATTGTTGCAATTTAACAAGTCAACAAAATCTTTATCTAGCGTTTTATTCTTCCTCAAACCATTCACATTCCATGATAAAACTTTGATTGTTCCCTTTTGACACCCCTATTTTCCTTTATTTATAGGTTTACCGTTAATTTATAGTGTATCATGTGATACCCATGCTTCATGTCAGAATTACAGACGTTTTCAGCATTTAGATTGGTGTCTCCTTCAGCTGTTTGCGATATAAACTCTGTTTATCTTCTTGTTCATGATTGTCTTCTTCATGTTCGAACTTGCCTACTCCAGCCTTTCTAATGCCACACGTTATTTCTCCATATTATCATCAATGTTCCCCAATCTTTGTGTTATTTTAACAAAACATTGTAGTAGCTCAGCAGTTTTAAGCTCCTTTGTACGCATTGTTTCTTTTTGCAAATCAGGCTTATTCATTTCTGATTTTTTACCAGAGTTATTTCTTATCTTACGTTCCCTCGTCGTTTTCGGTGCTTGATAACTGTCAGTTTCTTCATTTAAGGTCGAGAGCAACCCTACGAAAAAATAATTCTCTTTTTCAAACAATACAATATTCTCATGTCCTAATGCAGTACTGACATTTATCGTACTGTGTGTTTCAGTTCATTTTTCCCGATTCTCTTCTGGTTAGATATCCTCGCTGTCATCACTTCTTAATCGTTTTTATCTGTTTTCTCCATATATTCCGATTTGATAATCCACATGATGTTTGAGTCTGATATTTGTGTAAATTTTACCTCTTTGATTTGATTCTATATATCGGATTTTTTCTATTTTTTCTTCTTTACACGTACCCAAATTCAAAATAAGTTGACATGTTGATCAAGTGATTTTCCCATCCACGTATGAAATGTGTCATTTGGCACATGTTTTTTAGCACCATTTCAATATTTTTCTTTTATATTTATAAATCAAATATTTGAGTCAACGAAAGTTTAAATTTAATGTCGATATCAGTGTTCGAATTGTTTTTAAATAACGTAGACAACATCAATAATTCAAACAAGTGTATAAGACTTGTAGGCTTCCCTATTTATCTTCATTTTTCGAAAAATTGATCCTACAATACATTGGGCTTCAGAAGAAAATATTTCTAAATGTTTACTTTCCTTTCAAAGTTATAATATAAAAGTATGGAACTCTTTATGCAAAAAATAACAAAAGAGAAACTCCTTTTATTGGTGACAGGCAATATTTTTGTCGCCATTTGATTCCAACAGTTTCATGTCGCTACATTTTCAGATTCCAATCGAAATCAATTCGATCGCAAAGACAAGAAATCAAAGTACTGAAAGTACTGATAAGTTGGAATGCGTTCAAGAGACTATGGCATCAAGCCACTAACGAAGCTGACGCCTCCCGCCCAGGTGATCATATATAACGTCCCGACTTTTGACTAAATTATTCACCAAACCGCGTTAAAATATGCGCTAGGTCAGATGACTAGGAACTTTTTGTAAAAGTTTCATCCAAATCGGTCCATAAATGGAGGAGGAGTTGCGTTCACAAGACTTTTCAAATGAAGGCCTCCTTCCCATGACACGGCTAATATTCACCAAACCGCGACAATAGGCACTAGGCCAGGTGACTAGGAACTTTCTGTGAAAGTTTAATCCAAATCGATCCCTAAATGAGGGAGATATTGTGTTAACAAGATTTTTTTTTACCTGAAGGCTCTTTTTCCATGACGCGGCTGAAATTCACCTAACCGTGACTTTATAGGCAAGGTCAGGTGATTAAGAACATTTCATCCAAATCCAACCAGAAATTTTGGAGGAGTTGTGCTCACAAGAAAAATGGACGTACGTACGGATGGACGGACAGACGGAAATGATGACGCCAATATACGACCGCCTCCAGCTGTGTATAAAAATGAAATCCAAGAAAATACTATGCTTGCACAGTCAAAATCGCAAAATTCAAGACTAGCCTTTAGGTCACGCAAATTTATGCGTAAATTAAACGATACATGTTTTTTGAAAGCCAAAAATGTTTCTTGAAAGCCAGTTTCAATCGTACGATTGCGATACGATCAAGTTTCGGTCGCAGGACCTTTCTTGAACGTGGCTGCTGAAGGCAAAACACTTGGGGTTGGTAAACTCGTTTAGATATTTGATTAAAACAAAGGCTGTAGTTAACTTGTGATAATCTTCAATGATATTTAAAGGATTGCGCAGGTGCGTATTTTTGCACAAGTGAATTTATGTCTAAACAATTTTAAAGAAAATGGACAAAAGCAGAAAGAGAAGATAAATGTTTGCCTATAGACCCGCAATTTAGAGTAAGTGATCAAAGGTAAATTTTGTCTATACAGGTATAGACAAAATTGACCTTTGATCTATCACTTAAACTTGTTGATCTATACCTTCATCGATCCTTGCTGCGTCCACCATCAAGTGAAATTGTTGCTCGATTTGGAAATGGGGTTCCATTTTTTAAGAGAAGTAAGCCGCCACCATAGCGCAGTTGGTTAGGCATAAGACTTCCAATCTGGAAGTCGTGGGTTCGATCCCCGGTGGCGGCAAATATCCTTTCCGACGTTTGTCTTTCACCAATGGGTAGATAATCGTAAACCTATGTGAAATAGCAGTCGGAGGCTAGGAAAGGATGTAATGGTAGTACTGGCGTGAGAAATACCAGGAATCCATTGTTAGGTGCTCCGGCCGCCGCGATATAACTGAAATAATGTTGAAAGCGGCGTAAAACCCAATTCAATCAATCAATTTAAGAGAAGTAATAAAAAGAGAAAATGTATCGGGTTGTTAATACAGATAAATAATCTGCAGATTTTGCGATTTTCTAATAATGGTTTACGCAACAATTAGATAAATAAACATTTGAACTGCGGTATTTGTTGAAGTGTGTAAAAAGTTTGTTCAGAAAGAGAAACTAGACCTATGAAAGAAGCTGTAACATTATTCTACGAAAACAGGTCGCGACGTTACCAAATAAGCAGATCACGTGATTGGCTTGTGCTATTGCCACAATTCTACGAAAAACAGGTCGTGTATTACCAAATAAGCAGATCACGTGATTGGACAGTGCTGTTGTCAATAGCTTACTTTATTGGACTTGAATTATCACATGATTTCCAAATATAGTAATGCTAACACGTGCTACTATTAAATTCGTACGCAACTTTCAATAAATATCGTTTAAAACATAAATAAGAGTGTAAATAATATTCATGAAGTGATAGTTGTGTAATTGTACAGCATTATTACTTTTTGTTGAAATAAACTGTATGTCTGTGTCAAGTTGAGATATACAAAATAGGCCGGGGTGTATTCACATCCTGTTCACGTGATATGTGTTCTCAAAAAACCCGAAATGAAATTATCTTGTGTTCATTTTGCGGTTTTGTTAAATCTAAGTTGGAATTGCTCCGCATTCCAACTTAAAAATTCAACATATGAAATTTTAGAGATAAAATCTTCACTGGCAATTTTTAATTATCTTTATATAATAAATCGAGAGTCCGAATCAAATTAAATTGAATGGTGTATTATTTATGCAATATTTACATAATTCTAATGTATTTGAATTTCGTCGATTAAACAACCAGCCGATTGTTTACCTATCTACTTAAATCACATACTGTCTCATCATTATTTGTATGTACTTGTTTTACATTTAAACTTGGTTGAGAATAGCCATGCATGGATGCCTTAGGTTCCAACATTGACATCGTACAATTTTTGGAAGTACCGCAAGTTGACGGGCACCGTACGTTCACCGTAAACTAAATGTAAATACGGCATTGCGAAATCTACCGCGCTAAAAGGATATTTTCATATATCTTTCAAAACTAAACACGTTTTGCCTACAGAATGAAAAATGTGCAAGCTGTAAACACATGCAAATAATATCCCGCAAATGCTCGTGCAAAGATCGGTACAGTTTGCAAACGGTTTGTACCGTTTTGTTTACATAAACACGGGACCGGTTTACATTTGCCACTGATTTCGAATGACATCGCAGCCTGTCAGCCTTCTTATTAAGATATTCTGACAACATACGATTTAAATTTTCTGCGACGTATGCGTTTATATTCTGAGGTCAAAAAACGCCTCCGTGAAAATCTAGAATTTCTTTTCGGTATATCGTGAAAAATAGAGATTAGCTTTAATAAAACTCCATTTCACGCGTCAAAATGAAAAGATTTCGACTTCGTGATTTTTATGCCTAAACACGAGCAATGGTCACAATGTTTTCGAGCATCATATGCGCCTTCTACACATTGTTGCTTCGAAACAAAATTACACACATGCATTTGATATGCCAGTGATTCATGCAAGAAGCGTTGGTACATTTTGAGTTGTTTTGTTACAAAGACCAACATTCGATTACTGACAGAGCGCTACTTATCATGGGGTGGGACCCAGAAACACTTTTTAAGCTTTAAAATTTGTTAGGTATGACAATTGTTAAACATTAGCGTCTTGTAGACGTTAGCAGAAGATAACCGGGTAGACTTGGTGTAGGTAGGCAGCTTGTGACGTCTGCATGACAAGGCAACTGCATTGGACAACGTTATTTAACGTTAACAGTAATTGACAAATCTTTGTCAAAGGCATCAATAAGGGCTAATCGACAATCAGTAGGTCGAAATATTATGATAAATATCCCCGGAGATCTCGGGCCCAACAAATCAGATAATCCTGGTAGGTAGTTGTAGTCCCACCAACGCCATTGCCTATTCTTTCATACAGCCGTTAGCGGGACTTGTTCCTAGAGTTTTAAAGTAAAATCGAGGCAATACGAAACCATTGCTAGCTTCGTTTTCGGTAAATCGTGATCAAAGAGCATGCGTTCGGTATACTTTTAAGTGACGTTTCCGTAAACGTCCTTACCAGGACTTACACTGCCCAGGAAAGAGTCTAAAATGGTATTGTCTTCTCCGAAACCTTATGTGCAATATTTATGGTTCAATGACTTCATAAGTTGATCTCTAGTCAATATGATCAACCCCGTTATTGTCTCCAAATTGGTAGTGCTAATCCTTGAAGCTGCATCAGTCCTTACCAAATCTTGGATTCAAAGCAGTTTCGTGTGAGCTAGATTGCAATGGATTTGTCTTCAGTTTGTAGAAAGAATTTTTAACATGGAGTGTGTTATTTGTAAATAACCATTTTTATTGACGTCAGTATGTCTAAAAGGTCTTCGTCAATCTTTCAAAATAATCCTATCCGTGCGGCGATAGCGAGAACTTGATCAACTTATCACACAGAGACCGTCGGATGATGTAGCAAAGTTTCAGAAGCAAAACATCACACGCTGACCTTGCGGTATCCGAGAGTAGACAGCAACATGCCTTTTCGACCCGTCTATGAAATACTGCCTCCAATCGTCCTTGAGATTTTTATGTCCCCGAATCGAAATTGTTTTTGCCCTGTCTGTTTGTACGTTTGTCTGCAACTCTGCTTGACAGTCTGTCCAAAAAAATGGCCATTACTGCTGAATGGTATGTGATAGAGTCTTCATATTTCATATAATGATTGCTTTGGACAACACCTTTCTTTTGGCACCAAGTTTAAGGCTTTGGTCAAGGTGTCGATTTTTTCTCGAAAATACTTATGTGTAAATTATGCAGCACCATGAATAAGTTTTGCCACGGACTAAAGATTTGAATACAGGTTTGGACATTGAATAAGGATTTGCCACAGATTATAGAATTCGACTATGGTTTGCTGTTGGTGATTACCGTATTGTATCAAATTACTGAATGGCAGTTGCGGGGGGCATAAGTGTTTCACAAACATCTTGTTTTTTTTAAACACGGTATAACTTTTTGTTAAACATATCATACGGTTTAGACAATCGTAAAACGAATAAATCATCTCACGGATACCATTTGCCGCCACCTAGGCATCACACAATTTTTTGGTTACGGCGTACTTAATGGGCAACATACGATCTTCGAAACCCAAATGTAAATATTGCCTTATATAAACTACCGTGCTTAAAAGATTATCTTTCGGATGTGAAAAGTATCGACGCTGGCCAAGCTGCACGAAAACCCGAAAACGGGTGGTATAAGTATGCTATAATACCCTTTTAACTTTAAAGTTTATTCTAATTTATTAGAGAGAGTGCTGCGTTGTGCAAACTAGGTTACAATGTCTTACACAATGCTCCCGTCTATGCATAGGACTAATTGAATACCTTTATCAAGGGCGCTCTTACCATTACGTACATTATACAATTGCGTAATGAGAAGTCGCAGTAACGTCGGGCTATTTTATGAAATTAAGTCATATTTTTTTTAAATAAAATCGCTGTACATGCTAAAACAGCGCTCTATTTTACATCATTTTAGAGCGTTTGAATAGCTCTACCTTATAGACACTAAATGCTGATACCCATGGCCATGAATGAAAAATTTTATCAAGTTTATTATGAAAAAAATCGCCCAAAAGCGCATATAACGCGTTACATGCTTCTCTTTCAACACATGTTCAAAATGCCATAAAATCGCGGATACACTCTTTATCATAATAAAGTTTTACACACAAGTACATACTTGGTCTAATGCAGTGTGAATTTTGAAAGCTTCAGATAAGATATTACTAAAATCTTTTCACGTTAATAAAATAGCGAAAAGTGTAACGCTGCTAAAAGGGAAGCAAAAATTGACGACTGAAAAATTTCAACGTAAAACTAGTCAAACAAAATAAAGGAAATTGTCAAATCTGAACACATTTAAGAAAAATGGTCAGACTTTTATTTCTTCAGTTCGAATTTGGTCTTTTTTTGTTTTCTAATTGAATGAAATATTTTCGCGTGAAAAAGGCCGAAAAAATGTATCGCTTTTTGAAATTTGTATTTACAATTAAACCCTTCTCTGAAAAATATCGTTGATGAATGATCGTAACATCGTAACTGCAACTTATTCGAGCTGTAGTTTTGATGTTTTGATTATTCACCAACTGGCTCAATTTGAAAAGGGGGAGCGAATGGAGGTTATTTATCTTTTGTCACAGGACCACCAATCGCCCTTATCCTATCTATTCTTTTGGTTGATTAAATTGATTGAATGGAGTTTTACGCCGCTTTCAACATTTTTCCAGTTATATCGCGGCGGCTGGAGCACCTGACAATGGATTCCTGGTATTTCTCTCACCGGTACAACTATCACATCCTTTCCAAGCCTCCAGCTGCTATAACATATAGGTCTACGACTGTCAACCCATTGTTGAGAGACAAACAGTCGGAAAGAATGAGTCCTTTGGTAGTCGCCTTCTAACTGCGTAATAATTTCAAAATTCTAGTTACACCTATACTTTAATTACACCGATTTGCGTCGCTGGCATTGCGTTCATGCGTTCTTATTCAAGTACTCATACCCACGTAATGGAAAGTTAGCTAACTGTAGAAAATCGAGAACGAAATTAGCCGGGAGAGATGAATACAATGAAATATGAGTTTGCACTGAACAAACAAACAAACGAAGGTGTGGGTTTAACCAGTACACATGGGAAAAGGTCTTTTGGTCCGCTATCATTCCGTATAAGTCGATATTATTTTGTTGACTTACTTGAAAAAGATCGTAAATACAGCTTTCTAATTCTGTTGTAAAGGCTATTTGAAGTAATTCAACACGTTCTGTTCATTAATGCGTATTGTCAGTAAATGGACCGAATCGTCATCTAAGCCGGCTCCAGGTTGAGGAGGAAAAAAGTTTGCGAACGCTTTTATTTACATGTATGTCCCGCTTTGCAATCGAATACGCACACACAGGATTGAAATGGTCAGATATTTAGCGAAGCGAACTAATACATAAGTGTAACAAAGTTTCTTTTAGTTTGATGCCTCCATGAAATAAGAAAAAAATCTCTCTTCGAGTCTTATAATCTGATATCAGGCTGCAAAATTCTTTAGATTTATAAATACTGAAACAAATTGACCTATGGGACTACTTTGTGTGGAAGCTTACAAAACTGCTGCATACACAAATGTATCTTTGTTGAATAATGAAACCAAATGTTCTGCCAATAAGAATGCACGAGTGTTGATGGACACGACTAAGTTGCATTATTAAAAGTTAATGCATAGATCTTAGTTACTGATTCAATCCGATTATATCGTAACGATTTTATATAAGATGTACTTAAATATTTCGAATTGTTTTATTCAAATGTTACAAGCTAGCAACATTATGCATAGGAATATGAACCAGGATCTAATTGTTTGAAAACAAAATACAAAAAAAAATTTTTTTTAGTATCTAATTGATTATAAATATTTAATATTTTCATACATATTTTTATCTGTGAACCTGTCTAAATGTCTACATGTTTAGATATTGTGAATGTAATTTTCTGGACATTCTGGTATAAGTTTTAGATAATTTCACTGGTTAGGCGGTGAGTTTTTCAAATGATAATCAACCGTTATTTCTCAATCATACACTGAAAAGCAATAAAGAAAGTACATTTACATATCAACTACAGGTCAACTTAGCGGATTCGTGTTGTAGCGGTTTATTATTATTAATATTATGATTAAAGCTGCTCTTTTCCAGATTGAGAAAATGTGATTTTTGAAAATTTTCGTAAATTAAATCGGAAATAACCATCTCATCATGTTGAAGCCTATATATAAAATAATAATATATAAAATAATAAGATTCAATCTGGAAATGAATGGAAAGAAAGACTGATATTTCTGAATTTTGCGAAATTCATTCTGAGAAAATAAAGCATCTACTAACGCCAAAAAAATAATTCTTCAATTTCGAGCCAACTATTAATGCATATGCATTACGCATGTTTGTCTTATTCAATCAAAGATTAAGGTAAGAGTATTTGACAGCTTGAAAGCTCATTTCATTACAACCAAAATTGAAAGATTATTCACGGAAAAGAATGATTTTGAAATTCATAGAATGGAAAGTAATAGACTGGATTCCTTACTGATCTTGCTGCTTCGAAAAAATAATTTACAGAATTATTGAAATATGTTGTTTTTAGTGCCAATGCCCTTGGGCCATTTTAAAATACACACATTTCCAAATCCAAGAATAAGTTTTGTATTTTTTCTATGAAAAACTGTGAAAGAGCAGCTTTAAGACACTCATTCAAAAGACAGGACCCAAAGGCTGTGTAAGGTACTACAGATAATGATATTATATAAAACTACTGATAAAGGAAGAATGAAATTCAAAGGAAATGTCAAGCATCAAAGGTCGCCCTATACAAATCGAACTCTTTCAGAATTATATGTATCGGAAAATTGGTAAAACCAATTTATCGTGACATATGGTAATTAATTATTTATGCTTTCAATTATTTACTAGATCTATCTACAATTTCTTCTATACGGTTTTATCAACTGCAGGATTTTTATCGATATTAAGATCGTTTTGCGCCTCTCCCTTCCCCGGGGGTGTTTATGTTCAACTTTTGTGACCAAAAGTCGTATAGTAAACCTCCTATAGAAATCGTTGGTAAAATCAATTAACGAATAAGTGGTAGGTCCGAGCCGTTCAATAGATCGATTTGCATACAAATCATATCGGGGAACGAAACACAATTAAGTTTTCATCTGTTTAAGTTCATACTCCGACATAGAATATTTTTGAACATTATTACAATCCGATATCATGCCTTAAATCATGGCCAACCAGGGTGGCCCAAACAGAATCTTCTTAGTTTAAATGAAATCATGGAAAGTTAAAATGTACATGTACTTTAATTGCGTTTTAGAGCATTTTGAGTGGACGGTTTTGATACTGAACAGCCTGAAAAACAACGCATCATCTTTTTATGACCAAAAGTTCCTCCTTGAAATTGTAAGTTGTGCTGACAGGACATAATTTATATTGGCCAGCCAAAAAGTAAACAATAATGATTAGATTTATTCCTGAACTCATTCTCGCTTGAGCAGATACCTCTGAATATGATAAACATGAATTTGCTCGTGTAACAGATGTAATGCATCTTGCGGAATTAAAGTTGCTCGAGTAACACAGCAAAGATGACAACTAAAATTCAGACAATTATCAGATCAGGCTAAGTTTTCGAGTATTGTGGTAACAAAATCATTGATTTAACCCTTTGCTGTTTAATCCCTGCTTTTAACGTGTCTGAGATTTTATGATTGAGAAAACATTTTGAAAAAAGAAGAAATTGCTTCTGACAAGCAATTTCTTCTTTTTCCACACTATTTTCTACCCTACTGAATGGTTATTTTTCAAATTAAATCCACATTAAATTTTCGTCTGCAAAACCTTTGAATTTGGACAGGTCCAAAATTTTGTAAAACAGGAAAGGGTTTAGGAACAACATCTTGTCATAGTCACATTGAACTGATTGATTTACAATTCAAGGGTCATGTGCACGTACTATGAGGGGTAATTTCTCTGCCATTGAAAGGTTGAAGCATCGCTAACAACAAGTTCCGGTACTTTATTTTGGAGATGGACAGGTGGGAGGCTGCATGTATTATGTGTCACCAACAGACGCTCTTTAAGCTTTTTGTCACATTTTCCAGTCTTCCTGGACGAGTGATGACAACACACCACAAAGGAGAGTATCGAATTCTTCATTAGCAATGGCCGTATGGTAGCCTGGCTCCCAGGCTGTCAGTAAGTGTTAAATAAGGTACACCACTCATGTTTTACTATTTCAAATTACCTCCCACATTATCAAAAACTGACCCACTGATCGTCCAGTTAGAGAAATATAAGCTGTTAAGAAAATTTACTTTCTCTAGTAGAATTGCTTATTTCACAATGCTTCAGATCAATGGGACGGGAGCCAGTCTAGCCGTAGGGTATCCCGTTAAAGCAAGTCATTTATCTGGACCTGAGATTATAAAACTTTTCTCACAATCAACTGCGAATAGTCTCAAAATTTAGCTTGAGATAAGAGCTTCAATTCTACTGTAATATTTTAAATAAATGTAAGGGTGTAAATGATTATATTAATAAGATGTTATATATAACAACTTATTAATATTATCTTTTATATTCATACATTTATTTAAATTCCTAGTTTGAGAACATTTGCTGTTGAGAAAGAGAAAAGTTTTATAATCTTCGGCCCTGATGCCATTATGGACTGTCTTTGAGTAAGTTATCTTAAAGGTATACCAAGTCCATCTTTATCACCGACCGGACTTATCTCCAACCAAGCATATAAGATTCGAGCTTACGAGGACTCGACAGTCGGAATTAAGAGAACGACAAACAACCCAAAGTGTTGTTCAGATTTAGGCAACATGTAGAGCGAATGCATAGCCATGTGTCACTCTTGATGTTATTACTTAATTCATGTAGCAGGCGTTTTTAGCTAGCAAGCGTCAGTTTTGCTGGCTTTAGCTAACATACAAAATTTTGAGGAAGCCTCAAAGTTCAAATGAGTGAAAACTGCCCTCAGCGGCTTAACCACTAAATACATGAATGCTTTCGCCATAAAAGTAGTTCTCTGTAATGTTAGACTGGTTAACCTGACCCTCCGATACTGGAAGTTTTAACGTTTGGAAGTCGTTTATTCTTAAAGAACTACCCAGAATGGTGGACTTTGGGAGCAAAATTTAAACTTATTTTTAATGAAGAAACAAGCATTTACAAAGTTTGCAGGAAAAGGAAAGTGGGTGTTGGGGGGGGGGGGGGGGGGTGTATTAAAAATTCCTTACTTTGTCAAAAAGATCCTGAAATTCCAACATGGAATTACAAAAAATCCTAATTTGGGTCCTTATTGAGAGCACTGTAAGGTTCGGCCCCCCCATACTTTACTAAGATCGTAAGGGCAAATCGGGCTTCAGTATGGTGAGCTGTGTGATAATTAGATATCATTCGTACGTCGTTCGTCATCAACTCTCTTTGGTGTTTATATCATAGGGGCGCCAATTCATGAATATTAGATAGAAATGTTTTTTCCGGTCATTTAAGATGAGCCGTATGAATTAAAATTTGGAATATTCCACATGAAGACACGAGGAAAGGATACCTGTTGACACTTTCTTTGTTTACATTCTTAGGGCCATACATTTAGCGCATTTATGATGAAACTTGTTCAGTTTGTTAGTCAAAATGATTAAACCTTCAGAAAGAGCAAAGTTCATCTGAAAAAAAACAAAACAAACAAACGTAGGGACATGAAAATTTGTCTCAGCCGTGATTAACAATGACCAGAATACTTATTATGTCAGAAATTGGACTCAATAAAAATGAGAACATTTGAACAGAACAAAGGAAAGAAAAATCGGGATTTATGAGAAATATTTCACACTCACGGTTGTACAGCGTATTGGAATGTGGATTTTCAAGAATGTCACATGTGTGCAAAGTAATGACTTAGCTTGACCAGAATTTTCACTATGCACACTACATTGTACGGTCACTTGGATGAACTATATGCAAATAAGAACTCATTCGAAAGTATGCTTTTTAACTCCTCACTTTATTTTAACCCTGATTTTGTATCATAATAATTCTTTAAAAGGAAAGTTACTAAAATACCTATGCTTTGCTAGCTTTCAGTTCTTTCAGTACTTTGATTGAGACTTCAGTGTAACGTAGCACATTAACTCGTGCGATATTGGCTTTGACTGAGTAATTAAAATTAAGACCGATTACAGCGCTCAAATTTTGGGGGTTCCCGCCTGATGCGTTTAGTATTCCGTGCCGTCCTATTAGTCATTAAGTTAATATTAATTTGGGGTATATTACACTTTACATAATTTTAAAAATTATAGATTTACATGTATCTAAAAATTTAGGTGACGCGCTACTTTTGCTGTTGAGAATATTGTGCAAAAAAGGACTTAAACTATTCAATGCTTACTAACCTCGGCTTTGTATAATTCGAAAACAATAAGGATGTTTGTATCTTAAAAGATGAGGGTTAAAGTATTTGACATCTGGAAACTACATATCATTACAAGCAAAATGAAAGATTATTCACGGAAAGTAACGATTTTAGACTCGAAATGGGTAGACTGGATCCCTTACTGGTCTTGCCGCTTCGAAAAAATAAGTTACAAAATTATTGAAATATGTTATTTTAGTGCTGATGCCCTTGGGCCATTCTTAATTGTGTAAAAAATCACACATTTCCAAATCTAAGAACAGGTTTTGAATTTTTTTCTATGAAAACTGTGAAAGAGCAGCTTTAATGAGTACAATATACATTTAAAATAGTAACAATTCATTCAATATCAAAAATAAAGAGTTGCCAACAAAGCGCCTTAGTTTTGCGTTAGATTTTTTGATTTGGTATTGATTAAATATAAAACTCAAAGAGATTTTGATGAACATGATTTTGTGACATCTATGATTTTATTCCAGTTTTGTCCATCAAGATTCAAGGATTCTGAGTGGCTTAAATATTGGTTTGATTACTCAACGAAAACAATTTTGACTACGCAGCTTTTTTTACGTTTCCGCAAAAAGTAGATTCTTGAAAAATCTAAGAAATCGTGAATTAACCTTAACATTTTTATTATTAAACCATAAGATATAAATAGAGTTTTTCTTGATTTCACGGAGGTATGAAACTTAAAAACATAATCACACTCGCGTATGAATCCGCTTCGCGCATTCATACAGTGTAATTAGGATTTTGGCTTCATACCTCCATCAAATGAAGGAATAATCTTTCTATCTCCTAAATGAATTTTCGTCTACTCTTTAAACAAAACCTTTTAGATGAATTCATTTTACGGATCAGTCTGAAATTTCTCATCTTTTCCCAACATTTGACCTGGTCGTCTGCTGGTCGAGTTAATCATCGTCTGACACAAACAATGAGAATGAACCGCGAAAATCGTTAAGGGCGACATTAAGGGCGTAATAGGTTATCTCAGATTGTAAATAGATGTACTGTCAACATTCAAGCGGTTTATAACAGGTACGTTTGTTTAGCCCTGGGAAGAACCTTTTTATGGTCTCGAAATTAGCGTTACCCAAATATGAAGGTAGTGGACTTGTAATAGTTCCGCAACGTTTTGGAAGTGATGAACTTTAACAGTGTTTACCGAGGTTTCCTAATGATTTCATTAGGAAACCTCTGACAACATTGTATAAGATCATGAGTTACGAAATGTTGCGGAACTTTTACGGTTCCACTACCTTAACTCCAGTTAAGTTCAACCGTTTTCGGCCTAAAATATATTTTGACGAAAGTCGCATGCGTCGATCCCGGATTGGGTCTCGTGTTTGTTCCAACCGAATATGTAATTAATTGTCTTATGATGTCCAAGTTTACGAGCCAAATCTCGTACAAGGTAACAACAGATGGGACAATAACTGTTGAAAATGTATGGAATCAAGGCCAGATGGTTGCGTCGTTAGCCTGAAAAATATCATAACTACAGTTTGTCCAAGCAAGATTAACTATTAAAACAAAATACACGTATCCCTGAGGCTTTATTTTTATTTCATTTCATAAATGTCCCGTATAAAAGGCTGTGAAGCATATGTGGCAAGTTCTGTCCAGCATATGCTACGCTTTCCGTCAATGCCGGGTTCGTAACCCATATGAGGCGAATTTTGTAAGTCTTGAAGAGAAGTATACTGGAGAATGAAAGTGCATTATTTTGTGCAAAGGGTGTGAGTTTTGTCCTTGTAGACACGCCTTCCGCATTCATTAGCATACCCGCTGTCAGGGGCTCTAAAGAGTGAAAGAAAAATCATCAAAATTGCCTATATTACGACACATTAAAACCTTTCATAAAATTCATAGTGACGAATATTGACGCGGCGTGACACTTTTCTCAACAGGAAACTTGTTAATTTCATCGAATTTAGACTGGTCCATAAAGGGATGTTGATAGGTGAAAGCGTTCGCGGGCTCTGTATACCGGTTATTTGTCAATCGTTTAATCACCCCGAAGAAAGTAAACACATTTATATTTCGGAGGGTTTTTGCTTATTTATTTGATAGGATCATTGTTTAAAATATGGGAGCGAATGATTTGATCGAACGCTTTTGTTGGTGTAAAGACGTGGAAATAAAAAAGTGGATATTTGAAAGGAAATAAATAGCCGTGAGTACGAACTTTTGATCTGCCTTTTGAATTAAAGTCAATTTTAAATTAGTTTAACTCTTTGCACAGGACGTATTGAGAAAGACTGGTTTCTTGAAGATATTTTTTGTCCGAAATCGTTTACATTTATGTTAATGTTATATCATTTAAAAATGGAATTTAACAATCTACAGATTTTTTCCCATAAAAAATACCTCCAAATTAGTTAGGGACACGTAATTTCTTTTTCTGTGCGTTTGAATTATAAAAACATTAAGTTTTTTTTTTTGTTATCGTAGAGGTATAAAATGAAAGCCTAATAGTACATGTTGTTAAGGTGTTTAATTTCATACCACCGTAAAAGAAAAATATTTCCTTTGCATCTCTGAAAAAAATATTTTTCAAAATTGGGCAAACTACTGCTATGAAAAAGCTGTATTTTTTTTTTCAAAAAAGTGCAATGCATACAAAAAAATTGTTTACAGGGAAATATAATTGTGAATTCAATATCTCGGTGGTATGAATCTTAATCCTATTTCCAATGTATGAATATTGAGAGCATATGCATACATATGCGTTTTAAGGTTTTTAGTTTCATACGAACCAATTGAAGAAATATTCCCCTTCTTTCTTATTATTTCAATTAACGGCATTGAGAGAAAGAAAATAAATGACCCATTCGCCAGAAAAAAAACTGCCTTAATAACGTCACTTCGTATTTTCAAAGAATTTGTAGACGTTAATTGAGCGTTAGAATTGAAAATAGACTACGAAATATTAAAGAAAACACTGAGAAAAGGGCGGGAAAAGCTTTAAACAAGCAATTTCTCCTTTTTTTCTCAATGTTTCATCTTAATTAGCTTTGGTGCGTCAACGTTCGGATTGCTGGAGTATAGTACATGTAACACAAATTGGTCAAAGCATTTATTTCTTTTTGAAATACAACATATTTTTCCTTTTTTTTCGAATAACAAACATTGCTTTTTTTAAGAATTGGATTTTAAGTCTGTTGTCAATTTCATTGTCATTAAGGCAGTTCTTTTTGAGACACCTCACGTTAATCTTTTTAGGGGGCGTTAGCAAACAAATAAGCAACATTCTCAAATTTTAGTTCATGGGGGTTTTCAAAGTTTTTCCGCCAATCAGATGGCCTTTTTTTGATAGATGAAGCTGAAAATTAAATTATGATACGATCACGAATTTTCTTGAAATTTGCAGATCTATAACATGTAAAAACAAGGATACATCTATTCATGGTAAATGTTCATGTACTATGCATTTCGGTTGTTATCGAGGAATAACGGCATTATAACATTTGAGCCTGTGCATGACATTTCTAACAATTTCACAAAAGTACATCCGCACAGCCTGACTTGAGTCTTCACTTTGCGCATCTGTAGATTGACAAGGTCTTAACTCCTCTATAAGAGGTCAGCGAACTATCTTTGTGCAATATCTGGCTATATAAGTTGCTTAAAATTTGTGCCTCGCGCACATGCGAAAATGTTGGAAATGTCATGCACAGGCTTATTTCATTAACTCATCGACAAACGAGGGATATTACCATAAAATATACCCTGCTTTTGTCATTTCACTCTGGTTGACGGTGTCTTAGCGGAGCCCATCAAACAAATGACGTTGCTCAACAATCACGTATAAAATGACGCGCTTTAAGAAAATCTGTCCCAAAATTTTGATATTTTGTCTCAATTGTGCATCAAAGAAATAGAATAATCGTTTGCTTTTCTAGTAAGATCGACTTAAATTTGATTTTGCGAATTACAAAAGTTATTTCTGAAATCTCCTACCCGACAGCGGCACTCATTCTTTCCGACTATTTGTCTCTCACCAATGGGTTGATAATCGTAGACCTATGTGAGATAGCGGCTGGAGGCTAGGAAAGAATGTGGTGGTTGTACTGGTGATAGAAATACCAAGAATCCATTGTTAGGTGCTCCAGCCGCCGCGATATAACTGAAATAATGTTGAAAGCGGCGTTAAACTCCATTCAATCAATCAATCTGAAATCTCCTACGTCGTATACTAGGCCTATATCGACAGTGTGACGTCAATAACTCAACTATTTGGCCAAAAAACCAAGCTAAATCGAACCTTCCATCTAAAGTTTATTGAACTTTATAGGATCTGAAACTTAAATCTTGCATAAGATAAGAAAATATACATCAGCCTTTGTTGAAGAGTAGATAACAAACTGAAAGATTTATAAATGCTTGAATAGATGATATAGAAAGTTTTTATCCTCTTAAATTAGAATATTGAACATTACAAAGACGAACGGGGCCTTCGAAATCTAAAACTGGCACATATTAATGGTAATTTGAGTATCTGAAACGAATGAATTTAGATAAACGAAAGTGTTGAGATAGGTACTGATTTGATTGATCCTTTGCTATTTTGCAAGGTTTAGATAACCGTTGTGGTTAGTCGGCCTGTCTGTCCGTCCACAATTTCTTTAAAAATCTGATAACAGTAGGCTTACGAATCTTCAGAAAGTTGGCAGGAGTATTCCTTTGGCCAATGTCTACAAAAGTATTGCCCCCAAAACTTCGTTTTCCCTAGAATCAGTGCTCAAGTTATTATTTTTCAAAGAAACAAAAGAGAAACTCTGTGACCCGCCTTGCAAAAATGGGCAATGTGGGTAGTACGTAACGTATCGACCAAGTCAGACTTGCACAGGCTGTCTATGGTCGTAACTTCAAGCAGTTCGCTGACTTTCAGAATCCAGATAGATTATTCTCTCTCCCAACGGAATTTATTATTATGTAACCTCCAATTAACCATCTTCTTTTTTTCTTCAAACATTAGCTTGACGGAGTTCTTAGATGGTCCTATTTGGCGTGATTGTACACGTGTTACTGTGATATCGAGCGACAAGTGCTTGGGTAGGCATTTGAATTTAATATGCTGCGAAGACCATGAATTATGATAAACTGAAACCACTCAGAATTGAGCGTGACATTTCCAACATTCTCAATTATCCACAACGTTAAGACCCCCCCCCCCCCCATAAGCATGTAGACTACCAATCAATGTCTGTCCGTCACGCACACATGAAATTGTTTTAAATGTCACGAACAGGCTCATTTTGGTTTCTAAAGTTGCTTAATTAACGGACTGAAACCTATTCTGAACTTATAAATTCTTCCCTTTTAATCCTACTCAGCAGTTACATGATAGGAGTCGTATCAAATCGAACTATCTTTAATTATATTTATGTTGCAGGCTATGCTATAAATATTAAAAAGGAAATGTTCAAAGGCTAGAATATACCCAATAGGTAGCAGCTAAGTAAAGGATCAAGACCATCTTTATTAGTGTTTTTGTTTATCTGTTGCACACTCCTTTATGAGCGACATCCCCTGAAGACGGTTGTTACATGGGAAAGTGCAAGGATAAATGTGGAAACGACTGCATGATGAGAATGGCCATTGCTCTTTAACGTGCAATGTCACACGGGATTTCGGTTTAACGTCTCATCCGAAAAAAATGACTTTGTTAATTTGCCAGCCTAGGAATCAAACCCATGATATCGGACTTCATGGCGATTTGAAGTTTGTCCTGCGTTAAGGAAAACACAACGGTGCTTACTGAATGGATGGATGGGCGGGCTGACGGACGGACGGTCGAGCGATTGGACGGACGGACGGAAGTATGGATGGATGGATGGATGGATGGATGGATGGATGGATGGATGGATGGATGGATGGATGGATGGATGGATGGATGGATGGATGGATGGATGGATGGATGGATGGATGGATGGATGGATGGATGGATGGATGGATGGATGGATGGATGGATGGATGGATGGATGGATCGATCGATGGATCGATCGATCGATGGATCGATCGATGGATGGATCAATCGATGGATGGATGGATCGATCGATCGGTGATTGGATGGATGAATGGATGGATGGAAGGATTCGGAGACATGGAGGCATTCATTCGTGAGGGCGTGGATGTGTAAATTGTTTGGCCGTTTTTTTAAGGAGGAATTAATTGTAGGAATGTTAAACGGATGATCGCGTTATCTGTAATTCAATGATATGCGGCTTTCTTTAATTGTTCTCGATCTTCGTCGGTTTCAATTGCACAAGCTTTAAAAGGCTATAAATTCTAGATTAATCGCCTGAAAGTGTTTTAAAAACCGATATGAAAAAACACTTTCGAATGTTTAGCTGTTTTGATAAGACCAGGAAAAATGTATTTGATAAACTTTGCACTCATTTGATCTCATCCGTTAACTCATAATGCCGTATAATATTTAATTGATTTTTTGTCTGGTTTTTGTTGTTGTTGTTGTTGTTAAAAATAGGATGTGTGCTGAGAAGCACAAAGGCAGCCGGAACAGTATTCTTCAGAAATTTGATCTTGATAAATGACCTTGTCACATGACCTTTACCTTTGCATCTGCGTATAAGTATAAATGACATCTATCTATTAGTGCGTATCAACATTGCATTTAAAGGCTTTGAAATATTGGCAAAGTTTTTTGATAAATGAAAAGCCTGTTTGACCTTGTCATATGACCTTCCCCTTTTTATTTGACCTATTTTTATTTCATCTTTTAGAGTCATTCCAAAAAAAGAAATATGATGTAAATACGTTAATGATAATATTCCCAAAAACTTGAAAAAAATCGACAAAGGACTTTTATCATTCTAGAAGCATTAATTAGTTCCTTTTAAATATGTTTACGCTGCTTTCAACGATCTTTCAGTTGTATCGCGGCGGCTTGAGCACTTAACAATGGATTCCTGGTATTTCGCTCACCAGTACTACCATTACATCCTTTTCTGGCCTCCAGCTGCAATCCCACATAGGTACATATTTCACTATAATAGATAAACAAAAGGTAGTGCAGTCGTCATGTTTTGAAGAAACGGAAGTTTTTACAAGCATTTTTGGCTTCCGTCACAGGACGTGTTTTATCATAAGAATCAAAAATCAAATTTCTTGAAAAAACATCCGTTCCCTGAGAAAATGGGGACTGCACTACCTTATGTATATTTTTTTATATTATTTTATATAGGTTATTATTAAATCCTAAATCCAAGCGCCTGTGGTGGTGACAAGTAGAATTACAACCTACGGAAAATGGATTAAAACAAATAGACAAACGCGCAGGTTTACATTTGTCATGACATAAATCTGCCCGATGTTCATGATTGTGTAAAAAATTCAAAATACATTTGAGAAATATCACTCCGGTTAACAAGAGTACGCACGTGCAAAGCGGGGTATAATTTACAAACGTTAACGAACGATATTGTATCTTGAACGCATTGTAGCTCCATGAAAGTTGTATCGAACTCACATGCTAGCTATGAACAACCGTTTGTTTAAAAATGTCGCTTTATTATACAGGTACTTACAAACTTAACCGAGGGCGGCACTCAATCCTTCCGACTATTTGTTTCCCACCAATGGGTCGATAATCGTAGACCTATATGGGATAGCAGCTGGAGGCTATGAAAGGATGTTATGGTAGTACTGGTGTTATAAATACCAGTAATCCATGGTCAGTTGCTCCAACAGCCACGATATAACCAAAAAATTGTTGAAAACTGCGTAAACCCCCATTCAAACAAATAATAACAAACTTCCAACCGTCTTGCAGTTGCTTGTTCTGTACAAAATGACCCTTTTCCACAATGTTTTGACTATACCGCTTTAGCTATGGCGGTCTTATGTTGCTCAACTGCTTGTGCTCATAGATAGCTTCATTTTAATATAAAATATACCTTGACATACTGCTTTTTTTCCCTAATGAAGCGCCTTTAAAATTGGGTCTCAAACACTTTACACGAAACTATGTCTCAAATAGCCAATATAAGGGAATTTAGCCATATACTACCGACATCTCAGTTGTTCTATATGATTAGCTCCCTTGTATTATCAACTACTGCGGTTCTTAAACTAATTTTTAATTTCATTAAAATCATCTTTACGACACTCTTATGCTATCTCTCCGTTACGCAGGGGCGTAGCGGTAGGTAAGCCTATTAGGTGGATCTGATTTTAAAATTGTGGACCCATAATAGTTCCACAGCATTTTGGAACTCACGACCTTTCACAATGAAAACCGAAGTTTCCTAATGAAATCATTAGGAAACCTCGGTTAACACTGTTTAAGTTCATGACTTCCAAAACGTTGTGTAACTAGTACGGGTACACTTCCTTTACTAGATTGACTAAATATCTTCCACTTTCTTCAGGAACCATTGATGTAGCGGAGAATGCTCAGTGAGGCGACAGCTTTAGAACAAGAGCGAGTAGCTAGACTAACATCCGAGATGACGAAGGCAATCAAGAGACAAGAACCGAACTCGGGACTGGACTACTGGCGGGCGGGCGGACTGAATACCATCGGCTTAAGTGCGACCGATAAACGACCAACTTACAAAAAAGTGACACAAATCAATTTGGATTTCCCTGGTGCTTTTCTACCGAATGTTAACAACGGAGCGCCAGCCAGACCGAAGAAAAAAGACCACCCAACATCGGCTGTGGTGTTAACTCGCAGTCGAACCTCACTAGAACCAACCATATCCGCAAATACACGGACACAAGGAAATGTTAATAATCCTATAACACAGTCTTCTAGGAAAGCAATGGTTACAGACCTAACATGTTTACAGCTAGCAGATACACTATTTTCCTCCAAGAAATCTCCATACGCTGGTATTCTAAACTTGTGGCCTGGCAGGTCAAGGTACACGGACTATTTTACAGATAGAAAAGAATCGTCAACCGATGAGGTCGATTCACCCGAAAGTGTAAGTGACGTGTACACAACAAATAATAAACATTCGTCTTCGATACCGAATCAGCGAGGTATTAGTATTCCAGTATTTCATTATAAAACTCTGCCAGCAGAAGAAATACACTACAATAATGATTTATATACAGTGGGAGATAAATCAGAGTCAGATTACCCATCTGGTGGAACAACAATTGTTGTGAATGTTGGTAATTCAAAACCACAAAAGTCTATCTTGAAGAACGGAGTTGTGAAAAAGTCATCTGTAAAGAGCAATAACGGTACAATTTCGCCTAAAGACTATGGCGAATTGTCAACATTTTCAACGTGTTCCTATAAGCTACCAACGACAAGTAAATTCAAGCGAATAGGTAGTGCTCAATCGGACAATACTGTAACCTTAGATAAGATAACACCAGTGTTTAAGCCAGCTGGAAGTAGACCAAGTAGCAATAAAAGTGATTCTTACAGGACTATCAATACCGAATGTCCTCTAAGTAACGCGGGTCAAGATTTGACGTCAAGAAAACGTTCTGTTCGATTCAATGTGAGAAATGAAATACGTGAATATGCACCTTGTGAGCCCGTGTCTTACTGCTGATGAAAATAAGTAATGAACAGCGTAATACGTGCTAAGTTATATACTCTCGATGTCGAAATGCATTTGGAATTGAATATAAATCGTTAAAAACGCTACAAACATTTCTTTATTGTTTAAAGCCGGGATAACAATGTTACCATAAATAATATGATAACCAAGTTTTTTCGTTTTAACACGCCACTAAAATGGGGGTATAAAGGTACAATTAACATTATCGTGAAATTGATATGGTCGATGATTTTGGAATGATTTGAGAATAAAATTGAATGAGTGTATTGAGCGAATTTTGAGTGACTTTCAAGAAAGGTAATCCAATATCGCAAATTTTGTTCAGGTTCCGTTTAAAAATTCTTGTAAACTCAGATCTACAGTTAACAAAATCGTGAAATTGACATTCAACTCGATCAAAACCATTCCAAATCATTCGCTCAGCGCTCCATTAATTCATTCCAAACACTCACTCAAACCACTCAAAAACGCTCCAAACTCATTTGAAAAAAATAGAATCAACAAATTCATTCAAAATTAATAAGATTGAAGAAAAAAAAGCAATTTCACCGACATAAGTGAAATTCTAAGCGAAATTGCAAGTGTTCTTGAAGAAAAACGAAGCTTTTTATAGAACTTGAATGAATTTTGTTAAAGGGGGTAATTAATATCGTTAATTTTGTTTATCTTGAACAAAATTAGCTTTATTGGATTACCTCCGTTTAAATTCAGTCAAAACTCGTTCAAAATGCATTCAATTTCATTCTAAAATCATTCCAGAATCATTCTCCTTGTCAATTTCACGATGTTATTATTTGTACGACAATTTGAATTTCGCAACTCAAACAAAGTACATTTAGTTACATCGTGAATTTGACATTCGCCACAATCAAAACAATTCCGATTCGTTCACTCAGCGCTCCATTCATTCATTCAAAACACTCACTCAAACCATTCAAAAACGCTCAAACCCATTGAAAAATATAGAACCAACAACAACATTTGAAATAAATTTGGATAGAGAAAAATCGTTCATGAGGAGCCGCGGCAATAGCGCAGTTGGTAGCGCGCCGGACTTCTAATCCAGGGGTCTATATTCGCACGGGTTCGATCCCCGGCCGCGGCACTTGTCCTTTCCGACATTTGTCTTCCACCAATGGGTAGATAATCGTAAACCTATCTGGAATAGCAACTGGAGGCTAGGAAAGGGATATGGTGGTAGTACTGGTGTGAGAAATACCAGGAATCCATCGTTAGGTGCTCCAGTCGTCGCGATATAACTGAGAGATTGTTGAAAGCGACGTAAAAACCCCAATTCAAATCAAATCAAACATTAAAGTTCATGACTTCCGAAACATTAAGGGACTATTACGGGTTCGCCGCCTTTACTCTAAAATAGTAAAGTGTCCGTGCAGCAGTAATCGTAGTCCTTTCGATGATCGGTTTGTCTTACGAGGACCATTAGCCTGGCCTCATGTATAAAACAAATTTATACTTTTCTTTTAAATTTAAAAGACTGTTTGGATGCCGAAACCCACAGGCACCCCGCGAAAGCATCGCAAAGACGCCGCGAAGTCTTAACTAGTTTTAATTGACAAATCTCAATATCCCCCTATGTGGATCTCATGAGTGACTTCCCGTACAGTCGCAGTTTAGGAATCTAAAGGTAATGGACGCGTAAAAGCTCCGCAATGTTAAGGAAGTCGTGAACTTTAATAGTGTTGACATAGGTTTCCAAATTATTCCATTAGGAAACCTCGGTTAACATTGTGACAGAAAATAAGCTCCGATCTCACACCGTACAACCCGCGGCAGAGAATCCTGCAAAATCGATTGCTACAGAGAACGCTGCTAATGTCAATTTTCCACGAGCATTAAAAGGTGAGTATAAATACTCAATTTTCTTATACATGGAACAATTTCCAAAGGTACACTGAATGCGTAAGTATAAATGATATCTCGACGAGTCAGCAGATGTAAAACTCTTCACTTTTGGTGCTGTAACAATCGTGAAAATCCAGTTGAAATGCGGTTTTGAGCGAACGTGTCATTTATGTGTAAAAAATTACATCTTTGCACTCAAAAATGGCCAAATATGTGACATACTCGTATTCTTAAATGTCTTCTTAGTACACCTGCCAAATTTCTTTCTGAAATATTGAGAATTAGCAGAAAAGAGACCGTTAAACTCGGACGGTACTTAAAAAAATGGCGCACAGAGAACCCGGTTTCGATTTGAAAAAAGGGGCACAGGGAACCCTGATCTTTAACGGCAAATGCGGCAGAGAACCCTGCCTTAGCAGGTTCAGAAATCATTGATCTAGAAGCATTTCTTTGTATTTATATGCATTCACATTTGCTATTCTCGGATAAGATAATAATAAATGATACCTAATGTTATAGTTGGCTTATTGACTGCAAATATTTCAATGATAAACAGCTTCTATTCTGTAAAATTGGTACTCTGTTTAGGTCTCCAAACGACATATTAAAGATTGCGATGGTCCTGAACGGCCAAATTTCGGGTGATGGGTCACATAATTCTAGGATTCAAGCCAACCCCAAGTACAGTGGACTTTCACCTCGATCAAAACTATTCTCAATCACTCTCATTGCTCCACTCATTCATGCCGAATACTCACTTAAACCATTTAAAACGATCCAATATCACTAAAAAGCTAAACAACTACAACCAAATCGCTCGAAAAATCGACAATGACGATTTCACTGACCTTTTTGACTTTGGAAGCGGCTGATTGGTACATCAAGATATAGAACGCTATTTAAAAAAAGAAATATAATTCTTTAATGCTTTTCGGTGGTTTATCGAGAAATAACGGTAGATTATCACTTGATAAACTCACCGCAAAAGCAGTGAAATTATCAAAAACTTATACCCTGCTTTTGTGCATTTCATCCTATCGGACGTCATCTATGCGGGGCGAAGTAAGTGACGTCACAACGAACGTTGCATAGCAATCACGCGCAAAATGACGCGCTTTGTCCTAGAAATTTCACATTTTGTCTCATTTTTGCATTAAAGAAATAGAATAATCGTTTGTTTTTCGAGTAAGATCGATTAATATTTCATTGAGTGAACAACAAAAGCTATATTTTCACTCGTGGCTCTGCCACTCGTGAAAATATAGCTTTTGTTGTTCACTCAATGAAATATAAATCGATCTTACACTTAAACAAACGATTATCCTCTATATATTTTATTAGAGGGAGGTCATAATTATCGATAATTTCGTTAGCGATATTTTATAACATTGGAGACCGACGATTTGTTTACTTTTGGCTAGCTGTTCGTTAGTTATTCAAGCGTGGCTAGCGGCTCGTAGGTTGTTCAATCGTTATTAGCAGTCCGTAAGTTTTTCTCTCGCTTTCATTACTTAATGCAGTGTACCGTAATAGTTCCGAATGTAATGAGCTTTAACAGGATTAAACGAGGTTTCCCAAGGATTGGGTAAGTTCAAATCGGACTCGGTTTCGACCCGAGTTAACCGGGTTTCCGTCAGAACGACCTCGGTTTCGACACTTGTGATGTAATCTTAACCTTTTAACCTCGGCGCTTCTGATCTTGGGTCAGGCCGGTGTTATATGGGTCCCAAAATGGCGTCGAAAATAGTGCACAACAATTAGATCCCTCCAAAACAAAAGTTCTCTATTACGTTGAACAACAAATACTTTTTTCTTATTTCATTTAGTATTTTGCACGAGTTTATCACATTTCTAAATGGGATAACGATATTTCATGGTTAATTAATTATTGTAGCGGTAAATGTTAAGTTTGTATACTACCACCAGTGGGTAACTCCGATCACATGAATGTCCTTTCTGCGCATGCATATTACTGTCAATTTTAGATTTTTACATCATCTCAAATCTTCATCTCACGTGACTCCCGGGCTGCCATAAGTTGAATTTCCCTCGGTCAACATTGTGAAAGATCATGAGTTCTGAAATGTTGCTGAACTATTAAGGGTCAAATACCTTAAAGTATATTTTTGTCAGAGATTGAACGCAGGCGGCTTGATTTGACACCAACTAGTAGCTTCTCGTGAATAAAACGAAAAAAAGTAAGACAACTTTTTGATGTTCTATTTAATAGTTTATTCTTGGAAGGACTTGGAAGGACTCTCTAATACACGGTATGAAAATAAATTAAGAATGAAAAATATAAAGAAGATCCAATACTATAAAAAAGGAAGTATTTAAGAATTTTATGTTAAACATGCAAGAGTAGAAATAGACTCATAGATTCATACTTTAGATGACAACTTTATACATACATATGACATAAAACATACATAAGAACATATAAAAATACATTATTCCTGCATTCATACATTCCATACATTCATTCATACATGTATGTTTATATGCATTAATTGATTTGTGTCCCGTCACGCAAAAAGAGACCATCTGGGAACTGTGTGAGATAAATATTTGATAAACAGATTTGTTCTAGTACAGGCCAATCGGAGGTCGCATATCAAAAACTCTTAGCTTGATCATTCTAAAATCAGAAGCACGAGGCTAAAAGTTTCGACCTTAGTTAGTCTGCGCAGTCCGCGCAGTCAGACTAGGGTCGACTATTTCAGCATTTCCCAGATGGTCCCTTTTCGCGTGATGGGTCGCATATATTAAAAAAGTACGTTTATACAGTATATTCTCCTCACATAAACGAGATCATAAATTTCTCATACAGATGAATTAATTCATTTTCAATCAAATACCTTGTTTTACTTGCGTAATTTTAAGTGGCCACCAAAAGACAAGATTATACAGTTAATAACATCATGAAAACCGAAAACCATTCAAAATCGCTCACTCAGCGCTCAATTCACTCATTCCAAACACTCGTTTAATCCATTCAAAACGGCCCAAAATCATTAAAATGATAAGATCAAAAACTTTGTTCAAATTAAATATAGCTAGAGTAAAATCGCGATTAACTGACATAAATGTTCAACTAGCCCGGCTCTCGTGCTGTCAGTAGGTGAGCTAACTTATTGCTGGTCCAAACGGGTCCACTGTTTTGTTGTATCTCAGCCGGGCCACAATTAGAAACCAACTCTTTGTTCCGGCTGACAAGATGCTGCAAACCGTTTTCAATTTATACCCTGCTGTGCGCGGCCGGGTATATTTCGAAAACGGTTTGTAACGTCTTGTCAGTTTCGCGTTTTCATACAGTGTGATTAGCTTTTTAGTTTCATACCTCAATGAAATTTATAAAAAAAACTCTCTTCATCTCTTTACAAAAATCTTTATTTTCTAGCACTTACTACCTTGAAATTCATCCGCTTGTAAATGCTTCTTTTTGTCTTTTCGCGACGTTAAGGTTCATGTAAAGTGCTTGAGACCCAATTTTAAGGTGGCGTCATTTGCAAAGAAAAAGCAGTGTGTAAAGGTATATTGTACATCAAAATGAAGCTATTTTTAGGCACAAACAGTTGAGCAACAAAAGACCGCCAAAGCTATTGCGGTAAAGCCAAAACATTGTTGAAAAGGGTCATTTTGTACAGAACAAACAACTGCATGACGGTTGGATAAAATTGGCTCATAGTTTAACAAGTACTTCCCAGGTACTACTTCAACCTTAGATATAAAACTCGGTCTCAAAAGGTTCTTTTGAAACAATAAATTTCCATTTATTTTGTCAACATACTTGTCAAACCGGTTTGGTCTGTTTTCAAAATAGATGTTAGGTATGGTGCAACAGCACACCATTATATTTTCTGCGATTTATTTCAAATTATCTTTCTTAATTCAATGATCTATAATAAATTACTATATATTTTTCATTCAGTGAAATAAGTACTTTAGTCTGTACTTTGTTAAAATATGGGCCAATTTTATCCAACAGTCTTGCAGTTACTTGTTCTGTACAAAATGATCCTTTTCCATAATGTTTTTTCTATACCGCTATAGCTATGGCGGTCTTGTGTTGCTTAACTGCTTATGCTCATGAATAGCTTCATTTTGATATATACTATACCTGGACATACTGCTTTTTCTTGGCAAATGAAGTATTTTTGAAATTGGGCCTCAAACACTTTACATGAACCTTAACGGTCTTTTGACCATGAGTAAGACTGAAACTCACAGTCATTCAAAATATCGATATCAAAACATTTTTAGACCAGTCCTGCGTTCAGGTTCAAAATGTTATCGAAGCGATTTCGAAATGATACCTCGCTTTGCACGTGCAAAGCGGAGTATCATCTCAAAGCTCTCGCGAAACGTTTTTACATCCTGAACACAGGGCAGACGTGCATCGTCGACCTACTAAATTTTACGACATAAATGAAAAATGTTCGTTTTTTTGGCTACTAAATGTCGTAACACAAGTTTTCCCAAGATGTGCTTACGACATTTTCGTGGTAAAACGACGACTTTCTTTTTCGATCGTGTTTGGTCAAAACAATGATGTTAGGCGTATCAGATAGTCAATAAGGTCCTAGCCTGCTTGGTCAGTAATAGCCACTTAAGTTTGAATACATAAAACAGAGATCTTCACAAGTAACGACAGGCTATAGTCTATTTCTAAGCAAAGCCATAAATCGTGGGAACTTATTTAAAACATCTTAAAGCGACGATTCAGATGAATTCCTACGATTTTTAGTTACAGGCATAATTTAAATATTTGAATCGAAAATCCAAATGTACGCCCTCTATCTGTTTCACCAAAACCATATGTTGTAGGACCTCGTTTAAACCGTCTCGGACAGTTGATTCAAATGAGTTTTGGGGATAGGTATTTTGTACAAGATTCATTAAAATATATCAATGTAAAAACCAAAACAACCCCTTTATATGTAGTGTAGAAGATCATTTGAACCATGTCGTTCTCATGAGACTCTACAATTTATGGTTTGTGTAAGCATTATTGAAATACAGTAATTTTGTGTTAAGCGACCATTTAAGGGACCACTAAAAAGCGGTCATTTATGGAAATGGTCGCTTAATACAAAATATCATGATAAATTTTGATAGCATTTCAAAGTTGTCGGTCAAGTCGTTCTGAATCTTATGATGATCGAACCCATTAAAATCGTCTTATTGAGACGATTCTAATGGGCTCCAACAACATAAGATTCAATAATAACCCATTCTTTTGTTAAGAATGTAATCTTTTTCACAGATTTTGCTTACGGTGAAGGAACTTTTTATGCTGGTCGCTTAATAAAATTGGTCGCTTAATAGACGTGGTCGCGAGCAATATCGACTGTATTTGAAAATAAAATCCAAGATAAAATCCCACTGTCCGCTAATATAGTAGGGGCAGAACAAGTTCGCCAGCAAACTTTAGTTCAGCCTTCTGTCGAGGATAGCAAGATTTTCAAGCAATAGCGACATCTCATCGCTTCTGTTTTCCTATGAAAGCCAGTCAGGGTAAGACATCGGGCGGCTTGGCGATCAGGCGAACTTTTTGACCAATACTGATGTTCTACGTTTTATTTTGTTGACCACTTTTAAAATCGTTCTGTCCGTATATCGTTTTGTATGTGTACACCGGTAGTAAAAGTTGTGATAACAGTTTCTATAGTGATTGATTGTGGCTACTTCTGGGTTGACAATTATTCTGAAAAATACGAAAGAGAATGATTGTCAGAATGTCGATTGGTATGTAGTATTATGAAAATAAAAAAAAGATTCTTTTTGGAATATGTGAATGAGAAAAAGAAAATAGACATACATTTTATAAAATTCGAAAAAATCGTTTTGTTTATTATCATTATCGCTATTATTTTTTTTTAGGTAAAATATAAACATAATTTATATTAAAAAAATAATAAGATGTAAGCTCAATTTCTGAATAGTGAAGATCAGTTGAATTTTTTTATAAAATCTTTTTTTCGATATATCGTTATAACAGTTTCTAAAGTGATTTATTGTGGCTACTTCTGGATTGACAATTATTCGGAAAAAAAAGACGAGAGCGATTAAAATGAGATCTGTTGTGTTTTTTTTGTCAGATTTCCTTGAAAGATATAGTGGAATGTGGCATATGAAACGAAAAATAAACATACATGTTTGAAATTCGAAATAGAATTTATTGTTTATTATAATACTTAAACTAGTATTATTTTACTTATCATTATCACGTAACATCTATTGAAATGAAGAAGAGAAGTGAAAAAATTGATTCCTTTCAACATGCGGGACATTTTGGTATGTAATTTATGCTTATCAAGTGAAAAATAGCTTGAATATCAAGAAAAATGTGTTCGCTAGAGGCGTCGGGAGGACCGGAAACGGACGAAATTGAATGTAACGGACGTTTTGAAATTGAAAAGGCACGAGTGATGCTCAAACAAATGAAGGAAAACAAGAAAAAACGAAAGGATGAACAAAGTAACGCAAGTTCAGAGAGAAACTACAAACTAAACGAAATATCGGCTATGGAAAAGAAGCTACTTTTCACTCAAAGGGAGGATATAATCGTTAAACAATCCGGTGGAGGAATTATATTAACTTTGAGCAGTGGTATGTATGAACTATTCAGAAATGCTGTCGGTAATTATTTTGTTTCCGAAAAATATGATGTAAATCAAAAACCCATTGTTGACAAGAACGGTTATCTCATAGAGACTCAAATGAAGATCAGTCAAAATAAATCTAATTTGTTTACAATTAATCTTTATCATACGAAATGCACAAGTCTGATAAACGGAAAATTTGAAAAACATTTTCTGAGAGTCGATTTACCGAACATAGTTGATAACATGCAACAGTGGCTTATACAGGAGAATAGTACAGCTACAGATCTGAATGACTGTGTAAAATTTTTGGCTTTAAAATTCTTAAATGGTACGCCGGATGGTAAGAAGAAAATGGATTCTGAGCTTGATGGTAAAATTGTACATTGCTCAAAAGTCTCTTTACCAAATGATGAAAATTTTCACTGCAACACATTATCACATCCATTAGAACAACGGTTATCAACAGATTGCCCTACCCCCGAAATATCGGAAACAAATGATGAAATCACACAACGAAACATATCATCACCTCAATTAGAACAACCGGAAACAAGACCAGACTCAGATCAGAATGCAAAAACGGAAATGCACAACAAAATCAAATGGTAAACGAAATAAAATCCCTGAATGTTCTACTGCAACGGTTAAAGCATGAAGCCGATGAATTCTACATGAACACCAGCCTACAGTTTTCTCAAATAAGAGATGAGATTGCCAGTATTAAAAAGCAAATTACATTAAAGGAAAAGGGAACTACCGAGCAGATGGACTGTCTCAAACAATCAAACGATCAATGTATTATTGAAACAAAACAAACAAATGAAAAATTGCAACAACAGATTAAATCACTCCAGGACACAGTGAAATTTATTTCACGAGAACAGATTGATAAAAGATATCCGCAAAGTGCCATTGAAGTTGTTGAAAAGAACGTGAAATCAGCTACTAGTATCAGTACTCCTGGACCAAGTAACGTGAAAGAAAATGTAGGTGATTTTAACGGGAAGCATTCGGAAAATCTGGAAACACCGCTAACAAATCTGGAAACATCGAAATTTATTTCGAATACGCCAGCTAAAATATCCGCTGACAGGACTCTTATTATTGGAGATTCCATACTTAAGGGAATTAATAAACGCGGTCTCGATGCCAGAATAGATGTTAAAACCTTGCCAGGAAGGAAGACAAAGGATATTCAATCAAAGTTAGATGAAATGAATCTAGATTCTTACAAAAATATCATCGTGTACATAGGTGGAAATGATGCTGCTGAAGGACGGTTAGAATCTGTTTACAAAGAAATGAAAGCGATTGTTTCAGCAATAAAGTGCAGTGTATTTTTGTGTACTGTTTGTCCGAGAAGTGATGTTGACGTCATACCGCTAAATGATACCATAAAGCAAGTTTGTGAAGATACGAAGGCGGGGTTAATTGAGTGCTTTCAGGCATTTGTATTCGCTAATGGGAAAACAGTATGCCAGTTATACAGTCGTGATTCAATACATCTCAACAAGAGCGGATCTAGTGCCTTAGTAAACGCTATTAATGGAGAAATCGTGATCATTAAAAAACGAGTAACTCATCCCAGAAGGAACCAAGATGACACACGTATGCCACGTTACTCCTACACCAACAGAAACAAACCATTTGCTGGAAAACCTCACACATATCAATTTAGAACTAATAAAAGACGATGCTGGAATTGCGGCCTAACAAACCATATTGAATCTGAGTGTAGATATAGTAATTGCTAGGACGGGTTAGACATACACTCCTCTGTTAAATGTTATAACAGATATAATATACTGTGTGACTATCCTAATTCATGTAATCATCATTCATCTGTTAGTTTAAAATATGTCCCGAATACTTTATCGAACATCACTTCGCCTAAGTTACACGTAAACTGTACAAAAAAGATAAACACTGAAAGCTCGCTTTTTAACCATGCAAAAACTGGCCGAACCCCCTCTGCAAAATTACATAAATCAGACCAACAGAATAGTCAAAATACGGATGATGATGAAGAAGTCAGTAGCTTGTTAGCATTTAATTTCAAAGAAAAGGGATTACACGTAGCCTCCTTGAATATACAGCATTTACTTCCTAAATTAGATGAAATTCGTATAATTCTAAGCAAAACACATTCTATTAGTATCCTTGGCTTGTCTGAAACTTTTTTGACTGAAAATGTTACAGATTCTGATTTATACTTACACGGTTACGTTTTTGAAAGAAAAGATCGCCTGCAAAAGCTCGGTGGCGGTTTACTTATATATATAGCTGCTAACATTAATTATCAGCGAAGAACTGATCTTGAAATAAGTGATATTGAAAGCATTTGGCTAGAAGTTATGTTTTCAAATAATAAATCAGTCTTACTTAATTTTGCATATAGACCACCAAACAGTAAACAGGCATGGATTGATAGGTATGAAGAGCAATTAAATTTCGCTGATGCTGCCAATTTGGATTTCATATTACTAGGCGATTATAACATTCATTATTCTTTAACATCTACTTACAGTAATACAAAATGGGCAAAGATGGTTCAGGACTTAGGCCTTTATCAGCACATAAGAACGCCAACTAGGGTAACGAATAATTCTTCTAGCATAATAGATCATATTTATAGTACATGCAAGCAATTTATTTCCGAGACTTTCGTATCGAAAATTGCAATCAGCGATCACTTCCCTATAGCTTTAACGTACCAAAATCATGCTAAATTTCATAATAAGGAAAATTTCAAAACGATTTCCTATCGTTCTATTGCGAAGTTAAACATGGACGTTTTCTT
This sequence comes from Fragum whitleyi, assembly GCA_948146395.1. Lineage (NCBI taxonomy): Eukaryota > Metazoa > Mollusca > Bivalvia > Cardiida > Cardiidae > Fragum > Fragum whitleyi. Next base: position 51,054,582 of record OX411546.1, read on the forward strand.
GCATGATTTAACTCGTATTAATTTCGATACTATTGAAACAATATCAGACCCTGATAAGGCATTAGGGTTTCTTTATAGGTTATTAAATGACATTCTTTCTAAGCATCTACCTGTTAAAGAAAAAACGTGTTAAAAGATTTAAACAGCCAGAATGGTATAATAAATCTATAAAAGATGCAATATTAACTAGAGACGAATTTAAACATCAAGGAAACTGGCAAATGTATAAATTTTGGAGAAATAAAGTAACCTCAATTATAAGAAAAAGTAAAAAAGATTACTTTAATGAAGCAATTAAAAAGAAATCCGATCCAAAAAATCTTTGGCAAAATCTTCGTAATATTACTAGCAATAAAATTGACCATCCATTGCCTTCTAAATTAAAATTTCAATCGAATGAAGTCGAGGGTATTCTAAATGTCGTGAATACATTGAACAATCATTTCGTTAATATATCGGATATAGTTGATAAGGTTCATGTTGATACAGATTATTTTAAAACTCTGAAAAATCGCCTTGATAGAAAACTGTTCGACCGTTATTTTGAGGTAACATTCATTACACCTATAGAAGTACGAAATATCATCAATAATTTAGACAGTAATAAATCAACTGGGCTCGATGGAATTGGGCCAAAAATCTTGAAAATATGTAAAGATTTTATTTCAAAACCCATTGCATGTATCATCAATAATTGTATTTCTAAAGGTATTTTTCCAAAAGATTTTAAAATGGCTAGTGTTAAAGCCCTTTTTAAAGGAGGCGAAAAGAACGATCCTAATAACTATCGACCCATTTCAATTTTACCTACTTTATCAAAGGTATTTGAGCGACACATCGCTAATCAGCTAAAAACCTATCTAAAACAAACAGATATATTGTTTTCACAGCAATCTGGTTTCAGAGAAAATCATTCGTGCCAAACTGCCCTTATTCGATTAGTAGATACGTGGTTATCAGAATTAGATCAAGGTAATATGGTGGGATCTGTGTTCCTTGATTTTAGAAAGGCGTTCGACCTTGTTGATCATGATATTCTCTTATATAAACTACAGCTACATCATTTCACATATAATACATGTAACTTATTTCGTTCATATCTAAGTGAAAGACGTCAAGTGGTTAAAAATGACACTATTCAATCTGATATGAAACTAATTACATCAGGCGTTCCTCAGGGATCGATACTTGGACCTATTCTGTTTTTGATTTACGTCAATGATCTTTCTTTAACTTTAACGTCAAACTTGGACATGTATGCTGATGATACAACACTACATAAATGTAGTTCTTCTGTACCGCTGATCAATAAATATTTGCAAGACGATCTTACAAGAATTGAACGATGGTGCAGACAAAACAACATGATTCTAAATCCCACTAAAACTACATGCATGCTAATAGGGTCTAAACATAAAATAAAAAATAGTTCTGCATTAAACTTAAGTATAAGCGGTATGCAAATCGAAAATGTTTCCTCTCAAAAGCTTTTAGGTGTACATATTGATAACACGTTAGGCTGGGAAGTTCATGTTGATCAATTGTGTAGGAAATTGACATCACAGTTATACTTACTCAAAAGAATATGTAACTTTCTCACAATCGACACGAAACAAATGTTTTATAATTCTTACATTACTCCGTATTTTGACTATGGGTGTATTCTTTGGAGCAATTGTAAATCCTCATCTATTCAAAGAGTTAATAAGATTCAAAAAAGAGCTGCACGAATTATTCTCTGCCAGCCAAAACGGTCTAATTCTGAGAAAAATTTCCTTTCTTTGAAATGGTTAACGTTTGAAAACAGACGTAAATATTTCACGATTCTAATGGTTTACAAAGCCATTCACGGGTTAGCTCCCTCCTATATGTCGAAATTTGTAACACTTAGTCATAACCAATTTTATGAATTACGATCTGAATACGGCAACCAAATATCTCATAAATGTGCTCCCAAAACAGATTTTTTAAAGAAATCATTCTCATATACAGGTATGGAATTTTGGAATTCTATTCCTCATAACCTACGAATGATTGAAAATGTATCTTGCTTTAAAAGATATTTGAAAAACTATTTGATGGAAAATAACGGGATTTAACCAGAACGGTTCCTTTTATTCATTACTGTGTATGTCTTATAAATAATTGATGTCCTTTTCATTTCTGATCGTTGTTATAATCACAATAATTATCATTATCATCATCATCATCATTCCCAATCATAACACGTTATCGTCATATTCATGTTTACTAGCATAATTTTAAATCATTACATATATCATTTCAAATGCATGAGTTTATATGATGATCAATACCTCCTATTGTTATAGAAGGCCTCATTGTAAATAAGTTCTTCATTGTATTGTTTGTATGATGACAGCTTAATGAGCTACCTTCTTTAAATAAAGATTTTATTATTATTATTATTATTATTATCACAAGTAAAATAATTTTAAAAAAATTGTTTAAAAGAAATAATAAGATGTAAGCCCAATTTCTGAACCCCGAAAATCATTTTAGACTTTACTATGAATTCTATTTTACATAAAAATCTCCAAAGCAAGATTAACGATGAACAAAGTACTTTTAATGGCTCGTCATTCCGAAAGCGTCCTACAGTTAACGATATCGTGAAATTAACATGATGAATGATTTTGGAAAAATTTTAGAATGAAATTGAATGAGTGTGTTGAGCGAGTTTTGAGTGAATTTAATGGGAGGTAATCCAATTATTACCTTCCTTTTATAAAATATGCATACAAGTTCTAAAATTAGCTTTTTTTTTCAAGAACCTATCAGACGCTAAATAATTTTAATTATATCAGTGAATTCACGTTTTTTTCTATCCATATTCAGTTTGAATCCAGCTGTTGGTTTTATCGGTTTTATCTCTTTTAGTGATTTTGGAGCGTTTTTGAGTTGTTTGAGTGAGTAGTTCGAATGAATAAATGGAACGCTGAACGAGTGATTTGGAATGGTTTTGATCGTGATGAATGTCAATTTCACGATGTAACCAACTGTAGTATATACATCGATAAGGATTTTCTTTTTCCGGGAAGGGAGATAATCAGTCAGAATGGAATGTTATATGCTATATTTGTTTCCCTTATACATGTTTTGGCCCATTTTTCTTTCAAATTTATGAAACCGCTCACCAGCTGCCCTGAAATGCTACTTATAATTACGTTTTCTAGCGTTTCTAATAGATGTTTAAAGAGAAAGGTTCTCGTGCGCGGTTGAACATCATTAACACAGATGTGCAGTCTGATAATTTTAAGCCTTCTTTGACCGCTTTTCACTTCATTATTAAGGAAAAACTTGAGCCTGACCGGTTAAAGTATCCCAAAATTTTCAATTTGTTTGAAACAAGAACTTGGTTCAGCAGGAAAGGGGTTACAGTTAGTTACATAGTGAAATTGACATTTATCCCAATCAAAACCACTCTAAAACACTCACTCAGCGCCCCATTCACTCATTCCAAACATTCACTCAAATAGATTAAAAACGCTTGAAATGACTAAAACGTAAACAATCAACAACATTTCCTGCTCACTCAAATCCTCCTTCATTTATGGACGGATTTGCATGGCATTTTCACTGAATGTTCCTTATCATGTGACCAGGCGTTTATCGTCGATATTTCGATATTGTTTTGCGTTAAGGAAAAATAGGGACAATTTATGTAATATTTCTTCTTTGGTGTCCTTTCCTATGAATGAGGGAATTTTTATGATACTTTTACAGAATGTTCCTCAGCTGTGTCGCGGAAAATGGGATTTCTTTTTAAAAGTTCTTGTAAACGCAGCTCAAGCTTACTACTACAATTATTACAGCATAGACTATGATATGCCAGTACAGATGTGCAGATTGATTTTGGACTACTTAATTTTCGAAGGGTAACCTGGGGCGATAATGGTTAATCCACAACGTTGGCAATTTGTTAGACATGAAATTCAAATTCGGCAAGGGAAGGATTGATAATGTAAAGTTAACAACATCGTGAAATCTACATACAACTCGATCAAAACCATTCCAAATCACTCGCTCAACGCCCCATTCATTCATTTCAAAAATGTTGAAAGCGGCGTAAAACTCCATTAAATCATTCAACTTAGATTTTTTTTGTTATACATGAGACCTGGCTTACGGTTCTTCGTAAGACCGAACGTTCATCGATAGGACACCGATTAATGCCGCACTCACGTACTATTTTGGAGTAAAGGTGATGAACCCGTAATAGTTCCGCAAGGTTTCGGAAGTCATGAAATTTAAGTGTTATCTACGAAAGACCGGTGGTGACTTCTTTTATTCTCACTTCACGCTTCAGACTTCAAACATATTATATGAAATGTGAAGTGTGAAGTGTGAATTATAAAATGTGAAGTTTGAAGTGTGAAGTTTGAAGTGTGAAGTTTGAAGTGTGAAGTGTGAACTTTGAAGTGTGAAGTTTGAAGTGTGAACTGTGAAGTTTGAAGTGTGAAGTATGAAGTATGAAAGTGGAAGTATGAAGTGTGAAGTGTGAAATTTGAAGTGTGAAGTTTGAAGTGTGAAGTTTGAAGTGTGAACTTTGAAGTGTGAACTATGAAGTGTGAAGTTTAAAGTATGAAGTGTGAAGTGTGAAGAGTGAATTATGAAATGTGAACTTTGAAGTGTGAACTTTGAAGTGTGAATTTGGAAGTTTGAAGTTTGAAATGTAAACTGTAAACTGGGAAGTTTACATGGCAACTTGATAAACTCCAACTTTGAAAAATTCAAACTTCCCAGTTCAAAGTTCACACTTCGGCGGCTTTTTTTTTATTAAGTTGAAAAACTTTTTGGATGCCGAAGCCCGTGGCCACCCCGTACACGCATCGCAAGGCATCGCAAAGCCGTCGAACAGTCTTAACTAGTTTAAGTCGACAAATCTCAATATATTTTTATTGGGATCTCGTGATTGAATTCCAGTGCAATCGCAGTACGGGCATCTTAAGGTAGTGGACCCGTAATAGCTCTGCAATATTTAGGAAGTCGTGAACTTTAATAGTGTTAACAGAGGTTTCCTAATGATTTCATTACTACGAACTGTTGCGTAACTATTACGGGTCACAAAAAGTCACATGCTTAGATTCAATACAGCATCCATGGAAATTGTTAGACAGACTCAGTGGATGAAATAAACGGTTCTCCTTATGTGTTTGAATCGTCTCCCTTAGCATATGAAAACAACTTATCTATAATGGTCAGACTGCGTGGGTGTATAGGCTGACCAAGTTCAAAACTTGGTTTACTCTAAGACATTTTTCTTAATTTTCTTTCGTTTATTATGTTGTCCGTTTAAACTTCAATCTTCGCTTGATGCATGATATTGTCCATATACTTTTTTGTTTAAATATTCTGTTTTGTATGTACTTCCTGAACGGTCAATTTTCGTGTGATGGGTCATATCATTCTAGGATTCAATCCAAGCACAAGTACAGTGGACAATATGGTGAAATTGACAATCACCTCGATCAAAACCAGCCTCAGTCATTCTCAATGCTCCATCCATTCATTCCGAACACTCACTTTAACCTTTCAAAAATGCTCCAATATCACTAAAAGACAAACAACTACAATCAAATCGCTGGAAAAATCGACGATTTCACAGACCTTTTTGACTACAGAAGCGGTTGATTGGTACGCGAAGATATAGAAAGCTATTTAAAAATAATTTATTGATATTTTATTAAAGAGAGGTTAAAATTATCGATAATTATGTCCAATTTTGAAATTAGCGATATTTTATAACATTTATTTAGTTTCACTCAAAACCCGCACCTACCACTCACACAATTTCATTCCGAAATCATTCCATAACCATTCAGACTCTGATTAGACCTTGCACAAAGTCATGTTGGTCAATGACTTTTTGTACAAATATGAAAATGTTGAAAATGTCGCTCACAGAATCAATGAACGAATTGTCGATTGACCGATCAAATAGTTTAATAAGATCGGATCTTCAATTTAGACACCGACACGTTTATTAATTGGCGTCTTGACCACGGTAACTATAGCTAAAAAAACTGCAGGTACGATGTTTAGGTCTCACAACAATGGTCTTCTTTTTATATTTGTTTTATTTTCCCTGGGATATTATGCCATTATGACATGCTGGTCAATGGCTTTTTGTACAAATATGAAAATGTTGAAAATGTCGCGCACAGAATCAATCAACGAATTGTCGATTGACCGATCAAATAGTTTAATAAGAGATTCAAGATTCTTTTATTGGCATATACATCGGATCTTCAATTTAGACACCGACACGTTTATTAATTGGCGTCTTGACCACGGTAACTATAGCTTGAAAAAAAGCTGCAGTAACGATGTTTAGGTCTTACATCAACGGTCTGCTTTTAACATTTGTTTTAATTTTACCCAGAACTTTATGTAAAGTCCGGCTAGCTCAGCGGTAACGCATTTGGCTGTCATTCCTGGAATCATGCGTTCGAAACCCTGCTCGACCAACCTGCACACGACTTTTGATAAAAGTCAAGGTGACAAGAGTCAATAAAATCACTGTCTCCCACCAATCGGTAGATGATTAGTAGTACAGTTAACATCATCGTGAAATTGACAAGTTGAATGGTTTTGGAAAAATTTTGGAACGAAATTGAATGAGTGTGATGAGTGGGTCTTGAGTGAAATTAAAGGGGGGTAACCCGATATCACCAATTTTGTTCAGGATGAACAAAATTGGCGAAATTCATTACCTCCCTTTAAACAAATATGCGTTAAAGTTCGATAAATAACTTATTTCTGCAAGGACAAATCAGACGCTTATAAAATTTCAATTATGTCAGTGTAATCGCGATTTTTTTTCTAGCTGTATTTATTTTGAATGCAGTTGTTGATCTTATCATTTAAGTGTTTTTGGGGCGTTTTCGAAGGGTTTAAATGAGTTGTTTGGAATGAATACATGGAGCGCAGAGTGAGCGATTTAGAACGGTTTTGATTAAGATAAATGTCAATTTCACGATGTAACTAACTTTAGTACACCTTAGCGAGTTTAAGTAGCTAGTGGCGCGTATGAAATATTGTCGTTAAACTAGTTTGAGCAACGACAGGAAACCATGGGTAGGTGCACTATCCGACAAGATATAACTGTAATAATGCTGAGAGGGGCGATAAATGCCATACAAACTAACAAACTATCCTAAGACATAAATTCTCAAATCTGACCCATTTTAACCAGATTCCACAGGCAATTGTTCCACAATCCGATTTTTGTCGTCTCGGAAATTCTGTTTATATATCGCCTTCAAGGACCTGAAATTAAACCGTGAAACATTGATTGATTGAGTGGGGTTTAACGCCGCTTTCAACATTATTTCAGTTATATCGCGGCGGCCGGAGCACCTAACAATGGATTCCGGGTATTTCTTTCACCTGTACTACCATTATATCCTTTCCTAGCCTCCGACTGCTATCTCACATAGGTTTACGATTATCTACCCATTGGTGAGAGACAAACGTCGGAAAGGATATTTGCCGCCACCGGGGATCGAACCCACGACTTCCAGATTGGAAGTCTTATGCCTAACCAACTGCGCTATGGTGGCGGCTAAACCGTGAAACAGCTGCCCGTGTCGGAAACAGTCTACCTTGTAGGAGACCGATGATTTGTTTACTTGTGGTTCGTTTGTTGTTCAGGCGTGACTAGCGGATCTTAAGTTGTTCCGCAATCGTTGTTAGCAGTCCGTAAGTTTTTTCTCTCGCCCTCATTACGTAAGGTAGTGTTCCGTTAAAGTTCTGCAATGTTTCGGAGATAATGAATTTTAACAGGATTAAACGAGGTTTCCCGATGATTTCATAAGGTAACCTCGGTCAACATAGTGATAGATTATGAGTTCCGAAATGTTGCTAAACCACTTCGGGTCCACTACCTGAAAGTAAATTATAGCTTGTGCGTGAGATTTTCAACAATTTCAAATATGCCCAAAGCAAAGACTCTGACCAGCCTGTGCATGTGCACATCCGGTCAGTGTCTTCACTATGCGCTAAGTAGATAGATAATGTCGTAAAGTATCTGAGGAGCATTTACATTATAAATGTTGATGTCTACTCTTGTCAACATTCTAACCCCATGAATATTTCAAATTATTGGAAATGTCACAGGCTCATTTTTCTTCACAGTTGAGCTTTTGCGAACGGATTTGACACAAATGGTACCTTCTGGTGAATTTGACGAATAAAAGGTCGGACAACTATTTGATGGTCTATTTAATAGTTTATTCTTGGAAGGACTCTCGAATAAAGGGTATGAAAATAAATAAAGAATGAAATATATATAGCAGGTCCAATACTATAAAAAAGAAAACATTTAAGAATTTTATGTTAAAACATGTAAGCGTAGAAATAGATTCATAGATTTATACTTGAAATGATAGCTTTATACATAAATATGACATAAAAACATACATTAGGACATATAAACATTCATTATTCCAGCATACATACATTCATGCATACATATATGTTAACATGCAATCATTTATTTATTAAAAATACTTTTATACAGTATATTTTCCTCATCTAAACGAGATCATATTTCTTATAATTTATTCAATATCGATCAAATACCTTGTTTTACTTGCGCAACTTTCAGTCGCCCTCAAACGGCCATTATTACAATTAGTTACATCGTGAAATTTACATTCAACTTTATCAAAACAATTCCTAACCCTTTCCTGTTTTAGAAAATTTTGGACCTCTCCAAATCCAAAGGTTTTGCAGACGAAAATTAAAAGTGGATTTAATTTGAAAAATAACCATTCAGTAGGGTAGAAAATAGTGTGGAAAAAGAAGAAATTGCTTGTCAGAAGCAATTTCTTCTTCTTTCACAATGTTTTCTCAATCATAAAATAACAGACACGTAAAAAGCAGGGATTAAACAGTAAAGGGTTAATCTCCCATTCAGCGCTCCATTTATTCATTCCAAGCACTCATTCAAACCATTCAAAGCGCCCAAAAATCCTTAAATGAAAAGTTCAACAATTCTGTTCAAAATAAATATAGCTAAGGTAAAATCGCGATTTACTGACATACATGATCAACCAGCCCGGCTCCCAGACTGTCAGTTAGTGGGCAAACTTATTTCTGACCCGAGCGGGTCCCGTTTTTTTTCAGCCGGGCGACAATTAGAAACCAGCTCTATGTTCCGGCTGACAAGATGTTGCAAACCGTTTTCAAATTATACCACACTTTGTGCTTGCAATTGCGGGTATAATGAGAACGGTTTGTAACATGTTGTCAGTTTCGCGTTTCCATACAGTGTGATTGGGTTTTTAGTTTCATACCCCAATGAAATTTTTTTAAAAAAAACTCTCTTCATCTCTTTACACGAATCTCTATTTTCTAGCACTTATAACCTTGAAATTCATCCACTTGTCAATGCTTCTTTTTGTCTTTTCGCGAAGTAATTGGTCTTTTGACCACGAGTAAGACTAAAACTCGCAGTCAAAATATCGATTTCAAAACATTTTAAGACCTGCCCTGCGTTTAGGATAGAAACGTTAGCGAAGCTTTTTCGAAATGATACCTCGCTTTGCTAGTATTTGCACGTGCAAAGTGGGGTATCATCTCAAAGCGCTCGCGAAACTTATTTACATCCTGAACAAAGGGCAGATGTGCATTGTCGACCTACTAAATTTTACGACATTGATGAAAAATGTTCGTTATTTTGGCTACTAAATGTCGTAACAAAAGTTTTCCCAAGATGTGCTTACGACATTTGCGTGGCAAAACGACGACTTCCATTATTTTCGATCGTGCATGTTCAAACACAATGATGTTTGGCTTATCAGATAAGATTTACAGTTACAGGCATAATTTAAATATTTGAATTGAAAATCTACATGCACGCCATCTATGTGTTACACCGAAACCATATGTTTTGGGACCTCATTTAAATCGTCTTAGACAATTGATTCGAAAGAGTTTTCGGTAAGTAACGTTTTGTGCAAGATTTATTAAAACATATCAATGTAAAATTCAAAACAATCCGTTTATCTGTAGTGTAGAAGATCATTTGAGTCATGTCGTTCTAATGAGACTCTACAATTATGGGTTTGTGTAAGCATTATTGAAATAAACTTACACCAACATCTAATCGGTCACTTGAATCAAGCACGAAAAGTATTGTTTCATAATGTTGAAGATGCAAGTGTTTGTTGAATGCCGATAGCTCGTTCACTTGGTAGATGGCGAGGCCAAAATTCGTCGAAAAATTTTGCTAGAAGCAATTTAACTTGCATGAGAACATCAGTACCCCAAATTTCAAAATAAACATTGGTGGGTGGGTGGGGTAATTTTAAGAAATTCGCCTCATTTTCGCTTACGTCTGAACGTCTTAAAAATAACTTCTTTACTTTCTTCCAGGCATCGACAGGATAGTGACATTCAAACAATATAATGGTATTTCCTCGACTGATTTTTTTTTTAAAAAATCCTGGATTTTGCGAGTATTGTGACTTTTTCAAAGTAGGGTTGGCGTCTTCTTTTGTCTGCTACAATCGTTCTATCGCTTCATTTCAAACAATTCTTTTACCAAAGTCATAGAGAATGGTTGGTCTTTGCATGACAATAAAGTTCCGTTCAATTCGTTTCTTGTAAATGTATCGAAAATAGAGAAACATGAAGTGACCGATTAGAAGTTGGTTTCAGTTTATTTGGAAATAAAATCCAACATAAAATCCCAGTAACTACAATTCGAGTAGGGGACAGAACAAGTTCGCCAGCAAACTTTAGTTCAGCGTCCTGTCGAGAATAGCAAGATTTTCGAGCAATGGCTCCATCTCATCGCTTCTGTTTTCCTATGAAAGCCAGTCAGGGTAAGACATCGAGCGGCTTGGCGATCAGGCGAACTTTTTGACCAACACTGACGTTCTACGTTTTATTTTGTTGACCACTTTTAAAATCGTTCTGTCCGTATATCGTTTTGTATGTGTACATCGGTAGTAAAAGTTATGATAACAGTTTCTATAGTGATTTATTGTGGCTACTTCTGGGTTGACAATTATTCTGAAAAAGACGAAAGAGAATGGATGTCAGAATGTCGATTGGAATGTAGTATTATGGAAAAAAATATTCTTCTTTGAATATGTGAATGAGAAAAAGAAATGAGACATATATTTTATGAAATTCGAAATAATTCTTTTTGCGTATTATAACCACCACTATTATAATTATTATGATTTTAGGTAAAATATAAACATAATTTATATCAAAGAAATAATATATGTAAGCTCAATTTCTGAATAGTAAAGGTCAGTTGAGATTTTATTATGAAATCTTTTTTCGTTATATCGTTATAACAGTTTCTATAGTGATTTATCGTGGCTATTTCTGGATTGACAATTATTCTGAAAAAGACGAGAGCGAATAAAATGAGATATGGTTTTTGTCAGATTTCCATGAAAGAGAAATAGTGGAATGTGGCATATGAAAAAGAAAATAAACATACATGTATGAAATTCGAAATAAAATTAATTGTTTATTATAATATTTAAAGTATTATTATTATAGTTATCATTATCATAAGTAAAAAAAAATAAATATAATTTATATAAAAGAAATAATAAAATGTAAGGCCAAATTTCTGAATCCCGAAAATCAGTTGAGACTTTATTATGAAATCTATTTTACATAAAAAAAATCTCCAAAGCAAGGCTAATGGTATCATAAACAAAGAACTTTTAATTGGCACGTTACTCGAAAGCGTCCTAGTATACATTGATAAGGATATTTTTTGCACGAAGGGAGATAATCAGTCAGGATGGAATGTTTCATGCTATATTTGTTTCCCCTATACATGGTTTGTCCTCATTTTCTTGCAAGATTATAAAACGCTCACCAGCGGGCCTGCAATGCTACTTTTAATGACGTTTTCAAGCGTTTCTCATAGATGTTGAAAGAGAAAGGTTCTCGTTCGTTCTTGAATGTCATTAACACAGATGTGCAGTCTGATATTTATAAGCATTCTTTGTCCGCTTTTCACTTCACTATTAAGGGAAAAACTTGAGCATGACCGTTATTAGTGTCCCAAAATTTTCAATTTGTTTGAAACAAGAACTTGGTTCAGCAGGAAAGGGGTTACAGTTAGTTACATAGTGAAATTGACATTTATCCAAATCAAAACCATTCTAAAAAAGATACTCAGCGCTCCATTCCCTCATTCCAAACATTCACTCAAATCGATTAAAAACGCTTGAAATGACTAAAACGTAAACAATCAACAGCCACATTCAAAATAGATATATATTTTGAGATTCACTCAAAATTCGCTCCACACACTCATTCAATTTCATTCCAAATTCATTCCAAAATCATTCATCTTGTCAATTTCACGATGTTTTTAACTGTAAAACGAGACTTACTTTTCGTATCCCTGTTTGGGTTCGAATCTGTGCGTATGAATCGTCCCATCTACGATTCTGTTTGGCATGATAAGGTTCTTCTCCCTGGTATAGACCGCTGAAGTTCTGTTGAAATATTGCACGATATCCGACCCTTTATTTACCACAGTCTTACCCCAGTCCTTTATATACAGGTGGCTTTTAAAACTGAATCCTGCAGCTTTAGGAAAATGTTTCCATAAATACCACTGAAATGACACAAAAATGGAGTTATCAAACGTTTGACAAACTGATAGAGATATGAGTTGTATAATATTCTTCTATTTCTTAGCCGTAGAAACAGATATTTTCAGCTGGCTTGTTAATGCTACGGACTCAATCCTCGGGCGTGAATTGGCTAACTTTCATTGGACATTTGATTTGGCCGAACTCAGTGTAACGTACGTCTTTTGTATCTAAGTAATGAGGCAATGATAGTAAATACGCTTTAAAGGGAACTTAAAAGTGCGAGGTATAAGTAGAATTCGTTAATGTGACTCTTCTATTGCATACAGATGCATTATAATAACAAGACACAATACCGTACTCGAGATATAAATTGATACAAATTTCTATAAAAACAACATAACAAACACTATACATCTCGATTTTTTAAAATGAATGTCATCGTGTAAAAAGGTATTTCCATATGTGGTTACGCTTTTTTGTGCATAAGGACATTAAGTAGTTGGATAAATCTAACTTGTATTTTGTTCTTGTCAGCGATTAAAGAAAACAATTTTCCCGTCAACAAGAATGTATTATGTATGATAATGCCTCAATTCACAGTAGCCTGGGGCCTATTTTACTAAACTTCTTTCAATCATTTTTGCGTATGTCAAAAATTAAAGTTGTTTCTATGGTGGTGACTTAATATGGAATTCTGCCATGCATCATCACATTGGAATCGTCTTTAGTAGACGATTCCAATGAGAAATTGCAAGGCAGAATCTAACAAAGAATAAAAGCACAAGATACGATGCGTGATTTTGACTTACGATCAATTTTTTCGTAAGACGTTTAGTAAAACGGGCCTGTGTGCGCCAAGTTCAAATTATTTCCCATGAGAATTTGGTGCAGATTCAAAGCAGTCCGGAAAGCTCTCAATTTAGAAAATATGAAATGCGTGCTTAGAGACTGTTGGTAAGTAGCTATCTATAAGCTATAAGGTGCAAAGAGAAGACTCTTACCAGACTGGGCGAATGCACAGACTGATCTAAGTCGTACCGTGAGTACATGTTGATTTGTTAGAAATGTGGTAAAATAGTCTAACGATGATTCAATTGTGTTGTCACTTACCCCTGTTTTGACAGTTGGACAGTGCAAAAGATAAGGCTCTGGGACCAGTTTCATCAAAACATTTACGACGCATTTTTGTCTTACCGATGACTTACCACATATTTAGGACAATAATCAGGTATCACCAATCTATGAACATGTGATTGTTGTTGTTACTATATATTTTTAAAGTCACCGGTAAGACAAAAAAGCGTCTTAAATGATTTGTTGAAACCGGCCCCAGGTCAGACTGTGCGAATGCACAGGCTCAACTTAGTCTTTTTCGCGCACACTTTAATTTTTTAGAAATATCATGCAAATGTTAACATAGTAATAATACAATTGTTTTATCACTTACCGCCAAACCTTTTAAATCTTTATGGCTTCGGGGTAAAATGAACTCGTCCAAATCTACTATCGTAAAGTAGGTGTAACCTCGGAGTCTTTCAAAACAATCAAATACAACAACTTGTTCGTCCATCCAGGCTGCCAGGTTCTTTGTACCGACCTCTCGCTCTGAAAATCGATATAAATATACAGTAAAACGTGTATTTTGCGACCACTTACGGGACCGCCAGAACGTGGTCGTTTAAGAGAATCGCCGCTAAGAAGGCACGTTTTGTTTACGAATTAAAAAAATATTTTTGAATGAATGTGTATATTATCGCGAATTTTTCAATTATGCTATGTTGTTGAAACTCATTAGAATCGTCTCATGGTGACGATTCTGAATGAGTTTTGGCAACACAGGAATAATTTACAATAATTTTCAGACAAATAAAATCTCAATTTTAGGTATTTTGATTTAGTGGTCGCTTAATAGAAGTGGTCGCTTTAAAGACATGGTCACTCGAGCAAGATGGACTGTACCTGTATTACAGTTAAGAACATCGTGAAATTTAGGTGAATGATTCCGTAATGATTTTGGAATGAAATTGAATGAGTGAGTGGAGCGAGTTTTGGGTGAATTAAAAGGGAGGTAATTCAATACCGCTAATTTTGTTCAGAAAGAACAAAATTAACAATGAAAATAACCTCTCTTTAACAAAATATGCATACAAGTTCTATAAATTGCTTCCTATTTCTTGAAGAACCTATCAAAAGTGTACAATTACTATTATGTTTGTGAAATCGCGATTTTTTTTCTATCTTTATTTATTTCGAATGAAGTTGTTGATTCAAACTTTTCAATGAGTTGGGAGCGTTTTTGAGTAATTTGAGTAAGTGTTTTGAATGAAGGAATGCAGCGCTGAGCGCGTGATTTTGGAATGGTTTTTATTGAGTTTTATATCAATTTCACGATATTGTTAACTGTAAATACATTACAGATTCATAGGACAAACCTTTTGTAAGTCCTTACGCCGTAGCGTCAAATACTCGTGGCACTTTCAATTTTTTATTGCTTTTTTAAGCACGCTCAAGTGTGGTTTAAAAAGCATGTGCGTATACGATTAACCTACCTTAAGTCCTCGAAATATTGTCGGAGCCAAAGGAATGTGGCGCCAGCGTTCGGCCAATTGTCTTCTCTTAAGGTAGTGGACCCGTAAAAGTTTCGGAGGTCATGACCTTTAACAGTGTTAACCAAGGTTTCCAAATGAAATCATTAGGAAACCTCGGTTAAGGTTCATGTAAAGTGTTTGAGGCCCAATTTTAAAACACTTCATTAGCCTAGAAAAAGCAGTATGTCCAGGTATATTGTATATCAAATTGAAGCTATTTTTTAGCACAAGCAGTTGAGCAACATAAGACTGCCATAGCTATAGCGGTGAAGCTAAATGTTGTGGAAAAGGGCCAATTTGTACAGAACAAGCAACTGCATGACTGTTGGATAAAATTAGCTCATATTTTAACAAATTACAGTCTAAAGTACGACCCAGGTATTACTACAAACGTTGGTATAAAACTCGAGCCGAAGACGTAGTTATGCAAGCATCTTATTTTGAATTATTTTATAAACACATATGTCATATATGTCATTCTAATTTTGTAAACGTGTAGATCTTTTTAAGATATGGTGTGTTATCACAACATGAATAGACATTAATAGTTTTTACCTGTAAGGTTGTTTAGCAATATATCGATTTCTATTTCACTGAATCATAAATATAAAGTAATTTATAATGGATCTGTGATTTCAAAAACTATAATTTGAAATAAATTGCAGAAAATATTTCACAATATTATGGTGTGCTGTTGCACCATACCTAGCATCTATTTTGAAAACAGACCAAACCGGTTTGACAAGTATGTTGACAAATTAAATGGAAATTGATTGTTTCAAAGGAGCTTTTTGAGGCCGAGTTTTATATCAACGGTTGTAGTACTACCTGGATAGTACTTTAGACTGTACTTTGTAAATTTATCCAACCATCATGCAGTTGCTTGATCTGTACAAAATGACCCTTTTCCACAATGTTTTGGCTTTACCGCTATAGTTATGGCGGTCTTATGTTGCTCAACTGCTTGTGCTAAAAATAGCTTCATTTTGATATACAATATACCTGGACATACTGCTTTTTCTAGGCTAATGAAGCGCCCTTAAAATTGGGTCTCAAACACTTTACATGAACCTTAACACTGTCATAAGTTCATGACTTAGAAAACTTTTATGGATCCACTTCTTTAAAATGCTATGTGCTTTATAACAGCAAAGATTATACACTATATACATGTATATCTATCCATCTTACTATTTATTAAGTTTCTTCCCTCAGACAATTTTACTTTAAGTATTCAATTTTGATACCTTGACTTCAAACATGAAAGCCGACATCAATTTTGAAGTAAAGGTATATCTTTAAAAAAGTATGGTTCTAAAAAAATAAAGAAAATGAGAGAATTATCGACTTTAACAGAAAACGATGGCTATAGCATATGCAGTCTGGACCAGGCCGGAAAAAGAAGCTTAACTGTGTCATTTCATACTCTAGAAATATTTTTTTCTAAAAAAGCGGTAATCCTTTTTTCGTTAAGTCCTCTTCTGTTGACCTATGCTGGATTAAAGCAAATACTAAACATTTCAATAATGGAGTTCTCTGATTATTCCTTTTATCCTGACGTGTCACAAATACATTCATCAATTCGTTGATATTTCGAATAGAGGGTCTTTATTTCGAATTGCCTATTGCTAGTTATCACAAATAAATGAACAAATACTTGCGTCCTGTTTTCCATGGAAAGTCAAATTTCCCCGTCTCAACGTAGCCTGTTTTTGCGTAGTGTTGAATCACCGTCTGTGCCTTTTTAGTCAGATTATACGTATAAATGATGATTTTATCTGCCTTCATCTGACGGTAATATTCCACCCAATCTATCACCATTTTTACGTCAACATTACCGTAAAATATTTTCCCACAAATTGCGAAAGATCCTTCCTTTTTCTTTAAAGGTAACATTGGTTTAACGTATCTCTCCTTTTTTATTGGACACTTTTCTTTTTTGTACGCCAACGCAACGCCTGTGACGTCATGAACGTTACCTTTTATTGGACAGTGTATTTGGGCAGCCGAGAGACCCGAGCCCAGCTTTTGTGTATACGTTTTATTCGGGCTTGTGTAAAATGTG
This sequence comes from Fragum whitleyi, assembly GCA_948146395.1. Lineage (NCBI taxonomy): Eukaryota > Metazoa > Mollusca > Bivalvia > Cardiida > Cardiidae > Fragum > Fragum whitleyi. The sequence goes on from OX411546.1 coordinate 51,071,840, forward strand.
GTCTTATTGTTACTCCATACGAAACAACATTTAATAAGTGATTTACGACTCTTAGCAGCTTCCCAGGAATTAAGTTTAATCACATGCTTAAAGCCATTTATAGTGTTATTACTTGCCACTGCAGTAAAAACGAAAATAGATAAAGCTTTGGGGTTGCTTTGTTTCCAGTGTTCGAAAGTGCCGTTCGTCAACCTCGAGAAATTGCCTCCGTTATTTGCTGAGTCTTTTTCTCTTACAAGTGATCGCCTCTCTATACCACCAACGTGTTGGTTGTCCGTCTGACCATCCATTAGACCTTTTAGTATGATTTCTTTAGACTCGGATGATAAAAGAAGAGTTCGGCCTTGTCTAAACATGGAGTATTTCTGAAATAAAAAAAAATTTAAAGGTGGTGGACCCAAATTGAATCCGTTATAGTTCCGCGACGTTTCGGAAATCAACAACTTTAACAGTATAAACCGAGGTTTCCTAATGATTTCCCTAGGAAACCTCGGTTAAACTTGTTAAAGTTCATGAGTTCAGAAATATTGCGGAATTACTACGGGTCCACTCCCTTGCGATAACAGGTAAATGTGATCCGCCATTTTGTACTCCGTTATATATATTTTTGGAAACAAAAAAAAAAAAAAAAAAAAAACACCAAAAAGAAAATACAAGCAATGGACGTATTTCGAAATTTCTTATACAGGAAGGTACATCCGGATAATTCTAGATAAGCATAGCGCAAGTTTGACATTAGTCAGCCTTCACGGTCCATGCAGCCGAAGAATAGTCAAAATAGATTTCGTTGACAGTTTTATAAGAAGAACCATCGGTTTTAACCATCCATTTTCATCGTTCCTCGGAACACCGTTATTCCAATTTTCTTTTGCAGAGCTTAATATACCATAAATTCTGCACTTAAAAACAATTTGGGAAGAGATAATTATGTCCCTTTTGCGTTTTTTTTTTTGTTTGTGTCCATCCGAGTACTATTTTCAAATTAATCGTTTATAGAATTATCTAAACGTCATTCTGTGTGTTGATTATGAGCTGATATGACCGTTCATACAGAAAGGCATCATCGCCTTTCTTTCTTTCTTTCTTTCTTTCTTTCTTTCTTTCTTTCTTTCTTTCTTTCTTTCTTTCTTTCTTTCTTTCTTTCTTTCTCCTTTTCATTCTTTCCTATTTTTTCCCTTCCATTGTTTCGTTCTTTCTTTCCGTTGCCGGATATTGTTTATAATAGGATACATAGGCGTATCTAGGACTTTGAAATTTATACGCCCTCAGAAGGCGACAACCAAAGAATATGTAGGATAAAGGCGATATATGGACTGTGACAAAAGATAAATGTCCTCCGTCCGCTCCCTTTTTTTAATGATTTGAGCGTTGATGAATAATCACAACATCGTAACTACAGCTTGAATAAGCTGTAGTTTCGATGTTATGATCATTCATCAACGATATTTTTCAACAGATGTTTATTTCTTTTACGCTCTTTCGTACATTGCGTAATGGGAGTTACGCCCTTGGAATAGAATACATACCATATTATACTGGTGTGTGAGCTCGTTATGTAATATGAGTGTAGCTGTGCACAAACAAAGCAGTAGAAATGCGCCTTTCTTGTACCGAATGATCTTCGGTTTCATAGTCTGAAATTACATATATAAAACAGTGTTGAAAAAGAATATTTTTTCTTATTTTGGGCAATGCGAAATTTGGGCATTCTGATTGTAAGTAAAATCGGTTTTATTTATCAATGAAAACAACTTTGAGTACGAAGCTATTTTGTAAACGTCAGCAGAAAATAGTCCCATAAGAAATGTCTTCTTTACACTTTTTGCTTCTTAATAATAAATCATAAGAGAGGAAGGGGCTATTTGTTGATTTCATGGAGAAATGAAACTAAAAACTTAAACGCACACATGTGTAAATGCGCTTTGCGTATTCATACAGTGTATTTAGTTTTGTAGTTTTATGCATCCATGACACCAATATTTACTCTCTTCATCTATTAAATGTTAAACCTTTTGGTGTTACGAAATTTAAGACTTGCCGACTTTAAAAGGGGTTACAGATGAAAAATAAAAGTTGGGTCAATTCTAAAAGAAACCATACTATTCAGAAGAAAATATTGTAAAATAGGGAGTAATTGCTTTTTTAGTGTTAGAGAAATTGCTCGTTACTAGCAGTTTCTCTCCTTTTTTTAAAAAAAAGTTCTCTCAAGTATAAAATCTAAAAGACTGAAAGTCCCTACACTGTACAGTAATACAATGAATAAATCAAAAGTAATATTGATATGATATTGATACTTTCTAATCGTACATATAGTCTACGCTTCGCGTAAAAGCACTGTCGTGATCTCAAAAATCCGTTATCTCACTGCTTTACTCTCGTAATCTTATGCAGTATTCGACTCTCACGATCTCATAGCCAAATTGCACTTTGCATCGATTTACATTTTATTAAATGAATACATCTGAGGGTGGATCTACGCCTGATAAAAAATGTATACGCACAAGCATGTTACTCTTTTTTATCTTATAACTATACAAATATCCATATGATAACATCCCGTATGATATTTTTTATGATATCACATAGTTATTTTTAGAACAATGATATAATGCGGTTATTTTTAGAAACTTGCTTTTCTGTAAGAAACATCTACGAAAATAAGGCAAATAGAGGTTATAAGATAAATATAATACGTACTTAGTGTATTGTATGAAAAAAATATCTAACTCAGTTGTGAGAATTGATAATTGTCTCGGCAGAGCCTCGACAATGATCAATCCCCCACCTCGTTAGATATTTTTTTACATATAATACACTAAGTACGTATTATATATTTATTATCTTTGAACATTGTCGTCGTGGATAACATATAATAACAATAATATAATATGTGCCTGTGCGTGAAATTTCAAACAACTCCAAGTGTGCGTATTCGAGAGAAACAGAGCTTCCTGCACGGACGCAGTCAATAGCGTGCCTACCAAAAACGGGTAGTACGCATGTGCGTAGTTAAAAAAATATCGTAAGTGCATGATAATAACATCGAAACTATTGTAGTGACGATGATATGCTCTCTCGACGACGACAAATATAAATGTTTTTCATAATATCATTTTTATTACGCATAAGTTTTATGCCTTAGACACAGCAAAATGAAAATATACTCTGCAATCAGTTAAGTGTTATAATGGGTCGTAGCTACCAATTAAGTACCTAATGAAGACTCTGGTCTAACTGAACAGGCTGATCAGAGTCTTTACTTAACGCACTTATGAGCTAGTTGGAAATGTCACTCGAATGTTAAAAATATAAGAACAATAAAGTTCAAAATTTATACAAAAATAGTAAAAAGAACATGTTTACTGAAATAATTTAAATTGTAAGCGCCTTATCGGTTCTTGAAGAAATAGGAAGCTGTTAATATAGCTTGTGTGTATACTTTATTCAAGGGGGGTAATGAATCGCTAATTTTGTTCATCATGAACAAAAATAGCGATTTTGGATTAACTCCCTTGAATTTCACTCAAATCTAGCGCCACTGACTCATTCAGTTTTATTTTAAAAAAAACACATTCCAAAATCATTCATCTTTCAAATTTCACGATGTTCTTAACTGTAGAAGTAGGAAGTGTTATTTCGAGGTGCACAATGAATTTATTTTTTTATGTTAGGAAAAAGAGGGGGTACAATGACAAAACAAAACGAATGACTGAGGAGGATGAAGGCAAACGCCCTGTTTACAAGAAGCCTAATGCTTGAAGGCAGACTTCGAACAAATGGCTCGGTCATATTTGGTTGGAAATTTGCAAGTCGTTACACAAAAAGTACGATTTGGGATCTCCGTATAATACATATGTGACCCGTCACGCGAAAGGGGACTATCTGGGAACTTCGTAAAATAAATATTAAAAAAAAAATTGCTTCTAGAACAGCAAACCAGTGATTGCATCTTAAAGAAAAATTCACAGGAAGGTAGATTGATCATTCTAGATTCCGAAAATTAGCAGAAACTCGAAAAGTTTCGACCCTAATCAGTCTGGGCAGATCGCGCATTCTGACAAGGGTCGACACTTTTCGCATTACCCAGATGGTCCCTTTTCGCGTGACGGGCCACAATTATTATAAAAAAAGAGGGAGATTCGTTGAAGTAGAGGTTAATCAGGGATCGCATTTCCAAAAATTCTTAACAGGAAGGTAGAATGATCGTGTTTAATTCAGAAAATTACCCAAGTGCTTAAAGTGTCGCCAGAAGTCAGCCTGCACGTTCTGCACTATCTGAAAAGGGGTGTCACTTTAAACCCTGCCCTGGTGGTCCAATTTCGACTGACGGGCCACATATTTCAAATTTCTATCAGAATTGGGTCATTTTTTCAGCCACGAATTAAGATTTCCGCACATATCCGCTATCCTAAATTACCGCTATTTGAAAGTGCACAATAATTAAGAAGGCACATTTAACAGATAGTTAACAAAGATATGAGTCATAAGATAACCATCAATAATGGGAAGAAGCTAATATGACCGAGTCTTCTTCTTTAGAAAAATAACTAAGCAAGGTGTTTAATGAAGCGAAAACTTTTTCTTATCATGTATTATTCGTAGACTTTTTGACCTTTGCGTAGACTTGTTATTTTTTTTTAATTTCTAAATTTACTTATAAGTGTGTTCATATCTCCATCAACAAAATTGCTAATAGTTCCACAAAATTTCACAATGTTGACCGAGGTTTCCTGATGAAATCATGAGGAAGCCTTTGTCAACACTATTAAAGTACATTACCTCCGAAAAGTTGCGGAGCTATTACGGTTTCACTACCTTACTTTCAGAAAATTTAAATAGAGCTGTCTCAAAAAGGCAGAACCTTGCCACTGGTATATCAGACTGGTAATGATTATTGTTGTTGTTGTTGTTGTTGTAGTAAAACAAAAGAAGCAATTCATATAAAAAACTTCAAACATATTTCAAAATCTATCCATGATATTCCACGAGAAAAATGTCTAGTCAAAATATTTTTGAATCATGTTAAAGCGTCACCCAAGAATCATTCTAATGAATTTGGTTAAAATTCATCAACTTTTTTTACCCGAGAAAACCTTTTTTTTTAATTTTCTAGCCGTGCAATTAATCTAGTAGATTTCTTTTACTCTGAAAGATGGTCTCCCAAGGATAAATCCAGTGATAAATATATGAAGTGAATATTTTTTTCGTTTCTTGGAGGTATGAAAAAATATATTTTTCGCAACTTAAAAACAAATAAGACGCAAATATGTTAATTTTTCTCCAAAATGAGACATATTGCTTGATGGCCTACTTTCTGTGGAAGCTTACAAAATAGCTGCGCTCTCAAAATTGTCTAAATTGTCGGGGGAATAAAACCAATTATTCGTCCAATCAGAAAACGCAAATCTTTGTGGACACAACAAACTTTGTAGAAATTCATCAATAACTTGTGAAAAGGGACCATCTGGGTAGTGCGTAAAGTGTGGACCCTAGTCAGACTGCGCGGATTGCATAGACTGACTAGGGTCGACACTTTACGCAATGTGCTCATTTTCTGAATCTAGAATTTTCAATCTACCTTCCAGTTAAAGAATCTTTGAAATGCAACCTCTGGTTGCCCAATGCTGGACCCATTCACTTTTTCAAATATTCATTTTACAGAGTTCCCAGATGGTCTCTTTTCGCGTGACGTGTCACACTTTCTAAGATAAGAAGCGAAGTGATGCATGAAAAAATCCAATGATCGAGTTTTATTTATTTATTTATTTTTTTTTTTTTTTTTCAATTTCGGAAAAAAATCGAAATGTTCTAAATATTATGATAAATTATTCTCTTAAAATATTCACACACAAAAACTCATCTGAGATAATGATCTTAAGATCTAATTAAAATTCAACTTACTACGGGTGCGTTCATTTTTTTCCAAACTTTTTTGAAGTAGTCCGATATCTGATAAGGAAATTCAATTTATATGGCCTCTTTGATTTTGTGATAAATCTAATGCCTCATGTTCATTCAGAATGTTTATATTGTGTCCCATCGATGGTTTATGACACTCGCGTCAAGAAATTGTGAATTACATCAGATTACTTGTCTACAAATATAGATGAAGATCCAATATCGTGTGAAATACAATATAGAATCAATATATCAGTTTTTGATTACGAAATAAGACTGGCATTCTCTTTTTATTCATCATTCATTCATTTAAATATTTACTAATTTTATCCATATAGTTTTCATTAGAAACTATACTCTTATGATTGATTTCAATTTTATTATCATTATTAATCATTAACAAACAAATTAAAAACGTTTTTGCTCGAAAACAAATCGACAGTCCTAGCAGAAAATATCTTAGTAATAAAAGTAAATTGTGTACTTTTCAAAATTAACTAATGCATTTTTGATAACCCATCCATCGTAATTTTATTATTTGTCACCTGCTTGTCAGTCTCTTTCATCAATTTTTTTCATTGTATCATCGTTAATAAGATGATCATCATCTATACTTTACTCACTGAAGCTAACATTGTATGATTGTAATATTGCAAGGTATGTATTTGAAATAGTTGGCTTAATGATTCACCTTCAAAATAGGAGAAGTTGTAATAGAAGTAATAGTAGCAGTAGAAGTAGAAGTAGAAGTAGTAGTAGTAGAAGAAATAGTAGTAGTAGTAGTAGTAGTAGTTGTAGTAGTAGTAGTAGTAGAAGTAGAAGTAGTAGAAGTGGTAGTAGTAGTAGTAGGAGTAGTATACTTTGTAGCAGTAAAAATAGAAGAAGTAGTAGTAGTAATAGATGAAGTGGTAGTAGTAGTAGTAGTAGTAGTAGTAGTAGTAGTAGTAGTAGAAGTAGTAGTAGTAGTAGTATAAGTAGTAGTAGTAGAAGTTGTAGTAGTAGTAGTAGTAATAGTAGTAGTAGTAGTAGTAGTAGAAGAAGGGGGAGGAGTGGTAAAAGTATCAGTAGTAATAGTATTAGTATTAGTATTAGTAGTAGTAGTAGTAATAGTAGTAGTGGTAGTAGTGGAGTAGTAGTAGTAGTAGTGCTAGTAATAGTAGTTGTTGTCCGAGTAGTATTGGAAGTAGTACTAATAGTAGTATTTGTAGTAGTAGTAGTAGAAGAAGGAGGGGGGAGTGGTAGAAGTAGTTATGAAAGAAGTAGTACATGTAGTATTACTTTAAGTAGTTGTAGTAGTAGTAGTAGTGTGAGTAGATGTGGTTGTAGTTGTTGTTGTTTTAGTTGTAATTGTTGTCGCCATAGTTGTTTTTATTGGTGCTTTATTTTTTTATGTAAATCCATTTTGAAGTTTTGCAACATCTCAGAAGTAATGAACTTAAATAGTGTTAACCGAGGTTTCCTAGTGATTTCCATAAGGAAACCTCGGTTAACATTGTGAAAGAATAAATGGTACGAAATGTTGCAGAACTATTAGGGGTCCACTACCTTAAATGAACAAATACAGGATATAAATTCGATGTTGCATTCACTAGGATACCAGCCCGATTAGCTCAGTTGGTAGAGCACCGGACTTCAAGACCATTGAAGTTCGACCGCGTGGGTTCGATTCCCGGGCTGGTACACTAACAAAAACTAATTGTCTTTCGGATGAGACGTTAAACCGAGGCCCCGTGAGACGGTGCTTTACACCGAGCACGTTAAAGAACCATGGCGGATCTCAGCAGTAGTTTCGTCATGTATCCTTGCACTATCCCCCGTAACAACTAACCGTCTTCTGGGGGCGTCGCTCATATGGGCATGTGCTACGGTAGCGACGATAAATAAACGGAAATACATACTGGGTTGGCAGTGAGATTATCAAGTGATTATCTACCATTTTTTCTCGATGATCCACCGAAAAGCATTAAAAGAATCTGGAATCGGACCCGTTAAGACAAAACGCTATGGTAATGCCCAAAGTGGCCATCGACAAGTGGAGCTGATCTCAAGACTACAAAATCACAGCAAATAAAAACTAACCAGGGTATTTCTAATAGCGTGAGGATCGACATGAAGCTATTAGCAGGTGTTGTAGTAACCGCGATATAATTAAAATACTGTTGAAAGTGGCATTTATCCCATCTAAACAAGCATCTCCAGCTTAAGTATAAGAATATTTTTGTTAATTATTTAAAACTATCCATTTCGATTAATAACAAAACTACAAGCGACAAAAAATATCACGGAAATTGGGCAATTGTAAAAAGAGTGGTACAAAATCACCAACAATTTTGATACATAAAGGTCAATTGAAAATTCTTGGGTTTTTTTGTTTGTTTTATTTTGTTTTTTTCTTTTCTCAATATATATATATATATATATATATATATGTTTATCCTTATCATCTCCTCAATCATAGAAATGTTTATTGATGCTTTTATGAACTTATATGAAGCTGACTATCTAGCCATAATTTTCTATATTGTATTTGAGATAATTTACTTTTGCATGTTAAATATGTTATAAATGAAATCACTGTTTTATAAACAAAGGATGAATAAAAAAGGATTAGTGGCAATATAGTGAAAATAATAAGCTTTTTGGTCGCTCATAGAAGCATTGTATTACCTGTGAGGCATGAAGGTAGCGGACCCGTAATAGTTCCGCAACATTTTGGACCGCAATTTTTTTCACAATGTTAACCAAGGTTTCTATAAAAAAATTCACACCGTTCATTGATTAATTATATATTATTGTTTGCTTTTCATTACTTTTGATGTTTATTTAGAATGAAAATCGAATGGCGTTCCTTGAAACTGCTTTTGAGCCCATGCGTAATATTTTTAACAGTTGTTCGTTTTGAACCATTTCGAAGCTTTTTTTTCCTTTTTTAAATGAATGAATGGAGCCCTGAGCGAGCTATTATGACCCAAATGAATGTCCATCTCAGGATGTTACTAGCTGCAGCTACACGGACATTTAATAATTAACTCTATTCACAATGTCTTCTGTTGATCTCGAGGGAGCTCAATGCCTCGGCTTCACGCGAACAGGAAATTGTTTGAAATACCACACACAAGCTTACCTTATTGGACCAGCTTTAATCTTCGCGAGAGCAAATGTAAGGGGGGAATTCATTAGGTGACGCCAAAAAAATATAAGTAAGTATGTCGTCGTATGTGACGCAATAATAGGATACACGTACGGATTGAATTTGAGTAAAGTTCTGCATTCCGATTTTGATCCTGAATGGCCAAGAATAATCGAAATGATTTGGTACATTTAACGACATCGTGAAATTGACATGATGAATGCTTTTGGAATGATTTTGGAATGAAATTGAATGAGTGTGTTAAGCGAGTTTTGGGTGAATTTAAAGGGAGGTAATCCAATATCGCAAATTTTCTTCAGGATGAACAAAATTAGCGATATCTATTACCTCCCCCTTTTAAACTATGCATACAAGTTCTTTAAATAGCTTCCTATTTCTTCAAGAACCTATCAGACGCTCACCATATAAATTATATCAACGAAATCGCGATTTTGTTTTTCTATCCATATTCACTTTGAATGTAGCTGTTGGTTTTATCTCTAGGTGATTTTGAGGCGTTTTTGAGTGGTTTGAGTGAGTGTTTGGAATGAATTAATGGGGCGCTGTTGGAGTGATTTGGAATGATTTTGATCGAGATGAATGTCACTCTCACGATGTTAACAACTGTAGGCTGCATTACCTAATGGATTGTCTCTGGTATTATTCAAAGTACAATGTATTATATCATGTTTCTCTCACATCTCATATCAAATGACACAAATATGTCACGTAGGGCCAACATTTTGAATCATTTAAGATCAAAGGTCCTTTAATAAAAACGGACGGACATTAAGTAAATTAAATCATTGGTTTCCTTACCGACATAAGTGACTCTTAGATTTTCAATTGATATTAATAAATCAAATTAAATAAAAAGTAATGGGACGGACTTAAAAGAGGCGTTTCAAAATTGAATAGGCTAACTTCAAAGCATTTCTTTATACTTGTTCCGTTCTGTTCTGTTCTGTTTATGCGTGGTCAGTGTCATTTATCTCCTTGGCCATAATATTAATCATTTTCCTCAAAACCTATCCTGGTTTATTTTGTAATATCTATTGTTATACGACATTCAAAGCGTGACCGTACTCTCACGACATTGGGTGTATTTCGACAACTTGGGGTCATTTTTGTTCATAAATACAGCTTTTCCATAGCAATTGATAATTACTCTTTTTTTCGGGTAGGTGTACTTTTGGAATAATTATCAACTATAAACAGTGTTATAAATTGACCACACCCAGTGTTAAAATTTAAATAAGGACCCGTGAGTCCGATTAGCTCAGTCGGTAGAGCACCGGACTACAAAAACATTGAAGTTCGAATGTGTGGGTTCGATTCCCGGGCTTGCACACTAACAAACTAATTGTCTTTTGGATGAGACGTTAAAACGAGGTCCCGTGAGACGGTGCTTTACACCAAGCACGTTAAAGAATCGTGGCGGATCTCAGCAGAACTTTCGTCATGTATCCTTGCATTATCCCCTGTAACAGTTAACCGTCCTAATGGGGCGTCGCTCATATGGGCATGTGCTACGGTAGCGACGATAAATTAACTGAAATACACACACACACACGCACACAAACGGAATCTAGGTTATTCGAAAAGCGTTGATCCTAGTCAAACTGTGCTGACTGCGCTAGATCGATACTTTTCGAACTTAGTTGATTTTTTAATAATCTAGAATGACAGTTCTACGTTCCTGTGTAAGAACTTTTAAAAAAACGATCTCTGGTCAACCCCTGGTGGAATCAATATCTTTTTGAGATATTGACGTGTCATCGGTAAACTGCTACCAGCTTTTAATTGCAGTTTATATTAAGACCAGAAATAAAGTCACTTCATTAACCCTTTCCTGTTTTACAAAATTTTGGACTTGTCCAAATTCAAAGGTTTTGCAGATGAAAATTAAAAGTGGATTTAATTTGAAAAATAACCATTCGGTAGGGTAGAAAATAGTGTGGAAAAAGAAGAAATTGCTTGTCAGAAGCAATTACTTCTTTTTTCCCAATGTTTTCTCAATCATAAAATCACAGGCACGTAAAATGCAGGGATTAAACAGCAAAGGGTTAAAACAATAACTGACACTTTCGCTGAAACATGTATGGATATATATTTTTATTTGAAAGACCAACTCTAACTTTTGAATTAATAGCAAAACGATCTTGAAGGCGAAAAATTGTTTGAATTCTTAAAGTTACATCCAAATATTAATGGTTAGACCTCTGTTATAATAACGGTGCAGCTTTGAAAGATTTTCGTTTCACTATTTCAATCACGCTATGTATAAGACGTCACGAACATCAGAAAGACTTTGAGAAAAACAAAATCAACGAAAGGTTTAAACTGTGTTACTTTTATATAATCAAATTATAATGTGTCCAAAGGATCTCCATATACTAACGGAAAGCATTAAAGAAATTCGATTTTCTTCAAGCGCTTTAACAAAAGTACAGCCAGAAATTGAATTTCCTAAAAAGGTGACAAAAATTTAGTACACGTAAGTCCGATTTTTCCAGCTTACGAAAATATCCGAGCGATGCTCCGAATAAGGTGCTTTCCAATAAGTGAGTTTTTCATGTTTTTATTGAAATAATATTTTGTTCTTCTCTGTTATTTACAATTTTATTAAAATAGGCCTTTAATTTCAAAATGTGCTTGTTTGACCAATTTAATAAACAAAAAAGACTTATATAATTCATGAGAACATGTTTATCTAACGAAGCAGCATAGAGAAACACCCGAAAAAAATACAATTACGACAACGATCAAAGTGCTATGCCCAAAAAAGAAAACAGAAGAAGTCCATTAGGCATGTTTGGAAGAGGTACGTTTCCAAAGAAGGCTACTTCCGGAATTGTCGAGCAATTATAAACAATCGAGATCTAACAAATCACTCGTAGCCGATTTTTCGTCTGTTCTATCCCCCGTCGAGGACGAGTAATGAAGCATGACGTTGACAATGACGTCGTTTTACGTCACGTTGCATGCAGAAAATTCGACGACGCACCCACTCGCTACTTACGTTTCTAAACGTCCTCATGAACAAAACGAAATGACAATAAAATGAGTGCCACAGAAAGCATTTTTTATCAGTAGGTTACGAGAAAAAACAAATTTTAGACATCGAAACCAATCTTTTCCAAAATTTTAAATGAGCAAACGTTATAGATTTATTTTTCATATATCCTTTATAAACATAAAATTGATCAATACATTAAAATTCAAATGATATTTTTCTGTATATTTATCATTTGATCATGTGCGTTACATTTACAATTTCATACATGCGTGATGGACAGACGTTGAGCGGCCTGGTCAATCACGATATGAATAAAAAAAGTTCTTGTACTGTGAGCAGAGGCTTTTTGGTCCGATGCCATCTTTTGAATGCGTAGTGAAGACTCAGATCAGACTGTGCGGCTCCAAAGGCTGATTTGATTCTTAACCTTGCGCGAATTCAAAATAGTTGGAAATGTCACACATAGGCTAGGCTCATTTGTGAACCATCACGCGAAAAGGGACCATCTCGGTAGTGCGTAGAGTGTCGACCTGCGCGAGTTGCGCAGAATGACTAGAATCGAAACTTTTCGCACTTTTCCGATTTTCTGAATCTAGATTTATCAGCCTACATTCCTATACATTCCTATAAATTTTTTGAAATGCGACAACCGGCTGGCCTCTCCTGGAACAAATCTCTTTTTCGGGATTTCATTTTACGGAGTTCCGAGATGGTTCCTTTTTCGCGTGACGGGTCACATTTATAAACTGACATAAAAGAAGATGACGCGTTTTCAAAATGGGTCACATTCATTCTTTTCTTTTCTTTCTTTTTTGAAGAAAGAACATGGGTTACATCCTCATTAGAATAAAACGTGTCTTTTTGCCCCATTCTGTCGTTATGATTTATTTCAGATATCAAATTTTGTTCTTTGAAAGACACGTCTTTTTTTCACTTAACCCTTTGCTGTTTAATCCCTGCTTTTTACGTGCCTGTGATTTTATGATTGAGAAAACATTGTGAAAAAAGAAGAAATTGCTTCCGACAAGCAATTTCTTCTTTTTTCACACTATTTTCTACCCTACTGAATGGTTATTTTTTTTAAATTAAACCCACTTTAAATTTTCGTCTGCAAAACCTTTAAATTTGAACAGGTCCAAAATTTTATAAAAACAGGAAAGTGTTAACCAACACTTGAAAACCTTCTTTGTATCTGTGCAAATATAATATCAGTTTCAATAATGTCAATATAACGCAAACTTGTGTGGTAATTTATAAAAATCAAGAAAAAAAAATATTTTTTTTTAAAACGAACATGCTCAAGATTGATATTCAGTCAGGAGACGTCTTTGAATTAAGTTTAATTAAGATAATGGCGCATTCCTGCATTTTTTTATTTTACTTGTTTATTCATTATTTTTTTGAACAGATTATAGTTACATAAAACCTTTCTTCGATCTTATAGACAACGGATTAACTTAAAAGTAAATTGTTTGCTTCAGTGTTTATTTTGAGACAAATATTCTAAAAGCACGTCATTTTGCGCATGATTACTAAGCAACTTCATCATGACGTCATTTAGATTTGCATATTAGGCTCCGCTCTGATAAGTTACATAGAGTGAAATGAACGATAGCAGGGTAAATTCTTTCCAATAATTTCACTGGTTTGGTAAGATTATCAAGTGATAATCTACCTTATTTTCTCGATAAACCACCCAAAAGCCTTATAGAACAAGATACGCTTGGTGTCTTAGTGTGAGAAACGACAAAGAGAATCAGCTAAAAGATTAAGCTAGGTAGAGTTATGGCACTTTTGTACTTCAATCCGTAATCAAGAAAGAAATATACCTGCCACGTTTCAAGTAATTTAGACGTGAAATGACAGAATTATGCTTCGGACCAAGCAGTGGACGCTACCCGTCCATCCGGACGCCTGTCGCCGGACGCTGGATGCCAAGGGTGATCATACATTCCGCCCCGTCTTTCGAAGGGCGCATAAAAAGATATCTCTCCGACATATCTTGTAACATAAACTACCAAGAATAAAATAAAATTAACTGATATCCGACAGTTTATTTGGTTAGAGGCGCTTGAACGCATGATTCGCTCCACAAGCCTTAATACTATTAAAATAGTTGAAGAGAGTAGTAAGAAAGCAAACTTGCATGCAAAACGTTTCAGCATTGAAAATTTAGAAAAATGACTTTCTACATACAGTTAAGAAATCGAAGTAGTAGTATGAGTATGTGTATGAGTAGTATCATGAGTAGGAATTATTGTTTAAGTAGTTGTAGTAGTGATTTGTTGTAGTTGTTGTCGTCATTTTTGTTTTTTTTTTTCTTGTTAAATTTTCTTGTTTAAATCCATTTTTCAGTCTTGTTCTTAATAAGTGGAAAGAGAAGTTTGTAAAAGGGTTGGATTTGGAAAGTAAACTAACCGGATAAAGCGTTGTAGTAGCATTTCATTCACTTTTTATTGACCTATGGGAGTTCTCCGTCACATTTAACAAATATTTACTGACAAATTAAAGTTCAATACTCTTGAATACTGGGTGGCGTACTACGGTTTTAAGGGAATGTAGGTTTTGTGAGTCTAAGACTCAAAATTAAGTTACAAGAACCCTCAAAGTTATCTGGAGAGAGTCCCATAGACCATCCGGGGATCAGCTTCAGAAAAGAAATGAAGACTGTTTTAAACAGTCTTCTTTTCTTTCCTGAAGTTGAGCCCCCCAGGTGTCATATATATCCATTACCTTTTACTTTAAAGAAGTCTTCAATTCTTTCGTAAAGTCGTGTCTAATGTATATATCTCCAACATTTTCTTTATTTCTAAATAGAGAATAACTTGATATAACATCAACAACAAGATGAAACTGAATACAAAATATTCTTCAATAAAGGTAGAGACTCCTTTAACTTCAGGGAGGACCCCTATTGTCCCCATTTAAGGGGTCCTTGCGACACCATTTTGTTGACGTCCATCAAAACCCTGGCGTAGTTCGAATTGGTCGAACATCATGGTATAAGATAACTTCGATTCGTGTTAAGGTAATGAACCGTAATAGTTTTGCAACGCCTCAGAGGTAATGAACTTTAACGGTGTTAACCGAGGTTTCCTAATGATTTTTATTAGGAAACCACGGTTAACATTGTGAAAGAATATATGGTACGAAATGTTGCAGAACTATTACGGGTCCACTACCTTAAATGAACGAATACAGGATATATTCGATGGTACATTCACTGGGTTTGCAGTGAGATTATCAAGTGATTATCTGCCAGTTTTTCTCGATGATCCACCGAAAAGCATTAAAAGAATCTGTAATCGGACCCGTTAAGACAAAACGCTATGATAATGCCCAAAGTGGCCATCGACAAGTGGGGTTGAGCTAAATAATACAAAAACACAGCAAATAAAAATGACCAGGTTGTTTTTACTAGTGTGAGAATCGACTTGAAGCTATTAGCAGGTGCTGAAAGATCCGCGATATAATAAAATACTGTTGAAAGTGGCATTTATCCAACCTAAACAAGAATCTATAGCTTAAGTATAAAAATATTTTTGTTAATTATTTAAAATTATCCACTTCGATAAATAACGAAACTTCAAGCAACAAAAAATATCAAGGAAATTGGGCAATTGTAAAAAGACTGGTACAAAATTACCAACAATTTTGATACATAAAGGTCAATTGAAAATTCTTGTGGCTTTCTTTTTTTTATTTTTTTATTATTTTTTTTTTTTTTTTTGATTTTTGATTATTTGTTTTTTATTTTGTCAAAATATATATATACGTTTCGTTTATCCTTATCATCTCCTCAATCATAGAAATGTTTATTGATGCTTTTATGAACTTATATGAAGCTGACTATCTAGCCATAATTTTCTATATTGTATTTGAGATAATTTACTTTTGCATGTTAAATATGTTATAAACGAAATCACTGTTTTATAAACTAAGGATAAATAAAAAAGGACTAAAAATTATTAGTGGCAAAATAGTGAAAATAATAAGCTTTTTGGTCGCTCATAGAAGCATTGTATTACCTGTGAGGCCTAAAGGTAGCGGACCCGTAATAGTTCCCCAACATTTTGGAACGCAATTTTTTTCACAATGTTAACCAAGGTTTCCTAATGAAAATCATAAGGAAACCTCAGTTATCACCGTTCAAGTTCATTACCTCTGAGGCGTTGCAAAACTATTACGGTTCGACTACCTCAATCCTTTTTCATTTAATAATATCCAAAAATTCGCACCGTTCATTGATTAATTATATATTATTGTTTGCTTTTCATTACGTTTGATGTTTGTTTATAATGAAAAATCGAATGGACATTCCTTGAAGCTGCCTTTGAGCCTATGCGTAAAATTTCCAACAATTTCACAAGTGCGCAGCGCTTAGACTCAGATCATCCCGTGCATCTACTCTATTTGACCAGAGTTCCTACTACGCGCTGAAATAGCTACAGGTGAGTATATCTTGAAGTTGACAGGGTGAGTGATTTTGGAATAAAACTGAATGAGTGCGATGATGGAGTTTTGAGCTAAATTCAAGTGAGGTAATAAACATCGCTAATTTCGTCCATATTTGGACGAAATAAGCGATATTTATTACCTCCCTTTAATAACATACACGTACTTTTCTGTTTGTATAGCTTCACGGACTAATCAGACGCTTTAAAATCCATACCAGATTGAAAATCAGCTAAAAAATGCCTTCGACCTGAATGAGATTTTTATTTATCGTTTTTAACTATTTCGAAGCATTTTTAACAATTTCGTAGCTTTTTTGAGTAATTCGAGTGAGTGTTTTCAATAAATGAGAGGAGCCCTGAGCGGGCTGTTTAGAAGGGTTTTGATCGAGATGAATGTCAATTTCAGGATGTTACTAAATGTAGTCACAAGGACACTTAATCTCTTTTCCCAATGCCTTCTGAGGATCTCCAGGGAGCTCAATGCCTGAGCATCATGCGGATATAAAATTGGGTACATAATTGGGCACGCAATAATAGGGTTCATACGGATTGCATTTGAGTAAAGTTCTTCATTCCGATTTTTATGCTAAATGGCCAGTTAACGACATCGTGAAATTGACATGATGAATGCCTTTGGAATGATTTTGGAATGAAATTGAATGAGTGTGTTGAGCGAGTTTCGAGTAAATTTAAGGGGAGGTAATCCATGTCGCAAATTTTGTTCAGGATGAACAAAATTAGCGATATTTATTACCTTCCCTTTATAAAATATGCATACAAGTTCTAAAAATAGTTTCCTATTTCTTCAAGAACCCATCAGACGCTTGCCATTTGAATAAAAGGCCTTTCAGCGAAATCGCGATTTTTTTTCTATTCATATTCACATTGAATGTAGTTGTTGGTTTTATCTCTTTCGGTGATTTTGGAGCGTTTTTGAGTGTTCTGGGTGAGTCTTTGGAATGAATCAATGGGGCGCTGAAGGAGTCATTTGGAATGATTTTGATCGAGATGAATGTCACTCTCACGATGTTAACAACTGTAGGCTGCATTACCTAATGGATTGTCTCTGGTATTATTCAAAGTACAATGTATTATATCATGTTTCTCTCACATCTCATATCACATGACACAAATATGTCATGTAGGGCCAACATTTTGAATCATATAAGATCAAAGGTCCTTTAATAAAAACGGACGGACATTAAGTAAATCAAATCATTGGTTTCCTTACCGACATAAGTGACTTTTAGATTTTCAATTGATATTAAGAAATCAAATTAAATAAAAAGTAATTGGAAAGACTAATTAGATGCGTTTCAAAATTGAATAGGCTAACTTCAAAGCATTTCATTAAACTGTTCCGTTTTGTTCTGCTCTGCTCTGTTTATACGTGTTCAGTGTCATTTATCTCCTAGGCCATAATATTAATCATTTCCCACCAAACCTATCCTGGTTTGTTTAGTAATTGGTAGGCCGCAGAAGCGGCCTACCAGTATGAATGCGTTTTGAATATGACCATGGGGGATTAGGGATACATTATTATAAAACTTGTCCAATGTTTTTATTCAAAATATAGAAAACCGAATAATGCAGCCTGGATCAAACAACAGTTTTTCAAAAACTGTTTTGTAATGAAAATTATTGAGCAATAAAATCAGGGTTTTTGGTTATGAACTTGATTTTACAAATATTGCACATTTCATTAAAATGACTGATCACTCAGATATGTTTGACCTAGTTTTTACTCTGTTTCCCCCTGTTTTCTGCAATTTTTTTTTACATCAAAGTGATTCTCACAGGAGATACATCTATGGTTACACTCCTGTCTGTTTTGGTCTAGTTAAACATATAGTAAAATTGTTATTTTTGCGGTTTTAAAAAAAAAACACAATACTTCATTGCGCACAATTACACTCGAAATCCTTTTGGTACAAAAGTGTGTGATGACTTATATCAAAGCTCTGGTCTAGAGAATAAATGTTTCTACCTTAATTTATCTAATCCTGTGTGTGATATGTAGCAGTTGTCTGGCACTTAGCATAACATAATTTCAAGCCAGTTACTGTTATTCAAGCATTAAAACAATGCGACGAAGTGAGCATATCACTTTTTCTAACCAAACTATTTTGGAATAACCGAAGTAGGTCCTTTTACTTCAAATAGGTGCGGTCTTAGTACTAGTTTGAATGACAGCTATTGAATGATAACTTGAATCTTTTGCCTCGTGTTCTGATTTCAGAATTGTTTGTGATATTATTTTAAGTCTGTGTTTTCTTTCTTTATGCTCATTTCAGGCTGTCCAGCACCTCTTGTTGAAAAATTAGGGCTTATTTTAGGGACAAAAATTCGAAAAAATTGGGGCTAATTTAGGGCTAAAATTAGGAATCACAATGATAAATAAGAGAATTCAAAAAATCAAAATTGACCTAATATTGCATTTTTCACAGGAGAAAACTAGATATAATGTTATTACAATAAATAGAATCAAACAGTATCATTGCTACAGGTATTCTGTTGAATATGGCAAGGAAAAAATATAAATTCTGTATATAGTAAACAAAGGCCTCGGCAGACAATATAGACTAAGAACAGCCTGCACATGCATACTGTTTGATCTAATCCTGCTCTCTCATATCCTGCTCTCTACATAATCATAGATATGGTAAAAACTTGGGCAAGACTCTTTGAAAGGTCCCATAACATGTGCAATTTATTTAAAGCAGAATTTAGTAGTGGCATTAAAATCTCTTACCACTTCAAACGCCTATAGAGATACAATACAGCTCTGATAATTATACATGCATTGTGATAGAATTTCAGAAGGGTTTTGAAATATTCAGGCAAAAACATGAAAGACAACATGAAAGACAAAAATAACATTCAATTGAATTATATGAGACCTTTTTCATTGCCAAGACCATTTATTTAGAAAAATGAGTCAAATGTGTGAACCTTTGAATGTATAAGAAGTACCTTTCAAAAGGGATCTATATTTTATAAAATACCATCATAAGCAGTCCACCAAAGACTTCACCAAAATCATACAACTATTAAGCTAGTTTGAGAAAGACTGAGCCAAAATTGTTGTATATTGAGTAGTTATAAGGAAATTATACTTGAAGAGCATACGGACAGATTCATTATACAATAAGACTGTTTATCTTTTCATGTATTTAAGCATTATTTCTCAGGCACATTTTGAGAAATTAAGCCAAAGTTTGATCTTTAAAATGGGTACGAAACAAATACATCTGGTTATTAAGGTACTTAAAATGCTTATATAATATATTCAAAGAAACTGTCCTCACTATGACATAACCATGTTCATTAATTCAGAGAAACGTAAAGCATCAATTTTGCCCAGCAGAGGGTTTGAAAGGAAATTTTCAATCACATCTTTGACTTTATGTCAAAATATAAAGTTCAATAGCAAATGATTTCATGAAAAAGTTTGAGCTAAAGTTGTATAGAAATGGTCAATTAGACAACTTTTGTCTATAATGAAAAGAATGTAACACTATATTCACTGAGGGTGCTTGTCAGTCCATTCTAGGTTTCTGTTTTTGTGCTTTATGAAAAGAAACCTCAACATGACTGACCTCAATGACAATATGGACCTGCAGAGTTAAAGAATCAAGAGATTTCAGATATTTAACACAGTAAGAATGTATTTAGAGAGGATTGTTGAGAAACCTTTATATCAACAATTACATATATTCTCTCAGTCAGATTGTTGATTGTGAAAAACTGAGAAGGAAAATTAGGAATTGCAAGAAAAAAATTAGGGCTTTTTTAGGAATTTGCCTTGTTTTCTTCATTTTTTTAGGAATTTTAGCCAAGCTGAAAAAAATCAGGATTTATTAGGAAATTTAGGGACGCTGGACAGCCTGTCATTTCTTCGGATAACTCCGCATACATCAGCATGAAGGTTGAGTGAATATATTATCCTAACAAGAGCATCGCCTATGGGTGCAACCATTGTCTTTGCTTGGCTGCAGGTGCTGGATAATACAAAAAGCTGAGCGGAAAAAGGGACTCTTACAAAAACCCCTTTTCAGAGTAGCCCCCCTTGATTGTCTGGATAGCTCTTGAGATAGTGAACATACATGCTAAATTTTATGAAGATATCTTCAAAAACAACAGGTCAACAACAACAATGCCAACGCCGCTTAAATGATCTCCATACCTCAAGTTTTCTTAGCAAACAGACAAGCTAAAAAAGGCAATCACTTGACCATCATGTGTAATTCATTGTGCCTATCTTGAAATAAAGTACTCCTTAGTGTATTTAAGCCAGGTGTGCATGCTAAAGTAGGGCCATTATTGTTGTTAAAATCTTTAAAATCTAGATAGGTATTGTTTGCAAAAAATATTTTTATAAGAAAAATACATTATTCATTGATGATAACCAAATAATTTGCGGCCTACTATGATGCATTGCATCAAAATTTTGTCTTGTATCTATTGTTATACGACATTCAAAGCGTGACCGTACTCTCACGACATTTGGGTGTATTTAGACATCTTGGGGTCATTTTTGTTCATAAATACAGCTTTTCCATAGCAATTGATAATTACTCTTTTTTTCGGGTAGGTGTACTTTTGGAATAATTATCGACTGTAATGACTAAACAAATTGACCTCACCTAGTATTAACATTTGAATAAGGACCCGTCAGCTTAGTCGGTAGAGCACCGGCCTTCAAAAACACTGAAGTTCAACCGCATGGGTTCGATTCCCGGGCTGGCACACTAACAAGCTAATTTTCTTTTGGATGAGACGTTAAAATTAGGGCCCGCGAGACCATGCTTTACACCAAGCACGTTAAAGAATCATGGCGGATCTCAGCAGTACTTTCGTCATGTATCCTTGCATTGTCCCCTGTAACAGTGAATCGCCCTCATGCGGCGTCGCTCATATTGGCTTGTGCTACGATAGCGACGATAAATAAACTGAAATACACACACACGCACACAAACGGGATCTAGGTTATTCGTAAAGCGTTGATTCTAGTCAGACTGTGCTGACTGCGCTAGATCGATACTTTTCGAACTTAGTTGATTATCAAATAATCTAGAATGACAGTTCTACGTTCCTGTGTAAGAACATTTGACAAACGATCTCTGGTCAACCCCTGGTGGAATCAATATATTTTTGAGATATAGACGTGTCATCAGTAAAATGTTACCAAACTTTAATTCCAGTTTATATTAAGATCAGAAATAAAGCCATTTCATTAACCCTTTCCTGTTTTACAAAATTGTGTCCTTGTCCAAATTCAAAGGTTTTGCAGACGAAAATTAAAAGTGGATTTAATTTGAAAAATAACCATTCAGTAGGGTAAAAAAATAGTGTGGAATAAGAAGAAATTGCTTGTTAAAAGCAATTTCTTCTTTTTTCCCAATATTTTTTCAATCATAAAATCACAGGCACGTAAAAAGCAAGGATTAAACAGCAAAGGGTTAAAACAATAACTGACACTTTCGCCGAAGCATGTATGGATATATGTGTATTTGAAAGACCAACTCTAACTTTCGAATTAACAGCAAAACAATCTTGAAGGCAAAAACAAGCTTGAATTTCTTTAAGTTACGTCCAAACATTTAATGGTTAGACCTCTGTTATGATAACGGTGCAGCTTTGAAAGATTTTCGTTTCGCCATTTGGTTTAAAAGACGTCACGAACATCAGAAAGACTTTGAGTAAAACAAAATCAACGAAAGGTTTAAACTGTTTTACTTTTATATAATCAAATTATAATGTGTCCAAAGAATCTCCATATACTAACGGAAAGCATTTAAAAATGATTTTCTTCAAGCGCTTTAACAAAAGTAAAGCCAGAAAACGAATTTCCTAAAAACGTGACAAAAATTAACTACACTTACGGCCGAGTTTTTCAGTTTGCGGAAATGTCCGAGCGATGCTCCGAATAAAGTATATGTGTGCCATAAGTGAGCGGCTGCATAGGCTGATCTGAGTCCTCACGTTGCACGAATTCAAAATAGTTGGAAATGCCACGCACAGACCAGTCTCATTTGTGAATTAACATAAAAGAAGATAAAGCGTTTTCAATGTGGGTCACATTTATTCTTTTCTTTTCTTTTTTTTCTAAAGAAGGAACATGGGTTACATCTTCATTAGACTAAAACGTGTCTTTTTGCCCCATTCTGTCGTTATGATTTATTTCAGATATCAAATTATGTTCTTTGAAAGACACGGTTTTTTTTTACTTTACCAACACTTGAAAACCCCCTTTGTATCTGTGCAAATATAATATCAGCTTCAATAATGTCAATATAACGCAAACTTGTGTGGTAATTTAATAAAATCCAGAAAAAAATTTTTTTTTTAAAACGAACATGAACAGAACAGAACAAATATTTTATTAGACAGGTACAGTAGTACATAGTCTTGTTAACATAGTAATATAACATATATTGGTCATGGCAAATAAATCTCACACTCTCGTCATATTTTCGTGAGGAAGATGTATCACTGGAAGGTCGCCATAGTTTCACAAACCCAGATATACTATAGCTGCGTTTGAATGACTCTAGCAGCCCGCCAGGATACGAACACAAAGCGAACAAAAAAAAAAAGAAAAAAAGAAAAATGAGAACATATTTGACTATTTCGAGGACGGTCAAGAAATATGTAGAGCGATTTTTTGAGAAAAAAAATATACTTAAAAGTGTATGTATATAAATATAAATATGTATATAAGTGAAAACATACGATTTGGTGTATGCTAAAGATTGGTATTCAGTCAGGAGACGTATTTGAATTAAGTTTAATTAAGATAATGGCGAATTCCTGCATTTTCTTATCTTATTAATTTATTTTTTTATTATTATTTTTTTGTAAAGGTTATAGTTACATAAAACCTTTCTGCGATCTTACAGACAACGGATTAACTTAAAAGTAAATTGTTTGCTTCAGTGTTTATTTTGAGACAAATATTCTAAAAGCACGTCATTTTGCGCATGATTACTAAGCAACTTCATCATGACGTCATTAAGATTTGCATATTGGGCTCCGCTCTGATAAGTTACATAGAGTGAAATGAACGATAGCAGGGTAAATTCTTTCCAATAATTTCACTGGTTTGGTAAGGTTATCAAGTGATAATCTACCTTTATTTCTCGATAAACCGCCCAAAAGCCTTATAGAACAAGATACGCCTGTTTAATTGCTTGGTGTCCTAGTGTGAGAAACAACAAAGAGAATCAGCTAAAAGATTAAGCTAGGTAGAGTTATGGCACTTTTGTACTTCAATCCGTAATCAAGAAAGAAATATACCTGCCACGTTTCAAGTAATTTAGACGTGAAATTACAGAATTATGCTTCGGACCCAGCAGTGGACGCTACCCGTCCATCCGGACGCCTGTCGCCGGACGCTGGATGCCAAGGGTGATCATACATTCCGCCCCGTCTTTCGAAGGGCGCATAAAAAGAAATCTCTCCGACATATCTTGTAACATAAACTACGAAGAATAAAATAAAATTAACTGATATTCGACAGTTTATTTGGTTAGAGGCGCTTGAACGCATGATTCGCTCCACAAGCCTTAATACTATTAAAATAGTTGAAGAGAGTAGAAAGAAAGCAAACTTGCATGCAAAACGTTTCAGCATTGAAAATTTAGAAAAATTACTTTCTACATACAGCTAAGAAATCGACAATTGACACGGTAAATGGTTTGGACTGAATTTTGGAATGAAATTGGAAGAGTGCGATGAGAGAGTTTTGAGTGAAATTGAAGGAGGGTAATACAATATTAACGATATTCTTACCTCCCTTTATTAAAATGTACGCACTTTTCTGTTTTCGTGGCTCCACGGACTAATCAGACACTTCCGAATCATGCCAGATAATAAAATAGCGCTATAATTCATTTAATATGACTGAAATATTGATCGTGTTACACTATTTTGAAACGTTTTTGAGTGATTCGGGTGGGTGTTTTGAATGGAAGAATGGAGCGCCCAGCGAGCTTTGTATAATGCATTCGATCGTTCGACTAATTTTCAACAGTTTATCATCTATTACGAACTTTAACCAATCAAAATTAATTTAGTATTGAAATGTCACCCAAGAATCATTTTCTTAAACTTTGGTTGAAATAAATAAGTGTTTCAATATCTTAGCTATATAACAAGTATTGAAATAACCTCCACCTAAAAAATGCATGATTTTCATCCCTTCAAAATTATTTTTTGCAGGCAGCATGATAAAAGATCATACCAGAACAAGTATCTTTCATGTGACGTATAGTTGAAATTAACTTAAAAAAATCGCCATTTTTATCATATGGGGAAATTGTCCCCACTAGAAAGCCATTTTTATCCGATCATTATGTTTCAACAAATCTGAAATAGGACTATCGCAGGATCATTGCCGTGAAATTTGTTTGAAATTTATCCAGTAGATTATAAGAAGATTTGTAAAGGAAAGACCTATCGCACAGACGCATTAACAAATGGATACACGGACAGAATCACGAAGGACAGCGCTAGTACAATAGCCATGAGACCTTCAGTGGAGCTAAAACACACAATGGAACAGAAAGGAAAATCATTTTATCATAATTATCATACGTGACCGGGCGCGCGAAAAAGGACCATCTGGGAACTCTGTAAATTAAATATTGGAAGAAAGATATTGGGTCCAGCATAGATCAACCAGAGTTCGCATTTCAAAAATTCTTTCACGTGAAGGTAGATTGATCATTCTAGAATCAGAAAATTAGCAAAGTAAGAAGAGTTCCGCGTGGTCTGACAAGGGTCGATTCGTTACGCACTACCTTAATGGTGGTATAAGACTTCCAACATGGAAGTTGTTGGTTCGATAGCCGGTGGCGGCAAATATCCTTTCCGACGTTTGTCTCTCACCATTGGGTAAATAATCGTAAACCTATCTGAGATAGCAGTAGGAGGCTAGGAAAGGGTGCAATGGTTGTACATGTGAAAAAAATACCAGGAATCCATTGTGAGGTGCTCCGGTCGCCGCGATATAACTGCGAAATTGTTGAAAGCGGCGTAAAACCCATTCAAACAAACAAACAAACCTTAGTGGTCCCTTTTCGCGTGACGGGTCACATATGTGTCTGTGCTTGACATTTTTAACAATTTGCCATGAGGGAGAGGGGCAAATATTTAGCGATATAGAATGCCACTTAGTTCAAATGGGAGATTGCCTGGCTATCTAACGATACTTTGAGACCTTATCTATCTACAAAACGAGTAGTAAAGATACGGGTGCACAGGCAGGCCAGAGTCTTTATTTCGCGCACATTTAAAATTGTTGGAAATGTTACGCACAGATTTATGTCATTTTTTTATTCATCCGTGCAATCATTCATTCGCTGACTGTTCCATTAATTAATTAATTAATTAATTCGTTCATTCATTCTATCATTCATTCATTCATTCATTCATTCATTCATTCATTCATTCATTCATTCATTCATTAATTCATCTGTTCATTTATTTATTAAAGCAAAATGTTTAAAAACATGAAAGGGACGCACCTGGTCGACATACACATTAATCAGTCTAAGATTTTACAAAAATGCAATAAATGATAATATTATTGCTGGGAAGATGGTACTAAATGATTAAATGATGACACGCCAATTCAATTTTAGTCATCAATTATATGCATCGATGATCGAGCACTTTGGTTAGAGATTTGCAGCATTTGAGGTTGAATTGCCCCAAAGGTTGTTTATGAATAACAACCTAGACACTTTTCTTAAAATGTCCAAATATGGCAACCATTCATCCTAAATTGTAATAATACAATTGTCGAAATTATTATGCCTGAATGGAACGTACTTGATTGAGACGTTTGTAATAAAAAGAGCATTCACAAAATTTTGGTTACACGATACAGTACCTTACTAAGTGTCTATAACAGAGCAACGATCATAATATTAGCGAAATATTGCTATTATCCGATAGTTGAATTAAGGTAGTGGACCCGTTATACTTCCGAAACATTCGGAACTCATGATCTTTCACAATGTAAACCGAGGTTTCCGAATGAAATCATTAGGAAACCTCGGTTCACACTGTTAAGGCTCAGTACTTTCGAAACGTTACGGAACTATTACGGGTCCACCACCTTAACGTGTCTGAAAGGAACTTGCGATTCGTAAGGCAAAAAAAGGGACACCTGCCTTGCGATCAGGACGAAAACGCTAGTGAAGCGCTTTCGAAATGATTCTCGCTTTGCACGTATGTGCACGTGCAAAGCGGGGTTTCATCACAAAGCGCTCTCGAAACGTTTTTACATCCTGAACACAGGGCTGATAAAAGTGCGAAAAGTATCTACCCTGGTTAGACTGCGCGACAACTCACATGTAAAATCTTTACATGTATTTAAAATTCACCCACAGAAAATTCATGGCAAATTTTCCTGTAATCAAAATATAAACACTCCGAAAAGAACCCCCCCCCCACACACACACACAATTTTATTTTTACGCATTGAAATTCATCCCAACCCAAATCCAAAGCTTTTCTAGCAATCTTAATTTTCTCTAGCGCCTTATCAAATGTAACCAAAAGTATGCCAAGTAAATAAAAGCATGCGGCTCAAGAACGGTATATTTTGATCCTATTAAACAGGCATGTTTACATTTCGAGTTGAAGAGAGTAATATTTGATTTCATGCAAGTATGAAATTTCAAATTCTAACCGCGACACGGATTCATGCATAAGAGTGAAAAGGCTTTCAGTTTCGTACCTCCATAAATTGAAAAAGATTTACATCATATCTTATCAATTTAATGTCTTGAAGCAAAAGAGAGAGAGGGAGAGGGAGAGAGAGAGAGAGAGAGAGAGAGAGAGAGAGAGAGAGAGAGAGAGAGAGAGAGAGAGAGAGAGAGAGAGAGAGAGAGAGAGAGCGAGAGAGAGAGAGAGAGAGAGAGAGAGAGAGAGAGAGAAGAGGGGGAGAGAGAGAAACCTAAACTAATTAATTAAGTAACTGAAAAAATATGAAGATCATAGTTCGACATAAAAAAACAAACACACAAAACATGAAGTTAGACATAACCGTGATTCTGCTTGTAAATGTGGGGCCTGGCCTGTTTAACTAAACATCTAAACATCTTACGATCATTTTTCATGTAAGTCAAAAATAAGAGTTGCTTCAACAGTAGTAACTAGATATGCAATTCTGCCATGCATCATCTCATTGGAATCGTCATCACAAGACGATTCCAATGAGATATTGCAGGGCAGAATTTAACAATGAATAAAAATACCAGATACGATTTGTGATTTTGTCTTACGATTATTTTTTTCGTAAGACGGTTAGTAAAACGGTCCACTGCTTTGAAAGCTTGACTCTCCAGCTGGCTATACGTTGTTTTGTTGAAGGGGTTTTATGTTTGGTATCTCATTCCACAAGTCCCGGGCAGTATGCCAATTTCGAGCTTACCACTTATTGCGAGCTAACTTTAGAGAACCTGGTGGATAACCATCACCTTGTAATGTGATGGTAAAACGTCGCAATGACAGTTTTACAAAAAGTGGACTTTTATCCCCTTTTGTCTTCTTCGAGCACGTAAAGATTGATGATATTAACCTAATGTCGAGAAGTATGTTTTTTTTAAGCCAGTAATTTTCTAATTTCCGATACATGTGATGGTTAATCGTCACTAAAACTAGAGTCAGCCTTACGGAGAGTGACTATTTTCCGTCACTCAACCTGGCGCTTTTTATAGATTTTCATTCAAAATGAAGCAACTGACGTTCAACTGTCACAATAAAAATTAGGATTGTGACGGATTAACCTCACAAAGAATGATGACGGTAAATCATCATATCACAGACTAATTGCTACTGAGTAAAGTCGAGCGACCACTTCTATTCAGTGACCACTTGTATTTAGCGACTATCATAAAAAGTCCCTTTATCATTAGTAAAAATCTCTGAAAAAGTAGATATTCTTAATAGAAAAAGGTTATTATTGGATCTTATTTTGTTGCAACCCATTAGAATCGTCTCATTCAAACGATTCTTATATGTTTCAAAAACATAGGATTAACCAAGATTTTTTCAACAATTCATATAAGATGCCAAAATGATTTGTCTCATTCATTTTTGTATTAAGCGACCATTCCCATAAGCGGCCGATTTTAGTGGTCCCCTAAGTAGTCGCTTTAAACAAGTAAATACTGTATAGAATTTAACGCCATTGAATGAGTCACAGAAACGATCTATCTAATCTATTTAAAACTCATGAAGTTGTTTTAAACATAAAGTTCTTACAATCTTATTTGTAGTAAGATTATAAGTTTCACAAAGAATTTTTTGGGTCAATATACTCGGCTGGGCGCCTCCGGTCAGTTGCAGCTTAACATTCTTTATTTTTGTATGCGTTAAGCCATGATAATTGACCTAAGTGGGTGCAGCCCTGCCCTTTTCTTGCTGGGTGATATTTTACACTTAAGCTTATTTATTGCTTTAAATTGGTGAATATTTTGGACTTTTTCAAATGCATTTTTGGATTTACAAATGCAACAAATTTGTCCGGGTTCATATTATTGTTCATCTTGACCGAGCGACCACGTCTATTAAGCGACCAATTTTATTAAGCGACTTTTTTCAAAATCCCTTTCTTTAAATCAAAATATAAAAAATAGATTTCATTGGTCTAAACCTTCTATTGCTTATACTTATAAGAATCGTTCAGTAGACGATTCTACAGAGTTTTAACAAGATAGAACCATTTAGAAATTCGCTTTAACAAACATACATACATGTATTCAATCAAAATTAGGATTCTTAATTTGTAAACAAAACGTGCACTAAGCGACCATTCTCTTGAAAGACCGCTTTTATGTCGTCCCCTGATTGTCGCTGAATGCACACGGTTTACTATACAACCTTTTATTATAGCTACGAGCCACCTTGGTCGCACTGCGATTAACCATTGTCATGCTGTAAAACGAACTTGGCAAAGATTGAATTTATATAAAAGTGCTGAAAACACCGGAAGTAGTATTTATACTTCAGTATTTTGAAAATGCTGTTCTTAAAACCTATCTGTTTTTATCAGAAAATTCGGATAGTATAGACTAAGATGTAACTACTAATTTGAGCAGGCTAATCTTTGTCTATACCACCAGCTAATGTTTGAAAATATTCTGATCTCAGCATAACAAGGGTTATAAAATGTATATAACAGAAAAAATGTTTTTATTTTACTAGACAAATAGGGCAAAAATCGTTCTTTATAGCCATTTGGTAGACTGAGCTTTAGACATATTCAGATACAAGCGTAAAATTCGACGACATTGTATCCAGAGAACACATTAATCGCAAGATTTGGACCTATGTAAAATATCCATGACTTTCTATAAAATTGACGTATTAATTTATTCGATATTGATTTTTTAAGATTTTTGTTCAAGATGAACAAAATTAGCAATATGTACTACCTTCGTTTACTAAAATATACGTCCTTTCTGTTTATGTGTCTTCGTGGACCAATCAGATAATTAAAATCAACACCAGCCGAATAATCGTAGAATAATTTGATCTATCTGACATAGATATTAATTCTATTGAACGATTTCGAAATGATTTTTGGTGATTTTAGAGCGTTTTTAATAGCTTTGAGTGAATGTTTGGAATGAATGAATGAATGGAGAGCTTAGTCAATGATTAAGGATGATTTTGATCACGATATTTTTTTTTACTTTATACATACACACTCTCTGTAAATAGTCAGAAGAGTAACAATATTTGAAATGGTACAAATGATCACTTCGATGTATAGGCATGCTAATATGAGCGCTCTGCATTAAAATCTCTATACAGAAAAACCAATTTTGATTCTAAGCTGTCTGATACGTGATGGCAGACTGGCAAGGGTAGGGAGACAATGTTTTATGGCCACCAATTTGTCCCTCTTAGCTTGAATAGTTATAAATAAAAAAGAAAATAAGGAAATTTAGAAATCATTTCTGCCTGTACGTGACATTTCCAACAATTTCAAATGTGCATGAGGGGCAAACATTGAGCAGCCTTGACAGCCACATACAGTAAATATTAAGTTACCTGATGTACTGCAAATACTTCGAGACCTTATCTATCTACTAAACGCATAGTGAAGACTCTGGTCAGCCTGTGCGGATGCACAGCCTGGTCAGAGTCTTTAATTTGCGGTTATTTGAAATTGTTAGAAATCCCTCACACAGGATCCTTTATTTTTGAAAGTAGCCCAGTTAAGGTTTTAGTTGACCCCAGCGTTACTTCCATGAATTATCGGTTTAATATTGAAATTCTATTGTTCGATTACGGACCAATATAGCTTTTATTTGAACTTTTAATAATTCGTATGTCGATTGTAAAATAAATAAAGTAATCGATTTATCTGGACTGAAAAGAAAGAGTCTATATATGAAAAAAATCAGTTATATGGCAATCACAGTTACAGTTAACAACGTCGTGAAATTTGGCAAGGTGGATGACTTTTGAATAGTTTTGGTTTGAAAAAGAAAGAGTGTAATGATCAAATTTTGAATGATCGTCAATGGAGGAAAAACAAAACCGATACCTTCGTCCATTTGAACAGAATAAGATATATTTTTACCTCCCTTTAATAAAATCTACGTATTTTTTTTTCAGAATTTTTGCTTTTATGGACAAATGAGACGCTTAAAAATCGACACAAGCCACTAAAATCATGCAATTAATTGATCGATTTGATTGAAATGTTGATCCTTTGAACGATTTCGGAGCGTTTTTTTTTAACAATATTGGAGCGTTTTCGAGTTATTGGATTGAGTTTTCTGTATGAATGATCGGAACGCGAGTGATTTGGAATGCTTTTGATCGGAATTATTGTCATTTTTACAATGTGATTAACTGTATATAAACAGGAATATAGAGCTGTAATTGCGATATTTCCGTATCTCATAAACGAGATATTCCTTATTTTAAAATCACCATTCCTCATCTATCTATGAGGATAGATGTATTTCCTCAAATATAGCTTGGCTACTTTAAATAGCGTATACCAAACCATAGGGGTCCGAAATTATCCCACTACCACCATATAGACCAATAATATAAACTGTTTATATTATTGGTCTATATGGTGGTAGGGGGTAATTTCGGACCCCCTATTTACCAAACCATGAGGCTCTAGAGCTCCAAACACGCACATCCCATTCTGGCACAGAAACACGAAACTACCAGGGACTTTATCTGGTTCTTTTAATGTTATTACGTAACGCGTGTACTCAGTTAAATGTATCAACCAAATGCTACTCGGAAATACTTCCCATTAGTCGGAATCATCAACCCCAGGATCGAACCCGTAATCTCGAGAAATGCAGCAAAGAGTTCTACTGGCTAAGATAGTCGGGTGTAATCGTCATGTACAATGTACTTGAACATACCCCCTTTAGTGCTAGATGTTCGTGAAAAATAAATGGTCCCCTCCGAGGAGGTAACATCCATTACGCAATTTACGCAAGTGCGTAAAAGAAATAATCATCTGTTGAAAGATTCAAGCCGTAGTTAAGATGTTTTGATTATTCACCAACGCTCAAATTATAAAAAGCGAGCAGACGGAGGGAATTCATCTTTCGTCAAAGTCCTTTCGACTTTATCCTATATATTCCTTGGTTGTCGCCTTCCGATCGCGTATAAATTTCAAAGCCCTAGATACGCCTATGCCCTCTAACTAATTATGCCCATTATAAGTGACCTGTCACTCGAAATAGGGTACAAATTGGTTAGTGCTAAAAGTATCGACCCTGGCCAGACTGCGTGGACTGCGCAGGCTGACCAGGATCGAAACCTTTAGGCCGTAGTAGATGTTCTGACTCTAAAATGGTCACTCTACCTCTGCTTAATACATGTACCTCATTTTGTGATGCGATCTCTGGCTAATCACTTCTTGGACAATATTTTTTTAAAAATAGGCCAGAACAATATATATTTTTAGTAATTCCAAGATGGTCCCTTTTCGATTGACGGGTCACAATTTTATATAAGTCGGTCATTAGCGTTTGCTCATAATTATCGCAGCATGAACGGGTCAATATCTGGACATGGATACAATAGAACAATCCACGGAAGGCGACTTGCCAAAGCATCGTAACTACAACTTTATCTGATAAATACAAGCCAGTATTTTAAATCATGATTACCAAAAGAAATGATTTTATATACAGAATATACACAAAAGAATTAACAGCAACAAAAATTTGGCCTTTTTTAACCTGCGCACAAACTTCCATTGTAAAAGTATCTTAAAATGAAAAAAAAAAAAAAAAAAATAAAAATACTGTTTTTGCATGATGATATCGTAATAGGAAAGAAGACTATAAATTGTCTTTTTTTCAAATCACGAAGGCATATATACAAGTTTGCGTATTATACAGTGTGATTAAGGTTTCCTTTTCATACCTCCCTAAAAACAGAAAACACTCTCT
Organism: Fragum whitleyi; assembly: GCA_948146395.1. Lineage (NCBI taxonomy): Eukaryota > Metazoa > Mollusca > Bivalvia > Cardiida > Cardiidae > Fragum > Fragum whitleyi. The sequence continues at coordinate 51,104,804 of OX411546.1, forward strand.
AGTGTTCTCTTAAATAACTATAACAAAAAGGACATGATTTACGTTGAAACTCATTATTTTGTTTTCTAGTCTTTCAATTTTTAAATTTTCCGTTAAATGATTACGATTTTGCGATACAATATAAACCGTTTAAGCTGAAAACGCATAAGAGATAAAGAAATTTTAAAACCTTAAAACAAAACTTACATTCAATTTTTGAGATATTCTCGTTCAATATCTCCATGAAAGCAACAAAACCCTTTTATCTCTTAAACATAATAATAAAGAAAAAGATAAACTTGATCAAAATATTAATGAATTTTTTCTATTCTTTCAGGCTTACGTAATATTTCGTTAAATAATCGGGATTAAGCGTTACGACAATAACCGTTTAAGCCTAAAATAAAAAAATATATATATATTCTTTTTTATTTTAGGCTTAAACGGTTATTGACGTAACGCTTAATTTTTATATAAACACTTGCAAAAGATGTATTCATTTAGTTGTAGCTGATACCATCTATAAAGTTTTCTCTTTATTTCTTAAAAGAGTGTTAAGAACCTGAAATAATTCAAACTTACCATTTTTTGAAAATGAAATTCCAATTCCAATGATACAGAAAGGTTCGGTTGAAATTTGTTTCGAAAATAATTCACCTTAAAAAACAACAAACAAGTACAATTCACTCTCCGATGAGAATGAAATTCTAAAATCCTGAAGTTTAGTTTTCCATAAACGGTCGTCCAATAATTAATAAGAGAAATACTATAGTCCTATATGCCCTTGTTAATCCGGCTACTCTTAAACTACGTGGGTTCGACCTGGAGTGGCGTAACGTTCATTGTTGTGGTCACTTAATAGTGAATTCACGCCGTATTAGAAACCCTTTGTGTATTTTATGAATGACCAGAATATTGTGGTCAGGCCGTAGATAAAATACACGCACCCTTTCTTGTGAGAATTTATTAATTATTGTAATCATCATCATCATCAGTATCATCACCATCATCATCATCATCATCATTACTATCATCATTATTATTATCATCATCATTATCATCAACATGAGTTAGTGTTAGTAGTAGTGGTAGGAGTAGTAGTAGTAGTAATAGTAGTAGTAGTAGTAGAAGTAGTAGTAGAAGTAGTAGTAGTAGTAGTAGTAGTAGTAGAAGTAGTAGTACTAGTAATAGTGGAAGTAGTAGTAGTAGTAGTAGTTGTAGAACTATTAGTAGTAGTGTATTTATTTTTTATATATTGTCGCTACCGTAGCATATGCCCATATGAGCGACGCCCCAAGAAGGCGTAAGGTTGTTACGGGGGATAGTGCACGGATGAATGACGAAACTACTGCTGGGTCTTTAACTTGCTCGGTGAAAAGCACCATCACACGGGACCTCGGTGTAACATCTTATCCAAAAGACAAGTAGTTTTTTAGTGTGCCAGCTCGGGACTGTGCAGGCTGACTGTGGTCGAAACTTTTCGCAATTGGCTGATTTTCCGAATCTAGAACTATCGATCTACCTTCCCCTGAACTTGGACAAATAAACGTTTTTTTGCTTATTGTTCTTACGTGAATTGATCATTTCTTTCTTTCTTTGTAGAAGTATATATGATCGACTCCTCCAAAATATGTTAAACCGCCGTTATAGCGCAGTTGGTAGCGCATCGGACTGTCAATCTAACGGCCCTATGTTCGATCCTCTACGAGGACACTAATCCAATCCGCTTATTTGTCTCCCACCAGACATATAACGTCATGTGAAAAATGACGCGCTTTCATGGCAGACCCGTATTATTCCCGAGGTTTTTTCCGTAGAATCGCCGCGGGTTCCCGATTGGGTGCAATCGGGAACCCGCGGCGCACTCGAGAACCCTCGACGATTCTACGGAATAGACCTCGGGAATAATAAGGTCGCAGCCACGAAAGCGCGTCATATCGCACATGGGTTTATATGACGTCACAAACATAACTAAGGATGACGTTGCGAAAAATAAAATCAACGTAAGGTTAGAATTGAGCATATAATAATTTGAAAACAAAACGCTGTGTTTTACTGCGTTTTGCTTTCAAACGATATCATGCCAAAATGATCTCCACAGACGATCGCAAAATATTAAAGGAATAAACTTGTCTTCAAGCGTTTTAACCAAAGTGACACCAGGAGCCGAATTACCGAAAAAAATGACCAAAAATTACTACACTTACGTCCGAGGTACTTTCCAGTTTACAGAAAAGTCCGAGCGATGTTCCGAATGCCCGCGGCGATTACTTTCCAGTTTTCGGAAAAGTCCGAGTGATGTTCTGAATGGTGATGGTGGTGATAAGGCTTTACTCAAGGATATACTACTGAAGATATTGTCCAAATTATGGTTCTTTTTCCGATTTGTTTAATGGGAGGAAGGGCAAACAGAAACCTCCATGAAACACTGAAAACTTGACTATCTCGTTACCATATTCTCGTATCTTGTAGTAATAATACGTTACCGGGAAACGAGAATGTTCAAAGTGAGATTGGTTGACTATATGATACATTCATAAAATCTCCCAAAGGCGCAAGGCAGTCCTGCGTTCAGAATAACAAAGTACCAAGAAGCGTCCAAGACATTGTAACCTGTCCTACGTTTAGGGTGACAAAACGGTGCAAACTGTTTGCAAATTTCACACGGCTTCACACTCGTAACTTGAACGTAGTTCTTGCTTGAGACGCTTGCGATGAACGGCAAACAACGTCACGAGATGTCTAGCATTGTAGCTTTACTACATTATTTTCGAACTGTATAACGAAAGTGTCACGATTTTCTTATTTTTCGGACATTTAATCATCTGAAATGAGGGATGTATGAATATCAAATATTACATACGTAATTTCAAAATCTCAAATTGTTTTCTGGTAGTTTTTGTGTGTTTAGGCTTTGAGTCGAGTCACACTTGTTACCTAGCAACCGGGAATCGTTATAAAACTGTTTGCGGCTGTGTTTACTTTTTTCACTGAGTTGGTGGTGAGATTATCAAATGAAAAGCTAGCGTTATTTCTCGATAATCGAACAAAAAGCATTAAAACAATCTTTGAAAGCGTAACGAATAGATTTATGAACCATAGAGCAAAAAGGAGGGATTTAAAGTCTCCGAAAATAAGTAGATATATTTGAACAAAACCTTGGTACCAACAGTTGCCAAACGGAGGTCCAATTTTAAAAATTATTTTACAGGAAGGGAGAATTGTCATTCTAGATTCAGAAAATCAGCATGTTCCTAACTTCATCGGTCATCTGTTAACACGTCACGCCAGGTTCTGTCCTTGACGTTTACGTCCTTGCTTCCTCTTACACCTCAATCAGCTTCAAAAAGGAGAATTTAAGTCAAATCGCCATTCGAAACGTCAATCTTAAAAAGAAAGCCAATTGCCATTTTACACTTAACAGGCTTACGGAAGGTATTTTTCAATGACGTTCCTATGTGACCTGCAGTTGAGACGACGTTAACGAAACGGTGCTTGCAATATAAAATTTGTACGCTACCGTCATCACGCAGTTTGAAGCGCACCAGGCGAGTTCGATCCAATCGGGAACCCTCGGCGATTCAATGAATTATACCTCGAGAATAATACGGGCGCAGCCATGATAGCGCGTCGTTTCGCACTTGAGTTTATATGATTTAACAAACATCAACGATCCAGCTATTTCTAAAGAATTAACGAAAGACTAAAATGGGCGTAATAAAATTTTGTGTTGTGTTGCGTTTTCTTGCATTTTGTCATAAAATTATGACATGCCAAAAAGCTCTCCAAAGAGGATAGGACAGAATGAACAAAATGCGATTTTCTTCAAACGTATGTGGCCCCGAATTACCTGAAAATGACCGAAAATTAAACTTACTTCCAATGTATTTTACAGTTGACGGAAAAGTTAGAGCGATATTCCGAATCGAGTTCGATCCCCGGGTGCGGCGCATATCCTTTATAATAATAATACATATTTTATTTGAAGAAGGTAGCTAATTAAGCTGTCGCCATAAAAACAATACAATGAAGAACTTATTTACAATGAGGCCTTCTGAAAACAATTTAATCTAATACAAAACAAGAACGATGATGTAATCCTAATGTTAATTACTGGATTATGATAATTCTGAGGAGGAATTCCCAGAAGATTTATGAGGTAGTATTATAACGGCTTTTCATATGTACAAGTATACAAAGAAATCCTTTTGACATCGATAAGGAACAAGTTCTTACAAAACTATGTTCGATTCAGCTTCCTAGATGATTAAATAGTATTCACGATGAATGAAGAGGCAAACGAATGAATCAAAATCGGCCACCTCTATCATTAATCGAACTAGGATAAATGGCTTTGAAAAACTAATGCCTTTATCGATTAATTATTAGTGTTGTGATGATGATGATGATGATGATTATGACGATAATGATGATAATTATGGTGATGATGATTATGTACATGATTTACATAACGTCTGTTTGATTAAGATGAAAATAATATGCTTAATTGGAAAGACATACACAATAATGAATGGTGTATTTCACAACACAGTATTTAGTTATATAGCAACAAATACTTTTTCAGCGATCGTTTAAAACATGAAATATTTTCAATTGTACGTAGATTAAGAGGAATGTCATTCCAACATTTCATTCCGTTAAATGAAAATGAATTCTTTAAAAACTCTTTTTTGGGAGCACATTTGTGAGATATCTGATTCCTTGATTGTGATCTTAAACAATAAAATTTGTTGTTGCTTACTTCTATAAATTCTGACATATACGAAGGAGCTAATCCATTAAAAGTTTTGTAAACCATGAGAATCGTGAATACTTACATCGATTTTCAAATGTTAACCATTTGAGGAAAATAAAATTTTCACCAGAACTAGATTTTCTTGGTTGACATAAAATGATTCGCGCAGCTCTTTTTTGGATTTTGTCAATTCTCTTAAGAAACGAAGATTTGCACTGGCTCCAAACAATGCATCAATAGTCGAAATACGGAGTTATATAAGAGTTATAAAACATTTGCTTCATCTCCATTGTGAGAAAGCTATTAACTCTTTTAAGAAGGTAGAGCTGTGATGATAATTTTGCGCACAGTTGATCAACATGGTTTTTCCAACACAATGTATTGTCTATGTGTACACCCAACAACTTTTGTGAAGTTACGTTTTCCTTTCCGACATCTGTCTTCAACTAGATGTTGGATAGTCGTAAAACCTAAGTGAAATACAGCTAGTAACATCGTGAAATTGACGTTCACCTCAATCAAAACCATTTTAAATCGCTCACTCAGCGCTTCATTCACTCATTCCAAACACTCACTCAAACCAACCAAAATCGCTCTCATTCAAACCATCCAAAAACGCTCAAACCCAGTGGAAAATATAGAATCAACAGCGTCATTCAAAGTAAAATTTGATAGAGAAAAATTACGATTTCACTGACATAATTCAAATTGTTAGCGTCTCAAAGGTTCTTGAAGAAATAGGAAGCTATCTATAGAACTTTTATGCATATATTATTAAAGGGAGGTAATCAATATCGCTAATTTTGTTCATCCTAGGAACTTTCCATGAAATTCACTCAAACCTCGATCCACACTCATTCAATTTCATTCCTAAATCATTCCAAAATCATTCACCTTGTCAAATTCCCGATATTCAAGTTTTAGCTGTATAAGCTGGAGGCTAAAAAAGGTTGAAATGGCAGTACTCTTCTGAAAAATATAGTTAGGTGCTCCAGTCACAGGGTATGACTGAAAAAAATCTGCGTTAAATTCCACTCAAAAATTATTTAATAGTCAGCTAAAGAATACAATGGGGGAATTTGGGACGAATTTTTCGGAAAAAGGCACGCATGTGCAGGCTTGTGTAAATGTGTTGCTATCAAATTTTAATTCAAATGCCTCTTTATTGGTTTAGGATTTAAATTAATTGAGTCTATCAATATTCCTGCGCTCTTATGGGCTGAAAAAATGTTTTAGTACTCGATGAAATAATTTTGAGTCCGCAGCTATTTTGTATGCTTGCACACAAAATACTCCCATAATAAGTCTATATTTTATGTAAAAATTTGAATATTTTCGCTTCTGAATATCAAATAATAAGATATGAAAAGATTGTTTATTAATATCATGGAGGAATGAAACTAAAAACATCATCACACTGTAAGTGTGGTGATGTTTTTAGTTTCATTTCTCATTGAAATTAATAAATTCTCTCTTCATCTATTTGATAAAAATAATCTAGTAAGGATTGTCACCAAAAACAAACATTAAACATTCTAGCCGACCATTTGACTTGGTGTTTACTGAAAGGCGAAGCAATTCTCAGTGCCACGGTTAATAACATCGTGAATTGATATTCACCACCAGTCAAACAGCGTACCATTCATTCGAAACACACACTCAAACCTTGGTAAAAAGCTCCAAAACCATGATAACAACATTAAGAAATCGTTCAAAACAAGCGCCATTCCATTGAAATCGATGAAATCGTTCCTAAATTTTATTAGTTGATGTGGGCTTTAAACCGACTGACTTAGCATTTCGTCGTCGTCGTCGTTGTTGTTAAAGTTGCCTTTCCAATACTTAAATATTGATTTTCCCAGGGAAAACATTGTGGGAAAAGAAGAAATTGCCTATCACAAGTAATTTATTTTTTCCACAGTTTTTTTCCCCACAATTTAATCTTTAGACGTCGCGCACGGTAATGCTTAACATTTGAAATCGTACGTCTCCCGTCAAGTTCAATCTGCTTTTTCTTCCAAACCTGTAGGCCGATTTCTATGTTCTTTATACCAAATGAACAACAAGAAAGCATACTTTCAAAGAAAATTCGTTACATGAACTGAGGGAAATCAAATTCTCTTTAAACTAAGCTTCTTTGCCACAAAAACTCTTAAATCACGTCTGTAAAACGTAACAAATTATGTGTTGGTGGAATTCCTTTAGACCCTTAAAATGCAATAGTTGATGAAAAATGTTGCGAATGTTTATATTTGCGCGACAATGTTCATTTACTTAATATATGAGCTAAGACTTCGGTCAGAGAAATAAGAAACAATTGATAGAGATTTATTCAACAATTCAAAAGTTGTTAAACGTCAAATTTTAGCGAAAACTCGGCGTGAAACTTCACAAAGTTTTTTCAATATCTTTTTCAATAATTGATAAAATTTTGTAAAATTTCAAAATAGAAATATATTTTTTTTTCTAGTTTTCGATAATGTGGTCCAAAATACTAATACGCAATTAACAACAAAATAAAAAGTGAAAATCTGTGTGGACACAATTTCTACACTACGCGAATTTTAAAGCCAGTTTTCAAAATGTTTCGCTGCAGCGTTTCATTATCAAAATAATTATCACAAATCATTTTATATTTTTGAAATATTATTTTTTCATACAATCACCTGGAAAAACTTCGTATAGATACATTTGAAAATGTCAAAAATATTAAGATTTGTTTGTGTGGACATACTTTTCAAAAGTGTATTGTTTTCCAACGTCTTACGTTATTACATTGCGAGCTGTCATTTTTTGAGCAACCAATGGCAAAATGATTAAAGCTGAAATATGATGAAATTGCTTCCTGCGGGAAAAATATATCTTGTCTTACTCGTTATATTACTTATATGGCAATTCAAAATAAATACGCATGGCAAAATCAACATGCAATAAACAAGAAGCGCTTCAGAAAAGTACGTGGTGTAATAACGTCTAAATAGCAAATCGACGTTACAAAATTAAGCATGAGCGTGCGCGACTTATAAACTGCTATATGATAACCACAATTTCTCGGAGGTTCTCTTTTTATCAGGGAGGACCCTCGGGATTTGGACCTAATATGTCTCTCAGGCCGGTGACAAAAAGTAGTTAGTGTCAAACCCTGATTGAACTCAAATAAAACTAAATATCACCATTACATTTACTTTCATTCATGTCATTATTTACTGTATTCCCTACAATCTTTCTTATCGTGAATTTTGGAAAAGTCAATTATTACATTGCCGTTGGTAATATATTTTTAACGGGTCAAAATGATGTCGTCTGACCCAAAAGTGTCAAGTGCGAAGTGATGAATCATTTTATTCTACTATATTTTGAACAATTCGGGTTGTATAGAATGAGAATTATTATAATACCCATTCAAACACTCTTCGTGATTTGTATTTGTACTAAAGCGTTGTCCCAAATAAGTCATATTTAGGTAAAATTGACCTATTCAAGTGACCCCGCATCAAATTCACGGGGTCTTATTTTCTTTCTCGGGCCAGTTCTAACCTTCCCCATTGAAGTCGATAAGTTTTTCATCCTTTGGATACCATGAAGTCAGCCCTGCGATCAGGATCACCAAACGGTGAAAACAGTTTCCCAATTGTACCCAGCTTTGCACGCACACCTGCGTGCAAAGCGGAGTTTAATTGGAAAACTGTTTGCCGCGTTCGGTGATCTTGAATGCAGGGCATGTCTTGAAACAAAAACGATGTTTTAATCTAGTGAAAGATGGAAATGTAGCTAATAAAATCCGATTATAGCATCTTAAAATATAAACTGTTTATCATAGATTTTTGGTATGCTTCTAGAAAAGGCGAATGTCAATGGTAATGTTTTGGCGGTGTCTTTCCCTCCGTCCGAATGTCCATACTTTTCTTACCTTTCTGTGTTCGTCCTAATACACCTGTCTGAGACATAAACGCTGCATTTATGAAAACTTAATGATAATTTCTAGGTCTTGTGTATACAACTCTTTTTGACTTAAATATTTGGAAAAATAAAGTGAATATTTCTCACAAGCGAGCATAATTCGTCTAGAGAAACATTTTATTAATGCAATTATTATTCTCAAAGTTTAAGTTTCATACTGTTATAAAAATTGATAGTTCTCTTCACAGACAATGTTATAATTCCCCCCCCCCCTTTCGAAGAAGAGGCGGTATATTGCTTTGTTCTTGTCAGTCGGTTGGTAGGTCGGTCGATCCGTCGGTCTGTCCGTAGACTTTTTTTGTCCGGAGCATATCCCAAAAAGTATGCAAGCTAGAATCACGAAACTTCAAAAGTGGATAGATCTCATTGGGGAGAAGTACAGTGCACAAGTACCATAGCTATATACTAATCATATTTTTAGTTATTGCCCCTTGTTAATTGACAAAAAATATGCCATCGATCTGCCCTTATGGGGGCATAAATGTTTTACAAACATCTCTTATTTCAGTTTGAATCGCAAACTGTATATGAATATAAACGTTACAAAATATACCCTAAGGAAACAATAAAATAAGCAGTTAGCATCTTTTATCTAACAACATGTCGCGTTCATGATAATTAATATATCTCCGATCTTTTCTGTCGTTGGATTTGTCGTGTATGTGTGTGTGTGTGGGGGGGGGTCGCTTCTATAATATTAAAGTCGTTATTTCTATCCGAGTATTCGATTACTTGACCGGATCGGAAAGGTGACCGAGTACTCCATTAGTAAAAATGTTTCTCGTTACCATATCCAAAGTATATTTTTTTGGCCGACGGCGGAACTCATCCTTACTGTCTATTCTTCTCCAACCAATTGGTTGATAATCGTAGACCAATGTGGGATAAGAGCTGGAGGCTAGGAAAGGATGTAATGGTAGTACTGGTGTAAGATTTTCCAGGAATCCATTGTTAGGTGCTCCAGCCAGCGCATTGTTGGCTTAAAACCCCCATTATAAAAAAAACAAAACAAACAATTTGAGATGGTGTGTGACGCGTTAGACAAAAAAGAATAGGGTCTACACTACGCACTTGGTGGATATTTCTAATCCAGAACCATTTATTTTTTTCTGAACAGACTATGTCCAGACAGAAAAAAAAACGAATAGTTGAAGATAAAAATCACATCGGTTTTCTCTGATGTCCAAATTACCGATTAATTATTATTCATCGACATACACTCTATACTGGTTCGTATTTAAGTCAAGCCATTTATTTAATTATTTGTAGAGGTAGCTACGGAACAAACGTGACCCGTCACGCTAAAGGGACCATCTAAAAGTGCGTAAAGTGTCGACCCCTGTCAGACTGCGCATACTGCGCAGACTGACTAGGATCGAGACTTTTCACACTTTGCTTATTTCCTGAATCTAGAATGTTCAATCTACCTTCCTGTGAAAGAAATTTTGAAATGCGACCCCTGGTTGGCCTGTTCTATGACCAATCGCTTTTTCAAATATTTATTTTACGAAGTTCCGAGATGGCCGCTTTTCGCGTGACGGGTCACAAATGTAAAATGAGGTCAAATTATCATTTTCATAATTGATCGCCCACAAGATAAACTTTATATACGACTTTACAAAAATTACGTCACTTAAAATTCATTAGCGTCGCTTTGTTACTGGACGTTTACAGACTGTAAAGTAAAGTAATACTGAACAGTTAATAAACGTCCCGTAATTTTCGGTCTATTAGTGTTCTTCCCCTGAACAATGGATACTTTGCTAATTTTGCGAATAGACATAAATACAATAAATGTAGATACTCTTTCAAATTTGAGAAAAAATGGCCTTCATAATTGCAAACCCGGGCGCGTAATATCTGATAAAATATTACGTCAGACCGACGTTAGGTTGACGTTGGTATAAATTATTGCATAACATATCTTTTATATTGTAATTGCAAAATACATTAGAAACAAGATATTGACAGATGCATTGTCCAATTTTCAGTTTCAGATTACAATATCCAGCAAGATATTTCTATGAATCATTAATATCTTCAAAAGAATTATTGTTATTTTTAAGTGGACACACAAATTTATAGACTAACTTACATTAAGACTATTTCTTCCTTCTTTTCCCTCCTTGTACCTCCGAATTTCTTTTCTAATTAATTCTAGCTGTATGCCCTTGTAGCAAATTAATAAAATCTTTCATGAATATCTATTGCAATTTGTATTAAAGAAAAACACGACTTAAACTTACATTCAAATGGGGCAAAACGCCCCCAGTGAATCTGTGAAACTAGTGGGGCGTTTTACCCCCAGAAGGATCATGGCGTCGAAATCAAGATATTCCTCATACATCGAATGCGCTCACGAATTTTGTACACAGATATATTTGGGTGTAATTAGCCAATATTAACCCTGAGCAATATAACACGAAATAAAAGATTGTGCAGATTTATAATATTAGGGTCCAAAACAAACCCTTTCACCCTATATCTTGATATCTAATGACAGTGGTTTATCTTTTTAAATGAGTAACTTTATCATAATAATAATAATAATAATATCTTTATTTCATGAAGGTAGAACATTAAGACATTTTTCAAATGAAAATAACATGAAAATAGTCTTTTTTACAAAGTTGCCTTTGTTATCAATGAAAAAAAAAAATATTAATGAAAGGTTTAAAAATGGTAATGGTGAAAAAACAAATGCTTCTATAGTATATGAATAGCAAAACAAAATATGATAACAATACGATGAATCACAGGAAATTAGTTAGGGAATAGGAAATCCTCGGACAGAAACAGCTCTTTTTTTTACATGCTTATAAGTTTTGTGAATGGACTTTAGAATTTCGTAATAGCAAATGTTGTTTAAGCTGATTTTTGAAACTAGATAAAGAATTTGCGTCTCGAATAGAAATAGGAATTTCGTTCCACACGTTCATACTGAAGTATGAAAATGCATTTTTCTTGTACAATGTATTGAATTTCGAGTTGGTAATATCATGGTGAGCAGAAGACCGTAAATTGTAGTTAGGGTTTTTACAGAATGTAATAATGTCCTTCATATATCCAGGTGTAAGATTATTAAGACATTTAAATATCAAAACACAGGTGTGATAATTACACCTATTATCGAAAGTCAACCATTTAAGTGGTCCAAAAAGATCTGTTGATGATGTTCTAGTTGAAGCACCTAGTATAACTCGGGCTGCCCTTTTCTGAAGTACAGACAATTTGGAAGTTCTATATTTAGCACCCTTCCACCAAATTGTACAGCAATAGTCAAAGATAGGTAGAATGTAAGCATTATAAAATAACTGTTTCATTTCAAACGTAAGATAAGTCGAAATTCTTTTAAGTAAGGAAATTTTGCTGGCAATTTTAGAACATGTTTTTTCAATATGTGCATTCCAGGACAAATGTTTGTCTACGTGAACACCTAAAATTTTATGAGAATCAACAATTTCGATACAAGTATCATTTATTTTTATATCTATGCTCAAATTTTTAACTTTTGTTTTTGGTCCAATAAGCATACATTTTGTTTTATTTGGATTTACAAGCATATTGTTATTCGAACACCAACTATGTATAGAATTTAAACTTTTCTGTAAACTTAACTTTATTTCATTAGGGTCGTACCCGGATTTATATAGCGTCGAGTCATCTGCATAAAGGGCTAAATTTGAAGCTTCAACGTGCAAAGTCATATCATTTATGTAGATTAAAAACAAGAGAGGCCCTAAAATAGAGCCCTGTGGGACACCACAAGATACAGTTTTTGGAGATGAGTATGTATTATCATATCTCATGTATTGTGTCCTGTTCGACAAGTATGATTCAAAAAAAGCTAAAGATTTCTCTGAGAAATTATGTAATTTGAGTTTATACAATAAAATCTTATGATCTACTAAATCAAACGCCTTTTTTAAATCAACGAAAATTGAACCAATAATCTTTCCGGAATCAATTTCTTTTGACCATTCATCAATAAGCCGAAGAAGGGCTGTTTGACAAGAGTGTTTTTCTCTAAATCCTGACTGGTGATTCGATGATACACCATTTTTATCCAAAAATGAAACCAATTGTTTATACACATGACGTTCAAAGATTTTTGAAAGAGTCGGCAATATTGATATCGGCCGATAATTATTTGGATCTTCTTTTTCTGCGCCTTTAAATAATGGTAGAACACATGCTTCTTTTAATGCATTTGGAAATATTCCCTTTGCAATGCTGTTATTAATTATAGAAGTTACTGGTAGGACAATGTGATCGCCACAGGATTTTAAAACTTTTGCACTAATTCCGTCAGTCCCTGAAGATTTATTTGTATCAAGATTTCTTATAAGTTGGCAAACCTCTAAAGGTGTGATATAGTCTATGTCAAAAACTTGATCTTCTAAGATGTTTTTTAAATGTGTTTGTAGGAAAGAAAATGTGTTTTCGTTGAATTGAGATTTTGTCACAATGTTTTCTATATTAATGAAATGATCATTGAAATGATTTAAGACATTTTGAGTTCCTTCAACATGTTTACCGTCAAATACCATTTCCGATGGTAACGGGGAAGAGAAATAGTCTAAATCGTCGTTGTTTTGTATCTTTCTAAGATTTTTCCAAATATCTTTACTACTCGTGCCTTTATTAACGGCATTATTGTAGAAATTCTTTTTGTTTTTACGAATAAGATAGACTACTTTATTTCTCATGCGTTTGTAATTTTCCCAGTCATGAAATTTATGAAAACGGTCACGGTCAAACATAGCTTGTTTTACCTCAGGATTTATCCATTTAGGTAGAGATTTGCTTTTAATACGTTTACATTTTTGGGGGGCGTGCTCAGATAGAACATTTTGAATTATCTTATAAAACGATGTTAGAGCTTGCTCTGGGTCATGCTCAGTCTCAATAAGATGCATTTGCGAAGAACATAGATCCTTTTGAAATTCTGACTCATTAAAAAATTTAAAACTTCTATATGTCATGTGTAAGTGACTTTTTCCTTTTAAAGATTTATTTCTTATTTTTCGTGTCATACAAATTGGGAGATGATCACTAAGTGAAAGATGGGACACAAAAACTTCTGACACCCTGTCAATCATGTTATGCTTTGAAATTATGGTCCTTAAAACATCACATTTGCCGGAACTACCGAGAAATAGCCTGGGGGCGTTTTACCCCACGGGGCGTTTTGCCCCACCCTACCCTACCCCCCGCAACTGCCATTTAAGGAACAGTGATTTGATACATGAAAATAGAAATTCTGAATTTAAGTCTTGATTTTCGAGAACTGCTGCTTCATTCCAATTTTCAGCAGTAAGTCTTACCAATCGAATGTTATACCTAATTTTAAAGTTTTTATGTCATCAATGAGTGATCTCCACTCAATAACCTTGGCCTTTGATCAATGACATTGACTTTGTATGGAAACACAGGTCATGTCATTAGCATTACATATGTAAAAAAAATCGTGGCTCTGTGACTTAACAATCCAAAGTTATGGCAAAAGTTAGTTTGAATTTTACAAAATTTGACCATGAAAATGACATTGACCTAAACAAATGACCTTTAAAGATGGTGCCTTCTGAAAGTTCTCTTTCCCAGAAATCATCTTGTGAAATATGAGGGTAATATCAGTTACCAGTCAAAGATTATGGCCAATGTTAAAAAATTTAAGCTGCTGAAAAAAGAGACCTCAAAATGACCTTGACTTTGACGGACGACTTTGACTTCAGTATTTATAGAACGTTCTTGTCACAAGCAATGCAGATTTGAAATACCAAGGATCTATCACTTACCAAACAAAAATTATGACCGATGTTAACATTTTTATGTTGAAAAGTAGTCACCATCAAAAAATTACCTTGGCCTTGTAAGACGCCATTGACTTAAGCCTTCACAGAAAGGCGTCCCCACAAGCAATGTGCATGTTAAATATCAAGACACTATCACCTAGTAATCCAAAGTTATGGCCAATGTTAAAGTAACAATTTTTCAAAAAATAACCTTGAAAAAAAATGACGTTGATCTACACACAGGGCCATGGGATTGGTGTCAACAATAAAACCTTCTCACAAGCAATACACTTGCAAATATCAAGGCTCTACCACTTACCAATAGAAAGTTATGTTCAAGTTACAATTTTTTAAAAAAAAAATGACTTCAACAAGAGCTGTCACTGTAAGATGACAATGCCCCCGACACCGCTTTGATTTTAAATTATGGCCAATCTATGTTGAAGGTCAAGGTCATCCAGGGGTCAAGGTCACCAAAGTATGTGCCTACAGAAAGGTAATGTACCAAGGAATGTTGTGGTAAAGTATGATGCGAATATGTTAAGTAATAAGGAAGTTATGGCCAATGTTAAAGTTTTTGGACGGAATGACGGACGGACGGACGGACGGACAGACGGACAGACGGACAGACGGACGGACGGACGGACAAGTCAAATTTATGATGCCTCCCTATCGGGGGCATAAAAAATGACCTTGACCTTGACAAAGGGCATTGAGTTTGGTATCAACAAAAAGGTCTTCTCACAAGCAATACACATGTCAAAAAACAAGGGTCTGTCACTTACAAATAAAAAGTTATGGCCAATGCTCACGTTTTTGTATTGATGAATAGTGACCTCGAAAAATTGACATTGACTTTGACAGACGACCTTGGGTTTAGTAATTACAGGAAGGCCTTGCCACAAGCAATGCACTTGTGAAATTCCGAGGCTCTATCATTTACTTATCCAAAGTTATTGTCAATGTTAAAATTATAATTTTTCACAAATTTGACCTTGAAAAATGACATTGACCTTGGCATGTGACCTTGAGCATTGGTATCAACAGAAAGGTCTTGTCCCAAGCAATCATCATGTGAAATATGAGGGCTCTTTTACATACCTGATAATAAAATAGCGCGAAAATTTATTCGACATGAATGAATTGTTATCTTTCACTACCCAGCGTTTTTGAAGTAGTGTTTTGAATGAATGAATGAGGCGCTGAGCAAGCGATTAAGAATGATTTTGATCGAGATGCATGTCAATTCAATTTATTCGACGTGAAAGAGATGATGATCTTTCTAAACCATAACTAAGCGTTTTGAAACATTTTGGAACGATTTTGAGTGATTCAAGGGACTGTTTTGAATGAATGAATGAATGAGGCGCTGAACGAGCGATTAAGAATGATTTTGATCGAGATGCATGTCAATTTAATTTATTCGACATGAATGAAATGACGATCTTTCAAAACCATTACTAAACGTTTTAGAACATTTTGGAACGGTTTTGGGTGATTTGAGTGTTTTGAATGAATGAATGGAGCGTTGAGCGAGCGATTAAGAATCATTAAGATCAGAATGAACGTCAATACAATTTATTCGACATGAAGAAATGATAATTTTTCTAGACCATAACTAAGCGTTTTTAAACATTTTGGACCGATTTTGAGTGATTCAAGGGACTGTTTTGAATGAATGAATGAGGCGCTAAGCGAGCGATTTAGTATAGTTTTGATCGAGGTGAATGTCAATTTCAAGATGCTACTAAATGTACAAATTATCGGTTGTGCAATACGACCAACAGCAACATCCAATGTACACAAGAAGTCAACCAAATATATATGAGACTGTGTGTGACATTTTCAACAATTTGATGTGAAGTGAGGTGAAAACATTTAGCGGAGTAGACAGCCACCTACTGTAAATAATATGTTACCTGATGGTGTACAAGTACTCTGAGACCTTATCTATCTACTAAGCGCATAGTGAAGACTCTGGTCAGACTGTGCGGATGCACAGGCTGGTCAGAGTCTTTGCTATGTACGTAATATGAAATTGTTTGAAATCTCACGCACAGGCACATATTCAATGTAGTTAAGAATGTTTGTACAACCCTTGAACAGTAGTGTTTAAAGATAAATATTGTTTCAAGGGGTGGGGTGCTTTCATCCTTTCCTGTAAGGATCAAGGATTTTAAGTTGCTAGAGAAATGTTGCGGGGAAATTATATGTATAAGTTGCCTATCAAAAACGATTTCTCTGGTTCACATTATATTTGAGCCTGTGCATGACGTTTCCAACAATTTGCAACGTTCTTGAGGTGCAAACATTAAGTAGCATAGACAGCCACATACTCTAAATATAAAGTTACTTGATGGTCTACAGATACTTTGAGACCTTATCTATCTAATGAACGCGAAGCGAAGACTGGTCTGACTGTGCGGATGCACAGGCTGGTCAGAGTCTTTGCTTTGCGCATATTTGAAATTGTTGGAAATCTCACACACAGGCTCATTTATTACATAGAGTGGCTTCTTTTTCATTTCCAATCACTTTTCATTTTCGTCTGCAAACTCTTTGACTTTAGACCAGCCCAAGACTTTCCAAAATGGGAGAGGATAAAATGACCAAAATAATCTTAACCGATGATGTGAATATTGAATATAAATCTTAATTCGGTCAGTTTAAACTTTCCTGTACACCGTGTGACGTTTATACTGAAAAGTAATTCCGACTTTATAAGAGTTCCTTTGTTGACTCATTGTAATTTATATTTTAGGCGCATCGCATCCACAGATACAAGAGATACGGGGATTTAGAAACAAGGGGTCCTAGAACGCTCGCATGGATTTATCTATTCCTTTTCATGGGCCATAAAAGTCAATCGGCGTTACTCGAATACATTTTGTATAGGATCGGAATGTAAAACCAAATGCATTTTACCCCATCAGCCGAAATTGGGGTGCCCGTTAGGAACTCGTATGAAACGCCCCCAACCCTCACCCCCTATGTATGAAATTACATTGTTCAATTTATTTCCACTTACAATATTTCTATAGGTAACCGGCCCTATATTCAAAATTATAAAAGCGGTGCAAACTGTTTGCAAATTATACCCCGCATGCACACTTGTGTGTGAAGCGGGGTATACTTTGCACAAACAGTTTGGTTCGCTTTGTCATCCTGAACACAGGGCAGATTGAACTGTTATATGGGACCTCATAGGCATTATCTAGGATGATATCCAAGCCATGCCACAGAGTTAATCCTCGTGATCAATTCTGAACAAATTTCATGAAGATCAAGCCAAATTGTGGTCTCAAATTCTAACTAAGAATTTATTTTCAAAGCCTAGCTTACATTTGGCTTACGGGGCCCGTACGGCGCCCACATCTCGTCGTAGCCATGAAATCGTGCGGTGCCCGTGAGGTGACATACGTTGCCCGTGCGATCATCGCACGGTCTTACGGGCACCGCAAACACCTGCGATCTCGTTTAAAAAAAATGTTATACACATCTTTAAAAATCGCAAGCACGGTCGCCACACGGACATCGCACGAAAGCCTTGCGATGATCGCGTAGATATTGCACGATATCTTGCCCATCAAACATCCAAAATAAAACCCGTAGAATCGTGCGGTGACCACACGGCATCCTCTCGATGTCCGTACGGTGCCTGTACGGTTACCTTGCTATATCGCACTGGACCCGTACGGTCTCATCAAGGTATGTATGTTACCCCTCAAATATTTTAAAAATCGCAAGGTCACCGCGCGGCATCGTGAACATAGACGCCGCAAATCGTAGCTGTCTGCAATGTCCAAACAAGGGGACCAAGATGGTCCTAGATCGCTCATCTGAGTCTCTTTGACCCCTGGGACATCACATCAATTATATAGGCAGATGTCATAAAGGAGATGATTTCTCAAAAAAAGTTTCACGAAGTCTAGGCCAAAATTGAGGCCTCTTGAATTATAACAAGAAAATTATAATTAAGACCCCCTTTCCTGTGATGTGGCATGGATCTTTCCCAATATCGATAGGGTTCACCCTTGTGACCTGACCAACATTCTGGTCAAGTTCCTTGAAGATTGGGCAATATATGTGGCCTCTTGAAGGGTAAACAAGAAAATTGTCATTGAGGCCCTTTTCCCGTGATATGTCATGGATCCTCCCTATTTTCACCAGGGTTCAATTATGTGACTTAGCCAACATTCTGACCAGATTTCACGAAGATTCGGCCATATTTGTGGCCTCCAGAGCATAAACAAGAAAATTGTCATTAAGGCCCCTTTTCCCGTGATATGGCATGGATCCTTCCCATTTTCAATGAGGATTCTCCTTGTTTCCAAACAAACATTCTGGACGTGTTTGGTCAAGATTTGGCTCTATATTGTGGTCTCTAGAATGTAAAACAAAGAAATTAAGCCCCCCCTTTCCTTTATTGTCAAAGGAGTATTGACCATTTTCAAAAAGATTCTTCCTTGTGACAAGACAAACATTTTGACAGTTCCATAAATATTGGTGCAAAATCATTACCCCTAGAGTGTTAACACTTGAATTTTTGATGCAGCACAATAGAAACAGGGCATTTTTTTATTTGTATGAAGCTATCCTCATTTATTGTAATGGGCGCTTTTCTTGATAGTATACATACAGTCAGTTTTTCAATTTATTCAGAAATGTCACACAATGTCAATGTTTTCCCATGCCAATAATGTCAACAGCACTTACAACAACAACAATGATGTAGAACCTTTAGCAATTCCTCAGGTGTATCCCAAACCATCAGAGAGAAAAGGAAACTGCCTGTGGTGCAAGGCTAGGCGCAGGTGCTGAATAATGCAAAAATCTAGGCTGAAAATAGGTATAACTTACAAAATGTTTTTAGAGCTATCCCCCTTGATAGTCTGGATAGCTCTTCTGATGGTGAACCCTCAAGCCAAGTTTCATTAACATATCTTCAATAACAACAGAGATATAACCAAGGTTAAATTTTGTCACGCCAACGCCAACAAGAACGCCAAAGATGCCATGGTGACCTCAATACCTTGGATTCTCTCTGATAAGAGCCGAGCTAAAAAGTAATAAGCAAAAAGTAAATTTAATCCTAGTTTATTGATTACACAGGACTGTCTTTGTATGTCTAATGCTTTTCTACAAAATGACAAAATTATATCTAATGAAAAAATGTAAGTCTGAAGAAACATGAGAAATACAAAGAAAAAACAAAAACTACTAATGGTAATTAACAATATTGCTGACCCCAAAATGTCTATGTATCATATAACAGAGAGAAATATATCATCAATGGTCTTCCAAAAGCTTGTAACTACAGCTTTATAGAAGCTGTAGTTACAAGGTTTAGAAGATGAACTTTATCATTGAAGTACATGTACCACCAAAACATGGTAGACATTTAGTTTGCCAATCTAGAAAATGTAGTTGACTGATTGAATGGAGTTTAACGCTGCTTTCAACATTTCTTCGGTTAAATGGCCGCAGCTGAAGCACCTGACAATGGATTCCTGGTATTTCTTTCACTAGTACAAACACCACATCCTTTCCTAGCCTTCAGCTACTATCTCACATAGGTCTACAATTATCAATCCAATGGTGAAAGACAAATTAGAAAATGTAGTCTTCAATCTCTTTCAATTTGGAACAGTCTGAAACTTTTCAATGTGTTAACCATATGAAGGATGATGCTTAATACGATATAAAAAAAGAATAAAAAGGCAGACATACCAGGAATTGTAACTTATCAAACAAGAGTACCGTCATAGGATGCCTACTCTCTGATGTTGGTTGATGGATAGTGGATAAAAAATCAAGGTAGTAAAATGGTGCATAAAATACATCTAGAGTAATCCCCCTCAAAATTATGGGTTTCTCTTTTGATAGTGTACATGTGTGCCAAGTTTCAAGTGAAAACAAGACATATCACAAAAAGTTGTTTCTGCATGACAACAACAACTATAACAACTAGGTACAACACCAAGGCTATAGCAAGACTTTGGACTTTCTCAGAAAACAGCCAATATAAACACTAATCACAACATCAATGATGGCTATAAAAAATCAATACCATAATTACAGAAGTCATTTACTTTACAAATATTGACTACTCAATGCTGGAGAGTTGTACAATATTTCTCCTAATAAACGCGCCCAGCAGCTATACATAACAAGGTCAGAGAGCTTTTATTTAGTATGCATTTTCTGATTAAAAACTCATTAAACATAAGTCTTTCAGGCCCTTTTCCCTTAAATTTGAGGTAAGTTTCTTCTAAACAATCATATAAATGATTGTTTAGAGGAAACTCATCTCAAATAAGAGAAAACGTCTCAAAAAGCTCCAAAAATTAAGGCATTAGAAGTGAGTTTTATTAGTAAAAAATGTACTACTATTAGGGAGAGTGTTATTATTAAGAAAAATATGGTTTATCAAGAGCCCGTGGAAGATGTGTTGAAATTTTACAATATCACTTTCCATCAGACAAGTGTGTTTGGGAAAGTGTCGAGTCTAAAGTCTCATTCTTCCACTCAATTATAGCAAAACTGTTATTGTGTGACCACTAAAGGATACTTCAAAAGTTGGTTGCTTAAGAAAATGGCAAAGGTACAGATAAGAGAGGGTAATGTCAGTCTAAAATCTTTACTTTCGTATCTCTATTTTGGATTTCAAATTTAATAATTTCAATTTTCAAAACTAACCCTATATTGTGGGTACTCATTTGAATCGTCTCGCCAAGACAATTCAAATGAATACCCACAACATGAGGTTTCAGTTAGAAATAAACTCACCATCATAGTTCAGTTGGCAGTTTATCTAACTGAAAGATTGTTGAAAGCAGTGTAAAACCTCATTCAAACAAACCAATTAGAAATAAAGACTTAAGACAGGCATTCCCTCCTCTTATCTGTACCTCTGAATCAAGAATTTCATTGGTGATTCCATGATTCTTTCTTGTGTGACGGGGCATATAATAGACCAGTCCTTCATTGACATTAGAATATGATAAACATTAACAAAAAAAAAATACTCTAAAATATGTCTAAAAGCAAAAATATACAGGAGAAATATTTACAATTGCATAACAGCAATAATTTTGCCAAAAATATATATATGACAGTCATGTGAAAAACATGAGCACCGCCTACAGGTGCCTACGCTTTGCTGTCGAGTGCTGGATGGTGGGAAAAAATCTAAGTCGAAAAAGGGGCATAATTTGCACAAAATGCATCTAAAGTTATTCCCCTTGATGGTATAGTTTGTTCTTTTGATGGTGAACAGCTGTGCAAAGTTTCAAGTGAATGCCTTCAGTAGTACCAGAGATATAACAAAATGTCATTTTGATGGTGAACAGCTGTGCAAAGTTTCAAGTGAATGCCTTCAGTAGTACCAGAGATATAACAAAATGTCAAAGTTTTCGTACAATGACGACGACAACGATGACACGGAGGCTATAGCAATTCTCCGAAAACAGCTGAGCTAAAAATAACCATCTGGGCAGGTTGAAAGTTGCAACATTGGTCTCCCTAGTGGATGGCATAGACTGAAGCAGGGGTCAACAACAACTCCTGAGAGTAAGGAGTCTGATGGACTCCTAACACATGTATCAAGGAGTCCAAACTCGAAGTAAGGAGTCTGAATTTTCATTAATTAGAGAACATTGTGGAAAAGAAGAAATTGCTTGTTAAGCATTTCTTCTTTTTAACAATGTTCTTCCAAAGAATATTTTTTTACTATGGGATGCCAGGAAATGTTTTCATCAACAATTTTTGAAGTGAAAATATTTACATTTTTGGCAAGTCTTAGCGTTGACACTGCTCTGAGCATGTTTTTTTTTTCAAAATATTCTCATATGACCCTTCAAGTCCATCTGATCCCTTACTTTCAAATTGAAGGTGTTCCAACTTGTAAACAAGGAATCTCCGACCCACAGACTCCCCTTAGTGTCACAACCATGCCGAAGGGTTAAAACTGTTTGGTATATTTTCTTAAATCTAGATCTACCATTCTACTTTCCATGTAGATGTTTTCTATGCGTAGCCTAGGAATGACACTAGCTGGGTCTTAACTCTTTTTCCAATATTAAACAATTAATTCTCCCCAATTTGATGGCTCAAGGCGAAATAGTTGTAACTGCCTTTAAACATACAGGCAGTTACAACTGTTTTGCCCTGAGCAATATGTTCACCAAGATTTGTGCATTCTCATTCTGAACAAGAGGCCCAAGAGGGCCAGTATCTCTCCATTGGCTTTAACATCTTTAGACTTTCATTGAATAAAGCTGTTAAAATCACGGTTGAAATAAAGCTAGGAGTTAAAAATCACACTTTCGAATGAGTTCTTATTTGAATATAGGTAACCCAAGTGACTGTACAATGTAGTGTGCATAGTGAAAATTTCTGGTCAAGCTAAGTCATTACTTTGCACACATGTGACATTACTGGCAATCCACTTTCCAGTACACTGTACAACCGTGAGTGTTAAGTATTTCTCATAGATCCCGATTTTTCTTTCCTTTTTTTCTGTTCAAAAGTTCTCATTTTCTACTTGAGTCCCCTTTCTGACATTATAAGTATTTTGGTCATTGATCATCACAGGTGAGCAAAAATTTTCATTTTCATTTTAAATGAATACATTAACACTCCAAAATCTCTTAAGACCTATTTTATAATGATAAACTGGTTCTGGTCAACATTGCACCAAATACTCAATCGCAATGAACCTGCATCCCTTTACCCGTCTTATTAAAACACAAGGTTTAGAAGGAGATTTTGTTCAAAGATTTTAAGCTCAAAATAGGCCCCACCCTGCCACGCCCATATTTATGGGCCAATCAAAATTTCTTAAACAATTTAAGAAAAGAGACACCCAAGGAACCATTTTGGTAAAGTTTCCTTGACACTGGCCCAGTGGTTGAGGAGATGTCGTTCAAAGATTTCCGGCTCAAAATGGGCCCCGCCCTGCCACGCCCATATTTATGGGCCGATCAAAGTTTTGCAAACAATTTTTGAAAAGAGTCACCCTAGGAACATTTTGGTGAAATTTCATTGAAATTGGCCCTGTGGTTCAGGAGGAGATGTCGTTCAAAGATTTCGGGCTCAAAATAAGTCCTGCCCTGCCACACCCATATTTATGGGCAAATAAAAATTTCTTGAACAATTAAAGTAAAGGGTGACTCACAGAACATCCATGCAAAGTTTCATTAAAATCAGCCCTATGCTTCATGGGGAGATATCATTCAAAGATTTCGAGGTCAAAATAAGCCCCAACCTACCAAGCCCATGTTATGTTAATGGGCCAAAGAAATTTGGCTTAAAAGTTTTGAAAAGGATCACCCAAGAATTCTGATTAAGTTTCAATAAAATTAGCCCTGTGGTTCAGGAGGAGATGTCGTTTAAAGATTTTGGGCTCAAAATAAGCCCCTCCCTGCCACGCCTATAATTATGGGTCAATCAAAATTTCGCAAACAATTTTTGAAATGGGTCATCCAAGGAACATTCTTGTAAAGTTTCATTAAAATTGGTCCAATGGTTCAGGAGAAGATGTTGTTCAAAGATTTTGGGCTCAAAACAAGCCAGGCCCTGCCACACCTGTATTTATTGGTCAATCTAAATTTCACAAACAATTTTTGAAAATGTTCACCCAAAGAACATTCTGGTAAAGTTTCATTGAAATTGGCCTAGTGGTTTAGGAGGAGATGTAGTTCAAAGATTTCAAAGTGAAAAAATGCCACACCTTGCCACATCCATATTTATGGGCCAATAAGAATTTAGTGAACAATTTTGAAAGAGAGTCACTCAGGGAACATAGTGGCAAAGTTTCATTGAAATTGGCCCGGTGGTTCAAGAGAAGAAGAAGTTTTTAAGATTGTTGATGACGGACTGCGGACTTAGGGTCACCCTAAAAGCTCCCTTTCAGCATGTTGTGCTCAGGTGAGCTTAAAATAAGGCTTTAATCTGAGAAGGCTCAAAAATGGAAAATATATTTTTAATTAAGTGGGATATCTGCATTTCTGTTTTCTTTGTATGCCAGAAATTCTTCTTTTAACACACAAATAAACCTACATATCAATACAAAGGAGCAACTTTTTCATAGTGTTCATATGTAAATGGGTTGTGTATGTAAATGAGCTTCTTGTATTTCTCTGACCAATCGGATTCTGTTTAACATCTTTGCCATGGCATCCACACCCAACATGGCCGTCGAGTACCAAACTGGACTGTCAGGTACGCATGATCGTTCTGGTATCAGGTAAAATGTGTCGTTACGATTCTTGATACTCTCTGGGCTGAAAGAAAGAATGTTATCATATTGACCCAGGGAAAAAGACAAGCAGGGGCCTAGTCCCCCATGGCCCCTATAATTTAGGCAAGGCCCCTAGATTTTTTGGGAAAATCCCTTTGCCTTTAATGTTAAACATTGAATTTTGAAGCCTGGGCCCCTTTGTTAAAATTAAAATTAAAGTCATTTTCTGTGATGACCATTTTCCTTCTCATTTTTATTCCTTTTAAAATTTCAGACCAAGCCAGAGTTATCTCATTTTATTTTAGTGATTGATTCTGAAAAATGATTGTTTATGCAATTACTTAAAGCATGAAATTATAATTAACACCAACTACCAGTACCAATTCTTATATATATTTTATTTGTTGTTGCCTTAATGAGAGATGGCCCTAGAAGTCTTTAGTTGTTATGAGGGATAGTGCATGGTTACATCACGAAACTACTGCTGAGATTAGCAATGCTTGATGTAAAGCACTAACACCCAGGGCCTGGGTTTAACATCTCATCAAAAAGAAAATTGAGTCTGACAGCTACATAGTGTTTTTGAAGATTGTCTAACTGTCTACAGATACTTTGAACCTTATATCAGTGGTGTTTGCTTTGCATACATTTAAAATTGTTGATAATGTCACACACAGGCTCAATTGATTTATTAGTGTACAACACCAGGAATCAAACTAATGATATCATGAAGTCAGGTGCTCTACCAATTGAACTAATTGGGCTGTAAACCAAATTCTAACTTCCATTTTTTTTTTCATTTTATACTATTATGAAATTTATTGTCAAAATATTTTGTTAAAAGTAATTTCTAAGTTATTACATAATTACTAAATACTCATTACAAAAACTTACCATTTTGACAGATAGAACTCGTATAATTTTACAGGACATCTCAGAGGGTTGTCTAAATTCTCTGTCTGTTCATAAACGGGCATTTCTTCTTTTTTCTTCTTTGAATTATTATCTGCTAAAAACAGATATGATATTCTATAAAACAATGAGTAACACAATACATGTATATATTTCATACATCTTTTATCTTTTCATACATCTGAATGTGACTTGAAGATCACTTTATTTTTGGGGTGATAAGTACTGGTAGAGAGGGGTGTGGAATTCAAATGCCCAAATTGTCCTACAAGCCCTTATCTTTGTGCAGACAAGTACATTTCTCTTTACCACTTGTCCATGGACAAGTATTCCTTGGCAAATTTGGAATGGTGCTAAAAAAAAATAAGATAAATTATAGAAATGTTCATATCAAAGGGTAGAAAAAATGATTTGTTCCAGAATAAAAAACAATGTTACCTCAAGATTTATCTATTCACTTTTTTGTACACATGTTCATTTAGATCCTAGACATGTAGAAAATGACATTTTACTTGTCCATGGACAAGTGGAAAAGAGTCAGTATTTTGATACACCTTCTAGTAGATAAAAAAAGTAATTATGCCAACAAGCTCAGCATTACAAACCAGCTTTGATGTTTTCCAAACAAACAAGAGTTAATATATTTTTATAACTCACCTTTATTTTGAGGAGTTGGACAGTAATATCTTAGATAAACACTCCTCCCTGCGTTAACTCCAACACCTGACCCTCGTCCAGAGGCTGTCTTCTTCCAGTGCTTCATGATATGGGTAAAAGATAACTTGAGATGGTCTTCGGAGGTTTTTAACATGAAATATTTGGTGTTGAAATATACAAGTGTGTTTAAAAGGACATGTGGTGAGTGGGCACCGAGTTGTTTGGATTCCCATAAATGTTCTTCTTCTATACGACACACAAGCTGACCTGTGTAAAATAAGAAAATATTCAAGTTAAAAGAGATAATATATCTTAAAATCAACAGATTAGGGCAAATCAACAGTGCTGGTATATAAATATAATAAAAGATAATCTCCCAGCCATAAATATTTCCAAGCTTTAGTGCCTAGAACACATATTTCCTTATTGTTAGGCAGCTTAAATAAGTTCATTAAATGTTTTTTTTGATTAGCTCCATGTCATGAATGCTTCATCCATATAGAGAACAAGGTGGAAAATTGTCACAAGATACACCCATTGAAGTGCTGGATGCCCAAGTATGAAAAGCAATGAAGGGAAATAACTGAAAATATAAGCTACGTAGAGTTACAGTCCTTGTGCACTGCAATCCACAATAATGAGAGAAACATAACTGTCAAGTTTCGAGTCAATCTGACATAAGGGGACAAAGTTTGTTCCAGATTAAGAAGTTGATGCCACCCACCCATTGCCACAGGTGATCCCATAGTATGTCCCATCTTTTGATGTGTGTATAAAAATGTGACCCATCATGAAAAAAGGGACCATCTGGGAAAACTGTAAAATGAATATTTGAAAAGGAGATTGAGTCCAGCATAGGTCAACCAGAGTCACATTTTAAAATTCTTTTGCGGAAAGGTAGAGTGATCATTCAAGATTCAAAAAGTTTGCAGTGCAAAAAGGTTTGACCCTAGTCAGTCTGCGCAGTCCAGGCAGACTGACTAGGGTCAAAACTTATGCACTACCCAGATGGTCCCTTTTTGCGTGACTGGTCACAAATGTGTAAAATCAAGAGAACTAAATGCAGATTGCAAATTTCCAGCTGTAAGTGTTAAATAGTGATGACTTTAAGTTAAACAAGAAGTGTTTATGAAATCCCAATGACATATCATTTTCAAAGAAAATACAGAATATTTACAGGTAAGTATCTTGATTTAATTTTGCTTTTTGGTGGATTATTGCAAACCATCATAAGGTAATCTTCAGCCAGACCTGATCAATTACTTAATGACTATACCCTGCTTCCTTTAATTTCATTTGAAGTTATCCAAGCTGGGTTTATTAACACATGACATTGCCTAGTAATTATATGCAAAAATCACACTAATGAGGGAAATAAGCCTTATATTTTTATAATTCTTCTCATTTTTGCATAAAAGAAATAGAATAATCATCCGTTTTTCATGTAAGATTGTTAAAAATCTTTCATTTCATGACCAACATAAGCAATACATTCTTTTATGGCTTTTCCACTCATGAAAATATAATTTTTGTTCTTCACTCAATGAAGATAAATCGATTTTACAATCAAACAAACAATTATCATGTATTCACTTTCTTACCTGCTGCATTTAGTTTGGGTTCATATTTACAAAGTAATTCATTCAGGCATTCTGTAAATCTCTCGTAGTACATATCTGTAAACACATTGTCAATACGACCATTCTCAAACAAATACTGCTGGATACCTGAAGTAGACATAATGATTGTTTTCCTTAACAAGCCCTGTGTTCAGGAAAGGAAAGCACCTACAAACATTAGAGAGCTGATCTCTATCCCGAACAGTGTGTTTACTTGTGATAATCAGTGACCTACCTCAAGGTGGCTATCATAGTTTGTGATCACCTGGGTCCTGTTCTACTAAACTTCCAAAGACAAAATTAATTGTAAGTAAAAATCACAAATCGTACCCAGTGTTTTCATTTATTGTTGGATTCTGACTTGCAATATCTCTTTGGAATCGTCTGTAGAAGACGATTCCAATGAGATGATGCATGGCAGAATGCCATATTTAGTTGCTACTGTAGAAGCAACTTTAATGTTTGACTTGTGTAAAAAATGATTGTAAGATATTTAGTATAGGGCCCCGTTAAAGACCTGGATCTATAAATAACTAGAACTGTCGCAGAGCGGACTAATACCCCCCACAAGCGCTTTGTCAGAATGCAAGTGCTATTAGTGCAGGATGTGTTTGTAACAAATATTGAGGTCATATGCAGCATTTGCATAAAGTTTCATGATTCAAGGTCACTAAAGAGTCCAGAAATGACCATTGAAAAAAAAAGATTGACTGTGACCTTGACCTTTGACCTATCTGACCCCCCCAAAAAAAAGGGCATGCCATTGAGTCATAAGCAACATTTGCATAATGTTTCATCATTCAAGGTTGCTTGGTATTTGAGTAAGAGTCTGGAAACGAAAAATGAACAAAAATTGACCATAACCTTGACCTTTGACCCAAAAACAATAGGGCACTTCCTTGGGTAGTAAGCAGCATTTGCATAAAGTTTCATGATTTTAGGTCGCTTGTTTCATGAGTAAGAGTCCAGAAACGAAAATTGAACAAAGGCTGACTGTGACCTTGACCTTTGACCTTTGTGACCCAAAACATTAGGGCACTTTCTTGGGTCATAAGGAACATTTGTATAAAGTTTTATGATTGTAGGCCACTTGGTTCTCAAGTTAGAGTCCGGAAACGAAAATTTAACAAAGGCTGACTGTGACCTTGACCTTTGTGACCCAAAAACAAGAGCACTTCCTTGGGTCTTAAGGAACATTTGTATAAAGTTTCATGATTGTAGGTCACTTGGTTCTTGAGTTAGAGTCTGGAAACCAAAAGGTCTACGGACGGACAGAAGGACGGATGGACAGTGGGATGGACAGACAGACAGACAGACATGGTGAGACCAATATACCCCCCTGTACTTTATAGGTGGGGGGGGGTATAATAAATACTTATTTTGTAATTGACTGTAAAAATCTTAGAATATTTTCTGAGGGTACTGGTTGAGCTAAGTTTTTAGTGAGTGTTAATTTTGTTTTCTAGGAACCTGTCAGTTTTTGACAGTGCTCGCAGTACATCCAAGATAGACTGTTCAATAGAAATTTATTTTTCAGAGAGCACTTTCATATCCTGAATACAGGGCTTTATTAATACTATTTTGACACTAACCTGTGAATTTGTCATTTTGCAAAGAGAATATCAACAATGACAATAATAATTTCACTATTCAAAAGTTTTTAAACATAGAATATACCTTAGAAAAGATATCATAAAGTTTTACTTATTACAATATGCCAATTTATGTTGAAGATTTTTCAAATAGCTTTATCTTTTTATAAGAAATTTCTTCATTTTCCTCGGTATTTTCGTTTAAAAAGCAAAATCATGTGGGAATTTGATCTCAAATCTAAATCTTACCTAAACAAAGGTAGTAGATGCTATCCACTGCATATTCCTCTGTATTAGGTTTCCGGACTTCTTTCACAAACAAGCACAACGCGTAATTCAGCTCGTCAGCCGTACACTGTAGAATATCAGTCTTAAATGTTTTTAGACTCCGCGAGTGTCCAGACTTCCCAGCTTCCTCAAGCTGGCTATTTTTCTGCGTCACCCAGTATTTAAATGCGTTCACTCCATATGTGTATTTTAGGTGGAAGTTAGAATCAGGCGGAGGGGCCTGTGGGGGTGGTGGTGATGGGGTGGGGGTATGATATACTGGCTGAGGTATTATTGCCGTCTTCTGTTTCTTAGTGTTCCGTCTCGGTGTAGATCTGGTTTGACGTTTTGCCGAGCCCCGACCACGTCTCGCTCGTGTTGTGGGTATGTATTCTTCATCGTCATCGGTGTCTTCGTCTTTAACTTGCGGTGGAGGGGGCGGTGGTGCTGGTGGCGCTGAAAATAGAAGTATTGATTAATCATTTACAACCAAAATTTTGGACTGGTGAGATTTATACCCATATCCTGCTATTCACAGCTTTTTTCTGTTTGGCACAAAGCTTTATGCAGTTTTAAATTTTGAGATATAGGCTGTTGTAATGTCTAGAAACTTATATATTTGTGACTGTCACGAGAAAAGGGGCCATCTGGGAACTGGGATATCTGATAAAGAGATTTGGCCCAGCATAGGAAAACAAGAAGTCGCATTTCAAAAATTCTTTCAAAGGAAGGTATACTAGGGTTGTCCCAGGAATTCGTGAACTTTTGCGATAACTTTTGTGTAAAACGCCTGATGAAACTGAAAATTACAAGTTATGTGGATTTGCCATTTTTCTTAACTCTTGTGTAATTACAGAGGGCTATGTACAGTACTCGCGAAGATATGATTTAAAACGTAACACTAGTAAATGTGTGTCGGCGCACGCTATCGACGTTGTTTTATAATACATGAAACGTCGTTTCAAAACTGAATCATTTCTTATCAAAGTAGCATCCTTACCGGCCCTATGGACTTGTTACGAAGAAGGAACCTTTGTCATAACACATCTCAAATTATTGTTGATGTAGACCTTTGTTATGCATTCAATAAATCATTTGATTTAAAACCCCTGTTCTCAATCTTTTGCGGTTCTACGCAATATCGAATTTTTCTTTTAACCAGAGAAGGGATGGGTAAAATAAGTGTTACATTTTTTCTTAACCTATCGTTAAATTTTTAGACATTTCGTAAAAGGAACTGTTTTATACTCATAGGAAATAATATTTTTGGTTTGTTTTGAATACCTTAGAATAACACTACTACTACTAGGTGAATTCATCGAGATAGACCTTTCATAGAAATCCGGGATTTCGTGAGAACCGCTTCCAAATCTCTCGTGATGCCGAAAGTGCTTGCATTTGTCTTTAAGGCCTCGATACCTATCATGTACTGACGCGACTTATGCTCAAGCATATAAAACTTTACAGTGCGGTTTACTTTTAGTTTCTGTGTATCAAAACAGGCGTTTTGGTTGACGTCGGTGGAAACATCTTTTATTCCTTTTTCGACGCTGCTCGCATTGGTTCTCGACCTTTTTTCCTAATGTCCCTAATCAGTTTCAATTTTATACCTCTTTTATATGTTATGAAATGAGTTTGTGCAACACCCAGTTATGGTCTTTCCTCATTTTGAATTCTCATATAGTTTGTATACGTTTTATTTAGAGATCCCGACCATATTATGAACGATTTTGTGCGTCGAGCGTCCCGTTAACGCCGCAATTTTCGCGCCGTTTGACGTGCACTCGGACATAACAAAACTTCATAACTACGCACTATGTGATGTTATTTGTATGAAAATAGACATGTGTGAACTCCGAAGCTGACTTCTTTCAACTATGTAAGTTTTATATCAAACTCCCCGTGAATATCGAAATCAATGACTATCAAATATCTACCCTATAAGATTCGTAAGTAACAAATTTGAAGTGCGCCGACCACCCCTACCGAGCGTGTCTTTTTTAGTTGTATTTCTGAACATGAAAATATTAAAACCGTAAAACCTTTATCAATCTGTTGCAAATTAACGCGTGTTGTCAATCCAAGAGTTTTATTTAAATCAGACGCTGGAGTTGTGAATAATCGAAAAAGTTCACGAATTTCTGGGACAACCCTCGTATTGATCATTCTAGATTCAGAAAATAAGCGAAATGCAAAACGTTTCGACCCTTGTCAGTCTGCGCAGTACCAGCAGTCTTACTAAGGTTGACACTTAACGCACTTCCCAGATGGACCCTTTTTCGCATGACAGGTCTTATTTGTGAACTGAGATGGAATAGAAATGTCACGGGTCACGCTACTGATAAAAACTCTTTTTAATGATTTCTAATGAATTGATTCTGAATTGGTTATCCTTTGATAAATTGCCTGATCAGTGTTTTATCAATATGTTCAACTCACTGTTTCAATAGATATAACCCTGTATTTTTCAATTCCAATACATTTGTATTTAACATCATGTAAGCAGGGCCCATTATAAAGATGATTTAATCATGTTAAAAATGTCAATAATGTAAAATGATGCCATTTTAGAGAGTTCACCCTAATATTTTGAGATTTCATCTGAATGTTTGCATCAAAGAAATCAAATAATATTTGTTTTATGTGCTGGTTCCATTATTTTCTCTCATGCAAGACTAGTGGCTTCGTCATTGAAACATGGATATAGCTTTCTTTGTTCCATGACATAAAAACTTTTCTCATATGAGCCTGTGTGTGACATTTCCAAGAAATTCACATGTGCACATAAGCAAAGTCTCAGGCCAGCCTGTGCATCTGCACAGTCTGACCAGAGTCTTTGCCATGACCTCTTTTGAAAGATAAGACCTTAAACTCCTATCCAGGAGCTCAGCGAATATTCATATTGTATTGTGTAGTTAAATTTGCTGCTTAATGTCTGTCTGACAAGAACACATGAAATTGTTGGATATGGCATTCACAGGCTCATATTAAACAAACAATTATACTCTATTGCTTTGTTAAATTGAAATAAAATTACCAGTATTGACAGCCACAGGTTCTAATGATGTCTCCAGATCCATGACAGGCTCGTCAGACATTTCCGACGCCATTCTCAGCGCCATCTGTAACATATCCTCTCCCAACACACCTCCTGTGGTAGCTGGTGTTACTTCTTTACTCACTGGAGCTGAATTAGTATTAGAAAACAAAAGAAGTGACATGCATGCAAAACAATTTGGACAAGGTGGTAAATTATCAAAAGATACGCCCATCACACTGTTGAATGTATGTGAAGCAACAGAGGGATGAGTAAAAAAACTGAGCAAGGTGATTCTAGTGCAGTGCACTAAATAATCACATCAGAAACACAACCCACAAGTTTCAATTCAATCTGACATAAGATGAGAGAGTTATGCTACGGAAAAATACCGCTGTCCAGGACACCTGAGCCGAGTGTAGGACAAAATCCTTCCCAGACATAAGCCCTCCCGGACAAAAGCCCTCCCAGACAAAAACCTTTCCTGTTCGATTTATACATGAAACTAAATAATATAATTGAGTGGAAAATATCGTAGGAAAAGATTGGGGAGATAAAGAAGTTTTTCTATGTCTATGCCTTAAAAAAACAACAACAGATTATCATCATTGAAATCCTTAAATCAGCATCAAACAGCATTTTGATTTCTGTTCAATGTGTGAAAACTTATAAGAATTACAACAAGCATTTCCAAATTGAAACACTGTGAGAAAAGATTATGTTCTTTCTAAATTTGTGCTTCTTTCTCTTTGTGGCAATTATTTGTCTTGTTCAAACTTACTTTGAGTATAACCATGCCTTTTATTATATTTATGTAGTCACATTATCACTTTATGTGGTCTGACAAATATGTAGATCATACAGAAGTAAAGGTGTTGAGACCTCTATAACTTTTGTCCGGGTTGATAGATTTGGGGGAGGGATTTTGTCTGGAGGGCTGTTGTCCGGGTAAGGGGAGAGGTGTAATGTCCAGGAGGGAGTTTGTCAAGCAGGGCTTTTGTCCGTACCCCTCTGAGGCCACAGGTGACATCATACATCTAGTTTTTTAATGAGCGTGTTAAAATTATGCAGGGATACACTTTTGTTCGCATGACAGACACTTAGAAAGATAACAGCCTGCTGGCACTTAGTCCAGAGGAGCTAAATACGTAGGGATGAATGAACCTGCTTGTGCTAGCTTTTTTTAATTTTGGAACCCTAAATGACCGAGGCAAGCAATGCCCTTCCCGTCTTTAAGTCTGATTTCATTGATTAACAAATCTTTTATTCACAGCCAGAATCTGTCAATTACAAATAGGAGCATACCTTCTGGTTCCCCGTCCTCGCTGTCACTGCTGGAATCCTCCCCTTTACCCGCCACAGCCTCCGCCATCATTAATAACTCTGCCTCTAATGGATCTGCTGGGATCTTCTCTTGGATTTCCTAGAGGAAAAAAAAGGTGTAACTCTTGTCACTCTGAAGCAGATTATTCCTTGGCAGGAGGTATAGGCAATAATTAGTCTGTATATATGTGCAGTTTGATCTTACCTTATACCACCTGATTTTCCTTTTCAAACAATAACTTTAGAACTTGTATAGGCGACGTAAATACCAATTCAAAATCATTGCAATTAGTGCTAAAAGCATTTCGATTAAAAACACAAGGTGTTTATTCAGCATGACAACATTGAAATATGGCATCTGGCATTTATATGTGACCTTAAGCCCTCAGAAACTAACTCAGAATGGAGAACAGACAGAATTGAAACCAAACATTTTACTGCCTTGATGGCCAAGGGATTTAGGTGCTCAACTTGCAACCTGAAGGTTCATGGTTCAAGTCCTGAGTTTAATTGTGGGCCAAAAAAAGAAATAGTATCTGATCAACTAATATTGGTATAAAACAAATACCAAGTTTCAAAGTTACTTAGTTGTTTGCCTTACCTTAAACTGTTTGATTATCCTATGCTGGCCATTAAAAAGGTCACGCTGGACCTTGATTAGTGGAGATAATGTATTAGTTTGTCTAAAATTGCCATTTCAAATTTGTTGTTTGAGAGCAAAGTTGATTTACCTTAATCTGTTTGAATATACTGGTTGAGGGACAAAAATTTCATCATAAAGACCCCAAGATATCAAAAGTGTTTAGAAGGGCTTAGAGCAACACTTTTGTAAGTGCCTATAAAATAAAGGCACTTACAATAGAATTACACTGACTCCCGCAACTTACCTTCATCTGTTAGGGTATACTGGCCGATTTTGCTTGATTGTTGGTATAAACACTGGTACAGGGAAAGGGACCGGAATGGGTAATAATTGGTGCAGGCATAGTGTACATGGACAGTATGAAATATAAGCACTTACAATATCTTTGGACTGACCCCTCAACTTACCTTAATTTGTTTGAGTATACCGGCCGAATTTTTCTTGGTTGTGGGTATGAATAAGAGTACAGGGATAGGGACCGGTACAGACATCAATATTAATGCAGGCATCATGTACATGGACAAAAATGTAGGATTGTAAAGAAGTAACTTACCTTAATCTGTTTGAGTATACTAGCTGAGTTTTTCTTGGTTGTGGGAATAAACACAGGAACAGGGATAGGGACTGGTACAGGTACTAAAATTGGTGCAGGCATTGTGTACATTGACAAAGGTGTGGGGCAGTAAATTGGTACAGGCACAGGGACAAAAATCTTGTCTGGCTCGGGTTTACCCTCTGTAAGGTAAAAGAAGAAAGAACCGTTGTGTTTATGGGCAAAACACTTAATAGCTAGCCCCAATTCACCCGGCTGTAGAATTTTGTAGCAGTGGCTTTAAACCACTGCCTCTCTCTCAGGGACATGAAAACATCAGGATTGAGTGTTGGAGAGTGACTCTATAAGCTTCAGCTTTTGTTGTAATCAAACTAAAATAAATATGTATAAACCAAGGTCAAAGAAACTTGAAATGATTTCTTCAACACAATATCTGGTTTAAGATGATTCACTAGCCACAATGAAAACAAGTCTGAAATTTTATTTAGTCTACTGATAAAGTATTTAACATGTCATCCAGCCTATGGCTTTTTATTTTGTCCAAGTTGTATAACCTGTATTTTGTTTGTTTGAATGGGTTTTATGCCACTTTCAACAGCACTTTAGACATACTGCTCCTTCAGCACATCAATAGATTCCTGGTATTTCTAATACTATAGTACCACAACATCATTTCAAAGTCTTAATTTAGCTAGCTATTAATCCTAAAAAAGTTTTCCAATTTGAAAGCATGCGACTTCATTTAAACATTGATATTGAAAATTTATAAGTTTCTCATCAAACAAAAGTTTTTCTCTATAACTCACAATTGATAAAATTAGCGAAAAGAGGCGAATTTCTCTCTTTTGTATTTTAATATAGAAAAAAATAAAGTAAATCTGGCTCTCATTATAAAATATCAACTGAACCATTCCTCTGTCAAACCAGGAAGATTGAAATTTTTCAGACCTGGGGCCTGTTTTACTAAACATCTTACGATCACTTTTTGCGCAAGTCAAAATCTTAAGTTGCTTCTACAAAATTAACTAATTATGAAATTCAGTCATGCATCATCTCATTGGAATCGTCTTCTAAAGAAGATTCCAAAGAGATATTGCAAGGCAGAATGTAACAATGAATGGATACACCAGGTACAATTTGTGAT
Organism: Fragum whitleyi; assembly: GCA_948146395.1. NCBI lineage: Eukaryota > Metazoa > Mollusca > Bivalvia > Cardiida > Cardiidae > Fragum > Fragum whitleyi. Next base: position 51,141,284 of record OX411546.1, read on the forward strand.
TTTGACTGTAGATTAATTTTGTGCTAAGAAGTTTAGTACAAGAGGACCATGATGGTCCTATATCGCTCACCTTCGTCTCTTTGACTTCTCCCTAAGCACAATTAAATGCTTGAAAGATCATTAAATGACCATTAAATCTTTCAAAGAAAGACATTACTCTATTCCTATGAACCCTGCATCAATTTCTAGCCTTTTCTAATCAAGTTTCATGTGACCTGTCCAACATTCTGACCAAGTTTCATAAAAATTTGGCCATATTTGTAGCCTCTAGAGTGTAAACAAGATAATTGTCATTAAGGCCCCTTTTCCCGTGATATGGCCTGGATCTTTCTAATTTTCAATAGGGTTCATCCTTGTGACCTAGCCATTATTCTGACCAAGTTTCAAGAAAATTGAGTTGTATTTGTGGCTTCTAGAGTGTAAACAAGAAAATTGTCATTAAGGCCCCTTTTCCCATGATATTGCATGGATCTTTCCCATTTTTAATAGGCTTCATCCTTGTGACCTGACCAGCAGTCTGACCAAGTTTCATGAAGATTGAGCCATATTTGTGGTCTCTAGAGTGTAAACAAGAAAATTGTCATTAAGGCCCCTTTTCCCATGATATGGCACGCATCCTTCCCATTTTCAATAGGGTTCATCCTTGTGACTTTGCCAACCTTGTGATCAAATTTCAATAAGATTGGACCATATTTGTGGCCTCTAGAGAGTAAACAAGAAAATTGTCATTAAGGCCCCTTTTCCTGTGATATGGCATGGATCCTTCCAATTTTCAATAGGGTTCATCCTTGTGACTTGGCCAACATTCTAAGTTTCATGAAGATTGGGCAATATTTGTGACCTCTAGAGTGTAAACAAGAAAATTGTCTTTAAGGCCCCTTTTCCCATGATATGGAATGGATCATTCCCATTTTCAATAGGGTTCATCCTACTGACCTGGCCAACATTCTGACTAAGTTTCATGAAGATTGGGCCTTACTTGTAGCCTCTAGAGTGTAAACAATAAGATTGTTGACGCCGAATGACGGACAATGGACGTTCAATGATCACAAAAGCTCACCTTGAGCAGGATGTGCTCAGCCAAGCTTAAAATGGGCCCCTGAAAATTACTGCTTACAAGTAGTCAACAAAGCAAACTAGCTTACCAGTCTGCACCTCCTTTGTTTGTGTATGAGGTCTGCAGGCTGTAGCTTTGGTCTGCACAAATGGTTTACACAATAAAGATTTGTTCTTTACACTCTTCGGTGGTGGTGGTTGTATAATTATTTGTTGTTGCACTGTCTGGTTACCAGTTGAAGTGGTAATTGTCTGTAAATGGAACACACAAGATAAACTTGTTCTAGATTATTAAGGGGGTAACAATTATTATGCATGATGCACATTTCTATGATTTTATTAGAAGTAAGATGTATTTGAGAAAAACATAAGCCCCCTGAAACAGCAAACTTTTCAGAAGTTTGACCGTGACAGATGACTTTGTTCTAGTGTCATGACCTTGACACTAGCAGATGTGTATCCATGAGATCTTTCACCAGGCCTAACATGAACATTGTTTGTTGAATAGGCTTGAAGTAATTTACATGGTTATGTTCTGCAAAAAGACAGACACAGGTGGTTGATTGATTGAATGGAGTTTAACGCTGCTTTCAACATTTTTTCAGTTATATCTCAGAGGCTGGAGCACCTAACAATGGTTTCCTGGTATTTCTCTTACCGGTACAACCATTACATCCTTTCCTAGCCTCCAGCTGCTATCTGACATAGGTCTACGATTATCAACCCATTGGTGAGAGACAAATAGTTGGAAAGAATGAGTGCCACCTTTCGGGGATCGAACCCCGGACCTCTAGATTGACAGTCTGACATGCTACCAACTGTGCTTTGACGGCGGCTCAGACACAGGTGGACAACAGTCAAACATTGCCATCTTAATCAAAACATGGGCATAATATTCAATATCTAACCTCAACAAACAGAAGATATAATGAATGAGGTGAATCTTCAGAAGTCACTGTCTTACAAACAATCCAGACACCCTTACATAGGGGCATAATATTATCCACTGTCAAATACATTGTAGATGGATGATTATAACATCATAATTACAGCTTATTTAACCCTTGTCAGGCTAAACCAGGGATATTCCTGCCTTTAGAGGAGCTATAGACAAACATCAGCCTGCACATATGTGCAGGCTGATCTTTGTCTATACCACATGTTTTTCCTTTTTTGAATCCATAGAAGCCGATTTTTTTTTATTTTCAAAATGATTACCTACTCGTCAGTAATGCATCCAGTGCTTTGAGCACTTTGATTTGTTGCAATTTTGCAAAGATTTTTTTATACAGCATGACAAGGGTCAAGGTGTAGTTATAGAGTATTGATTATTCACAAAACTTTGAATTATCTGCTTATCACTTTGGGAACTCGTCTTCTCTCTATCCAGAAGAGGATAATTTCTTCTCTTTTTTTGTAGCCTCTTTTCCCCTATGATTATATTCTGATGGTTGCCCTTTGCCTGCATCTAAATTTCAAAGTTCAGGTTAAACCCACCAGCCTAACTTACTGCAATTTGCATTAATTAACCACTTTTTAAGAAACCCATTTCTTTGTCTCTTATCACAATGCCTATAGAGAAGACAAAAAAGACTATGTGTGACATTTGCAACAATTTGAAACATGCATGACGCGCAAACATTGAGCAGCCTAGCAAATATTATAATTACAGCTCTCAATCCAAAGACACTATGAGGCTTTATTGATCAACACTTTGTGAAGACCCTGGTTAAACTGTGCAGATGCACAGACTGCCAAGGTCTTTGCTTATGGCATATTTGAAATTATTGAAAATGTCACACACAGGCTCAAATAAAGTGTACATATATTTCATTATAATGATCCTACCTTTCCACTCTGCTGGTCAGTCACTGTAACATTGCCCGCAGATCGAATATTAATTTGCTGTTGATTACCTGAAGAAAAGAAGAAACACTTATCATCAGTATACAACCATTTAACAAATTGATTTTTTTCAGTAATATCATGGCGGCTGGAGCACCTTACAATGAATTCCTGGTATTTCTCTCACCACACCAGTACAACCTTCACATCCTTTCCTAGCCTCCAGCTACTATCTCTCATAGGTCTAGGATTATCAACCCATTAGTGAGAGACAAATAGTTGGAAAGAATGAGTGCCGCCATCGGGATCTCAAGATTACTAGTCCAACGCACTACCATTTGCGCTATAACAGCATATACAACCATTAAACAGGGATGTGGAAATACAGAATTTCTCCACTTGAACTAAGACAAGTAAAAAACTTGTCTGTAAAAAGAAAATCAATCAATTTTGAGAAAACATAGTTTTTATAGAAGAAAATACTTGACTCCATTATTTTCTTCAATAAAAAAAATATTTTCAATCCTATGATATTTTCATTGTGATAATCAATCTCTTAGATCTGTTTAGAACCATTCTGATATTCGTCCAAGTATTTACTTGTCCGTGGACAAGTGGCATAGAAAAAAGTACTTGTCCACTGGTAGAAAAACCCATGTTGGACAAGTCAGGCATATTACACATTAGGCAGTTACAATAGCCTTGCGCTTGAATTTAAATCAGAGTGAGGTTAAGACAAGTTACTTGAGGAATTTTGATATTTTGCTAAAAGCCCGATGGTATGACTTGGAATGAACCGTAATTGACCTTGACAGTTTCCTTTTCAAATTATTCTACATTTTGTACATATCTCTCAAAATTGTTTTCATAGAGGTATGAAACCATTTTGTTTAGTCCATTAGATAGCACAAATCTTTATAGACAGAGAGAAACCAATTTATTTTGATTGACTGTTAGGGGTTTAATATTGTTTTCAACAATATTGCAATCATATTGTGGTGGCTTGTGCACCTATCCATGGCTTCCTCTTGTTCCTCACACCAGTACAACGGCATCATTTTATCCAAGCCACCAGCTGCCCATCCCTAACAACCTTTTAATCGTTTTTTTCTTTAATGCTTTTCGGTGGTTTATCGATAAATAACGGTACAATATCACTTGATAAACTCACCGCAAAAGCAGTGAGATTATCAAAAACTTATACCCTGCTTTTGAGCATTTCATCTTATCTGACGTCAACTATGCGGGGCGAAATAAGTGATTTCACAATGAACGTTGCATAGCAATCACGCGCAAAATGACGCGCTTTATGAAAATGTGTCCTAGAAATGTCACATTTTGTCTCATTTTTGCATTAAAGAAATAGAATAATCGTTTGTTTTTCGTGTAAGATCAATAAATATTTCATTTCGTGAACAACAAAAACTATATTTTCACTTGTGGCTTCGCCACTCGTGAAAATATAGCTTTTGTTGTCCACTCGATGAAATATAAATCAATCTTACACTGAAACAAACGATTATCCTCTATATCCTTAGCCTATTGGTGATAGGAAAATGACGCTTGTCACAATGGCTTTTGTTGAATGTTGGCCTAGCCAAGATTAAGGTAGTGGATCCGTAATAGTTTTGCAACTTTTCAGAACACATGATCTTTCACAATGTTATTTGAGGTTTCCTAATGAAAATCATTAGGAAACCTCAGTTAACACTGTAAAAGTGATCACTTCTGAAATGTTGCTGAACTATAATGGGTCCACTTCCTTAATGAAAAAGATTGAGACACTCACCTTAAGGTGCCTGAGACACCACATTTGATATCATTTATTCAGGTCCATTAGGAAACCTTAGTTAACACTGTTAAAGTGATTACTTCTGAAATGTTGCTGAACTATTACGGTCCAATACCTTAACAAAATTGATTGACACACTGACCTTTAGGTGCGAGGGACACCACATTAGATATCATTGGTACAGAGTCCATTAGGGAACCTTAGATAACACAGTTATCAGTGATCACTTCTGAAACGTTGCTGAACTATAATGGGACCACTACCTTACCAAAATAGATTAAGACACTCACCTTTAGGTGCAAGGGACACCACATTAGAAATGATAGGTACAGAGTCCTGGTTGGCTTTATTCTGTTTGGTTGTCTCCTTCTTTTGTAACTGTGTATCCATGTACTGCTGTTGTTTGGCACCTGTATACATTCACTTTGATTACATAGGATATGGAATGAGTGGTCATTGAATACAGGATTTATTAAACTTATCATCTAAAACCGATGAAAACTCTTCACAGCCTAGTTTTTATTTGTTTACAGATGACTTGGTAAATAAATTTGGTATAGAATTACCACAAATCTGATTTTCTATCTATAATATGACCTAAATTTGTGTGATAAAGCAAGAAAATTAAGATATTCATTGATTCGAATTATGCTGCGAAACATATAGACTATTAGGGAAATGACAAATCCAATGTGACGTCATTTTCACAACAAAAATAATAATGTTGATGGCTGTTCTTAGCTCATTTGCATAGTTATTCCACTAGTGTAATGACACCTGTGTAATATCAGAAATCTTCAAGGGTAATTTCACTCCTGCGATGTAGGTCATATTATAAATGGGAAACTAGGGTTTGTACCAAAGAAAAAATTTGAACTTTTTAAGTGTCAAAACTAGGTTATATCCCTCAAATTTTCTATGGTGTATCTAATATAGTATCTAAATTTTAATTGCTTACCTACAACATAGGATTTGCTCAAATAAAGTTGAAACAAGAGATGTTTGTAAAACATTTATGCCCCCCCCCCCAATAAAAGCAGGTCAATAGCCTATTCTTTGTCAATAAACAAAGGGCAATAACTCACAAAATATGATGAGAAGAGTTTTGGTCTTTGTGCACTGCATTCCTCAAAGAGATCTATCTACCTGTGAAGTTTCTTGATCCTAGCTTGCAAACTTTTTGAGATATGCTCCAGACCAAAAATGGTCTACGGACGGACAGATCGACCAACAAGTACAAAACAATATACTCCCTCTTCTTCGAATGGGGGCATAATAATCTTATTTGAAATCCAAAATACCACCTCTATCTGTAGCTCTGACTTACCTCCCTTTACAACCCTGCCTGACCTGGTGGTTGTGACGGGTGGAGTAGTCTGCACTTGTTTTTGCGTATTGTTCTGTGCAGGCTGCTTGGGGGTTTGTGGGGACTGAAACTGGGCTTGAAACTGCATGACACAGCCATATGAACAGAAATTCCGGACTGAGGCATCGCTCATTGTCAGATGGTATTGAGCTGGCACAAATTTCTGACATTGGTCACACAGTACCGCCTGGAATTGAAAAACACAACAATTTTGTATTCAATGCTCTTTGAAATTAGTGATTTGTTGTGAAAATTAAGTTTTAATATCAAGGTCTTTTTTCAATTCTGAAGTTAAAATATTGCCTTTATCTTACACTATATGACTGTGGTAGATGTCAATTGATAAAAGCATACTTAGTCCCAATAGGCATTAATAAGGGATCATTAAAGAGCATTAAGGGTTTTCTGAAATGTTTACTTTGACTGTAATCTTTTGTCAAGACAGATGAATAGATGTACACTCAAGAAACTTATAAAGCAATATTCTCAAAATCAGCGGAATAAATAGTTTTTTAACCAATTTTGTATTTGCAAGCTATTTCTTTATTCATATACAGAAAGGTACAGATAGGAGAGGGTTATGCCAGTCTTAATTCATTATTTCAAAATAAAACCCTATTTTGTGCCAGTTGATACTCATTTGAGTACCAACAAAATAGGGTTTGTACAAGCATTATGGAAATATTTCAACTTAAAATCCAAACTGCATTATCTTTAGCTCCTATATATAACAAGAGGTTTCTTACCTGATTGGAAGTAGCTTGCAAGTTGACCCTGTATAGTGACAAACAGTTGAGAGAGCAGAATAGTTGAAACTTATTGTTTGAATCCACCCGCTCAATCATGTCAAAGTTGCTCTTCTTATTCCCGCACCAGGCACATGGCGTCAGTTTTCTCTTTTGGTTTCTGAACTGATTCACGCATATAAAACTACAGAACCTTTTCTGTTTTCCTTCAAACTGGACAAAGTGCGCCTCATCGTTACTCTGATTGCAAGGCGTACCACAACTGTCACAACAATTTAACGTCAGTTTATTTGCATATTGGAAAGCTGAGAAACATGGATCACTGCACAATCGGTGTAATTTATTTTCGAGTTTCAATTCATGTTTGATAGGTCCGCTTTTTGAACAAACGGCACATGTAAAGTTTCCTGTCGGAGCTACTGCCGTTTTCGTTCCGTTTATCAACTCTCCAGTGACTTCCACGTCTTTACTGTGTTTGTCCTCGTATTTCAACAGACAGGCTTGAGTACAAAAGTCTTTAAACATTCCCTGATTTCCGACAGGAGCCATGAATGAGTCATTCTCTTTTGCAAGATCTTTGTTACAAAAGGCACACACTTTGATCCTCTTCACAAATTCATTGTTACAAGTTTGGCTACAAAAATGTTTGACATCGCTGCCGATCCTTGCACAAAACTTGGCTTTATTTGTCTGATGGATTGGTGTTGAGCAGTATGTACATGTAACACTCAAATTCCCCTGAAACTTTCCAAGACATTCCTCCCCACAGTAATCCAGTCCCTGCCAGTTAAGAAATGGTTTGGAAGTTTTGACGTTCATCAGTTGGCATACTGTACAGGTTTTGTACGAATCACCCTGAAAGGAAAAAAAATGGAGATACAGTAATATGATGTACCAGAGCTTAAAGTTAATAGGTGATTTGAACAAAAAGTGTAGGAATTTGCAAATGTTTTGTTTTTTTGGTTAAGTTTTTGCTAAGCTACAGTTAACAAAATTGTGAAATTGATAAGGCGAATGATTATGGAATGAAATAGAATGAGCCAGTTTTGAGTCAAATTAAAGGGATGTAATCCAATATCGCTAATTTTGTTCAAGAAAACAAGAGGCCCAAGAGAGCCTGTATTGCTCCACTGGCTTTAAAATCTTAAGACTTTCATTAAACAAGAGCCATGTTGGACATGGGCATAAGTCCCCTACCAGCTTTGTTTGTCTCAATGTTTTCCCACGCCAATTCTATCAGGGACGTCAAAACCAGGTCTTGTTAAAGGGTTAAACAAGACTTAAATGAGTTGTTGTCTCTGCTGTGCCCACTATACAATTCATGGAAGAAATAGACAGATGCAAGAAATAGTATCAATAACAGTTACCTTGTCTGATCCAAGATGTTTTTCTTCAGTCTTGTTGGTAAGAAATGAGAACTTTCACTGGAGGTGATTAATACTGCTGCATCACCACCCTGACTAACATGGCTTATAATTTTTTTACATTTTAAAACAGGTTTCATCAAGTTAGCTTGCTTAGTTATTAAATTATTGCAGGATCCATTTTTTGCAATATTTTCACTATTTCTGTTACCATAGCAACCTCACTTTTTGTCAAAGAACAAAGATAAAATGATGTGCATAATCTACATATTGCCATCTAGTCATATACCAAGTCTCATCAAATTAGCTTGCTTACTTATTAACTTATCGCAGGATCCAATATTTTTTGCCATATTTTCACTATTTCCGTAACCATAGCAACAACAATTTTAGTCTAAAAACAAAAATAAAATGATGTGCATAATCTACACATTGCCATATAGTCATATACCAAGTCTCATCAAACTAGCTTGCTTAGTTATTATCTTATCGCAGGATCCCATTTTTGGCCATATTTTCACTATTTCTGTAACCATAGCAACCTCAATTTAAGTCGAAAAACAAAAATAAAATGATGTGCATAATCTACACATTGCCATCTAGTCATATACCAACTTTCATCAAAAACGCTTGCTTAGTTATTAAGTTATCGCGGGATCAAGATTTGAGCGGACAGACGGACGGACGGACAGACGGACGGACGGACAGACGGACGGACGGACGGAGGGCAAACCTATAGTCCCCTCCGGTGTGAACACCGGTAGGGGACTAATAAAGCTTACTTTAAATGATTACATTAACACTCCGAAATCTCCTAAGACCTATTTAATAATGATGAATTGGTTCTGGTCCATATTGCACCAAAATACTCAATCACAATGAACCTGCAACCCTTTACCCATCTTATTAAAACATAAGGATCAGAAGATGTCGTTCAAAGATTTTGGGCTCAAAAAAGGCCCCACCTGCCACGCCCAAATTTATGGACCAATCAAAATTTCTTGAACAATTTAAGTAAATAGTCACCCAAGAAACATTATGGTAAGTTTCATTGAAATTGGCTGAGTGGTTCTGGAGGAGATATCCTTCAAAGATTTTGGCCTCAAAATAAGCCTCGCCCTGCCACGCCCAAATTTATGGGCCAATCAGAATTTAGCAAATAATTTTTGAAAAGAGACACTCAAGGAACATTCTGGTAAGGTTTCATTGAAATTGGCCCAATGGTTCAGAAGGAGATGTCATTCAAAGATTTCAGGCTCAAAATAAGCCCCCCCCCCCCTGCCATGCCCATATTTATGGGTCAATCAAAATTTCTTGAACAATTTAAGTAAAGGGTCGAACAAGGAACATCCCTGCCAAGTTTCATTGACATTGGCTCAATGGTTTGGGAGGAGAAGATTTTTAAAGATTTCAAAGTGAAAAGATAACACGCCCTGCAACGCCCATATTTGGGGGGCCAATCAAAATTCTTTGAAAAATTTAAGAAGAGGGCCACCCAAGGATCAATTGACAAGCTTACTCCTATATACCCCCTGAACAAAGTTTTGGAGGGTATAACTTTATGGCATCTACATTACAGATACAGTGGCAAAAACACAGGTAAAACTGCCTTATTGCAGGAATGTTTCAAAATCTTTTTTCACTTACTCCAACAGTTTTTTGTTTGGCTGAGGCCATCACATTTTTCAGGTTAGTAGACGCTGGTTTCAATGGTTCTTTGGCTGCTGCCTTGGTTTTCACATCTTTCAGTTGCTCCTTCTCTTTCTCAGCTTGCTTCAAGAAGGATGTTGGGTCACTTCTGAACTGTTTGAAGCATTTATCATCACAAAGATGTTTCACATCGCCATTTCGTACAATGTTGTATTTACATTTTCCAACCTGAGTAAGTAGACAAGAGTTAATGGTGAATAACTAATAATCCCGAAATGGTCAAATTTTGAAGGCATTACTTTGAACTGGATCTTAGTAGACAATAATGTTCAAATGGTAAATATATAAGACTATGCAAAAAATTACCAAAGTACAGCAGTAACTAGAAAGCCATGAATGGCTTGAGTCGCTCCACAGGCTTGAAATTCTTGAAATAGCAAATCTAAGGTTTGACTAGATTTTAAGATATTTTTGGTTCTACTGATGTTGAAATGATTTTCAAAGTTTCCACTATATAACATATAGAGAAATGACCTCTGCCCATAAAATGCATATTTTTCATCCGGTCACAATAATTTTTGGTAGACTGATAAAGGGTCACCCAAGAATCATTCCAGTAAAATTTGATTTATATCCATCAATTACATTCTGAGAAAATGATTTTCAAAGTTTCCACTATATAACATATAGAGGTATGACCTCCGCCCATAAAATGCATATTTTTCATCCGATCACAATAATTTTTGGTAGACTGATAAAGGGTCACCCAAGAATCATTCCAGTGAAATTTGGTTTATATCCATCAATTACATTCTGAGAAAATGATTTTCAAAGTTTCCACTATATAACATATAGAGAAATGACCTCCGCCCATAAAATGCATATTTTTCATCCGATCACAATAATTTTTGGTAGACTGATAAAGGGTCACACAAGGATTATTCATGTAAAATTTATTTGGTATCTATCAATTAGAATCTGAGAAAAGTCACTTTTTACCATATTTGGAAATCAGCCACGCCCATTAAATCCATGTTTTTCATTGGATCAAAATTTCTTGAACAACTTTGAAAGAGGGTCACCCAAGGATCATTCCTGTGAAGTTTGGTTGAAATTCATCCAGTAGTTTCTGAGAAGAAGATTTTTGAAGAAAAAGTTTACGACCGCACGGACGGACGGACGGACGCACGACGGACACAACGCAATGACAATAGCCCCAGTGGCTTTCAGCCAGTGGAGCTAAAAATTGGAAAGATAGTAAAATAATACCCTTCCAATTGCTTTTTAACAGGAGTCAAACAAAAAGCATGTCTCACCTTTGCATCAACAATACATTTCTGTATTTTGGAGGATTTAGGTATGGGTGGTGGTGGATACCTTGTTTTAATGGCAATAACACTAAGTTTTCACGCCCACTTGTAGGCTAAGATCAGTCTACATAGACTACATTTCCTTTTTTCTACTTCATTGTCATGGTTCACATGTCCTAACATATGGTTATTTGTTGGAAACAGAATTCAAATTCACCACATTGTAATTTTTGAAGCATGTCAGACCTTAGAAAAAACAATACAATCTGTATTTTGGAGGATTTAGGTTTGGGTGGCAGTGGTTTCTACTCATCTTTGATGGCATTAACACAAAGTCTCGACAGACAAATCATGACTCACCTTTGCACAAACAATACATTTCTGTATTTTGGAGGATTTAGGTTTTGGTGGTGGTGGTTTCTTTTCCTCTTTGATAGCAATAACATCGTCATCATCATCATCTTGCTGCTTCTTTGTGTCTATTTAGATAGAGAAACAAGTATTGGTATAAAGGCTTGGTCATTACCAGAGCTACAGACAGGAGAAGTATTGGGATTTCAATTTTAAATATTTTACTAGTCCTTCCTCAAACCCTTATTTGTGGGTACTCATTCTAATTGTCTCGAAGAGACAATTCCAATGAGTACCCACAACATGGGGGTTTGTTGAGACATAAAAGATTTTATACTGGAGTTACCCCCTCTTATCTGTACCTCTGATTACCAACAATATAGGGATGAGTGTATCTTTCATTGTGTTTATTGGAGTATAAAGTGCAGTTTCCTTAGCACATGACAAATAAAGCCCATAGGGCTTTATGTTTAAGCCATGTGCTAAGGCAATAGCAATGTATACTCTAATAAACGCATTATAAAATACACTCGACCCTTATAATTGCAATTCTATAGATCTAAGAAACAATTTGAAACTAGAAAGCCATGAATGGCTTGTGTCGCTCCACAGGCTTGAATTTCTTGTCATAGCAAATCTAGGTTTTGACTAGATTTTTAGATATTTTGGGTTCTACTGATGTTGAAATGATTTTCAAAGTTTCCACTATCATAACATAAAGAGAAATGACCTTCGCCCATAAAAGACATATTTTTCATCAAATCACAATAATTTTTGGCTGCATGATAATACATCATCCAAGGATCATACTAATGAAGTTTGATTGATATCCATCATTTACATTCTGAGAAAATGATTTTCAAAGTTTCCACTATATAACATATAGAGAAATGACCTCCGTCCATAAAATACATATTTTTCATCAAATCACAATAATTTTTGGTAGACTGATATAGGATCACCTAAGAATCATTCATGCAAAATTTGGTTGTTATCGATCCATTAGATTCTGAGAAAATGAATTTCAAAGTTTCCACTATATAACATATAGAGAAATGACCTCCGCCTATAAAATACATATTTTTCATCCAATCACAATGATCTTTGGTAGACTGATAAAGGGTCACCCAAGAATCATTCATGTAAAATTTGGTTGATATCTATCAGTTAGATTCTGAGAAAATAATTTTCAAAGTTTCCACTATATAACATATAGAGAAATGACCTCCGCCCATAAAATACATATTTTTCATCCACTCACAATAATTTTTGCTAGACTGATAAAGGGTCACCCTAGGATCTTTCATGTAAAATTTGGTTGATATCTATAAGTTAGATTCTGAGAAAGTGATTTTCAAAGTTTCCACTATATAACATATAGAGAAATGACCTCCGCCCATAAAATACATATTTTTCATCTGATCACAATAATTTTTTGTAGACTGATCAAGGGTCACCCAAGGTTCAGCCATGTAAAATTTAATTGGTATCCATCAATTAGAACCTGAGAAAAGTCACTTTTTACCATATTTGGAAATTAGCCACGCCCATTAAATCCATGTTTTTCATTGGATCAAAATTTCTTGAAAAACTTTGAAAGAGGGTCACCCAAGGATCATTCCTGTGAAGTTTGGTTGAAATCCATCCAGTAGTTTCTGAGGAGAAGATTTTTAAAGAAAAAGTTTACGACCGCAGGGACGGACGGACGGACGGACACACGACGGACACAACGCCATGACAATAGCCCCAGTGGCTTTCAGCCAGTGGAGCTAAAAAATGGGTAAAAAATTCCGGGGTTTTCCACAATTACCTATTGCTTTTTATACAGAAATAAAGTGCAACAGATTTTCTCACTTGATGCCATTTAACTCAATCAAAATTCTTGATTCTTTTGGATTGCAATTATTTATGTGTGTAAAATTTTTGTTCAGAAACCCTATCAAACTAACAAGAGCACCACAAGCAGATGTCAGGGTTTGGTGCTAGATAGTGGGTAAAAAGCCGGAGTGATGTATTTCCCTTAAAATGCCTCTAGAATTATCCCCTGAAGCAGTAGTATAGATAAAGGGATTCCTCTAGATGCAATTTATTGAACAAAGTAGTAGTATAGTAGTGTAGTTCTTTTCATTGTTAACACGTGCTAGTTTCAAGTGATAGTCTTTAAATATTTTAGACATATCACAAAATGTCAAAGTTTTTTGTTTTTCATGACGATGATACAGAGGCTACAGCAATACCTCAAGTTTCTTACCAAAAAAAGCTGAGCTGAAAAGGAGAAATTGCTGGTAATACCATTTCAGATGATTTCTTTTCCATTTTTTTGTATAACTGCAACCTTTTAATTGGTACGTGTCTAAAATTTGGTTACATAAAAAGGATTTTAAGGGTCACAATAGTACAAGTTATCAGAAGTTAAATGATTTATTACCAGTTTCAGCAGATTTCACAAGCTCTTTTTTCTCCACTGTTTCCTCTTCTATCTTCTCTTTCTTGATTGTTACAGGTTTATTTTCTTCTTTGCTCTTTACTTCTACCTAGATGGAAAGATTTCTTAGTTTAAATGGTGTTTATTACCAATGTTAACAATTTTTCAGTCAAATCATTGTATCGGTAGTACCTTACAATAGATTCCTGGTTTTTCTCACACCAGTACTACAATAATATCCTTTCTTAGTCACCAGCTGCTTTCCCATTTTGGTTTATTATTATCCACAGTTGGTGGGTGATAAATGTAGGAAAGGATGAGTTCCACCACTTTATATGGAAAAGAAATACTTTATTGGTTTAAACCTATTTATTTTATATCGATTTGGAAACAAGTTCTCACGGTTTAGATTAATCCCCTGTGATTCTGCTTCCTGGAAAATTCAAGTGGACAAGAGGAATGATTAAATTTTTCAACAAAATTAAAAAGGAAGTAATGTAATATCACTACTTTCCTTCAAAATTTTCATCTTCATTTCAATAATTCCTCCTTTAAAGTATCACCAAGTATCTAATCTTGACCATTGTATGTTTTGTACAATTGATGATAAAAGCAAAATAATATGAGCATTAGGCCACATACCAAGATTAAAGATATACCTGAGGTTTTGCATCCCCTGCCCCACTCACAGAGTCAATCTTCAATCCTAACCCTTCATCATTTGGTGTGGCTTTAACCTGGTTGTTCTGAGTAGATATTACATGACCAATCTTTAGCTCTGAGGTGCTATCTGAAAATATCAAATATCTTCTGTTTAATATTCATTAACCCTTGTCATGCCGAATAAAATTGTTTGTAAAATTACATCGAAAGCTGGTTTCACTAAATACACTATTTTGATGGGTAAGTGCAACACTATTGTAAGTGCCTATATATCTATAGGCACTTACAATAGTGTTGCACTGACCAATCAATTTATGAGACATTATTTACTTGGAAAATACAATTCTAAGACTCTTCATATTTAATTTAAAGGAAAATCAGGTGTAAAGGCTAAGATTCGACTGCATATATGTACAGGCGGATTTTTTTCTTTACTTCCTGGCAAATGGATATTTGAGGGTTCAGCATGACAAGGATTGATTTACTAGTAAAATGAATGGATTGCATGCTAATAAAATGAGAAAGAAAGCAAAACAAGCACAAAAAGCACTTCAGAGCTACAGATAGAGGGTGGTGGGTTGGTGTAAAATTGAAGTATTTCATTGCATGTATTTCTTACCTAAACCATAAGTTGTTGGTACTCTTTAGCAACATCTCATCCAGATGATTCAATAGAGTACCCACAACATAGGATTTCATAGTGAAACAAGAGATGTTTGTAAAACATTTATGCTTGTGCACTGCACTTCTCCTAAATGAGATCTTTCCACCAGTAAAGTTTTCTTGATCCTAGCTTGCATACTCTTTTAGATATGCTCCTCCAAAGGGGGCATAATAAAGATTTAAGATTGACATTACCCCCTCTTATCTGGACCCCTACATGAACCAAACTCTACTTCAAGTATTGAAGAGTGAGGAAAAATTAAACAAACAATGTGAATACAAATTTTTTATAAAGAAACATAAAAAGGGAATAACAGATTAATTCAAATTTCAAGAAAAACATCTTGAATAATAACAAGAAATATGAACAGGGGTAAAGTTTGACGCAAAAGCTAAAAATAAACCCAAAACCTCTGTCAAAACAGGAGTCATAATAAATCAATGTTTTAAAACAAAACAGCCAAATACAAATTGCTAGTGTACCACCTAAATATCATAACTTGGTCAACATTATGAATAGTCATGAGTTCCGAAAAGTTGCGGTACTATTATGGGTACAGTTAACAACATCGTGAAATTGACATGGTGAATGATTTTGGAATGATTTAGGAATGAAATTGAATGAGTGTGTGGAGCGAGTTTTGAGTGAATTTAATGGGAGGTAATCCTATGTCGCAATTTTGTTCGGGATGAACAAAATTTGCAACATTGATTACCTCCCTTTAATAAAATATGTATTTAAGCTGTATAGATAGCTTCTTATTCTTCAAGAACCTATGAGACGCTAACGCTTTAAATTATGTCACTGAAATCGCGATTTTTCTCTATTAAAATTAATTTTGAATGACGTTGTTGATTCTGTCTTTTTCAATTGGTTTGAGCGTTTTTGAATGGTTTGAGTGAGTGATTTTGAATGAATGAATGGAGCGCTGAGTGAGCAATTTAGATTGGTTTTGATTGAGGTGAATGTCAATTTCACGATGTAACTAACTGTACACTACCTCAAGCCATCCATCAGTAAGAGAGTTGTAGATAAATGGATGAAAATTCGAATTATCATCAAGTCACTAAAGTTTTGAAAGAATATTTTCAATGGTTCATCAAAATTTGTATTGACAGTCACATTTTAGGCATACAACTGGACTACTTATCCTAAGGTCCGTGGTATCAATCCCAAAATGCGGCAAGAATTTTCAGGGATACTTGCTATCCCCCACCCAACTAGAAGTGAACTTGTAAGAAACCGAGAGGTAGCTTCCATGAATCGGTGCTTTACACTGGGCATGTTAAAGAACCAGGGGGATCCATTCGTAGAAGAGCTAGGGGCGTATGAACCCGGATCTCCTTTTATCCCTTCTTTCTCTCTCATGGTCCATACCATATATGCCTAGAGCACTGAGGGACCTAAATTCTACAATCACACACATGTTTTGCCCTACCACTCAAATAAAGTACCTGTCTTTTCCTCCATCTCCTTTTTTACCTCCCCAGCTTCCAGTATCTTGCTTGAAGCTGCATCGCTGGTTTTGCTTGTTGTTGTTTGATTGGAATCGGTGGTTTTATCTTCAACTGAAGTAAAAAGATGGTGGTTATAGTTTAGCCAACTCCTTTTGATACATATGACCCAGAAAAGGCCAGTTATTCAGAAGGATGACCTTATTAGATGACCCTGACCTACCAATGTGATCTATAATCATGCAAAACACAAGTTTGAATCTTGAAAAGACTTCAGGTAACAGAGAAATACATAGAGGGGGTATTCTAGATTTCAAATTGACATTATTTTGACAATATTTGCATAAATCCTACCTTGAAGGTATTAATTGAAATTGTCTTATCACGATAATTCAAATGACTACCCACAATATAGGATTTCATATTGAAATAAAGATTTAAAATCGGTGTTACCCTCTCTTATCTGTCCCTCTGGGTAACCTGTAATATCATATCTATTCGTTTTTCCTGGTAGATGGAGAAACATGGACAATAGACCCAATGTTATGAGAAAAATCCCAGAGGGTTTTACACAAAGGAACGTAAGTTGGAATTTAGGTATTGGACCAATGATAGTTCCGCAAAGTTTTGAAGGTTTATAAACTTTAACAGTGTAAACCAAGGTTTTCTAATGATTTTCATTAGGAAACCTTGGTTAACATTGTGAAAGAACATGTGGTTCGAAAATACGCTTAACTATTACAGGTCTACTACCTTTAACTGAACAAGGGAGCCTGAGTTACAATACATGCCCCCTTTTTCAAAGACTCAGCATAGTATCATGAAATGGCAATGATATAAACATGGTCACATGACGAATAACTTTCTGTGAAAGTTTTATGCAAATCTGTCCATAATGGGAGGAGGAGTTGGTTAAACGAGATTTGAACATTAGGATAGATGGGCAGATAGACAGATGGATGAATGGATGGATGGATGGATAAACGAAGAAGATAATATCAACAGACCACCTATGAGGCATGAAAAATTTACTCACCTTGGACTGAAGGACTTGTCTCTGACACTTCCATAGCTTCTTCTTCAACCTGTGTGTCCTAAAATAGGATTCAAGTCAAATTTAAGAAAGGTCAAATTAAAATAAGTAGCTAATGACAATAAAATATTTAGCTTACTTAAGAATAAGTGCTAGACCCATGCAAAAGTTCAATAACTTGTTCTTGAATGTTCTAGAATATTTAATAGCAGTTCAAGAACTCTACTCTAGAACTGGTTAAAGAACTAATTCTTGAGTTCTAGAACTAAAGACCAAGAACCTTGAATGGGAGATCAATAACTTAAATAAATTCTAGAACTGGTTCAAGAACTATTTTTCTAAGTTAAGGAAGTTATTGAACAGCCAATTAATGTTCTTGAATGTTGAAGAAACAGTTCTTGAACTTTTTCCACAGGTAAATGGCGTGCAAACAATATCAGAAAAGGATATTTGATTTTGAACAAGTTATTTATCCATTCAGTAATCTGATTTCTACATTTCATTTAAAAGCTTGGTTTTTTGTGGTCATAGATCCAGATACATTCTGATTTTGTTTAAGATGAGAGAAAGTGATAACTATGTACTGAAAAAGACACAAGAAATCTTTCTAGTTAAATTCAGAAATATAATTTTTTGTGAGGAAGTCTACTATTTCCTTAAATATGTCTCGGTGACAAAGAGCATAACAAGAGCACTGCCTACGGGTGCAATGCTCGGCTGCAGGTGCTTGATAATAAATAACAAGAGCACCGCCTACAGGTGCCTACGCTCGGATGTCGAGTGCTGGATGGTGGGAAAAAGTTGAAAAAGGTGCACAGTTTGCACAAAATGCATCTAGAGTTATCCCTCTTGATAGAAAAGTTTGCTCTTTTGATGATGAACATGTGTGCCAAGTTTCAAGTAAATGCCTTCAGTAGAACCAGAGATATAACAAAATGTCAAAGTTTTCGCACGACGACAACGACACGGAGGCTTTAGCAATACCTCGGGTTTTCTCTGAAAACAGCTGAGCTAAAAACTAGAAAGCCATGAATGACTTGAGTCACTCCACAGGCTTGAAATTCTTGTGACAGCAAATCAAAGTTTTGACTAGATTTTTGGATATTTTGGGTTCTACTGATGTTGAAGATTATTTCAAAGTTTCCACTATATAACATATAGAGAAATGACCTCCACCCACAAAAGACATATTTTCCATCCAAGCACAATAATTTTTGACTGCATGATAATGGGTCACACAAGGATCATACCAATGAAGTTTGATTGATATCCATCCATTACATTCTGTGAAAATGATTTTTAAAGTTTCCACTATATAACATATAGAGAAATGACCTCTGCTAATAAAATACATATTTTCATCTGATCACAGTAATTTTTGGTAGACTGTTTAAGGGTCACTCAAGGATCATTCCAGTGAAATTTGGTTGATATCCATCAATTACATTCTGAGAAAATGATTTTCAAAGTTTCCACTATATAACATATAGAGAAATGACCTCTGCCCATAAAATACATATTTTTCATCCAATCAAAATATTTTTTTTGAGAGGTTTATCCAAGGATCATTCATGTAAAACTTAACTGATATACATCAATTACAATCTAAGAAAACTAACTTTTTACCATATTTGGAAATTAGCCATGCCTATAAAATCTATGTTTGTCATTAGATCAAAATTTCTTGAACAACTTTGAAAGAGGGTCACCCAAGGATCATTTCTGTGAAGTTTGGTTGAAATTCATCCTGTAGTTTCTGAGAAGATTTTTAACAAAAAAGTTTACAACCAGATGCACACATGCATGCACAGATGGTCGCACCACGACACAACGCCATGACAATAGCCCCAGTGGCCTTCGGCCAGTGGAGCTAAAAAACTAAGATGACAAAGGGGCATAACTTTTCAAAAATGCTTCAAGAGCAGTGTTGCATCTAGGCTGGGACATTGAGTCTGCAATTAATTTGTCCTTGACCCTCAGAATAACGATGCGCACACAAAATAAATATCCAATGGTGATTGATGAAGCTAGTTGCAATAATGAGTTACTTAATTATTGCGTAGACAGTTTAGAGAGTCTATTTACTCTGAAAATTATGGATCAAATTGTACAAGTCTTTCAAAAATGTCCATCAGTGGACTCATTCACAAGTTCTCAAAACTAGCCAGTTATGGAGGTTATAAAGATCTGTATGATTAACAAAGATCGCATATAAAATATTTCAAAATATTTTCACATTTTGCAACTGTTTAAGAAAATTTTATAATTTATATTATACAAGATATCTTCAATGACAACAGAGATATGACCAAGGTTAAATCTTGTCACACCAACACTAATGCCAATGCCAATGCCAACGCCAACAACAACAACACCAACGACTCCAAGGTGATCACAATACCGCAGGTTTTCTCCAACAACAGCAGATCTAAAAACGACTGGGTGAACATTAAATATGCAGTTAACACTGAATATAATGGTGCACTAAGAACAAAGAAAAGGCACCGTTATTCCTGAATTTTGTTACAATTGATGTTTTTTCTTTACTTCAGGTGTCCATTTAGACCATGATATCAACATCATTACACCTGATTTATGGTATTGCTGTGAGCAGAAGTTTCTTAACATTGCATATTATGAAAGAAATCCTAACCTTTTTACTAGATTTTTTTCTTTTTTTTTTTTTTAAATTCCCGACGACTTCAACATAATTGTGGACTTAAAATATGTGAGCCTATGCATGACATTTCCGTGCTTTCAAATATGCAAAGATGATTAGTCTGCATCCGCTCAGTCTGATCAGGATCTTCACTACGTCCTCTATAGATAGTTATTAACCTACAGTCTCTGTCCACAAGTGTTGATTATCTTTAATGTACCATGTGATGTTCAGGCTACTCAGAGACCATCATGCACACCAAAATTGTTGGAAATGTCATGCACACGCCCATGTCATAAACAAAATTTACATATTTATTAAGTATAGCAGTAAATCAAGTATTAAGTATTTAGGATTTTAGATCAAAGTATTTCAAAATCATAGCACAAACCATATGTTGTTGGTACTCATCCATTACCCATAACATAGGGTTGAAATGAGAAATAAATATTTCAGACTGGATTTATTTCCTCTTATCTGTAATTCTGGTATAGGCAATGAACATCAGTTCTTTTTAACCAAGAGGTTGATTGATTGATTAAATGGAGTTTTACACCACTTTCAACAATTTTTCAGTTATACCGTGATGATACAATGCACCTAACGATGGATTCCTGGTATTTCTCTCACCAGTACTACCATCACATCCTTTCCTAGCCACAAGCTGCTATATCACATAGGTATAGGAATATCAACCCATTGGTGAGAGACAATTAGTGGGAAAGAATGAGTGCCACTATCTGGGAACGAACCCAGGACCACTAGATTGACAGTGTGCACTATGTTGAAACTCTTTAACCAAGAGGTAGTCTGAAAGTTAGACTACCTTTTTTTAGAGCTTTTCATTTGAAAAAGAAAATGTTATGATTGTAATTACCTCTGCTTTGCTTACATCTCCGCATTTTGTGTTTTTCTCTGATTCTAATGTAATCATGGCAGTATCTGTATCATCGATGGCCTGTTTAGATACTACATCTTTGATGTCTTTCTCTTTTACATCTGGAAAAAATTACATGGTTATGTTTTAACAGAAGGGCAGGGATCATTTGGGAGGGGATATTGAGAAATTCTCTCATTTTTCTGCCAGAAATCTCATTTAAACTGGCATAATAAGGGAAAATTCTCAAAATAAAATTTATTTAGTGAAGGATTTGGTAAAATTTCTCAACATCAATTCTTAATTTCGCATTAGATTTTCTAAATGAGATTTATTTGCAATTGATATTCTGAGCCAGAATTATCCCTGGAAGGACAAGTACAGAAGTCTAGGTAGGTGGGTAAAGCCATTTCAAAATCTTAACTCCTCCATGAAACCATATGTTGTGGGGTTTTATTTTCATCATCTCAATGAGACGATTAGAATGAGAACCCACAACATAGTGGTAACAGAAGAGTTGTTGATATATTTAAATCTTAAGGCTATTTGTACCCCTTCTGTACGCAGCTCTAAAGGATGACATTTTATCACATGCATTAACTTAATTCATCCAGTATATCTAATCTTTGCAGAGTTAAAGTGAAATTAAGGTATGTTTCAAAATGGCAATATCAATTAAACAATTATTGTCTCACAAATAATTTCTTAAAAGGCTAATCAAAGGAAAGATAGTTAAGTTTTGTATTTATTTACCTTAAAACTTAAAGATTAATGATAGTATGGGAATTTAACTGTTAATACCAGTCTTCAATTTTTTTCTGAAGTTGATCCGAAACCCCTACAGGAATAAACAGAAGAATGTTCCTAACAGTAGTTCTCCATTCCTTCTGAAGTATATCCCCAATAGGACTTGTGCATAAGTTTTGAAAATCCTATCCACTTATTTAAATGTCTCAGACTCACAAAACCAGTTTCCCTTTGAAATGTAATAGTCTTATAAATACCTTTTGTACCAGTTTCAACAGCTTTACTATCTTCTTTGACACTTTCACCAACATCATCTATCTCCATTATATCTTCATCCTCATTTACCTCTTTGCTATCTTTTACATCGTCTTTCTCAATAGCATCTTGCACACTTTTCATCTCTTTCATATCTGATTCACCATCATTGCTTTTACCCACAGACTCTGATGAAATTCCTTTTGTTCCATTTGAATCCTCAGGCACTGTTTTGTCTGTGCTAATGTTACTTTCATCTTCCTTTGAAGGACTTTCTGGCTCACTTTTTGATACTTCAGCATCTGGAACTCCCTGACTTTCTTCTGAAATATCATTGTCTTTTGTAAGTTTTGATGTTTCATCATTTACTGAATTTGTGTCTTCAACTAATCCTCCACTGATATCTTTAGTCTGACTAGGAGAGGTGTCTCTCCTGAGACCATCAGCAGTTGGTGAAATATCTTCCAATTTCTCTGAAGGTTCATCTTGCTCATTTTTATCCTTGTCAAGTTCATTCCCTTCATTTTCCTTTCCCTGATTTACATCATTCTGTGATTCATCCATGCTTTCAGTAACTTCCATTTTCTCACCACTTTCACCATTTTCAGACATAGATGGATCAACACTTTCTGCTGCAGTTTCTTTGTCTTCACTTGAAATGAGGCAGTCAGCAGAATTAGAGTCATCTAGTAGTGACTGTTCATTTTCTATCACCTCAAATGAATCCCTTGATTCCATCACTTCATCAGTGGTTTTGTCAGTGATAGAGTCTTCATGTTTTTCCCCCATTTCAACAGATATATTGTTATCTCTCAGTTCAAAATCACTCATTTTGTTGCTGGTATCATCTACATCATTATCAGGTTCATATTCAACAGATTCTGTGATATCATTTGTAATGGTATCTCCCTCTATCTCTTGAAAACCTTTAAAAATAATTCACTTGATTTTTGAATAATTTATATTTCAAAATTTTCAGACTGTCTGAAATTGAATTAAATTGTTGACAACAATGCAAAGTCTGGGTAATTTAAAAGGAAACTATCATATGTGATAGATACTATTGTATGAAAAAGAGAAATCAGCAAATTAATTTTCTACAATGTTTTCTACATTATGGATACACATGGCAAGTCACATAGAATTCTAAAATTGTATAGGAAAGGATTGAATTTCAATTTGAATTTCTACTATTTAATAAAAAGTATTTTGTGATAAGCTAAAATACTTTCATACCTTCCTGGTAGCAGTGATATGTCAAGGCTATGTTTTGAACAATTTTCCCTAAAAAAGACCCCAGTGTCCCCAGATAGTTTAGACCTGGGTTTTACATCCATTGGGAAACAAGTTCTTACAACTTAGATTAATCCATCTCAATTCTACTTCCTGGAAAATTCACCCGTACTTGCGTCAAATGTGTGGGCCAATGAAAGAACCAAGAGCAATTGCTGCTCCCTGGAACCAAACTTAGTCACCACACAAGTTTAGACCTTGGGGACACTGTCCCTATTGTCCCATAACCTTGGACGCTAGATTGCAAGTGTGACTCACTAATTTTGCAAAGTATCCTCACATTTTCTGGAGGAGAGGGATATTGTCTCCTTGCATATGAAACCTTGGCAGATCACTGTGGGTAATTCCAAATTTCTTCTACTAAACGCCCCAAGGAGCAATACATAAAATGGTCAGGAAGCTTTTATTTAGTGTGCATTTTCTGAAAATTGATGTCTTCTAGGCCCTTTTTTCTTTAATTTGAGGTAAATTTTCTCTATACAATCATATGATTTTTTTAGAGGAGATTCATCTAATAATAGAGAAAATGTCGCAAAAAGTTACTAAAATTTAGGCATTTGAAAAGGGTTTTCTAAGTAAAAGATGTAGGGATGCTACTATTAGGGAGGACACTTCTTATTATAGGCAACTTGAAGAAACTACACTGCATTTCTACCTTTCAATCAAAGGCCATGGAAAAATACTATATAAGGGTATGTACACTTTCAAGAAACCGAATGTTGTTTTTTTTTAAATACTTGAATCAATGATCAAGGTTACCCCTTTTATCACTTGGATCTCTGTATTCCTGCAATATGAAGCTCTTATTACCTTGATTTGAATCTTCTCTGACAGAAGTATCTACCATTTCTTCTGGTTTATGAGAAATTTCCTCTTCATTGTTCACAGATTCATCATTATCATTGTTCACAGATTCATCATTATCATTGTTCACAGATTCATCATTAACTGAATTGTTCACATCATCTTCCTCCATATCTTCATTGTTCACAGAATCATTTACAGACTTGTCATGATTTACATCAATAACACTATCTTTTCCAATATTCTCATCTTCTTCAATTTTTTCTTGATCGTGCACATCTTCAGCTTTCTCTGTTTGGTTTACTTCATCTTTGTTGTCTTCTTCTATTGGAACTTTGTCATTACTTTGTTCACTTGTTTCTGGAGGGTTAGAGTTAGAAACAGGTTCATTTTCTGTATTTGAACAAGGTTCATTAAGATCAAGATTATCATCTTCATCATCATTTGCATCAACAATATTGTTATCATTATCAGGAATGGCATTTGAATTAGAAACAGATGGATTGTCCACTTCCTCATTCATTGCTTTCTCTTCTTGCTGTCCAGTAGTCTCTTCAGCATTGTTTTCTTCAGTATTTTCAACTGTATCCATATTTGCTTCATTGTCATCATTTGCATCCTTGTCTTCCTTGTCAACATCCATTTCTGTATTCATGGCATCAAAATCATCTTGGTTTTTCTGGTCTACAAGTATATATATAAGACATTTTTGTAAAATATTTATGCCCCCGCCACAGGACCAGGTCAATGGCATATTATTTGTCAATCAACAAAGAGCAATACATGTTGTTACTCAAAAAATATTATCAGTAGTGTTATGGTTCTAGGGGATTGCACTTCTCCTCAAAGAGATCTATCTACCTGTGAAGTTTCATGATTCTAGCTTGCATACTTTTTGAAATGTGCTCCAGACAAAACAAGGTCCAACGGACCAACCAACAAGTGCAAAGCAAAATACCCCCTGTGATCGGGGGCATAAATATTTAAATGAATTGAATGTTTGTGACCATCAGGAGAAAAGGGACCAACTGAGTAGTGTGAAGATGAATGATCCTAGTCAGACTAAATGAACATTTAGCACTTGGCAGATTTTCTGAATCACGTATGCCTGTGCCTTGTCAATTCCGACCCTTCTTGTCGTTTCGACCCTTTAAATATAACTAAATTCATATGCTTATTGATCCTATGACTGTTCTGTAACTGGTATAATTTTTTTAAACTAAGTTTCTGATAGCGAAATATTCAAAAATACCGATGTTGCTTCAAACTCTTTTTTGAAAATTGTTACCATAGAAATAATGATGAATATAACAGTCATAAAATTTAACAAATTAACAAGAGGGCCATAGTGGCCCTTAATCGCTCACCTGAATTAACAATCTAAACAAGAGGACCAAGATGGTCCTATATCGCTCACCTGAGTAAGTCAACTCATAACTTGTCAACAATGTTTTAATACCAGAAATTGTCTGATGTACATTTAGGGTGGATTTAGAAGAAACAGACTTTAATTTCCTCCTACTGCATTTTGATTTTCTTTTTAATTGCAAACAAAGTTATCAATGATGGAATTGAATTAAAGTTTAGTAGACCTAAACATTAAGAATATCCCTTCCATGTTTAAGATATGCCAAATAGTTAAGGCGAAGATTAACCTTCTCTGATATTTTTGGCAATATTTTGACATTTCCAATACCATGTAAACCAGAGATTTTAATTGAATACAATTATTTTTACAATTTTGGAAGAGCTTCACCCAAAAGACATCCCTACCATGTTTCAGCTTAATTAGCCCAGTAGTTTTGGAAGAGTTTTTCTAAGATTTTCAGTATTTTTCGTCCATTTTTCAGCCTTTCTGTTACCATGCAAACCAGAGTTTTTGATGAAATTAATTTTTTTTAACAACTATTGAAGAACTTCACAGAAGAAACATCCCTGCCAAGTTTCAGCTTGATTGGCCTAGTGGTTTAAGAAGAAAAGAATTTTTTCAAAGATTTCAGCCATTTTCGGCCCTTTTTCAACCTTTTTGTTACCATGGAAACCAGAGATTTTGATGAAATTAAATTATTTTAACAACATTAGAAGAACTTCACAAAAGGAACATCCCTGCCAAGTTTCAGCTTGATTGGCCTAGTGGTTTAAGAAGAAAAGAATTTTTTCAAAGATTTCAGCCATTTTCGGCCCTTTTTCAACCTTTTTGTTACCATGGAAACCAGAGATTTTGATGAAATTAAATTATTTTAACAACATTAGAAGAACTTCACAAAAGGAACATCCCTGCCAAGTTTCAGCTTGATTGGCCCAGTGGTTTAGGAGGAGATTTTTTTTTCTAAGATTTTCGGCCATTTTTGGCAATTTTTCAACCTTTCCATTACCATGGAAACCAGAGTTTTAGATGAAATTAAATTCTTTTAACAACTTTTGAAGAGCTTCACCCAAGAAACATCTCTGCCAAGTTTCACCTTGATTGGCCGAGTGGTTAAGAAGGAAAAGATTTTTTTCCAAGATTTTCAGCCATTTTCGGCCATTTTTCAACATTTCTGTTACCATGGAAACCAGAAATTTTGATGAAATTAAATTCTTTTAACAACTTTTAAAGAGCTTCACCCAAGAAATATCTCTGCCAAGTTTCACCTTGATTGGCCTTGTTGTTTAGGAGGAGAAGAATTTTTTCTAAGATTTTCGACCATTTTCGGCCATTTTTCAACCTTTCTGTTACCATGGAAACCAGAGTTTTTGATGAAATTCAATTCTTTTAACAACTTTTGAAGAGCTTCACCCAAAAAAAATCTCTGCCAAATTTTAGCTTGATTGGCCCAGTGGTCTAGGAGGAGAAGAATTTTTTCTTAGATTTTCGTGATTTTCAGCCTTTCTGTTGCCATGGCAACCAGAGTTATTTATAGATTTAAATTCTTTTAACAACTTTTGAAGAGCTTCACCCAAGGAACATCCCTGCCAAGTTTCCGCTTGATTGGCCCAGTGGTTTAGGAGGAGAAGATGTTTAAAGAAATTGTTGACGGACGGACGGACGGACGATGGACGGACGACGGACGGTGAGTGATCACAATAGCTCACCTTGAGCACTTTGTGCTCAGGTGAGCTAAAAATTTTATCTAAGATTTGACCCCGTGACCTAGTTTTTTACAACACTTGACCAAATTTCAAAATTGTCCTAAATTTCACCACACCAAGATTGCATTCTGACCAATTTTCAGGTTGATTGGGCTAAAAATATGGCCTCTAGAGTGTACACAAGGTTTTTCTAAGATTTGACCCTGTGACCTAGCTTTTGACCCCACTTGACCCAAATTCGAACTTGTCTGACATTTGACCAATTTCAGGTTGATTGGGCGAAAAATATGGTTCTAGGATTTGACCCAGTGACCTAGTTTTTGACTCCACTTGACCCAATTTCAAACTTGTCCAACAATTCATCATTATAATCATTTTGACCAATTTCAGGTTGATTGGGCTAAGAATATGGCCTCTAGAGTGTCCGCATGGTTTTTCTAAGATTTGACCCCGTGACCTAGCTTTTGACCCCACTTGATCCAATTTCGAACTTGTCCAAGATTTTATTAAGATAATCATTCTGACTAATCTTCAGATTGATTGGGCTAAAAAATATGGCCTCTTGAGTGTCCACAAGGTTTTTCTACGATTTGACCATGTGATCCGGTTTTTGACCCCACTTGACCCAAATTCAAACTTTTCTGATATTTCATCAAGATCATCATTCTGACCAATTTTCAGGTTGATTGGGCTAAAAAATACGGCCTCTAGAGTGTCCACAAGGTTTTTCTATGATTTGACCCTATGACCTAGTTTTTGACCCCATTTGACCCAAATTCGGACTTGTCCGAGATTTCATCAAGATAATCATTCTGACCAATTTCAGGTTGATAAGGCAAAAAAATATTGCCTCTAGAGTGCCCCCAAGGTTTTTCTAGGATTTGACCCAGTGACCTAGTTTATGACCCTTCTTGACCCAATTTCGAACTTGTCCAAGAACTCATCAAGATAATCATTCTGACCAATTTTCAGGTTGATCGGGCTAAAAATATGGCCTCAAGAGTGTCCACAAGGTTTTTCAATGATTTGACCCCGTGACCTGGTTTTTGACCCCACTTGACCAAATTCAAACTTTTCTGATATTTCATCAAGATCATCATTCTGACCAATTTTCAGGTTGATTGGGCTAAAAAATATGGCCTCTAGAGTGTCCACAAGGTTTTTCTATGATTTGACCCTATGACCTAGTTTTTGACCTCATTTGACCCAAATTCAAACCCTTTCGATACTTTATCAAGATAATCATTCTGACCAATTTTCAGGTTGATTGGGCTAAAAATATGGCCTCTGGAGTGTCCACAAGGTTTTTCTAAGATTCAACCCCATGACCTAGTTTTTGACCCCCACATGACCCAAATTCATATTTGTCCAAGATTTTATCAAGATAATTATTCTGACCAATTTTCAGGTTGATTGGTCTAAAAATATGGCCTCTAGAGTGTCCACAAGGTTTTTCTTTGATTTGACCCTGTGACCTAGCTTTTGACCCCATATGACCCAATTTCGAACTTGTCTGAGATTTCATCAAGATAATCATTCTGACCAATTTTCAGGTTGATTGGGCTAGAAATATGGCCTCCAGAGCGTCCACAAAGTTTTTCTAAAATTTGACTCTGTGACCTATTTTCTTACTCAACTTGACCCAAATTCGAACTAGTCCAAGACTTCATCAAGATAATCATTCTGACCAATCTTCAGGTTGATCGGGCTAAAGATATGTATTGTCTCTAGAGTGTCCACAAAGTTTTTCTTTGATTTGACCCCATGACCTAGTTTTTGACCCCATATGACCCAATTTTTAACTTGTCTGAGATTTCACCAAGATGATCATTCTGACCAAGTTTCAGGTTGATTGGGCTAAAAATGTGGCCTATAGAGTGTAAACAAGGTTTTTCTAAAATTTGAACCCCGTGACCTAGTTTTTGACCCAACTTGACCCAAATTCGGACTTGTCCGAGATTCCATCAAAATAATCATTCTGACCAATTTTCAGGTTGATTGAGCTAAAAATATGGCCTCTAGAGTGTCCACAAGGTTTTTCTAAATTTGACCCTGTGACCTAGTTTTTGGCCCCATATGACCCAAATTCGAACTTGTCCGAGATTTCATCAAGATAATCATTCTGACCAATTTTCAGGTTGATTGGGCTAAAAATATGGCCTCCAGACCGTCCACAAGGGTTTTCTTAAATTTGACCCCCTGACCTAGTTTTTGACCCAACTTGACCCAAATTCGAACTTGTCCGAGATTTCATCAAGATAATCATTCTGACCAATTTTCAGGTTGATTGAGCTAAAAATATGGCCTCTAGAGTGTCCACAAGGTAAATGTTGACGACGGACGACGCACAACGGACGACGGACATTAAGTAAACCCAAAAGCTCACCTTGAGCACTTCGTGCTCAGGTGAGCTAACAAAACAAAAAACAGTTGGTTACTTTCGTTTGGATTCCTGAACTAGAAGGAAAATGTCACCTGCGCATGCTCAGGGCCTAAACAGTCACGCCCCTATCTAACCTCGGCTGCTTTGTAAAATTAACTCTGGACCCATAATTCACCTGACCAAGCAGAAGGGTCGAATTGACAAGACAATCAATTGATTGGTTTAGAAAAGCTAGTAAGGTTATTCTGGTGCAGAAAGCTTACATTTTTATTCAGCCTAGACAATCTTTGAGTTTGTATTTGACTGTTCATATGACAATTCGAATTTTCATTACTAAAAAGTTTAATAATACATTACAATTTGCGCATGCGCAATGTTTTAACTCTTAATGGGTGGAAAACACAGGTCTTAAGGCTATAATTATTTTACTTTTCTATATGAATATATTTTCTTATGCAACCTCTTGTGGAACTTTTAATTTTCTTTCAAAATATTTATTATTATCAGTGCTCCAGATAATTTCAAAGGCCATCAGTACAGTACTGATTGAAATAATTTTAAATCAGTACCTGATATGGGGCATCAGTACACAGAACTTTCAGTAAAGAGCAAATGGAAGAAAAGTATTTTTTCGATTCTTCATTATAACCTATAAAACAAGTTTTTGTACCTGAACCTCTTTAACAACAATACAGCAACCCTTCCATTTAATATAGAATTATCTTTCCTTTTTCAATCATTGAGTCTAGAAACTGAAAATACAGTTTTTTTTTGTATATAAATTTAATAATTGAGACAATTGAGAATCTTCTTACATCATATTTTTAATTTTCTCATTTTTTCTATTTTGAAACTTCAATTAGGTCTAGTTGGCAGCAAAGTCATCATCTTAGTATTTTATAAAATACGCATAACTACTTGAACCAGGGTAAGCATCAGAAAGTGGAGTCTACTTTCACTTTACTTTCTGTCAGAAGAACAATTTACATTTGAAATCTACATTATAACATAGCATCAAAACCGATGAATTATGATGAATCATCATTTTTGAACCGCAGATTCCTGATCAGTAGTCATTTTTGACTCAGATTGTAGATTTCTCTTGTCCAAGCAGACATTCAAATCGTCGAGAACGAAACTGCTTGCTACGAACCTTCGTTTTACTGCCTGAACTTTTTTTCAGTGATGGATTATGTTATTTCGTCCATAAACGCTTTGATAATTTGTCTGGGATTTAGTGAGACCTTTTGAGTAAACCATTGAAAAAGATCCCCATGACATATGGTGTTTTTCTGTCGATAAGCGTAATTTTGCGGTGACGCCAATCGAAAATTTAGGTCAGCAGATCAGCTGGTCTCACATCATTTCGTAAGGAAATTAATAAGGGTACCAATGCGGGGTACCGCACTGTTTACAAATTATTTTCTCATGGGCCGCATTCCATTGTCACGGGAATAGTCGAAAACGATCTGTAACTTCCGAGTGCGCATTTAAAACGTTACTAGCAATCGGGAACCTTCGGCGATGCTACTTTCCAGTTTACAGAAAAGTCTTAGCGGGTAACGGAGATGCTCGTCAAAATCGGGAATAGTCGAAATGAAGATCTTAAATTCTGCAAGAGTAACTTCCCTTTGATTACGCGTTCGTACTCAAAAATATCTGTACATGTCCAAAACAATCCGTATCTTTTACGGAGTTTTGCTAAAAATGATGCGTAACAAGTAATTTTACATCCGTAAATTACGGAAATACGGACCTTATCTAGAGCGCTGATTATAGAGTTCTACAGAGTAGACACATTTTACTGTTTTCTGTTGTTTCATTTTTATAGATCTTTTGTTATAGTATGAAGAAAACAATTGATTTATTTAATCTTTTATATTGCTTAGGTTGGACCGCTGAAAATTCATTGGGTCATAATGACCCCCTGAAAGAAATTTTTGAGGGTCAAAATGAGATATTTCAGTGTCAAAACCCTGGTTTGAGGGTCAAACACGAACCCTGATTCTATAAGATTTTAAGACCAATAATTGTTTACCTTACAGGCATCCAAAATCTTAGGGTAAATCAAACTTAAGGGTACAAACCAGTTTCTATGGCATCTCCATTTTCTTGATTCTGCATTTCATCTTCATTTGCGTTCTCTGCCGTTGTATCAACATCGTTCGTCGGCTCATTACATTTGTCTGTTTCTGATTGGTCAGCTTCTGGTGATCCACCATTCAGGACACTGTCAGTATTCCCTTCTATAGGTGAAGATGTCTGTTCGGATTTACTTGGTTCATCGGTAACAGGACCACCGATTTCAATGTCATTGGTTTTGTTAATTGGATTGTTAACATGGTTTGTTTCAGTCTGGTTTGTTACAGCTTCTTTGACACTTGAGTCCTCCTCCATGTTTGTTTCAATTGACTGAAATATTAAACCGGGCTCCAGATAAGAGTGTGTAATGAAAATTAAAATCTGTTATTGCTCATTTAAACCGTATGTTGTTAGTATTCATTGAAATCAAATTGATGAGAGCAAGCAAATGAGTACCCACAATATATGATTTGATCAACAAGGAATCTTTTTTCCATTGTGAAAGCTAAATCACTCTCTCTGTCTAAAATTTGTTTAGATTAATCCTAGGGCAGTCATATGCTGGGTACAGCATGACAAGGTTTTGATAAATTACATTTTAGGGACGAGTTTCTTAACAGCCCCATTTACGGCCCTATGAATACTTTACGGCCCCACTCAAACATCCAGTAGAAATTGTCAAAGCTCTGTATAAATTTTAATTGATATACGATTTGCCAAATTTGCCCACCGCGTTAAGAAGCTGTTGATTCTCAAAAATTGACTCTAAAATGTCCTCTTCCATTATTCTGCAAGGCAGAAATTCTGCTACGATCTCGCATAAAATTTGTACATGTCCCATAAATCATTTGCCAGATGGGGCTTTGTCCCTCGTTAATTACATGCTCAAATTTCAATTGATTTTAACGACCTAGAATAAATGTTATCATCTATGACCTTTTGACAGATTAGTGAAATCAAACGATGTTCATCAATTTCTATGTCATCACAAGGTTCCAAGAAGGAGTTTCAAAAAAGGATGAACATACTGAAGCAGATTTGTTCTTGCACCGATTCGTCAACAGAAAATTGCGGCAATAAAAAATGTATCTGCATTTTTATTACAGTCTGACATTAGACTCACTAAGAGGACTCCATAAGAAAATGCCCAAACTTCTGATAGAAAGCCTTAGGCTTTAGTTGTTTGAGTGATGACTTGGAAGGTATATCAAGGCCTCAGTTCATTCAATTTTTGTTCATTAATGATAAAAAAGTTTCCTTTAAACTTCTGAGGAGAACTCGGGAGCTGCTTTCAGTGTTCATTCTAGGATTTCATAACTGCAGGGAATTTAAGCTGTTAATAAAAAACAAGAGGGCCATAGTGGCCCTTAATCGCTCACCTGAATTAACAATCTTAAAATGTTTTTCTAAGATTTGACCCCGTGACCTAGTTTTTGACCCCACTTGACCCAATTTCAAACTTGTCCAAGATTTCATCAAGATAATCATTCTGACCAATTTTCAGGTTGATTGGGCTAAAAATATGGCCTCTAGAGTGTCCACAAGGTTTTTCTAAGATTTGACCCCGTTACCTAGTTTTTGACCCTACTTGACCCAATTTCAATATTGTGAGTGATTTTATCCAGACAATCATTCTGAGAAATTTTCAGATTATTCGGCCAAAATTCATGGCCTCTAGAGCACATACAAAGTTTTTCTAAGATTTGACCCTGTGACCTAGTTTTTGACCCCACTTGACCCAATTTTGAACTTGTCCAAAATTTTATCAAGACAATCATTCTGACCAAATTTCAGGTTGATTGGGCAAAAAATGTGGCCATAAGAGTGCATACCAGGTTTTTCTAAGATTTGACCCTGTGACCTAGTTTTTGACCCCACTTGACCCAATTAGGAACTTGTCCAAGATTTTATCAAGACAATCATTCTGGCCAAATTTCAGGTTGATTGGGCAAAAAATGTGGCCTCTAGAGTGCAAACAAGGTTTTTCTAAGATTTGACCCTGTGACCTAGTTTTTGACCCCACTTGACCCACTTTCGAACTTGTCCGAGATTTTATCAAGACAATCATTCTGACCAAATTTCAGGTTGATTGGACAAAAAATGTGGCCTCTAGAGTGCATACAAGGTTTTTCTAAGATTTGACCCTGTGACCTAGTTTTTGACCCTACTTGACCCAATTTCAAACTTGTCCGAGATTTTATCAAGACAATCATTCTGACCAAATTTCAGGTCGATTGGGCAAAAAATGTGGCCATTAGAGTGCATACAAGGTTTTTCTAAGATTTGACCCTGTGACCTAGTTTTTGACCCCACTTGACCCAATTTGGAACTTGTCCAAGATTTTATCAAGACAATCATTCTGACCAAATTTCAGGTGGATAGGGCAAAAATTGTGGCCTCTAGAGTGCATACAAGGTTTTTCTAAGATTTGACCCTGTGACCTAGTTTTTGACCCCACTTGACCCAATTTCAAACTTGTCCGAGATTTTATCAAGACAATCATTCTGACCAAATTTCAGGTTGATTGGACAAACAAGAGGGCCATAGTGGCCCTTAATCGCTCACCTGAATTAACAATCTTAAAAGGTTTTTCTAAGATTTGACTCCATGACCTAGTTTTTGACCCCACTTGACCCAATTTCAAACTTGTCCGAGATTTCATGAAGTTAATCATTCTGACCAATTTTCAGGTTGATTGGGCTATAAAAATGGCCTCTAGAGTGTCCACAAGGTTTTTCTAAGATTTGACTCTGTGACCTAGTTTTTGACCCCACTTGACCCAATTTCAAACTTGTCCGAGATTTCATCAAGATAATCATTCTGACCGATTTTCAGGTTGATTGGGCTATAAATATGGCCTCTAGAGTGTCCACAAGTTTTTTCTAAGATTTGACCCCATGACCTAGTTTTTGACCCCACTTGACCCAATTTCAAACTTGTTCGAGATTTCATCAAGATAATCATTCTGACCAATTTTCAGGTTGATTGGGCTGAAAATATGGCATCTAGAGTGTCCACAAGGTTTTTCTAAGATTTGACCCCGTGACCTAGTTTTTGACCCCACTTGACCCAATTTCGAACTTGTCAATGATTTTATCAAGATAATCATTCTGACCAATTTTCAGGTTGATTGGGCTAAAAATATGGCCTCTAGAGTGTCCACAAGGTTTTTCTAAGATTTGATCTCATGACCTAGTTTTTGACCCCACTTGACCCAATTTCGAACTTGTCCGAGATTTCATCAAGATAATCATTCTGACCAAATATCAGGTTGATTGGGCAAAAAATGTGGCCTCTAGAGTGCATACAAGGTTTTTCTAAGATTTGACCCTGTGACCTAGTTTTTGACCCCACTTGACCCAATTTCGAACTTGTCAATGATTTTATCAAGACAATCATTCTGACCAAATTTCAGGTTGATCGGGCCAAAAATGTGGCTTCTAGAGTGCATACAAGGTTTTTCTAAGATTTGACCCTGTGACCTAGTTTTTGACCCCACTTGACCCAATTTTGAACTCATTCGAGATTTAATCAAGATAATCACTCTGACCAAATTTCAGGTTGATCGGGCTAAAAATGTGGCCTCTCTTGTGCATACAAGGTTTTTCTAAGATTTGACCCTGTGACCTTGTTTTTGACCCCACTTGACCCAATTTCAAACTCATTAGAGATTTTATCAAGACAATCATTCTGACCAAATTTCAGGTTGATCGGGCACAAAATGTGGCTTCTAGAGTGCATTCAAGGTTTTTCTAAGATTTGACCCTGTGACCTAGTTTTTGACCCCACTTGACCCAATTTTGAACTCATTCGAGATTTTATCAAGACATTCATTCTGACCAAATTTCAGGTTGATCGGGCAAAAAATGTGGCCTCTAGAGTGCATACAAGGTTTTTCTAAGATTTGACCCCATGACCTAGTTTTTGACCCCACTTGACCCAATTTTGAACTCATTCGAGGTTTTATCAAGACAATCATTCTGACCAAATTTCAGGTTGATCGGGCAAAAAATGTGGCCTCTAGAGTGCATACAAGGTTTTTCTAACATTTGACCCTGTGACCTAGTTTTTGACCCCACTTGACCCAATTTCGAACTCATTCGAGATTTTATTAAGACAATCATTCTGACCAAATTTCAGGTTGATCGGGCAAAAAATGTGGCCTCTAGAGTGCATACAAGGTTTTTCTAAGATTTGACCCTGTGACCTAGTTTTTGACCCCACTTGACCCAATTTCGAACTCGTCCGAGATTTTATCAAGCCAATCATTCTGACCAAATTTCAGGTTGATCAGGCAAAAAATGTGGCCTCTAGAGTGCATACAAGGTTTTTCTAAGATTTGACCCTGTGACCTAGTTTTTGACCCCACTTGACCCAATTTCGAACTCGTCCGAGATTTTATCAAGCCAATCATTCTGACCAAATTTCAGGTTGATCAGGCAAAAAATGTGGCCTCTAGAGTGCATACAAGGTAAATGTTGACGACACACGACGGACGACGGACGACGAACGACGGACGACGGACATCCACCTTACCACAAAAGCTCACCTTGAGCACTTCGTGCTCAGGTGAGCTAAAAATGTGGCCTCTAGAGTGCATACAAGGTTTTTCTTAGATTTGACCCTGTGACCTAGTTTTTGACCCCACTTGACCAAATTTCGAACTTGTCCGAGATATTATCAAGACAATCATTCTGACCAAATTTCAGGTTGATTGGGCAAAAAATGTGGCCTCTAGAGTGCATACAAGGTTTTTCTAAGATTTGACCCTGTGACCTAGTTTTTGACCCCACTTGACCCACTTTCGAACTTGTCCGAGATTTTATCAAGACAATCATTCTGACCAAATTTCAGGTTGATTGGACAAAAAATGTGGCCTCTAGAGTGCATACAAGGTTTTTCTAAGATTTGACCCTGTGACCTAGTTTTTGACCCTACTTGACCCAATTTCAAACTTGTCCGAGATTTTATCAAGACAATCATTCTGACCAAATTTCAGGTCGATTGGGCAAAAAATGTGGCCATTAGAGTGCATACAAGGTTTTTCTAAGATTTGACCCTGTGACCTAGTTTTTGACCCCACTTGACCCAATTTGGAACTTGTCCAAGATTTTATCAAGACAATCATTCTGACCAAATTTCAGGTGGATAGGGCAAAAATTGTGGCCTCTAGAGTGCATACAAGGTTTTTCTAAGATTTGACCCTGTGACCTAGTTTTTGACCCCACTTGACCCAATTTCAAACTTGTCCGAGATTTTATCAAGACAATCATTCTGACCAAATTTCAGGTTGATTGGACAAAAAATGTGGCCTCTAGAGTGCATACAAGGTTTTTCTTAGATTTGACCCTGTGACCTAGTTTTTGACCCCACTTGACCGAATTTCGAACTTGTCCGAGATATTATCAAGACAATCATTCT
The DNA here is from genome assembly GCA_948146395.1 of Fragum whitleyi. Lineage (NCBI taxonomy): Eukaryota > Metazoa > Mollusca > Bivalvia > Cardiida > Cardiidae > Fragum > Fragum whitleyi. The sequence goes on from OX411546.1 coordinate 51,178,596, forward strand.
GACCAAATTTCAGGTTGATTGGGCAAAAAATGTGGCCTCTAGAGTGCATACAAGGTTTTTCTAAGATTTGACCCTGTGACCTAGTTTTTGACCCCACTTGACCCACTTTCGAACTTGTCCGAGATTTTATCAAGACAATCATTCTGACCGAATTTCAGGTTGATTGGGCAAAAAATGTGGCCTCTAGAGTGCATACAAGGTAAATGTTGACGACACACGACACACGACACACGACGGACGACGGACGACGAACGACGGACGACGGACATCCACCTAACCACAAAAGCTCACCTTGAGCACTTCGTGCTCAGGTGAGCTAAAAAGTCGAAAAAGGAACATAATTTGCACAAAATGCATCTTGGGTTATCCCCTTGATGGTATAAGTTGCTCTATTGGTGGTTAATATGTGTGCCAAGTTTCACATGAATGCCTTCAGGAGAACTACATATCACAAAATGTAAAAGTTTTTTAATAATATGATAATCAACAATGACACTAAGGCTACAGCCATATCCTGGAATTTCTCTGAAAACGGCTGCCCTATATTAGCCTATAAAGGGATGTTAATGCTGTCATCCAACAATGCCAATGACACTTCAATTGATTGAATGGAGTTTTACACTGCTTTCAACAATTTTTCAGTTATATTGCTGCGGCTTGAGCACCTTACTATGGATTCCTGGTATTTCTCTCTCATACAAAAACAACTGATCATCTAAGATGGGTGTGCCACAAAGGGTGAAGAATTGAAAGTTCATATTTTTGTTGCACTCCAGACACATGAATAATAAGTTTAATTCACAGACCCATTTGATGAAATTTAAGATTTTTTAAAGCATAACATATTTAGAGAATTATATAGTGTTTTTGCTACATTTTTTCAAGTTAAGAAACGAAGCATATTACAACAAATATCATTTAACCCTTTCCTGTTTTACAAAATTTTGGACTTGTCCAAATTCAAAGGTTTTGCAGACGAAAATTTAAAGTGGATTTAATTTGAAAAATAACCATTCAGTATGGTAGAAAATAGTGTGGAAAAAGAAGAAATTGCTTGTCAGGAGCAATTTCTTCTTTTTTCACAATGTTTTCTCAATCATAAAATGACAGGCAGGTAAAAAGCAGGGATTAAACAGCAAAGGGTTAAAAAGCAATATATAGGGAAAGAGGGTTTGTTTAACTTCAAATGTTGCACTCCAGACAAACATGGGTGGGTGTATCTAAGGAACAGTTTTTGTTTACATTAAGGTATCCATAATCATATTTGCTAAAGGCTACAAATATTTCTGTACATGGATTGCCATAAAATCTTGACTTTACAGTCATAGAATTCCAACAGTATTTAATTATTTGAAGTTTTTTCTATATTTGCCGTTGCACTACAGACAGGGCACGATTTTTATTCTTGTGTGAACTGCAGCAAACCCTTTGCACACAAACACTAACCGCATACAAAATTCAAAATTACAGGTGCTCAACTTAATGTAAAAAGTCTTACTTTTACACAGCTATGGTCATTCTTTAATTGATATGTATTTAGAAAAAAAAAATCTTTTTTTTTGTTTAGAAAAATGCGCTTAACTCCAGAAATTTTTGGCGTGTTTTTTGGGCATAACTTTAAAACCATTAAAGATATCTCCATAAAATTTTGCATGAACATGCAATATGGTCTTTGCAATGTTATAAAATATGCTATTTTTATAAGTCTATATAAAACAAGAGCTGTCAGAGGACAGCCAAGCTCGACTATTCCTAGTGCTGGATAGTAACAGCAAATCAATATCGACATTGGAAATTCAATCAAATGAAAGTCAAGAGAAAAGAATCTTTGTCTAGAGGCTGATATTATGGTCACAGAAGCATGTGCAGAGTTTCAAAGTAATAGCTTTAGTAGGAACAGAGATACAACTAACATAAAACAGTTGCACATAAAAACATAACCAAGATTTTTAAGTCCGAAAAGGGTTTAAATTCCACTAAATTAAATATCAGAGCAATGAATCTTTTTCTGTGGGCTAATGTTATGGTCAAAGAAGCATGTGTTAAGTTTCCAAGCAACAGCTATAGTAGAAATTGAGATATTACAGAAATACAACATTTGCATGTAAAAACTTAACCAAGAATTTCTAAGTCTAAAAGGGGTTAAGAATTCACTAAATTCTATACTAAAGAATTGAATCTTTATCAAGAGGCTGTTGTTATGATCATTGAAGCATGTGCAAAGATTGAAAGCAATAGCTTTCATAGAATTAAAGATATAACTGATGTACAACATTTGCATGTAAAAACTTAACCAAGAATTTCTGAGTCTGAAAAGGTTAAAATTCCAATAAATTCCATATCAGAGTAATAAATCTTTGTCAAGAGGCTGATATCATGGTAACAGAAGCATGTGTAGAGTTTCCAAGCCAAAGCCTAGTTAGAAATAGAGCTGTAACTGATATACAACATTTGCACGTAAAAACTTAACCAAGATTTCTAAGTCCGAAAAGGGTTAAAATTCCACTAAATTCAAAATCAGAGTATTGAATCTTTGTCAAGAGGCTGATATTATGGTCACAGAAGCATGTGCAAGGTTTCAAAGCAATAGCTTGATTAAAATAGAGATATTACAGAAATACAACATTTGCACGTAAAAACTTAACAAAGATTTTCTAAGTCCAAAAAGGGCTAAAATTTCACTAAATTCAAAATCAGAGTAATTAATCTTTGTCAAGAGGCTGACATTATGGTCACAGAAGCATGTACAAAGTTTCAAAGCAATTGCTTTATTAGAAATAGAGATAATACCAAAATACAACATTTGCACGTAAAAACTTAACCAAGAATGACTGAGTCCGAAAAGGGTTAAAATTCCACTAAATTCAATGTCAGAGTAATAAATCTTTGTCTAGATGCTGATATTATGGCCACAGAAGCGTGTGTAAAGTTTCAAGGCAATTGCTTTTAAAGAAACAGAAATATTACAGATAAACAACATTTGCACGTAAAAACTTAACCAAGATTTCTAAGTGCAAAAAGGGTTAAAATTCCACTAAATTCTATATCAGAGTAATGAATCTTTGTCTAGATCCTGATATTATGGTCACAGAAGCATGTGCAAAGTTTCAAAGCAATAGCTTTAATAGAAACAGAGATTTTAAACACTTGCACGTAAAAACTTAACCAAAGCATTACGCCGACGCTGACGCCGACACCCGGGTGACTGGAATAGCCCCCCTATTCTTCGAATAGTCGAGCTAAAAATATGCTCTCAAGCCATTTTTTTTTTACTCACCAATAAGCTACCATTAAGTTCTTAATTTTATGACCAAACACACTTCAATTGCGAAAGCCAAACAAAAATGTTGTGCGATTTGAAGTTGTTTGTGCAACTCGAATAAATGTCTTCACAAAATGTTACAGGGATAAATATTAATACAGACGCTACAATCATTGGTATTTATTCCAGTTTCAGACAGACATGTGATATCTCCCGATCCCGGCGTATGCAAATCGCCGGTCTGAAGGCTCGAATGGCGCGTGAGGAATCCAAAATCGGTTAAAGCGTTGTTTATATGTCTGTAAGTGTCATTGTTTATCGTCGTCAGTTAGATCAACTATTGCCGACAAACGGGTGCTACTGTACCTATCACCCTTCACACTGTATACGGAATGAATTATGGCGATCAGCAATATCAATATTGACCTTTCTTAGGAACAAGATCTAAACTGGATGAAATGTTGTTTCCCAATATTACTTAAAAATGTAGTGGATACTGTGATTTGATTTTATCACTTATTTTGAAAAATTAAAATGGCTGTAAACACAGTAAATTTCCGCCATATTTTAATATCCTATTCAAAAAAGCCTCTAAAAATTTCCACTTTTCGCGACAAGTGTCATGAAGGAAAAGGTCAAACATAATATGCAAAACGACGCTCACACGACCTTGATAAAATTAGGCAGCATCGCAGAAAAACACCTCCTGTCATAACGGGTGATTGAGTAAAATAAGAAGCGGTCATGCTTTAATTTCGATGCATATATTTATTTAGTGGATCTAGGTATGTAATACAGTCAAATTATTAAAGTAATAAAAAGTAAAAACTTTCTCATGCGTTCTCAAATTGTCATCCAAATTTGATATTTGATATTGAAACTAACACCGGACTTTCGCTTTTTAATGCCACGGCGATTCCACCGGATCTTCGTTGGCCGGGTCGTTTGAGTCTTTACACACGATTTATAAATCCGATACCGTCCTCCTCGAAATATGAATCGAATGGTCTAATCAAGTTATTTGTCAACACAAATGTTACAGATTTGAAAATAGAAAATTGTGGACTGGCTCCTACTGCTAACACAGCTTCTCATAAAGCTAATCAACATGGATTTATTTGCCGAGAGGTAGCTCTTTCACTTTCCGTATTCTACTGTGTTCCTCTTTAACGTCTGCGACTAGGAACATGCCTTCTGTTATTTCATCTTTTATCGTCATTTTGCTATCAAAACCATTCATTTTTAGCGTAGGTCAGTAGCAGTAAGTGTCATTTACGATTCATTGGCCTGTTTCTTTGTCTGTCCGTTCATGTATTTATCCATCCGTCAACAATTTTTCTAAAAATAACCTAATCTTGTCATCGGATTTCATACACAAACTACACAGAGATGATCCTGAGGACAAGTCCTTTGAAATTATTTCACAGAATATCATTAATCGTGAAGAACTCTGGTTGCCATGGCAACAGAATGAAAAAAAAAACGTCTCCAATTACAAGGCCTAGAATTTCATACTTTGCATAAAGCAGTAGGCCCCCTTCCTAATTCTTTACTACCAAACCATGTGAAAGTTCTCTCCAATAAAAGTAAGCCTTGTGTTTTTGGTTTCTAGATTACTCACTAGAAAGCCATGAATGGCTTGAGTCGCTCCACAGGCTTGAAATTCTTGTAAAAGCGAATAAATGCTTTGACTAGATTTTTAGATATTTGGGGTTCTACTGATGTTGAAAATGATTTTCAAAAGTTTCAACTATATAACAGATAGAGAAATGACCTCTGCTATTAAAAGACATATTTTTCATCATATCAAAATAATTTTGGGCTGCATGATAATGGGTAACCCAAAGATCATACCAAAAATGTCAATTGATATCCATCAACTACATTCTGAGAAAATGTTTTTCACAGTTTCCACTATTCAACATATTGAGAATTGACCTCCACCCATAAAATGTATATTTTTCATCCAATCAAAATAATTTTTGGTACACTGATAAAGGGTCACTCAAGGATCATTCCAGTGAAATTTAGTTGATATCCAAAAATCACATTCTGAGAAAATGATTTTCAATGTTTCCACTATATAACATATAGAGAAATGACCTCTGCCCATAAAATGTATATTTTTCATCCAATCAAAATAATTTTTAGTACACTGATAAAGGGTCACTCAAGGATCATTCCAGTGAAATTTGGTTGATATCTATCAAATACATTCTGAGAAAATGATTTTCAAAGTTTCCACTATATAACATATAGAGAAATGACCTCCGCCCATAAAATGCATATTTTTCATCCAATCACAATGATTTTTTGTAGACTGATAAAGGGTCACCCAAGAATCATTCCAGTGAAATTTGGTTGATATCCATCAGTTACATTCTGAGAAAATGATTTTCTAAGTTTCCACTATATAACATATAGAGAAATGACCTCCGCCCATAAAATGCAGTTTTTCCATCCGATCACAATGATTTTTTGTAGACTGATATAGGGTCACCCAAGGATCATTCATGTAAAATTTAATTGGTATCCATTGATTAGAATCTGAGAAAACTCACTTTTTACCTTATTTGGAAATTAGCCACGCCCATTAAATCCATGTTTTTCATTGGATCAAAATTTCTTGAACAACTTTGAAAGAGGGTCACCCAAGGATCATTCCTGTGAAGTTTGGTCGAAATCCATCCAGTAGTTTCTGAGGAGAAGATTTTTAAAGAAAAGTTTACGACCGGACGCACGCACGGACGGACGGACGGACGGACGGACGCACGACGGACACAACGCCATGACAATAGCCCCAGTGGCTTTCAGCCAGTGGAGCTAAAAAAAATAAAGAAAAAAGGTAACAATTTCCTCTTAAATTGCAAGGCCTTCATCTTTTAAATTTGGTAAGATTTTATTTTCTACTGATTATCTTTTTTAAAAAAAAACATATAGCTGGATCCTGAATATTGCATAGAAATAAAAAAAAATGTATTTGTAACATCTTTTTCTCTGAAATTATAAGACCAAATTCTGTAGCATGCAATACTATCCTCTCTCAAAATACTTTAAATGATAAACTTTTTTAATTAAAAATAAAGAAAAATAAAATAAACTTGTATGGAAGGTGTAATAATCAATTTTTGGTCCAGACATGAATTGCGAAAACCCTCTTTTTTTAGCCACAACGTGCGTTACGCAAAATCTCCCTATTTGAGACCCAATCTCCCTACGAAAAGGTCTTAATCTCCCTATGAGTCCCCATGGAAATATCACATGTATGTTCCGGTCGTTATTATACTGATAATCAATTAAAAAAGAATTTACTTATTTTGTTATTTTATTGCAAGTTTTTAGATAAAAAATACTGAGTCTGAACAGGTCCTTCTCTCTTCTGTAACAAAAGATTTCCTTGGCTACCTAAATTCAGTGAAGATGGTTTCCCGCATCGTATTATTTTTTTACCAAAGCAGGGGTCCACCATTTCAAATAAATATTCAAAAAAAGTTAGAATGAAAAAAAGTAAAAATAGAAATGAATTTGATAAAATGAAATTTATTTTTTAAAAATTTGCCCATACTTTACATATGGATTTCGCAACTTTTGGTTATAATGGATTATTCAGCAATCAGAGTTATCTTTCGTTTCATACAATTCATGGTTCGGTGTTACTTATTGGCAAATTACATATATTTTCAGGGGCGTCTTGGATAAAAACCGTTCTGTCAATGCGTACCAATATTGTGATGGTTAATTAAAAAGCTTTACATGGTAAATAAATAATATTCTACCTGAATCTGGAGTGAATACCATCCGTTGTGGCATCTGTATGAACATTTGCCAAGGTAATATTTTGTGAAGACATTTGTCTGAGTTGGAAATTGACAATTAATCTCACGACATTTTAGATTGACTTTCGCAAATGAAGTGTGTTAGGTCATTAAATGAAGTACTCGATGTTAGCTTATCCATTTAGCTATGAAATGATGTATTCAGATTGGGTAAAAACTGACTTAGGAATTGACTCGCAATTCATACCGGGTGATGTTTGCTCCAAAATGGAGTTTAACCCCTTAGAAAAATCAGCGGGACATTTTCCTGTGGTCCTTGGGGCTTGTGTCAAGAGTAAATTGTGTTGAATACCAGACTGGTATTCCTTTGTGCAAAACTACCCCAAAAGAAATATATTTCATACTTTATAAAAATGAAATAGAAGAATTCGCAAAATTGGTGTTGATATCAATTGAACCCATTTTGATGCATGCTGCTTTGAATTCCCTTTGAACTTTGACAGACAATTTGTCTCAATTTCTCATAAATAGTGCTTACAGTACACCTTTAACAGCTTTTGTCATTCCATTTATCATTTATCTAGATGAAAGAAACATAATTTTGCCAACAAACTCTTCAATAATATGGGTGCAAAGGGTTTTTTGTAAGTTTACCTTCGATTTTGCAGCTATGTGCCTCCCGTATCTTCGGTGCTTTGATTTTACGCTTCGATTCGGATTTTCACCGAGAACCAGCAGATAAACAAATTGCTACGCTATGGGGCTGTATTAGATTTTAATTTGATAATTAATTGATATTTTTGTTGTAAAAACAATGGTTATATTTAGCCATCCGCCATGTTCGCGAAGTTAAAGCCTCGGTTTCAATTCCACGCGCGAGGGTAAAGCGACCGTCCCTTTAACAATTTGTATAACCAAGATTTACATCCCCTGAATAGAATATGGTCAGTCAGCGTATTGATTTGCCTCTGGATATCGCGATGTCAAAGAGATCTAGCTCTATTTTGTTTTAATATAAAAATCACTAAACTTGATATACGCTTTTTGCATTAGATTAAGAATCAGTTACAATTGGAAATAATCTTAATTTCGGTTACAATTGTCCATCAAGCTCTCAATTTCTTGTATGCTGAAATTGACTCGTTAAAATCAGATTATGGAGATATCACAATTTACATCTGGACAGGAACATGCGATCTCACGAAAAAAAAACGGTAAATACATCAGTCTTGTTGATAACCCAATGCGATCTGTAGCTGAGGTAGTGATAAATTATAAGAAAATAGTCAAACTAGCGAGGGATAAGGATTGTCACGTATTATTTCTTGAAGTCCCTGTCTATTGCATTCAAGAATGGAACAGAATAAAGGGGCATGAGTCTCCTGAGCTGTTTTCTGAGCATGACAAGGAGCTACACCTTTGTGTAGAGGTTTTAAATGAAGAAATAAGGAAGTTGAATAAGAGTATAAGCAAGGTTTCCCCCAAGTTCAATCTGGACCTGATTAAAAGCAGGAAAAATAAAAGGGGAACCGAATCAAAAAGATATATTTTCAATCAATTCATTGACGGCATCCACCCACATGTACTCTTAAGCAAATATTGGCTGATGAAAATTTGTGAAAACATCAAAATCTTTTGCTATGAGTAGTTATAACTTAAGTATGGGAGAATTGGCTCTCTACAAAAATGGTTTTACAGACTCTACGCACAGTATTCATCAATAATAAGCACAGGTCTTAATTTTAAAATCGATTCAAGGAATAAATACCTTTTGGATTATCCAAAACTTTTCATTACTTAGTGGCATGGGAAGATTGTCTTCTCTGCTACTAAAAGTTAACGTTCTTGAATATAAACAAAGAATAAAAAATGGCTAGTGGAAATCAGTCAGATTTATTGCGTTTAGGATCAATATTTCGATCATCAACTTACTTGAATGAAAAAAATATGGCATCAAAAGCTGATCAAGATAAGAGCCAAAAGTCAATGAAACGTTCAAGAATCGGATCTGACGATAAGGAGATTGAGTGTAATACATGTAGCATAATATCAAAAGATACTATAAAGTGTGAAGGCTGTAAATTAAGCTTTTGCATTACATGTACTAGAATAAGCAAGGAATTATTCAGGTTAATCCTAAGTGGCGAGCTTGAAGACTTCATGTGGACCTGTAAAAGCTGCAGGGCAACATTCCCCCTGTTAGAGAAAATCTCAAGTAGTGTTAACCGCATAGACTTGTCCACTAGTAAAAGAATGTCAGACATTGAAGCAAGGTTGGATAGAATTGAAGATGAAACGAAAAATGATATAGCCACAAGCATTGCACACATGAAGGATGAGGTAATCCAAAGTGTGGAACACAGCATTGATAAAATTGTAGAAACTAAAACTAAGGAGATTGAGGACCGAAAAAGAAGGGAAATGAATTTAGTCCTTTTCAATGTTAAAGAAAGAAGGGATAAAATTGGTCTAGAAAACAAAAGGCATGATGAAGAAATATTTGGCATTATTTGCAATAGTCTAGGTCTTGAGTCACCAGAGCTAGTAACATTATTTCGATTGGGCAAGAAAAATCCATCAATTGACCGTCCATTGAAAGTCGTACTAACAACAAAAGCCCAGAGAAAATTTTTGCTAGATAATGCTAAGTATATTCCCCAAAAGCTTCCAGGAGATCTTAGTAATATAGTAATTTCAAAAGACCTTACGCCAGAACAAAGAAAAAAGAGAAAGGAACTAAGAACAAAAAAAAATCAAGAAAAAAGTGGCAGTAGTAATTCAGACCAAAACAAAACACTAACAAATGATAAACAGTATACACAAACAATGGAAACATTGATAAACGAGGATCATCCTACTAACTTCTTGAGTCCAATCAAGATGGTCAATAGAACCCACTTTAATCCAATATCAGACTCTATGTCGGATAAATTCTCAAATTCTACTCTAATTGATCACAACAGTCTACTCAATCCAACACCAGAATCAAAAATCTCTAACGAAGTAACAAATTCAACATTGAGAGAAAATGTTGAAGACAGAACTATACCAGGAGGCATGTGGAGCTCCGACAAATCTCATTATGAAGCACATGGGAATGTGCATCAAAACACAGATTAAAAAACATGTTTTATTTTTAATAATGTACATAAGCGATCTTTTAAGGATAGTTTGAACATCTTGTACAGTAACTGCGATTGTTTAACTAGTTCGAAACTCGAAGAACTAAATCAGCTGGTTAAAGAAAGGGAAACAGACATTGTACTTCTTACTGAGGTGTTTCCAAAAAACAGTGTTTTTGAAAACAGTTTCAACACCTATAAATTAAATGGTTTTGACATAATCCATAGAGAAGTGAATACAGGCAGAGGAGTCTTAATTTTTGTTAAAGAGTCACTTCAAGCAAGACCAAAATGTATAAACTCAAGCTTCAATGAAGATGTGTGGTGTTCGATACAATTAAAAAATAACGATACCCTGTTAATTGGTTGTATTTATCGCAGCCCAAATAGCTCGCCAGCTTAAAATGAAGCATTATTCAAATTAATGAAAAACATAAGCAAAGAAAAATACAGCCATTTGTTATTGGCAGGAGACTTTAACTTTAAAGAAATAAATTGGGAAAACAATACCTGCTCTGTAAATGAACACCATGGGGCGTTCAAATTTCTTGAGAGTATGAGACAGTTACCTCTATCAAAAAGTAAAAAACCCAACAAGATTCAGACAAAATAATAACCCCTCCCTAATAGATCTAATCCTGACAAATGAAGAAAACATGATAACAGAAATAACAGAATTACCACCACTTGGATCCAGTGACCATATTGTACTATCATTTGAATTTACATGTTATTCACTTCAAAACAAAAATGAGAACAAAAAAAAATAATTTCAATAAAGGCAATTATACAGAGATCAACAGAAAACTCTCATTGATTGACTGGGCAGAGGCATTTGCTGACCTTGGGACTGAGGCTTCATGGGGAGTTCTTGAAGATAAAATCAATTATTTAGTAGAGATAAACGTGCCAGAGATAAAGAACTCCAAAGGGTGCAGCAGGCAAGGCCAGTACATGAACCGCAGATGTCTTCAATCCATTAACAAGAAGAAATCCATGTGGCTGAAATACAAAAACACAAGAAAGGAAACAGATTATGCAAAATACAGACAGGCAAGTAACGCTGTGAAGGCAGAAATAAGAAAAAGCAAGTACTTATTTGAAAAAAACCTGGCTACAAAGATTAACACTGACAGCAAATTATTTTGGAATTTTATACGCTCAAAATTAAAAACAAAATCATCTACTCTAGGGTGTTTAGAAACAAATGATGGTAAAATCATTCACAAAAACAAAGAGAAAGCAGAGTTGCTAAACAATTACTTTACCAGTGTCTTTGAAATAGAAGGGGAAGAACCATTACCTGAATTCAATGACAGAAACTTTACAGAAACCCTAGTATCCATAGAAATTAATGAAGAAAAAATAACAAAAATAATAGATAACCTGAAATCTAATAAATCAAATGGACCCGATTTATTCCACCCAAAACTATTAAAAGAGTGTAAACATAATCTCCTAACACCACTGAAGAAAATTTTTGAGACGTCAATGCAAGAAGGTATACTCCCTAAAAAATGGAAAATGGCTAATGTAACAGCTATATTGAAATCTGGATCAAAATCTGCAGTAGAGAATTATCGACCGATTAGTCTCACTTCTGTTCCTGGGAAAATTCTTGAAAGGATCATCAGAGACGAAGTAGTAAGCCATATGACAACCAATAACTTATTCTCACCAAACCAACGTGGATTTATAAAGGGACGTTCTTGTTCAACAAACCTACTAGAATTTCTTGAAGATATCACTGAATATGTCGATGAAGACAAACCTGTGGATGTGTTGTATCTAGACTTCAGCAAGGCTTTTGATAAAGTCCCACACAGAAGGTTACTAAAAAAGATCTGGGCGTATGGAATAAGAGGCCAAGTATACTCTTGGATTTCCAACTTTCTCAAAGATAGAGTTCAACAAGTCAAAGTGAATGGTGAATCATCAAACAGCAGCAAAATTACTAGTGGTATTCCACAAGGCAGTGTCCTCGGTCCCATTCTTTTTCTGATATATATCAATGACCTCCCTGACAATATTCCAGTAAATATCAAGTTATTTGCCGATGACTCTAAACTGTACAGAAGTATCAACTCAGACGAAGATATTGATCACCTACAAAAAGCACTCGACGAAGCTGTCAAATGGGGCCACGACTGGCAGATGAAATACAATTTCAAAAAATGTAAGCACCTACACATTGGCAAAGATACAAACACATCCATGTACAAGGTAATAAATAACAACGAAACAAGCATTGTCGAGAGAGTTACAAGCGAGAAAGATCTTGGAGTAGTCATTGATAATGGGTTGAAATTCTCAGAACATATCCACAACAAAGTTAAAATTGCCAATAGGAATGTAGGGTTGATTTTTAGGAGCTTTTCATTTATGGATAAAGAGATGTTTTTGCTATTGTACAAATCCATCGTTAGACCCCATCTTGAGTATGCAAGCTGTGTATGGTCCCCAATCTACAAAAAAGATCAAATAGCGTTGGAAAATGTCCAAAGAAGGGCTACAAAGATGGTGCCATACCTCAAACACCTCCCATACAGTGAAAGGCTCAGACAAATTGGCTTACCATCCCTAGAATACCGACGAATGAGAGCTGACGTCATTCAAGTATACAAGATATTAAAAAATCATGATGACGTAGATCACACCAAATTCTTTAGATTATCGTCAACACAAAATACTAGGGGTAATTCCCTCGAGATCTTCAAAAACCGGTCAAGATTAAACCTCAGGAGTAATTACTTCAGTAACCGCGTAGTTAACATTTGGAACTCTCTACCTGATAATGTTGTCTTATCACCCTCTGTTAACACCCTAAAAAGTAGGCTTAATCAGTTCTGCAAGCACAATACAATCAAGTTTGAACCAGCATGCTATGTTCCCGGCAAAAACAACTATATCAAAGAAGACGAAGTACTAAAGCATCATCAAAGGCAAATATTGCCTACTTAGATGTCAACGTTGGTAAGAAATTGGTAAGAAGATTCTTGCTCAAGTTCTGAGGCGGGTCCGTGACTGAATTGGGTTTGAACCTCCTCTTTGAAATTATTTTTGTAAGTTACGAAGTTTCACTCTAAGAGGTCCTAAAGCAAATCTGTGTAATTTTATCAAAAAGATAAAGAAATTTTAGAAAATAATAATTCACGGGAGTTCAGAGATCTAGGAACTTACCACCTTTTAGGGGAGACCAGGGCAAATTCACGGTTACGTTTTCACAATTCACACATAGCTCTTTTGCATTCATTCAATATATGTATCGAAAATTTAACGAATTTCGAACCAAAAAATACTCTAATTAATCAATTTCATCTTGCTATATAAATTTATACGCAGACAAATTATCCGGTAAATACGGTAACACATTGCCCCGGGCTTTTGGGGCAAAGTGTTACACCTATCGGGGCAAAGTGTTAGGCCTACATGGCATACAGTTGCCACCAAAAAGACTTCCAATTGCTTTTTTAATACCGGGATAAAAATGAAAGGCTTTTGGGCAAAATCATCATTCCGAATCAGATTGCAAGTTTCGCACACACTGACTTAGTTACCGCGGCATGACTCGGAAAGAAATGCAGTTCTTGACCGGCTTTCCACATGTTTTAAGAACGGTTTTCTTGATAACTTATGAAAGATAGCCTACTCAGACCATATCCTAAAATATCCGTTTTTCTTTTTTTCATAAGAACCTAAAACATAAATCTCGTATTGTATGGCCGTTTGAATAAAATCTAAGGGTACTTGTCACTACTGGGGCCTACTGTAGCTTTGGAACAAGTCTTCAATGACCGTGGCAGAACTTTTTAATGGCTAAATTGCATTAGCTACTAATTTTAAGTCTCTCAAACTCTGCATTTATGAGATTATATTAAAAATCTGTGATTTACCAAAAACATGATTAAGGAATTGACCCATTGGACCGCCAAATTCTTATTACAACCGTGCCCGAATTTATAAGGTTTTGAAAAAAGATTACGATTACACTTGCACTGGCAGGAAATTTATCGTTTTCGTACAATGTTTTCTTTTGCATAATAATAACATGTTAAATAATTTGCAAGAACGGTTAAAACTTCGTCTGACTCTTCTTTGAATTCGTTTCAGTCTAAATCTTGTTATCTGAAAATTGAATAATGGCGTTATACAGTAATATGGGCGAAATGTTACACTGTAACATTTTGCCCCATGTACTGTGTAACACTTTTCCCCAAACGCAACTTTTAGGATAATATACTCGTGCAAAGGAAAGGAATGTTAACACTATCCTAATTTGTACACAAAAGTCAGCTTCTGGATCATGGGATCCCATAACCACATTACTTTCCTATTTATTGTACTTTTATATATGACGAGGCAGACTGATATTTGTGAAGATAGTAAGAATTTACTTTTGTGTCACAAAAATCGTTTTCTGGTCCTTCTTAAGTGGACATTCCTATTGGATATCTGTTACATGTAGCAAAACATGCATAATCAAAAAACACTTTTCTAAGAAATAACACATGGGTCATTAATGATGCCAAAAAGAAAATATTTCAAACGCAACACTTTGCCCCGTGTAGCACTTTATCCCGGTATCCCCTACACACAATCAGTAAGTAAGCGGAGCTGAACCATGTGACGGTGCCCGTGACAAGGGTTTTAGTTTCATGTCTCCATGTAATAAAAATATGAAAATGGGGCATTGTTAAAAAGGCTAATTGGTACCCTTTTCACAATTATTCGACTAGTTTTATGCCGTGACGGTGTTTTAAAAAGCATTGTACCAGGGACTCTCAATATTTAGGGTCCGTGATTGTAGCCTACCCGACAGCGAAGTGAAATCAGAGTCTCTCCGTGAGACTTTAAAAATAACTTACTCGATTCCGATCATTTTAAACTTTATTTTATTGCTATAATTATTATTATTTTATACTTATATGCCTTCTTTTCCTTCAAATAAAAGCGCGCTGAGATCATACATGTTGAGAAATTCTGCCCATTAGGATTTTACCTTGGGACCAGCCGTTACCGGCATAGAGGAGACCGGGGCTAGTCCGGCCCCGGGGTATGTTCGACAGACGGCTTTATCTAGACACTCGAAAATGATAGAGAGTTTGGAACGAACATTTTATGATACTCGTGAAAATTCTGTAGGCCCTAGACTACAAAAAGTGTCGCTAGATTCGGATGATGTATGAGAATTTTGGAAGCAAATTTCCGTTTCCTTGCTCTGAAAGTAATTTTTCAAAACTTTTTTTTTTTTTTGATATGCGAAATCGTAAAAAAAAACTTATTTTGATAACTATGCATATGTTCATAATATGTTTTTAACTCAGGCAATGAAAATAAATTCACTGGCCACCTTAAAGGAGATACAACTGATTATTTTATGCAAATACGTCTGGGGTTAGTTCGGCCCTTTGGGGCTGGGCAGGTTCGTCCCCGAAAACATGCTAAACCAGGGATAGGTTCGGCTAGGGGCGAACTTGTCCCGAATTTTCGATTTCACGTGACGATGTCTTATTTCAGGCCGCTTGAATAGCCGCGGCGGATGATGCAGAATGCGGATTCAGGCATTCAACTGAGCACAGTCGGTTTATCAGCATAGCCCACGTAGCCGCTGCTGTCCATACAATGGCCGTCGGTAGATGTCACGCCGTCGGACATGATTACCGATTTCGTAAACTACGTCGGCGTAGGCCTACAGGCCGCTAGAACGGAATTTTGCCCATGACGGAGATTAGCAAGCTTGGTTTCTAAGTCAAGGTCATCAGTCACTGAGGTCATTATTTTCAGTAAAAAAAACCTGTTTATTAACATTATCCATATAATATGGAAAAAAATGCGGGATCGTCTATTTTTGCAAGTGATGCCATTGCGCTGTACGAGGGACTCTAAAAATGTTAACACACGTAAAAACGTGATCTGACGCTACTAATTTATAAAAGAAAGCCCGAAAAATATGAATTCAAACAGAGATTGGGAAATTATTCCGCATAGAAACGCTTTTGAAATAGTTCCAGCCCTACAAAAGTCACGTCACCAAAAACGATACCGAAAAATTGCATTATGTATTTCGCCGTAACTTTTTAAATGAATACTTACGTTGCTTGGTAAATTTCATTCGGAAGATCTTCGAACATCTACGACAGGATCATATAGGCCGAAGGAGTTCGGAATAGGTGAATTTATGACGGTCACATAGTTTTACGAGGAAATAAGATTTACGTCCTTATTTATGCGTTAAATGAATAAAGGCTAAGTCATGATTTTTTTACGCATTTTACTTATCAATGTGTGCACTCTTCAAAATTGAACCTTTGTACTATTTTCACAGAATGCGTTAAATTATATTCAGGGACAAACAAATATTGCAGAAAAAAGTCTGTATCAGTGAAATTGATCTAAGGTTACAAGTGAAAAAAAAAGCCGTGCGTTAGCGGAACGTGAATTTTCCGATGAAACCATGTTTTCTCCCGTGAAATTGATAAGATGATTGATTTTTAAATGATATTGAATAGAATTGAATGAATCATCTTGAACAAAATTAGCGATATTTATTACCTCCCTTATAAATATATGCATATATGTTTTATAAATGGCTGCATATTTCTTCAAGAACCAACCAAAAAAGGATGGTTCTATTCGGAGATGGGCTCGATCCATCAAACGTCGAGGGAAAAGGGATCGAATGTAAATTAAAGTAAAAAAAAAAAAAAAAAAAAAAGAAAAAAACCCACACACTCTATTTTCATCTGATTGTCTTCAAAGTTGCTCAGAATGATTGAATGTCACAATGATTGTTCCCTATAAAAAATGTGTTTGATCGATTGACAGTGACGAGAAAAGGGGCATTTTTTAATTTTGATTTTAAGAATTCTCGCTCACACTTCTTCATATATAGATTGGAGTTTCACTTAGTGTTCTACATGATTTAACCAGTTGCATATTGATTTGGTCTTGTGATTTTATACTGCGTCACAAAAAAAAGGACTTTAGTGTAAACTTCCTTGATACCAAAGCCCCACTTTTATTCATGGACTCATGTGAGACTTCCACAGAATATTCAATTTCAAGTGACTATGAGCATCTGTGGCGGTTTAGTTATATGCCGCGTCATAATAAAAGGGGCCTTTTTGTACATTTTTGTTAACACAACTCCTTCATTTATACAGGATTTTCATAAAAAAAACTTTACATAATATTTCCCTGCAAAGCTGTGCAGTCTGATTTTTAGATACACTGTCCGCCTTCTACTTGAACCTTGAGGCAGACGTATTAATATGTCCAAAAATTGGGAACTTACTTAAATGAAATTCAAATTCGACTGTATAATGGTAAATAGTGGGTAATACTTATAAAACGACCCCTCTGTCTGCAAGTTCGAACCCCTTTACAAGAATCTTAGCTCCGCCACAGCAGGATCCGACCTTAGGCACTGGGACGCTAGATATTAAACTCTCGCTAAAATATGAACTCGATGAAAATTAATCGACGCGAAATTCAGAACAACTACATCTCATTTCAGACTGATGCTTGGCTGCAGGTGCTGGATAATGCAAAATATCTAAATTGAAAACAAGAGGACCAATGATCCTAAAGCGCTCTTCTAAGGTATTGTTTACAAAGCTCGAAACATGCAAAAACTGCTAAACATGTTTTACAAAGATTTTAACCCATAGCCTAGTTTTCGACCCAATTTTGAAGTTTGGTGAAGATTAACCTAAACAAGAATCCTAAACATGTAAAGATCATGTTGATAGACATATGACCAAGTTTCAAGTCATTTCAACGGCAAATATAGACTCTATAGTGCAAACAAGGTGTCTCTGATATTTGACCCCGTGCCCTAAGTTTTTGACCCAATTTCATACTCATCAAGATATCATGTAGACAAACATTCTGACGAAGTTTCAAGACTATTGGAAAAAAATGGCATCTAGTGTGCACACAATGTTTTATTAAGATTCAACCCAATAACCTAGTTTTTAACCCAATTTTACCCACTTTCAAACTCATCGGAGATATCAAGTTGATCAAATTTTCAACTTGTCAGAGGTCTTGGCCTCTCGAGTGCACACAAGGTTTTTCTAAGATTTGACTCTGTAAGTTTTTGACCCAACTTGACCCAAATTCAAACTTGTCCAAGGGCTGATAGAATCAAACATTCTTACCAAGTTTCAAGGCATTTGGATAAGAAATATGAACTATAGGGTGCACACAAGCTTTTTCAGGAGATTTGACCCTGCAACCTAGTGATTTCCCCTCTTGACCAAATTTCGAGCTTGTCAATTCAAGACAGTTGGGCCAAAAACATGGGATCTAAAGAGTACACAAGGTTTTTCTAAAATTTGACACCAAGACCTAGTTTTTGACCCCATTTTGAACTTGTTAGAGGTCTAATTCAGACAAACATTCTAGCCAAGTTTCAAGACATTAGGGCGAAAAATATTGCCTCTAAAGAGCACACAAGGTTTTTCTAAAATTCAACATTGGGACCTAGTTTTTGACCCCACTTGGCCCAATTTTAAACTTTTCAGAGGTTTCAATCATACAAATATTTGGACCAAATTTTAGTAAAAAATAGCCTCTTTGAGTGCACAAAAGGTATTATTAAGATTTGACCCCATGACCCAATTTTTGACCCCACTTGACCTAATTTCAAACTCATCTGATAAATAGAGAAACATTCTGACAAAATTTCAAGACATTTAGGCCGAAAATATGTTCTCTAGACAGCACACACAGTTTTTCTAGAATTTTACCCTGTGACCTAGTTTATGACATTACATGATCAATTTTTTTTTTTACTTTTCAAAGGGATCATGTAGACAAATTTTCTAGTCAAGTTTCAAAGCATTTGGGGTTAAATGTGACCTCTAGAGTGCACACAAGATCTTGACAGAGGCCCTTAAGCCCCTGGGGAGTAATTCATGCTCAAGTGAGCTAAAAAAAAAATTCTTCTTACAACAAGAGCACCAATTATGAATGCCAACACAGTTACTACAAAAATACTTTTAGATTTACCCCCTTGATAGCCTGGATAGCTTTTGTTGTGGTCAACACATGTACAAAGTTTCATAAGGATATCATCAATAACAACAGAGATATGACCATGGTTATTGTTTGTTACACAAAGGCCTATGCCAAAAACGCCAAGATGAACAATATACCTCTCTTTGTTCAGTCAGGCTTAAAAAGGTTTCAGCGTAATTCCTGAAGATTACATGGCTGAAGAGGTCTTGCGGCAATCCTGCGCACAAGCTCGTCCAAAACATGCTCGATCAGTGCAATATCAGGTGACAGTGCTGGCCATGGTAGGACCTTCAAATTTTGATTGTTAAGAAATGCCTGAACAATCCTTGCTGTGTGTACCCGTGCGTTATCCTGCTGCAGGAAATTGACGTTTGGGTTGGTCTGCAGAAAGGTTAACACCATTTGCTCTAGGGCCTCGTCACGATATGTAACCGCATTTACGGGCCCGTTGAAGATATGCAGCTCCGTTTTTCCATAGAAACTAATCCTGCCCCAAACCATTAAACTTCCACCATCCAACCTATCTGGCCTCAGTAATGCAACATTTAGCATAGCGTTTCCCTTGATGACACCAAACACGTCATTTACCATCAGCCATGCAAAGACGGAAACAGGATTCATCCATAAACAGGACGGACCTCCCCATTGCCCTTGTCCATTCTTGTTTTGCTCTTGTCCATTGGAGACGCAAGCGCCTATGTCACTAGATGTCAGAATTGGTCCGACGCAAGGTCTTCCATCATTTAGATGAGATCCTCGGAGCCTACGACGGACGGTTTAAGATGACTTTTGAGGTGCATGACGAACCGGGATCAATCTGGCTGTGGCAGTTACAGGTAGGAATCTGTCTCTTTGATAGGCCAGCCTTATTTGCCTATAATATAAGACATTGTTTGTTTTGCAAACAACAAAATAATGATTCATTTAATCAAAAACTGATAAAATTGTATCCAAACCTTTTCTTTAGAACTCAAGCAACAATTAGTAAAGATCGACGTTGTTGTGACAACATTCAAATAAATTCAAAAGACCACATCATTTCACCAAATGCCATATGATGAAAATCCATGTAACAATTTTGACAGTAAAATTCTAGCGTATATGAACAGTAATGCAAAAATGTGCATGGTAATAATTGTTTACTATGTACAAAGTTTCAAGCAGTAGAGAAAAAAAACGAGATTTGAATCTGCAATAAATTGGACTCGCCGATCTTTCACAGGAGTTGTCACCCTTGGCCAGCCTCGTCCCTGAATGTCTTGCACCGAACCTGTTTGCCTAAATATCTGACTAAGCCTAACGATAGTCGACTGGTTTCAGTTTAGTTGCCTAGCAACATTTCTTGTTGACATCCCAGCCTGCAACATACCCATTACCTGATTTCTAATGGCAACACTTAAATGCACCATTACGAAAAAAATTGACGTCGTTTAAGAAAAACAAAGGTACTCCTCAGTTTTCTGTTCTGTACTAAACTGAGCTTTACTTTTAAGGACGATTTCGGGAGTTCATTCTTGCGCAACCTCTTTGCACATCGAACTCTTCAAAAAGGAGTAACCGCTCCAAACTTGCACTTATCTTGGACGTAACAAAAACACTACAAAACCCTTCTAAATTTCTATTTTTTGCGGAAAATGCATTCATGAAGACGATTAATTAATCCTATCACTAAAACATAATTATATAAATTATCGCAGCCATTTTATTTTAAAGAAATAAAGGATATGACGTCAGCGTTGTTTTTGTAGGTATTTTTGACGTTAACGTTCCCGCGCAAAATAAGACATCAAACAACGTTATCAGTCGTATATCCGATAGCTACATGGAACCGTCACATTTCATTTTGACGGGGTTAATTTATGAAAGGTTGACCTTAATAAACGACCCTGTCGTTGTCAAATGATCTTTTTAGATTTTTGATTTTCAATGTTTGGATTATTTTTTAACAGACCTGGGTGTACTTGAAATTTTATTGGGGGACGGGGCTGTGAGCGAGAAAGATAACCTTGAACTTATCATATGACTTTGATCAGGGAATGTGTTGATGCTTATTGACAGGATCAATTATTATTCCATATGTGAGTATTCTATTTTCAACAGGCTTGAAGATTTTTGAAAACACTGGATTTTTGCGTGATTTATGTAACGTTTGCCTTGACATATGACCTTGACCTTTTCATATGATTTGACCTTGGGATTCGTTGACGCAAAACAAATTGATACCCTAATTGTTGAGGAATTCAACTCCATAATCGATTGATTTAAGAAGGATTGAATATCATTGATTTTTATAAAATTGGTACGAGAAAAAGAATCTCTAGTGATTATTTCCTTAGTGTCAAAACTGGGTGACCTAGAATTTTGCATTTTTTCTCAAAAATTAGCACGGTGACCATACCTTTTTTAAATCAATATCACACGAAAATATAATTATCTACAAAATATAGAAAAAATATAATTTTCTATCTCAGAATTTTTGAGAAATTTGATCAAAAGTTATAAATTTTGAAAATATTCTTGTTCATTCTCGATATACCAGTTTTTACGCATTGGGAAAAAATATGTAAAAAATCATTATTTTTCCTTTTAATCGATACTTGTGTATTAGATTCAGTGCAAATAACTTCCCATCTTTAAAATTAAAATAAAATTCATATTAGTTGTTTGATTAGATTTGATTGTGTTACGGTTTTATGTTATTACCAAGAAATGAAAATCGGCAAAAAAATGGACAAAAATTTATCGATGCCTATGACATTCGATGACGTTTTACTAAAAATCTGATTCGGTAACCCCCTTTTTTCTTTCCATTTTTGTAATCGGCATACTTAAATCTACAAAATGAAAAAATAAAAAAAAAATCTATCTCAGAAAATTCATTCTAGCAATCGTCCTTAAACAAATTTCATTTTTGCACGAGCCAATAAGTGTGCACGTGTAATATGCATTTAAACATGTTTTTGTAGCAAAGGATTAAGCATGGAAGTTATCTAAAAGATTGAACCCTTGATATGGATAGTCAATTGAACGATTGAGCCAATGAATTTATTTGAATAAAGAAACATTTGCTTTTTTCAATATTTTTTATAATGGAAAGACTGATACGCTAACAAAGTTGTTCAGTATATAAAGGTTAGAATTCAAAATTGTGCTTCCGGTCATAAGCAATAAATTGATAAATCATTCAGGGCCATCTGGATAGTGCCTCAAGTATTAACCCTAGTCAGACTGCACAAACTGCACAGACTAAATAGGGTCGAAACTTTTCAAACTTTACTTATTTTCTGAATTTAGAATAATCAGCCTACCTTCCTGAGAGAATTTTTGAAATGCAACCTCCGGTTGGCCTGTACTAAAACCAATCTCTGTTTATTTTACGCAGTTCCCAGATAGCTTTTTTCTTCATAATTGTTTGCTTTTATGTATTGTTTTAAATAAACGGTACAGATTCTATTCTGATGCATAAAAGGAGTATCTGCAGTTCATTTACATAAAATATGGTTCAAAAACAAAACACAGTAATTGACTAATGATGATTTATTATGAGATTGTATAAAAAAAAGAATAATCATTCTACAAATAAAATATTTGCAATTGACCAGCAATTAGCAATGTCTTAATATTACAAGACTATATACAGTATTTTCTTTTTATCCAGTACATTTTTAATCACTTCTTTCAAAATTATTTTTTCCAACCTAAGGTAAAGTTTACAAAATACAATATTCAATTAAATGGTAATTTCCAATAAAATTGAATATTTCTTCATAGAGTGCGAAATGATTATTTGCTCTGTTTACCTTAAGTAACACAAATGTAGACCTAACAACATATAGAAACTGATGCAATTTCTAGCAAATTTCCTGGTGGAACATACAAGTAGGGAACATACCAGTCAAGAACACAATATCTGTTATTTGTTTCGTGATGCATCAAGGAATAGACACTAACTACTTATTGCAATCAGCCTGAAGGACATGTTAGCCCAAATTGTTACAGGTCCTCCCTGAGTCCTCTCAGAAAACTATGTTTAAATTTCAGCAATTTAATGAGTAAATTGAAAGGAAGACAGTGTTCGAAAAGAAGAGATTGCTTGTGACAAGCAATTTCTTCTTTTTCACAATGTTTTTCATAGGGTAATGAATTTTTTAGTATTGGAAAAAGCAATTATTTTTTTTTCAAAACTTGGAAGAGAGGAAATAGTATGGGTATTAACTGCAGGTCTGAAGGACCTGCAACATGGTTACTACTACCAGTCTTTTCTAGAACCCACAGGTCTTGGGCCTGAGGACTCGTGTAAGTGTCGATCCCTGCCATCACAAGAAAAGGGGCTTTCTAGGTGATGCGAAAAAGTGTCGACCTTAGTCTGACTGCACAGACTAACTTGGGTCAAAACTTTTAAGCACTTAACTAATTTTCTGAATCTTGAATGATAAATCTAACTTATATATGTAAAAGACTTTTTGAAATGGGACCTCCGATTGACCTGCTCGAGAACCAATATCTTTTCAAATATTCACTTTGTAACTAACCAAGCACATAGACAGACATGATCCATTTAGAGAAAAGAATCCTCAACCCTAAATGGGACGCTTCTGTCTATATATGTAATCATGAACCAAATATATCTCCAGGCAGGTATCTCTCGTTTGCATATGCACTGCAATGTACCCCCCTTTCAAATGCTACGATTTTAGGGAGCTTGGAATTTAAAAAAATATATGATCATTAAAGATAACAACTTATTAATATTATCTTTTATTCTCATATATTTATTACAGTACCATTACAAAATTTATAACTAGAGGCTAGGAAAGGATGTATTGGTAGTGCTGGTGTTGGAAATACCTGCATGAATCCATTGTCAGGTGCTCCAGCATTGTCCAAGCAGCGTAAAACCCCATTTTAACTAACAAACAGAATTTATAATAGCTTAAAAATCGAGTTAAAATTTGAGTAAATTAAGTGGAGAATGAAGAAGACATTTAATCATGGGCACAGACATTTCAAGCCTTGCAACATCTTTATTGGTTGTACAGCCTGCTGTTTGTCCTAACCTTATCTGTTACAAAAAGAATGATTCTTTATTTCAGTGCAAAATCATTTTTTATAGTATGACCTATGTTGCAATAGTGAAATAACACAGTTGAATATTTTTGATATTACACAGGTGTTATTAAAAGTGGAATATCTATGCAAATGAGCTAAGAATGATTAGAAATGTTTTATTTTCGCTGTGAAAATGACAATTAATTTGCTGACATAGATTTTGCAAACGGCATTATATGTTTCGGGAAATGATTTGAATCTATAAATATCTGGAATTTCCTCGTTTTATCACAAATATTTAGCTTATATCATAAAAAGAATATCAAATTAGTGATAATTCAATACAGAATTTATAGAACTTGTCATCTTAAACAGATAAAAACCTTGGCGCAGCATCGTGTTTATCTGTTTATAGATGACTCAAATGAATTCATTTTTCAATAATTCTCTCATGGTCACACTTATTTTCTATAACAAACAGCCATTAGAGACATTCTTGTCCTACACACGTGTAGAATATCATTCTTAAGGTAGTGTACCTGTAATAGATCTGAACATTTCAACCTCATGAACTTTCACAATGTTGACCAAAGTTTCCTAATCATTAGGAAACCTCTGTTAACACTGTTAAAGTTTGTTACTTCGAAACATTGCAGAACTATTACGGGTCCACTACCTTTATAACATCATCATGACGTCATGTAACATACGTTATCGTGGTATTTTTATCCTTTGGGCATTATTAAAATGGGTTTTTAACATACAAAACTGGGGCCTATTTTACTAAACATCTTACGAATTTTTTTTGCGTACGTAAAAAATTAAAGTTGCTTCTAAAATGGTAACTAAATATGGAATTCCACTACACATCATCTCATTGCAATCCTCTTCTTAAGACGATTCCAATGAGATATGGCAGAATATATCAATAAATGAAAACACCAGGTACAATTTGGGATTTTAACTTACAATCAATTTTTTCGTAAAAAGTTTAGTAAAACAGACCCCTGGTCTTTATGTTAGGAAAAGAATCTGTTATTTGAGTTTGTTTGAGACAAATTGATATTAACCTAGTCTTGAATAGAAATGTTATTAAGCTAACCAAGGCTCGCTTCATAATTTTTCAATTTTAGATTGAGTTAAGATAAGCTTGTCTCAAATAAAGTCTCATGACAGATCCTTTATATCTTTTATTGAGGGAACAACAAAATCTATATATTTCTCGAGTGGCGATCCCCTAAATCTGCCTAAAACTGTTTCTCGGTAAGGTTCAATTTCATCTGACTGTTTTTCTAAACTTTCTTGAAGAAAACCGCAATGTATATCATTGAGTTAACTACAAAATCAATATATTTCATAAGTGTCTATCCCTCAATCTGTTTCAAACTGTTTCATGGTAAGGTTCAATTTCATCAGAGTCTTTCCTAAACCTTCTTGTAGAAAACGGTGATGTACGCCTTAACCCTCGTATACTGGCCTGACCAAGGGGAGATAAAAATTCCTCTTTACGGGGTTCACGAATTGGTCTAGACATCTGTAAGTAGAGTTTCATGATAATTTCATTTAAGCTGTGCCATTCAAGATTTGTCGATTCTAATTGGCTGAAAAATTTGTTTCATTCCTCAATGAAAGAAATTTGAGTATGCAGCTATTTGGTAGGCTTGTACACAAATTGAGGTATGAAACTAAAAACCAAATCACACTTGTGTATGAATCCACATTGTATATTACTATAGATTCATACCTCCATGAATTCAAACTACATTTTTTGCAAAGTGGATTAATACCCCCATCTACCCTTTGTCTCTGTTCTGTAAATGGTTTTTGAACAAATTTTAAATGTAGCCTTCTCATTTGACCTTCATGACCAAAAAACAATACAGCACCTCCTCAGGTCATGGGCAACAAATGTATAAAGTTTCATGAATATAAGTCACATGGTTCTTGAAAGTAAATTCATTATCTAGGATCTAAATCCCTATTATTAGGATTCAATTTTGTCAAGATAAATAAGATAAATGTCAGAAACTTTTTCAATCTCTGAAAGCTTTCCTTTGATACCATTGCTTTTATATTTGTTATTTAAATGAGGATACAATTTAAATGTACTTACAAGATTTTCATGACTATTTCTCTCATTTTCATGGGACAAGCTTTCACTTTCATGTGATTTTCCTGAAAAAAAAAACAACATAATTATTGAGTCTATACAAGACATTTCCAATAATTTCAAAATTTTGAAAATTACAAGATGTGTTGTTAAACATTAATTCCTCAGCATTTTTTCAAAAAGACTTTGACCTTGACCTTGTCATGTGACTTTGACCTTTGTTTTTTTTTGTTATGTATTGCTCAGACAGTCACATAGACAAAAGTAAACAATATGCCCTCATAAAAATATTAAGATACGTTTGTAAATCTGCACAGTCCCAGGGTTTTAAGGGACACAGGTTTTGTGCATCTGAAATGCAGAAATAAGTAGCCAGAATCCTCAAAACTATGTGATGTGAGTCCCATAGACTCTCTGGGGCTCAACTTTAAAAAAGAATTGAAGACTGCTTTAAACAGTTTTCAATTCTTCCCTGAAGTTGAGCCTCTAGTATGAAATATTTCTATCAATTTCTTTACTGTTAGCCATTGAATAGCTCTAAACCTTCAAAATACAATATCATTGCCTGAAAGAAATACATGTAGTTTATACCTTAAGCAGGGACTAAGCAAGGACTCCCAAAATTAAAGAAAGGACCCCAAAGATCCCAATGATTGAGTCCTTTGGACCCTATTTTTTATGTCGAAAACCCCACAGTCTGATATGAACCTTCACTATGACAGCATTTTTTGACAAAAAATATTAACAGCAGAGCTAAATCTAGCAAATAAAGAACTTATCACTTGAGCCTGAGTGTGACATTTCCAACAATTTCAATTGAGTGCGAAGCAAAACCTCAGGCCAGTCTGTGCATCCACACAGTCTGACTAGAGACTTTACTATGCATCGAACTGTAGACAGTTTGTCAATCTTCTAATAACACTATCTAACTATCTGGGCTACTAAATGTTTGCATCTCATGCAGGAGTCAAATTGTTGGAAAAGTCATGCACATGCTCATTTCCATTACTTCACTTGATATTTGTTTGTAGTATTTTCAAATAGTAATTAACTAAGAAATATTTACAAATCTTTTGACACCGATAAATACAGAGTAGTTAACAAATGAACTTATATGATTTGTAAGATTTTGAGCTCTGATTTACAGATACTTACCATTCGGAACATCACTCGGCCATTTCAGTAAACTGCAACAGACCTCGGATGTATAATAGGTGGATGGGTATTTAACAAAATTGTGCATTTTGTTAGGCCGAAACAGTGTAAGAAAAGCTAGCACCGAAACAACCGGCCCTATTTTTAGATTTATATTTTTTACAGTAAATAACGGCTTATAAATCTTAATTTTTGAGAATGACGAATCATTCTCAAAAATTAAGATTTTTCAGCTGTTATATAGGAATCTAAAGATATTTATATAAGGATACAATGGTTTCATGTCAGTGACTTAAAAGAGTAGTGTTGGTGACATTGAATGTTTTCACTCAAAGTTTCGAAGGGCTAAAGCCATTTTAACTGATGTCATCTTGTTTTTCCAGGTTTACCCGTAATTATTAAAAATAGTCTGTCTATGTACATCCAAGGTTGATCGTGAGATTGGCTGAGTGGTGTTCCGAATGAGATACTTACCTGTGACTTCCTGATGGTGGGGTTGGGAATGATCTTTTGCCTGAAATGGATAAAAAAAAAGTCGAATGTTAGGTCACAGGGTCATAGTGATTTGGAGTGAAATGAAATTTAAAAAATTATTGTAATAATGTACAGTCTAGTATTAAATTAAAGGTGAAAAATTAGATGAAAATGATAAGTCCATTCAACACAGCAATTACCTTACCATACCAATTTCCTATTTTTTCACAATGATTGGTTTAGTTAGATTAAAATTGCAATAAAAAAAGCCAAAAAACACATTGAAAAAATACCTTACTTAAAACCATTTTTATTAATCTTGCAACCAGAAAAGCAGTCTGCCACAATGCATTTGCTTAAGGTAAATGCTCGACAATTGAAAACACATTTACCATAGTAATGATACAATGTATTTCTATAGTTACGATATTTCACTTCATTACTTTATTCATATCAAGATTTAAGACATACATATAGATTTCAAATTCAAAATAAACAATAAAAATATTATTAATAAAATTAGAAGCAAAAAGACTTATTGGCAAATCTATATACATGTTTTTGCTCACTTGTTGTTGCATGTTCTATCCTGCAGAAAAGCAAATTCTCAGTCTCATCAATATCTAACTATTCCTTTATTACTGTTAATAGCTAAAACATATTTTTTACAGATACAACCAGACCTGCGGTTCACCAAAACAAGCACTTTTGACAAAAAGTTACAAACTGTATGCAAATTAAACGCCACAATGCATGCAAAGTACCATACATGTATGCAGCTTTTACTATTTCCAGTTTAGTCCCTAAATGACCTTGTTCTTCCCATTATAATAGCCTTGAGAAAATCAAGCAGAAAAAAGTAATCATTGCTTGTTATGCAATGGTTTCTTTTCAAATTGCCACACTTTTCTTGCTCATCTATTACCTTTTTGAACTTAACCCATTTTAAATTTGAAAACAGAAAATTGTTTGGTTAACTGAAATAATTCAGGTAGTGGACCCGTAATAGTTCAAAACATTTCGCTACTCTTGAAATCAATAAGAAACCTCAATTAACATTGTTAAAGTTAATGACTTCTGAAGGCTTGCAGAACTATTAAGGGTCTACTACCTTAAGACTAACATCACTTACGGTTGATGACTTGATATTAGATGAAGATTTCCGTCTCCTTCTAGACTCTAATGCTTGTTTTATTTGGGTGTTAAGTAGACAATGGAATAAGAAAATAAATAAACCCTGAAATGGAGTAGAGAACCTAGAGTAAATACCTTCTTTTGAAAGGGATTACACATAATTTAGCTTAAGTTAAAAGAAATTTTAGTTAACCCTTTGCTGTTTAATCCCTGCTTTTTACGTGCCTGTGATTTTATGATTGAGAAAACATTGAAAAAAGAAGAAATTGCTTCTGACAAGCAATTTCTTCTTTTTCCACACTATTTTCTACCCTAATGAATGGTTATTTTTCAAATGAAATCCACTTTAAATTTTTGTCTGCAAAACCTCAAATGTCCTGAGTTACTTTAGATATAAAGAGAGTATTGATTAGAGGTATGAAACTCAAAAACATAATCACCTATGAATCTGCTTTGTGTATTCATACAGAGTGAAAAGGGTTTAGTTTCATTCCTCCATGAAATCAATAAATACTCTTATCATATCTTTTATTTCAATTTCAGAAAGAAAAAAAAGTAAAGATTTTTCAGTAATGAAACAGATTTTGAATGGGACTACTTTCTGTGGAAGCTTTAAACATAGCAGCACACTCAAAACATTTTTCTTAAGCCAATCAGGGCCTGAGGTTATAAAACTTTTCTCAGGCTCAACTGAGAATTTTCTCAAATTTATAATTTGAATAAATGTATGAAAAATAAAAGATAATATTAATAAGTTGTTATTTATATTATCTTTTATGATAATACATTGAAATGAGTATTAAAACAGAATTAGATCAACCACTTTGAATTCAGAATGAGGTATATTTTATACCCTTGGGCCCAGAATGCATGAATCTTGATGAACACAACTAGAAGTAAATTATTTGTGATGAAAAATACTTTTCTGTCAATAAAGAGACCTTTTACATGAAAGTTAGGTTTTAATATTACTTTGATCATTTGGATTTCACCAGTATTTTTGAATAGTTGACATGTTTTCTCTTTGTGAATATCATTAATACTAGGGGATGGCTAGTTGAATTCATTCAGCCCAATGTCATTGGCTTTCATTTATATCTATGATTGTGCTAGCTATTCACTTTAAAATCTAATTATGAAATTGATCAAAGTAATATTCACTTTTAAATGCAAATGTGCAAAAATCTTTGGCTCTTCCATTATATTTTATTCATACTTGTAGTTACACCTTATCTTTTGTCCAAGTACACACTTTTTCTTTCACATTCCTTATTTTCTTAATAATAACATGTATATTAATGAGCACTTACATTAGTTATATACTTACCCTACTAAGTAACTTAGTAGAATTAATTGCACTACACATTTATAAAGAGTTACTTAATTATCACTAACCTGAAGACTATTACTTATGGCAAAAAGATACTGCATCCACTGCATATCTTGATTAACATATAAAATACCAAACACCCATGTTATTCCCATAAGTGGTATCAACACACATAGGGAACGTAAACTGGCTCTGAAATTGAGAAGTAAAATACATGTATTTGTATGCAAAATACACAATCACCCATGTGGAGAATATGTAGCTTTTTTTGTTAATCAGATATACAAATTACCGGTACATCTTTTAAAATTGCTTTTTTGACATGAGATTTTTTTATAATGTTCAAAGAACGATTACTGACTAGAATAAAGGTAAAAATGGTCCCATTCATGACAAGTGCAAAAATAGAGCTTAATACAGTAAAGAATATTGTGAAATTGAAGGTGTGAACCATTTAGGAATGAGATTGAATGCGATGATAGAGTTTTCAGTGAAATTCAAGGGAGGTAAACATACTTTTCTGTTTGTGTGTTTCCATGGACTAATCAGACACTTTAAGATTCACACCTGATGATAAAATAGCATATTTATTCATTCCATATGAATGAAATATTGATCCTTATATGCCATTTTGAAGTGGTTTTAACAATTTCGGAGTGTTTTGAGTGGTTCGAGTGTGTGTTTCGAATGAATAGATGGAGTACTGAGTGTGCAATTTAGAATGGTTTTGATTGAAAAGAATGTCAATTTCACTATGTTACTTACTGTACATTACTACTGAGTATAACAAGAATATTCTCTGGCCTTCTAAAGCCGCCATCATAGTGCAGTTGGTAGCAAGCCAGACAGTCAATCTAGAGGTTTGATTCCCGACAGCGGCACTCAGCCTTTCCGACTTTTTGTCTTCCACTACTGGGTTTTTAATCGTAGACCTATGTGGAATAGCAGCTGGAGGCTAGGAATGGATGTAATGGTAGAACTGGTGTGAAAAATACAGGGAATCCATTGGTGAATGCTTCAGTCTCCGCGAAATAACTGAAAGATTGTTAAAATTGACGTAAAACCTCCTTGTAATTGCTCATGCACAGGCTGCCCAGAGTCTTTGCTTAGTACACATGTTAAGTTGTTGGAAATGTTACGCTCAAGCTCCAATATCTTACTTGGCTTTATCTGCTGCCTTTTTCTGTTGCATGATTTGCGTGTTGAACATGGAATATATTACAATGATGATGATTATACTATTTATCTGAAATAGACAAATCAGTATGGACTTTGAATAATGATCAAGAGAGAATTTTGTTACTCTCATATTTGTTTCAGAACACATGTTGATGGCTCAGTGTGAAACAATCAAACTTTAAATATCTTTAATTTGTGCCTTAAATAATTGTATTTTATTTTGTGTTTTTTCTCCTATTTTTTTAAATTTCAAATTTTCTAGTAAAAGTTTAGATCAGCAAGTCTCATAAAAAAATGAATTAAAAGTTAAAGCTTATATATGAAGACAATGTATACCAAGATCGGCCTGCAAAGATTTACAGTCTGATCCTAGCCCACATTTTCTTCTTTCTATCTCTAAAATTATTGTGGAAAAAAACCCCATTGAGGCAGACTGATTAAAATGCCCCATGCCATACAAGGCCTCTTTTCCCATGATATCAAATATCAAGGTTTTTATTAAAAAAAATCTTTGAATTAAAATTAAATCCAACAGGATAAGGGTTAAGGTTATGGACCCGTAATGGTTCCAAAATGTTTCAGAAGTAATGAGCTTTAAAAGTGTTAACCTAGGTGTCCTAATGATTTTCATTATGAAACCTCGGTCAACATTGTGAAAGTTCATGCATTCCAAAATGTTGGGTAACTATTATGGTTCCACTATCTTAAATACAATACTTACAATTAAAACACCTAATGCTGGGCCAACAAATGCCCAAATTAGACCTCTATCTATGGACAACCAGCAACTGTTAGAATATAAATAGAGTGAATGTAATTAACATTAGATAAGGATATCAAATTATTGACTTACAGGTATATTTGTAATAAATAAAAAAATTTGATGAGTGGTTATAAAATACTGAATTTGTTAAACAAGTCATCTTTTAACAGATAAAAGGGAGGCTATGCAGAGGTTTGTAACAAGAAATTTATCCTTTTCCCAAAATATTTTCTACATGGCATTGGAAGATTTAGTTTCAAATTACAACCACTTTTGAATATTGTGTGAAATTTTAAACCAGTCAAAAAATTTGAAAAGAACAAGAGGCCCAAGAGAGCCTGTATCGCTCCACTGGCTTTAATAACACCAGACTTTCACCCTACCACGCCCATACTTGGGGGGTCAATCATACTTGAACAATATAAGTAAAGGTCAACAAAGGAACATACATGCCAAGTTTCATTGAAATTGGCACAATGGTTTGGGAGGAGAAGAATTTAAAAAATTTTAAGGTCAAATAATGCCACACCCTGCCACGCCCATATTTGGGGATCAATCAAATTTTCTTTAACAATTTAAGAAGATGGTCACCCAAGGAACATCCATGCCAAGTGGCATTGAAATTGGCACAATGGCTTGGGAGGAGAAGATTTTTAACATGAAAAAATGCCACGCCCTGCCCTGTCTATATTTAGGGGGTCAATCAAAATTTCTTTGACAATTTAAGAAAAGGGTCACCCAAGGAACATCCATGCCAAGTTTCATTAAAAGCTGCCCAATGGTTTGGGAGGAGAAGATTTTAACATGAAAAAATGCCACTCCCTGCCGCGCCCATATTGAAGGGGGGGGGGGGGGGGGGGGGGGGTCAATCAAAATTTCTTTAGTAATTTAAGAAGAGGGTCATCCAAGGATCATTTCTACCAAGTTTCACTTAAATCTGCCAATTGTTTTGGGAGGAGAAGGTTTTTAAAGAAAAAGTTTACATACGGATGGACAACTGGACAGATGGACTGACACACACGACGCACAATCAGCAACGACAATAGTTTACTGGCCTTCGGCCAGTGGAGCTAAATGAACAGGAAAGGTCTTTTGCGTGCCTGATGGACAACCATTGAGCTGAGATTGGACAAAATCATTATGAAACAAAGTATTTTGTTACAATAACTTTAGGTCGGTTACTAGCTTTATATTAAGGGCAGAGTGAACTTTGATCAGTCTGTGTAGATGCACAGACTGATCAGAGTCTTAACATTGCACACAAGTGATATTGTTTGAAATGTCACACACATTCTCTCACTGTACTTACAAACCAAACTTACTAGTTTTCTGTTCCATAACCCTCTGTTTTTGAGACACCAAGAGTTATACCCACTATAACTGCAGGCAATACTGAAAAAGAAAAAAGTCGAAAACATGGTTAATTTGCACTGTTAAAGTAAGACAAGATAACCATGATGCTTCGAGATACTCTTCTGACTGTCTTATTTATATATACATAGAGACAAATATTTTAGTGTTTATATCAGTGTTATCTGGTCTAGGTTGGGAGAATTTATCATGACTAGGCTTTGTCGAAGTATGATTATTTCTAGCAGCTGAGACCAGATAACATTGATATCTTAAATTCTTAAGACACCTACATATCATTTTTTTTTTATCATGCAATCATTTTTCAGTGCTGAATTATCAAAGAGCCTTAAAAATCAAAGAAATTCAGCTGTAAGTGTATGCAATTTGTTTCCAAAAAATAGACTGCCTGACATCATTTTATGTTATCAGGCAGGCAATATCAGGTCAATGCAAATTGTTCATGCTAATTTGTGCGGCATGCAATCCATGACTAGAAAATTGAGAGCAGTAAACTGTATTATATTGATGAAACTCTAGTATTTGCTTAGAGCTTAGAAGAAAAATTATCTATATTTTGGCAAATATAAACACTGTGCCAAGTACATCTACTATAAACTGATAATTTTTCTGTAATTTTTGCTTCTTTGGGGCTTCAAAAGGAATTCACCAGCTTGTGTTCCAAAAGGAGAGTTACATGTGTTATTTCTATCTTTATAGTACTAATGTAAGCAGTATTCCTAATTTTATGTAAACAATGATAAAACCTGATTTACATCTTTTGATATATTATGAAAAACAACTACAAGTTGTTGACTGAATTATTCAACTGTGACCCGTCACACAAAAAGGGACCATCTCGGAACTCTGTAAAATAGATTATGAAAAAGAAAGAAAGTGCAAAAAGTTTTGACGCTAGTCAGTTTGCACATTTTGCCCAGTTTGACTAGGGATTACACTTTATGCACTACCCATATGGTCCCTTTTTGCATAAAGGGTCACAACTAAATGATTATATTTTAGTATTTTATCCCAACTTTATCATGAAACCTATACTTTAAGATAAGACAGTATTTGATAGGTTATTATTCAAATTCAAACTGGTATTTCTTATTTTCTAAAAGTTATAACGATGAAATTCACATTAATTAACTTATAAAAAATTAACTATACATTAACAATTTTTCATCATGCTCTATATACCTACTAAATATAGCGAGGGAATATTGACTTGAACCTATCTTTATGTAGAATACACAGAAGAAGAGAACTCCTATGATACTTTGGCATGTGACAACCAAGCATGGACATTCCGTTATACTGTACATTTTTCAAAAACATGTGTAGAATTTATAGTACATGTATGTTGGTATACAAAAAAAAAATAATATTGTTTTGTGTGACTGTGAGAGGCGAGTGCAGTTAAAATCAGATCAAAAATCAAGGATAATATTAAAAGCAAATTGGTTCCTCTGAGTTTAAAGATAATTAAATAGGAGACTAAATATTTGTCATCTATTCATGTTCATATGAGTGACCAAATATTGTTGACAGTAAGTTTGGGTGGTAACAGGTTAACAGAACAAACACTTGCACTCAATTTTAACATTTATTTCTGCTGTTAATTTGTGTTTTTTCGAAGGAAAACAAATGCTGTTTAATTTATATAAATCACAAAGGCATACATACACCATGCTGCAGCGAGTAACTGTTTGGCCCTGGATCTAGTTGAGAACACAAACACAACTTTGATAGCTATAAAAATTCCCTCTACTAACATAACAAATGCCACAACAAGATACAAATAGTGCAACACTGCAGTTATCACAACACAAAACTCCTGCAATATACAACAGTACAGTTATGGGTTTTCAAAGATCTTAGTTAAAAGAGAGGGTAGATAACTGAAACTCTGATAGCTATAAGTATACCCTCTACTAGCATTACAAACGACACTACAAGATACAAATTTTGCAACACCACTGTTAAAACACTACAAAAATTCTGCAATATACAACAATCATTTTCAATAGATGAGGAGATTGTTGTTTCATACCTCTATTGAGACAAAACAAATATCCTCTTCATTTCTTTAAATTTATGGAGTCACAAAAGAGAAGAATGAATTTGTTACCTGTTACTCAAAAAGGGACCTCCTGGATATAGTGTGTTAAGTGTTGACCCTGGTCAGACTGTGTGGACTGCGTAGACTGACTAGGGTCGAAACTTTTCACACTTCAAGTGTTTATTTTACAGAGTTCCCAGATGGTCCCTTTTCGTGTGATGGAACACATTCAAGTAATTGTACCTATCACTTAAACACACGCAAAGATCACGAAACCCTTGATATTTTAAATGTTTTTGAAAGGGATTGTTTTTATATAAAAACGGTCGAACAATTTTTTTTAAATTAGATTTTAAATTAGATGGTCAACTCAGGATACTGCTCTCAAGCCCACAAAAGTATGAGTATCAGCTTTACTCAATTCCAACATCTGACTTTGAGCTCAGAACCTAACCTGAAGAAACTGAAAATTCATTTCACAAAGCATACCTACTCCTTAAAGAAATTATGTTGGCCAAACTATTTTTGTAAAACCATCAATATTTGTAGGATATATGCTTCCGACAAGCTTAGTATTAACCTTTGACCTTGAGATATGAACTTCATCTTGAAGCATTCTGAATATTTCTCTCAAATGGCACATAATAATTATAATTATTTTAGTATTAAAATAATTTCATTTATTTCTATCGGAGAATGTATCGTCTGCTGAATAGGTTTAAGTGTAGTAAATATTGAAGTAAACCTCTCGCGTAGGTTCCACTTCACCGCATGTCGTTTTTCCCGCCAATCGTGGCCCTTTAAAAATGATTTCACGTTTGGGCCTTTTATTGTATTAGCAGCTGTAGACAATCAGCGAGATAAATTATTGAAAAGAAGAATGCCACGAACAGGTTTGCGTAGTGAAAATGGTCAGGGTCGTGGTCGGACAGCACAATAGAGCACAGCAGTCAAGTTGTTCAGTTGAGGGTAATTTAACTAAAGAGACAAGTCAGCTATCCGCAGTGTCAAATGTCGCACTTTCTGGGCACCCGGAAGTGATTGATAATTTGCAGCCGCTTATGGCGACGGATTCGGGCTCGGCCGTTATTCAAACACCAGTTGTGCCCGCACTGAATGCTGGTGTATTGCCATTCGATGCGTTCTTGAACCAGCCGGCAACGTCTGGGTTGCGTCTAGCAGACAATGATATCGCGGGGCACGTTCCTTCGTCTATCAAGCAAAAAAATTTGTAGGGGAGAATTCATCAATTCGGCACTTCTTTTAAAAGGTGCGAATGAAATTAGCAGATTATTGTCAGGGATCGTTGGTCAGAATGAATAGTAATGGGTTTTTTGAGGCAATGCCAAAGGAGTGCAAAGATAGGATAGCAAACATTGATCGCTGGACGGATGCATTTATAATTTACGTGTCGATTTATTTATCAACTCACTCCGATAGGATATATGAGATGCTTCATTATATGTACAATATTAGAGAATGCCCACATCGCCAAGAGGGTTTAGCTTGGAGGGATTACGATGAGCAATTTCGTTTGAGACAGGCTAAACAACCAGCATCGTGGTCTAAGATTAACAATGATTTATGGTGGCGCTGTATTCAAATAAGGCCGTCGGTAACTCCATCCTACTCTAAAACTCGATATACATGCCATGATTACAACAAAGGCCTTTGCACATGGAGAAATTGTAAATTTGTGCATAAATGCTCAAAATGTTCGGGGTCTCATGCTCAGGTGAATTGTTCTGTAAATAACTCGGAGGAGTCGAATAATCAAGGCGGTTATCAAGGTCAGTCGGCATTTCCAGGAAGAGGTACAGGATTTCGCAGCAGATACCAATATCGAAGAAATAGCAGAATCTAATAAGGCTTTCAAGGTTGAAAAAATTCCAGGTGCGGAAAAATCTTATTCTTGTACGACAATGGCAAAAACGCCGATAAAATTACATGCTTTAATGATTATGAAACAAGAGAAGCCGACTTTTTATTGAAGGGTTTTCAAGAGGGATTTTCAATACAATATTCGGGTCCACGAGAGGCTCGTGAGTCAAAAAATCTACGCTCGATTAGTCTTAACCCAGATATTGTTAAACTAGAAAGCCATGAATGGCTTGAGTCGCTCCACAGGCTTGAAATTCTTGTTTAAGCAAATGAATGTTTTGACTAGATTTTTAGATATTTGGGGTTCTACTGATGTTGAAAATGATTCCATCAGTTACATTCTGAGAAAATGATTTTCATAGTTTCCACTATTTAACATATTGATTCCATCAGTTACATTCTGAGAAAATGATTTTCATAGTTTCCACTATTTAACATATTGAGGAATGACCTCCGCCAATAAAATACATATTTCTCATCCAATCAAAATAATTTTTGGTAGACTGATAAAGGGTCACTCAAGGCATACCAGTGAAATTTGGTTGATATCCAAATATTAGATTCTGAGAAAATGATTTGCAAATTTTCCACTATATAACATATAGAGAAATGACCAGCGCCCATAAAATGCATATTTTTCATCCGATCACAATGATTTTTTGTAGACTGACAAAGGGTCACTCAATGATCATTCCAGTGAAATTTGGTTGATATCCATCAGTTACATTCTGAGAAAATGATTTTCAAAGTTTCAACTATATAACATATAGAGAAATGACCTCCACCCATAAAATGCATATTTTCAATCCGATCACAATGATTTTTTGTAGACTGATAAAGGGTCACTCAAGGATCATTCCAGTGAAATTTGGTTGATATCCATCAGTAACATTCTGAGAAAATGATTTTCAAAGTTTCCACTATATAACATATAGAGAAATGCCCTCCACCCATAAAATGCATATTTTCAATCCGATCACAACCTTTTCTGTAGACTGATAAAGGGTCACCTAAGGATCATTCATGTAAAATTTAATTGGTATCCATTAATTAGAATCTGTGAAAACTCACTTTTTACCATATTTGGAAATTAGCCACGCCCATTAAATCCATGTTTTTCATTGGATCAAAATGTCTTGAACAACTTTGAAAGAGGGTCACCCAAGGATCATTCCTGTGAAGTTTGGTTAAAATCCATCCAGTAGTTTCTGAGGAGAAGATTTTTAAAGAAAAGTTTACGACCGGACGCACGCACGCACGCACGGACGGACGGACACAACGCCATGACAATAGCCCCAGTGGCTTTCAGCCAGTGGAGCTAAAAACATATAGAAAAAGAAATTTTGGCAGGTCGGATAGCCGGACCCTTTGAAAAACGTCCCCTTCCAAATTTAATTGTAAGTCCAATCGGTTTGGTACCGAAGAAAACCCCGGGTGAATTTCGAATGATTCATCACCTTTCTTTTCCAGCGGGTAAATCAATGAAAGATTATATTGATCCGGCAATTTGCTCCGTACAATACACAAGTTTCGATGAGGCGGTGAAGATGGTCCAAAAATTGGGAAAAAATTGCAAATTGTTCAAAAACAGACATCAAAAGTGCGTACCGTTTAATGCCTATTAAACCGGCAGATTTTGAATTACTTGGTTTTCGCTTTGAAGATAAATATTACATTGAGAAAGCACTCTCTTTTGGAGCCTCAATTTCACCAATAACATTCGAAAGTTTTCAAGAAAAGGTTTTGTGTAGAGTCTCATTTAGATTCGGCAGCTTTGATACATTATCTGGATGATTTTCTGGGAGGTGATAAAACATACGATTCGTGTCTCGAGGCTTTAAATATTTTTCAAAATAGAGTTAGGGGTACCGCTAGCCGATGAGAAAACAGAAGGTCCAACAGAGGTTTTAATATTTTTAGGGTTAGAATTAGATACAAAAGAGATGGTGATTAGAATTCCTATACAAAAAATCAAACATGTAGTGAAGAAAATTATGGAATTGCTGTCAAGAAATGTGCAACTCTTAAAATGTTACAGTCGTTGATAGGATCTCTTCATTTTTGTTGTAGAGCCGTTGTAATGGGTTGACCTTTTATTTGGCGTTTAATTAATGCTACTTGCGTGTTGTCAAAACTGTTTCATAGAGTACGTGTCAAACAGGCAATTTGTCGTGATTTAAAAATGTAGCTTTTATTTTTGACGGAATTCAATGGGGTTTCATGTTTTCATGATAATTTCTGGACGTCAAATCATGATGTTGAATTGTTTACGGATAGTGCAGCGGGTTGGAATATGGGCTTCAGAATTTATTTCAAAGGGCAATGGGCGCAGGCAAAGTGGCCGGATAGTGGCATGCAGATGGTTATACTGAGAATATAACCATTTTGGAGTTGTTTCCTATACTTGTAGCCATTTTCATTTGGGGTTCTAAGCTAAAAAACAAGAAAATTCTGTTCAATTGTGATAACATGGCGGTAGTTGAAATAATCAACAAATTAACATCCAAATCGGAGCTAGTTATGCGCTTAGTTCGATTAATGACTCTGCATTGCTTAAAACATAATATACTTATCAAGGCTAAGCACATTTCAGGCTGTAGGAACCAGATTTGTGACGCTTTATCCCGATTTCAGGAAGTGAGATTCTGGCAGCTAGCACCACATGCAGACAAAGAACCACATGTAATTCCGGACTATCTTTGGAGTATCTTCGGCTCAGATCTCGAAGCCTGTTATGTGGAAGTATAAGTACAAATACTAGGCTGACATATGATGTATCACAAAGAGCTTTTGATCAGTTTAGAATGTTATACAACCTCAATAAAATTATGCCACAGATAGCATATGATCAATACGAAACTAAATTATTTATGTCGTTATTCGTTTTGGCTTATTTCGGACTGTTTCGCGTAAGCCAACTGGTACTCCCTAATAGGTCAAGTTCTCAAAACCATGTGGTTCAGGTACCGGATGTATTCATAGAATCAAATAGTCAGGTTTTTGTGAAACTTCATTATTTCAAAACCAATCAATATGGAAAGCCATGTACATTTAAGCTACCAAAAGAGGTGGGAAGAATATGTCCAGTAAAGACGATACGTGAGTTTATGGCGATCCGTCCGTCAGTAAGCGGTCCGTTTTTTGTGCATCGTGATGGTTCACCCGTCACAAGAACTCATCAATATTGGAAAAATGTATTACAGAATCAGGCTTGGAAATGACAGGTCGATACCAGACCCATAGTTTTAGGATAGGCAGGGCAACTGATTTGGCAATACAGGGGGTACCTTCCGAAATAATGAAATATTTAGGACGTTGGAGCTCAAACTGTTTTAATAATTATATAAGAATTTAAGCTGTTTTAACTACAGTCTGGAAAAAAGTAGAGATAATAATAATAATAATAATAATAATAATAAGTAAATTTGTTTTTATTTTTGAAGCGATGTGGGTTCTTGGGGATTCTATCCCCTATTGGGCTGGCGTCCATGCCAGGGAGAGGAAAATAGCCGATTTCAACTTCCCTGAGGGTACAGTCGAGTGGCTGGGAGTACGTGGTCTTGGATGGAATGGATTGAGGAAGGCAATCGAGGCAAAAGGTTTATTTTCACAACCTCCATCTCCTATCATAATTAATTTAGGTGGAAATGATTTAGTTAAATTATCGATTTTGGAAATCAAGGATGCCATACGCGCCGAGGTGTCGTGTCTCCGTGAAGCTTTTCCACAAGCCACAATTGTATGGATCGATATTCTGCAGAGACTGGTGTGGGCGGGGGCTTTGCGGGGATACGACGCGATCGAGTGTAAGCGAAGGCGGGTGAATAGGGTTGGTCGCGAGTTGGTGGGCATATCGGGCAAAGCAGATATAGTTATACCGGAAATTGATAAGGAAACAGCCTTTTTTAGATCGGACGGCGTCCATTTGAATTTTCTTGGAAGGGAATTCTATTTAGATTATATCAGGGATTTGGTAAAGAAACATGTATAAGGAAGATGAGTTAATAACCAAAGTTTTTAAGATATAAAGTCGATTTAGTCAGTTAAGCTGAGAGACAAGTCTAGTTTGAATTATTTTTTATTGGGGGATAAATTTAAAAAAAATTATTTGTGGCAGAATAAAAAACAATAAATAGTTAGTAGGAATAGCAATTACCGCTTCACTTCTAGGGAACCCGGAGGTGAATGGGAAATTGCTATTCAGATTAGTCTATGGTCAATAATGAATTATTGCTTATTGGGATATGCCTTACTGTTGGTAAAAAAAAATGGATTGTATGTTTAGTAAAAAATGGTATTGTTTTTACAATACATGGGTACCCTGTATTGTAATTGAGCGGCCAAACTTATTCTCCGCCAACCGATTTTATCTATTTCAATATTCTAGTTGGTAATTGTGAAAGTACCTGTAAAAGAAAGAAAAGAATGGGAAAAAAAGTGTTGTTGATGATAATGGTAGTTTTTTAACTCATATCCGAATTGGAAATAATGATAGGGCTGTACTTAGTATATATACATTGTAAAGACACTTAGTACAGTCATGCACTACACTTATCAAATAATCATGGTAGAAAACAATTATGCCAAATTATTTTGAAACCCATCCTTGCATAACATTGTTATGGTCCCACCAAAACCATATGGACTGACACACACACAAACACATTAATGCCAACTTATGTCATGCTCACCACAAGGGGCTCCATAAGACATGCACTGACAATAGATAATTGGGTAGAATATTTCATCATTTGTCAAAAAAACTTTATTCAAATGTCACCGACAAGCCAAAAGAAAAATGAGCCTATGCATGACATTTCCAAACAAGAGTTGTCCGCAGACAACGTAGCTCGCCCAAACAGCTGCTTGTCACAAACAGCGCTTGACCAAAGACCGAAGTTCAAAGTAGTTTCTTTCAATGTTAAAGTCCATGATCTAATAAATACATGTATCTGTTTGAGTAGTAATTAAGAAATATAAAAACTTTTTTGTTTTAATTGCATGTATAATGTTAGGGTAAAGTGAAAGCCTACAAGCAGATGAGGTTACCAATGGAATTTCTTTGTATCAAACATGAAGTTTTTCTTTAAAATTTTTCTAAGTCCACAAAAGGTCAAGATCAAGGTCAAATTGTGAAGGACCTTGGTCTCTGTAGAAGCCTA
The DNA here is from genome assembly GCA_948146395.1 of Fragum whitleyi. Classification (NCBI taxonomy): domain Eukaryota; kingdom Metazoa; phylum Mollusca; class Bivalvia; order Cardiida; family Cardiidae; genus Fragum; species Fragum whitleyi. Next base: position 51,221,432 of record OX411546.1, read on the forward strand.
TCACCTAGTGAGTATGTGTATGAAGTAATAATGTCCCTGAGTAAAGCATTTAGAAAATATAAGCAAGGTTAAATTTTTGGTTAAAGTTTTTCAGTTTAAGTTTTTCCAAGTCCATAAAAGGTCAAGGTCAAATTGTCAAGGCCCTTGGTTTCTGGTGAAAGCCTTTCATCTGGTGACTATGTATATGAAGTAATGATGTCCCTAGGTTAAAGCATTCAGAAAATATAAGCAAGGTTAAAGTTTTTGGTAAAAGAATTTCAGTCAAAGTATTTCAAAGTTCATAAAAGGTCAAGGTCAAATTATCAAGGACCTTGATCTCTCACAAAAGACTATCACCTAATGAGTATGTATATGAAGTAATGATGTCCCTAGGTTAAAGCATTCAGAAAATATAAGCAAGGTTTAAGTTTTTGGTTAAAGTTTAAACCCTTTCCTGTTTTACAAATTTTGGACCTGTCCAAATTCAAAGGTTTTGCAGACGAAAATTTAAAGTGGATTTAATTTGAAAAATAACCATTCAGTAGGGTAGAAAATAGTGTGGAAAAAGAAGAAATTGCTTGTCAGAAGCAATTTCTTCTTTTTTCACAATGTTTTCTCAATCATAAAATCACAGGTACGTAAAAAGCAGGGATTAAACAGCAAAGGGTTAAAGTTTTTCTAAGTTCACAAATGGTAAAGGTCAAGGTCAAATTGTGAAGGACCTTGGTCTCTGGTGAAAGCCTATCACCTGGTGAGTATATATATATGAAGCTATGATGTCCCTAGGTTAGAGCATTAAAAAATATATGCAAGGTTCAAGTTTTTGGTAAAAGTTTTTTAGTTAAAGTTTTTCTTAGTCCACAAAGGGTCAAGGTCAAGGTCAAATTGTCAAGGACCTTTGTCTATGATGAAAGCCTATCACCTAATGAGTGTGCATATGAAGTAATGATGTCTCTAGTTTAAAGCTTACAGAAAATATAAGCAAGGTTAAAGTTTTTTGGTTAAAGTTTTTGGTTAAAGTTTTTGGTTAAAGTTTTTTTTAAAGGGTCAAAGTCACAGTCTAAAGGTCATTTTGACATGGATGTTGGTCTCAAATGAAAGCCTATGCCCTAATGAGTGTTTCTGTAAAAAATAAAGCCTCTAGGATAAATATTGATAGAAATAAAAAACTTTAACCTAATGTGGACGCCGACACCGACGCTGACATCCGAGGGTATGACAATAGCTCTTCCGAGACTTTAGTCCCGGGAGTGCTAAAAATTGAATTTCTCATGAGTTGCAAATACCAAGAGGTGTAGACAGCCACGAACTCTAAATATAAAGTTACCTGATTGTCTACAGATACTTGAAGACCTAAGGGCATAGCGAAGACTCTGGTGACAGACTGTGTAGATGCACAGGCTGGTCAAAGTCTTTGTCTGGTGCATATTTGATATTTTTGATATCTCACACACAGGCTCAAATTTCAAACTGAAGTGTTAAGTTGTTTATACTTCTGGTTAAAACGCTTTGAATTCATGTAAAACCATTAAATGATCAATTTAAACTGCAAGTATCAATACATTCAAATCTTACTTTACTTTCCGTTCTGTCAATCCCAGCCAGGAAGGCAACATAAGACAACAGTAGAGCAATACAAAGGTTTAGTAACACAGTGGCTCTGTCATTCTTCATATATCTGAAATATTTAGTTTAGTTTATACTAATTTATTTTAGTACGATTGCGACGAAAGCTTAAGCTTATAGAATCGCTCTCGAACGCTCAATCCTGATGTTTTCACGTCCCCGAGAGAGAGGCAGTGGTTTAAACACACTGCTACCCATTTTTACAGCTGGGTGAACTGGGGCTGGCTATTAAGTGTTTTGCCCATAAACACACCCAGGCGACAGTGGGGCTCGAACCACGGACCTCCAGGTCACGGGTCGAGTGCATTTACCACTAGGCCACCGAGGCAGTCAGAAGATATTAGAAGATATTAAAACCAGTACAAGTTTAGCATATTTTGAGATCATAAATGTACCTTTTTATTTCTTTTGTTTGAATTATGTTGATCAACACTTGTAAAAATTTTTCCTGCATATTGTCACCGCTGGAGTAAGTATTTTTTATCTGATCTTTATGAAATAAAAATAATTGAAGTTTTACAGCAAAAAGCTTATACAACATTAAACAAGGTTGCATAATGCCACAAAATTTGCCTGTCGTACTAATGTTGACTGGGGGAGGGGTTTTAAATTGGAGTCTAATTATCAATATAGGGCAATGAATAAAAATAAGCTAGGTAGAGTGATAGTTCTTGTGCACTGCACGCCGTAATCATTAGAGGAATATAATTACCAATTTTCAAATTGATCAAACTCATGGTGAAAGAGAAATGCTGTGGACAATAAGTGGATTCCAACCTATTCCGGAGTCCCTGACCCCATGGTTTATCACATAATATGTCACATCTTTTGAAGGGCGTTTAAAAAGCTTTGATTTCTTTAACTTTAAAATTATGCTTACATAAAATCTTATTTTCACTTGAAAGACACCTTTCAAAAGATTTGTACAAATATTAAACCGACAAACCTCCATAGATATATATGCAGCCCTGTAGTGACAAGTAGAGACACAACAGATACCGATAAACCAGCTATCGATACTATTCGTAAAGGAAGTGAGGTCACATCTACCTAGTTAAGAAAAAATATAATATTTTCAGCTTGTTGTATATAAACTTAGATGTCTTGCACATTTAGAATATTCAGGCGTATTGTGAAATAAGATAACTCTCTGCCTTTCACATTTTGTAGGTCACAAACTTAAACAGTGTAAACTGAGATTTCCTAATGATTTCATTGGGAAACCTCTGTTAACATTGTCAAAAACCATGAGTTCTGAAATGTTGCAGAACTACTATGGGTCGGCTACCTTAAGTTTAAGTAAGTTGATTTTTACCAATTACCTTGATAATTTAAAAAAAAATCTCTTGCACACATGAGACTGTTGATAAAAAGTGTATAAAATTACATTTTAATTTGCCTTATAGTTACAGAGATATTGTTAAGACAAATACAATGTACATTGCCTAATTGGGATTCTTTTTTTCTTTCAAAATAAGGCCTGCTAGCTATTGCAGAAACAATTGAATTAGGCTAAATACTAAGTATTTGATCATGAACTTTAGCCTCAAAAATGGATTTTTTTCTTTCACATAACTTAAATTTGACCTGAACATAACACAATCAGCTAAAACGCGTTCGGAGTTCTTGCTTACAGACAAACTGCTAGACAGTCTGAGTAAAGATTTGTTTTACAGATCAATTTTTAAGGCATAAAGTGTCAACCCTAGTCAGTTTGTGTGTTTGAATGGGGTTTGACACCGCTTTCAACAATCTCTCAGTTATATCACAGCGGCTGGAGTACCTAACAATGGATCCCTAGTATATCTCCCACCAGTACTACCAGTACATCATTTCTTAGGTCTATGATTTTCAACCCATTACTGGGATAAAAATAGTCAGAAAAGATGAGTAAACATTATTGGGAATTGAACCCATGACCTTTTCAATGATAGTCTGATGTGGTAGCACTGCACTATGATGGCAGCCGTCAATCCTAGTCAGCATGCATGGACTGTGCAGTCTGATTGGGGTGGAACCATTCACATCTGGCTGATACTCTGAATCTAGAATGCTCATTCTACCTTCCTTAACCCCCCAAAAAAGTCTAAAGACAATTGGATGGATTTATGGACAGACAGACCAAAATGTTGAAGCCAAATACTATTCCCCCCCCCCCATCTACTTTGCAGGTTGTAGTATAAAAATGGTTCTTGCTCTTTATGCAACCTCTTTAAATTCAAACTAGGTTCAAAATTTCAAAAAGGGGGAAAAGGTGAATAAACAAAATACCATCATTTGTTAAAATTTACCTGCTCAAAAGGGCTCATCAACACTGCAAAATTAGTCAGATGAGAGCAAGCACAAACTGTGATACTTTCATTACTAGATACAACATCACAACCTTCTGTGGCCCAGTAACCCGTAGTTCTAAAATAGATATTCACAATCAATGTTTTAAATCAATATTAATCAAAGTGCTGTAAGCACTGTAATTGTGCGGTACTGAATGACTGAACTGCTTATTGTTGTTTAAGGAGTTTATGTTAATATGACATTGAAACAGAAAATAAATAAATAGACAAAAAATCATAACCAAGTTATTGTTGCAGATATAGTCAAACCATACATACCACTTTTAAAGTTATCCCAAAAACTTGTGGGAAACGTTCATTAGACAAATATTCTATCAAGGACGTTTTCAAAATTAATTCAACATCTAACTGCCATATACAGTCGTGACGCGCTTATCCGGACACTTTGGTTTCCTACGAGTATGTCCGGAGTAACCATTTTTCCGGATAAACAATTTTTTATTACAATCCGAACCTAGTTTTGTCCGCCATTTTGACACTATGTTGTTGTTGTTTCAGGTTTACGGTGCGTCGTTAGAATTACTAATACGTGTAATTTGGTGAATCCCGAGATGCATACAGAAGAAGATTACGCATTTTGCAATGTACTGTACATATTTATAAAATGGAATAAAATATATTTATAATAATAAAAACGTGATAAATGAATATTTCATAACATGCATCACGTTTCTCTTGTCTTTTTTTTTTTTTTTTGCTTGTTATGATATTTTGAGAGAAATGGACTTTCAAAAAATCATTTTGCAGAACAAGCCATTTAAAGGCCCTTAGAAGGGCCATTTCGTTAAAATGCTTTTGAGCATTATTCTTGTTCTTGACAATCTTCGAAAAAAATTTCGTTGTCAGAAAACAAGACTTGTGGCCCTGAGAAGGGCCGTTTTATTATTACAGACAATTTTGAAGGACATACTTTCGGGGACTGAGGTTTTGGCTTATTTTGACAATTGCGACGGAAATAGCTTTCGAGCGTCGTATTAAACAACATTCTCTGGTGTGGCCTTATGAACAAAGGCCACTTTTATGGACAATTTCAGGGTAGGCTTTCGGGACCAACGATTGGACTTATCTTTGATAATTTGGAAATGAGTTTCTTTCCCGAATCGTATGTAACGATAAGGGCAAACTTTCAATCAGATTTCAATTTTAAAGGACGAAATTTCGGGCATTTTGGTAGTCCTGAAAAGGACTGTTTTCGTAAGTTTCGTATGTCTCTGGCGTTCACTTGGAAGAGAAGTCGAAGTCTTCGTCAGCGATGCTGAAACTTCAACTATTCCGATGTCTTTTGGTCGTCGGCGTTGTTATCTTTAGTTGAGTGTTAGCTCTGTATGTTTGATCGATAGATAATCAGGAAATGATTGGAAAATGATAGCGATTATAATTTCTCAATTAATTTCAAAATCAACGGAGAGTATTGTTCTTCAAAGTAAAGATCAGTCTTAAGAGAAAGTAGCATAATAGGTGTTGGCACGCACGGGTAGAACACTAAATGTCACGTTGTGAACTCGACACACTTTCCTAATTAAATTGTTTGTAAGGTGTGAAAATCGTCTGCATTAAAGTATCTCCGTATTAAATGTTTATCAACACGTGTCAATCAGTCAGTCGTGACGGTAAACGCGCTAATCCTTTCACAATAAGATGGGACAGATAGTAATTACAAAAGCTTTGAATTCGGACGACCAACCCTTAATCCGGACTACATAGACAAATTTGTGTAGAATTTTGATATTCCGTTCCCGATTTTTAATTCCGGTTCCGGAACGCGAGTTTCCGGATTAAGGTGTACAATTTATGAGTGAAATATTCGTTCCCGTGAATTCTTTTCCGGATCTTGAATATTCCGTATTAATGCCGTCCGTATAAACGCGTCACGACTGTATAAGAAATGGAATTTGCTTCATTAATAGTTTTAGGTTTGAATATACACCGGAATATATCTCCATTCTTTTGATGCTAAAAAGCTCCTTGTAAAACACTCTAAGCATTCTGTATTGTAGGTCTTAGGAAAATTTATCTCGTGCCACTTCTTGAAGAGTTGTAGTAACAAGTTTTCAGATATACATGTACATAAATCACAGGCAGACATAGACAAATACACCAAGATAAAGCTATAGAGCGAGGAGTGACACAATGTATTTACACTTTGTAAATAGTGAAGAGGTTAATAGGTGAATTCTGTTTATCCTAACTACCAATTGGGATTATCGGAGTGAGCAAGTGGCCTGGGTCACGTGGTCAGCCTCAGAGCGTGATTCCTGGACAAGCTGATAAGCCACAGTCTTTGACCACGCAGCGATTTTAATTAAATTTTCGGAAATAACTTGTGAATTTGACGTTTGATCTGAACTTATTTCTAGTTTCATTCAGTGCTATAATAAACTGGATATTCTTTAAATTTGTGTTGTTATAAAAGAATTCGGATTTTTGACTTAATAGCCTTTTACCCCGAGGGGACAAAGGAATTTTCCATGGACACAATGGAATCGGTCCGAGATTCGGCCGAAAATTCTGAAAACGTTATATCCTGCGGGGGCGTTAATCAGAATGTATCGCAACAACCGATACAGCACGTTGGCGAACGCCGTTCGAACCAACAAAGTGCAGGAGAACAAAATGGAAATTTTTTATGTTCTCCGTTGGGCGCGACACCTTCAGTGAGGCCGCCATTACAGTACTACGGGCAGGGACAAAGAGCCTCGTTTTCAGTGCCGGAAGCCTCGTATGACAACGCGAGACTACAACAACAACAGCAATGGACGCCATCGGCTAACTTCACGGCACCGAATCCTTTTTACGGTGGGTTTTACGGCTTTCCGCCAGATCCAATGCCCCAAATAGCGCTTCTCCAACAATCCATTAAAAGCCTTGAGGAAAAAATAATTTCCCAACAACAAACTCAAGCTGCCCCGCCTAAACGCCCGTCGAAACGCAAACATGACAGACAAATCACTTGCATTAGCGATTCTGAGACAGTACTTTCGGATGTTTCTTCCGATGAATATCTAGCGGACACTGATGAAAATTGCAGTGATAATGATATGGGACAATCCTTTAATAAACTAAAAAATATATCTTCCAGCAAAACTACATCCACGGAAGAGGTTAGGTGTCAAAATAACTTGGAAAAACTTGACAAGTTATCAAAAGATTTTGAAGCAAAGCATGAATTCTCAGCTGATATACACCCTAAGCTGGCAGACACTATAAACACTGGATTGACATCAACTCATTCACATTCAGCTTGCAAAGAGTTGATGGATAAATATCTGACTCCTCAAAATTGCGAGTCTGTTAGGGTACCGTTGATCAATCCTGAACTCTGGAATTCTGAAAACCTTACAGAACCCTACAGAGGCAATGATAAACTTTTATATAAAAACCAACGCATTACAACAAAGGCCATGCTACCGATCATTCAGATTATGAACAAATGTTTGGAGGATGACACTAAAAGTGAAATTTTTGATTTGGCATGTGACTCTTTTCAACTTTTGGCTTACGGTCACAGAGACATTTCACTCACACGTCGACAATTTCTGAAACCGGCAGTGTCCAAACAATATCGCAAATTGTGCAATTCATCAGCACCAGTAACAGAATTTCTTTTTGGAAATGACTTGCAGAAACAGATGCGTGATTTACATGTAGCCCAGAAATTCACTCAGGATCTATCTGGTAGAAAACCCAAACCGAAGATGAACAACTACAGCCCTTCTTCCACAAAAAGACCTCGGTTTGAAAAGGAGTCAAACAGTAGTTATAGACAGAAGTCTTTTTTAGACTGGAAGGCCCGACCAGCATACAAGAAGCAGAAGACTCAAATGTCGGGCCGCAAACCACCTCCACAGTAATTAATATGACAAATCTATCTAATGTGAGTACTTTGCCAATTTTGAATATTTACAACACTCCAAAGAACTTTACTGTTGGAAAAATCTCATTGAACTTGGATCACTGGCTTAAAATTACATCAGATAAATGGATTTTGGACATAGTAAAAAATGGTTACCAGATTGAATTCGAATCCTTGCCCACTATTTGTTCAAAACCATCACAAATAAAATTCAATGACAAAGAAAAACTTATTATCAGAGATGAGCTTTTGAATTATAAGGGGTTATTCCAAAGAGAGGGTATTAGGTAATTCATCCCACAATCCATCTCTGTAGCTTTTTCCCTCATAGGTACGAAGTGCAAATTTACAACTGCATTTTAGTAAACTAATGTTAATATTCTGTTATTAATCTAAATTAATGAACTATTAAACCCTTCATGGAATGCACTGTAAATAAAACACTAATTAACAACCACAGAAAATAGGAAGCTCAATTTATGCCAGCAATTTTTGAAACAATCTGTTTACAAATAGATATGAGTTGGAAAAAAGGTTATTTTGCAAGTTTTCATTAGACACAACCCGGGCAGAACCACTCTAATTGTGCTTCCGCACAATTAAAAACGACGCAAATATAGTTTTAGTACTTATTTGCTCAATATAATATACAAGCATCTTTGCAAGCAAGTGTTTTTTTTTATTTAGCTCTTATTTTCAATGGTTTTCAATGGGAATTTAGAGAGGTTGTGGTTGTTCTATGAAGAAAAGATAAATGTTTACCATAAATCAATAATAATAGCATCAAACTGCAACATTATGTCAAATCTAAACTAAGCATAAGGTAGCAAATTGTAACAAGATACACTGCATGAAAAACAACAAAGGTAAGTAATCAAAAAGTTAAGCTGGTTTAACTTACGGTTCTTCTGCACTGCACTCCATAATCATGAGAGGAACATAACTGTGAAGTTGCAATTCAATCAAACATAAAATGACAGAGTTATGCACTGGACAAAGAAGTGGATACAGAAAGAGCGAATCACACTTACCCTGTATAATTCCAGAAAGAACAAGATGCATTTCTATAACCAGTCTGTAATAAATATCAAAATACAGTAAAATGTGTATTAAGCAACAACCTTACAGCCCATTTTAAGAGAACAGTCGCTAAGTTAACACTTTATTTATAAATAAGACACATTATTATGATTGAATATGTATGTAACATAGTGAAGGCTGCCTCGGTGGCCTAGTGCACTCGACCTGTGACCTGGAGGTCAGTATTTCGAGCCCCACTGTCTTCGGAGTGTGTTTATGGGCAAAAAACTTAATAGCCAGCCCCAGTTCACCCAGCTGTAAAAATGGGTAGCAGTGGGTTTAAACCACAGCCTCTCTCTTGGGGACGTGAAAACATCGGGATTGAGTGTTTGAGAGCGATTCTATAAGCTTAAGCTTTCGTCGCAATCGAACTAAAATAAATTAGTATAAACTAATATAGTTAATTTATCAATAATCCTACATTGTTAAAACTCAATAGAAATGTCAAATTGAGACAATTGTAATAAGTTTTAGCAACATAGAATTAATTCACATTTTATTTTTTAACCAATATCTACTTTTTTAGATATTCATATTTAAAGAATGGAAATTTAAAACAGGCGCTAAATGAAAACAGTCCCTTAATAGACATGGTGGTTTGAGCCCTTTTTATGCATTCCCATTTCTTTTAAATTTTGACTAGTCCAATGTAAAAAGGTTGCATACAACAATGTAAAGTCTGTGCAATTTTTTAAAAGAAACAACCCTGTGTGAGATAAACTATTGTGGGAAATGCTTGCTTATTGCAAGCATTTTATTGTTTTCTACTAAAATTTATCTAGCCAAAAATCAGAGGCATGTAAAAGTCTAAGAATTATTCTGATAATGGAATATACTCTTTCAAAAACAATATTGTGTCAAGATAAGTTGAATACTTATCAAATGTTTATTACAAAAAAATCTGATTAATTCATTGATCTTATGCCATAACTCATCATTTTTGTATTTTACTGGTATGCCAGTGAAATTATGAAGTGATTAACAACAGAGAAAGCCCGATATTTCACTTAAAAACATTTGACAAATATCAATCTGTAGACTTACCTTGACAATGTGTTCAAAAGTCAGTACTATTGGTGGCTCTATAACCTTGACTTCAGGGATTATCGTCAAACTTAGTATGGGACTGTTAATAACTCTTGCCTCACCATCATTGTCATAAAATATCCTAAAATATACATTTAGATTAAACAAGGTGTGTTTGTGAAAGAGGAATGCCCCAAAAACAGAGTTGTTTTCAAAAGCTTGACTTTGACAGATGACCATGCCCTTGTCGCATGACCTTGACCTCGGTATCTGTAGATGTATATCATCAAGATCTATCATCATACCATATATGTCAGAATTCTATATTGAATAACCTTTAAGAAATTGGAAATATAGTGGTAAGTTTTCTTTTAAGTTTTTCAGACGGACTGATGGGCAGATGGACAATGGTGATGGACAATATCCCCAATCTTATCCATGCAGGGGCATAAAAAATGCATTTGTGAAACACTATGTCCCCCAAAACAGCATAATTTTTAAAGTTTGACCTTATCAATTGACCTTAACCTGGTAGGATGACCTTGACTTTGACATTCAATGATGTCTTTCGATGAGAGGAACCTTCACGCCAAATATGAGCATTGTAACTTGAAAAAGTGTTGAAGTAGAAAGGAATAATCTTTAGTTTGCAGGTTAAGGCTTTTCAGAGACATGCAGATGGATAGATGAATGGACACCAGTAAATAATATGCCCCATAAAAACAAGGCCATAAATACAAGGTAATAAGTGTACAAACATCTGATACAGTTAAAAATATTGTGAAATTGACAGGATGATTGATTTTGGAATGGTTTTGGAATGAAAATGAATGAGCCAGAGGAGTGAGTCTTAAATGAAATTGAAGGGAGGTAATCCAATATAGCTAACTCTTTTCAAGATGCAGAAAATAAGCAATATCTATTACTGCCCTTTAATGAAAAAAAAAAATCCAAATATGATAATACAATCGTGAAATAATTTGATAAATTCATAAGAAATGATGATTATTATGAAAGATTTTTTTAAAGATTTGGAGCGCTTCTAATTGGTTTGAGTGTTTGGAATGAATGAATAGTGATGAGCGATATAGAATGGTTTTGATCAAGATGAATGTCAATTTCTGTTATTAATTGTGTAAACTAGATATTACTGCAACCATCTTGCAAAAAAAAAGTGCAAAACTTAATAACCCTAGTCAGCCTGCATAGGTTGACTATTGACTTTTTGATTTGATAACTTGTTTTTCTTGCATAATCATCAATGATCATGATGTCTTTTTCTGTTCTTGGGCTTTGTCAATTTGAATAATAGGAAACTATTACACTTATCAATTGAAAATGAATGTTAATAAAATTTTGTCAAAATGTATTGGTCCATCCTTACCCCAAGTTTCCTTCATCTACTGGTAGTATCTGTTCAACACTTCTATAAATTGCAGTACTAACAACAAAGCAGATTTCAGCTGAAAAACAAATGACAATATTCTTTAATATTCAGTGTTTCTCCCTTGAAATTACAAAAACTGGGGTCCTGTTTTACTAAATATCTTAGGATTATTTTTCGTGTAAGTCAAAAAATAAGGTTTCTTCTACGGAAGTAACTAAATATGGAATTTTATCATGCATCATTTCATTAGAATCATCTTGCAAAGACAATTTGAAAGAGATATTGCAAGGCAGAATCCAACAATAAATGAAACCACCAGGTACAATTTGTAATTTTGACTTACGATCAATTTTTTGGTAAGATGTTAAGTGAAACGGGTCCCTGACGTTAAGAAGTTTGGATAAAACCTTTTCATTTCTCATTGATGGGGATACAAGACCTTATAACTTACACAAATCCCTCTCATTTCTGCTTCCTGAAAATGAACCAGTCATTGTGCCACCACTTTAGAAACACATTCATTTTCCAAACTTTTGAGAAAATACATTATGTTCTTGGCAAAGATATCACAAAATGCCTAAATTTTTGCCTGTCATCAACAATACCAACACCAGGTGGCAAACAATTCTATTTTTTCATTAGCAGCTGAGATAATTGTGAAAGATTTGATTTTAAATACTTGTGTTTACCGCTGAATTTCAAATCTTTCTATTATATCACAGCAAAGTATTCTTATTCACACTACACATACATGTATTTCTGGTTATCACCAGTACAAGACTTGAGCTTTAAAATGCTTTGCCAAAGGACATACCCACATGGCCAGTTGTGCAGCCAGATGATTTCCAACCATTTAACCTAATAGCTTTCTCTCAGATCATTAGTGCGTTGCCCTAACCACTGAGTCAGGGGTGTGGAATTTCTATGCCGGAATTGTCTGACATGGGCTTTTCAACCTGCGGACAAATACATTTTTCAAGGCTACTTGTCCAAGAGCAAAAAATTACCAGGGCAAACCTTGGAGTTGCCAAGATAGATCTAAGAGATTAATTAGCCTTATAATATACAAGGGTAGAAAACAATGTTTTTAATGAAGAAAATGCTGGATTTCAGCATTTTCTTCTTTAAAAAAAAAATGTTTCTCATAATCATTTCTTTTTTTTTCTTTTGTGGACAATTTCATTTTGATCTTGGACAAGTAGAAAATCATATCTTATTTGTCCAAGGACAAGTAGAAGAAATGAATATTTCCACTCCCCCGTGAATGATACAGGACTAGACATAATGAAAGATGTAGAGGTTTGGACAAACTTACCATCAAAAGTGACATTGGACACAAAGATTTGATTCATACTGGTGTTTACCCACTCTAGTTCGGGGTCCAGGCTAAAGTCTGTCATTAACGGGAATGTGACGTTTGAACCTCTACATACGGTTCTTGTGACTATCACTGAAAAGTAAAGGAAACTAATAGTACCTTTTAAGAAGTAAAAATATGAACATAAAGCTCAAAAAACTATAAATTAAAAGCTTCAGTTCAGAAAGAGGAATTAAAGTCAAAATGATTTATTTTCAGTTGTCGACACTTATTGTTTTTCAATGGGAATCCGTACTTATTTTGGCGGGGATCCTTCCAGATAACTAATAGTACCTTTTAAGAAGTAAAAAATATGAACATAAAGTTCATATTATAGACTAAAAGCCTCAGTTCAGAGAGAGGAATTAAAGTCAAAATGTTTTATTTTCAGTTGTCGATACTTATTGTTTTTCAATGGGAATCCGTACTTATTTTGGCAGGGATCCTTCCAGATAACTAATAGTACCTTTTAAGAAGTAAAAAATATGAACATAAAGTTCATATTATAGACTAAAAGCCTCAGTTCAGAGAGAGGAATTAAAGTCAAAATGATTTATTTTCAGTTGTCGATACTTATTGTTTTTCAATGGGAATCCGTACTTATTTTGGCGGGGATCCTTCCAGATAACTTATAGTACCTTTTAAAAAGTAAAAAATATGAACATAAAGTTCATATTATAGACTAAAAGCCTCAGTTCAGAGAGAGGAATTAAAGTCAAAATGATTTATTTTCTTTTGTCGACACATATTGTTTTTCAATGGGAATCCGTACTTATTTTGGCAGGTATCCTTCCAGATAACTAATAGTACCTTTTAAGAAGTAAAAAATATGAACATAAAGTTCATATTATAGATTAAAAGCCTCAGTTCAGAGAGAGGAATTAAAGTCAAAATGATTTATTTTCAGTTGTCGACACTTATTGTTTTTCAATGGGAATCCGTACTTATTTTGGCGGGGATCCTTCCAGATAACTAATAGTACCTTTTAAGAAGTAAAAAATATGAACATAAAGTTCATATTATAGACTAAAAGCCTCAGTTCAGAGAGAGGAATTAAAGTCAAAATGATTTATTTTCAGTTGTCGATACTTATTGTTTTTCAATGGGAATCCGTACTTATTTTGGCAGGGATCCTTCCAGATAACTAATAGTACCTTTTAAGAAGTAAAAATATGAACATAAAGTTCAAATTATAAATTAAAAGCCTTAGTTCAAAGAGAGGAATTACAGTCAAAATGATTTATTTTCAGTTGTGGACACTTAGTGTTCTTCAATGGGAATCCCTTCTTATTATGGCAGGGATTCCTCCAGATTGCCAGGGATCCCATTTCATTATTACACAGTCTCATTTTAACCCTTTGCTGTTTAATCCCTGCTTTTTACGTGCCTGTGATTTTATAATTGAGAAAACATTGTGAAAAAGAAGAAATTGCTTCTGACAAGCAATTTCTTCTTTTTCCACACTATTTTCTACCCAACTAAATGGCTATTTTTCAAATTAAATCCACTTGAAATTTTCGTTTGCAAAACCTTTGAATTTGGACTTGTCGAAATTTTGTTAAACAGGAAAGTGTTAAAGAAATGGTAAGTAAAAGCATAGGTTACTTTTGTTTTCTAATACACATGTATTTTTCAAAGCCAATGTTCTAATACCCCATTTTGTTCCTTACATTTGTGAATAGGTTCAGTATAAGAATTCATCCCCTTATTATCTTACATGTATTTTTGTTGGAAAAGATGACTTCTTGCTCTGCGGTTTCATTTTCTGCTAGTTTGTCAACCACTTTGTCTATAACAGTCTCAACCACTGTGTCTAAGGTATCAAGAATGTTTACACTGTAGGTCTCCTGAAACAAAGGCAGGATAACTGTAGTTTTAGTGGATGATTGATTTCCATTGAGTGAACAACAATTTCACTTAATCTATAACAGTCTCAACAACTGTGTCTAAGGTATCAAGAATGTTTACACTGTAGGTCTCCTGAAACAAAGACAGGATAACTGTAGTTTTAGTGGATGAATGATATATATCTTTCATTGAGTGAACAACAAAATCACTTTATCTATGACAGTATCAACCACAGTGTCTAGAGTATCCAGAATGTTTACACTGTAGGTCTCCTGAAACAAATATAAGAATGAACAACAAAAGCTATATTTTCACAAGTGCCAGAGCCACTTGTATAAATATAGCTTTTGTTGTTCACTAGATGAAAATTTTTATAGACCTTCAACTTAAATTGCATACAATTGCTCTGTTTCTTAAATGCAAAAATGAGACGAAACATGAAATTTTTTGGACATTTTTTTAAGTGTGTCATTATACATGTAATTTCTTTGCAATGCCTTGACATCATTAATCAATGGCTCAGCGCGAAACGGTTGTAACTCCCTATAAACATTTAGGGAGTTACATCTGTTTCGCGCTGAGCCATCAATTTGTTTATTAGTCTCTGCTTTGTTTTTCATGGAAAGGGAACAAAAACACCACAAGTTGATGCCAAATACTGGAAAGTGAAAAAAATTAAGTTGCAAAGGGGGCATAATCTAAAGAATTTTTTTAGAGTAATCTCCCTTGAAAGTAAAGATTGATCTTTTGATAGTGAGCATACATGCCAAGTTTCAAGAACACATCTGTAAGAACGAGAGAGATCTGGCCTAGTTAAAGCTTATCACTCCATCTTAGCTTACATCTAAAATAAGGATACTAACACATTTTATCTTATAACAATACAAATATCCGTGTGATAACATCCAATATGATTTATTTTACAATATCACATGGATAGTTTTAGAACATGACATAATGCTTTTATCTTTAGAAACTAGCATTTCTATGACAAACATCGACAAAACAAGTCAAATAGAGGTTATAAGATAAATATAATATATACATAGTGTATTATACATGTATGAAAGCCTCTACAATTATCAATTCCCAAAACCTTGTTAGATGTGTATTTTTTTCATATACAGTCGTGACGCGTTTATACGGACGGCATTAATACGGAATATTCAAGATCCGGAAAAGAATTCACGGGAACGAATATTTCACTCATAAATTGTACACCTTAATCCGGAAACTCGCGTTCCGGAACCGGAATTAAAAATCGGGAACGGAATATCAAAATTCTACACAAATTTGTCTATGTAGTCCGGATTAAGGGTTGGTCGTCCGAATTCAAAGCTTTTGTAATTACTATCTGTCCCATCTTATTGTGAAAGGATTAGCGCGTTTACCGTCACGACTGACTGAGTGACACGTGTTGATAAACATTTAATACGGAGATACTTTAATGCAGACGATTTTCACACCTTACAAACAATTTAATTAGGAAAGTGTGTCGAGTTCACAACGTGACATTTAGTGTTCTACCCGTGCGTGCCAACACCTATTATGCTACTTTCTCTTAAGACTGATCTTTACTTTGAAGAACAATACTCTCCGTTGATTTTAAAATTAATTGAGAAATTATAATCGCTATCATTTTCCAATCATTTCCTGATTATCTATCGATCAAACATACAGAGCTAACACTCAACTAAAGATAACAACGCCGACGACCAAAAGACATCGGAATAGTTGAAGTTTCAGCATCGCTGACGAAGACTTCGACTTCTCTTCCAAGTGAACGCCAGAGACATACGAAACTTACGAAAACAGTCCTTTTCAGGACTACCAAAATGCCCGAAATTTCGTCCTTTAAAATTGAAATCTGATTGAAAGTTTGCCCTTATCGTTACATACGATTCGGGAAAGAAACTCATTTCCAAATTATCAAAGATAAGTCCAATCGTTGGTCCCGAAAGCCTACCCTGAAATTGTCCATAAAAGTGGCCTTTGTTCATAAGGCCACACCAGAGAATGTTGTTTAATACGACGCTCGAAAGCTATTTCCGTCGCAATTGTCAAAATAAGCCAAAACCTCAGTCCCCGAAAGTATGTCCTTCAAAATTGTCTGTAATAATAAAACGGCCCTTCTCAGGGCCACAAGTCTTGTTTTCTGACAACGAATTTTTTTTCGAAGATTGTCAAGAACAAGAATAATGCTCAAAAGCATTTTAACGAAATGGCCCTTCTAAGGGCCTTTAAATGTCTTGTTCTGCAAAATGATTTTTTGAAAGTCCATTTCTCTCAAAATATCATAACAAGCAAAAAAAAAAAAAAAAGACAAGAGAAACGTGATGCATGTTATGAAATATTCATTTATCACGTTTTTATTATTATAAATATATTTTATTCCATTTTATAAATATGTACAGTACATTGCAAAATGCGTAATCTTCTTCTGTATGCATCTCGGGATTCACCAAATTACACGTATTAGTAATTCTAACGACGCACCGTAAACCTGAAACAACAACAACATAGTGTCAAAATGGCGGACAAAACTAGGTTCGGATTGTAATAAAAAATTGTTTATCCGGAAAAATGGTTACTCCGGACATACTCGTAGGAAACCAAAGTGTCCGGATAAGCGCGTCACGACTGTAAAACACTAACGCCATATTACATTGATACCTCAACCTTTTGTTCGAAAGCAACTGAGCTAAAACTAATCAACCCATATGAGTGAGACTTCACCGTGACACTGATGTTTCATCCTTCTACTGTTATTCCTGCTTTGGCAGACAGTAAAGACTAAGATCAGCCTAGATAGACATCCAGTCTGATCTTTGTCTACACTGCTTGCTTTCTTATTAAGTTTTGTAGGGAAAAACAAGAGGCCTAAGATGCTCTGTATTGCTCCACTGGATTTTTTATTGCCAGGTTTTCATTAAACAAATCTTACTTTGACTGAAAACAACACTCTGAAGTCTCTTTAGAGTAATTTTGAAATGATTTACTGGGTATGGCCAGGTACACCTAAGGAATATCAATAGCAAGTTCCATTGAAATCAGCCCAATGGTTTGCGAGAAGATCTTTAAAGCTATAAAAGTGAAAATAAACACCACCCTACCAAGCCCATATTTGTGGCCAATTAAAATTTCTTGGACAATCTTAATAAAGGATATCACAAGTAAGATCCTTACAAAGTTTTGTTGAAATCAGCACTATGATTTGGAAGGAGAAGATTTTTAAAGGGAAAATCAGCTCCAACCTGCAAAGCCCTTATTCTTTTGAAAATTTAAGTAAGGGGTCTCCAAAGGAACATCCATGCCAAGATACATTTAAATAAGCCAAACAGTTTTGGAGGAGAAGATTATGAAAGATTTTAATGTGAAAAGATGCCCCACTCTGCCATGCCCATTTTGGGGGTCAAAATTTCTTGAAATATTCAAGAAGTAGGTCACCCAAGGAACATCCATGCCAAGTTTCGTTGAAATCAGCCAAAATGAATGGAGGGGGGGGGGGAAAGATTTTTAAAGAATTTAAAGTGAAAAAAATGCTCCATCCTGCCATGCCCATATTTGGGGGCCAATCAAAATTCTTTAACAATATAAGAAAAGTGTCACCCAAGGAAAATTTCTACCAAGTTTCTTTTAAAGCCACCCATTGGTTTTGGAGGAGAAGATGTTTAAAGAAAAAAATTTACGCATGGACAGACAGACCCCAGACGGACACTCAGCCATGACAATAGCTCGGAAGCCTTCGGCTAGTGGAACTTAGAATAAGCAATTTGTCTGTAACATGATTTGAATTTTTCAATTAAACAGGATATTAAGGATGAAAGAAAATATTGATAGACAAACTACAAAGACAATGCAGATGTCGACAACACAGACAGTAGTAAGGCCTTAAATTAGACATTGATCAATCACAATACGAGTGGTTCAGTGCATGCAAAACAGTTGTAACTGCCTATATGTTTATAGTCAGTTACAACTGTTTTGCACAGAACCATTAAATAGATTTGTGCTCAGGAGAGCTAAAAACAGGATTGGATATCATATACTTACAAAGCCATCCATTGTTTCCCATGTTTCTACAGTTTTATCATCAAATAGGTTACAGGCACAGTTCAATGTTCCCTGAAATGTTGAACAGGATCCACACAATAATTTACATGTTTATATATTAAGGACAAAAGTTGTGTCCGGTTTTGTTTACTTCAATGAATCTTTTAATTTGAAAGATAATGTTTTTAAATTATTGCTAGCAATATCTGCCCTATCTTCAAAACACAGGGACTGTTTTCACCGACATTGGATCACAAATGACGTTTTAACCTTTTTCATGCTGCATACAACATAGATTAGTAAAGTTTTGCAAAAAAACTTTTCTATATTGATAATCCAATGGGAAAACATATAAAACATTTAAAAAATTGGAAGAAAATAAGTTGCCTTTCAGAAACGTTATTTTCATTTTAGAATATGTTTTATTTTGTTGTAATTGGCCCATCAACTGTAGATGTTTTCTGCCATTTTTGGATTAATGAAACACGCATTTAATTGATTAGGTGTTGCTTATGAAGCATGACATTTTTTTCTGTATTTTAGATGTCATCAGGCCGCTTTTTTAAACAATGTTAGTACGAACAGTTTAATCGTTATGTTGACCCCTTTGATTTTTCAAGAAAAACCATTGAGCGGTGTAATTAACATGGACATTGTGTACAAGTATGCATGATTTTTATTCATTGAATTTTACCCTTGGTTTGATTAGACAGAGTCACAATTAGTCTACCTGATGTGCTTGTTATTATGTCGTTTTATTCTAAAACCGTAGATCAAAATTTTACGAAACCACCCTAGATTGGGAGGTTTAGCCGTCTTCTTTACAATAATACTACTATCATTCATGTTCTATTTCTCATAAAAAAAGTTTGCCTGATTTGCATATTCGCGAAACCGGACAAGACTTTTGTCTATTAGTATTTAATCAGGGAGACTAAAGATTTAAAAAAGAACAAATTCATACTTTGATGATGTTCCAATCTATGAGAATTTTGTTTATTTTGCATAGTATGTTAATATTTAAGTAAGCTTCAGATTTCATAAAAGCTAATAGCTTGATAACAATTGCAATTTATTCTAGGCTAAAAAAAAATAAGATTTACAAGTATAAATATTTTTAACTAAATGATCTCATTAAATATCTTTATTTCAGATGATACCCAATGTTTCAAATTGCAAAATATATATTCAACAATCTTTAAGTTCAATGAAATTCTGCGTTATTGGGCAATCAATTAGATATACAGATCAGACATTCTGTGTATCTTTGCATCATTTCTCTCATTTTACATTGAGCTAGTATATTCCTTACTCTGTGTCAAAAGGTTTTGCTTTAAATACAGCAGTAAAAAAATCTGTAACAATCAAGAACCAAAGAATGAAAAAGGTTTCTTTCTTTATTTCTCACATAGCTGCCATTCTCTTCTAAAATGAACAGCCATCAGAGATTTCCTTTTCTGACAATTGTGTAAGATCACATTTGAAATGACATCATGATAATAAAATCATAATTTGCATTTATTTTATAACAATCAAAGTACATCTATCATCTGGGGCATTCCAAAAGTGGGGTTTTAATATACTAAACTGGTGTTAATGTGAGAAAAACAATCTGTAACTAAAAGCTCATTGTGGAGTCAGCAAAAATAAAGAAAACTACCATATATTGATATTTAATTTGGTATGCCCTTATATGGCTGCAGCTTATTCAAACAAGAGCACTGCCTACGGGTGCCTACACTCGGCTGTCCAGTGCTGGATGGTGGGAAAAAATCCAAGTCGAAAAAGGGGCATAATTTGCACAACATGCATCTAGAGTTATCCCCCTTGATAGTATAGGTTGCTCTTTTAATGGTGAACAAGTGTGCCAAGTTTCAAGTCAATGCCTTCAGTAGAACCAGAGATATAACAAAATGTCAAAGTTTTCGCACGACAACAACAACAACAATGACAACGACGAGGACAACGACACGGAGGCTATAGCAATACCTTGGGTTTTCTCCGAAAACAGCCGAGCTAAAAATCAACTGCTAAAGATTCAAATAACAATTACAAAATCAAACATATCTAGACACAAATTGCACACTGAGGGGAAGATACAAACAGTCTCTTAAGATTTAAGTACAAACAAAAGCTTTAACTGCCCGTCTATCTCAAACAATCTTACAACATATTTTATGGCTCAGCGCAAAATAGTTGTAACTCCCTATAAACATAAAGGGAGTTACAACTGTTTCACGCTGAGCCATCGATATACTGTGAAAGCTCTAATACAACCCAAGGTGTTAATAAGAATCATCAATTTTCTAACCCCAAGGTGTGGGTGTTTATTAGAGGCTACAAATTTGTTAAGACATTCACAAATTTGGGAAAAAGCCAAATACCATAAATTTACTTGAAACATCAATCAACATTGTACTCTATCTGTAGCCTACAATTATTGTCTATTCTGACAAAATGACACACTCTTTTGTTTGGAAAAAGGTACAGCAACCACTCTTGAAAAGATAATTGTATTCAGGAGCCGACTTTTACTAGAGGCTTCGAGAATTCCAAAAATCATGCCAAATATAGTAGATTTTCAAGAATCACATCAAATGAAGTGGATTTTGACAAATGAGGTTTGCACTACTGCAATAGGGTCCCATCAAAATTACATTAAAAGACCATTAATGGCCAATGAAAACAAGGAAAACCCTTAAAATAAGCCATTAGTCCTTGTAAAGAAATAATAATGGGTAACACTTTTAGCCATTAAAATAATAACTAATAGCCATTAATTCACGCTTTGGCCATTAAAAAAACATGAAATGCAGATTAGTATAATGGACCAGCATAAAAGTATGGGCATTAAAAAAATAATGGGCCATAACTTCTTGTTTAGGCTTTATTCATGCCCATCAACTACCATGAATATTTTTTCATGCCCATCAATCACCAATAAATTTTGGCCATTAAATAAAAAAAGGACAAATAATGGCCATTAGAAAGATTGCTAAAAGTCACTGGCATTAAAATAAACTATGACAATTAATCATGGCCATTAATATATCATTGATTTTGAATCAGACCATTCATGGGCATTAATTTTGATTGTAATAAGATCAAAGAAAATAATTTCGATGGCTCAGCGCAAAACAGTTGTAACTCCCTATATGTTTATAGTGAGTTACAACTGTTTCACGCTGAGTCATCGATTTAATACTGAAAATTTTTAAAGTTCTTTTATTTTGATTCATGCAAATTAACTACCATGAACATTTATTCATGCCCATCATTACCCACTGAAGATGGCCATTAAATACCAAACAGTAACAAATAATGGCCATTATAAAAATTCCTAGAAACCATTTGCTCTTTTAATTTTGAATCATGCCCATTAAATACCATGAACATTTATTCATGCCCATCAATCAACCACTGAAGATGACAATTAAATACAAAACAGTAACAAATAGTGGCCATTATAAAAAACTCTTTGGTGTGACAAAAATCTTTACTTTACTTATGGCCATTAATATATCATGCAATTATGAATCAGATAATTCATGATCATTAACTTTGTTTTTAATGGGGATGAAAGGAATACAGAAAAGTTTTACCTTTTTTCATTTTGATTTATGCTCAGTTACTATTATGAACATTTATTAAAGCTTATCACCCATATAAATGATGATAATTAAATACCAAATATGATGAATAATGGCCATAATAAAAATAAAAATAAAGTCATTAATTGGCATTGAAAAATTTTGACAATTAATTGTGGCCATTCATATATGCTGTTGAATTCTAAATCAGTTCATTCATTGCCATTTACATTATTTGAAATGGGTATTAATTAATGAGAAATTCATTACAGAATTAAAGCTTTAACCACTTTCATTTTGAGTCATGCCCATGACACAAACCATGAATAAGTCGTTATACAAAGTCATGGCCAAGAGTACCAGTCTAAAAGTGACCATGATTCCAGTCTATGGAAATCCAACATGGCTGCTGTTTTCAAACGAAATTTCTGTTTGAAATGTTTTTGCCTTTTTCTCTTGTACATTGGGAAGAATAGCAAGCAGAAGGTATGTAAAAAGCTGAAATTTGATTATTTTAAAAAGAATCTTGTACTGTTGGACTTTAAACAATTGATTGAAAAAAAAGACAATTTTAACTGAAGCCTTCGAATTTGCAAAAAATTTAAAAAAAAAAAAAACATTTTATTTTTTTAAGATTTTAGCGATAAATCATTTGTGCAAATATACTCAAACCCCAATTAAACATTGTTGCATCAGTTTTATAGTAGAATTGTATGAATTAGATTTGTCAAGTTTTATCATGTTTGTAGATTCGTACATATAAACTTTCAACCCTATAGGAAACTAAAGATGACCAACATTTAAGATCAAAAGATAATTGGCATGATTTGTATTAATGGGCATTAAAATAGAAGGTATTTAAATTTTCCATGGCCATCATTTTTGGTCCATGACTAGTATTTTCTCCACATTGTTTGGCCATTAGAAAATTAATGCCCATTTACAACATTGTAGGGGTAAACTTTCATGGGCATAATTTGTCTATTTAAAAAAAGTTAAGTACTTTTTCATGGCCATTACTTGGCAGATATTTTGAACATTAATATCATTTTATTTTTAATGCCCATTACATTTATTTCAGGGTTAATGGATAATGGGCATGGTATAGCAGTGAAAATAAACTTCTTGTCCATTAATCTGAATTCATGCCCACCACAATGTCGCTTTTAATGGCCACTGCCCATTAAAAAGAGCAATGAAAAATATTAATGGGTCATGAATTTAGCAATGATACAAATTCATGGCTACCATTAATATTAATAATGGCTACCATTAAAAAATCAATGCCGATCAATATTCATTTTTGTAATGATCATTATTTCCCCAGTAATTACTCCTGAAAATCTAATGGTGTCCTTTCTCCATTTATGGCCATGATTGACTTCTTTAATGGCCATAACTCTCCCATTAAAATAATTAAATGTTAAATTCATGGCATCTTGATGGTTTATTTATGCCCAGCACAATGTCCCTTTTAATGGGTGATGTTAATGGCTCAAGCCATGAATTTTTCATAGCTTATTCATGGTTGACCTTGCAGTAGTGATGGGTTGTATTAGAGCATGGGTCTCTATCAGAATTTTTACATTACCTGGCAAATCTGTTTTTCTATC
This sequence comes from Fragum whitleyi, assembly GCA_948146395.1. Classification (NCBI taxonomy): domain Eukaryota; kingdom Metazoa; phylum Mollusca; class Bivalvia; order Cardiida; family Cardiidae; genus Fragum; species Fragum whitleyi. Next base: position 51,245,198 of record OX411546.1, read on the forward strand.
TCTTCATCTTCAGGTGTTTCAGTGGTGACATTTTTAGCTACAGTTGCTACATCACCCAGTGCAAACGCCAATGTCTTCAGCTCACCATGTGTAAATGTAAAGGCAGATACTGAGGGTATGCTTTCAATTAAAACTTCACTTGTTACATTCTGAAAGGTTTCAACAACATACCCCACATCTGATGGCGTTGGTGTATTGGTTTGGGAAAGTTGTTTTACCTAGCAATTAAAACAAGAAGCTTGAAAAAAACATCTTGTAAAGGTAGTGGACCCGTAATAGTTTGGCAACTTTTCGGAAGTAATGAACTTTAATAATGTTAACTAAGGTTTCCTTATGATTTTCATTAGGAAACCTCGGACGTTGTGACAGATTATGAATTCCAAAATGTTTCAGAACTCTTAAGGGTCCACTTCCTTAAATGTGCAAAAAAAAAAAGATAACAAAAACACTGCATATAAACATATTTCATCTACCATTTTGGTTGTAAAAATAAAACTGTTTAAACTGTTAAATTGTTTTAAACCTTAGATCAAAACTAGGACACAATATACTTATCCAGAGTGCACTAGTTACAATAACACTTGGATTATTTGAGTGCTTGTTCAAAGGATCTATTCGGTGCAATTGTCTAGAATTGATGTTATATGTGATGAGAAGGATTAAGTGCAGACAGTGCTCAGTCCATGGAAAATATTCTCTGTATACAAAGCCAGGTTGTAATTAAATGTTCAGAGCAAACAAGAGTCATTTCAGACATGGTCATCCCCAGCATTTTTCCTATAGATCTATCCACCTATTAAGTTTCAAGCTGATAGCTTTTATACTTTAGGAGATATGCTCCGAATAAGTTCAGTGAGGAAATGACGGACGGAGACCATTACTATATCCCCTTAGCCAAAAAGCAGGGATAAAAAGAAAAGACTCAGTTCAGACAGTGGAGTCTCATCTTTGGGCATGAGCGAAATCATGGAAAAGGTCAAATACAGACTTTTAAAGTGCTTACCCGGTTGTCAAGGTCTTCAATATTCTTTCTCAGACAATTGTTTTGGGTTGGTAGCCAGTTTCCTTCTGATGAGCAGTTTTTGGTAACATTACCTACATAAAAGAGTCATTTTATCACAATCAGGTCATCTCCTAGTGAAACAGAATTATGACCATGATAAATTGCATTGAAAAAGACATTCTTAGACAAGAAGGAAATACAGAGTTAAAGCAATATTTTAATATCCTAATATTTTTCTAGAAGAAAGACAAACTTTTTTAAATTTCAATTGAATATATATTTATACTATGACTGACGTTGCGGGAGTGAAATAACCCGTTGAATATTTTTGATATTACACAGGTGTTATTACACTAGTGGAATAAGTATGCAAATGAGCTCAGAGTGAATAGCAACGCTACTTTGTAACCGCGAAAATGACGTCATAATCTATGTTTTGTGACGTCATTTTTCAATGGCGTTATAAGTTTCGCGGAAAATTAAAACGTTGAATTTCAAGAATTTTCGCTAAAATTCGGGTCATATTATAAATAGAATATCAAATTTGTGCTCATTAGATACCGTATTTATTAAACTTGTCATCTATAAACAGATAAAAACTCGGCGTAGCCTCGTTTTTATATGTTTATAGATGACTCGTTTAATAAATTGGGTATTCCATGACCACTCATTCAATATCCTCTATATATTGAATATGGTCCAATGATGATATTCGACAACAAGTTGGTGAATTGTCACAAGATAGGCCTGCTACACTGCTGGATGTCCAAGTATAAAAAATAACAAAGGTCATGACTCAAAAATAAGATTTTGTACTCTGTAATCATAAAAGAAATATAACTGTTAAGTTTAAAGTCAAGTGGACTTATGGTGAAAGAGTTATGCTCTGGCCAAAGAATTGGACGCTGCCCACCAGATGCAATGAGTGAACACATAATACACATTGTTTTTCAACAGGCATATTAATATGTAAGGGTGTCAAAGTTATCAGTGGACATCCAATCTTAACGAATAATTGATAGATCAACAGTTTTTTCAATCATGACCAGTTGATCAAACATGTTCCTTATCATGAGAACTCAGTGAAGTAAATTTGGCAAAACGATATTAATTTAATAGGAGTAGACTGGCTCCCGTCCCACTGTTCTGAAGTATTGTGAAATGAGCAAAATTCATCTTGAGAACGATCATTTCTTGTCAGCTTATATTCTCTGACTGGCCAATCAGTTTTTCAGAATATGGGAGGTAATTTGAAATGATATAGTAGAACATGAGTGGTGTACCTTATTTATTTTTAATTCACTAACTGACAGCCTGGGAGCCAGGCTACCATAGGAGGTCTACCAGAGGTAGCACTTCAAAGATTCTTAAACAGGAATTATCAAGGGCGTATAACTACCATAATACAAGTGCATGATAAAAAAATAAATCCTCTGTCAAAATACAGTCAACCTTGTATTAAGCGACTATATTTTTGCATAATCCTATGTTGTTATAACTCAATAGATTCGTCTCGTTGGGACGATTCTGTCCAGCTATAACAACATAGGATTCATTTTCAATGATTTTTAGACCAACAAAACCTACTTTTTAGGGTATTTTGATTTAAAATAGGGAAACTTAAAAACGCTCACTTAATAAAAATGGTTGCTTAATAGACATGGTCGCTTTAGCAAGATTGATTGCATACTATTTATGCATTATCATAGCACTATAACTACAACTGCAGATCTATTTTACCTGTAAATTCCGCAGGACATCTTTTATAACTCTGAAAGCCTGCTTGTTGTTCATTCCAAACAAACTGGTACTCATCTGAGGTAGCATTGCACAACAGTATAACAACACCATCGGAATCTGTCACCGTCTCTAAAAGATATTACCCAGAAGTATTGAAGTTTAATCAAGTTTAGGCCATGAATAATTAATCATCATCAGAGTAACTTTTCAATTAAATGATTGCTGGTGCACCTCTTGACCTCTGTCATGGTACATCTCCTCAGATGTCAAAATGTCATTTATATGCAAAATACATGTTCATTGACATAAGACTAAAACAAAATGTTGGTAGGCCACCTAATTGTCATAATAACTACAGTTGCTGTAATTATGATATTTAAGTTTCCCGTCCACAATAATGTTTGTGCTGAAAAAAGACAGACAAAAGCAAATGCAATCCTGTCTCTATGAATCTGCACTGTCTGACCAGAGTGTACACTATGTATTTGTAGATAAATAAGGTCTTATAGAATCTGTAGACAGTTCATTAAATTCTAATTACACTATGTAACTGTCTATGCTGCTTAATGTTTGCATCCCACACAGGTGTTAAACTGTTGGAAATGTCACACACAGGCTCAATTGTCAATTGTTTTTTTTTGGATTGCTAGTAGTAACCTGTTAATTCCAACTGGTGTTAATATATATAGAGGATATTGAATTAGTTGTCATGAAATACCGAAATTTATTAAACAAGTCATTTATAAACAGATAAAAACGAGTATGCAACAAGTTTTTATCTGTTTTAGATGACAAGTTTAATAAATTCAGTATTTTTTAAACTAAAACTTGATCTTCTATTTATGATACGACCTGAATTTTTTGCAAAAAATAGAGGAAATTCCAGAAATTTATCAATTCAAGTAAAATGTTGAGAATTCTAGAAATTTATCGATTTAAGTTATTTCGCATTATGACATCATTTTTCTAACAATGAAAAAAATGTTGTGTTTTTAACTCATTTGCATAGTTATGTACAAGTGTAATAACACTCATGTAATCTAAAAATTATTCAATGGGGTTATTTCACTCAAGCGACTTTGGTCATATATAATGACCCATTTATTCTTTTCCTACTATATTTTCTACATCAAAGGGTGGTTTCATTTTAAACAGTACCACTTTACATTGATGTCTTTAATCATTTTTAACCAGTCTAGAATTTTGAAAGAAAAAATATACAAGAGCATTGGATGATTGCCTACAAGTGCCAACACTCAGCTGCTGGTGCTAAGGATAATACAAAAAATTTAAGTCAATTAAGTGGCACAACTCTTACAAAAATGCTATCAGAATTATCCCTCTTGATAGTCTGGAGAGCTCATGTGATTGTGAAGACATGTGCTAAGTTCTTGAAGATGTCTTCAATAAAAATACAGATATGACCAAGGTTAAAGTTTGTCACTCCAAGGGGTTTGCCTATGACAACATCAAAGCCAATGCCAACACTGAAACCAATGACACCACTTGATGATCATTCCTCTGTTTTTTTCTCAGAAAACTGCTGAGCTAATAAACCCTTGTCATGCTGAACCAACAATATTCCTACTTTGACAGGAGCTATAGACAAACATCAGCCTGCACATATGTGCAGTCTGATGTTTGTCTTCATCACCTGTTTCTCATTTTCAAACCAGAATTGTCAATAAATATGGTTTTTCAAATAAAAATTGACCTACAGATGGTACTTTCAGCGCTTTTTGCCTTTTGAAAATTTTTAGCCAAAATTTATTCAGCATGACACGGGTTAAACAGAAAAGGATTAACTTACCTGTACCAGTGCTGACACAAAGTGGTGTTTGACCAGTCCATTGTCCAGAACTCTGACAAAACCTCACAGAGTCTCCAATCAATGTGAAGGCAGCGATACAAGTGTAAACAGCCTCCAATACACCTTGCTGTCCTATCCTAAATGTGATATTACCATTGACTAGATCTAGACTTGTAGAACATTCTGAAAGTATTCATCTCAAAAGATAAGAAGCAAATCTGAAAGAAGTTCTTAAATTCATATAATGTAAGAAATACTGTCTTAATTTGGACTGCTCTAACAAAAACATAACAGTAGATCTAATAGATGTTAGACTTCTGAACTGACTTTATGAAGAAGCTGTTATGAAATGCTTTTGACTTAGCTTTAGTTGAAGCAAACTATTTTCATAAGGTATTCTCAATGCATGTACAATTTATTCTGTTTACATAGTTTCAAGACATTTTTATATTTTATATTTTATATCTAAATTTGAGTTTAATACACAAAATAAAAAACCCTTAGAACTAATATATCAATGCAAGATTCACTTGTTAATAAAATTATGCTTCAGGAGTACCATCAGTACTTTACTCGGCATTTGTATGTCCTATCCTATAATATACAATCATGGCCAGCAGTACATCAAGAATTTAACTACTGTCAAGCTGAACCCAAAATATTCCTGCTTTGACAGAAGGTATAAAGAGCAGACTGCACATAAGTGCAGTCTGGTCTTAGTCAACAGCATCAATTTACCTGTTTCACAACGAATTGTGTAAAGACCAGACTTCCGTAATACCGCCTGTCCCACTGACATGTCAGGGAAATGAAAACTGAGGACCCACTGACCGACAAAATTAAGGCACATATACAATTGATGTGTTCTTTTTTAGGTCTATCAAAATCTGGTTTGGTCTGGTAAAAATTCAATCTTTCCCAGACCCATTTTCTTGTAAAATTTTTGGTTATTTCAAATCAAGTCTAAAAGACTTGTTAGAAATATTGGCATATAATTTCATCTTTCAGAGCCTTCAGCACTTTGATTTGAATGTAACTTGGCCAAAGTTTTTAAATCAGCATTACAAGGGGTAAAACATTAATCTTCAAAAAGAAACTATATTTAACCACTGTAGCCAAACAGGACTCCTTGATTATGTATCAAAATGGGGAAAAAAAAAAGCTCACCATTGTAAGCATCTTAAGTGATGTTCGGCAGGGCTAGTGACATATACAGGATGATATAACACCAGTCCATCTTCCAACATCAGGGCAGATCCTGGTGAGGTTACCAAGTAGGTTACAACCTATATGAGACTGAACTGTTGTACAGCATTGATGAAAGCCTTCTTCAATCATTGGTTACAGGAAAATCAGGTGGTATTAACTAAGATTAGACTGCGCACACATGCAGGCTAATATTTGTCTATACTTACTGCTAAAACAGGAATATTCTGGGTTCAGAATGACAAGGGCTACAATGTGTTATATTGGCTTTATAAAACTCACCATTATCAACATCTATAGTGATGTTTGGCAGAGCTTGTATACAGGAAGGCAAAACACCGGTCCATCTTCCAACATCAGAGCAGATCCTGGTGGGGTTACCCAGTAAAGTGAAGCCAGAGTTACACCTATATGTGGCTGAACTGTTATACTGTACTGATGACAAGTCGACCTCACCATTAGAAATTGAATCTGGCTGTCCACATTCTGTTGATATAAGGATAAAGATTGTCTTTACTCAGTACTTTATCTGTAAGAATGATAATATTCAGACCGTCTAGTAACCAAAGAATTAAAGATTTTCATAAAGGTTATCTTAGATAAAATAAATGATTATTTCTTGATAAGTCAAATAAAATAAAGAGCAATTAATATAAACAAAATTGAATTCGTTTAAGTTTCTTGATTTTGATCTGTTGTCATAAATTAAAATGACAAGAGCCGTCAGAGACGGATTATGCTCCCTGAATAAGGCATTGTCACAAAAACAAGAGCCATCTTGGACATGGACATCCCCCGCCAAGAAAGCTTGATAGTAAACTGAAGCCTAATAGATAAAAGATTCTTTTGTACTGTCAAATATTTGCCTCCTATAAAATCTAAGTAATAAAAATAACAAAGGGCAATTACTCCAAAATTATGCAAGCAAGAGTTGCAGTTCTTGTACACTGCACTTCTCCTCTATGAGATCTATCCACCAATAAAGATTCAAGTTGATAGCTATTATACTTTAGGAGATATGCTCCAGACAAAATCTAAGTAGCAAAAATAACAAAGGGCAATAACTCAAAAATAATGCAAGCAAGAGTTGCAGTTCTTGTACACTGCACTTCTCCTCTATGAGATCTATCCACCAATGAAGTTTCAAGTTGATAGCTACTATACTTTAGGAGATATGCTCCAGACATAATTTAAGTAACAAAAATAACAAAGGGCAATAACTCAAAAATTATGCAAGCAAGAGTTGTAGTTCTTATGAATAGGACTTCTCCTCTATGAGATCTATCCACCCATAAAGTTTCAAGTTGATAGCTGTTATACTTTAGGAGATATGCTCCAGACATAATCTAAGTATCAAAAATAACAAAGGGCAATAACTCCAAAATTACGCAAGCAAGAGTTGTAGTTCTTGTGCACTGCACTTCTCCTCCATAAGATCTATCCATCCATAAAGTTTCAAGTTGATAGCTATTATACTTTAGGAGATATGCTCTGTGTTCAGATTGCAAGGACTCAAATAAGGTGTTATCTTATACAGCAAACATAAAGGTAACAAACATTAAACCCCCTTTTTGCATGACATATTTTTAGACACAAATTTCAAATAGTTTATGGTAAAGGGCATCTGATTTGCTACTGAAATATGAAATTTCATCAAATTCTGAGCATAAGACTAGGAGAAATGAAAGAATAACTGTATTTTACACGCTAGCATAAAGGTAACAAACATTTGGCCCCCTTTTTCCATGATATATATTTTTACGTTAATTTCAAATTGTTTATAGTTAAGGGCATCTGATTTGCTACTCAAATATGAAATTTCACTAAATTCTGACGGTTAGACTAGGAGAAATTTGGGAAAAACTGTTTTTTACCCTAAGTCCCCTTTTCCCGTGACGAGGCCTAAAATCCAAAAACCGTCACAGATGCATCATCACTATATCATAGGGAGTTAACATGGTAAGTTTCATTTGATTTGGCCCAAGGGTTATGGAGAAATAGGTGGGGACAGACAACGGAATTACGGACGGACGGACAGACAAAGCGGCGGCTATATGCTCTCCCTTTGGGGAGCATAAAAATGATAAAACACCAAGGCAAATTTGCAATTGAGAATTATTATAGATTATTGAGGGTGAATCACAACTACAGTTTATTTAAGCTGCAGATCTGATTTTTAAATCCAGTTATACAAACATTATACAATTGTATTAGGGGGAAGCAACCAATATACTTAAATTTCTTTCATTTGAGGCCCGACCTAAGTAACCCTTAGCCAGATGCATGTTTAGATATTGTGTAGAATCCTTAAACGCACATATTTGTTCAAAAGCTTGGTATGCCAAAGAAATACCTATAGCTCCTTCAGAAGGGTTAAATTCTTACCTATAATTTCACATGGAAGGATTTCACTCCATTCTCCATCAATTTGACAGACAACTAGTATTGTATTTGAGATAAAGCCTTGCTGACATGAGACATTAGCTGTTGCTCCATAGGAGCTATTTCCGGGAGAATTCAATGTTATGACACCATTTGCTACAAGATCCACTTCTCCACAACTGATGGCTATAAAGTAAAACATTAATAATTCATTCGAATTTGGGAGTTTAGAGACATCTATTGAACATATATAAATTGTTTTGGAAACAAATTTTTCAAGAGGCATTCAAGTAATTGTAACTACAATTTAAACTTAAAAGCTTATTCATCACATCTTTATTATGATACAGCTCTGACAAAAAATATTGTTTTGATCAATTTACCAGAAATTTATCTTCAAAGGTTAATATTACCCCTTGTATATTCAAAATTACCAGAAAGGTTTACAAAAGATATATTTCCAAGTGGAAACATCTAAAATCTGACTTACAACTGGCAATTACTTTTAGAACTAAGAAATTGAGATGAATATATATTTGAATTTCAAAGATGTTTTATGAAGTATGCTTTTAAATGTAAAAAGATAAGGAGTCAGAAACTAAAAAGTCTGCACAAGTAAAGAAAATGTGCAATATTAGTTTTTTAATTGATCCAAACATTAAGTGCACTTTTCCTAGAGAATTATTTTCAAAAAGTCTACACCAGTCAAAACGTGTGAAAAAGTTAAAGTTTAAAGGAAGAATGAATGAAAATCTAGCTACCTTCACAATTTATTCCATCACCAGTCCAGCCTGTGACACATTCACAGGTAAATGAACCATTTGTATTGAGACATTCTGCATTCACATCACAATTATCCAATTCAAGATCACATTCATTAACATCAATACATGTTACACCATCACCAGTCCAGCCAGCAACACATTCACATGTAAAGGAACCATTTGTATTAAGACATTCAGCATTTACATCACAATTATCAAGTTCAAGATCACATTCATTAACATCAATACATGTTACGCCATCACCAGTCCAGCCAGCAACACATACACATGTAAAGGAACCATTTGTGTTGAGACATTCTGCATTCACATCACAATTATCCAATTCAAGATCACATTCATCTACATCAACACAACTGACACCATCACCAGTCCAGCCAGATAGACATTCACATGTAAAGGAACCATTTGTATTAAGACATTCTGCATTCACATCACAATTTTTTAGTTCAAGTTCACATTCATTAACATCAATACATGTTACACCATCACCAGTCCAGCCAGCAACACATACACATGTAAAGGAACCATTTGTGTTGAGACATTCTGCATTCACATCACAATTATCAAGTTCAAGATCACATTCATTTACATCAATACATGTTATGCCATCACCAGTCCAGCCTGTGACACATTCACAAGTAAAGGAACCATTTGTATTGAGACACTCTGCATTCACATCGCAATTATCTTGTTCAAGATCACATTCATTTACATCAATACATGTTACGCCATCACCAGTCCAGCCAGCTAGACATTCACATGTATAGGAACCATTTGTATTGAGACATTCTGCATTCACATCACAATTATCCAGTTCAAAATCACATTCATCTATATCATTACATGCTAGGCCATCACCAGTCCAGCCAGTGACACAATCACATGTAAAGGAACCATTTCTGTTGAGACACTCTGCATTCACATCACAATTATCTAGTTCAAGATCACATTCATTTACATCAATACATGTTAGACCATCACCAGTCCAGCCAGCAACACATTCACATGTAAACGAACCATTTAAATTTAGACACTCTGCATTTACATCACAATTATCCAATTCAAGATTACATTCATCTACATCAATACATGTTACACCATCACCAGTCCAGCCAGCTAGACATTCACATGTAAACGAACCATTTGTATTGAGACATTCTGCATTCACACCACAATTATCTAGTTCAAGATCACATTCATTTACATCAATACATGATACACCATCGCCAGTCAAGCCACCTAGACATTCACATGTAAAGGAACCATTTGTATTGAGACACTCTGCATTCACATCACAATTATCTAGTTCAAGATCACATTCATCTACATCTATACAACTGACACCATCACCAGTCCAGCCAGCTAGACATTCACATGTAAAGGAACCATTTGTGTTGAGACATTCTGCATTCACATCACAATTATCTTGTTCAATATCACATTCATTTACATCAATACATGATACCCCATCACCAGTCCAGCCAGCTAGACATTCACATGTAAACGAACCATTTGTATTGAGACATTCTGCATTCACACCACAATTATCTAGTTCAAGATCACATTCATTTACATCAATACATGATACGCCATCGCCAGTCAAGCCACCTAGACATTCACATGTAAAGGAACCATTTGTATTGAGACACTCTGCATTCACATCACAATTATCTAGTTCAAGATCACATTCATCTACATCTATACAACTGACACCATCACCAGTCCAGCCAGCTAGACATTCACATGTAAAGGAACCATTTGTGTTGAGACATTCTGCATTCACATCACAATTATCTTGTTCAATATCACATTCATTTACATCAATACATGATACCCCATCACCAGTCCAGCCAGCTAGACATTCACATGTAAAGGAACCATTTGTACTGAGACACTCTGCATCCACATCACAATTATCTTGTTCAAGATCACATTCATCTACATCATTACATGTTACGCCATCACCAGTCCAGCCAGCTAGACATTCACATATAAAGGAACCATTTGTGTTGAGACATTCTGCATTCACATCACAATTATCAAGTTCAAGATCACATTCATTTACATCAATACATGTTACACCATCATCAGTCCAGCCAGCTAGACATTCACATGTATAGGAACCATTTGTATTGAGACATTCTGCATTCACATCACAATTATCCAGTTCAAGATCACATTCATTTACATCAATACATGTTACACCATCACCAGTCCAGCCAGCTAGACATTCACATGTATAGGAACCATTTGTATTGAGACACTCTGCATTCACATCACAATTATCTAGTTCAAGATCACATTCATCTACATCATTACATGTTACGCCATCACCAGTCCAGCCAGCTAGACATTCACATGTAAAGGAACCATTTGTATTGAGACATTCTGCATTCACATCACAATTATCCAGCTGAAGTTCACATTCCTCTAAATCTGAAATAGATCCATTGATAATTCATTTATTTTGTCTTTTTGTTTGAATTTTAAAGGCATGTTCTACAGTTAGCTATTGATATTGTCAGTTTTAGACACAAATAGATGGTAAATGAAAAGATCCGAAAACACCAATGATTCAGGACTCTTAAGTAATGACTAACATATGTCCATTACTGGCAACAATAGATCAATCTCTGTAAACTGCCTGACTTTCAAACAAGAGATCCAATGCCCTATTTTTTTTTCTGAAATTTTGATGATCAGCTCAAAACAGTTGTAACTGCCTATATGTTTAGGGGCAGTTAAAACTGTTTCATGCTGAGCCATCAAAATTTTGTCAGTCATATTATAGTAGCTGGATCATCTAGTCATGGATTTCTGGTATTCCTATCATCAGAAACCAAGGGTGTTAGTACCATAACACACGTTATGCAAGTGCTTAATAGAAAAAAATCCTCTTTGGAAAATGTCATTCCTGCTTGGGCTCAAGCTGCTCATCCCATATAGGTCTGAAATTATCATCCTAGATTCAATCATTCGGAACACCACTTGGCTGTTTCTGTAAACTGCAACAGACCTCAGATATATATAAGGTGGATGGGTATGTAACAAAATTTTGCATTTTGTTAGGCAAAAATAGTTTTAGAAAAAATAGCTAAGAAACAAGCAGCGCTTTCTTTATATTCATATTTTTTTATGTTAAATAACCGCTAATAAATCTTTATTTTTGAGAATTCACAAAAGTCAAGAATTTTTCAGCCTTTATTTAAGAATCTAAAGATATTTATATAAGAATGCAATATTTCACGTCAGTGACTTAAACGAGTAGAGTTGACGACGTCAAATGTTTTTACTCAAAGTTTCAAGGGTAAATGCCATTTTAACTGACGTCATCGAGTTTTTTCTAAGGTTTTCCCATATTTTTTGAAAATAGTCCATCTATGTACATCTGAGATTGATCGTGAGATTGGCCGAGTGGTGTTCCGAATGCCCATCAATAGGAGACAAATGTCATAAATGATGTGTTCACTATCAGGGATCAAACCCATCACTCCCCTATTCAGAGGCTAATGTGGCAATAACTGTGCTATGATGGTGGCCACCTAGAAAAATATTGAAGATATTAATCCTAAGTTAGAAGAGCTGCTGGACACCCTGAAAGATACACTAGAAAAATACAAGGAACCAAATATTAGGTGTTCTGATGCCACAATATGACTGAAATACTGTAAAAGAAGTGATACACCTCATTAAATCAACAAGCTCTCTTTTTGTCAAATACTATGCCTCGTCTTCTCTAAGATTCTTCAAAATGTAATGGATTAAGTGACTTTCATATTTGTCCTAGAAAACTAAAAAGGGTGGCAAGTATAATTCTTTTTCTGTTGACAATTTGAAAACTTTGGCCACCTTCATAAAATAATCTATCAAAATATTAGAAATGTGCCAAACTGGCAAACACATCTCCTTATGTAACATTTGCAACAAAAAACAATACAAAGAACATCTAAACAGCCACCTTGCATTTGCCTCATATATAAGCATGTGTGACCCGTCATACAAAAAGGGACCATCTCGGTAGTGCATAAAGTTTCGACCCTTGTCAGACTGTGCGGACTGCGCAGACTGTCTTGGGTAAAAACTCTTTGCCTTTACTAATTTTCTGAATCTAAAATAATCAATCTACCTTCTTGTGACAGAATTTCAGGAATGTGACCTGTGGTTCGCCTGTACTAGAAGCAATCTCTTTTTTAAATGTTAATTTTTACGGATTTCCCAGATGGTCCCTTTTTGCGTGACAGGTCACATATTTGTAGTCATTTAATGAAGCATCTTTCATCACCTAATGAAAGGTTGTTTAATTTGGCATATTTTTGAAGAAGAATGGCTTCATTTTTTTTTCTTTGGTGTCAAAAGCAAACAGTCAAACACAAGAACCCTGGACCTTTGCGAAAGACCCAAAAGTCACACAATTTCAAAGAATTTTAATATCTTGGGTTTAAAGTCTAAGTACCGATAGAACATGAAAATTAGTCAATTAAGTGACAAACTTTATGACGGCTATTGCATGACAGATATCAAATTATTGAAGAAAACAACACTGTGGCTTTTTTGTTTCTCACACAAGCATATAATAATAAAATTACCCCACCCACCAATAATGAATAAATAGTTAATTTTCAAAAAAGAGGGTACCCTTTATTTCCCTTCAAATTGTTGGCCTCTTACATTTTTTCAGGTCAATGTTAATTGGATCTTCTCCACTAATGCTTTTTCTTATGCACTTTAAGTACTTCACACTTCAGATACCAAAGAAAATATTACTTTTTCTACTAAAAGTAAACTAAGTTTCTTTAAGTATTTTCAATTTTGAGCACCATCTTTTTTTCTTTTACATTCTGACTGAAGTAACATTTATTTGCAGGAGATAGGAGTAAAACAATCTTTAGCTGTTAGATAGCATTGAGTACGTCTTTCTAGTATCTTCCTGACAAAAACAGAATCAATAAGCTTATACCTAACTAGCAATGAACATAGTCCATCATAATTCTGTTAAAATCAAATATTTCCCGATTAACTCTTACCAATACATTCTATTCCATCTCCAGTCCAACCCTGGTTACAAGAACATGTAAAAGATCCTTCCTCATTTGTACATTCAGCATTTAAATCACAGTTGTCAATATTAAATTCACATTCATTAACATCAGTACAGTTAACTCCATCTCCAGTCCATCCTTGATTACAAATACATGTAAAAGATCCTTCTTCATTTGTACACTCTGCATTTATATCACAGTTGTAAGGATTTAAATCACATTCATTTACATCAGTACAGTTAACTCCATCTCCAGTCCAACCTTGATTACAAATACATATAAAAGATCCTTCCTCATTTGTACATTCAGCATTTATATCACAATTGTCAATATTAAATTCACATTCATTAACATCAGTACAGTTAACCCCATCCCCAATCCATCCTTGATTACAAATACATGTAAAAGATCCTTCCTCATTTGTACATTCAGCATTCAAATCACAGTTGTCAATATTAAATTCACATTCATTAACATCAGAACAATTAATTCCATCTCCAGTGTAACCCTGATTACAAGTACATATAAAAGACCCTTCTTCATTTGTACATTCAGCATAAATATTACAGTTGCCAGTATTTAATTCACATTCATTTACATCAGAACAATTAATTCCATCTCCAGTGTAACCCTGATTACAAGTACAAATGAAAGACCCCTCTTCATTTGTACATTCAGCATTTAAATCACAGTTGTCAATATTAAATTCACATTCATTAACATCAGTACAGTTAACTCCATCTCCAGTCCATCCTTGATTACAAATACATGTAAAAGATCCTTCCTCATTTGTACACTCTGCATTTATATCACAGTTGTAAGGATTTAAATCACATTCATTTAAATCAGTACAGTTAACTCCATCTCCAGTCCATCCTTGATTACAAATACATGTAAAAGATCCTTCCTCATTTGTACATTCAGCATTTAAATCACAGTTGCCAGAATTTAAATCACATTCATTTACATCAGAACAATTAATTCCATCTCCAGTGTAACCCTGTTTACAAGTACATATAAAAGACCCTTCTTCATTTGTACATTCAGCGTTTGCACTACAATTGTTTTCTCCTAGGGCACACTCATCTATATCTGTAAGAAAATCAACATTTATTCATCCTATACCCAAAAAATAATTTCAAAAGGTATTAAGTGTTTGCAATCAATTGCCCTCAAGGCTAACATTTGAAACAGAAAACAAGATCTGTGCAGGGCTCCATATAAACATCACATGACCTTGTCTTTATCCTGTTCTGTAATGATAGCTTAAGCATTTGAGCCTGTGTATGACATTTCCAACAATTTCACATATGCAAGTCACAAGCACTCAGCAACCAAGGCCAGGACAAAATGCAATAAGAATATTCACTGACCAACTTAAGATGGGTTTAAACCTTACCTATCTACAGAGGGCATAGTAAAGACTCTGGTCAGACAGTGCGGATGCAGGGGCCTGCCAGGGGCTTTGCTTTGTGCATATTTGAAATTTTGTTGGAAATCTCATGTACAGGATCATTTTCAATTGAAAGATCTTGCAACAAGATCATTTTATCATTATAGCCTTATCACTACCTGCTTTCTACTAAATTATTATTGTGAAACCTGGCATAAAACTAATTAAAATGTCTGTTAAATTGGCAAGTTGTTAAAAACAAAATTCAAATTTGACAGAATAAGGGTTAAAGAAGTATGTAGAAAATGGCACAGTTTTTTTCCCCAATCCTACCTGTGTAGATAACACCTGAATGGTTCAATCAAGATAGACAAGTAAAAGTATAGGATCCTTTTGTGTTGTTACAAACAGTGTTGATGTTAGTTATTTAATTTAAAGAAAGGCTTGGCTATTTATGGGGTAATGTCAGCCCAATAAGCTGACAGTTGGTAGAGCACCAGACTTTAAAACAGTTTAAGTTGGACGGCGTGGGTTTCTATTCCCGGATTAGCACACTAAACAAACTAATTGTTTTTCGATTGAGACCTAAACAGAGACGGTGCTTTACACCAAGTACATTAAAGAACCATGGTGGGTCTCAGCAGTAGTTTCGTCATGTCTCCTAGCACTATCCCCGTAACAACTAACCATCTTTTGGGGGCGTTGCTTATATGGGCATGTGCTATGGTAGCGACAGTAAATAAACAGAAATACACACATATGGGCTTATAGTTTACCTTGGAATACTTTTACCTGTGCAGATAACACCTGTACCATTCCATCCAGTTTGACAGGTACATATGAAAGATCCTTCTGTGTTGGTACAATCAGCATTGATATCACAATCATTTATTGCAAAGAAAGGCTCTGAGCTTTCAACTGTCAAGATATAATGAAATACTCTAAATAAAATATCTAAATAAAAACCTGTATTTTTTCCCCTCTATTTTACTTTTTTATTGATATCAAAGTTAAAGATGTCTTGTACAGATGGAAATAGACAAACCCCAAGCTCAATCCACATCAAATATTTGAGACGGACGGACAGATAAAGGAAAAAAGATGTGCCCAGGATTTTCATTGCAATCATCATAGAGTGACCATAAACCAGAGTGTGGTCATCAAAAATAGGCCTAGGGTGATTAGCCACAAAAAATTTTTTTTTTACATAATACCACCTTACCCTGATAATATTGAAAAGGTCAGACTGATTAGGAACCACGCATAAATGAAGCAGTTGTGTTTACAAGAAGTCGCATCATACAGATAGATGGACAGTTAGAGAATATATAATATCAACATACTTCCACATTCAGCTGCATTCAAAAAGTACATTATTTTTTTTCCCATCAAACTTAGCATTTAAGGGATACAAAAATGTCAGCTTTACAATGAAACATAAATATTGTACTGGTCCAATGAACTAGGTGGCAAATTGTTACAAGGTGACATAGTACTGCTTTGGAAAAAAGAATTGGCGATGACTGTCTGCCCAGACGTTAAGATGCCACAAGTGATCAGATAATACTTCCTAGCTTTCAATGGACATATTCAAATATACCCACATGAACAATTTATTGGAATTTGTTGACAAGAGTTTTGTTTCTACTTGTATTATTGACTGATTGAACTTGCAAATTTAATAATGGTCCATATTCTTTTGTAAAATTTATATTTACAGAATAAATAAATATGTTTAACATAAAACTGTTGTAAATGCACTCTTGGCAAATACAACCTGACCCTGGAAAATTAACTTGCACTAACAGGGCTGATGTTTGGCTCTTAAACCGTAAAAACTCTTACCTATGAATAGCTCTTTCTTGTCTATTGACCCCTTCTAAATCCATTTTGACCCCCAGAATTTAATGGTTAAGCGGTCAATGACTCCCTAATTACAAACAATAGCACAAGCCTTGACTAAATTCAACCAATTTATATTTAAATCTACAGTTAGTTGTAAGGAGCTCTTGTTTTGTACTTTAATTACTGTGCATTTTGTTTCAATATAACCAATTTATTACCCTCCTCCATGAACCCAGTGACAAAACTTGGACAGATCAACCTATCAGCAAGATCTGACTAGGGTTGACATTTTAAGTACTACCCAGATGGTCCCGGTTTGCATGATGGGTCAAAGGTAAATAAACAAGAAAGACTTACAATCTGGGGGTACTTCACTGTTAGTAGTCTCAATGTTTGGTTCTAATAGTTCAGGAAAAGTTCCACACTCGTCCACGTCTATCAACAAACAATAGAAATATATCTTATATCCTCGTATAAGTGTACCCTACTAATAGTATCTTCATCTAAACTGTTTAGGTCTTAGTATGATTGAAAATATGATTTTAAGAGATGAAGAGATTACTTTTTAATTTCATGGCAGTATGAAACATAAAACCTAATCACATTGTTTGAATACCTGAAGAAGAGACCAGACAAAGTTTTATGATCATGTTTTGTGACAGATTATCCAAGGAATATGCCTAAAACAATGAGTTTAAATTTGCCTTCCAGTTTGGCCCTACAATGTCTATTTCGATTCTAGGACAAAATCCCCTCCGGACAAAATCCCCTCAACGTTTTTTTGACATGGCGGACAGAATCCCCTCGGTCATTCTAACAACGCGGACATAATCCCCTCAATCCTTTTTTTTAGGCGGACAGAATCCCCTACATTAATTAGTTTGGGCGGACATAAGCCCCTTGGTCTGATTACTGAGGAGGCCAATATCCCCTTAATCAAATCTACAAGACGGATTTAATCCCCTCAATAGGCGGACACAATACCCTTTAAATACAAGAAAAAACAGTAAAACTTTCGTTATAAATTAAATCATTGCAAAAAAAAACTCTTACGTTCTTATGTGTATAGGCTTAGAAATTACCCATATTAAGGACGCGACCAAGCATACTTTAGTACGTCATTTAGTAAGTCTTGTACGTTCAAAAATCATTGAATAAAGAAACAAAAACACTTACTTTAATGTAAAAATTATAATCCTATTCAAAATAAAAGATTTCTTTTCAAACCCAAATTTGACATGACGTCACGATATAATACTCTCGGAAAAAGAGCCGACACCAAAAGGACTGCCGAACCTGTGACCCAGATTGGGGGTCGCTTGTGTTTTCACAGTGAAACACTTTTCTCTCGTGTGAACTTGTAAATGGCTCTGAGTAAACAATATGTAGAAAAACGAAACATATGACAGTTTGCATTATATACTCTTTGATTATTGGCTTCCAATTAAATCGGTCTTCACATTAAAAAATTAGACAAAACCGATTAACAGTTTGGATATTCTTAATTGGTTTCACATGTTGTCAGATAACATTTTTCTTTGTGGAAATATAGACCGTATACAAGAACAGAAAATGCCGATTTACAGTTTGGATTTTCATAATTGGTATCACATTGATAAGTGGGCAACATTATTCTTTCAGGAAATATAGTCGTTTAAAGAATATAGAATAATTGACTTGATTGAAATAATCTATTTCTAAACTTAAACTTAAACTTAAACAATAAACAAAAATCTATCTACGAAGGGGATTCTGTCCGATTTTTATGTTACGACAAGGTGATATTGTCCGCCCTGTAGTTTTGATTGAGGGGATTATGTCTGCCTTGTAATTCCGAACGAGGGGCTTATGTCAGCCCTAGCAAATTAATGAAGGGGATTCTGTCCCCCTCAAAAAACAGATTGAGGGGATTATGTCCGAGTTGTTAGAATGACTGAGGGGATTCTGCCCGCCATGTCAAAAAATCGTTGAGGGGATTTTGTCCGGAGGTGATTTTGTACGGTTACCGTCTATTTCCAGCCACCGTTAAAATTAAAACAAGATGTGTTTGCCAAACACTAATGCCACGCAACTGCCATTTTGATAAATGAATATGGAAATCCTGAAGTCTTTTGATTGTCTAAAACTGTTTGCTTCATACCAATTTTCAACAGTAAGTGTCTTACCAAACAAAAAATATACCATTAAGTAAAGTGTTTATGTCATCTATGAGTGCCCTTGACTAAATGACCTAGACCTTCATCAATGACCTTGACTTTGTCAAGCATATACAGGTCTTGTCATGAGCAATGCACATGCGAAATAAAAAGGCTCTTTGACTTACCAATCCAAAGTAATGACAAAAGTTTGTTTTAATTATATACAGATTTGACCCTAAATAATGACCTCAAAATATTATCTAAGGATAGTGCCTCCAAAAGGTCTTGTTCCAAGTAATCATCATGTGAAAAATGAAGACTTTATCATTTACCAATCAAAAATTATGGCCAATGTCAAAGTCTTTATGTTGAAAAATAGTGACCTTGAAAAAATGACATTGACCTTGACAGACGACCTTGACTTTAGTATTCACAGAAAGGTCTTGTCACAATAATTCACATTTGAAATATCAAGGCTGTATCACTTACCAAAATATCAAGGCTGTATCACTAACCATTTCAAAGATAGGGCCAATGTTAAAGTTTACTTTTTTCAAACAAATTTTACCTTGAATAATGTCCTTGACATAAGAACTTAAATCTGGTATCACCAGAAAGTTCTTGCCCCAAGCAATCAATATAAGAAATATAAAGGCTCTATTACTTATCATTCAAAAGTTATGGCCAATGTTAAAGTTTTCTTCGACAAACAGACAAACAGAGTTACAGACAGGCTTAAATTCCCCCAATCTATCAATGCCAGGGTGTGTGTGTGTGGGGGGGGGGGGGGGGGCATAAGAAACAAGTTGTGACAAAAATGTCACTAAATGAACATAAATTCAGAAAAAAATGACCCATTCAAGATTGGGGAGGGGGGGGAGAGAAGTTGTTGAAAGAACTTTTTTCCACTTCTGATGGAAGGCTGACACAGGAAGATCACAAATTCTCACAATGAGCAAATTGTGCTCAGGTGTGCTAAAAGCTATAACAACAAGTCCTACCTATACAATATGTCCCATTTCCAGTCCAGCCAGGGTAACAATCACAAACAAATAATCCCAATGTGTTGGTACATAGTGCATTAATGTCACAATTATCAATCTCTAGGTCACATTCATCCAGATCTGTTAAAAATATTACAGAAATAGAACTGTTGCACTTTAAAACTTAAACAAGATTTTTATGTGCAAATAGGATTTGAATTCCATTCAATTACATGTCAGAATATTGAATCTTTCTTTAGAGGCTGATAATATGACCACAGAAGCATGTGAGTATTCAAAAATGACACCATAAACAGTCCATCTGAGTAAACACATAGAGGTACATGAACCAGGTATATTATCACAATCAGCATTTAGAGAGTAATAAGTATGCATCACTCAAGTTAAATAGTTACAGGTAAATCAAGTAGGTTATGATAAAATAATCCCCATTTAGAAGTCATTACCTATCCATCTAGGAATATATGTAAATGGGTTAAAATTATGTATAACCAATGCTGCAGATGACATCACCACCTGTCCATTTAAGGAAATAGAAACAGGTAAATATCAAGGTATGTGAGTACAAGAGGCATTTAGATTACAATGTTTAGCACCTTTTCATTGACCCGTTTCTGACCCCTGCTAGTAAGTTGAATAAAAAATCTTATTATTCCTACTCAGCTTAACACATACTTTCTTAGGAATGAATAGCAAATGTATTGACTGTAATATATATATTTTTGTTAAATGATAAAATATGTCTGTAATTGTTATTCAAAAATTTTTCCACAGAGGCCAAATTTGGGTAAAAAAATATAAGGTATACCCTCCCCCCTCTAAGAATGACATCATCATCTGTTAGTCCAGGTATACAGCAAGTAATAAAGGTATGTTAGTACATTCAGCATTTGGATTATATTGTATCTACCTCTTCAGATGACACCATCAGATGTCCCATCTGGTAAACACATACAGGTAGATAATCCAGATATGTAAGTTTAAACAGCATTTAGATTTAATTGTACTCACCTCTACAGATGACACCATCACCTGTCCATCCAGGTAAACACATACAAGTAAATGATCCAGGTATGTTAGTACAATCAGCATTTGGGTGGCAATTATCAGTTTCCCTTACACATTCATCTATATCTATACAAAATAGTGACAAAACTTTAAGTTTGGATAAAATCAAGATGTGTTTATGAAATTAGATATACCCGGCATGTCTTAAACAACAGATTTTTCAGGAGTTTGGTCTTGGCAGATGACTCTGACCTTTGAAAGGGCTTGAAAATTAGACAATGATAAATGTTTATAACATTGATCTTGTCAAATTACCATGAACACTGTATCTGCAGATGCATATATCTATGAGAGATATGCACATGCTAAATGTGTTTACTGTATCAAGAAATTGATTGAAGTAGTTGGAAATGTTAAGATTTTTTAAGTTAAGTTTTTAAACAGTTTGGCTTTGAAATATGACCTTGAACTTGTCATATGACACTGAACTTTGTGTTATGTATGCCTTCGTGTAAAATTGCAACGCTTGAATTGTAATGAAATTTCCTATTGTTCCTTTTTATATCACATAAACCTCTGATACCAAATCAACCCGTCCGATAATTGCAAAACTGACACACTACCAACTGGTTCATGACAGCTAAATTCTATTTCTGGATCAAATATCTGTAACCTTTGCCTAACTCTTACCTGTGCATATGAAACCAGTACCATTCCACCCAGTTTGACAGGTACAAATGAAAGATCCTTCTGTGTTGGTGCAATCAGCATTGATGTCACAGTCATTTAATGTAAAGAAAGGCTCAGAACTTTCAACTGTTGAATAAATATTGAAAGAATTTTAAGTTATTGCAAAAAATGCCTATCTGCATTCATACAGAAAAAATCCTATATTCAACTTTAGATACCGGAAAAAAACACGAAGATGCCTTGGGGGCTAAATGGGTCTACTTTCTTGATCCTAGATAGGAGAATTTATATAGAGGAGCAGCAAATAAACTTACTAGGCAGAAACACATTCAGTACAATCAATACTTCCCTCACCAAAACATATTGGCTCTTGCAAACATTTGCTGCAAGTTTGCAGCAAAGTGTTCTTGCAAACTTCCAGCAATCTCTCTGCAACCTTTCCGCAATCATCTTGTAAACACCCAGTTTTTTCAACAAATTTCTAACTATAAATAAAGTATTTTTCAATTTCTTATGTGACTTTTGTTATCAATGGGTCACAAAAGTTTTTTTGTTCAATGGTTTGGTTTCTGAAGATTTCTGTTTAAAAAAAGGGAGAGTCAGCATGACTTGAACCTGTGTTTTATAATTATTTTGTTATAAAGGGTTCAAAAAAATATTTCACTAATATGTAAATCTGAGACTTCTTTCTCAAACTTCATGATCCACATATGTGCAGGCTGATGTTTGTCTATAGCTCCTGCTAAAGCAGAAACATTCCAGGTTCAGCATGACAAGGGTTAACATTGCCCATACAATAATATCAATGACTCAGCGTAAAAAAGTTTTATCAACCTTTAATCAAGTAAACAAGTTGGCTGATACAACTATTTAATGCTGAGTGATCAGTATGAAATATCTGAAAATGTCATGCATAAGCTAAACTATTATTTATCTTTTGAAAAAAAATAGTTGATCACCTTTTTTAATATATACCCATTTCGAATTTACTTTAACACTTTCCTGTTTTTCAAAATTTTTGACCTGTCCAAATTCAAAGGTGTTGCAGACGCAAATTAAAAGTGGATTTAACTTGAAAAATAACCATTCTGTAGGGTAGAAAATAGTGTGGAAAAAGAAGAAATTGCTTGTCAGAAGCAATTTCTTCTTTTTTCACAATGTTTTCTCAATCATAAAATCACAAGCAAGTAAAAAGCAGGGATTAAACAGCAAAGTGTTAAGACCCTTAAACTTTACTTAGATGACTTAGTATTGACACAAGTAATATTCTTCAGTAAGAACTTACAATCTGGAGGTATGCTTTCTTCAAAGAAATCTGGTGGTATTTCCTCTGGTAAAGTGCCACACTCATCAATATCTTTAGAAATGAAGAGAAAATCTAAAACCTTAGGTGTGTTATTAAGGTAAACATTCTTACAAATCTAATAAAGATTCTTAAGCAACTGAATAAAATTTTTAAACTATCTACATGAGGAGATGAAGCTTGTTTGACATTGGCCTAAATGAGTAAGCCTAAACAGGGTCTCATATTTTTGTTAAATAGTTGATAATTGTTTTTTACGATGGCTAAATAATCTTAATAAGTATGATTTTTCATCTCCTTCTAAAAATGCACCTGTTTTTATGATAACACTAATCCAACTGAATTCAACTTTAACTTCATACAATTTGCCATACTTATGAATAGAATGGTGGTTTTGAGGTAGTTAAACGCAAAAATTAATGGACAATACCCCGGTATGAAAGGGAGAAAAAATGGATAAATAAGTAAATTGACGTGCCATGAACACCAACTTTTTTTTTAATTAAATATCCTCGGTCTGCGCCTATACACTGTATCAGTCTCTTTGTTAAAAATTGATATAAGCATTAGTTAAAAAACAGTCTGAGTAGGCTAGTACTTGGGCAGGTTCATCTTCAGGAGTCTATATTGTCTACCAAAGCTTAGTGTAAGGAAGGTATAAACTGTAAACAGCATAAGAAGGGTTGAAAATTTACCAAACAATTAATACAAGAGGATCACGATGGTCCTAGACAGCTCACCTGAGTCTCTTTGACCCCTGGGGTATCACATGAATCAGATAGGCAGATGTCAACAAGGAGATAATTTCTAAATAAGATCAATACTATATCAATACCTTCCAAAGTAATTCTGATTATTTGTCCATAAGTTTGAGACAGTTGAAGACAGATGATAACCTTTGTCAAGTTTGAGACTAAATTAAAATAAAGAAATATATTTGTGTACAAAATCAAACATACCTGTACAAATGACACCATCACCAGTCCATCCAGGTTTACATGAACAAACAAAACTACCAGGTATGTTTAGACAATCAGCATTTACACTACAGTTATTTGTACCAGTACTGCATTCATTTATATCTGAAGTACAAATGGATATTTACTGTATATTTAAGATAATCAAAACAGATTTATTATTATTGGAGTTACTCAGGTTTTTTAGGGCCTTACCATTTGTAGGGACTTAAAAATGGTCCCTGTAAAGCGTTAAAGCATAAAGAGAAAAAAAATTAATTGACACCATTTTTGCATAAAAAGAAAGAATGGAGTTTTTATTCAAACACATTTTGCAAAACAATTTAAAGATCTAGAACGCTTTAAATTTTGTCAAAAAAATTTCATTAAGCATTGCACCTTCAATTTTATTCATACCTATGTTGCTTTGGATTTGTGATATCACAAAAATTTAATGCAGGAATAAGATCATAAATTATGCTCATTATATATATGAGACATGATGATTTTTGTTCTTTTTTTCTCATCAATTAGTATTTACTTCAAAATTAAGCACCCTTCAAACATACATTAAATATGAAATAATAAAACAAAATTCACAGAAAATCTGCTATAATACAAGGGATGTTCAATATTTATCTGGATTGGGTCAATTAATCATTACTGATTTATCGCTTTGTGAAAAAAGTATACTCATATCAGCGTCTTTAACGATGGAAATTAAGCATTTGGAAGAATGAACCATTCCCTTTCAGCATGACAAGTGTTTGATTTATGTCTATCGTTACGAATAGAATAATTAAAGATCAAAATTCTTAGCATTAAGTTGACGTTGTCTAAAATGTTCCGAAACACTTTACCTGCCACATTTTAAACCAACCTTATCAAAAAACTCTATGGTCAATTTACTTCAAATTAAGACAAGACATTTGTAATACTTATTCCAGCAATGCAATTAATTTTCAAATGTTTCAACAGTTAAAAAATAAGAATATTTACAAACAAAGTCCAAATATATGAATTATTATATCTGCTGCGCCAGGTTCTCGTTTCCATGCCATTTTATATGGCAGATGCACATGCGCTATGTTCGATAACTCTATCAATTTTACATAACCATATGTAGATTGAATTCCGACAGCGAATGATACCAAATTTATTTTGATTGCTTCAAAAATAAAATTTTGGGAGGCAAAATCCGGTTTATTTTTTAATAACCCTCGAATACATACCTGTACAGTTAACACCATCTCCAGTCCATCCATGATGACAAGAACAAACGAAACTACCAGGTATGTTTAAGCAATTAGCATTTACACTACAATTATCTGTACCAGAACTACATTCATCTATATCTGGAAATGTTTAAACAAAATCAGATATGTTTAATATATCACTAAGTACTACTTAGAACAAGATCAGAACAAGGGAATACTGAACTCAGACTGCTTTTGCAACTTTTGCCCACATCTGAGTCTATACTTGTATTTTAAAGAGAAACAATAGCACCACCTATGGATGCTCATGCGTGGCTGTTCGGCCATGGATAGGGATTAAAAATTCAAATTCCAAAAAGGGGCAAAACTTGCCCAAAATGCATCTAGAGTTATCCCACTTGAGAGCAAAGGTTCCTCTTCAGATATTGAACATGTGTGCCAAGATTCTAGTGGATGCTTGTAGTACAACCAGAGATATCACAGAATGTCTAAGTTTTACATGGCGATGGCAACACCTTCACCAAAGTTTTACCTTGG
Organism: Fragum whitleyi; assembly: GCA_948146395.1. Classification (NCBI taxonomy): domain Eukaryota; kingdom Metazoa; phylum Mollusca; class Bivalvia; order Cardiida; family Cardiidae; genus Fragum; species Fragum whitleyi. Next base: position 51,271,254 of record OX411546.1, read on the forward strand.
CTTCTCTCAAAAAGCAGCAGAGCTAAAAATCAGTCTTTTCAGATTGACCAGTACTTTTTTTCTTGTCATAAGTACAGTCATAAATACAAAATAAGTATTATGTAATATTTTTTTTTTTTCATTTAAGACTTCTTCATTTTATTCAGAGGATGTTTTGTTAACTGGAAACTTAAAGATCTATTAAAATAGACTTATAAATTATTGTAGATTTTAATTCTGGTAAAATTATATGTATATATAGTTTAATTACTCTTACCTGTGCATATAAAGTTATATTACATGTACATTTAACCTTCTCTTACCTGTGCAGATAAAACCTGTACCATTCCACCCAGTTTGACAGGTACAAATGTAAGATCCTTCTGTGTTGGTACAATTAGCATTGATGTCACAATCATTTAATGTAAAGAAAGGCTCAGAACTTTCAACTGTTGAAAATATCTGAGATAATTATTTGATTGATTAGATTTGTTTGTTTGAATTGGGTTAAAGGCTGCTTTCACACCAGTACCACCATTAAATCCTTTCCTAGCCTTCAGCTGCTATCCCACATAGGACTATGATTATACTTGTTTGGAATTTGATCACTTGCTCTTATAGTATTGCATATAAATCAATATCTTACAAAGAAAAATTGAAAGATTTGGTAAATATTCAGCCTTTCTGTTACCATGACAACCAGAATTTTTCAGCTTTTGTTGAGTAATTTGGTATGTATACCTTAACCTAAGGGACATCCTTATTAAGTTTCAGATTAACTGGCAAAGTTAAAGCAGAAAAATTTAAGTTTACAAAAATAAATATTCCATATTTTATGTAGGACTCTAGGAATCCTTTGCAAAGACAATTAAATCTAATGATTCTTTGGAACCCAAAAAGTTATTTTGCAATTGAACCAGCGATTATTCTGAAATTAGTCATCTTGGTACCCAGTTTCCCCAATTAATATTGTTTTCTCAGTATATAATGTGGGGGTGAAATAATCTTATTTCAATTGTGGCCCTGACTCATACTAGATCCTATCATGCATGTAGAGAGAAGAACAATAGGTGTTAACCACTGCCACCCACTTTTAGAGCTCGGTGGACTGGGGCTCTGTGACTTCTCTAAAGTGTTCTGCCCAAATACATTACTCAACTTCCGTAGGGCTCAAATTTGCAAGCATCAGATTATGAGTCAAGAGCACTAACCACTCAGCAAACAAGCCAGTGGACAATATTACAGCATATATTGTCTAATTTTTCTATTTATACTCATTTAATTAGTTACCATAATATCCCCTTTTGATACTAGGCATATATTTCAGACAATTTAACACTTTCCTGCTTTACAAAATTTTGGACCTGTCCAAATTCAAAGGTTTTGCAGACAAAAATTAAAAGTGAATTTAATTTGAAAAATAACCATTCAGTAGGGTAGAAAATAGTGTGGAAAAAGAAGAAATTGCTTGTCAGAAGCAATTTCTTCTTTTCACAATGTTTCTCAATCATAAACAGACATGTAAAAAGCAGGGATTAAACAGCAAAGGGTTAAGGTAGTTGACCCGTAATAGTTCTGCAACATTGCGATGATCTCACTAGGAAACATTGGTTCAGATTGAGAAAAATAATGAGTTCTGAAACATTATTACCTTACAAAACGGTTTATGACTTACAATCTGGAGGTATGCTTTCTTCAAAGAAATCAGGTGGTATTTCTTCTGGTAAGGTGCCACATTCATCAATATCTGTTAAAATAAAGAAAAAAAGGTTAACATCAAAACCAATAATTCAAAAAATTTCTACCATTCCTGAGACACAATTTCTCAAAAGTATTTTATTCTGAACTTCTTAACCCAATTTTACAAAAGTCTTTTAGAAGGTACTTAACAGCTACCTCTACTTTCCAGTCTTAAAAGCGGTTCAATTTTTTTGGATGCATTTTCCTATCAAAGGGACATTGTCTACTCCCTAAATGCTGCCATATGTCAATTTCTTCAAAATAAGTTTGAACCATACTTACAACCTTTCATGAATAAACAGATTGATTTTGTGAAACACCAATGTCCCCAAGTCATAATTGTTTCAATGGTTTTACTAGATAGATGATCTTGATCTTTCCAGGTGATTATGACCTATGTATCAGCAGGTGCTCATTGTTAAGATATAGCAGAATTTAATTTAAGATTTTTTTGAATTTTGAAATGTTAAGCTTTTGGTTAGATTTAGATACAATTTGACCCTGATAGATGACTTTCACCTTGTCAGATGTCCTTGATCTTTGTATCAACACATGGGAATTACCATTACTAAGATCAAGCATAATACCAAATATAATGTATCTTTAATAGTCTTTACACAATAATGCTAAGATTTTTGGTAAATTGTTGACAAAGTTTGACCTGTATAGATGACCTTCTCCATGCTAGAGGAACTTGGCCAAGTTATCAGCAAAATAGATTATCTAGAGATATATCATCAATTGGTGTATGGGATGAACAGATATATAAGGAAAGTAACTACTATTTCTTTTTAGCCCTTGTCATGCTGAACATGGAATATTCCTGCTTTGTCAGGAGCTATAAACAAACATCAGCTTGCACATATGTGCAGTCTGATGTTAGTCTATACCACCTGTTTCTCACTTTCAAACCAGAATTGTCAATAGATTTAGTTTTTTAAATAAAAATTGACCTACAGTTGGTACTTTCAGTGCTTTTTGCCCTTTGATTTTGGTGCAATTTTTAGCCAAAATTTATTCAGTATTCAGACAAGGGTTAAGATATATTTATCTCCCAATTGGCCATTGTTTTAGAAAATTTCAGATATTCCAACATATATATCTATCTCTCACAATCAATCCATCTCTTTGCATTTATTACATTAAAAGTGATATAGAAATACTTTCACTGAACAAAGCCAACTTTGACTCAAACAATGTTTTGAAGTCTCTTTAAAACTTTTTTAGTGATGATTTGCTAGGTTCTAACCCATTCTATCAAAATAATCTATATAATCATGCTTAACACCTGCACACAAACCCTTTGCTGCCTTTTCACCCACATTAAGCTAATGGTAATAAATAGATCATTTTTAACACATAATAAGTCACCCAAGGAACATTCCTACAAACATTCATTAAATAGGTCTAATTGATTTGGAGCAAAAGGATATCCAAGTTTCCAAAGTGAAAATTGGCCGATCTGCTACACAACTATTCATGATTCAATCACTATTTAGTATTCAATTTATGTAAAGGGTCATCTATGGAATATCCATGCCAAGTTTCACTGAAATAAGCCAAAATGAGAGTAGCAGAAGATTTTTTAAGCTTTTTAAGTGAAAATAAGATCCACACTACCCATATTTAGGAATGTGGACGACTTCCACTATATATAGACTACATCTGTAATTGTATCAAATACTGGTTACGCCTCCTTTGTCTTGAGCAACATAGGTGTCGGAAACAGTGCTACAATATGCTTTACCAACTCGATAACAGGGTCGTGAAATTTGAGCTTCATCGGTGAAACAATTACTATACAGTAATGGCTTCGGATATGTGTGGCTTGCTCAAGAGGTTGGAGACGACAATTTATTCCTAGTTCAATTTAAACAACGAATCACTGATTGTTATTTACAACAGATACATAGTAATTTTGAATCACCCCCTAAAGGCATACATTATCAATTGATTGATTGAATGGGGTTTTACGCCGCTTTCAACATTATTTCAGTTATATCGCGGCGGCCGGAGCACCTAACAATGGATTCCTGGTATTTCTCACGCCAGTACTACCATTACATCCTTTCCTAGCCTCCGACTGCTATTTCACATAGGTTTACGATTATCTACCCATTGGTGAAAGACAAACGTCGGAAAGGATATTTGCCGCCACCGGGGATCGAACCCACGACTTCCAGATTGGAAGTCTTATGCCTAACCAACTGCGCTATGGTGGCAGCTACCATACATTATCAAAATTTTAAATCACTCCTTTCAGTCGAAAGTATCTAACACTAGATTTAAATTATAATTTGAAAAAGGCCCTAGCAAATTTCAGGTGCTCTGGACATGAATTGATGATTGAAAAGGGCCAACATTTGGCAATCGATAGGGAATTTAGATGTTGCCCATTTTGTCTCAAATTTAATATAAAAGCTGTTGAGGACGAATTTTTTCTTTTGTAGTCTCTACGAAAATATACGAATAACATATTTTAACCCTAAATGGCTTGAACAAAGATCACCCTTTGCTTTTTATATAATAATGTTGACTAAAAAGCATGAAGACATATTTTGTATTGCTAGATATATATTTTCGGCATTCAGTTATCGTCAGGAAACATTAAAATTGCAACAACCAGTTTGATATTCTTCAATTTCTCTCAATCTCTCAGATAAACTTTGTACTTTGTATGAAATGTTATTGTAGGCCGGTGGCCTGAAACATTGAATTAAACATTGTATTGTATTGTATTGTATTGTATTGTATTGTATTGTATTGTATTGATACAATCAAAATCATTTCTGGAGAAATTTAAGTAAAGTGTCATTTAAAGAATATTTATGCCAAGTTTTATTGAAATTGATCCATAAGTTTTGGAGAAGAAGAATTTAACTTTAATCATGTATTGAATCTAGAGTAAAGATAAGCCCAGCTCTGCCATATCCATATTTTCAGGGCCAGTCTAATTTTTTGAATGATTCAAGTTAAGGGACAACCAAGAAACATTCAAGCCAAGTCTCACTGAAATTGGGCTTACATTTAAGGAGCAGGAAGATTTTTAAGTATTTCAGACTAAAAATTAGCCATAACCTGCATTGTCACATTTAAGGGCTAATCAAAATTTCTTGAACAATTTAAGAAGAGGGTCACGCAAGAACATTTCTACCAAGTCTGGATGAAACCTCCAATTGGTCCAAGAAGAGATGTTTTAAGAAAAAAGCTTATCCACAGACGGACACACACGCATGATAGACACACCTCCATGACATTTGCTCACAGGCCTTTGGCTTGTGAGGTAAAAAACTAGAAATCAAATTTACCTAAACAGATTATGCCATTCCCAGTCCATCCAAGTTGACAAGTACAAACAAAGCTACCAGGTGTGTTCAAACAATCAGCATTTACACTACAGTTATCTTCTTTCAAACTACATTCATCTATATCTGAAGTATAAATGGAATAGACTTTTCATTATCAGATAATTGTCCACAGACTGTAACCAAAAATAAATGTTTTATATGGTTTGAATAATAAACAAGAGGGGCAAAAAATTGCCTAATATCACTCATCTGAGTTGACAATTTTATGGCCTGTTAAGTACAAACCTTCAAAAAAAATAACAATAATTATAATAATAATTAAAGCTTTATTTGAAGAGGTTGCACTATTGAACAGACCCATTCTTCCTTGTAGACCTCTTTATTTTTACATATATTTACAATTTATCTTGTCACACGTAGAAGAAACAGCCAATACAATTCTTTTAGCTATTTTGGAAGAGGAGCACATAGGTAACATTCCTGGAAAATTTGGTCAAATTTGGCCCTAAATTTAGAAGGAGATGCCATTTAAAGAAATTGTTGACAGACCCTTGATGTTAGAGAGACACTAGAAATGCTAGAGTGACGCTAGACAGAGGGTGAACACAATAGCTCGAATGAGCACTTTGAACATAGGTGAGCGAGCACTTTGAACATAGGTGAGCGAGACCTTTAACACAGTTTTATCAAGATCGAGTCTCACATAAAAGTACAATACATGTATAATATTTCAAAAAATGAATGATTCAAATTGTAAAGACATTCTATCAGATTCTTCCACTATGCCTAAAATGTTGATTTAAATGTTTTTAAATCATTTGAGTTCCTGATGTGGAGTTGAATATGATTCCACAGTTTAGGACCTATAAGTATCTGTAGAACTAAATTCTAGGGTTGGGAATCATGAGGGTTTGTTGACTATGGGATCTTAGTTTTGCATTTGATGTTTACTTGAAAATTTGTGTCATTGATTAATTGAATGGGATTTTACGCCGCTTTCAACATTATTTCAGTTATATCGCGGCAGCTGGAGCACCTAACAATGGATTCCTGGTATTTCTCACGCCAGTACTACCATTACATCCTTTCCTAGCCTCCAGCTGCTATCTCACATAGGTCTACTGTTATCGACCCATTGGTGAGAGACAAATAGTCAGAAAGAATGAGGGCCGCCGTCGGGTATCGAACCCATGACCTCTAGTTTGACAGTCCGACGCGCTACAAACTGCGCTATGACGGCGGCGAAAATTTGTGTCATATGATCTGGAAATCGGCCATTTAAGATTTATAGATGAATATTGATTTGTTTGTAAGTAACTCTTACTTGAAATTTGGCCATTTTAGTACCTGGAACAATTCACAGCTAGCCGTACTTAAACTTTTGTCAGGTATAATATGGACAGCTATCTTTTGAAATTGGTTCATTTTGTTAAGAAGCCTTGTATTATCCTTACCCTAAAGTTTCAGAGCAGTAGTCAAGATAGGGTGAAATATATATCCATTGAAGAAAAGCTTTCTTGAGAATAAGTTTAGATAACATTTTATTCTGAGAATTAGATGAGTTTTTTTGTTAGCGTAAAGTAACAATGTATTAGTTTTCTAAGAATTCTTAGATTTGGTATCATGCCCCTTCTTTTGCACCATAAATCAATTATCAACAGATTACTCTGAAGATTTAATAATACCTGATGAACTAATAAAAGTTTCGTCAGGAAAAAAGATCAGTAAACTTCAAACTTTGCACAGATTTTATTTTGAAGCTGTTTCTGATCAATGTTAAAATTGTTTGAGCAAAATATTTGATCAGTAGAATTGTCATGCTTTTCTGAATTATAACCTTGTGGCCTAATTTAGACCAAAGAGCTTTCACCAAGACAATCATTCTTGAATAATCTTCAAATTTTTCCTGAAATTTTACTTTGGTGACCTAGGGTTTCACCACAGTTGACCCAATTACAATTTCTAAGATTAAATTTAAACAATCTTTTTGACCAATTTTCAGATTAATTGGCCTAAAATGTACTCCCTAGAGTGACTGACATAACAAAACCAAAAGAGCTTGTATTGAGCACCTCCTGCTCATAATCACTAACAACATTAATACCTGAACAGTTAACTCCATCACCAGTCCACCCTGATTGACAGGTACAAACAAAACTACCAGGAATGTTTAAACAGTCAGCATTTACACAACTGTTATCTGTACTAGCACTACATTCATCTATATCAAGTAACAGGATGTGTTTTATAAACACCAATGCCCCACAACTGCTATTTTTTTGGAACAGAGAGTTGTTACATAAATATGTAGATCCTAAGTTGTTAAAATGTTTAAAAACACTGCTATATACCTTTTTTTCAACAGATATTATCTTTGCAAATCAGAGAGTAAGCAAATTTCTGAAGTTTTTAAGTCATAAATGAGTGGCTTTCACCAAATGACCTTGATATTGATATTGTTAGCATGTGACAGTCGTGTCACAAGCAATGTACATGCAAAATTTCAAGGCTTTTTGACTTACCAATCCAAAATTATTGCTAATGTTAGTTTAAATTTTACAAAATTTTGACCTTGGAAAAAATACCTTGAGCTTTACTGATTGCCTTGAAGATTGTACCATCAGAAAGGTTTTGTCCCAAGCAATCATCTTGTGAAATATGAAGGCCCTATCTCTTACCATTCAAAAATTTTGGCCAATGTTAAAGTTTTATTTTTTCTCAAATTTGACCTTGAAAATAGACCTTGACTGATGACTTCAAATTAAGTACCAACAGAAAGGCCTATCCCAAGCAATCATCATGTGAAGTAGAAAGGGCCTATCACTTACCATAATGTTATGCCAATGTTAAATTTTATTTGATTTTTTTTAAAACCAAATTGACCTTGAAAAATGGCCTTGACCTTGACTGATGACCTTGAATATGTACCAACAGAAAGGTAAGAGTAATTTTTTCTTAAATTTGATGTTGCAAAACGACCTTGACCTTGATACAAAAAATTGTACATACCTGTACAATTGACTCCATCACCAGTCCATCCTGATTGACAGGTACAAACAAAACTACCAGGAATGTTTAAACAGTCAGCATTTACACTACAGTTATCTGTACTAGCACTACATTCATCTATATCTGAAGTAACAGGATGTGTTTGATAAACACCAATGCCTCACAACTGCCAATTTTTTGGAACAGGTCATTGTTACATAAATATGTAGATCCTAAGTTGTTTAAATGTCTAAAAAAAGCTGCTTTGTTATGCATGTGACAGTCATGTCACAAGCAATGTACATGCAAAATTTCAAGGCCTTATGACTTACCAATCCAAAGTTATTATTAATGTTAGTTTAAATTTACAAAATTTTGACCTTGGAAAAAGACCTTGAGCTTGACTGTTGGCCTTGAAGATGGTTCCATCAGAAACGTCTTGTCCCAAGCAATCATCTTGTGAAATATGAAGCCCTTTCTCTTACCATTCAAAAATTTTGGCCAATGTTAAAGTTTTATTTTTTCTCAAATTTGACCTTGGAATAAGACCTTTACTGATGACTTCAAATTAAGTGCCAACAGACAGGCCTTTTCCCAAGCAATCATCATGTGAAGTAGAAAGGGCCTATCACTTACCATAATGTTATAGTCAATGTTAAATTTTATTTGATTTTTTTTAACCAAATTGACCTTGAAAAATGGCCTTGACCTTGACTGATGACCTTGAATATGTACCAACAGAAAGGTCTTACCTTAGCAATCATCATGTGAATTATGAAGACCCTATCACTAAGCATTCAAAAGTTATGGCCAATGTTAAAGTTGTAATTTTTTCTTAAATTTGACATTGCAAAACGACCTTGATACATAAAATTGTACATACCTGTACAGTTTACTCCATCACCAGTCCATCCTGATTGACAGGTACAAACAAAACTACCAGGAATGTTTAAACAGTCAGCATTTACACTACAGTTATCTGTACTAGCACTACATTCATCTATATCTGAAGTAAATAAAGCACTGAAAGTACTGATAGTGAATGTTTCTGATGACATGCGAGAGAGAGAGGGGAGAGAGAGAGAGACAGAGAGAGCATGCAAGTACTGTGTCTAGATTATTCATTTCTTTAGTAACTATCAAAAACTTTGCATAGCAGAAAGCTTATTCGATTTCAACACGCCGAACCCATATTTGACCATACCAACAGCAGTCCTTCTACATTTTTTCTTTGAAACCTTATTTGTTATGGCTCTGGAAATTTTACGAACTGAATGGGGCCCCCCTCCCCAAAATTAAAAGACTGATGATTCTCTTACTTATGTTGTACATCAGTCTGAGACAAAATGTAAATGATTGTCAATTGAGAAGTTTGTAATTCAAAACATATGGTGTTGGTCTTCAATCTAAATGTTGTAATTACAATGTTTCTATCTTTTTTGGTCATATGCAGTGTTTCGTTAAAGAATGATTATCTGATGTCACTGATGTCACTGTGTAAAAAATAAAAGAAAAGACTAAGATTTATGTAGGTAGGTATTTTGTACAGGTAATTGATTGTCAAAACAATGTCGTAGTTTAATGTCTATTTATTTACCTATTGGTAAATAATTGTTAATCAAAGAGGGTCAAAGTAGAAGGCAAGGTAAGGATTAATTCTTTTAATAGTTCTGGTGTGAGAAATACCAGGAATCCATTGTAAGGTGCTCCAGCCTCCGCAATTTGCCTGAGTGATTGTTGAGCACGGTGTTAAACCCCTTTTTAAACAAATTAGACTTTAACGTCGATGAAAAACTAGAAAGCCATGAGTGGCTTGAGTCGCTCCACAGGCTTGAAATTCTTGTAAAGCAATAGAAGTTTTGACTAAATTTTAGATATTTTGGATTCTACAGATATTGAAAATGATTTTCAAAGTTTCAAATATATAACATATCGATGGCTCAGCGCGAAATATGTTTATAGGCACTTAAAACTGATTGCACTGAGTCATCGTTATAGAGAAATGACATACATCCATAAAATACATATTTTCATCCGATCACAATAAATTTTGGTAAACAAATAATGGGTCAGTCAAGGATCATTCATATAAAAAATCATTGGTATCCATCAAAGAAAAGGATTCTTAGAAAATGATTTTCAAAGTTTCCACTATATAACACATAGTGAAATGACCTCGGCCCATATAATACATATTTTTTCATCCGAACACTATAATTTTTGGGAGACTGATAGATGGTCACTAAAGGATTATTCCAGTGAAATATGGTTGATATCCATCATTTAGATTCTGAAAAAATGATTTCCAAAGTTTCCACTTTATAACATATAGAGAAAAGACAAATGCCCATAAAATACATATTTTTCATCCAATCACAATAATTTTTGGTAGACTGATAAAGGGTCACTTACCCCTTTGCTGTTTAATCACTGCTTTTTACGTGCCTGTGATTTTATGATTGAGAAAACAGTGTGAAAAAAGAAGAAATTGCTTCTGACAAGCAATTTCTTCTTTTTCCACACTATTTTCTACCCTACAGAATGGTTATTTTTCAAATTAAATCCACTTTAAATTTTCGTCTGCAAAACCTTTGAATTTGGACAGGTCCAAAATTTTGTAAAACAGGAAAGGGTTAAGGATCATTCAAGTGAAATTTGGTTGATATCCATCACTTACATTCTGAGAAAGTGATTTTGAAATTTTCCACTATATAACATATATAGAAATGACCTCCGCCCATAAAATGCATATTTTTTATCCAATCTCAAAAATCTTTTGTAGACTGATAAAGGGTCACCCATGGATAAATAATGTAAAATTTCATTGGTATCAATTTTTTAGAATCTGAGAAAACTCATTTTTTACCATATTTGGAAATTAGCCACGCCCATTAAATCCATGTTTTTTATTGGATCACAATTTCTTGAACAATTTTGAAAGAGGATCACCCAAGGATTATTCCTGTGAAGTTTGGTTGAAATTCTTCCTGTAGTTTCTGAGGAGAAGATTTTTTAAGAAAAACTTTAAGACTGGACGCATGGACGCACTGACACATCAACAGACGCACGACGGACACAACACCATGACAATAGCCCCAGTGGCTTTCAGCCAGTGGAGCTAAAAATCAGATAATGAATCAATCACCTGTGTCCCACCTGTTTTTCCCCACTGTATAAAACTGGTGAATGTTGTTAACAAACGTTCACCAAAAATGGAAATGTTTTTTATATCAAAGGTAATTGACACAGACTGTACTGAAACAACTTATACAGTAAAGCTGATATAGTATACATACCTGTACAGTTAACTCCATCACCAGCCCAACCTGATTTACAGGTACAAACAAAACTACCAGGTATGTTTAAACAGTCTGCATTTACACTACAGTTATCTGTTCTAGCACTGCATTCATCTATATCTGAAGGTAATAAGGACTTGTTTATTATATCATCGGAAATAATTTTATATTAGATATATTTAAAAAAAAATTACAGTAAAGCTAATGTAATATACATAACTGTAAAGTTAATGCCATATCAAGTCCATCCAGGATGACAAGAACATACAAGACTACCAGGATGTTTAAACAATCAGCATGTACATTACAATTATTTGTACCAATTCTGCATTCATCTATATCTGAAGAAAAAATGGCAAAATACTGTTTTATAAAGTTTATAAATACAGACTTGATTAAAGGGTTAAATCATGTTTTAAAGGGGTTAAGCATTTGCAGAAACTCCATCACCAGACCACCCTGATTGACAGGTACAAACAAACAACCCAGTATGTTTAAACAGTCAGCATTCACACTACAGTTATCTGTACTAGTACTACATTCTTCAATATCTGAAGTAATAATGGATATGTGTTTTATATCATAGGTCATTGAAATAAACTTAATGAAAATGAACTTTGTAAACAAAAGAGCTTTTATAATTTACATACCTGTACAAATGACACCATCACCAGTCCATCCAGGTTGACAAGAACATACAAAACTACCAGGTATGTCTAAACAATCAGCATTTACACTACATTTTTCTGTACCAATACTGCATTCATTTATATCTGAAGTAAGAATCAACAAGTGGTTTATTTCATAAGTTATTGAAACAGACTTTTATTCATAGATAATTTAAAGTAAAGCTTATACATAATACATACCTGTACAGTTAACACCATCTCCAGTCCATCCAGGATGACAAGAACAAACAAAACTACCAGGTATGTTTAGACAGTTAGCATTTACACTACAGTTATCAGTACCAAAACTACATTCGTCTATATCTGAAGTACAAATAGTCATAAACTTTAAATGATTGTAAATTGAAACAGATTATATTGAAAGTTTAAAATAGTTTTGTTTAAATAATATTCATTACATACCTGTACAGTTTACACCATCCCCAGTCCATCCAGGTTTACATGAACAAACAAAACTACCAGGTATGTTTAAACAGTCAGCATTTACACTACAATTATCTGTACCAGAACTACATTCATCAATATCTGAAAAAATTCATAGGTGCTTTAATTCATAAATAATTTGAAACAGACCTTTTGAATAGATAATCTATAGTTAAGCTCATAAATGATACATACCTGTACAGTTAACACCATCACCAGTCCATCCAGGATGACAAGAACAAGCAAAACTACCAGGTAGGTTTAAGCAATCAGCATTTACACTACAATTATCTGCACTAATACTGCATTCATTTATATCTGAAGTAGAAATTGACATGTGCTTTATTTCATAAATAATTGAAACAGCCTTTCATTTATAGATTATTAATAGTCAAGCTGATACATTATACATACATGTACAATTAACACCATCACCAGTCCATCCAGGATGACAAAAACAAACAAAACTACCAGGTATGTTTTAGCAATCAGCATTTACACTATAATTACCTGTACCAATACTGCTGCTGCATTCATTTATATCTGGGGTAAAAGAGGACATGTTCTGTATGTAAGATAATAACAGATACCCAGTTTTCTGTTGGCAAAGTACTTGGGTATTATCAAAGCATATTATGGAGAAAATGAGAAACAAGACTATTTTTGCATAAAAAGAAAGTCTAGAGCATTTATTCAATTACAGATTCCAAAACTATTCTTAAAATATGTGTGATTCATTGCAGCATCGTTTTTTTCATAGCAACTTTGCTTAGTATATGTGAATTTACAAGAGTTTAATGTGGGAATTTGATCAACATTTTTATTTATAAGGATATTTAAAACAGAATAAGGCATTAACAGCACGAGAAAGTATTTATTTATCTACTTTTTTTCCATTAAGACCTGACTTAACGTCTGCCTTTAATGACCCAAAAAAGTACTTTTTTTGAATGGTTTGATAAAATTCACCTTTGAGCCGATATAATATACATACCTGTACAGTTAACCCCATTCCCAGTCCATCCGGGATGACATGTACAAACAAAACTACCAGGTATGTTTAAACAGTCAGCATTTACACTACAGTTATCTGTATCAGCACTACATTCATTTATATCTGGGAATAGATCATGAGATATGTTTTCAAATCTTTATATAAACTGTTACACTAAGTCATACTTAGAACTAGATCAATTCATTTAAACAAAGGCATACTAAACTCAGATTTATTTTTGCAATATGCACACATCTGAGTCTATGGTGGCTTGGCTGTTGGGTGCTGGATAGTTTATAAAAAATTAAGTAAAAGAAGGGGGTATAATTTGCACATAATGTATCTAGATCCCCCTTGATAGCAGAGGTTCCTCATTGGAAATTGAACATGTGTGCCCAAAAGATCCAAGAAGATGCCTTAAGTAGAACCATAGGTATAAAAAAAACAGTAATTTTTCGGATGACAACAACATCTACAACGCCACCAAGTCTAAAGCAGTATTGCTTATTTTTTCCAAAAACAGCCAAGCTAAAAATTAGTTTTTTCAGATTGATCAACTTTTTTGTTCTTGTCATAAGAACATTCATGAGCTATAACACCATAAGGATATATCAAAACTATTTTCATAAGTCAAACCAGTATCTCTTTAGTCAGTGTTAACTGTAATATGTCTTGTCAACTGAAAACAAGATCTGTTAAAATGGACTTATCAGTTATTTTTATTGTGGTTATATTACATGTACATTTAACCTTCTCTTACCTGTGCAGATAAAACCTGTACCATTCCACCCAGTTTGACAGGTACAAATGTAAGATCCTTCTGTGTTGGTGCAATCAGCATTGATGTCACAATCATTTAATGTAAAGAAAGGCTCAGAACTTTCAACTGTTGAAAATATCAAAAAGTATTTTAATTGATTTGAGTTGAACCCTGGTTCCTTACGTATTGTTTATATATATTGCAGCTCTATGATCATATGATTTCTCACACCAGTACAACCACAACACACTTCGTCCAAAGAACAATGAAACACTAGGTAAATATTAATCATTAATGTATATCATCACCACCTGAGTATTTTTTCCTTTTGTTTAGAAATTTGGTAGGTTTGACCTTTAGAACAGCCTTATTTAGTCTCAACCTGATTGGCAAAGATATTTAAGAGAAGATTTTAAGATGTAAATTAAAATAAAAAGAAGGCTATTAGAGACAGACAGATGACTGACAATGACTGATCATAATAGCTAGCAATGAGCTTTTTATGCTCAGGTTTGAGCTAGAGGACAGAAGTAGCTCACAAAACAAATATTCCATATTTTCAATAGGGACTCCGAAGACAATTACAACTTTTGAGTCCTTGAAACCCCAGTTGGTAGGTTCTAATTGAACCAGCATATATTCTGAAATCAGTTCGCCCAGCTTACCCAAAGAATATTGTATTACTGAGTACATGATAAAGGGTCTAAAGAATCTTATTTCCATAATGGTCCAATGCTAATACCAGATCTTTTCACACACAAAGCAATAGAGGATATATATGCTTCCTACTGCTACCCACTATTAAAGTTGGCTGGACTAGGGTTCTGTAACTGTCAAGTGATCTGTCCTTATACAAGACCCTCCTCTGGTGTCGCTCAAATTTGTAACCATCAGATTACAAGTCAAATACACTAACCATTCAGCCAATGAGTCTGACAAAGCTACAGCACCTTTTGTCTAACTTTTCCTATCATTCTCATCTTTTTACCTTACTTGACATTCCCTCTTAATACTAGATATTCACTTCAGATATTCAAAAGCTAGTGTCACATATATGCATCAGTATGTCAGTGATGAGCCATGAACATATTTTTGTGGAATCGGTGATAAAACCAACAACTAGTAGCCGACTTGGTGACCGATCTGTGCATTGGGCGATTCAAAGGTAGTTTTTTTCCGGGATTGGCACAGGTTGGGTGAATTTTATCTATAACTTTTAACCTACTGACTATTCACCAACATTTTTCTGATTTGTTGAAGACAAAATTGTATGACTAATCGCTGACAATTTGCTTGGCTGTGGCCCATCATTGGCCTGGCTCTGGCTAATTTTTGTGCATATCATAGACTTTTTCTGACCCTTTTACTCTTGTTTTGTTATTGGCAACTAGTCAAGGACGCATTCCTGGTGAATCAATCCCATATCGACGACATCTTGCAGGCTTATCCCCAGTACGGGTTTTATGCCACTGCAAAATACATTATATTTTTTGTCCCAATAAAGCCTGGACTATTCTATAATCGGATTCACTGATGTGTCAGTTTTGCCGATTTTTATATGAATTAAGCATAAAAGAAGATTTTTGACTTACAATCTGTTGGTATGCTTTCTTCTAAGAAATCTGGAGGTATTTCTCCTGGTAAAGTGCCACACTCATCAATATCTTTGAAAAATAAAGAGAAAAATAGTTAAAGCCTATTTTATCTCAACCAATTATCCAATAATTCCAGAATTTTCTACTAACTAGACTCTTATTACCCTAACACACAATTTTTACAAGGGTTTCATTCCACAACAGTTTTATGATTCTTAACTTTATCATTAGTCCAGTCAAAATAGCATATAACATGGACAAAATGGCCCAACAGTCATATTAGCTGTTTAAAGTAAGTTCTATGAGCTAATTATTCTATATCAAATGAAAAAGCTGTAGGAATTCTGGTTCAGTTGAATTTTTAACAATTGTTAAATTTACCACAAAGTACTACCCCCTCCCCTTGGGTCTCTGCCCCTGGTCAAAAAACAATCATGACTGTATCTATTTTGATTTACGTATATGAGCTGATGACTCATGCCAAATTTAGAGCCTGTAAGGTTCCTACTTCATCATCAGAAGAAGGTTTAAAATTTCAAAATTCACCGGAAATACTACCCTCTCCCCCAGTGCTCTTCACATGGTAGCCAAACATTCATGGTTATAGCTATGTAAAATAGGGTCTATGAGCTGATCATCCGTGTCAAATAAGAAGGTTGTAGGGATTCTGGTTCAGAAGAAGAAGAAGGTTATGGATTTAAAAAAAAATAACAAAGTACTACCCCTTCCCCCAGTGGCTCCCCAACTGGTGGCCCAACCATTATGATTTAAGCTATTCTAATTATGGGACATATGGTGATTATCCTTGCCATTTTTGAAGTCTGTAGGGCACATGGTTTATCAGAAGAAGAAGGTTAAAGATTTAAAAATTGCTCTGAAAAGCTACCCTACCTGGTGGCCAAACACTCATGATTTTAGCTATTTCAGATAGAGTCTATGAGCTGATCATTCATGCCAAATATAAAGGTTGTAGGGATTCTGGTTCATCAGAAGAAGACAGTTAAAGATTTCAAAATTTTCAACAAAGCACTACCCCCTCCCCCCCTCCCAGATGCTATGCACCTGGTGGCCCAACAGTCATGATTTTAACTATTTTAATTAAGGTTTATCAGCTGATCATCCATGCCAATTTTCAAGTCTGTAGGGCTCCTGGTTCCGAAGAAGAAGAAGGTTAAAGATTACAAAATTCATTACCCCCTCAAATGGGGTGCACCTAGTCAGAGCCTAAAATTGACTCCAGGGGCATGAGATCAACAAACGTAGTAGAGGTCCACTGCATGATGTCATACAACAAATGTGAAAGCTTTCTGTTTTCTTGTTTCAGAGAAGAAGGTTTTCAAAGATTTCCCTCTTTATTTCTTTGTAAAAAATAATGTGCCAATGCTTAGTCGAAATTTGTCACTCCATGGATAGGATAAGAACAAATTTGGTAAATGTCCACTATATCATGATATGTTCTTAAATAAAAAATGTCTGCCTTCTGTTTTCAGAGAAGGTTTTCAAAGATTTTCCTGTTCCCCCCCCCCCCCCATCATTGCCATGGCAACTTGTGTAAAGAGTGGACTAGTTTGAAATCATTTTTTTGAAAAGGGTCACCATAGGAAAATCTGCTAAGTTTGGTTCAAATCTGCCCATTGATTACTGAAGAGACTTTTTAAGATTTCAGGTTTTAAAAATGCCTTACCCTGCCACACCCACATTTGGAGATCAATTAAGATTGCAAAAACATTTGTTGGAGAGGATAATCCAAGGAATATTCTTGCAAAGTTTCATTGGTTCAGGTGAAAAAAGAAGACAAGGCATGACACACTGATGGGCAACAAATTCAGAGGGATCCTAAATGCCTCCCTTGACCAATTTGTGCTCAGGTGAGCTGGGGACCAACTAAAGAGCATTTTTGTAAAATTTGGTGTAAATTGGCTCAGTTGTACAGGAGGAGATGTAATTTTAAGAAATTTTTGACAGACCAATGGGTGACAACCAAATTAAGACAAATGGGTGATAATGGCTGGTCGGTTTGATTTGATTTGAATTGGGGTTTTATGTCGCTTTCAACAATCTCTCAGTTATATCGCGACGACTGGAGCACCTAACGATGGATTCCTGGTATTTCTCACACCAGTACTACCACCACATCCCTTTCCTAGCCTCCAGTTGCTATTCCACATAGGTTTACGATTATCTACCCATTGGTGGAAGACAAATGTCAGAAAGGATAAGTGCCGCGGCCGGGGATCAAACCCGTGCGATAATGGCTGGTCGGACACCAGACGAAGGGTTATCAAAATACCACCAAAATAACATGTATTTTATATAAAGGTTCATTGAAAAAGCTAAATAACAATATTTATAAAATTGAGATAATAAAATTGTATATACCTGTACAGTTAACCCCATTCCCAGTCCATCCAGGTTGACAAGTACAAACAAAACTACCAGGTATGTTTAGACAGTCAGCATTTACACTACAGTTATCTGTACCAAAACTACATTCGTCTATATCTGAAGTACAAATAGTCATAAACTTTAAATGATTGTAAATTGAAACAGATTATACTGAAAGTTTAAAATAGTTTTGTTTAAATAATATTCATTACAAACCTGTACAGTTTACACCATCCCCAGTCCATCCAGGTTTACATGAACAAACAAAACTACCAGGTATGTTTAAACAGTCAGCATTTACACTACAATTATCTGTACCAGTACTGCATTCATCTATATCTGAAGAAAAAAGTGATACGTGCTTTATTTCATAAATAATTGAAACAGACTTTTTTTATAGATAATTTGAAGTTTAGCTGATACATAATATACTGAGTTCCATAAGAAAGTGTGCACTTTCACTTTTTGCATTTCTTTTGTTTTTAACAAAGTTGCGGGAAAATTATGGAGTAATTTTGATACCAAACTTTAGGCAAGACCTTTTGAAATTAAAAGTCAAATCAGATTTGGATGAAGTATTGCATGCTGCATACGCGATGGCAGAACTTAAATTTTTGAGATTTGACCACCTTACAACTTGTTCTTTGGTAAAAGCTATGCGTTGATGTTACATTATAGAAATTTAGCAGCCATTCAAGGCCATTTCCAAACAAAAATTTTAACTTGTATGCAGACTGTACGTTTACGTCAACGTTAGACATTGCTAAATGCTAAGCCAGTAGCTTGTCGTGGATAGGTGCTATGGCAATCTATAACATCTCGATTTGCTGATCAAAGGCCTTACAAAACGATGACATCGATTTCTATTGGAACATGAATTCTCAATCAATGTTAATGACGTTCTATATCTGACAAGGTTCGATTTTGTTCAACGACGTTTATTGGTAGTCAAACCACGCTGTAGCACTATGCACAATTGTATTAAAGATGAGATTTTATGCTTAGGAAAGCCGCTTTGATTCAACAGAATGCATTTTCATACCAATTATTCATCTAACGCGTGATGCACGTGCAAACCATGCAAAATCAAATGTCTCTATTAGGCAGAAAATTTTTGCT
Organism: Fragum whitleyi; assembly: GCA_948146395.1. Lineage (NCBI taxonomy): Eukaryota > Metazoa > Mollusca > Bivalvia > Cardiida > Cardiidae > Fragum > Fragum whitleyi. The sequence goes on from OX411546.1 coordinate 51,290,533, forward strand.
CATCATGCCATTTTTCTTTTCAAATATTGTATGCACATACTCTTTGGGATAGTCATACGATGTTTCATGACAATAGATTGTGTAATTTCAGAGATATTCAAAATTCAAAAGTGCACACTTTCTTTTGGAACTAAGTATACATACCTGTACAGTTAACACCATCTCCAGTCCACCCAGAATTACAAGAACAAACGAAACTACCAGGTATGTTTAAACAGTCAGCATTTACACTACAATTATCTGCACCAGTACTGCATTCATCTATATCTGAAGAAGAAAGTGATATGTGCTTTATTTCATAAATAATTGAAACAGACTTTTAAAATAGATATTTTGTAGTTAAGCTGATTCATAATACAAACCTGTACAGTTAACACCATCTCCAGTCCATCCAGGTTTACATGAACAAACAAAACTACCAGGTATGTTTAAACAGTCAGCATTTACACTACAATTATCTGTACCAGTACTGCATTCATCTATATCTGAAGAAGAAAGTGACATGTGCTTTATTTCATAAATAATTGAAACAGACTTTTTTAATAGATAATTTGAAGTTTAGCTGATACATAATATACTGAGTTCCATAAGAAAGTGTGCACTTTCACTTTTTGCATTTCTTTTGTTTTTAACAAAGTTGCGGGAAAATTATGGAGTAATTTTGATACCAAACTTTAGGCAAGACCTTTTGAAATTAAAAGTCAAATCAGATTTGGATGAAGTATTGCATGCTGCATACGCGATGGCAGAACTTAAATTTTTGAGATTTGACCACCTTACAACTTGTTCTTTGGTAAAAGCTATGCGTTGATGTTACATTATAGAAATTTAGCAGCCATTCAAGGCCATTTCCAAACAAAATTTTTAACTTGTATGCAGACTGTACGTTTACGTCAACGTTAGACATTGCTAAATGTTAAGCCAGTAGCTTGTCGTGGATAGGTGCTATGGCAATCTATAACATCTCGATTTGCTGATCAAAGGCCTTACAAAACGATGACATCGATTTCTATTGGAACATGAATTCTCAATCAATGTTAATGACGTTCTATATCTGACAAGGTTCGATTTTGTTCAACGACGTTTATTGGTAGTCAAACCACGCTGTAGCACTATGCACAATTGTATTAAAGATGAGATTTTATGCTTAGGAAAGCCGCTTTGATTCAACAGAATGCATTTTCATACCAATTATTCATCTAACGCGTGATGCACGTGCAAACCATGCAAAATCAAATGTCTCAATTAGGCAGAAAATTTTTGCTCATCATGCCATTTTTCTTTTCAAATATTGTATACACATACTCTTTGGGATAGTCATACGATGTTTTATGACGATAGATTGTGTAATTTCAGAGATATTCAAAATTCAAAAGTGCACACTTTCTTTTGGAACTAAGTATACATACCTGTACAGTTAACACCATCTCCAGTCCACCCAGAATTACAAGAACAAACGAAACTACCAGGTATGTTTAAACAGTCAGCATTTACACTACAATTATCTGCACCAGTACTGCATTCATCTATATCTGAAGAAGAAAGTGATATGTGCTTTATTTCATAAATAATTGAAACAGACTTTTAAAATAGATAATTTATAGTTAAGCTGATACATAATACATACCTGTACAGTTAACACCATCTCCAGTCCATCCAGGTTTACAAGAACAAATGAAACTACCAGGTATGTTTAAACAGTCAGCATTTACACTACAATTATCTGTACCAGTACTGCATTCATCTATATCTGAAGAAGAAAGTGACATGTGCTTTATTTCATAAATAATTGAAACAGACTTTTTTTATAGATAATTTGAAGTTTAGCTGATACATAATATACTGAGTTCCATAAGAAAGTGTGCACTTTCACTTTTTGCATTTCTTTTGTTTTTAACAAAGTTGCGGGAAAATTATGGAGTAATTTTGATACCAAACTTTAGGCAAGACCTTTTGAAATTAAATTCAAATCAGATTTGGATGAAGTATTGCATGCTGCATACGCGATGGCAGAACTTAAAATTTTGAGATTTGACCACCTTACAACTTGTTCTTTGGTAAAAGCTATGCGTTGATGTTACATTATAGAAATTTAGCAGCCATTCAAGGCCATTTCCAAACAAAAATTTTAACTTTAATGCAGACTGTACGTTTACGTCAACGTTAGACATTGCTAAATGTTAAGCCAGTAGCTTGTCGTGGATTGGTGCTATGGCAATCTATAACATCTTGATTTGCTGATCAAAGGCCTTACAAAACGATGACATCGATTTCTATTGGAACATGAATTCTCAATCAATGTTAATGACGTTCTATATCTGACAAGGTTCGATTTTGTTCAACGACGTTTATTGGTAGTCAAACCACGCTGTAGCACTATGCGCAATTGTATTAAAGATGAGATTTTATGCTTAGGAAAGCCGCTTTGATTCAACAGAATGCATTTTCATACCAATTATTCATCTAACGCGTGATGCACGTGCAAATCATGCAAAATCAAATGTCTCAATTAGGCAGAAAATTTTTGCTCATCATGCCATTTTTCTTTTCAAATATTGTATGCACATACTCTTTGGGATAGTCATACGATGTTTTATGACAATAGATTGTGTAATTTCAGAGATATTCAAAATTCAAAAGTGCACACTTTCTTTTGGAACTAAGTATACATACCTGTACAGTTAACACCATCTCCAGTCCACCCAGAATTACAAGAACAAACGAAACTACCAGGTATGTTTAAACAGTCAGCATTTACACTACAATTATCTGCACCAGTACTGCATTCATCTATATCTGAAGAAGAAAGTGAAATGTGCTTTATTTCATAAATAATTGAAACAGACTTTTAAAATAGATATTTTATAGTAAAGGTGATACATAATACAAACCTGTACAGTTAACACCATCTCCAGTCCATCCAGGTTTACATGAACAAATGAAACTACCAGGTATGTTTAAACAGTCAGCATTTACACTACAATTATCTGTACCAGTACTGCATTCATCTATATCTGAAGAAGAAAGTGATACGTGCTTTATTTCATAAATAATTGAAACAGACTTTTAAAATAGATAATTTATAGTTAAGCTGATACATAATACATACCTGTATAGTTTACACCATCTCCAGTCCATCCAGGTTTACAAGAACAAATGAAACTACCAGGTATGTTTAAACAGTCAGCATTTACACTACAATTATCTGCACCAGTACTGCATTCATCTATATCTGAAGAAGAAAGTGATACGTGCTTTATTTCATAAATAATTGAAACAGACTTTTAAAATAGATAATTTATAGTTAAGCTGATACATAATACATACCTGTACAGTTAACACCATCTCCAGTCCATCCAGGTTTACAAGAACAAATGAAACTACCAGGTATGTTTAAACAGTCAGCATTTACACTACAATTATCTGTACCAGTACTGCATTCATCTATATCTGAAGAAGAAAGTGACATGTGCTTTATTTCATAAATAATTGAAACAGACTTTTTTAATAGATAATTTGAAGTTTAGCTGATACATAATATACTGAGTTCCATAAGAAAGTGTGCACTTTCACTTTTTGCATTTCTTTTGTTTTTAACAAAGTTGCGGGAAAATTATGGAGTAATTTTGATACCAAACTTTAGGCAAGACCTTTTGAAATTAAAAGTCAAATCAGATTTGGATGAAGTATTGCATGCTGCATACGCGATGGCAGAACTTAAAATTTTGAGATTTGACCACCTTACAACTTGTTCTTTGGTAAAAGCTATGCGTTGATGTTACATTATAGAAATTTAGCAGCCATTCAAGGCCATTTCCAAACAAAAATTTTAACTTGTATGCAGACTGTACGTTTACGTCAACGTTAGACATTGCTAAATGTTAAGCCAGTAGCTTGTCGTGGATAGGTGCTATGGCAATCTATAACATCTTGATTTGCTGATCAAAGGCCTTACAAAACGATGACATCGATTTCTATTGGAACATGAATTCTCAATCAATGTTAATGACGTTCTATATCTGACAAGGTTCGATTTTGTTCAACGACGTTTATTGGTAGTCAAACCACGCTGTAGCACTATGCACAATTGTATTAAAGATGAGATTTTATGCTTAGAAAAGCCGCTTTGATTCAACAGAATGCATTTTCATACCAATTATTCATCTAACGCGTGATGCACGTGCAAACCATGCAAAATCAAATGTCTCAATTAGGCAGAAAATTTTTGCTCATCATGCCATTTTTCTTTTCAAATATTGTATGCACATACTCTTTGGGATAGTCATACGATGTTTTATGACGATAGATTGTGTAATTTCAGAGATATTCAAAATTCAAAAGTGCACACTTTCTTTTGGAACTAAGTATACATACCTGTACAGTTAACACCATCTCCAGTCCACCCAGAATTACAAGAACAAACGAAACTACCAGGTATGTTTAAACAGTCAGCATTTACACTACAATTATCTGCACCAGTACTGCATTCATCTATATCTGAAGAAGAAAGTGATATGTGCTTTATTTCATAAATAATTGAAACAGACTTTTAAAATAGATAATTTATAGTTAAGCTGATACATAATACATACCTGTACAGTTAACACCATCTCCAGTCCATCCAGGTTTACAAGAACAAATGAAACTACCAGGTATGTTTAAACAGTCAGCATTTACACTACAATTATCTGTACCATTACTGCATTCATCTATATCTGAAGAAGAAAGTGACATGTGCTTTATTTCATAAATAATTGAAACAGACTTTTTTAATAGATAATTTGAAGTTTAGCTGATACATAATATACTGAGTTCCATAAGAAAGTGTGCACTTTCACTTTTTGCATTTCTTTTGTTTTTAACAAAGTTGCGGGAAAATTATGGAGTAATTTTGATACCAAACTTTAGGCAAGACCTTTTGAAATTAAAAGTCAAATCAGATTTGGATGAAGTATTGCATGCTGCATACGCGATGGCAGAACTTAAAATTTTGAGATTTGACCACCTTACAACTTGTTCTTTGGTAAAAGCTATGCGTTGATGTTACATTATAGAAATTTAGCAGCCATTCAAGGCCATTTCCAAACAAAAATTTTAACTTTTATGCAGACTGTACGTTTACGTCAACGTTAGACATTGCTAAATGTTAAGCCAGTAGCTTGTCGTGGATTGGTGCTATGGCAATCTATAACATCTCGATTTGCTGATCAAAGGCCTTACAAAACGATGACATCGATTTCTATTGGAACATGAATTCTCAATCAATTTTAATGACGTTCTATATCTGACAAGGTTCGATTTTGTTCAACGACGTTTATTGGTAGTCAAACCACGCTGTAGCACTATGCACAATTGTACTAAAGATGAGATTTTATGCTTAGGAAAGCCGCTTTGATTCAACAGAATGCATTTTCATACCAATTATTCATCTAACGCGTGATGCACGTGCAAACCATGCAAAATCAAATGTCTCAATTAGGCAGAAAATCTTTGCTCATCATGCCATTTTTCTTTTCAAATATTGTATGCACATACTCTTTGGGATAGTCATACGATTTTTTATGACGATAGATTGTGTAATTTCAGAGATATTCAAAATTCAAAAGTGCACACTTTCTTTTGGAACTAAGTATACATACCTGTACAGTTAACACCATCTCCAGTCCACCCAGAATTACAAGAACAAACGAAACTACCAGGTATGTTTAAACAGTCAGCATTTACACTACAATTATCTGCACCAGTACTGCATTCATCTATATCTGAAGAAGAAAGTGATATGTGCTTTATTTCATAAATAATTGAAACAGACTTTTAAAATAGATAATTTATAGTTAAGCTGATACATAATACATACCTGTACAGTTAACACCATCTCCAGTCCATCCAGGTTTACAAGAACAAATGAAACTACCAGGTATGTTTAAACAGTCAGCATTTACACTACAATTATCTGTACCAGTACTGCATTCATCTATATCTGAAGAAGAAAGTGACATGTGCTTTATTTCATAAATAATTGAAACAGACTTTTTTAATAGATAATTTGAAGTTTAGCTGATACATAATATACTGAGTTCCATAAGAAAGTGTGCACTTTCACTTTTTGCATTTCTTTTGTTTTTAACAAAGTTGCGGGAAAATTATGGAGTAATTTTGATACCAAACTTTAGGCAAGACCTTTTGAAATTAAAAGTCAAATCAGATTTGGATGAAGTATTGCATGCTGCATACGCGATGGCAGAACTTAAAATTTTGAGATTTGACCACCTTACAACTTGTTCTTTGGTAAAAGCTATGCGTTGATGTTACATTATAGAAATTTAGCAGCCATTCAAGGCCATTTCCAAACAAAAATTTTAACTTTTATGCAGACTGTACGTTTACGTCAACGTTAGACATTGCTAAATGTTAAGCCAGTAGCTTGTCGTGGATTGGTGCTATGGCAATCTATAACATCTCGATTTGCTGATCAAAGGCCTTACAAAACGATGACATCGATTTCTATTGGAACATGAATTCTCAATCAATTTTAATGACGTTCTATATCTGACAAGGTTCGATTTTGTTCAACGACGTTTATTGGTAGTCAAACCACGCTGTAGCACTATGCACAATTGTACTAAAGATGAGATTTTATGCTTAGGAAAGCCGCTTTGATTCAACAGAATGCATTTTCATACCAATTATTCATCTAACGCGTGATGCACGTGCAAACCATGCAAAATCAAATGTCTCAATTAGGCAGAAAATCTTTGCTCATCATGCCATTTTTCTTTTCAAATATTGTATGCACATACTCTTTGGGATAGTCATACGATGTTTTATGACGATAGATTGTGTAATTTCAGAGATATTCAAAATTCAAAAGTGCACACTTTCTTTTGGAACTAAGTATACATACCTGTACAGTTAACACCATCTCCAGTCCACCCAGAATTACAAGAACAAACGAAACTACCAGGTATGTTTAAACAGTCAGCATTTACACTACAATTATCTGCACCAGTACTGCATTCATCTATATCTGAAGAAGAAAGTGATATGTGCTTTATTTCATAAATAATTGAAACAGACTTTTAAAATAGATAATTTATAGTTAAGCTGATACATAATACATACCTGTACAGTTAACACCATCTCCAGTCCATCCAGGTTTACAAGAACAAATGAAACTACCAGGTATGTTTAAACAGTCAGCATTTACACTACAATTATCTGTACCAGTACTGCATTCATCTATATCTGAAGAAGAAAGTGACATGTGCTTTATTTCATAAATAATTGAAACAGACTTTTTTAATAGATAATTTGAAGTTTAGCTGATACATAATATACTGAGTTCCATAAGAAAGTGTGCACTTTCACTTTTTGCATTTCTTTTGTTTTTAACAAAGTTGCGGGAAAATTATGGAGTAATTTTGATACCAAACTTTAGGCAAGACCTTTTGAAATTAAAAGTCAAATCAGATTTGGATGAAGTATTGCATGCTGCATACGCGATGGCAGAACTTAAAATTTTGAGATTTGACCACCTTACAACTTGTTCTTTGGTAAAAGCTATGCGTTGATGTTACATTATAGAAATTTAGCAGCCATTCAAGGCCATTTCCAAACAAAAATTTTAACTTTTATGCAGACTGTACGTTTACGTCAACGTTAGACATTGCTAAATGTTAAGCCAGTAGCTTGTCGTGGATTGGTGCTATGGCAATCTATAACATCTCGATTTGCTGATCAAAGGCCTTACAAAACGATGACATCGATTTCTATTGGAACATGAATTCTCAATCAATTTTAATGACGTTCTATATCTGACAAGGTTCGATTTTGTTCAACGACGTTTATTGGTAGTCAAACCACGCTGTAGCACTATGCACAATTGTACTAAAGATGAGATTTTATGCTTAGGAAAGCCGCTTTGATTCAACAGAATGCATTTTCATACCAATTATTCATCTAACGCGTGATGCACGTGCAAACCATGCAAAATCAAATGTCTCAATTAGGCAGAAAATTTTTGCTCATCATGCCATTTTTCTTTTCAAATATTGTATGCACATACTCTTTGGGATAGTCATACGATGTTTTATGACGATAGATTGTGTAATTTCAGAGATATTCAAAATTCAAAAGTGCACACTTTCTTTTGGAACTAAGTATACATACCTGTACAGTTAACACCATCTCCAGTCCACCCAGAATTACAAGAACAAACGAAACTACCAGGTATGTTTAAACAGTCAGCATTTACACTACAATTATCTGCACCAGTACTGCATTCATCTATATCTGAAGAAGAAAGTGATACGTGCTTTATTTCATAAATAATTGAAACAGACTTTTAAAATAGATAATTTATAGTTAAGCTGATACATAATACATACCTGTACAGTTAACACCATCTCCAGTCCATCCAGGTTTACAAGAACAAATGAAACTACCAGGTATGTTTAAACAGTCAGCATTTACACTACAATTATCTGTACCAGTACTGCATTCATCTATATCTGAAGAAGAAAGTGACATGTGCTTTATTTCATAAATAATTGAAACAGACTTTTTTAATAGATAATTTGAAGTTTAGCTGATACATAATATACTGAGTTCCATAAGAAAGTGTGCACTTTCACTTTTTGCATTTCTTTTGTTTTTAACAAAGTTGCGGGAAAATTATGGAGTAATTTTGATACCAAACTTTAGGCAAGACCTTTTGAAATTAAAAGGCAAATCAGATTTGGATGAAGTATTGCATGCTGCATACGCGATGGCAGAACTTAAAATTTTGAGATTTGACCACCTTACAACTTGTTCTTTGGTAAAAGCTATGCGTTGATGTTACATTATAGAAATTTAGCAGCCATTCAAGGCCATTTCCAAACAAAAATTTTAACTTTTATGCAGACTGTACGTTTACGTCAACGTTAGACATTGCTAAATGTTAAGCCAGTAGCTTGTCGTGGATTGGTGCTATGGCAATCTATAACATCTCGATTTGCTGATCAAAGGCCTTACAAAACGATGACATCGATTTCTATTGGAACATGAATTCTCAATCAATTTTAATGACGTTCTATATCTGACAAGGTTCGATTTTGTTCAACGACGTTTATTGGTAGTCAAACCACGCTGTAGCACTATGCACAATTGTACTAAAGATGAGATTTTATGCTTAGGAAAGCCGCTTTGATTCAACAGAATGCATTTTCATACCAATTATTCATCTAACGCGTGATGCACGTGCAAACCATGCAAAATCAAATGTCTCAATTAGGCAGAAAATTTTTGCTCATCATGCCATTTTTCTTTTCAAATATTGTATGCACATACTCTTTGGGATAGTCATACGATGTTTTATGACGATAGATTGTGTAATTTCAGAGATATTCAAAATTCAAAAGTGCACACTTTCTTTTGGAACTAAGTATACATACCTGTACAGTTAACACCATCTCCAGTCCACCCAGAATTACAAGAACAAACGAAACTACCAGGTATGTTTAAACAGTCAGCATTTACACTACAATTATCTGCACCAGTTCTGCATTCATCTATATCTGAAGAAGAAAGTGATACGTGCTTTATTTCATAAATAATTGAAACAGACTTTTAAAATAGATAATTTATAGTTAAGCTGATACATAATACATACCTGTACAGTTAACACCATCTCCAGTCCATCCAGGTTTACAAGAACAAATGAAACTACCAGGTATGTTTAAACAGTCAGCATTTACACTACAATTATCTGTACCAGTACTGCATTCATCAATATCTGAAGTAAAAATGGACATTTTCCTAGACATATTGCTGATTAAATAGGACTTGATTGAAGTATTACACAAAAGACAAGAAAACCTATGAGTTGATACAGGGTGAGCTTACCAAAAAGACATTATTAGTTTTACGGTTTCTTGGCAGGTTATTTGTTTTATTCCCAGCTGGATAAAATGATGTGATCCGAGCCATAGGTGCAGGTTGACATCATTCTGAATTGACGGAATAAATCGTAATATACTCAGGCAAGAAACCATATTAAAAATTTATTATATTTCAAAGTTTTAGAATAAATATTAGTCTTTTGTCTTTTAAAGGCCTTGGTATTCTCTAAATTCTTTGGAAGTACCAATTTCCCCCAATGCGCCCCAATTGAAAAGCAAACATGTAGTGATGTCACAGGTATTAATCACATCACACTACTACATCTTGTGATGTTGTCATTATGAAAGTGGTTTCTGCAAGAAGGTAAGCACTTCAATGGATAGATTGGAAAAATTGAAAGGTATATATTAGCATTTATATCCTTTTTACTTGTCTCTTATTATTTGACATGATTTAAACTGTAGCACAATGTGGATTAAGGAAACTTTAGAAGTTATATTGGAGCGAAGCCGATTCATACATGAGTGTGATTATGTTTTTTAGGTTTCAATTACCTTCGTGAAAACAATAAAAAATCTTTCTCATATCTTTGAATTTAATATCACAAAGCAAAATTTCAGGATTTGTCAGTCAAGAAAAAGACCTCTTGCAGGACTTTTTTTTGCAGAAGCTTACGAAACAAGTGTGTTAACTCAGAATTGTTTTCCGTTGGGAATAAATCCAACTTTCAGCCAATCAGAATGTATGAATATTGATGGTCACAACTAAAATTAAATTAAAATTAATCATTAAAAAACATTCTTGTATTTACCTTCTCAGTCAAGAAAAGTTCAGTTTACATGACAAGTGTGTAAAACTATTCATCAACAAGAACTTGTTACACATGAACTGTTGTTCATGTAATTGACAGCCATGGACTATATAATAAATAGGGTAATATAATTCATTAAAAAGTGAAATTATATAACTCGAATTGGATATTATAACTTGTAATTATGATGCATTTAAAAACAATGGAAAAGTCAAAGTAGCCAATTCAACTTAAAATTTTACCTTGACAGTCATTAGAACTGTTTGCATGTTTATAGCCCTCAGTACACAAACATAGATTGTCTTGACACACTCGAAATTTTCCTACACAATCGGTAGTGTTTGTGCAGTCTGAAATACATATGTAACTTAGTAAGAACAAATTTTCAAAATTCAATTAACTGTAATTGACATAGAACATTAAATTTTGCAACCCCCCGTAATTTTATGGATGAATCTGATAGTTAAAAGAATATTTCTTTCTTTGTTTGGATGCAATTGATTCATTTTTCTCAATTACCATTATAACCAATCAATTTAAAATTGATATAAACAAATCCATGAGAGTTGCTATTTCTTTTATTATTTGAAATGGTGCCCTGTTGATTCGTACCTCATAATTAATTTTGGGCTATAAGCCCATGAAAATCCATGTAAAACATTGAATCTGTTCGATTACCATATTAGTAATGACATTCATTATTAATATGGCCATTACTTCACAAATTTCAGTTTTAATGCAAATTATTCTTAAATTAATAGTCACAAACTTTAATTAGAAATGAATTTCACATATCGTTGATTTATGTTAATGAAGGTAATGGCAATCATTACAAAAAAATGAAATATTATCATTTCCATTAATATTTGTTCAACTGCAAAAAATTGGAAATTTATGGATAAATATTTCATGTTTTAAGGCCCCCATCAAAACCATTTAAAAGGTATGGGGTTCGAGTCCTGATGGTTGCACTCATCCTTTCCGATTATTTGTCTTCCACCAATCATTGGGTTGATTACCAAAGACATATAGGATATAATGGCAGCACTGGTGTAAGAATTACCAGGAATTCATTGATAGGTGCTCCAACAACCATGATATAACTGAAAATTGTTGATAGCTGCATAAAACCCTATTTAAAAACAAACAAACAAATTTTATGGTTTGCTTCAAAATTTTGAATGCAAAATGTTTTAGGAGTAGAATTTAATCACAATCTATTTGAAAATGATTATTCTATAAGTAATTTGCATTCTAGACTCTTAAGATTATTATCCAATTGCAAGCTAAAATCTTAATGACCATTATTGCAAAATTTAATGGCAGCTGCATTTCCCATTACTATAAATTTTGATGAGCCAATAACTTGGCCATGAGTGTTACTAAAAGCTATTTTTAAAACTTTGTATAGGGCCATGGATTATGTTCTCTAAATCAGCACAAAAGCCATTAAATCACACTACTACATTTTTGTCTGGAAATGGAAGGACCCATTAAACAAAATGTAACAGTATAAGATTGATAGTCTAGATGGTGAAAACACATGCCAAGTTTCAAGTAGATAGCTTCAATAACAGTGCAGAGAAAATTACAAAGACTAAAGTTTGTCATACAGCGAAAAAGACTGATGATATTACCTTGACATTATGTTCCAAACAGCTGAGGTAATTCACTCTCATTCGCTTTTTTTTTTTTTTTGTTAAAGAATTTCTTACACTTAACGTCACTTTAATTAAAAAAATAAACAAGAGGACCATGATGGTCCCATATCGCTCACCTGAGTATGTCACTCATAACTTGTCAACCTTGTTATGAAAACCAGAATTTGTTTGATGTACATTAAGGTTGGTTAAAATTTGTCCTATTGCAACTTGATTTTTTTTAAGTTTCGTAAATTTTCAACTTTTCTCTTATTATGGCGTATTCTTTTAACAGCTTTTGAAGACCTTCACCCAAGGAACATCCCTGCCAAGTTTCAGCTTGATTTGCCCAGTGGTTTTGGAGGAGAAGAATTTTTTCTAAGATTTTCAGCCATTTTTCAGACTTTTCGTTACCATGTAAAACTAGAGTTTTTGATGAAATTAGGTTCTTTTAACAACTTTTGAAGACCTTCACCCAAGAAACATCCCTGCCAAGTTTCAGCTTGATTGGCCCAGTGGTTTAGGAGGAGAAGATGTTTAAAGAAATTGTTGACTGACGGACAGACGGACAGACAGATGGACAGACGATGGACGGAGGACGGACAGTGAGTGATCACAATAGCTCACCTTGAGCACTTTGTGCTCAGGTGAGCTAACAAAACCCAATCTAACTGGCTGACAGCCAGAGGCTGTTTTTTTTTTAAATAGTCTAAGATTTAAAATCTGAGTTGAAAAGAAAGTCCTTATTCTTATTGTGCTGTTCATGACATATTCCTGCTGTACAATGAGAGCCTTGACACACACTAAAACTAAGATTAGCCTGTACAGATAACATGTATTCTGATCTCAGCTAGCACTTCCTTCTTTCTCCCTAATTCTTTTGGGATAGGTTCAGACAGGATAACATGTCCAAAAATGGCAATTAATTTCAAATAACAAAAGCATGATTAGGATTAAACTGGTACAATACAACTTGCTAAATAAGGTTATATTGATTGTTCAAAGCTAGCTTGCAACAGGGATCGACACTAATACAAGTCCTCAGGCCCGAAACCTTTGGATTTTTAGCAGGACTGGTAGAAGCATACATGTTGCAGGTCCTTCAAGCCTGTAGTAAATTGCCATTTTATTTAATAGACAGTCCAGTTTTGAACAAAATGTTGCTTTACCATTACTTCCTCTTTTTTTATTATAAAAACATTGTGGAATAAAGAAGAAATTGCTTGTGGCAAGCAATTTCTTTTTTTACTGCTTGTGACAAACAATTTCTTTTTTTTTACCACAATGTTTATGGAACAATTTGCTCAGTAAAAATTGCCTGAGATAAGTATTGTTTTTATGGTGGATTTGTTATTATCAGGGAGGACCTGTAAGATTTCTGGGTAACAGGTCCTTTAGGCTGGTGACAATTAATAGTAAGTGTCAGACCCTGTGCAAGATTGACTGCATTATCTTAATGGCGACTCAATTTATGACAAACCTTTAAGACATGTTCCATTGACATCCGTAAATCCAAAGATACACAGACACTCAAATATCTCAAACACACATTCTGCATTTGGATCCAGACATGGAACCGGAGAGGCGGGAATTTCACCTTCTGTTAGGGTACATGCTTCATTTAAACCAACCTCTGAAAAGAAAGACTTAGACATTGTCCAAGGGCTTAACTATCATCACGCTCATTACGCAAGTGCGTAAAAGAAATGAATCCTCTTTTGAAAAAAATCATTGATGAATGATCTTAACATCAAAACTACAGCTTATTCAAGCTGTAGTTTCAATGTTTTGATTATTCACCAAAGCCTTAATAGCAAGATTATGTTTTTAGTTTCACCCCTCCATAAATTCTAAACTTACTCTCTTCATCTCTTTAATCAATTATTTAATTAATTTTCAATTAATTAATTATGTAACTATTAAGTAAGCTACACCTTATTGGCCATAAAATATGTTCTGCCTCTTATCTACTTTCATTTTTAATTATAAGACGTTGAACATTATTAAAACCTCAATTAATTAATCAATTAATTTGTTAAAAGTTAAATTGTTAATAGTAAATGAAGTAACTGTTAAGTAAGCTGCATCTTATTTCTGTAAATAAAATATACATGTACATGTTTAGCCGCTTATCAACTTTTTTTTAAATAAATAAATCATTTATTAATTAATTTATTTAATTAAATTTAATTTAAGTAATCTATATCTTATTTCTTAAAAAAGATATATGTTCTACCTCTTATCAGCCTTTTTTTAGCTCACCTGAGCACGAAGTGCTCAAGGTGAGCTATTGGGATCGTAGAATGTCCGTCGTGGGTCGTGCGTCGTGGGTCGTGCGTCGTGGGTCGTGCGTCGTCCACACTTTCTTAAAACATCTTCTCCTCCTAAACCAGTGGGCCAATCTTGATGAAACTTGGCAGGGATGTTCCTTGGTTCAAGCTCTACCAAAGTTGTTCAAATAAACGAAATCCACCCTTAACTTTCCCTTTACCCTTAACAAAAAGGATGAAAATATGAAAAGCTTTAAAAATCTTCTTCTCTGAAACCAGATGTCAGAGAGCTTTCATATTTGGTATGTAGCATCATCTAGTGGTCCTCTACCAAGTTTGTTCATATTAAGACCCTGGGGTCATATTTGGGCTTTGCCCTGGGCCCAACCCTTTTTACATAGAATCGAAAAGCGAAAATCTTTAAAAATCTTCTTCTCTGAAACCAGATGGCAGACAGCTTTAATATTTAGTGTGAAGCATCACATAGTGGGCCTCTACCAAGTTTGTTCATATCAAGACGCTTGGGTCATATTTGGGCTTTGCACAGGTGCATCCCTTTATCTCTTATGAGCACGAAGGGTAAAAAACGAAAATCTTCAAAAATCTTCTTCTATGAAACCAGATGGCAGACAGCTTTCATATTTGGTATGTAGCATCATCTAGTGGACCTCTACCAAGTTTGTTCATATCAAGACCCTAGGATCATATTTGGGCTCCACCCGGGCGCAACCCTTTTTACATAGAATCAAAGAGCGAAAATCTTTTAAAATCTTCTTTAATCGAAACCAGAGGACACACTGCCTTCATGTTTGGTATGTAGCATCATCTAGTGGGCCCCTACCAAGTTTGTTCATATCAAGACCCTTGGATCAATCTTGGGCTCCAACCGGGCGCATCCCTTTCAGCTCATCTGAGCACGATGGGTGAAAATAGGAAAACCTTCAAAAATCTTCTTCTCTGAAACCAGAAGGCAGACAGCTTTCATATTTAGTTTGTAGCATCATCTTATGGACCTCTTTCCAGTTTGTTCATATCAAGACCCTGGGGTCACATTTAGGGTCCGGGTGCATATCTGTCTTGCTCTTTGCTGAAAATGTTCCATGGTATTGATCTTAGGCAATTATCTTCTTTTAGGCAATTATCTTCTTTTTGACATCTGCCTATCTAATTAATGTTATGTCCCAGGGGTCAAAGAGACTCAGGTGAGCGATCTAGGACCATCTTGGTCCTCTTGTTTTGTATTGTTTTAATGACAAGATTGGTTATAATAGCATCATTAAAACCTTAATATTTAACCCTTTACTGTTTAATCCCTGGTTTTTACGTGCCTGTGATTTAATGATTGAGAAAACATTGTGAAAAAAGAAGAAATTGCTCCTGACAAGCAATTTCTTCTTTTCCACACTATTTTCTACCCTACTGAATGGTTATTTTTCAAATTAAATCCACCTTTAGTTTTCGTCTGCAAAACCCTTGAATTTGGACAGGTCCAAAATTTTGTAAAACAGGAAAGGGTTAATCTACACTTAGTAATTTCAAGATGTGATTCTTATAAATAGCACTCTGTTCAAAGCATACTTGTTTGCTCATAGTCATAAATAGTATTATAGTCATATCTAACATATTTCTCCAAGTTATTGCATATTCATCTATATATTGATTAAATCTGTTTTGTGTCAATCATTACATTTGTTCACTTTGGTCATATTTCGAATGAAAACAAAATTTTGTGTATGCATAATTTCTTATGCTTGTGCTAAAAGTTGTCTCCAATAAATCAACCTTACTACATACAAATTTATTTATCTTATCTTATTTTTATTTATTTATTTTATTTTTTGCTTCATGATTTCAAATCTTTAGGTATGATTAGAATCTTTTTAAATTTTACCATTGACTCTTGATATAGTCTACATAATGTATATTTAGGGTCCACGAAAACATAGCTTCTCATATTCATACAGTGGGATTATGCTTTAATTTCACAACTACATGAATAAAAACAAGATGTGTTTGTAAAACATAAATGCCCCTTAAACAACATTTTTTTCAAATTTTGACCTTGACAGATGACCTTGACCTTGTAACATGACCTTGACCTCTAAACCTACAGATGTACATCACTGTGATCTTTCAAGATTCTAATTATGAGAAAGGTGTATAAAATAAGCTTGATTAAACTAAAAGTCATGTTTAGTGTTTTGGTTAAGTTTTTTAGAAGTTTGACCTAGACAGATCAATTTGACCTTGTCATATGACCTTAGTGTCTACAGATGCACCTTATTGAGATCTATAATCATGCCAAAAATTGTGCTTGTACATTAAATAGGCTTGAAGATATTGGCAATGTCATGTTTTTGTGTAAAGCCCCAGTCTGCATTTAGAGTTAAAATAATAGCCCCATCTTGAAAATTCTTTGAATATTTTTTCTTTATATAGTCTTTTGAAACATGTGTTACATAAAAATACAAATCAATTGACAAACGGCGGCTTTTAGTGAGACGCATAATCTGCCATATAAAGTAATATTATGTAAATGAAATTTTGGTCATGTGAAATAGGCCCGAATGCAGGAGCAGTAGAGAAGCAGTATTCAAATTGGAGACCGAAATGTTGCGACATAAATACTAATCAAGTTATGCCTATATTTAGATCATTGCATCATGATCATTTGCATTACCGAATATTGGAAAGACATAATTCAAGCTTGTCGTTTAGAATAAAAATCTAGTTTTTGTGTACATAGGCGTCTAAGAGCATTTTTATGCGTTTCCAAAATGTTCACATACACAAACAGGGGCCTTAAGTTTTTGGGTTATTTGACCTTGGCAGATAACCTTGACCTTGTCTCATGACCTTGACTTTGGTATCAGTAGATATATATCATGGAGATCTATCATGCAAAACATGAGGATGAACCTTGAATAGACTTGAAGATATCAGCAATGTTAAGTTTTGTTTAAGTTATCGAGTAATTGACCTTGACAGATGACCTTGTCACAAGACCTTGATCTTAGTATTAGCAGATGCGTACCATTGAGATCTACCACAATACCAAATATGAGGCTTGTATCTTGAATAGACTTGAAGATATAAGCAATGTTAAGTTTTTTTGTTAAGTTTGTTTTTAGTTATAAATTTGAATTTGGCGGATGACCTTGACCTTGTCACGTGACCTTAAATTTGATTTCAGTTAGTGTTCCCACTGCTTTTTCAATCTGGGGGTAAAAATGGGTATTTTACAAGGTGCATGTACCCCCTCTATATAACACAAAGCAGGCTGGTTGCAAAAATGGAGGGTACAATTTTCAATTTAGGGGTAAATCACCCCCATTTGGGGTTTTGGGGGAACACTGTCAGTAGGTGTGTATCATTGAGATCTAGATCTATCACCATACCGAATACAAGACTTGTACCTTGAATAGACTTGAAGATATAGGCAATGTTAAGTTTTTTGGTTAAGTTTTTGAGTTAATTGATCTCGACAGGTAACCTTGACCTTGTCATATGACCTTGACTTTGGTATCAGCAGATGTGTACCATTAAGATCTATCATTATGCAAAAAGGACAGACGGACGGATGGACAGACGGTCAACGGTAAACAATATGCCCCCGCATTAAAATAACTTGTGTACCGCTTAACTTAAGACAACAACGACAATGAGTGATCGAATATTCAGAATGAAGCAGTTTCGGTTATCTTGAAACATCTAACGTGTTAGTACACAGAACGTGAGAATGTTGATTGTTGAACATTTGTTACGTAGCTCTAATTGTTACCACAATCCCAATTTTCTGTGCCACAGCCGACCAAACAAACCCGTGTTCTATCTTGACTTGAATTTCCCCGTTTCTATTTAAAGAACAATAATATTTCGGTCTACTTGTTCTTAATTTTTTTGAAGAGTAATGAATGTCCAAGAGTCTTGAATAATCAAAGTCTAGAATATATGATTGTTTGTACTAAAAAGGGGGTCTTACCAGTTTGCACCGTTAAGCCATCCTGCACGCAGGACAGTTAGATAGAACTAGGATGGCCTGAAACAAAGGACGGGTCTCCATAAGGGCCTTTTCATGGCTAGAATAGATTTCTGTTAAATTTTTGACATTCAAACTATGATATAATCTCAAACTAATTGGTTCTAGCTATGCATTGTGTTAAAAGTGGGTAGGTAATTCACTTCAAACTTGAGTTTCATTTTAAAACTATAATATCATCCAACTCAATTGCTTTTAAGTTTGAGGCTGCCACACAATACATCAATGAACTATTTCTTAGATAATATACGGAATTATTTTGACATATATTTTGCACTGTGATTATCTCCCCTTTTTTGTCGTTAGGGAATTTCTTTGTTTTATTTCCTACCAACTTTGCGGCTTTTCACAACACGTTTACAAATAACCTTGAATATCAAATTTCTTATGGTTTGCAAAGAAAATACAAAACCATTGCCCATTTTTTTCGCAGAAATAAGTTCATTAATTTGGGAGTTATCTGTCCCTGAATATCAGATTTTAGAAAAAAATACTTATAAACTGGCCTTATCAAGACAAAGTGAGATGGATTTCAATTATATTCGGTGAATTTGTTCCATCACATGAACTCATTTGTGATTAAAACTAATTATTGTAAAAGGTCAAATTTCAAGGTCACGCACCAAATTCAAAGGTCAAAATCAGCTCAAAATTAGCCAGGCAATTGTACAACTCATTTATTTATTATCAGGTTTTTAAAGATATTTGGCACAGCTGTTACCCTTGCCAAGCTAAATCACATTTTAAAACGGACTTTGTGATAAGTTCAATTTTAAGGTCAAATTTCAAGTTCAAATGTCAAAATAAGAGTAGTATATGCTTATAGGTGTATATCTACCATCTTTTAGAGTAGATCCTAAAATGTTTTGACAAAAGCGAATCCTTTCATCAGCAAAAGTGTAGTACAAGAAAAAATATATAAGATATGTCTAGGCTCAAGGTCACACACCAAGGCCAAAGGTCAAAATAAGCACTAATTCAGGTTGACAAGTGCACTTTTAATTAATTTATTGACTCAATGAATGATGTATTGATCTCGAAAACCACTGAAACAAACAATTAACCTCTATTTTAACTTACTAGGTATACAGGTGCCTAGAAATTCTCCAAAATTGTCATCATAAAAATCCCCAACACATCTACACTCGTCGGTTTTATTGCTACATGCTGCATTAGGATCCAAGCAAAATCCAGCAGGTAAACGGTTCTCTGAGTCGTCATAACATAGCTCTCCAAGTGGTACTAAGGCTGGAATAAACATCGAGTTGTAACTCATCTAGTTAAATTTATCACCGACCTATGATAGCTCAAAATGTGAGTATTTGAACACTTTGTTGGATTTTAATTTGGGTTTTCGGTCGCCATATGTTAAAAAATTACTGAGAATTATATAAATAGTTAACCGCTGTCTGTGCGGTAAAAAAAGATTTAAGTATATAAAAAATTGTTTTAATTATCGTTATTCAAGTAAGTTAAAACAATGTTGTTGTTAAGTATAGGTTCTCGTGTCATTTGTTTGAAATAGATTAAACAGGTTTAAATGGCGCATTAAGAAAATTTTCTATTCACCTTGTAGACCAACGTAATTTCTATTCTTATAAAGTAAGGTTCACTCAAACATGTGCTTCCATAACTGCACTGAAGGTTCGGGATAAATTCCTATCATTTGCTTTTTAATCATACCCGATTTACCTATGTTAATTGACTCAGCACCTACGTCAGAGCTCAGTTTACAAAATACACCTATAACGGGGTACCTAGACTGGCTCCCGTCCCACTGATCTGAAGTATTGTGAAAAAATAAGCAAAATTCAACTAGAGAAAGAAAATTTCTTATCAGCTTATGTTCTCTGACTGGCCGATCAGTTTTTGAAAATATGGGAGGTAATTTGAAATAAAATAGTTACACATGAGTGGCCTACCTTATTTATTTTAAAACTAACTGACAGCCTGGGAGCCAGGCTACGGGGTACCCCAAGGCCAGATTTGCGTGTAAATACTACTAATAGATATCTACAAACGACTTGTATCCAATCCTCAATGTTTCTTATATAATGCAAATATTCTACTTATAACCCATGCTATTTTTTCGAATAAATACCCATTTGATAGTAAGTTATTATGAAATTTCAAAATTCTGAAAATTTATAGAAAAAGGGGCAAGATTTTGATATTGGTCGGCCTTTGCGATTAGTGCAGCAAATTACCATGGGCGATTGCTTTCAATTTTTCTTCAAACACCTTTTAGCTTCATGCACAAAGAAACCATTTGTTCACAGAAGGATAACACGATAAAGGGTCGAATGATTCTTTTTTCAATCGTGGTCCTTACTCATACCAGATCTTATCCTGCACGTAGAGAGAGAGGCAATGGGTTCTAACCACTGCTACCCATTTCTACAGCTAGGTGAACTGGATCCCTGTCTGTAAAGTGTCCTGCCCAAATGCGAAATACACTATCCCTCTCCGGTGGGGCTTGAACTCGCAACCACCAGGTTACGAGTCGAGAGCGCTAACCACTCGGCCAACGAGCCAGACATACATACATACATATCAAATGGCTGTACTCGCAAATGTCAAAAAATACAATTTGGTTCAATAATTTTGATATTTTTTTGATTTTCAGTGAGCATGTTTACAAATGTTTTTATTACTTGCTAGTCTGTTTGGATTAGTTTTACGCCGCTTTCAACAATCTTTCAGTTATATCGCGGCGACTGGAGCCCCTAACAATGGATCCCTGGCATCTCCACACCAGAACTACCATTACATTCTTTCCTAGCCTCCAGCTGCTATCTCACATAGGTCTAAGATTTATCGACCCCTTTTGTGAGGGACAAATAGTCGGAAAAAATGTGTGCCGCCGTCGGGGATCGAAACGAGGACCGCTAGAATGACAGTCCGACGCGCTACCAACTACGCTATGACGGCGGCCTTGTTTCGATTATATACTACTTCAGAAGTGGTATGATTTTCATGCAATTTTGAGGACAAAAAAGTTTACGATACTCACGAAAACAGGAACTAGACTCTCCTACTACTCTCCTTTTAAACCCTTCATTACATACACAGGTCGAGTTCACATTGCAAACTTCATTTGCGTCTAGACAGTCGCTCTCATTTACACAAGCTGTAATTAAAGCAGATTGAACCACCTCAGAAAACGTGAAATACATTAAATGTAATTCGAATTTAAGGCATAATCAACTTAATTTTAGTGACTGTCAAGGAAATAACACCTTAGACAAATCAAACCCGTTTATGAAAAACGTAATTAAGCAATATTAAGTGCCTTGTTTTAAATGAGCCCGTGCGAAGCTAGTTCAATGTTTTTACATGCATCTGACCAGCCCTTTGTTCAGGGTGTAAAAGCGCTTCGCGAGCGCTTTGAGATGATACCCCGCTTTACACGTGCACATACGTGCAAAGCGATGTATCATTTCGAAAGGGCTTCGCTGAAGCCTTCTTTACATTTGGCTTACGGAGCCCGTACGGCGAACGTAACCCTTAAATCGTGCAGTGCCCGTGCGGTGTCCGTATGGTGATCGCAAAGCTTTTTGCGGGTGCCGTGGACCCTTGCGATTTTGTAAGAATAGTTATACAAGTTGTTTTTAAAAAATCGCAAGACCGCACGGAGACCGTAGCCCGTAGATTCGTCGTAGAGGCCTCGCACGATCGCCGCACGGACATCGCACGGCCACCGTGCGATATTTTTCCTTTAAATCTTTAAACATATCATCCTTCGGTCACCGCGCGGGCACCATACGATGATTGTACGGCGGCCACACGGTATACAGCGTAGATAGTTGACAAATCGCACGGTGTCCGTGCGGGGATCGCATGAATAGGCCCACTTTGCGATCGCCGCACGGGCACCTCAATGATTCTCGTAATAATTTTATGAAAACCCGTGCGGACACGGCACGATTTTGTAAACACAAACGCCGTAGAAAATAAAATCGTACGGTTTCAAAAATTTCATACAAGAAATCGCAGGCTACCATATCGTACGGTGACCGTGGTAAATGTAAACTAGGCTTAACGATTTCATCCTGAACGCAGGGTAGTCTGTGGCCCTGCATAGTCTGACCACAGTTTTATCTATGTATGCGCTCTGTGGTCAGTGAATATTCTTATTGCATGTTTTAGTTAACTCGACTAATTTGGGCGATTTGTGGATTACAAGTCTGCCGAAAAGGACAAGGCTGTGCTAAGAATACATACACATTTCCGTAGTTTATAGACTAAATAAATACCTAATCAGCAATTAGAATTTTTATCCTTTTGTGATTATAGTGGCTTTAAGCATATTTGTTAACTCATTTCAAATACTTTTAAAACAACGTCCATCGATGTCTCTGTACCCAGGCAAACAAAAACATTTCGGGTCCTCAATGTAACATTCTGCATTAGGATCTAAACAAGGTGCTGACGAACCGAGTTCATTTTCGGGTAAAGAACATGGCTGGTTTAGTTCTGCCTCTGAAACATATAGATAATCGACAGTCTAAAAGTTATATGAGCATGTGCGAGACATTTCCAGCAATTTCACATGAGTGTAAAGTGAAGACTCTGATCAGCCTGTGCAGCTGCACAGTCTGATCAGAGTCTTCACTACGCCATGAATTATTGGCTACGGACCAATTTTCACTGCTCGAAAGTGTAAAATATTTCCAATGCAGTGTGTGGCTGTCCAGCCTGCTCGATGTCTACACGCATACATGAAATGTTGAGATTGTATTGCATAGGCTCATATTATAACCCGTACATATAGCACTGTACAAAAATACTTACTTTTTTTTACCCAAACATTGCTTTTGAGGACTCACAGGCTTATCCGTATATATGTAAAGATAAAATAATCTCCATTTTACCTTAAGAAGTAATCTAATATTCACTTGAAATAGAAATTCTATTCTGTTTTTTCGCGTCTAGAAATGCTCAAAATTATCGATCCTTTCCTCATCTCCGAGATTTTTGAATGGTTTAAGTGGAAACGAGCTACAAACCAATAATGAAAAACGAGCTGCAATTTGAAAAAGAAATATATTTTATAAGAAAAAAGAGAAAATACTACTTAAAGCTGCTCTTTCACAATTCTTCATAGAAAAATACAAAACTGGTTCTTAGATTTGGAAATTTTTGCATTTTCCGATGTTTAAAAATCGCATATGTGTATGGCACAAACAACAATTCATTGAAAAAATGTAGCTTAATTGTTCGAAGCGGCGAAGGTCAGTGATGGTACCAGTCTATATATATCCAGTCTATAAATTACGAAATTGTTTTTTTTTTTTGTTTTTTTTTTTTCATGTTTAATGTTTCAATTTTTGCATCTATCGATATGAAGTTTCCCAATTGACAAATACTTTGACCTTGCCCTTTAATAGAATAGGACAAAAAGGCAGAATAGCATGCGTAAATAGTTGGCTCAAAATTTAAGAATAATCTTTTAGGCGTTAGTAGTGGCTTTATTTTATCAGACTGGAATTCCTCTAAATTTAGGAAGATCTTATTTTTTCCCCCTTGAATAAACTATACGTACAAGTTCTGTAAATAGCTTCCTATCAGACACTTACAACTTCAATATCGTCAGTGAAATTCCGACTTTTTTTGTTTGTTCATTTTAAATGTAGCTATTGATCGTATCTTTTTTAGTATTTTTGAGTGGTTTAAGTGAGTGTTTGGAATGAATGAATGAATGAATGAATGAATGAATGAATGAATGAATGAATGAATGAATGAATGAATGAATGAATGAATGAATGAATGAATGAATGATAAAGAGCAGAGTGAACGATTTAGAATGGTTTTGATTGGGATGAATGTCACGTTCACAATATTATTAACTGTAAGAGCTTACTTTGTAAACACTGTCCGCCAGGCTGCGTACCATTACTGTCAAAGTATCCCTCGATACATTCACACTCATCTGTTTGTTGACTACACAGTGCGTTGGTATCATTGCAGAAATCAGGTGGTAGAAGATTTTCAAAATCGTCGATACAAAGACCACCTAGTTCTACCAGAGCTTAAAAATGTAAAACATAGGCGTATGTAGGACTTAGAAGTTTTATACGCAGTCTCAGAAGGTAACTACTAAAGAATATATGAGATAAGGGCGATATGGGGACTGTGAAAAAAGATGAATGACCCTCGTCTGCTACCTTTTTTAAAATTTGAGCGTTCCTGAATAATTCAGACATCGTAACTACAGCTTAAATAAGCTGTAGTTTCGATGTTATGATATTTCATCAACGATATTTTTCAACGGAGGATTATTTCTTTTACGCACTTACGTAAATTGCGTAATGTGAGTTACGGCCTTGTAAAATATGCATGTGATCAATATGATATCAAAACTGACCACACCGGTATACTACAACGTTCTGGTCAGCGCTAGATTCCATGTCTTTCGAAATCATGTTTCTGAAATTTTGGAGTTTCCCGGATTCTTCTAATTTGGTTGCTAAGGAAACGACAACGTAACGGTCGATAGTTTTTAAAATGAAAATGGAGGTATAGTTACAGAGAGTAAGAATTAATTTGTGAAATTTCCGGACAACCCAGTTTAGAAGCAAAGTAATTTATTTAATTTGTCGTTAACAGTGTATTGCGACCGTTCCATGGTTGTCTCTTGATTGGCCTCCAAAAGCAATTATTGCATTACTTACGAAAACATTCAAGCAATCCACTAGAATTCAGTTCTTTGTATCCTTCATTACACATACATGTGGAATTTTGTCCACAAATGATGATCGGCTCGTTGAAACAATCAGAATCAAACTCACAAGCTGAAATGAATAGAATGTGGCCCGTTATGTCGCGTAAAAGGACTGCATGGGAAAGGGAAATTTGCGCCGGCTGACCAGGACGAGCTTTCCGCTTAAGGCAGTTCTATTACAAGTTCTTATCGTATTATTATTCTTAATTGCAACCTCTGGTTGAGGTATGCAACACACTTTATGGCTTCCCACGTGGTTCTTTCTCATCGGTTACAGTTTTAAACTAAAAAGCTAAATCTCACAACACAATTTAATATAAGATTAATTTATTTGTGGATGAAAGACCTTTTTTAGGGTGGAAGAGGACAATACCGTTTTTTGAGATTAGTGAGTGATTTTTGGTATACGTTTAACAACATCGTGAAATTGACAAGGTAAATGATTTTGGAATAATTTTGGAATGAAATTAAATGAGTGCGATGACTGAGTTTTGAGTGAAATTAAAGTAAAGTAACCCAATGTCGCTAGATTTGTTCAGGATGAACAAAATTAGCGATATTTATTAAATCCTTTCAATTAAATATACGTTCTTTTATGTTTGTGTGTCTACGTTGACCAATCAGCTACATAATTCGAAAATTTCATTGAATAATTTGATCGATTAGAACTAAATGTTGATCACATTT
This sequence comes from Fragum whitleyi, assembly GCA_948146395.1. Classification (NCBI taxonomy): domain Eukaryota; kingdom Metazoa; phylum Mollusca; class Bivalvia; order Cardiida; family Cardiidae; genus Fragum; species Fragum whitleyi. Next base: position 51,316,586 of record OX411546.1, read on the forward strand.
AACGATTTCGAAATGTTTTCCAACGACTTTGGAGCGTTTTTGATCGATTTGAATGAGCTTTTAGAATGAATGAATTGCGTGCTGAATGAATGATTTGACGTAACGGCAAAAGTTGACGGTCACTACTGTAACAAATGACGTACGTTTATATATAACGTAAAATTGACGATTTTCAAGTAAAATACGACGAAAAGCAACGATAATAGTTTATATTCAGTCACTCATTTGTATAATATACAATAATATGCAATCTAGTCGAAGTAAAAATGACTACATTTTACAGAAATATGATTTATATCACCTTCAATATACAATCAATTTGCGAGAGCAGTACGACGGCAACTATTGAAAACAAAATCCAAACCGAAACGAAACTGAATTTGATTAGAATTAAAACCATAAAAGTTTCAAATTAAACAACTTGGTTATAATTTATTAAGGTTGAATGGATAGAAATTAAACGTTTACAGATTTTGACTGGTTCTGTGAACGAAAACTATTTAAGGCAATATTTATATATTGACCTGACGTTCAAACGTCGAAAAAACGCGTTAGTGGGACAATTTTAAGACGAGCTTTACGATCTATATTTCGGTTAGTTTAAGAGATATTGTCGAAAGTTTTTATTTTAGCGAAATATATTCTAGACGTATTTTGAATATGAAGTTAAATTAAGAATATGTTGGTGTTTGTAAAAACAAATGTGCATCAAAAATTTCACCGGCATTTTTATGACGTTTTTACGCAAAGTGGGACAATTTTAAGACTGAGAAAACTCAATAATAACATCATTGGATCAAGCCGAATTTCGACAAAAATATAATTGCATTAATTTCAGTTCAGATGTATTTCAAATATTATTTCTTTTTAATCTAGTCCGAAGAAAAGCCGAATTAATGCCATTTGAAAAAAATGACTTTTGAAAAAACGACGTTTTTTAGCAATCTGATGCTACTGACATTTTTCTTTCGTGGTTGTCATCTTCTGTTTTGACCATCCAATAGGCGTAAGAGTTACATAATATTCCATTTGGCGTAGTTCACATAACATGGCAAATTTTCCTACCTCTAGCGCCATTATTCTTTAAGATATAACAATTTTAGTGAAACGATCTAGTCTTTTTTTGTTACATCTGACGGCGTCATTTCTGGTGTATATTTTTGGTGATTTTGACTATTATAATACTTTTCTTTGGCGTAAAATCAATTTCAGATAGATTAGAATAATCCATTTTCAAAGATCTTTAATTTGATACTAAATTTATAAATGTGAATGCACATTAGTAGCGAATATAATTATTTCAAATGTTTACGTATCGCCTATTTTGACGTGACCGGCAACTTTTGCCGTTACGTCTTTAGAATGAGTTTAATCGGAATGAGTGTCAATTTCACGATGTCTTTAACTGTATACGTGAACTCTAATGTTTCTATCCTTGAATATAGGTATGTTATGATTACACACCAATGTTCAAAAATGATACAGCTTCATTTCGCTGTATTCCATTGAATTGAATTGTCTTATAAGCACACGAAGGGTCATTTGTGAAAAACGCGTCATATTAACGACGTCACGGTAACGTTAATTCTAAATTGAATGTTAAAAATGTTTCTATAGATACAAATATTAATGCACTTATCTAAAAAAACCCCCAAACCTGCCTTTGTTTACTGCCACCTTAACTGTGCTGATATAAGAATCTAAGAAAGAAATATGTGTGTTTCTTTTGGTATATGAAACAGGTATACGCCAAATTTAAGAAAGAAATCTTAAACAGGGGACAATTTTGATGAAATTTGACCCGAAAGTTGATAAAGAAAGCAATATATTGGATAGAAATACTAGTGTTTTCCACGGTTCGAAATCATCATACATGTCACTGAGTTTAGAAGTTTGTTTCACTGTAATTATCAAATAAATGAAGATATGTGAAATATCTCTCCCCAGATAAAATCTTAAGGTAGTCTGACTCCATTTGGCACTTGTTCTAATTTTTTTTATAAAAGAGAATATTTCGTAGAGTGTACATTAACGATAATTTGACAAAAAATCGGCATATTTTTGCATGCATTTTATTTAAAAAGAATGCCAAGAAAAGGACGATAAGAAGCTGAATGGAGACCTTCAATGTGAGTGAGTTGGTAGACATGATTCATGGAATACAAGGAATTGTAAAATATTGGATAAGTAACAATTACAAGACGAAAATGAAGGAAATGACGTTCTCGGAAAACTACTCTTTTATTCAACGAAATCTAATTTTCATTTTTACATCAACAAGTTACATATACCTGAGTTAAATAAGGTTAAAAGATTGTGATAGAAAAATAGTTAACAATAAAAGAATTAGAAAAGGTAAAATAAAGTAGGTGTATCCTGGCAATTTTTGCCACTTTGCTTTCAATGAAACAACCAACCCTCCATATTCAGGCGCTCACATATTTTCGTATTCTGGTGATAAATATCCAGACAAGAGTTTTATAATATGTCCTGTAATACAAAACGTGAACCTCATTGATATTAATGTAACTGCTATTTCAGTTTCATTTACTAATAATCGAGGCACGAAGGAATCAATTTAGGAGGATGGATGGATAAAATGAAAACTTGTACTTTTTGAGTTCTTCTTTCATTACAAGACAAAATAAAATTTCGATTTCTACACATGTAATAATTACTGAGGAGGAAGGGGGCTTCTTCTCCATTACTTTTACGCAAATGAAAGAAAAAATTACATTCATAATAAGCCAAATCATATGCACATCAGTCATAAGATAATGATTTCAGGCAACAAAATTTAAGCCGCCATGACATACTAAATATCATTTGTGGAATCTTCCAGAAACAAAATATTCAAATGACAAAGGACAGTTGAAAGGCAATGTAATGCCAGACAAATTCAAGTTAAAACATTATTAGAAAAAGAAAAAAATGCTTGCAACAAGTGTCTTCTCATTGTCCAACAAAATATCCCGATTGTTCAAAACGTACACTATGAAAGAAATAAATGTTCGCCATTTAAGCTTCTATGGTATTGTTACCTACCAAGTTTTATTCCAATGTCCCTGTCGGAACAAGTACTTGTACCGTTGGAAAGGAAAAAAAATGCCCGTGAATCAATTTTACAATTTAAACCTCAGTAGAACATAATTTTCATTTCATTGCAAAATGAAATCAAAATAATATAACGATAATGTTAAAAACCAAAACGTACAAACATTTTACATAAAAAATAACGAAAGGCATATACTTTTAAAGGGAGGTAATATTTTTTTTTCGTTACTTTTGCTTAATCGAGTTAATGTTGCCAATGGTGTTTGATAGCCTTAATAAATACTATTAAAACAGATATACAGCTTAACGTTTTCTTATTATTATATTCGAAACATCGCTCGGACTTTTCTTTAAAAAATTCGAAGATGCCCGGACAAAGTGTTGTATTTTTTGGCCCTTTTTAGATTATACGGCTTCCAGCAGTACTTTCGTCAATGCGCTTGAAGTATATGTAAAATTTTTGTATGCTTTCCGATCGCCAATCATGATCTTTGCGGCGCGAATTGCAATTTGCCATGTTTTGATCAAGCTTTTGTCGATTTTGTTTACTCAAATCCATGTTTTAGCGGGAACGTTGATACGTTTTATTTCATAAAACCGACGTGCGAACTGCGAAATAACTCGTTTTCATGTTTGCGTTCGTGTTATCCCCGAGGTCTATTCCGTAGATTCGCTGATGGTTCCTGATTGGGAACCTTTGGTCTGAGAAGCAAGAATTAATCATGGAAATCCACATGTTTTGACATTCATGCACGCCTGTTTTATTAAGCATATGGATAAAGTTGAAGCTTAAAAGAAGACCCACGGAACTTGCGCTCTTTAATACTATCAGTATATTTTGGAACAACAACAACAACAACAACAACAAAGAAATAAAAGTAAATTTTCATAATTACAATAGACAATATAGACAATATTTTATTGACTTAAACTTTACAGTTTCTCGTCATACAAAATAACAATATACAAATATGAAAATATCACAATGACATACGCGTCAAGATCAAAACATACAGTTACAATTTCTTTTCAAAATTTGACTGGGTAATACATATTACATTTAGATATATAGTAGTATTTAAGAAATGGGAAGAGATGGCTAGGTTTCAAAGAAAAAGAAAAAAATAGGTACATTTACCTTTATAAATTGAAAAATAATAGCATGAAACATTCAGCATGCAGACATTTTACAGAGGTTGGTTAGGGTTATGATCATTCTGCCCCCCCCCCCCCTTCAAATCTCTCTCCCTTCAAACAAATCATCGATTTCCTTAGGAATAAATCAATTGCGTCTCCAAAACATGTTGCGGTACATACCATTTCCAAGTGTACTTGATTCTGCAACAGGCCATACTGGACGGAACTGTAGTACAATAAACAGGGACAACAGGCTTACAACTGGTCTAAAACCAGGACAAACCATAGTCATATCCCTGAAATAAATGGAAACAATTCCTTAAAATTTTACACATTCGTACAAAAGATAAATCACATGGGAATGATTTCTACCCTCATCAGCCTGCACCTTTTGCATTTTTGTTCACTTGCTTGATATTTTCTTAATGTCGTATTATATAATGATATATTTATTATACTTACTTTATGAAATACGAAGTCTGATTAACCTCTGCAGGTTCCAATATCTTTTTAAAGTGTTACGAGTCTCACTTTTCATTATATAGAACCATTACAAGTGTGAGAGTGTTAATGCCTAAGATTTAACTAGAGCCTAAATTAAGGATACAGATTCGACGGTGCATTCGTGCAATCTTCTCACGGTCTTTACTCGATACCTTAAAAAGAACCAATATAGGTTGCCGTCGTGTTTTGTTTGGTCAATTTTTTGGTTGGCAGTGATCTGTTAACCCTTTCCTGTTTTGCAAAATTTTGGACCTGTCCAAATTCAAAGGTTTGGCAGACGAAAATTTAAAGTGGATTTAATTAGAAAAATAACCATTCAAGAGGGTAGAAAATAGTGTGGAAAAGAAGAAATTGCTTGTCAGAAGCAATTTCTTCTTTTTTCACAATATTTTCTCAATCATCCAATCACAGGCACGTAAAAAGCAGGGATTAAACAGCAAAGGTTTAATTGAAAAATCGTTACTTTCAATCAAAATGTCGATGTACTGCTTAAGTGTTCAATTTAAGGTAGTTGACCCGTAATAGTTCCGCATCATTTCGGAACACGTGATCTTTTAACCTCGGTTAATACTGCTAAAGTTCATGACTTTCGAAACATTACGGATCTATTACGGTTACACTACCTTATGTCAAACTAATATAAATACCCGCGTTATCTTCACCATAAAAGGCAAGCATGATCGCAAACATTGATAATCGGGGCATAACTCGGACATTTCCGGTAATCGCCGAGGTCTCCCGATTCAAATGATAGTACACCAGAAGCTTTCTCTAAACTTAGAAAAGATACCATGTAAAATAGCTTTCAGTAATTCGTGACTTTAAAGTCGCAACTAAAGTTTGATTTGTGATGAAAATGCAGTTAAGGTCGTTTATTGTTGGATTTTTTTTGTGTGTGTGTGAGTGCATTTGTTGTTGTTCTACGTCTCCGAGCACTACATATTCGGGCAGACATGCATGTAAGGTGTATAGGCCTACATATTAATTTCTGATTCTGAGACTGTAAACCATGTGGGAGATCAAGGGGTTTGGTGTCACAAAATAGTTATATCTATTAACGCGATGTTAATTGAGTCTGTGCGTGGCATTTTTCAATAATTTCGTATGTGTGCAAAGCTAAGACTCTTGCTAGCGTGTGCACCTGTACAGTCTGGTCAGAGTCTTCACAGACCGCTTTGCGCTTTGTAGATACATACGGTGGCAATGTAGCTGCGGGCAGTCAAACGTATTTTAAGAGCACTACGTAGCTGTCTAGGCTGCTTAAGGTTTACACGCCACTTATAATCTAAGATTTTTGTCCTGGCAGGGCGGAGACTGAGTAATGGCTCGTTGCATTTAAGGTTAAGGTGAACCAGCTTTTGTTGATATTTACTAACTTTTATTGAATATACGATACTATAAACTTGAAACGATAAATCGTCGGTTGGTAACCAAACCCTCCTAACTTCAGATTGGACAAGCTGAGGAACGAGGTTTTGGTAACCCATCTATGAAATGCTTTTTTCTGTTTTGCTAAGTGCGGTATCCCCTTTGTCTTAAGCATACAGTTATTTACACGCGTTTCAGTAATTGCCTACCATATTTTAAAGGAACTCGAAATATTGAAAAGTTAGCTCGCCAAATTACGTTACGGCTAGGCCACGCGCTGCCAGTTCAATACTAACGTAGAATACATGAGAGATAGTCGGAAATGTCATACGCAGACTCAATTGGCATTTTTTTCAATGAGATCTTAAGAGTCAAAATTATCAATCATGCATGGCCGATTGTAATTTATTGGGCGTAGACATAGATATATGTATATATCCGTTGCAGTGGGTGATTTACTATAGTAACAAATTAGATGATAAAAACTTGTAAAGGACCAGTGGTTTTCTAACTTCTTTTAAATACAGCTGATAAAATATTTTCCCAAGGCTAATTCTGTATGGGTTAATTTGTTTTCGTATCCTGTTTTTTTCGTAGGCTTTTATCTTGGTATTTTGGTCAACCGTGAAATTGAGTTACAAAATGTCCTAGCTTCAAGTTATCTAAAAAGTAGTTGGGAGCTTTTTTTAATGCATAATGCAACTTACAGTTTTACAACTTTAAGTTATTTTAAGGAATGGTTTGTTTCAATTGTCATTTCTTGGACCTCAAATTAAAAACATCATGAAATTAACATTCACCCGACCAAAGCCATTCTTAAACACGAGTGCTCATCTAATCGACGGATGATTTATTTGACCGAGAGGTGTGGATTTTGATTTGTTTGTTTGAATGGGGTTTTACGCCGCTTTCAACAATCTTTCAGTTATATAGCGGCGGCTATATATTTCTCACACTAAAACTACCATTACATCCCTTCCTAGCTCCAGCTGCTATCCCACGTAGGTGTACGATTATCGTTGGTGTACGATTATCGACCCATTGGTGAAAGACAAACAGGCAGATTTTTGTTTGGTCCGTAATGACACACAAGTGTACACCCACAAGATTTTTCGTAAATGGGTGTAACGGAACATCACTTTTTATTTCGTCTTGAATGAAATAAGCGATACAATATCACATGTCTTTAATTTCATTTAAAAACTAACTGGATTTTAACTCCATTACGAAAGTCAACCAGAAATTGTTTTCATTGTGTTAAGAGTGATCTTCTGAAATGAAGCTTTTTAATTGTTCTTGATAATGAAGTATTGTCTTGTCCGAAGTGTTCACGTTACCTTGTTTGAACCTCTGGTATGTTCTGTTCTCAGATATTGAGTGAAAATGCCATTGCGAAAGTTGGAAATTTCTAATGCTAACTTAGGTTTAGAATAGAATTGAACTTTTCCGCGTTACGGTAGTTTAGCGGAAAAGAGCTGTCTTCTTGTTACGTCTCGGCAAAAGGTATATTGTTATGTAATTGTTTTGTTTTACTGGACCAATCAGAAAGCATTGTGAATTAGTAGAGGTGTAGAGATTGAAATAGTAAATCAGTTCTAGCGAGCACGTCAATAGTTACGTAAACGTCCATTTCAAATGAATTATAAATAGAAAATTTGATCTAATTTGGCTATGTGAAGTCCCACGCATACCGCTGAGGAGGGCGCTGAATTGTTTTGGGATACAGCTTTTTTTTCAGAGCCATCTTCTCTGTTTTTACGGCTGGACGTCGCGTTCCTTTCTATGACGCGGGACCTTATTGATAATGTTGTTATATTGGATCTGTTTCACTCCATTGCTGTATATTCGACGTGTGTCGCCGTCACCAATAAAGCATAGAATGAGTCGGTTGTATTTATTTGTATAGAATTAGAGAGGAAGATTATTGCAAAATATAGAGAAGACTTATAAAGTATATGGGGAAATCATACATGTGGTTATATACCGGCTAATTGATTTATCAAACACGCCCTCTGTTTATAAATAGATAATGATATGACAGTCCTGGTTTAAGGAATTTATCATGACGAAGCCTTGCCGAGTCATGAGAAATCCTTGCAGCCGAGACCAGACAAAATTGATATTATGATTATGATTGTGCCACTTTCATTCTGTTCATCATGCAATCACTTTTCAGTGCTTATATATCTAAAGAAAACAAACAAAAAAACATAACAAAAAAACTGAAAATCAAAGAAACACAGGTGAAAGAGTATCTGCTTAAGATCATTAGTTGTTTTTTAGAAATACACTACCTGATACCATTCTATGTAATCAGGTAGGGAATATCAGTTAAGTACAGACCTCAATGCATGATAAAAAAAATATCTACCTTTTTTCAGATGACTAGCTTTTCAAATTCGGAAACTGAGAAAAAACAAGTTTGATTTATTCTATACAAAGTTTGACCATTCGAAAAGGTTGTAAAGCGATATACTTTCTGATTGTTTTTTTGTTTTTGTTTTTGTTTTTTTTTGTTTTTTTTTTTCGTTTTGGCAAAATATTTTGCCGTGTATAATGACGTCATTAGCGTCATTACTGTGTAATGCTAGATATTTAATGAAAATAGTAAAATCAATGGAAAACATTTTAAGATATTAGCCACAGGGTTCATTTTTTAAAGCCGATGAAAACCGAAGTCACAAGTAATCTTTGCTAAGAGGTCAAAATCCTAACAAGTTAATTGAGGCCATATATTTGACTGGACAGGTTATTGAACCTTGATCAAAACATGAATCTAAAATCACGACGGGGAATCACGTGGCAACAGCAAATTCAGAAAAAAAGTCTATAGTTCTGTCAATATTTTCACAAATTTGAATTCGGTTTGAAGAAGAGAAGGTGAAAAAATGTCTGGAATTATCTGGATATGACAGATCTAAAGAAAATTGAAAAATCTGCTGATAAAAAAGTTATTGACGACCAAGTAAAATTTACTTGATCGTCAAAACCTTTTTATCCACAGATTTTCGAAAGATTTTCCATACCCATCCATGTCCTTGAGTTTTCAGCCTTCTCATTTTGAAACATATTTCAAATCGGTCTTACATAGCCAGAATTATTGAAAAATATCAAATAAAATTGTGTCTCGTGATTCCCTGTCGTACTAGAAGCGCGTGGTGTATAATAGGCAGCTTGATTGGCTAAGTCGGTAGAGCACCCGACGTCAAAACAATGGAAGGTCTACATCGTTGGATCGATTCCCTGGCTGGTACACTAACAATACTTACAAACATATGGTCTTTTGGTTGAGACGTCAAACCGAGAACTCGTGTGACGGTGCTTTATTTCGATCAAGTTAGAGAAACCTGACGGATTCGTCATCTTTCCTAACACCGTATCCAGTTTCAACTAACTCTCTTTATGGTGCTACACTCATATTGGCATTTACTACTGAAGAGACGATGACTTGATTAAATACAGGGCTATCTAACACGACAACGCCGAGGTAACGACGACACCAAGACAATATTTCGAGATTTCTTGAGGACAGCCGAACTAATGATATCGTCTTTTGATGCATGATAATATAGTCGGTATATCGCAGATAATACATTGTTGTTGGTTTTACTGAACAGCGATATACCACGATTAAGATATATCATTTTCGTTTTGTATGAATAACCGAACTAAACCGCTTTCAGCATTAGTAAAGTTTAATCGCGGCTAAACATGGTACAACCACATTTCATCAGAGTCACAGGTTGCCCGGCAACAAACCCTAAATAGAATGATGGGGGAAATTTCTAGATCGTTATTGCGTGTCATTGAATGGCCCGTAACAAGCACGAAACGAGTACCATTCTCGGAGCGTATACTCCTTTGTGAAGGACTTCTGCATGTCTATCAGAATGGGTTATGAATTGTGCCTTTCGGTTGTTTCAAAATGAAATGTAAAAAAAAAAAAAAAACATAAACGACCTAAAATATTTCAGCAGTTCACAAAAAGAAGCCGACGCAATGCTCACACAATGCACCGACAGATGCAACTATTCAAGACAAACTAAGTCGACAACATATAACGCTTGCTGTCTAAGATAGTTTATCGGGAAAAATGAAGATGAAGTACCCCCCCCCCCCCCAAAAAAAAAAAAAAAAAAAAAAAAAAAACCAAACTAATAACCACGGGAACCATGCGTTCTTGATAATGTAGTACTCGCAAGCAGCTTGGAAACACTGCCCTGCATTATAGGGATGAGTGTCTTTTTCACTGCGTTTATTGGGGTATAAAGTGCAATTGCCTTAGCACAGCTAGGGCGTTATGATTAGGCCATGTGCTAAGGCAATTGCACTTTATACCCCAATAAACGCAGTGAAAAAGACACTCGTCCCTTATAATTGCAATCATCTAGATCGAAGAAACTATCGAAATACTCAGCCAAACATTTTTAAAAGCTTCAAGTCTACTTTCTGCGCGTATAAATTACACGATCTATTTTCAGATCGTGTATTGTTTATCTCGCTATCGAAGTGAAATGTCATATAGTAAAACAAATGATACACAAAGAAAAAACAACATTGAAATTCGCAGAGGTACTTATGACAAAAAAGCTTGTTTCTGCCAAGTTAGTCTGTAAGTTTAAACGAAAACGGTGTGGTCGGTCTTAGTTGAGAGGGTTGCTTGAAGATCTTCGTCGACTCGCTGTTTTCTAAGTTTAGGTCGGCTCAGAATCAGAACTGCATGCTTGTAATCGTAAATTCTTTCAAAAATATATTAATTTATAACAGTTCGAATAGCATTGTTGCGTTGATGATCGGGATCTAGGTTAATTCGAGTTCCTACAACACAGGACTTGCAGGTCAAATTTCGGGGGTTTCCCGAAAGACCTATTGCATTTTATACAGAAATAAAGTGCAATGGATTTCCCCACGTGATGCGATTTAAACCAATCAAATTTCTTTATTTTATTGGTTTGCAATTATTGTCATATGAAGGTTTTCCGATAAAGATTTCAAGAGAAAACTTTCGTGAGTAGAGTTTTACCATTAACGCAGGACTATGTTAATGTTGTATATAAATATATATTACGTACTTAGTGTCTTGTATGAAACAAAATATCTAACGAGGTTGGGGTAATTGATAATTGTCGAGGCTCTGCCGAGGCCATTATCATTTCCAACAACCGACTTAGATGTTTCTTCATACAATACGTATACTAAGTGGGTGTTATATTTATCTTGTAACCTCTATTTGTCTTGTTTTCGTCGTTATTTCTAACAGAAATGCAGGTTTTAAAAAATAACCACATTAAGTAATTCTAAAGATATCCATGTGATATCATAAATAATATCGTTTGGGATGTTATCACACGGATATTTGTATAGTTATAAGATAAATTCAATGTTGAAAAGAAAGAATTGATTTGATAAAATAATTCCTTAACTCCGCTATATTTATCATAGAAGTGCGAAGTTGATCAGATGTGTTATAAAGCAGATCAAGTGATTACTTAATTTAAGTCCATCTTACAAAATTAAATATTTCTTGGCCGTCAGAAAAATCAGTATTTTGCTTTCCTTTCCAATTTTCCCATTTTTCCTTTTTTGTTTTAATTGTGAAAATTCGCCAATTAAATATATCCAAGATTGAAAGTTCTTAACATATATATCATATACTACGTTTAATTATGCCCCGTGTATGTTAACTAGGACTGAAGAATTTGATCTTTTTCGAACATTCAATATAAGATTTTGTGGTGTATTTTATGAGCCCATTATCATATTTATTGGATGTTCGCGAAAAGTATCTTTATATGGATTTTAACTTTCACTAAAATAAACGGCATTGCAACTTTTTAATGTAAGCCAAATTCATTTTAATTTACAATGTTCCCTTAAAAAAATCTTAGATGAATTTGAGGAATGACCGACACTTTCAGGTTAGAACTGACACAATTTTTCTTTTAATGTTAGACCAAATCTCCGTAATTGATCTGGGATAATTGTTCTAACAACCCACATTTTCCACAAAGATGGAGCACATCTGTTGAAAGACATCAAGAGAATCATGAAATAATTGTCCTTCATCGCTAATCCGAGTTGGTGAATTGTAAGTTTTAAATGTTTTCTTTAATTGCTCTTTGACATATGTATATAGTATACAGGGTTTGGCTGTTACGTTAAATGTAAGACTTAACGATACTATGAATCGTTCCGTTACATTTACTGAAAATTTGCAAATTTTATGTCTAAAAGTTTGTAACCTGGCCATTTTAAAAAAGAAATTTGTCTTCTCCTTTATTTATTAAATGTGGCCAAACGACATGTGGCTTATTTCAATCTATGGGTAATGATTATACAATGTTTTTGTACAGGACATGAAATAATAAAAAGGGAGAAAATCAAAGTGCTGTCAGCACTGTAAATCGTACATCATTGAGAGGCTGGAATAGTGCAATAGTTCGCCAATCAAAAGGGCTCAAATTTGGACAATAAAAGTTGGTAAAATCTTTAAATTTGTGAGTTTTTTGTCTTAACACTCCATCTTTTCGAGGACATCGCCAGCTGATCCAACCTCGTGGGTCCGATTTTGAAAGTTTGCTGATTCGATAGCCCTCTGCTAGTCTAAATTATTTCTTAGCAGATTTTTACGTTGTTATAATGAGCACGCGCCAAGCTAAAAGCTTGTCTGTTAATATTATTCCTCTCTCTATAGAGTTTAAAAGCCTGTTTAGCAACAAACGATTTTCATTAAACTATTTACAATTACCAACATGTTTGTATTTCAAGCATTGGGTTTTCCCAAATACTGTATATGCATTTTCCCTCAAGAAACACGTGAAATCGCCAACTATGCTATTTATATCTTTGGTTTCTGATAAATCGATTAAATCTAGCAGCACTCTATGATTGTTCATGAGTTGTTCTAAAAATAGATCGCTCTTGCTGCTATCCTAGGGGAAATTCAAATGGCAGCCCGAGAGACGCGTGAGATGATGTAATAATCTAAAATTGACTGTAATATGCATGCGCAGAAAAGACATTCATGTGAACGGAGTTACCCATTGGTGGTAGTAAACAAACTTCTCATTTACCGCTACAATAATTAATTTACCATGAAATATCGTTATCCCATTAAGAAATGTGATAAACTCGTGCAAAATACTATACAAAATAAGAAAAAAAAGTATTTGTTATTTAAAGTAATAGGGAATATTTATTTTTTTTGTTATCGAATTGTTGTGCACTATTCTCGAAGCCATTTTGGAACCCAAGTAACACCGGCCTGACCCAGGATCAGAAGCGTCGAGGTTGAAAGGTTACAATGACATCACTAGTGTCGAAACCGAGGCCGTTCTGATGGAAACCCGGTTAACTCGGGTCGAAACCGAGTCCGATATGAACTTACCCCTATATCAGTTTATCGTATGTTTTTGTCGGTTTATTTGTTGTTGAATAATTTTTCTTCATACTCAAATTTGAATTTAATGAAAATAGGATTGGACCGTGATCAGAGTGCTTATTGAAATCAAATATTTCAAAATTACAAAATTATTTCTATTTGTTAACACATGCGAAAAAAAAGTAAACTTCCCACACTCCCTGTTTGAGTGCAGACGACTTTTGACTAATGATTAACAAGTTAATTGACACATTTCGAGCAGACGATGTCCATTTGCATCTATACCACGTGGTCTGAATTTACGCGTGGGTTTTGACCGAGTGATAATCATAGCAGAATTTGATTGGTTGTCAGCCCTACAACTGGTAAATGACCGTTCGAGAAAGTTCAGAGCAGTAATATTGCAAGTGCTACAAATTAATTATACAGTTAACCTATTGTACGTTTCAACTCCTTAACTCAACCGAAAATCTTGTTATAAACACTGAAAATACTAACTGGTAATTACTAAAAGCGAAAATTACATCAAATTTTGTATTAGCCTCTTCTCTTTTTGTCGAAAAGTAAATAAGGTATAAACAAAGTTTGTAGATTGTGACTGAAAAGGCCATTTCTTCGGTGTTTGAAAACACATAATTTGGTTTAAACACATTGCTCAGAAGATAATGGTAAAAATGTAGTGGGTCAAACAGACTGGATTTCTGGAAAACGGTAGATATAAATCTACTGCTTCGCAGTACGATTTAATAAAAGCATCTCTATGGTCTTTAACACTTTCCTGTTTTACAAAATTATGGACCTATCCAAATTCAAAGGTTTTGCAGACGAAAATTTTAAGTGGATTTAATTTGAAAAATAACCATTCTGTAGGGTAGAAAATTTTGTAGAAAAAGAAGAAATTGTTTGTCACAAACAATCTCCTCTTTTTCTACAATATTTCCCAATTACAAAATCTAAGGGACGTGAAAACCAGGGATTGGACAGGAAAGGGTTAAACTGTTTGGGAAAAACATTTTTTTAAAATTTTCTTGATATCTGTTTATAGAATAGCGTCCCAACAGCATAGGCTTAATTTTGATCCCATAATATTGTTTTTATACTTTAGACGTTGGTGAATAAAATTCGTAATTTAGATCAATCAAGTTAAATTAACGATGTTATAATCATTTCCTGGCTATTTTCCCATTAAACAAGACCCGTTTTAGTATACTTGTGCGTACTGTGTGTAGTTGATAGTTAGGTCTTGGTCATTTTAACGTCGTTTTATTCTAAAATTCGTTACTACAGCTTTAATTAAGCTATAGTTACGAGTTTTAAGTTAGTGGACCCGTAATAGTTTCGTAACATTTCGGAACTCATGATCTTTCACAATGTTAACCGAGGTTTTCCAATAAAAAATATTAGAAAACCTCGGTTATCATTGTTAAAGTTTGTGACTTCCGAAACGTTGCGGAACTATTACGAATCCACTACCTTAAGACTTTAATCGACGACAAACATATACATGTATTTCAAACCTACCGATATTACTGCATTATATTTCTAAAGCTTAAATTATAATTCCAAGTTAAAGTCCTCTGATATCTCGCCGCTTATAAGTCATTATACCAATGTTTGTCAACG
Source organism: Fragum whitleyi (assembly GCA_948146395.1). Classification (NCBI taxonomy): domain Eukaryota; kingdom Metazoa; phylum Mollusca; class Bivalvia; order Cardiida; family Cardiidae; genus Fragum; species Fragum whitleyi. The sequence goes on from OX411546.1 coordinate 51,331,653, forward strand.
TAAAAACTATCCACTAAATGATACATAAATAAAGATCGAAATCAGAAATACATATACAAATACAATTTAAATTGTTTCCCATCGGTAATGACAGTCAAAAATGTCAACTAACCGTGTCGAAATGAACCAGTTTTACTGCTCGACTACATTTGTTATGTTTGTTTGAATGGAGTTTTACGCTGCTTTCAACATTATTTAAGTCATATCTCGGCGGCTGGAGCACCTAACAATAGATTCCTGGTATTTCTCACACCAGTACTACCATCACATCCTTTCTTGGCCTCCAGCTGCTATCCCAAATAGGTCTACGATTATCAACCCATTGGTCTGCTCGACTACTATGTGAGTCACTATCAAGGCGCAGGCATAGGTGAGATAGCAGCTGGAAGCTAGGAAAGGACGTAATTGCAGAATTGGTGAAAGAAATACCAGGAATCTATTGTTAGATGGTCCAGCCTGCGCGATATATCCGTATATCTGGAAAACTGTTGAAAGCGACGCTAATCCCCATTCAATCAATCGAGTATTATGTGGAATTTTAAAAGCACCACAATTGCTATTTTCAATATGACAGCTGGTCATCAAATACTGATGAAATTTGTTTCGAGCGTTTTATGTCACTAGCATTTTTCACAAGAGTGCTAGATCCGCGGAGTTAAAACGCCCTGAAAAGCAGCCGATCTTCTGAAAAAAACTTCTGGGTTAAGATAAATCAAAATGTGGTAATTTGGTAATTTAGCCCAATATTTTCAATGACAGCATCCAACCACACAATAATTTCTCCAATTTCAAAGGCTAATTGTTACTACAAAACAACAACAAATACACAAAAAAACAAAACAACAACAACAACAACAACAACAACAAATCAAATCACTGAAAGTACTGATGGTGAACGAACCTGGCGGCATTCTAGAATGATATATTGAATTCAATTAAAAAAGAGAAATTATGAATGTTAAAATAATAAAAAAGGTGGGAGGAATTGGCTCGACAAAATTACCGCTATTCGGAAATTTTACTGCGAATTCAAAGAAAGGGAAAGAGAGGAAAAATCCTGTTAGAAAAATATTTGTTAGATTATGAGTTGTTACTCTGTGAAAACTTCTTTTACACACTTGAAATAGGTACATTTATTAATTAAACATAAATGTAGAAAACGATTTAATCCTATCTAAAACTGTCTTCAACCTATATCCAATGGTGTTTGTTTTTACAAAAGTAATTGTTATCATGTTTAAGCTCATTTCAAGTAAATTTGTTGTGTTTGTTTTAACTTTTTTTTTATCTATCTTTGTTTCTTCTCAGAGGATGAAAAGGTCTTTGAGTACCAACTAAAGAATCACCTATGCATATCAGTCAGTCCTGAACTGTACTCATTGTGTAAAGTTATGATTTGTTAACTTATCAATAGTACTTTGAACCATAAAGGCTGAGAGATTAATTTTTATCATATCTGAAGCCAAAACCACTTCCGTGGTTGACACTCACGTCGTTATTCAATTTTATAACACTGCAGGATGAGAAATATTTAGGTAAAGTTAAAGTGTGTATTTCCGTTTATTTATCGTCGCTACCGTAGCATAAGCCCATAAGAGCGACGCCCCCAGAAGACGGTTAGTTGTTACGGGGTATAGTGCAAGAATACATGACGAAACTACTGCTGAGTTCCGCCATGGCTCTTTAACGTGCTCGGTGTAAAGCACCGTCTCACGGGGCTTCGGTTCAACGTCTCATTCGAAAGACAATTAGTTTTTGTTAGTGTACCAGCCCGGGAATCGAACCCACGCGGTCGAACTTCAATGGTTTTGAAGTCCGGTGCTCTACCAACTGAGCTAATTGGGCTGGTATAGACCTGCAATTTCAAGTGAGTGATCAAAGATCAATTTTACATTGAAAATGATAGGAGATAACGGTTTATCGGACCTCACTCTTTCTTGCGGAACTATAGTATAGGTTAAAGTGTGTGTGTGTATTTGTAGGATTTAGGTCCCTCCGTGCTCTAGGCATATATCCTATGGACCATGGGAGAGAAAGAAGCGGATACAAGGAGATCCGGGTTCATACGCTACGAAAAGACCCCTTTGGTTCTTTATTGTGCCCATTGTAAAGCACCGAAACACGCGAAGCTACCTCTGGGTTTCTTACCAGTTCACTTCTACTTGGGCGGAGGATAGGAAGTATCCTTGGAAATTCCTGCCGCGTTCGGGATTCGAACCACGGACCTTAGAATTGGTAGTCTTGTGTTTTACCACTAGACCACCGAGCCCGTATAGGTTAAATGAGGTCTAGTGCCCTATTAGTATAATTCATTGATAATTTCTGTTTAAGGCGAATAAGCGAATAAGAATCTTAGATAAGAAGCCATTTTTTTAAAGGGAGGTAATAATTGCATTACTATGTCTGACAAATGGTGTTTAAGTATAATACCCTGTTTTTTTCCTCCCGACTTTCCTTCCAATAAGAATTGAGAATCCTTACAATTGTCGGTTTATTTTTTGCACGAGAACCTATTGTTTACCTTCAAGAGTTTGGATGCTTGTAAAATCACTCACTGTCGATATCTTATTACAGTATTGCGGCTGATATTAGACTTTTCTTCTCGGAGCTAGTTTTTGCTTAAACTGTAGTTAACCAATTCTTAACGTTTTTGGGAAGGATGGAGCCAGTTTTTATTCATCGATTAAGATTTTTATGATTTCTGTAAAAAAACGCAATGACTTTTCCAGAATAATTTAACAACTAAACCCGCCTGTCGAATTGTAAACAAGTGCATGACGGATCTGGTTCCCCCCCCCCCTTGACCACGGCAATATCTACTCGTCAATTGGAGTGGTATCTAGGCTTGAATATTTAACTATCATTTATTCAATTTTCAAATAGAATTTTGAATATGGTTTTACAGATTGAAAAAAGGCAAAGTAGAATGGCCCCAATGAAATATCTTCCGTGCCTGTCGCATTTGGTATTCGGCAATATTCGCTTCTGAGACAGACGAATACGAAACGTTTTCGCTGGGAATAAGTTCACCGAATATTCGAGTGTATCCTTACAGCCCTACTTCAGCCAACGCAATTTTACAGAAAAATCTTAATAGCGGCGTTCATCCCTAGTCAAATAAAAGGTACAAGAAAGGTTGTACATGTAAAACACATGTCGAATCATTCTTAAAACCCGTCTCGAGACTGACTGTCGCTAGTTGAAAAGTTATGTAAAACCGCGTTACCGTTTCTAATGACACAAGGTGTCTTGATGTGTCATTCGTCTCAACTCGGCCGATTCCTGTAACCTACATTTAACTCGGAGCCGTCGGAGATCGCCCGAGTATTACCGAATGTAAGTTCAAGAGGACATGACCTAGATAAAAACGTATTTCCGGCTAATTACTACAAGTTGCACCAGCGTAGGCTTGGGTCAAAAACATTGTATCTGTCTCTACGGTGTTTAGACACAAACTTTGTTTTTGCTATAAACTCTCGACAAGCTTACGCCGATCAAAAATTCCCTTGATAAACATTGCAATATCATTTTGTGTTTTTCAATGCGAATTTTCATCATCTTCACTTGACAAAGAATACTAGTAACACGCCCTCAAAAAATTAAACAGTGATTTTGCGGAGAAAAATATTGAAAGATACTAAATTGAATTTTAAGAGGCGCTACTTTATTTCAAATGAATTAACATCCTACAGGATTTTCCTGACATGGTATATAACACTGGTGAACGACGTTCGTTCACCAAAAATAACAGGCACTAGAATTCAATTTTCATAACGCGCTAACCGATTTCGCTGCTGCTCGTCATGACAGATCATATATCATTTATACTGACGAGTTTATCTGAACCGATTCTAGAATTGATATGTTATTAAGCGAGCCTAGGCGAGCTTAATAACTTTTCTATTCTAGACAAGGTTAAGATAAGCTTGTTTTAAAAAACGAGTAACATATTCTTTTTCTAACCTAAGCAGCATTTGTGTGTTCAATTCCAATTTTTGAAACGCTCTAATGACAGAAATACCTCGAAAAAAGGATAATAACCTGGTTTAGAAATAACGTCATTTAGAATGTGATCGTACACATGTGTTAGACAAGGATATCTCTAACGGCTGTTCATTATTGACTACTAGTATGTGAGAGAGATGTGAAGTTTTCTTTCCGTGCAAACTTTCATCTTTAGCCGGCAACATAGGTATGCTTGGTTGAACTTATGGGGAGTAAATACGATGAAACTTCTTTCTTTTTTCTTGCATTGTCTTCCTTTCACAATAAAACGGAAATACCAGGCAACATCTTATATACTTGTGTGGCGGTAAAACATAGCTAATTAACATTTGGCAACATAAAAATGCATACTTTTGCCGACACGATACTCGTTTTTTCTTCGCACGCGGACTTCCTCGTGGTTTCATGCAAGTTTCTCAACAAATGCAGTGTTAAACCGGGTACCTGCCCCAAGATCTATCGATACTGGGCTACCAGTTTAACGCAGTGTATGGAAATACCAGAACACACATAAATACTGAAATAAACCTGAAATAATAAAATACATAGAAACATACCGAAGTACAACAATATATCAGATTATTTACGAATTGAATCGTAGTAATTCGCTTTAAATGTCAAGAAACTGCCTGAATTAGTGGTGCCATTATCAACTTTATGATTAGGCTGTTACCGGGGCTCAGACATATCGAAAAACTTTAGGTCCATACCTATTTCTGAACTCTCGTGCTTTTTTTTTTTAATTCTTAAATGAACCCATAAAATGGCTCCGAGTTTCAATTCCTGCATAATCGAAGCCCTACGAAATTGTCCTAACCACATCCTTGTGTCCAGATATTTCATACATAAATTTAAATCAATAAACTATCAAAATATCCGACAATTCGCTAAATATTTTGCTCAAATATGCTTCAACGCGTACAGTTGATGTATAATAATGTATAATTATAATAATAATATAATAACCTAGGTGCTAGACGCTCCCCCTTAGGTTAACGACCCATTAGTAAGAGACAAATGCCGGAAGGATATGTGCCTTGGTCGAGTATTGAACTCATGACACCCCAACGATTTAAGATTGGGAAGCCGATGCGCTACTAAGTGCGGTTTGACGGGGACTTCACTTTGCATTTGAGAAGAAAAATCGCCTTTATTGGATTTTTGAAACAAGTAAAAATGTATTTTAAACTACGACGATGTCTGGAGGACCGATTTTCGGCACAAAAAAGAGCGATACATACATAATTTTCATGTACTGTCTTTTCTTTTTTACTAAATGGAATAAGACAATCAATCTTTAACGAATCTCTGCATATTGCCGAAAAAGATCAAAACCTTGTAATTACAGAGAGTTGGGTGACGACCAACGATATGTTGAGCAATTTAAAAGTCTAGATCGAAGATTATTTACGTTTTGAAATTATAAATTCAAATTCAAATTCCTTGATTGGTTAAAAAAATGGTTATAGGATTGTCACTAAGAGCATACATACAACAACCATACAAGACAAAACCAACTTACCAAAAAACTTAATATCAGATGGGTATATAATCTATGAACCAATATGAAAAACCAGTAAATATATAAAGAGCCAGAATCAAATCCTGATAGTTTTATTCAAATCATCGCAACCATAGCTTGAATAAAGTTGTAACTACTACTAATTAATTCCATGGTATCTATGACCAATTATAAAGTTAACGATGACCCTAGAAACATGCATGATTTATAATATGTGTGCTTTCAATTATACGTTTATAAACAAAGAATAAAATTAAAAATAAAAATCTAAAAGTTATCCAGTCCTAAAGAAGTAGCGGATGACATCTTTATTTTCATATTGATATATTTATTTATTTACATGTATTTTCATTTCATTTTTTGACAGAAAACAATGTCAATGAACAATGAACAATTCGCTTCTTAGAAAAACTGTTCTATTTTCAATAATATAGGTCAACATTCTTATTGGGAATTATAAACTTAATTAAACTTTAATTTCTTTTACAAAGTTTTGTAAAAAGCATGTTTTCTTTACCAAGAAGATGAATATACAAGGTACATGTTCATACTAAAGTATAGTGCGGTTTTATTGACTTGAATCTGACCCCTGCTATTTAGATGAATAAAAATCTGATTATTCCTACTCGGCTTTGCACGTGCTTTCATAAGAATGAATAACAAACGATATTGAATGTATTATACATTTTGTTAATTGATAAAATATGTCGGTAATTGTTATTTAAGTATTTTTCCACAGAGGTCAAAGTCGGGTCAAATTAACCAGGCTATATCTGAATTAAAACACAGAATGATAGTATTCATGTAGATACACACTGAAATAAAAGGAAACTCAACAGTTTGGAGTTATTTTTACAAGTAAATGATCTTTTTTCCTCAAACATTTTGTGAAAAAAAGATAAACAAATTAGTAGCGCATCATATTGATTGAGTTGTAAAATGTATCCAAATTTTTCATCAACACTCATGATTTTAAAAGATGATGTGATGTCTTCTACCTCAGCAAAGAATATATTTTTCTGTTATCTGATAAAAGGGTGGCATTTTATTAAGAAGTGGGCTTCAATTTCAACTTATGATCTATAAAGAGGACAAATTCTGTCGATGAAAGGTTTCTTTTGGTGCCTACCCTATTTAATTTGAAGGTTATGTGCACTTACACGAAATTTGGCAAACGATGTAATATGTATGTTGTACGAAGTGCGCCATAAGTAAATGATTCGGTGAATGTGGGGAAGGGGGAGTGTCGCCTAATTTCTCAAGGCCTGATTGATATTGTCTCATGGTCGAGACGACTTTTTGGTCCCTTTAAGGGCAGTGAGATCTAAATAAGCAAATGTCTCGCAATTAAATTAGATACACCCTAAGGAAAAAATCAAGCTATGACGATCATGAACTTTGAAAATAACTTTTGAATACAATTTGACAGTAGCAAAGCAGTGACACTCGGAGCACATAACCGACGATCTCACTCCAGAAGACTATTATAAGTCATATACGGACAGTTAAAAATTGTCACATGGGATGTTTAATAGTTGGACACCTAATAACTGTGAAATCAGAAAAGAAATATTCAGTAGAATTAATGCAGATAGTATTTGTCTTACAGAGACAAAGTTACTTCAATTTGACTCATTATCTATTGAATGTTTCACTACTTATCGATTCGATAAAATGCAGTACAAAATTACTGCAAAATGGAGATCTGGTGGTGTTGCTATTTTGTTCATTATAGATATATACTTTTTGTTTGTTTGTCTTCCCGGGCCAATCAAGATGCTTTCATCTGCACATTTATTTGATAGATTTGAATGAAATGTTGATTGATATATTTGTACATTTCTTAGTTTTTGAACGATTTCAGAGAAGTTTAGTGGTCGGAGTGAGTGTTATAAATGCATGGAACCCTGAGATCCTGTGACCCGTAAGAAAAGAAGAAGAAGAAGAAGATGATGATGAAGAAGAAGAAAAAGAAGAAGAATCTAGAAAGTTGGATTGATCTTTAAAAGACTGCCCAGAGTACGCAGATTGTCAAGGATTAATATTTTTGACCCGTCACGCGAAAAGGGACCATTTTGGAACTCCGTAAAATAAATATTTGATAAAAGAATAGGATTCAGCATAGGTCAATTTTGTGTACAAAGTTGTGGCATGTCTTATTATTTTTTAGAAGTCCTCAGACGTTGTACCACTGATATCAAAAAATTGTTAGGGTTTGCGTTTTTCATGTGTCGAAAAATTCAAATTTCTCTGAAATTGTCATTTTTGTGTCTTTCGAATTTAATGGTACATGTATTGAATTCCGTCTTAAGAACTTACTGATGCATGATTTTATAAAATAATCGGATAGAATGATGCCTGAATGACAACTCTTTTGAAAGACAAAGTTGACATTTCAAAATAAAAGCGAAAAAATTGTGAAAACTCGAGAAAGGTAAGGTGGCCGCTTAGAACTTTTGAGTAGTGTAGTGATTCTCTTTTTTTTAAATTTAGTTTTTTTTTGTGGCGAGTTACATATGCTCGCGCATGGCCCCTTTTCGTATAGATGGGCTCATATTTTTAATCGTTTTGTATTTTCTTGTCTTGAATGTTTAACGAAGGTCTGCTCTAGTTCAATTAATGCCATTTAAACGTTAGCGAGAAGAGGTTTTAACAATAGGTTGAATCTTAACTTGTCAAATACGAGAACTAGGAAGTGAAAAGAAATAAATCATGCATTCAAATGCATTTCAAATACCCAAAAGTGAATCAATGAAAACGTGTCTTTATTAAAAATGCCCTTTATCTTGACAATCATTCATTGATTTATTTATTTTATTTGTTTATTGGGTATTTATTTATTTTTATTTGTTTAATTCCCCACATGACTTCCGTAATTTCGGTAATGTAAACTGAAAACTCCTTCAAATGTTGTTTGTTAATCCAAAAAGATATCAGCTACTGGTAATATTGCAAAAATAATGGCAAAGAAAGATATAATGGTCATCCTGTAATCAGAAAATAGTCTGAAATAAGACGTTTCGACTCTGGTTAGCCTGCGAACCCCAAAATGCCTTTTTCAGGTCGAAACTTTAAGTGCTTCGAGCATAGTTATGACCGGTGATGGGTTTCATTATTACTATCGTGAAATCGTGAAATTCACAAGATGGTTGATTTTGGAATGATTTTGGAATGATTTTGGAATGAAATTGAATGAGTGTGTGGAGCTAGTTTTGAGTGAACTTAAAGGGAGGTAATCCAAAACCGCTAATTTTGCTCAAGATGAACAAAATTAGTGTTATTTATTACCTCCCTTTAATAAAATATACTACTTTTCTGTTTGTACGTGGCATAATTGATACAGTTAATCACATTTTGAAATTTACATTCACTTAGATGAAAACCATTCTAAATCGCTTGCTTACCGCCAAATTCCTTCAATTCAAACATTAACTCCAATCACCCAAAAACGATCCAAAATTGTTTGAAATCATTCAAAACGATCACTTTTTCAATCATTTTGGTTACATTATTTTGCTACATGTATTCTATTATATTTTTATCCCTCTCTCCAAACCATTGTGTGTAGCTATCTGTGAGCCAACGGCAATGTGTACCTAAATGTGTTATCCGTTGACATGTTCATTTGTTTGATGTTTTGTTAAAGTTTATTGGTTGTAAAATTTTCTGCTCATATTGGGCGCTTTCAATAGCAAATAAAGAATTTGTATTGTATTGTAGTGTAGTGTATATTGTATTGATTCATGTGGATTTTGAAGCGTCTGATTAGTCCGCGCAGACTCCCTATCAGGAAAATACTTTTATTCTATCAAATGGAGATGAAAAAAAAATCGAAAATTTTGTCCTGTATTATTTCCCTTTTTCATTCAAAACTCACTCCACATACTCATTCGATATACTTTCAAAATCACTCAAAATCACACAACATGTCCATTTCATTATGTTTCTAACTAAGTCTTTAAGCTTCTGTAAATAAATAGTTGACAGTCATCCGGATTGTCATTTTGAAACAATGCAGGAAAGGAGTGAATGCATATGTGTTTGTCTTTTAAATTCGGTGGTGAAATGATAATAAGTTGAAAAGGTTTAATCAAGACATACTTTATTTTGTAAAGGGTAATTGCTTATTGTTTATTAAAATATATATTTCACACAGCTATCTATCTCTAAACCAATACGTGAAGGATTCCTTATCAGTTTACGCGTATATATGTGGATAAGAACCTTAAATGGCTTACCGGGAAATATTCGTCCCATCCGAAGGTACTTTGCATTAATAAATCTAGGTTCGAATTCTTAAATGATCTTATATTATATAGTTTGTGTATGTTTCGAAAAAAAAACCCCACTTAATTCAGAAAAATAAGGTTTTTTTTACGGAAAGTATAGGTTTATAAACAGGCATTGTAAGGTGTTAAAATATTTCGGAATTCTAGTGGCATATTATTCTTCTTTTTTAAGAAAAAAGTGACAATTCAGGAACCGGATTTAAAAACTTAAAAAAAAGAAAGAAATTCCTGCGTTCATGACGCAAAATCTTTAAGGAACATTCAAAAAATTGTATTCCACTTTGCACGAATGAACACTTTCAACCCGAGGATTTGCACTGTGTTGTTATCCTGAACGTAAGGGTATGCAATCTATGCAAACATACCAAGGTCGATATTTGTTCCCCTTCTTGAAAGATTCTTTTTGGTGTAGATTGTTTCGCGCGATCTATGTGCGATGATTTAGAAATAATTTTTCAAATCTGTAAGAGATTTTTTCTTTAATTTCAGCTTTTATCCTTGCCGGACATTCGAATCATGTAACCTCAGTTTTAGATGATAAATAATGCAAAGGTACTAATTGGATTTTGTGAAGAGTTAAAAATTAGATTTCTATTCCATTTAAAAACGCGAATATTAGATTTACCATTGTGACATTGATCTTGACAATGTATTTGGACGTGTTCGATTACAAGGAATTAGTTGAATGAACTCTATGATGTATATCGTTGCTTTTGTGTTTTTGGGCGGCGTATTTAATGGTAGGTAAATAGTTCTTTGCTTTACATTGTCTATAAACTTAGATATTTAGTCATAAATGCTGTCAGACGTAACGTCAAATACTCGTGCCACTTTTAAAAAAATGGCTACTTCTGTGTTCTCAAGTGCGTTTTAAAAAGTACACGTTATAGTTTAGTAGTAGTTTATTTACTAAATGAAAGGTAAATAATTTATCAACAATTTGACAAATATTTTTTCAGTTTTCTTTGAACGGCGTAGTAGATAATTGCGATGCGAAATTGAAATAACGTCTAATTTTCCGATGTCCCGCGTTACATTTTGTTCTCCTATCAGATGGTATTCTGTGCTCTTGTACGTAAAGTGCAAATGTTATCGGCAAACTCGGCTAATCAAACTAATGAGCGATCAATCCCGGTGATCATGATCTATTTTATTTTAAGAAAGCGGAGAATAGGAATAAGACATTTGAGAAGTACAAAATTATAGTCCGTTTGACTTCTATATGGACCAACTTTTCGCTGAAAATCTCAGAAATGAATTAATAAAACGTATTTTTTTCTTGGCATATAATATTTTCCAACTAATACCATGACGAGTTTTGTTTTTCAGAATTTTTGAACGTAAAATAATGAGTTTGTCCCCCCGTCTACATGTTAACTTTCACCTTTTCATACCTACTTGCGTCTGTATTAAATGGAACAGCGAATTGTATAACCAAAAATAGTACTGATTTGCATAGGGGCTGTGCCAAAAGTGTAAGATTTTAGGCGAGTTGTTTTAGTAAAAAAATGACTATTTTTTTTAAATTAAGTTTGTCGAAGATTATTACTACCTTTGGATATCAAATCTCAATACATTTCTCTCTTTGTTCAGAAACCGTTTGACCAGATAATTGATAATTGTTTTGTCTATTTTGAGATGAACCCCATATTCACATGTTAAGACCAATCAAAAAGCATTATTTAACCAAGTCGTTCGGAATTTCACGAGGAAAACTAGATAAGCAGGCGAGTTATAACGGTAAAAAATGACGTGATATTTAAGTTTAAGATGACATGACTGTTGATATGCTAATTAGTATGTCCAAATAAGGGAAATCGGTCATTTCATCCGTCAAATGATTTGTCTAAAGCCAAGTGTTTTTACAATTATGTTTACATTATTTACTACTAAACAGCCTCCATCACCCCTCGTGTTTAAGAGCGGAAAATGCGAAAATGTTATCATTAACAAGATAGACAAAATCATTATTTTGAAATCGTTTCGTTTTCAAAAAATATTTTTTGGAATGGTATTAAGCTGAAATTAAGATTCTACCACATACAAATCCTTCATTCAAGCGCAATTTTATGTAATTGATGAAAAGGTTGGTCCATATAGAAGTCAAACGGACTATACATGAAAGTATCGCATGGCACTGGAAAACTGCTAGCGGAATCTTAGACGACCTCTTATTACATAAAAGAACAATTCATTCCCAATATAGATTGCACTTTTAAAATGCGTTTTTTTCGAAGACTATTTTTATCTCATTTGGTTTTCGTATCCCTATCTTTAATGGCTTAACTATTGAACCAAAATTGTCTCCTAAAATGTCCCCTAAGTACAAAACAACGTCGTTTTCCATTTATTCCAATAGTTTAATACGATTTTATTTTGAACAGCAACATATAAGTAGATAATTATTTTGAATTTAGAAATACGTTTTTTCTGTAGATTAATTTGATAAATAATTTGCCATATTTACCCTCTGCGTTAAGAAACTGCTGGTTCTCAAAATTGTCTCCAAAAATGTCCCCTTCAACGAATTTCGACGTTGTACTTATCTACCGTATCTTTGTCTAAATATTTGGCTTTATATCATCAGTATCAAATGGTGAAAACATTAAAGGACAGGCCGGATAAAAACTATGAACGTGTAAACAATTAGCAAGAAAGACAAAAGAAATGAAAGCATGCTTAAAAAGATAAGATTGAAATAATTTGTATAGCTTACTAAAATAACCGAGACTTTTCGGTACATATACAGCAGGACCATACGTGGTGATTATACTTAAGCTTGAATTAGTTTTCATCAAAATTAAATAAGCTTTTCGATTATCTAACTACACTCGTTTCCACTACCTATTGTGATACATGATTGCGTATCATAACGCCTTTCGACACTAGAAATGAACTCTGCATTAATGCCGTAAGTGTACTCAACTTGAAATATTACTACATGTACATAACGTAAACCATCTGCACGTCACTGAATTTATGCAATTCAACAAAATGGTTATATATGTATTAACGTATTAAAAGAGGCCCTTTTATTAATATTTTGAATAGTAATTGTACTCAAATTGATTATATTTTGATCATGATGAATGTATTCATATATAAACACACACCAGAAATCATATAATGCGCCCTTAAATAAAGAGGTAATAAACTATCAATTGAATAAAAAAAATAAAAACTGACTACGCTATTTTTTCTTCTATTTTTCAGTTGTTCATTTAAAAAAGATTTGAAAATAATTTTGTTCACAACACATTCATCCAAAATTACGCACAGATACATATGTAGTGACAATTTTGTATTGCATAATTTCTAAAAGAGTTGACGTTACGTGTAACGTTAGGGGGTAGCAGTAGCTGACGTTACGTCTGTCACCCCTAATTAGGAAAAGCCCTTTTTATCTCATAACTATACAAATATCCGTGTGATAACATCCCGTAAGATATTTTTTATGACATCACATGGATAATCTTAGAACAAGAACTTAATGTGGTTATTTTTAGAAAATTGTATTTTTGTAAGAAACATCGACGAAAACGAGGTTATAAGATGAATATAATACGTACTTAGTGCACTGTATGAAACAATATCTTACTCGGTTGTGGGAATTGCCAACCTCGTTAGATATTTTTTCATACAATACACTAAGTATTATATGCTGAGCGACTTTAGAAACTCAATACTTAAAACAGCACTAAAACGCAAATATAAGTGAACAGACTCGGACAAAAATATACTAATTTAGTTACCATGATAAGTTACCTTTAATCCACCATCAATTTCGTTTTGAAACATTTTCTTGTATTCCCAATACGGTGACAATTTTAAACATACCAAAAAAATTAAAATTTCTCCATAGCCCTTCTGTTAGGACGATATTTCTTTCGAATGAAACAATAGCCAAACAAATTTCAGAGTTAACTAGAATGAATCAAGAGGTAAAACAAATCATCAATACTTCATTTTTGCACGTTTGGTCCAAAGACGACACCAAAACTTCGTCTTTTTGACCAGAAATGACGTCACTTACGTGCTTTTCCATTCCTTTCGTAGAACCACAAACATTGTTCATGTGAATGCGGTTTTCGCAAACAAAGCCTTTACACGTTTTTTACCCCTTAGCAGACATGTCGTTTAGAACTGAGATGACATTTTGAGCGTGATTACGGCATGACACTAACGCCATTTTAACACGCATAGTCTTCTTAAACTCCTTATTGGCAAGGTCCTTCAAGACAGATGTTCAAATATTGATTGAATATATATAATACATACTTAGTGTATTCTATGAAAAAAAATATCTAACGAGGTTGGGAGAATTGATCATTGTCGAGGCTCTGCCGAGACAATTGTCAATTCTCACAACCGAGTTTGATATTTTTTTCATACAATACACTAAGAATGTATTATATTTATCTTATAACCTCTTTTTGTCTTGTTTTCGTCGATGTTTCTTACCGAAATGCAAGTTTCTAAAAATAACTGTATGATATTATTGTTCTAAAAATAACTATGTGATATCATAAAAAATATCATACGGGTTGTTATCACACAGATATTTGTATAGTTATAAGATAAAATATAATATTTTTAGTTTAATCGAGATTAACGACCATTCTAAGGAACAATTACATTTTTGACATACTCGGTTCAGAGTACGGTCTTTGCAAAGTGAGTAGGTTGATTTCATTTCTTTTAACGGTTTTTGAAATGACTATCGTTAGATACCTTTCATACTTCTAGGGCCAGTTTCATCAAAACATTTAAGACGTTTTTTTGTCTCAGTGATGACTTTCGTCGAATCAACCATGAAAAGTGCAACGACAAATTAAGAGTAGACAGTAGATTATGTCGAAACTAACCAAAGCGTCAGATCAAATGAAGAATTTAAAACATCGATTCAACAGAGTATCTTCTTTGCATGATTTTAGCTAAATTTAGTTAAAACAATTCTACTTTTCCGTGCTCAAATTTCAAATTTACTTCATTGCGTTTTTTAAAGTCGCTTTTTAAGTATTGCGTTTATAAAGTCGCTCTGCACACATTATAGAGCCTGCTTCCAGACAGCCAGCAGTACTTCCAAAATCTCTCTCTCTGTGTGTGTGTGTGTGTGTGTGTGTGTGTGTGTGTGTGTCTCTCTCTCTCTCTCTCTCTCTCTCTCTCTCTCTCTCTCTCTCTCTCTCTCTCTCTCTCTCTCTCTCTCTCTCTCTCTCTCTCTCTCTCTCTCTCTCTCTCTCTCTCTCTCTCTCTCACACACTCTCTCTCTTTCTCTGTCTCTCTGTCTCTCTGCCTGTCTGTCTCTGTCTCTGTCTCTGTCTCTCTTCATCTCTCTCTCTCTCTCTCTCTCTCCCTCTCTCTCTCTCTCTCTCTCTCTCTCTCTCTCTCTCTCTCTCCATCTCTCTCTCTCTCTCATCGCCTCTGAAGGGCGAGCTATTTTATTACACTGTTAACACCCCTTTAATTACTTGTGCATGAATAAGGAAGTATTTGTTTAAAAATATATCTTATATCAATCTCTCGACTAAATCAATAGATATTCAAATATCACATTACTTTACAATTGATTTTCAGTCATATTTCTTTTGGATAAGAGATATGGCGTGTGGAACGTTGCAAAATTCGATAAATATTTTTATGTGATATAATTTTATATTTATATTCTATAATTTTTATTTATATTGTATATTTTTCATTTATGTTCTTTATTTTTTTTTTTTTTTTTTTTATGTTCGATAACGCGAAAAAAAATTATGTGATATAATTGTTTATTTATATTGTATAATTTTTTTTTATTCATGTTCTATATTTTTTATTTATATTCGATAACGCGAAAAAAAATTTATGTGATATAATTTTTTATTTATATTCTATATTTTTATTTATGTTCTATATTTTTTATTTATATTCGATAATATAAATAAAAAAAATTTATGTGGTATAATTGCATCATGGGATACTAGTTTTTTAGATAGACGACAGCATGTTTTACACACCTTGTGGGGGCAGCCATCTTTGTTTTGAAAACCGATGTCCAATCAAATCGTTTGTTACAAATGTCACTAGTATCCCATGATGCAATTATACCACATAAATTTTTTCGCACTATTATCGAATATAAATAAAAAAATATAGAACATAAATAAAAAATATAGTATATAAATAAAAAATTATATCACATAATTTTTTTTCGCGTTATTGAATATAAATAAAAATATAGAACATAAACAAAAAAAATATACAATATAAATAAAAAATTATATCACATATTTTTTTTTTCGCGTTATCGAACATAAATAAAAAATAAAGAACATAAATAAAAAATATACAATATAAATAAAAATTATAGAATATAAATATAAAATTATATCACATAAAAAATATTTTTTAGAATATAAATAAAAAAATATAGAATATAAATATAAAATTATATCACATAAAAATATTTATCGAATTTTGCAACGTTCCACACGCCATAAAGAGATGAATAGATAATTTGTTGATTTCATGGGGCATTTAACTAAATCCTAATCACAATCCATGAATACGCGAAGTGTTGCTATGTCACAATGATCCTCATTTCATATACGTTGTAAAGCCCGCAACACTTATAATTCAAATGTCAGTAGGCAGTAACTACAGCTTTGCCTACTCTGTTTTGGTCATCCAAAGATAAAAAAGAAATTCCGATTGAAACCCAAATTTGACCTTGACCTTGCCCGATGACGCCGACATATAAGCTCTATATTATCATAAATATGGGACATACGTTTTAAATATACATACATGTATATAATGCTTTGTACATTAACAAAATGATTTGTATCAATTACTCCTAAACAGTATATTTTGACAACTTTGATCTTGGTAAATGATCTTGACCTTGACAAATGACCTTGACATATAGAGGACAGATGGATAAAAAGACACACAAGATGGTAGATTTACATAAGAAAAATGAAATTAACCAATTTTTATCAATGTCGGGGAATGAAAATGTACCAAAGACTGCAATGTATATTTGGAGGTGGGGGACAATATTACAACAAAAACTAGGAAAATTATTAGCTTTATTTCGAAAATATGAAGAAATTTTATTTTACACCTGCAAAAAAGTAGCACAAGAAAAAAAAAAAAGGAATGAGAAAGTCTTCATTGTCTGAGAGTATAAAAACGCGAAAGGGGAAAATTCGAATGCTCAAATTCGCGAAACCGCGACATATGAAAATACTGTTTGCTTTGTCAAGTAAGGGGATTAATCGGCTTAGGTTCCGAAAAATCTGTCAAAAGCGATAGTACGCGTCCTATCAGATTTCTTTTAGTAACATACTTTCATTAATTCAAAAGTCCCTCTTCATTTCTGATAATTCAATGTTATTACTCACAAAAATAAAGATCTTGTAAGTAATAGTTATGTTTTTTAAAGAAAACTACATCATGCAAAATCAATCACTATCGGTGTGTACATGTACATGTATGTATTTGAAATTTGATTTATGGGGGATATTTCATTTCTGCCAATAAGAACCCTGGAATATGAATTAACAAAGCTAGATCTACATGTAAACAGTTTGTATAAAAAAATTATGGGATAAAGTTTAGAATCTTGTAATAGAAATGGGATTCCATATTTTCATATTGGCGAACTTCTTTTAGAATTGAGAACGAGTTTACATACATACATACATACATACATACATACATACATACATACATACATACATACATACATACATACATACATACATACATACATACATACATACATACATACATACATACATACATACATACATACATACACACACACATACACACATACACACATACACACATACATACATACATACATACATACATACATACATACATACATACATACATACATACATACATACATACATACATACATACATACATACATACATACATACATACATACATACATACATACACACATACATACACACATACATACAATTGTAAATTAGCGATTTTTATGTTTTCTTTTTATAAATCCAAATTCCATAAATCACAAATTTAAAAAGTCACAACTGTAAAAAGACTAGTTGAGGTAACGCTTTATTATCCTCCATGAAATCGAAATTATTACTACTATTATTTAAAAAATTGTTATAATGTAATAATGAAAAGGATAATGTCGTTAGGTTTGATCTTTACCAATATCATTTAATTTTTTTTTCTTCCAGGACAACTATTCGCATCAGGACAGATTTTAAGGACCACATATTGCTACGGAGATAGTTCTCACGCCAGCAACCTAGTCGACATATCATGTCCACAAGGCGAAGTTATAAGGATGCTAGACATCGTAGCCGCGACGAAGGCCTCCGTACTAGGTTTGTTAATAATTATTTTGGCTTTTTCTTATGAAATGTCTATGTGCGTGTTATTTCCAGCAGTACCAAAAAGTTTTAACATAGCTCTCATCGTCCATTGCATTTACACAGTCTGGTCAAAGCATTGTCCTCAACGCCCTATGTTGATACAGTTAATTGAAAATAGACATCGTACGAGGGGGTATCAAAAAGTCGGAGACAATTGCAATATCTTTTTTATTATTCTCAGATTTTGATGAAACTGTAAATAATTATTCATATGGATGTGAGTGCTTATTATACAAACATGCAACCAAATATGACATTGCGTCTCTCTAGGAAGTGTCACTATGGAAACCGAATGATGCGCTCTCGGGGCACTTTGTATTTTAAACTCACTGGTGAGAAAGAAATTCCTACAAAAATCTCAATACGCAAGCGATTTAAGAAATTCAAATTGTGTTGAAATAAGCATTCAATGCGCAACAAGTGAACTTGAAACCATGAGATCAACTTGACGCTGGAAGAGGTCTAATCAACCAAAACGACGTTATGTTTTCGGAAAGAACCCAACGTCGGGGCACTCGAAATGGTACTTACAGCTAATAATGGTTATTATTTTGATAGAATGAGTTCATTGCATTCATATTGCCTCCCAAATTGAACAATAATAATCAGACAAATTCTTCAACACCAATTCTGGGTTTGTTTTATTTAAATTTTATCGCAGATTGATAATTGTTTTCTCCTATCTAATGTAGTTAGAGTAGAAATCATTTTTTCCATTATAAACATTATGACAAAACTCAAAGATCCATCTTTTAACGAATAATACATGGAAGAGTTGTATGTATTTGAGAGGAAGTGCACTTTCGTTTTGGAAAATTTAATCGGTGGGACTTGATAGGAGTTCACAGCTTATAACATTTAATCAAAGTGCTGTCAGCACTGTAAATCCGGCGCCATTGAGAAGCTGGGATAGTGTAATAGTTCGTCAATCAGAGGGGCTCAAATTTGGATCATAAAAGTTAGTAAAATATTTGCCCAATTTGTGAGTTTTTTGTCTTAAGACTCCATCTTTTCGAGGACATCGCCAGCTCATCAAACTGGAGTTTACAGAATTAAATCCTCTCAACTGGAGAGATATGTCACAAAGCATTTCCATTGAACTTGGGACTGAACCCAGTTCAACTAAGATTGATTATCCAACATGCTTCCAACTGCGCTATTGAGTAAAGCCGTAGTTACGATATTTTATAACAGCACCGACGGTTTATTAAAACGTAACGGTAATCCTATGCCTTAGCGAAGTTTGTAACGCACCTGCCTCTCGTTCGAGAGGTCCCGGGTTCGATACTCGGCCGCGGCAAATACCCTTTCAGACAAAAATATCGTCCATCAATGGTTTGATATCGCGAACCTATGTGATGGAGCAGATGTAGGCTGGGTAAGGGTGTTGTGGTAGTACTGGTATAAGAAACAATAGGAATCCATGGTTAGGTGCTCTCTCCAGCCGCTCAATATGAGCCTACCAGTCGAAAACGGCGTAAACCCTAATAAACCGATCAAAATCAACGCAATGGCAAAGAAATCTGTGCTATAAATAGACAAGGATTAAACCATGTTAACTATAGAAGCAGACGATTCCAACAGACGACAAATGAAGAAAGAACTCGAGACGAATGAAAACGGAGAGGAAGGAGGGTAAGGAATTGTTGTTGTTGTTCTTTACGAAACATAAGAAGTTGTTTTCCCTTTTTCACAATGTACCCCCCCCCCCCCCGCAGGGATAGACATCGGTCACATTGAATAGTTTTTAGAAAAACAAATTAGAACAGCACGAAGAAAATTTCAATTCCTTTACTCAACCGAAAAGCTTGTAAAAATCGCTGAAAATACTAATTTGGTAATTAATAAAAACGAAAATTACATTAAATAATGTATAAGCCTCATCCTTTTTTGTCGGAAAAGTGAAAGAGATGAAAAAAATGTAGATTGTAACTGAAAAGGCCGTTACTGCGTTGTTTGTCTTGAACAAATAGCTCAGTGGATAACACGCAAAATGTAAGTGTCAAGCCTCGGTAAGCGTGGGTTTTGACAACGTGATAATCATAACAGAATTTGATTGGTTGTCAGCCCTACAACTGGTAAATGACAGTTCGAGATAAAAATCAGAGCAGTATAAACACTGAAAATACTAACTGGTAATTACTAAAAGCGAAAATACACCAAATTTTGAATCAGCCTCTTCTTTATTTGACGCAAAAGTAAATAAGATAAAAAAAGTTTGTAGATTGTGAGTGAAAAGGTCGATTCTTCGGTGTTTGTAAACACATAGTTTGGCTCGAACACATTGCTCAGCGGATAAGGGTAAAAATGTAATGTGCCCAAGTGATACGATTACTTGAAAAAAGGGTTTTTATAAATCGGGTGACCCCGATTTAAAAACATTGATGACAAAATAATAAAGAGATGGTCTGACGTCCATGACGTCACTATTTTGCCCCGAGACGCCGCACCCATCTCAAATCAATTTGACCTTGAATTGAGTGTATTCATGCTATTCTACTCAAACTTTATGAATTCGTAATCAGACGGCATACAATTCAACTCATGCAATTTTTTTTAAGTCGTCGGACATCTACGATAGAAAATATGATTAAAGTCTCAAAACTTTTTGATAGCTCCTCGTATATGTGACAAATGTCTCGATATAGGGATTGTAAATCATTATTAAGAATTTTCTTATTTAAATGTATATAAATGAATATATCGAGGTATTGCCATAGCACGACTTCGTGGCGCACATGCAGTAAAGCTTGTGCGCCATGAAGTTGCGTATAGTACATACTTTCATGACGATACAGTTACATCATGAAATTGACTAATTAAATAATTTTGGAATGAATTTGAATTACAACTGAATGAGTTGGGTGAGTATTTTTTAGTGAAATAAAAGAGGGAAATACACTAACCCTAATTTTATTCAAGATGGACGAAATTAGAGACGTTTATTACACCCATTCATACAAATTTAAATATATAGATTTATTGGTCTTCAAGAACAAATCAAACGCTTCGAAATTCAAGCAAGGCGAAGAAATAAAATATTTTTTCGGAGGATTTGAATAAAGCTCATGATGTTGGTCATCAATTATTGCTTTTCTTAGCGTTTTGTGAATGGTTGATAAAGTGTTTGGAATTAATAAATGTAGCGCATAGTGACTGATTCAGAAATGCTTTGATCGGAGTAAGTGTCAATTAACGATGTCCTTGACTGTAACTACATTATCAGCACGAAAGATCCCTTTTCGTGGAACATTTTTATTCAATACAGGTTGTCCGAGTGAAGACCACGATTACACGCCCGCAGAGCAAGAGAGATGTTGTATGTACAATGCCACAGATTGTATGAGTTCGTACACCGGTAATACGGAGTCTTACTACAACTGTACCGCTAAAACACGGTGTTCTGGGATACCGATAGTGTTCCAGCCGAGTATCTGTAACAGTACCACACATCCACCATTCACAAACTATCTGATACTTGAGTATGATTGTGTCTTAGGTATGTTTACTTAACGTTTCTTTGTTTAACTCGGTCTTTTGATGAATTTACTTCAACAGTCGCTACAACGCCAAAGATTGTATAAGTACCTACACCGGTAATACGGAGTCTTACTACAACTGTACCGGTAGAACACAGTGTTCTGGGATACCGATAGTGTTTCAGCCGAGTATCTGTAACAGTACCACGCATCCCCCATTCACAAACTATTTGATACTCGAGTATAGTTGTGTCTTAGGTATGTAAACTAAATCAGCGTTGTTAAACTGGAACTTTCGTAAAAATATTCAGACTGTCCAATCAATATCAAAGATTTTATGTTTTCATGCACCGGTGATGCAGTCTTTTTACATGTGCACTGGTAAAACTTCTAGTTTTTACGATGCAAATCGTGTTTCAGCCGAGTATCTTTAATAATACCATACCTTTAAAAATATATGATACCCGAGTAAATCTTTGTGCCAGGTTGGTATAATCGATGACTAAACGGCAATAGTAAAACTCGGTGTTCTTTAATACCAAATTTCAGGCGAGTGTCTGTAACTTTACTGCGTAGCCACCTTTCACAAACTATCAAATACCCAAGTACATCTAGCCTAAAATTACCAGAATAACACGCGTTCTTATATTGCGGAAGTAGCTTTTCAGCCGAGCGTCTGTAACGGTCTTTAACGGTAACACATCCCTCACAAACTACGCGATACTCGTGTACAGTTGTGTGCCAGTTAGATAAAACAAATGGCACCCTACAATTCTAGTATGACGCGGTGCCCAAGGTTACTGAAAGTATCATTTCAGCAGAATGTTTGCATTTACACCACTTATCGACCATTCTTAGACTATCTGAGTGGCCATGAAATACCAAATTTATCAGACGATCTATCTATAAACAGATACAAACCAGGCTTTGTCTACAAACTTCTTGAAATTCACTAACCGAAATTATCCGCGAAACGTATGACGTCGTTTGTAGAAAAAAAAATTAAATGAAAAAAATACCACATTAAATCAATTCAATGTAACAAAAATAGCGTTGTTTTTCGCGTTAATCTCTTTTCCATACTTATTTCACTAGTGTAATAACATTCGCTTCACATTTGCCATTCACAAACTATCTGAAACTCAAGGACAGTTGTGTTTCAGATGCATTTGCTGAAAGGCAATATCAAAACTTGATATATTGGTAAATATTTTCCAAAAGTTCCTAAACATCAACGGTAAACAAATTATCTACTATCCGAGTATAACTGTGGAGTTATTCTGCGTTTTTAATGAACTGGCAGGGCGGGGCTTAGCCGTGACGACATTTGGCGGGTTAACTTTTAAATAATTTGGGTTCATTGAAAAGTTAGTCAGTAATAATCGTGAACGCGTACAAATAACTGTACCCTAAAACCGACATGATCCACTTGCCTAGGGGAAGTGAACACATTTCACCGTTGGATTACCAAAGCCTCGTAACTTCAGCTTGAAAAAGCTGAAGTTACAATGGTTTGGTTACCAACCTACGCTTTACGGTCTCAAGTTAATTATGTCGACTATCTTTCAAAGTAAATAATAATGAATAGACTGGTTTACCTTAACATTAAGTGAATCGACCCGTTACTTAGGCTCCGCCCTGCCAGGGGAAAAATCGTGGATAATAACTAAACGGGAAATGATAAAACATGATATGCTGTATAATATATTTTACACTCGCCATTCACAAACTATCTAATACTCGAGTACAGCTACGTTTCAGGTT
This sequence comes from Fragum whitleyi, assembly GCA_948146395.1. Lineage (NCBI taxonomy): Eukaryota > Metazoa > Mollusca > Bivalvia > Cardiida > Cardiidae > Fragum > Fragum whitleyi. The sequence goes on from OX411546.1 coordinate 51,355,120, forward strand.
TAACAAAATCTTAACTTGTATTTTATGATACGGAAAATATTAAATTGAATGTGCTTACATTCGTCTCTGCTGAATAGCACAACTTCAAAATAAAAAAATCAATCCATCAAGACAGAAGTTAAAACGAGTCTATATCTTCTAGCCTTTTTTCTTTACAGATGGTCTATTGAATGGTGCCTGCGCGACTACCCAAGACTGTCTTGTCAACAACACGATCTGTTCAAACTACATTTGTCAATGTGTCGCTGGTTATTCTGAATACGATGCAATGTGTTTTGAAGGTACGCTAAAGGTCCTGATGATACGTGTATTTCTTTTTAATTTCCAATATAGATGGATAAATGCAATGAAAATGGTTTAGCTCTTGTGACCCGTCACGCGAACAGGGACCAGCTGGGTACTTTGTAAAATGAATTTTTGAAAAATAGATTTTGTCCAGCATAGGTTAACTAGAGGTCGCATTTCAAAAATTCTTTAACAGGAAGGTAAATTAATCATTCTAGATTCAGAAAATTAGCAAAATGCGAAAAGTTTCGACACTAGTCAGTCTGCGCAAACCGCGCAGTCTGACTAGTGTCGACACTTTACACACTACCCAGATGGTCCCTTTTCGCGTGACGGGTCACCTTTCGGCGATTGTAAGTGAATGAAATACGCGACGAATCTTAAAGGACAAAAAAGTAGTTTGAGTAAAAGGGCGACTAAGTCATTCATATAGCAATCAACTGGAAACTTTTGACTAGTTGAACTTTTGAGAATTACAAATCAGAATTATATAAAGCATAGAGTTGTTCATGTTGATAGAATTTAAGTTAATCTTGGAAAAATAATAAAGAACATCACATTATAAACGAATTCTTCAAATGAATTTTTAAGACAAGTCGCATTTTCTATTTTACATGTGACGATACTGTCTCGAAACTCTGCTTAAGTTGTTTTAAACATGTAATTGACAAACAAGCAATAGTAAAGCAAATTTAAACTGGTCTTCCGAAAAAGGGCGACTAAAGGTGGTGGATCCCCAATAGTTCCATATAGCTCATTAGGAAACCTCGGTTAACATCGTGAAAGGCAACGAGGTCCGAAATGCTGCGTAACTTATATGGGTTCACCACCTTAAAAACATATACCGTCCGTTTTTCAAGCATGCTGTTCCTTAACTGGAAATCTTCGCAGACAGTAACGGGTCCGATTTAGTAAACATCTTACAAATAATAATAATAATAATAATAATAATAATAATAATAATAATAATAATAATAATAATGATAATCGTAAGTCAAAATCACAAATCATACCTGGTGTTTTCATTCATTTTTAGATTCTGCTTTGCAATATCTCATTGGAATCGCCTTTAGACGATTCCAATGAGATGATGCATGGCAGAATTCCATATTAAGACTACTGTAAAAGCAACTTTAATTTTTGACCTACGCAAAAACATGATCGTAAGATGTTTAGTAAAACGGGCGTTTATACACGACATGATCTTCTTCATACAGATGGTTCTCCCAAAGGTGGCTGTCTCTCTGGAAACACTTGTACCTATGACAACGCTTATTGTTCTAGTATTGACGGGCGGTGTAAATGTCGAACAGGGTACATAGAAGACGAGCACGCGTGCATTAAAAGTGAGAGGAATAAAACTATCATTAGAAAATAATTTACTGTCTTCAAATAGCAATGTTGTCTGACCGAGGTTGGGAGAACTTATCATGACGATGCTTTGCCGAGTCATGATACGTTTTTCATGACCAAATCCAGATAAAATTGAAATTGAAGACACTATAACATATTATTTTATTTTTCATGCGGTCATTTTACAGGCTTAGATTTTTACGAAACCTTCAAAATAAATGAAATTAATGAGCCTATGCGTGACATCTCCAACAATTTGTAACGTTCGTGGGGAACAAACATTGAGTAGCGTTGACAGCCACATACTGAAAATATAAAGTTACCTAATGGACTACAGATACTTTGAGACCTTATCTATCTACTAAGCGCATAGGAAAGACTCTGGTCAGACTGGTCAGTCTTTTCTTTGCGCATATTTGAATTTGTTGGAAATCTCACGCACAAGCTCATTTGATGAAAGTGATTCTAATTAGTACCAGGAAAATGCAAATTGTTTACGAAAATAAATTGCCTTATACCAAGCATTTAATGCTATCAGGCAGGTAAATTAATATCAGGCCAATACAGGGCTCGTGATTGATGATTTAGAATAATTCAAATACATGTAAATAAGTACTACATATAAAAAACAAATCACAATAAAAGATTGGGGTTATAATAATAACGAATCTTAGTTTTGCAGCTATTTATAAAGTGCTATACACATTAACAATTTGCAAATCGTAGTCTTGATAGATAACAAATAAAAAAATGTTAACAAAGCAATATGGGATATTATTTGTAAAAGAATTGTTATTGTTACATTTCATTTCACGAAGAAACTTGGACTTTTAGGTAGTTAAATACTGGAAAATCAGCGTCGGTGTTAAAAGTGTTGACTTGATGTGAATATATTCAATTCTGTTGACATGAATTATAGATATGACTTGAGATAGTAGAAGTTTGGGTTGATTTCAGTCAGTTCCACTGTACAGCGTCCTGGATATTGCATTGGTGACAATTCCCACGCTAATAATCTCGTGGATATAACGTGTGCATCTGGCGTTATACACGTTCTTGACGTTCTTGTGGGAGCGAAACCATCCAGCGTTGGTAAGTGGTAATATAAAGTTTCAGTTAGGCTTGTCCGTTCTGATTGAGGTTGTCCACCAAAAATAAAAAAAAAATCAAAATCCCATGACTCCTGTTATTTTCATATTTACGATTGCTAGCGTAAGATAATGGCATAGTAATTTTAGCAATGATCACGTCACTTTTAAGTGCTTAAATATCGGGAGTGCATTCACCACTTATTACATTTCAGTACTGATATGGCGATGACGTTAAGCGGAAACGTTTTCGTAGACCGAAATATATAGAGGGTAGTCGTTTGTTTCAGTGTAAGATCGATTTATATTTCATTGAGTGAACAACAAAAGCTATATTTTCACGAGTGGCGGAGACACGAGTGAAAATATAGCTTTTGTTGTTCACGAAATGAAATATTAACCGATCTTACTCGAAAACAAACGATTATTCTATTTCTTTAATGAAAAAATGAGACAAAATCTGAAATTTCTCATGACATATTTTCGTAAAGCGCGTCATTTTGCCGGTGATTGCTATGCGACATTCATTGTCACTTATTTTAAGTGTCACGTCACTTATTTCACCCCGCATGGATGACGTCAGATAGGATGAAATGCACAAAAGCAGGGTATAAGTTTTTGATAATTTCACTGCTTTTGCGGTGAGATTATCAAGTGATAATCTACCGTTATTTCTCAATAAACCACCGAAAAGCATTAAGGTAGCAATGGACACAAGGCGTCATTTTTTCCGCCCAATGAATTTTTTTCTTGGTCATATATGTTGTAGATCAACATTGGGTAGTCATTATATCAAAATTTGAAGGTACCTTTCCACGCTCGATTTCATGCTAGAGTTATCTGCCCTTGAGTGGTGTAGGCCATTTTTCAGTAAAACGGTTATATTCGTTTAAGGTCTAGTATAAACCCTGTACTAAGTTATAGCTATAGAACACATACATTTTGATAGACCTTATACATGTACACAATGGCTATTGACAAGAAAATTTCTCTTCGATCAATTGCCTTTGCACAAGTTGCTTTCAAAAGTTAAAAATGCACCAATTTTTGTAATTTTGCTAGGTAAAAATGTCACAAAAACCTATTTTTTGACGAAATAACCCAATGAATTTTTCTTATTTTCCGATATGTTAATAATCCATATTTTTCCTTTATTTGGTAAAAAATTCAGCATAACTTTCCATGCAAATAAGATTTTTTTCATTATTTTTCAGTATTCCCCCCTAATCGAATGACGGTTTTAACGCATTTTTATTGTTAAATTTAATGATCAAGTCATTCAATTAATAACAATTGTTGAAAAGAAGCTAAATTATGAAGTTTTACCATCATTATTTTACGTTATTTCCATAAGTAGAATCTTACGAAAACCGGTCTTTTTAAACAACGCGCAAAAAGAGCCGTAAAATAAACGAAAACCCACTTCCGGTTTATAAAGTCGGGAGGCCGCTGTCCATTGCCACCTTAAAGAAAACAGTATCTTCCGAAGCTAAATCGACGTCGAGCCGATTTTACAAATCTAATTAGGGGTGAAATTCCTTAAAATTAACCTTACTTTATGTGTTCAATATTTTATCCCAGTTAGATTTCCACCAGGATAAAGAATTGCAACGCAATGAATGTACTGTCCATCTTCCAGTTATCGTTTGTACTGCGTGTTGAAGCCGTTGATCGTTACATAGAAATAATGAAGCTTTCTTTACTGCTCTCAGATTATCGAAAAATATTGGTATATAATCACTAGGTAATTTCGCCGCAAACCCAGTGAAACTACCAAAGAATTATACCCTGCTTTCGTCCATTTCCCCATAGTTGTCGTTTTCTAAGTAGACCTCCTGTTGAAAAATGGCGTCTCGTGCAAAGTGACGCCATTTAAAGAGGGTTTTTTTTTCATGAAATTTCCATTCTTTTCATTTCTGAGTTATAGAAATATATATTGCTAGAAATAGAAATATATATATATATATCTTTCATTTCCTGTAATCCATTCTTTAATTCTCTATTGGCCTACACATACAGTTAACAACATCGTGAAATTGACAAGATATTGATATTGGAATGGTTTGTGAATGAAATTGAATGAGTGTGTGGATCGAGTTTTGAGTGAATTTATTTGAAGGTAATCCAATATCGCAAATTTTGTTCAGGATGAACAAAATTAGCGATATAAATTCCCTCCCTTTAATAAAATATACATATAAGTTCTATAGATAGCTTCCTAATTCTTAAAGAACCTATAAGTAGCTTACAATTTGAATAATGTCATTGAATCGTGATTTTGCTCTATCCAAATTTATTTGAATGTCGTTGTTGATTCTATATTTTTCAATGGGTTCGAGCGTTTTTGATAGTTTGGTGGGTGTTTGGAATGAATGAAAGAATGAATGAAAGGAGCGCCGAGTGAACGATTCGGAATGGTTATGATTGAGGCGAATGTCAATTTCACGATGTAACTAATTGTAGTCATACTCAATCTTATTCTATAGGATGTCCCAGTGTCGACCAAACATATACCCCGGCCCTCCAGGAAGCATGCTGTACGTTTAACCAATCCACGGACTGTATCGCCTCCTATACGGGAACGACGGGCGCCTATTATAATTGTAACGGGAAGATACATTGTGACGGTATACCGGTCGTACAACAACAAACGGATTGCCCTGGGACCGTCACGTTTCCACGGTTTACCAATTATTTGGTCTTGGAGTATGTCTGTGTACCAGGTATAGTCTCATTCGGAACATCACTCGGCCATTTCCGTAAACTCCAACAGACCTCGGATGTCAATCGGGAACCCTCGGCGATTCTACGGAATAGACCTGGGGAATAATATGGGCGCATCCATGAAAGTGCGTCATTTCGCATGCTGGTTTATAAGACGTCACAAATACAACTGACGATGACGCTTCGAAAAACAAAATCAACGTAAGATAAAAATTGGACATATTATGATTTGAAAACAAAACGCAGTGTTTTTTCTGCGTTTTGCTCTTAAATCATAATATGCCAAAATGATCTCCATAGACGATCTGAAAGCATTAAGGGAATTTGCTCTTCTTCAAGCGTATTAACCAAAGTACCATCAGGAACCGAATTACCTAAAAAATGACAAAAAATTACTACATTTATGTCCGAGGTACTTTCCAGATTACGGAAAAGTCCGAGCGATGTTCTGAGTGCTCGGATGTATGTAAGGCGGATGGTTATGTAACAAAAGCGTGCATTTTGTTAGGCGGAAACAGTGTAAGAAAAACTAGCATTGTAGATTGATATCTTTTTCAGTAAACAACGGCTGAAAAATCTTAATTTTTGAGAATGACGAATCATTCTCAAAAATTAAGATTTTTCAGCCGTTATTTAAGAATCTTAAGATATTTATATTAGGATACGATGGTTTCACGTCAGTGACTTAAGTGAGTAGTGTTGGCGACGTCGATTGTTTTCATTCAAAGTTCCGAGGGCTAACGCCATTTTATCATGACGTCATCGAGTATTTCCAATGTTTTCCTGTAATTTTATAAAGTAGTCCGTCTATGTACATCCGAGGTTGATCGTGAGATTGGCCGAATGGTGTTTCGAATGGGTATAGTCTATGAGGGTTGTAATATTGAATGATAAATCTGACTGCACATTTTTTAGATGAAAACGTTCCCCGCTTTGCAAGCACCCTTGATTGTGAATCACGTATAACCACAAAAGTTTGAGAAAGTTAAGTCATCCCGAATACAGGGCACGTGTTTGCATTGAAAACCATAGGCACTTGGATGCGGGCTTTATTAAGATTTTACCAATATCGCTCATCTTTAATAAATAATACACAAGGTAGTGCTGCCGCCATGTTTAAGAGAACGGATGTTTTTACAAGCATCTTTGGCTACCGTCACGGCATGTGTTTACTCGTGAGAATCGAGTACCATGTAAAAAATCCGTTCCCTTAGAAAATGGCGACTGCCCTACCTTGTGGATATATTTATTATAGTGATTCATGTAAGTTCTTATAAAATCCTGAATCCAAATGCCTATGTTGAAAACCACGCACACAAAATAAATGAACGATCAACGGTCTCTCTTCTCATTAGAAATGAAGTGTCATTTAAAACGGGTTGACTTGTTATAATTATTCCGGTTTAAACTGTCTTGCGTTCGGGCTATTCAAAGGTTGGCACACTTTTAACAAGAGACCCAGGAGGGCTTATCACTACACTGGCACTTTCTGTTCAGAAACGATATGGCCATTAAGATTAAATTGCTTTTGAAAGTTATACGCTAAGATCTTGAGAATTTGTAAAGAGATTTTCCTTACAAGTCTTAGTGAAAGTCAATGCATATCATGAAACCAAGATAATTTGGAAGGTTATCTAGAAATTTAACAACCTGAAGTACAATTTTTCCATGACTCAGCATCATGATACCAAATACAAAAAAGTCTGAGAGAGGTCCATCTGAGGACAATTTTGACAAAAATCATTCATAAATAATTCATTTCTAAGGAGTACTTTATTTACTGCATTTGGGCTTTCTTCTATCTAGAGTACCTATAGAGCCCATGGTAAGAATTTAGCAACGGAATCTGAAATAGAATGCCCCATTAAACTGTTATGTTAAGTTTGGATGAATTCTGAAAAGTAGTTATAGATAATGTCATAAGCACGAACGGAATTAAAGGAACAAATGTGAAAGAGCATGTTCTAAGCATCATTGTTATGAAGTTTGCTTACATTCTGAATAGTAGTATTATCGAAGAAGATTTCTTTTATATTTCATCATATGTGAACAGCAGTTTCAGAGGAGAAAATTTATTTGAACTTCACCATAGGGGACAATTTTTAAGTGACGCAATAACCCAGAGAGCCCTTTTCATCAGCCCGAGGAAAACTTCATTAACAAATCTGAAAGACAACGTCCCAAGGATTACTCGCATCCAAAGGGGTACAATTTAGATACATTTCGCTTACGTCTTCAGTCTGTTCGGAGGGCTAGGCTAAGAATCTACAATCTTTAAAATAATTTTTCAGAAGGACAAATCCACGGACCCTGTGATGAACCCGATTCTTGCATAGACAGGAACAGCGAGTGTTTTGATCAGACATGCCAGTGTGTGGAGGGGTTTTCTGATCTGGATCACTACTGTTGGAAAGGTCAGTTACATTTAAGGTAGTGGACCCGTAATAGTTCGGTCACATTTCGGACGCACGACCTTTCACAGTGTTAACTGAAGTTTCCTAATAAAATCATTAGAAATTTAATTCTGTGAATCCTGTAAAAAATCTTGACTTCCGAAACATTGTGGAATTATTACGGGTCCACCACCTTAAAAATGTCGTAAACTTGAAAAGGTGAACGATTCTGGAACGATTATGGAATAAAGTTGAATGAGTGCGATGGGTGAGTTTTGTATAAGGTTTGAATTAGTTTCAAAACTGTTATATAACCATTATATTGACACCCACTCTGTCGCCTTAAAAGATAAACAAATACAACCCTCTGTCCCTCAAGCCCCAGCCTAAGCAACCACCTATAATAAAGATAAAAAGAAGGGGAACAGCATTTAGAACATTTAACTTAAAGAAATCAGAAATTATCTTAAAAATAGATAACTACCTAAAACCTCAAAAAATAACGTCATAATTGTGTTGAAAGATTCTTGAAATACATGTTTAATAGAATAATGTATATGAAATGATTCTGAAATATCATTTTCATAAGTAAATTGCATATATTTGTAAACCGCGAGAAATGGACCATTATGAAAGTACAAAAAATACAGACCCTCATCGGCTTGCTAATTTGGGCTTCCTGGTCAGGCTTCAATGACTGTATAGGTTGACTTCCTATATTCTATAGATTTCCTGAATCTATAATGTTTTTTTTATTATTCTATCTATATTACGAAATAACAAATTTCCCAAAATGTGTCCTTTTGGCAACCTCTGTGGGATCCAATATCATTTTGAAATAAATGATTTGCGGAGTTCCTAGATAGGGCTCATTCCTTCGAAAGGTCACAGATTTCTTTTTCATCATTTAGACGGGACTCCTGGCGTAGACTGTACTCTTGACGGATCTTGTGAGGACCCAAGTGCTTTCTGTTCACATTCAAATAACACGTGTGTGTGTTCAACGGGGTATTTACTCGTGGATGGTGCTTGTGCCGAACGTAAGTTTGGTTTGATTTTATTTAGTCTTTTTAATATTTATGAAATTGTTTCATTTATACATTGATGTACCCATGAATAAAGTCTGATGGAGGAGGATTTATACGCAAAAGTAAATTCCAAGAGTGGTGCTCATGGGTTTTGCTTTGCATATATAACCCACCAGACTTGATTTATGGACACACCAACGCGAAAATGAATATATTTCCGTTATAACACGATCTCAATTCTGAAATTAGTATCGTTTCCCTGCTCTGGATGTAAAATAGTTTTATTACATTTTTCTGGGTGTAAAATTAATGGAAAAATAATGATATTGACGTTGGGAGAATTTCATAGAAATCGAAGCGTCATTCAGCCATGGGTTATATGACGTCAAAGGCATCAACATTCCGGCAAAAGATGATGTTAAGAATAATGAATGGGCGGAGCTATCTGTGTACACTGTAAAACACATGACATATAAATTCTTCTTAATTCAACTATGCATTTTACGCCATCGTGTTATAATTGAACATGCTATTGAGCTACTGAGCGATAATGGTATAAAAAACGCCCAACTCATAGGGTAAGTTCATATGACAGTCCGGGGATCGCGAAGTATAATGTAATTAATTTAAAATAACTGTAACATGCATACACAGAATGGAATTTGAACGTTGTTACCTACAGATGGAAGTGAACACGATTCTTATTTACAATAGTTTATTAGCTCATGTAATGTCGTTATTCCATTAACAGAAGAGATAAACCCGCACACAATACAATATAAAAAAGAACACAAGTATATCTTATATAAAGTTTATGAAAACAGTTTCTTTTTAAATGAGACTGTTGTGCACTATTTTCCGATGTCATTTTGATATCCAAGTAACACCAGCCTCGCCCGGGATCCCGCGTCCCATGCATTGAACATAACCATGGTGATTTATCGCATAACTCTAATACGCTATTGTGACTTGTGATAATATATATATTCAAAAGTACTGTATCATCACTGAAACCAAAGGGGGATAAGAAATACAACCATTTTGCTCTTACAGTAGTCTATTTTAACATAATCTTTCGAAAAATCTTAACATTAAATTGGGGAAAATGTGAATAAAACATCTGTTAAATCGTTTGTGACCCTGTATTTGAGGGGATGGGCCACAAGATATTGTAAAATCATATGAAAAATGGTCGATTCCAACCTCCGAGAAGGAGGTGGGATATTATTAGAGCATGGGGTCTTTATTAGAATTTTTACGATTATAATATTGCAGTGTACTTTTCTTTCGTTTCTATTTTCAGTGCTTTATATACTCTGTTTCACTATTTTTCATATTGTAAAATTTGGAGAAAGATATATTTGATAACTAGGTACGATATAAAAATAAATATAGAGCTCTTCATATAGAGCCACTCGTTCCTCTGAAAATGTTCACTAAACGTTATAAGAAATAGTACCCCGCTTTGTACGTTGACTAACGTACAAAGCGGGTGCTATTTTCAAACGTTAACAAACGTTTTGCATATTGAACATATGACAAGGTTCGTCAAATATATTTCAGACTGTACATCCAGTCCAGATTGCTCCAAGAATCTCACAATTTGTTTTGAAGGCGCTTGTGTTTGTATAGAAGGATACAGTTTTGTAAGTGGTGAATGCACAGAAGGTAATATATATATATATAGATTGATTAATTGATTGAATGGAGTTTAACGCGGCTTTCAACATTTTTTAAGTTATATCGCGGCGGCTGGATCACCTAACGATGGATTTCTGGTAATTCTCTGACCAGTACAACCAGTACAACCATCACATTCTTGCCTAGCCTCCAGCTGCTATCTCACATAGGTCTACGATTATCAACCCATTGGTAAGAGACAAATGTAATATAAAAAATGTTGTTATTTACTTGTAATTAAAGTTCGTTCCGGTGGAGCTTGGTTCTAGAACAGGCCAACCAGAGGTCGCATTTCAAATATTCACAGGCAGGTAGATTATTCGTTCTAGATTCAGAAAATTAGTAAAGTGCGAAAAGATTCGACCCGAGTCAGTCTGCGCAATCAGCTTTATGCACTTCCCAGATGGTCCCTTTTCGCGTGACATATATAGTCGTATATATGAATAGAGATTTTACGGCTCACTGCACCAATGTACCTAAGTACCTAATGTACCATTTGAATCTTAATAAATAAGAAATTTGAATTTGAAGGAAGATCTTTGAATGGTTCTATACTTTAAGGTAGTAAAAAATGGATGGGGGGGTCGGGGGTGGGGGTGGAGTCGCAAATCGAAGTTTGCCGAATATGACTGTAATTGAAATCTAAATTAACAACAACGAAAGAAAAATCAAAGCACTGAAAGTACTGATGGTGAACGAATCTGTTGGCATTCTAAAGTGATATATTGAATTCGTTGAGAAAAGAGAAATTATAAATGTAAAAAATAATCAAGGGAAAGTATCTCGTCAAAATTCTAAATTCAAAGAAAGAGTAAGAGAGGAAAAGAAAGGTAGAGAGAGTGACAGACAGACAGACCGATAGACAGAGAGCGATAAGCATTGAGAAAAGAAAACAGGCAACTATAGTGTCTAGACTAATGATTCTTTTCTTAACTCAAAATATAGCAGTCAGAAAGGTCATTCAATTTCCACATGTGGAACCCATATTTTAGCAGATTAAACAGCAGTCTTTCTGCATTTTGACTTTTAAACGCTATCCGCTATGGCTCTGGTACGACCTGAATGGGGCCCCCCACCCCATCCTCCGAATTAAAAGACCGCTGTTTCGTAATTGTAATTACAGGGTTTTGGTCTCTTTCGGTAATATTCAGTCTTGTGGAAGAATAATTATCTAAAAAAAAAAAAAAAAAAAAAAAAACAATTCGATAAAATCTATGTAGGAAGGTATTTTGTACAGCTAATGAATTGTCCAAATATAGTCGTTCTTTAAATTCTATTGCTCCTACAATACGGCGGATAATCGTAAACCTAAGAGGGTAGGAGATGGCAGCTACGTACGGGTGTATGCTAATTATAGTTCTGGTGCCAGAAATACCAATTTCCATGTTAAGGTAAAGGTGCTCCAGTCTACAGGCGATTGATTCACAATCCAAATTTCTTTTTTTGTAATATGTTACATACTTCCGGTAAAACAAATAGATAAATGATTGTATTGAGGAAATTCTAGAGCCATCCGAGGGAAAGAAGCGCTACTATAAAGTTGTAGTTACGATGTCAAGTACTTTGAAAAAAAAAATCCATTCGATGTTAAAATTTGAAATTAGTTCTATCATGTTGGGATATTTGTTCATTTGATTCTTTTATTTATTTATCTATTTACGCCATTCATATATTACCAGTAAATCGTACCGAGATTGCTATATCTCCTGTTTTCCGGCCTTGTTTGAAACGAAAAAAAACAAAAAAACAGGGAATGGGATTTGGGTAATACGATACAAAAATACCCGTAATCGAAGATATTTACATAACACAAGCATGCAACAACAGGCTTTAAGATAATCAAAGTGCTGTCAGCACTGTAAATCGGACATCATTGAGAGGCTTGGATAGTGCAATAGTTTGCCAATCAAAAGGGCTCAAATTTGGACAATAAAAGTTGGTAAAATATTTGCCCAATTTGTGAGTTTTTTGTCTTAACACTCCATCTTTTCGAGGACATCGCCAGCTCATCCAACATCAGGGGTCCGATTTTGAAAGTTTGCAGATTCGATAGCCTTCTGCTACTCTAAATTATTTCTTAGCAGATTTTTAACGTTGTTGTTATGAGCACGCGCCAAGCTAAAAGCTTGTCTGTTTATATTATTCCTCTCTCTATAGAGTTTAAAAGCCTGTTTAGCAACAAAACATTTTTCATTAAACTATTTACAATTTTGATTACCAACATGTTTGTCTTTCAAGCAATGGGTTTTCCCAAATACTATAAATGCATTTTCCCTCAAGAAACACGTGAAATCGCCAACTATGCTATTTATATCTTTGGTTTCTGACCAATCGATTGAATCTAGCAGCACTCTATGATTATTCATGAGTTATTCTAAAAATAGATCGCTCTTACTGCTATCCTATATCAGTTTATCGTATGTTTTTGTCGGTAATACTCAAATTTGAATTTATTGAAAATAGGATTGGAGCGTGATCAGAGTGCCCATTGAAATCAAATATTTCAAAATTACAAAATTATTTCTATTTGTTAACACATAGTCAACAGTACTCATTCCACCAAAAAGTAAACTTCCCACGCTCCCTGTCCGAGTGCAGACGACCATTGACCAATTGACAAACAACTTCATTGACACATTTCGAGCAGACGATGTCCATTTGCATCTACCACGTGGTCTGAATTTACGCGTGGGTTTTGACCGAGTGATAATCATAACAGAATTTGATTGGTTGTCAGCCCTACAACTGGTAAATGACCGTTCGAGAAAAAATCAGAGCAGTAATATTGTAAGTGCTACAAATTTATCATACAGTTAACCTATTGTACGTTTCAACTCCTTTACTCAACCGAAAATCTTGTTATTAACACTGAAAATACTAACGGGTAATTACTAAAAGCGAAAATTACATCAAATTTTGTATAAGCCTCTTCTCTATTTGTCGAAAAGTAAATATGATAAAAACAAAGTTTGTAGATTGTGACTGAAAAGGCCGTTTCTTCGGTGTTTGAAAACACATAATTTGGTTTAAACACATTGCTCAGAAGATAATGGTAAAAATGTAGTGGGTCAAACAGACTGGATTTCTGGAAAACGGTAAATATAAATGCGAACTGCTTCGCAGTCCGATTTAAAAACGGAATTTAATCAAGAGGTGTAAATTTTGTAGTTGAGAACATAAGTTGTCTGGCAATAGGTTAAATTTTACTTCATATCAAGGTTGGTCACGGTCAAGTGTTGCGTGTTTATGTTTCAATGAGAATTTGGACTAAATATACTGTATTCACCTTTTAGACGCGCCTCCCTAATAAACGCGCTCCCCCATAAATACGATTCCAAGGCCCTTGATTATACGATCAACAACATCCAACCGTCCACGGTCCGTGGTGAAAAATCCGGTCTCGAATTTAATTTAAATAGCTGCTACTCCACGACGTAATGTTCAATAGATTGTGGGTTCCTATCAGGATAAGGCTGGTTGCGTCATTAAAAGATCGTTCAACATCTGAAAAACTAGCGCGTCCTAAATCGCGCAGTTTTCCGGAAGCGCGAAAGGTTAAAATTTAACACAAAATTATAACTATTTCTCGTTATTCTTCATAAGTCACATGCGAACAAAATCCCCTTTCGTTGTTACGAAAATATTTCTGAAATCATTTCACCTTCTGCAAATATACAAAATATCCGAGTCAAATGATTAAATCATAGTCACAATTCATACTGTTAAAATAGGAAAACCCCGTAAAATCTCGTGTGTGACTTATTTCAAAAGCGACGTCGCCGCTTGCAAGAATCTGGGGACTTCAAAGGGTGCCGACACGCGGTGACCCAGCTAGCTCCAGACGTGTTGTGTTTTCACTACGAAACACTTTCTTTTCATGTACCGGGTGCATTTACACATCACGAAATTTTAGGATTTAATACAGGATTATTTATTTCATACGCGAATAGGTAATGATTTATTAGACCGCTTTGTCCATCGGTAGCGGGACATTGAATATTGCATCGTCTGGAACTTCCTATCTTGTACAAATAATAACAATAAATATAATTTCGGCTTCTGCTAACACAATCACTTGCTTTTGAAAGCTGCAATTAATGGTCGAGGGTGACCGTATTTCGATAGATGACTTTAAATGACAGAATTACAATTTCATTAGCTAACATTTTATTTTATTTTTTATATCCATAGCCTTAATAGTTTAATAGAAAATCGTATTGGGTAGCGTACGTATTTCAATCGATAATTACGAACTTGTTCACAGTTTGCTTCTCTTAGGTACCAAAATGCGTAATTATTTTAAATCAAGTAAAAGAGTCTGAAATAATAGCGCCCCACGACGTTTTGCATCGCGCTCGGGCGCGTTTAATAGGAGAAATACGGCAGGAACATTCCTTTCGTTTGTAAACTTGACCTTTCGTAACTTATAAGCAAAGACTTCATTCATAAGAAGGCAGGTAAAATCGTAGTAGGTCATCACGTGTGGTATGGCCAATCAGGGGTGTGTAGAAGTTCAAGAGTTCACAACCTCAATAAATACACATTTCCGGCAAATTACTACAAGTTGCAATAGCGAAGGTTTAAATCAAAAACATAGTATCTGTCTATACAGTGTACAGACACAAACTTTGTTTTTGCTCTCAAGTCTCGACAATCTTACGCCGATCAAAAATTCGCTCGTTTAGACATTCCAAGATAATTTTGTGTTTTTAAAGGGTAATTTTCATTATCTTCACTTGATGAAGAATGTTAGTATCATGCATTTAACGAAATAAACGGTGATTTTGTAGAGAGAAGTCTGTAGAGATACTAAATTGAATCTAAAGAGGTACTGCTTTATTTAAAACCTATTAAGATCCTACAGGATTTTCCATACACAGTATATAACACTGGTGAACGAAAATTTCGTTCACCAACAAAGACAATAAGTAAGAAAAATCAATGAATAAGATAAAAAGACGTTCAAAATGATCTTACCTGCCCTGTGTTCAGAATGTCAAGACGGTGCAAACTATTTGCAAATTATACCCCGTTTTGCACGCATGTGCACGCTCAAGGCGGGGTAGAATTTGTGAACATTTTGCTACGTTTTGTCATCCTGAACGCAGGGCCGGGTAAATGACGATTTATTACCAGCTCGAAATTGATATTAATACCCATTTTCGGCACAGATGACATCATTTGGCATTGGTGATGTCCTTTTTCAGCCAGCTTCCAAAAAGTGATCCAGTTGACTGACAGTTGACCGTTTATAATTTGTGACCCGTCACTCGGAAAAGGACCATCTGGCAACTTCGTAAAACAATTATTTCGAAAAAGAGATTGGTTTTAGAACAGACCAACCAGAGGTAGCATTACAAAAATTTTTTCACAGGAAGGTAGATTGATTATTCTTGATTTAGAAAATTAGCATACTACGAAAACATTCGACCCTAGTCAGTCTGCGCGATCCGCGCAGTCTGACAAGGGTCGACAATTTACGCACTTCCAAGATTGCTCGTTTCCGCGTGACGGGTCACATTTATGATGTTTTTTTAGATAAAGAAGTCGGTGGTGTATGTTCAAACGACGGGACGTGTATCGATATAAATGCTGTCTGTGGGATGGACAATGTTTGTGCGTGCAAGGACGGATATTCTGTTGTCGGCGATACCTGCAAACTAGGTACGAGGGCCGACCGATAAAAATCGGGGAACGTCTTTCATTGATATATTGGTCTTTAAGGGGACCGACCTCGATTCTAGAACAAGAAGATTTGGCTCAAACTAGTATATGTAATAACTGAAAGAGTTACAAGTGTTTCAAGACAATAATAAAAAAAAGGTCACCGTTTGTACTAGAATGTTGTTGCATAAGATCCAGCATTCATCTAGACTGTTGTCTAAGCCGTACAGGGCTGTGGAAATACGAGTTTTCTCCACTTGTCCCTAGACAAGTAAAAGCGGATTTTCTACTTGTCCAGGATCAAAATGAACTTGTCCGCTACAGAGTAAATAGAAAAAATTGACAAAAACATTGCCTTTTGATGAAGAAAATGCTGGTATCCAGCATTTCCTTCATTAAAAACAATGTTTTCTACCCTATGATATGAACATTAGGATGATTTCTCTCTTAATTCTTTTGAGTAACAAGATTTGCCCTGGTATTTACTTGTCCTTGGACAAGTGGCTTAGAAAAATTTACTTGTCCGCAAGTACAAAAGCCCGAGTCGGACAAGTCGGGCATGGGAATTCTACACCCCTGCCGTAAATCAACTACATTGATGTATGTCTGATCTGTGATCTGAGTTTTTGCTGATTTATTTTACTGTTCATATGACAATAGGAATGTGCTAACTCGCGTTGGGTAGTACTAGAAAACATGAGCTTTAATCGGCCATAAACACCTTTGAACCACGTCAATGGATAATATTTATAAATTTACATTGATTAATAACATGCATGTCGGAGACCTGTTTGTATGACGTCGCATCGGAGCATAGTCGTTAAATCGAAAATCAAATAATATTTATTTTTCAATTATTTTGATCCGTAAAAAAATCAATAATTAAAACCTTTTTTTGAGATATCTATTTATACAAACGCATTTCACATTCGAAGTTTATGCTGCCAAAATTCGAATCGAAGTCGGTCCCCTTAATATAAATTTCAATCGCTCTTTTACCTTCTTAGAATAAAGATATTATCATTTTTATTTTCAATATTACTGTTATTATTCCGAAAATCATAGAGTTAAAGTCAGAATAGTTAAAAAATCAAATTTCTCATGAATTTGACCACATTGTACTATTTGTCATTTAAGATGGCTCAATAGGTGGACAGTGTGGCAATACAATCAATGTCGTCTGTAAAGATTCTAACGCTAGATGTACCTCTGCTGACATAGGGCTCTGTGAATGTACTAACGGGTACCAGAATGTTTTTGGAATTTGCAAACAAGGTATTTAATACGAATACCATACGAATACCATTTTTGATTTGTTGTTATGCTCTTACTGACTAATTCCATACGAATACCATTTTTGATTTGTTGTTATGCTCTTACTGACGTTATTTAACAAAATCGTATCCAGACATAAAGTCTAGGATTTTGACGCCATGATAATTTTTAAGATGTGTTCTTCAGCAACACAAAGTACATGCTTCTTTAAAAAGTTCTTGTGAGTTTCATAAAAACAACTCTGATTGGAAGAAGCACGTCCCTCGTCCAATCATGATTTATAATGAAGCTTTTTTTTTATGAAACTTTGTTAGTTCAGTTGTCTTTGTTTAAATGATCACTATCAAATGGATAAGCCATACCATTAAAGGGTTTAACTAATTGTATGTATGGTTTATTTCAAATCAGTCCATTTTTCAACTTATGTTGGTCAAATATGTCTAGAACGCATTATCCAATCAGAGGCAAACACTCTTGGTACTGTTGTTTAAAGTTTTAAAAGTTGAAAAGTAAGGGTTTTGTTGAATACAGCCCTGTGTTCAGGATGACAAAACGGTGCGAACACCTAGCCAATTATTCCCAGCTTTACACGCAAGTGCACATGCAAAGTGGGGAATAGTTGGCTAACTGTTTACACCGTTTTGTCATCCTAAACGCAAGGCGGATTTTCTTACAATCCAGACGGATGCGTTGGCTGTGTTTGTCAGACAGATTCAGAGTGCACAGAATCGAACTCGGAATGTGGGTCAGACTCGAAATGCAAATGTTCCCAGGGATATGACAATGTCGACGAGAATTGCTTACCAGGTATATTTTCCGGCAATTAATGCATAGATGTTCATTTCGTGTATTCAGTTGTCGACGTAGAACTTTATTGAAATTGTTAAGGGAACATGGAAACGGGCGAAATCATGAGCATTATGAACGAAATCATTATAACCCAAATTAGAATTTTTCAAACATATCCGATGTCGCTATATTCCGGAAGTTGTCTTTATGTTTCGGTTAAACAAGCTTGCCTCTATTTGGTGCCACCATCTGTGGTGCTTTTATAATTGAAATAGGCATGACTACTTCATCAATGTAATTTTTGCGTTAGGACAATTCCAAAATTTCGCTCGGAGGTGAGGACGGGCGTCTAATGTTCGGGTTTTTTTGTTTTTTTTTTTTAAAACTTATATATATAGGAAAACATTAAAAACGATATATAATATGATTAGTATTTAGAAAAACAATGGCATAAACTAATTAACAAGTGTTCATTGACACTTCTAATGAAATATAACCATTTCGTGTATCAATAGCATGTAAATTCATTGTTACCTCCCTTTGTCCAGTAGTAAGGCCCGATTGCGTAGCCAAAATTTAAACCAACACGGTCTTAAATCAAGCAACATTCCTGGTTCAGAGTTCAAAAATGTTTGCGAACGCTTGAGAAATGATCATCGATTTTGCAAGTGCAAAGGTAGAAAATAAGGTGAAAATTCTCTACGTTCGGAATCGTTTTTGCATCTTCAAAGCAATACTGTTTTTAAGCTTAACACGGGGTTATTTTTTTTTATTTTGCAATCGGGCCTGAGTAGTGTAAGTAATCTAACCTGTCGATTTCTTTTCTCACTCTTCAGATGGTTCTCTGAATGGAACTTGTCTCCCTAATTTCACGTGCTTAGATCCCTATGCCGTCTGCATCAACCGGAAGTGTCAGTGTAATGACGTCAGACAGTACAAGGCTGAAGCTGGGCGATGTGTACGGCAAGGTAAACGAAATCATTAAAACACTTCCAGACGTCCCAGTTTTAGAATCGTCCGAATTCAGAAGATATGCAGTCTTCAACCTGAAAGTGAAGGTTCTTTTAAAGTCTATCTAATCAAAAGAAAAAATAAACGTCGAAGAAACCAGAAATGTCCCCTTTTTCTCAGATATTTTCCTAAAGTGTCGACAAAAAGAGGGATTGTTTGGATTGGATACGCTTTGAAGGGTCAACTAAAACTACTGAAAGTGCCTTTTTGATGTACCTATTCAACTGTAGTCACTAACAATAATAGTTTTGCGCTGACCCCTGATTCGTATTTGTGAGATTGGATCGAAAATGGAACACGATGGTTGCCATCTTAGAAATGTACGATCTTAAATGATATTTCTTTGAAACAAGTAGGTCACCAATAAGTCAAGAATAGAATAAATTTTCTATTCTATTCTTAACTCATTTGCGACCTTAATTGATATGATATTAAGGGAACTTTAGTGAGCCTAATAACACTTCCTTTGTAGGTGAGATTTAAGGTTCATTTTCTGACCCTTAAAACATTCCTTTGTCTTAAATGTAGATAAATTAAAAATCTTAGAAACAAACGAATATTTTCGTAACTTTCGTTTAAAAATGCGTCAGTTACTTTTAACATTATGCTTTTTGCGACGAAAGCTTAAGCTTACAGAGTCGCTCTCGAACCCGCAGTCCAGATGTTTCACGTCCCCGAGAGAGAGAGGCAGTGGTTTAAACCCACTGCAAGGTAAACTGGGGGATTGCTATAAAGTGTCTTGCATAAAAAGACACTCCGACAACCTATGGGTTCGAACCACAGACCTTCAGATCACGGGAATACCCTCATGCCACATAGACAGTTGCAAGAGTTGGCTATATGAGGATAACAAGATGGCTTATTGCAGGGTTTGACGCTTGATTTTATTGCCACCCGCCGGGAGGACCTATCAGCCACAAATCTAACAGGTCCTCCCTGATAGTAACAGGTACTCCAGAAGAAATTAAATTATTCTTTAGCAATTTGAAGAGAAAGTCGTAAAGAAAACAGTGTGTTTAGAGTAGAAATTGCTTGTGACAATCAAATTGTTTCCCTACAATTTTTTAATATGATTATGAAAAGAGAAATAGTTAGGGAAAAGCAAGATTTTTTTCAAAACTGGACAGTTCATGAAATAATTTGGTCATTTAATACAGACCCGGAAGACCTTCAACATGGTAACTACCACCAGTCCTCCTTAAAATGCACAGGTCTCGGGCCCGAGGACTGGTGTTAGTGTCGACCCCTACTGTTCAGGGAATGTCATATATATTGAGAACAGGGATCGACATTAACACCAGTCCTCGGGTCCGAGACCTGTGGATTTTAGGGTGGACTA
The DNA here is from genome assembly GCA_948146395.1 of Fragum whitleyi. Lineage (NCBI taxonomy): Eukaryota > Metazoa > Mollusca > Bivalvia > Cardiida > Cardiidae > Fragum > Fragum whitleyi. The sequence goes on from OX411546.1 coordinate 51,375,749, forward strand.
ATTGAAGTAGAAGTTACCATTTTGCAAGCACTTAAGGCCTGTAAAAATAACATTGTTACTCTCATTTTTTTCATTTTTTTTTTCAAATGCCTTTCCAATACTAAAAATCCCATTGCCCTAGGGGAAACATTGTTGAAAAAGAAGAAAGTGCTTCTAACAAGTAACTTCTTCTTTTCTCACATTTTTCCAAAACAAATTACTCCTAAATTGCTAAAGAAATAATCAAGTTTTCTTGGAGGACCTGTCTAATCAAGGACGACCAGTCCGACCCGCTTTTTTACAGGTCCTTCAGGCTGGTGGCAATAAATGGTTAGTGTCAAACCCTGCTGTTTATTAATTTGTTTGAACGGGATTTAACGCTGCTTATAATATGAACTACGTCGTGGGATCGAAATAACCCCGTCGTATATTTTTGATATTACACGGGTGTTAATACCTTAGTGAAATAACTATGCAAATGAGCTAAAAACGTATGGCAACGTTATATTTTCGTTGTGAAATGACGTCACAATGCATTTGCTGACGTCATTTCGCAAACTGTGATGTATTTTTGCATAATAACTTGAATCGAAAATCTCAAGAACTATCGTAAACTTATTGGTTATATAATAGATAGAATATCTTCAACTTCAACACTTTATTAGTGATATGGCCACCGGCCCAAACACAAATATATATTACAGATTATAAAAATACAAATGTGATTAAGATAGCTTTAAACATCTTGAGAAACAGTTCTCTTTTTCATGGCATGGAATAAATATTCTGCGAGCTTATTTATTTCGAACACATTCTTTGTCTGCATTAAAGATATGAACTTTTCCTGGCTCGGATGGTTGAAATAGTATGGTTTCATATGTGTCTTACGTAAATCTGAATATGCATGACATTCCAATAAGAAATGGTATTCTGTTTCAATTGATGAGGAACACATAGGACACAATCTCTCATTTCTTGGTAACCCCATTTGACGCCCTGTTTCTATCATAAGACAATGTGAAGAAGTTCTGAAAGTTGCAAGTGCTCTTCGGAACTTCATCACTGTTATACTATCAAGATAATTTTCAAATATGTGATTGCTTTTGAATTGGCTATAGCTACACAATTTTGGACTTTCGTTGCATTTTGCGAGCCAAGTTTGAGTAAATATATCCTTTAATCTTTGCACATACGAATATATGAATGATACGCCATTAGTCACATTTTGGGATTCCCATACATATCCAAAACCAACCTTGCTCAAATTTTCACGAACCGCCGTCACCCAATTTCGATAGCCCATAGCGTCGTACATTTTAAGCATATCATAACATTTCTTGACCAGTCTGTTATTTGGTAGTTTAACTACTCTCAGCCAGTATTTAATAACTCTCTTGGATGAGAATATCACCATTGGGAATCTTCCACAGTCTCCAATCACAGCATCGTTTGAAGTTCGTAATGGCACTGTCATAAACCTTTTGAGGCAATAGTATTGCAATTTCTCCACACAAACATACTCATTAAGGCCCCATAGTTCGGCACCATAAAGCGATATAGATGCTATTTTAGCGTCATATATTTTAAAAAACGTCTTGTGGTCCATCGGCAACATTGCATATAGGCTATTGTAAAGTCTAATGAATACCTGCTTAGCCTTCGAGCACGTTTTCTCGGCCATTTGGTAAAATGAAAGTGAACATGAAAAATAGACACCTACGTAAGTGAAACCATTGACACATTCTAACAGTTCATTTCTGTAATACCATTTCTCATTGGCTTTTAGTTGACCTCCTTTCCGGAATACTACTACTTTTTGTTTTATCAACATTAAGACTCAAGTCGTAGTTCTTACAAAACTCACTAACAATATTTAATTGTTTTTGGAGTCCACCGATGCTGTCGTTTGTCAAAGCCACATCATCGGCGAACATCAAAAGCAAGACTTGTACAATATCCGGAAAGAGTTGAACTCCGTTGATTTCCGATGCCTCCATGACTTTACTTAATTCGTTTATGTAAACAGAAAAGAGCTTCGGACTCATACAACAACCTTGTTTCAGACCAACTGGGCAGTCTAGTGCGTCACTTAAAACATTATTATCCTTTATTCGAACTCTTACAGACTCATACATTGCTGTTATACATCCAAATAAATTTCCTTTTATACCAATAACTGAAAGAATTTCGTACAGTTTTTGTCTGTTTACCATATCAAAGGCTTTGTTAAAGTCTATAAACGCTACATACAACCGCCTTTTCTTCATTGATAGAAATTTACTAATCATAGCTTGTAAAATAAAAGCATTGTCAATTGTTGAGTAATTCTCTCTGAATCCACCCTGAGACTCTGAAATCTTTTCATATAATTCAAGATAGAAAGAAAGTCGTGAATTTAAAATAGTCACATATACCTTGCTAAATATATCAGAGATCGCTATACCTCTATAGTTATTAGGATTATCCCATGTGCCGTTTTTGTGTATTGGAATCAATAGTGACTTTGTCCATTTACTGGGAAAACATTTACTGTGAAACAGTCTATTGAAAAACTTGGTAAAAATAGGACAAAGTATATCAATACTGTGTTTAAAATGTTCAACTTTAAGCTCGCCACTACTTGCCTTACCAATTTTAAGACTACTAACGGCTTTTCTCACTTCTTCATTTGTGATACTACCATTCAAAATTGTTTCTTCTACTGCATCATTAACTGTTTCACTGTCGCAGATTTCACTGCTTTCATTAACATCACAATCGCTTCCACTTTTACTGTCTTGGAGTATTTTTTTAAAGTGATCATACCACTCCTTAATTGATATATTACTTTGCCGTTCTCTACTGGTTGGAGTAATTCGTTTAATCGTTTTCCAGAATATCTTTGAATTTCCCACATTTTCTCGTAACTCATTTAGAACATTTGCTTTGTATTTTCCTCGTTTGTAGCGACATATATTTAAATATTTATTCCTAGCTTCTAAGTATTCACTAAGCTCGGTTTTATCACCACTTCGTCTGTAGCGTCTCAAACACCGTATTTTCTCTCTTTTTTGGTTTTTACAGTCACTATCAAACCAATTAGCGCCTTTACTCTGCTTGAATTTTTTAGATTTGCTTCTTCACTCAATTGAATAAGCTTTTGTTCTATTTCATTTAATATTTCATCATTTGAAACACTTTTGTCATCTTACATTTTGTCAATATTCGTAAACCCACAATCAAATATCTCTGCCTCTATCTTTTCTCTAAAAACCTTAATGTTTTCTTCTGAGAATTTATATAATCTTTGTGCATCATTGTCATCATCTTGATTAGACTCAATGTTTTTGTTCGATTTCGCTCTACCGATAGTGGCTAAAATTGGAAAATGGCTGCTTTCAATTTCATCGCTAACTTCAAAGTTAGATATTTCTGTGAGTATGTCTTGTGAGACGATCACATAGTCTATAACACTTTTACCTAAGGAACTTAAGTATGTATAATTACCAATACCCCTGTCCTTACCAACACGACCATTTACAATGTATAGCATATATTGTTTACATATGTTTAACAACTTCTTGCCATTAGTATTGATGATTTTGTCACTATTATATCGCTTAGGATGTTCATTTTCTTCAAAATGGGAATTAAAGTCACATATATCTGGTATAAAATCAACATTTCCTGCATCATAATCTGGATCATTAGCTGTTCTTGCATTAAAGTCGCCACATAAATAAATATAATGATTAGGGTATTCCGCTAGTGTTTCAAATATTATTTCTTCAACAATGTCTATACCCCTACTTGTAGCGTTTTCGTATACCGGTGATGAGTCAGGCGGAATGTAAAGGCACATGAATAGAATATCTTTATCTAGATTTGTTAATTCTTGCGAAATATTTAATATAACCCCATATTTGAAGTCGTGTTTAAGTCTAGTTACATTGTGAACAATGTCAATTCTAACAAGCACCCCAACCCCTCCTAGATTTCTTCCACCTCTATTCGACACATTTGCTGGACAATTGAAATATTTGAACCCATCTATAATACCGTCAATAATAGTTTCATGTGTTTCCCAGGTTTCGACGAGACCAATAATATCATGTTTCAGTAAATAACTTTTGATATCTTGATTTTGTATTTTTTTTAAGCAACCCTTCAATATTCCAGTTCAAAAATGACAATTTACCATACGTGTTTGGACCTTGACCACACCCCTATTTTTGAGATATATTTTCATTGTCACTTTCATTTATGTTATGCTGTTCATTTCTATCAAAAGCTCTCGAAGCCCTTACAAAAATTCTGGCTTTATTAGTTTGTTCTTTTCTGCATAATTCGCCGTTTCTGAAGTAGGCCTTTACACCTGCAAAACGTAATGATTGAATTTCTTGTCTCTGATTTACCGTAAGATCACTAGATAATCTTATTTTATCCTTTCTGAGTTCATCCCTACCATTAAGCATTTTAAGCTTTTCTTCAAACTTGGTGAACTTGACTAAAACCATCCTAACCTTTCCACTTGCATATGTTCCGACTCGTTTTATGTAATCAATGCTATTTTCATCAAATGCGTCATTTGGACGTGCTTTTTTAAACACATCTCTTACGAATTTATCTTTGGTCATTTCATCAGTTTCATTTTCATCATCATCCATGCCGAATATTCTCAGGTTATTTTTGATTTTATCCATTTCGAGTGATTCAACTCTTTTCTTTAGTTTTGCAACCTCATCTAATTCTTGTTCATTATCAAAACCCAATTGATTTACATCTCTCTGTAAATTATCTGTTTGAGTGCTTAAGTGGTCCATATGCTGTTTTAGGTCATTGATTTCACCATCCATACAATTCACTCTTTTTTCAACCTGTTCCATACTTTGCTTTATTGCGTATATTTCTGACTTCAGTCCAACGACCTCTGTTTTAACAAACAGTACTTCATTTTTGACGACATTAATTTCCTGTGTCATCATCCTGCTAGAGTTTTCGATCGCGTCAAGTATAGATTTTGTATCAGTTTCTGGACCTGGGTTTAATTCTACATCCGAGGCTAGCAATAACAGACGATCAAAATAAAATGACGATATTGCTTCTGAGAGTATCTTAGCACATTCATGTATATAGTAGAAGGAGTTTGAGTCTCTCTCGGAATCTGCTTTTAAATTGCCTAAGGTATTTCCTACAATTCCAATTCCCAAATCAACGATTTTAACCGTGGATACCAGGGCCAGAAAATAGATAGAAATGATTATCACCCTATAATGTATATCGGTTGAGTTCGTGTATGGATTATATGGTTCATTGTTCGTATCTTTGCTTGGCCTCGGACCGGGCTGCTTAAAGCAACCGATCCGTTGTCTGTAAATTTCGATTGTAATACCCATTTTAAGATGATCAATAACCTTTCTATGGCCAGTTTGGTCCTCCGTAGTAAGGCCAATATCTAATGCAATCACCGTGCAATCAATGTACCGTTAGTCCAATTGGTATTGCACAATTATCACAGAGCACTAGTCAAAAATACTCACTACACTTATCGCTCCGTACTTTCCCTTTTATCGATGTTTATCGTGTATTTTCTTTTAATATGATCATAAAATGGTCATAAAATATCGACCTGAGTCAAAAATGCATAAAACGCATTAAACCGGTACCTCATTAATCAACGATCGTTGACTGACCCATTCTCAAATAGTCAAAATTCCATTGTAGTAGCACTGATTAGCAGCTTCACTTATAAATTATATCTCCATGAAAAAACACGTCCTCTCGCTATCACAATCACTATATGAAACTCAAAAATATCAAATTTGTGTTGATTAGATACCGAATCTATTAAACTCGTCATCTAAAACAGATAAAAACTCGGCGCAGCCTAATTCATATTCGTTATTCAAAGACCACTCATTCATTTTCCTCTATTTCTAATGATATCAGTCTTATCGTGGAGGTTTGTTCATCTTGCCTGAGATTTCTCGTATTTCTTTCACAATTACTCCTGCATTCAAAACACTCACTCAAATCATTTACAAACGTTCCGAAATCGTTCAAATCTATTCACTTTGAAATCGTTCCTAACGCTCATCATTACACTACCTCATGACGTAAATGGTTTTAGAAAGATTTCGGATTGAAATTGAACGAGTAGGAGGCGCAAGACTGTAATTAAATAAAGAGGGAGGTAATATCATAGCGACAAATTTGTCTTACCAGATATTTTATATCCTCCATTTAATAAAAACTACGAATTTTCTGTATGTTTGTCTTCATGGCCCAATCAGAAGCTTTAAAACAGTCATCGGCCAATGAAACAGTCCTATAATTTGATGGGTCTAAATAGTGCTGTGTTCGTTTTGAATGTTTTCAACGATTTCGGAGCATTTCTGAGTAATTTGATTGAGTGTTTTGAATACCTGTAATGGAGCTCTGCGCCAGCGAATTGAATGGTTTTGAATGAGTTAAAAGTCTATTTCACGATGTTATTAAAGATACTTCATTCCCATATGAAAAAATAACAATTTAAGGTAGTCTAATAACTTTTCCAATTCTAGTTGATGTTTATTGTTACAGAACGCTACCTGAACGGGATATGTAACACGCCCACTTTACAGTGTTTAGACTCGAATGCCCACTGTGCCAGTCAAACCAACAGATGCGCTTGTAATAATGGCTATTTCGAGGTCAATGGTGTTTGTAAACAAGGTACGTAAAAAAAGCAATGCTCTGAAGTATAACCTGTGTCGAAACTCACATGTGATTTAGTATATAGTCTGGTCTCGAATCCTGTGTTTAAAAGTTGCTAAAATATATACTTGTTTGCGATAGTAAGAAGCATTTTCCGTGATTATTTTTCTTACAAACCATAACCAAGAAATGGAAATTCTCTATTTTGCATTGGCTTTGAGTCCCCTTTAACTCATACGAATCTTTTTTTAGAAAGTCAAAAGAATGCATTGAATCGTATTTAGTCTCTTGATTTACTTTGCTTGTTTGCTTGACACGTTAGGTGATTCGTCATCAGTGACGTCATGTGCTGGCACATCGCCTTACAACACGCTGGCTCCCGACTGCGACAGGAACAGTACCCCTTTAAAGATCCGAACTTACACTAGAAGAAAGATCATATCCACCGGTTGTACCAAGTATCTGCACCTATACAACCACACGTATTATCAACAGTGTTGTACAGAAGGACCAAATGACTGCTCTTCTGATGACATAGCACAAGGGTCTTGCTCAGCTGTTTATTACAGCGTGACGGAATACGAGTGCCTGAGTGGTAAGATAGGTTACCCAATTGCCCAATTAGCTACTTGTATAAGAGTGAGCTGTAACGGACCCCCACTTAGAACGTCGTCAACAACACGTAACCGTGCAGACACAGACCGACAGACGCACAACGCCAAAACACAATGAACGGATTCTAAGGGTGTATAACTCTAACCCGTTTATGGTTCGAAGTCCCACAAGAGACTTAAATACTGGGGGATATATCCCGTCACGTTTACGGGATCGTCCTGGACCCGGCTTTTGGATAGGAATATGGAAGATGGGGTATTCTGGAGAATACTTGGGGAGATAGATCTAGATTGGGATTAAATAGATCTATAAAGGCAAAAGAAAATACCACCCAAACCGGAATAACAGTTTACACATCTAATGTTTGGCTACTTTCAATATTAGATCTATTCCAAAGATGTTAGAAATTTACAATTCATGTTTCATTTTACAAAAGATAAATATTGGAGAAATCGAAGCTTTCTCGGTAAACCTTGGGAACGGAAAATTTTGGAGAGTCTAGTATTGGAGAATTCTGGGTGGGGTTGACCACATTATTCCAATGTTGTCAAATTCTCCAGAATCCTTCAACGGGTACAAGTTTAAACCACTATTCCCTTATTACCTCTTGGGGCATCCCGACGTATGTGTCTATTATTACACTTGACGGGATTAGTTGAAGGTCGTTGGGGGAAATCGGGTTCTAGCCTTTGATTTAATAACGAAGCGACGTGCTTTTGTTGAGAGCGAGAAGAACTCTGATGAAAATTCAAAACAACGCGCTATTTATACTAAAAAATGACGCAGGTAGTGACGTCACATCTCGTGAAACGCTGGCGGAAGTATAGTACTCAATCGGAACACAACTGATACTATCCTTACGCCTCTATTAAAATTACTAGTGAAATCGCATCCTCTTGGATATGGAAAAGTAAACGGACAAACCACAGCATTTCAGACAAATATGGCCGACTTTCCAAGAACCTCACGAGAAAGCAGTAATAAATAGAGCGAAATGCTTAAGAATAAATGCAATAGCCATTCATAAAGGTAAATTAACAGCATAAAAACTATTGCAATACACGAATACAAGTCAGTTTTAACCCTAAGTTATCTAGCACTAGAAATAAATGCAAATTCGACTCCCAAAAAGCAGAAATCGTACAACCCTGATTTTTAACACTGACCAATCGTAAGAGAAGCTGCTAAAATGCTGAGTTAATAATGCACGAACGTTACATTGCCCCCTTCCAAGTAAGGTATTTGACCTCAAATAGGCAGGCAAAAACAGACAAGCTCTATGTAAGGACATGTGCTAGAAACATGGTTAAACTAACAAATTAAAATTTTTAAACAACAATACATATTCAAAACACAAGTCATGTGTTCTGTGAAAATAGAAATTAAGTTTAATATGCACGATTCTTAGTTGGGAACACTTTAAAAACTTAAATTCCAAAGATTGAAGTAAATGGCCAAACAGTGTCTTCAGTACTTTGATTTTTCTGAATATCTTATGACACTTATCTTTACTGGTTGCAAAGACAATGGGTGTACTTGTTTGCCAGGAATCACTTCCTAATCAATATTTGTATTTAATAATTAAATAAACATCACTTAAAAACCTTGACAGTACTTGCAAAGGCATTTGAGTAATGATAACAAGTACCCAATTAATAATGGACCTTCTTAAAAGTTAAGTGTTCCGAACTCAAATCTGACTAGAAAATCAGCAATTTATAGAAAAATGTTCCAGCTAAATGCAAAACAAGGTAACTACAACCGTGACGATTGTCTTTACAAATCATGCCTCGAGCTGGAATCCATCATGCATTTCGCACAGAGCACCAATAAGTATTAAAACAATTATTATCCATAATTAATGCCCTGGCAGGGCGGAGCCTAAGTAACGGGTCGTTGCACTTAAGGTTAAGGGAAATCAGCTTTTATCTTAAATAACCTACTTCTTAAGAGAGTCGACATTAATAACTCGAGACCTTAAATCGTAGATTGGTAACCAAATCCTCGTAACTTCAGCTTAATCAAGCTGAAGTTACAAGGATTTGGTAACCAAACGATGAAATGTGTTCACTCTCTCAAAGCACGTGAATCCTTTAGATTCTAGGATACAGTTATTTGCACGCGTTCACGATGATTACCGACTAAAATTTAAAAGAACCCAAAGTATTGAAAAGTAAACTCGCCAAATTACGTCACGGTTAAGCCCCGCCCTGCCAGTTCATTTATTACGCAGAATAACAATATTATAATACTATAAAGTAGCTAATACCTGAGTATTAAACAACACACTCCGGATACACGGATACGTTCATACCATGCATCAGGAGTATGAAATTGAAGTTAAAGAGAGAAAGTATAAAACTTATTTACTTAACAATTAAAAAAAAATAAGTTTCTCTCTGATAAGAACTGCAGAAATATAATTTATTGAAAATGACAACAACTTTTGAGTTCCGACCGTAAATCAATTTTGAAATGTTTTAATTGCGATACAATGATTACCTCCCTGAAAATAGGAAAATGGACCACCACTCACTCGCAAACTCATGAACCATTAAGTACATGAGTTTCCATGAGGGAGGTAGTCTACAGTTAACGGAACTCAGAGTATTCTCTATCCATTGGTGGCGCTTTAATAGCATTCACCAATGAAAGGAGAGATTATCGGAGTCATTCATGCACGTCGAAAATTATTCCACATGGAATACGTGCTTTGGATGACCAGGCAAGCTTACGTTTACAACGTTAATTTGCTCTATCTTTGCTACGATGGCCTCCATTAACTTGTTGAGGTGATAATATTCAGCTTCGTAGAAAAGTTCATAGAGGTAACGGGCGTCCTTTGGTAGGGTCCTAAGGTCTACCTTACAACCGCTCCGGAGGTAATTCAAGATGAATCTGAAGTGGGCTGGGTCCCGGTCGAAAAAGTACTGGTTTCCAAGGGTAGGCTTAACAGTCGATTGGTCATCAAATATCTCGGCGAGAAGGCTGTTTTGGTCTCGTCTGAGAGTTTCCCGCGAACACTCAAAGCGGACCCCACCAACATTTAAAACAACCCGCTGCCCCTGCGCGTTCTTGAACGCCTCGAGCTTGGCGCTTAGGCCATTCGGTCTAGGGCTCTCTATGACGCGGGTAGGGGGGTCAAACTCTACTCCGGGGAACTCTCTCGAAATGTCGGCTTCTATGTCAGGCCCCGCAGTGGACAAGATGTGCTCCATGTCTTTTTCCGCATTTTGTTTAGTCTTGACTTCGTCTTGAGTATGTTGTTCCGTTTGTACATTTGCGTTCTTTTCAGTTCGTTCTGGATTGTTTTGACTAGTTTGTACTTTGGTAATCTGTTCAGTTTGTTTGTTTGTTTCAATTGGTTCCTTGTTCATGTGTTCACGTTCAGTTTCACTTTCAGAGTCACTGTCAGTTTCAGTATCTGTTTCGATCCGTTCGAATTTCCCCTTTTTACGAATTGGTGACGGGGGAAGGGGCGACAATCTCCCTGGGGCCTGAAACTCATCAAGGTTTGTCTCTTTTGGTTGTTTTCTCTTTCCAGTAGTTGGGAGAGTCTCTGGCTCGCTAGTTAGCCGCTCAGGGACATCCTTGATGATTTTTGCCTGGACATTTCTCTTCCACTGTCGGAAAAGGACATATGCCTCCTCCCCACGCACTCCTTCCCGTGACAGTAACTCTAGATCGTCCTTCTCAACCTTGCCACACCCATGTTTATAGTTCTTCCTGGAGAACAATTTCCTACATCGTCTACATTGGAACTGGAACCCCGAGTGTTTTTCTTGGACATGCCGCTGTGCTCGGTGGTATTTTGTGAACTTATTGTCACAAATGTCACAGGCAAACTGTAAAGAGAAGAGAGTTTTTCAGTTGTTGCATATATTGCCGTATGGCAGTGCAGTGCTATCAGTGCTTTGATTCACTAAGCCAAGACGTTTTTAAACCCTCATATCGTTTTAATCGATCGTGATGGACAACACGCGGAGTAGAACGAGGCGACTTCTGTATTCTATAGATAACGTCATTCAAGCGTTTTGTTACGACCCATGGACCATCCCACGGACATCTGAACTTAGAGCTTTTACCGGCTTTTTGTTTTGGGTTAAATAACCATACCAGGTCTCCCTCATTGTACAGCTTTTGTGCTATTTTATGGTCATAATTTTTCTTTTGCGTGTGACTTGCTAACGCAATATTTTTACGCACAATATCATGTATTTGCGATAATTTATCCTCGACTGTTTTCGCGTAATCACTTGTCAATTTTGATTGCCCCGGAGTCTTTCCGTACACTAGATCTACGGGTAAATTCAGTTCTTTACAAAACATGAGTTTACATGGACTAAATTTCGTAGTCTCTTGGACAGACGTATTATATGCCAATGTTATTAAAGGCAAGTACTGATCCCATTCATTCGGATTCTGGGATACAAACTTTGCCAACATGTTTTGAAGGGTTCGATTTGACCTTTCGACGAGGCCATCAGACTGAGGTCTGAATCCCGTTGTCCTCGTTTTGTCAATACCTAGTAAAGAACATATCTCTTTAAATAGAACTGATTCAAAGTTAGTGCCCTGATCGGAGTGTAACTGCAGAGGTATACCGAATATCGAGACGAATCGGTCTATAAAACTTTGAGCTACCGTTTTAGCCTCTTGATTTTTCATTGGCACAGTGACTACGAACTTTGTGAAATAATCGCAAATGGTAAGAATGTATCTATTCCCATGATCGCTTTGAACAACCGGTCCTATTATATCAATGCCCACCCGTTCAAGTGGTAAACCGACATTATATTGCTTTAAAGCAGACCTTGGCTTGCGTCTCGGATTTTTACGCATTGCACACCGATCACATTTCCTACACCATTCTTTCACATCTTTTCGCATACCATACCAAAAATATCGAGTGCGTAATTTACTAAGCGTTTTAGTAATGCCCAAATGTCCTCCCGTAGGACTATCGTGAAATTCTCGCAGAATTTCCGGAGCTAAGGATCTGGGAAGGATTATCTGAATCTCGTGATAGTCTCCGATCTCATTCTCCCATTTGCGACAGAGCAAGGCATCGCTTATTAGAAGAGAGTCTAACCTATTCCAATAGAACTTAGTCTCGGCTGATCGTTCAGATATATCCGACCATGAAGGTGTGACATTCTGAGATTTCCACTCCTTGAGTAAAGTGATAGTCGGGTCAGCTTCTTGGGCTGACTTCAAAGAAGAATGCTTATGGTCATCTGACTGACCCTGAATTTGAGTATTACAGCACCGATTATTCACGGAGCATTTAGCACTTTTATCTTTAATTAGACAAGTTTCAGAAATGCACTCTACGTGACATGAACTATTTGACGACAAATTATGATTAACGCTTTTCCCTACTTGCTCTCTCGACGTTCTGTTCTGTAAATTGCAGTTATTACTGAGTTCAAATTTCGCGCCTTTCGCTTCCTCCGCATACGACAACATGCACTCATCAATATAATTGAGGTGTGCCTCGTTATGTTGTTCGCTTTTAGGAATATTACTACTACTCGGGGAATGCTTATTAATAACCACCTTAGGTTGAAAGGTCTCTATGTTATTAATCTCGGGAGCATTCTCAATTTTTCGACACGGCAAGTTCACACTTTGGCGCTCACAAGTCACCACACCAAGTAAATTAGGCGTACTTTCGGTACTCGTCTCAAAGCGTTCAAACCTGGTCATGGGCCTTTGGTTATGCTTACATATTGACGAATTGTCGGTTTTATATGTAACACGTGCACAACGCCTACCCTCCGCGCATTCGAACTTAGATTCCGCTCTTTCACAATAACTACAGCCTATGTTATCGCACGGTCTACGCGATAAAGCATCGGCATTACAATGGGAACGTCCCACTCTATGTTCAATCCGAAAATCGTATGTCGACAAAAGTTCAATCCAGCGAGCCAATTGCCCTTCTGGATTTTTAAAATTGGTCAACCACCTTAAGGATGCGTGGTCTGTACGTACCAAAAAATGTTGACCATAAAGATAATGATGAAACTGTTTTACAGAATTGACTACGGCGAGCAATTCGCGCCTTGTTACGCAATACCGCCTTTCTGCTTTTGATAAGCATTTACTATAGTAAGCAATAACTTTCTCTTCATTACCCTGAATTTGTGATAAAACACCTGATATACCGTAACCGCTCGCGTCTGTGTCAAGGATAAATTCTCCTTCCGAAATTGGGTATGCTAAGACCGGTGCTTTTAAAAGATTGCTTTTCAATAAATTGAAAGCCTCATCGCACTCCTGTGTCCAAGCAAACCTTTCACCCTTTTCCGTTAATTTATGTAACGGTTTGGCGATCGTTGAGAATTGAAAGACATAGCGACGATAGTATGAGCATAAGCCAAGGGAAGCTGCGTACGTCTTTGACGTTTTTAGGAATAGGCCAGTTTTTAACGCTCTCGATCTTCGCAGGATCGGTAGCAATTCCAGACTCGCTTATTACATGTCCTAAAAAGGCGACATTCTTACGAAACAAATTACATTTTTCGGGATTAAGCTTTAGATTAGCGTCCCGCAGACGTGCGAATACAGTCTTTAAATTCTCAACGTGCTCAGAAAACGTTTTAGAAAAGACTATGATATCGTCCAGATATACTAGACATATTTGCCACGTCAAACCCGACAGTATTCTTTCCATTAAGCGTTCGAAGGTCGCCGGGGCGCAACAGAGCCCGTATGGCATTACTCGGAACTGCCAGAGCCCAGAGCCCTGGATGGAGAAACTAGTCTTCGGTTTGTCTTTCTCAGACATCGCAATTTGCCAAAAACCGGATTTTAAGTCTATGGTACTAAACCATACTGAGCCGGATAAAGCGTCTAGAGTATCGTCAATACGAGGTAAAGGTTGGCTATCTTTTATTGTCAGATCATTTAGTTTCCTAAAATCACAGCAAAACCTTACGCTACCGTTTCCTTTAGCAACCATGACGATCGGGCTGCTCCAAGGACTGCAAGAAGGTTCTATTATACCGCTTTCTTTCATCTTTTTAATTTCTTGCTCTGCAACCGCGCGTTTAGCAAGGGGTATACGGTACGGTGGTAATTTCACGGGCTTAGCGTTTCCCGTGTCAATGGTATGTTCTACCAAGTGAGTACGACCTATGTCGTCCGCATCTTTTGAAAACAAGTTCTGATGCTGCACGAGCAATTGTTTGACAGTGCAAATTTGCTCTTCAGACAATGTTTTGTCAACTTTATCGAAAACTGGAGTAAGGTGGTTCGGAAGGGACTCCAGTATTGAGGAGTTGTTAACCGATATGGCTTCTAAGGATTGAATGTTTTGTTCCGAAACAGATTCATAAACTGCAGCCACAGTCCCTTTGTACACGGTACAAGGTTCGATACCTAAATTCACTACTCGCAAAGGAATTTCACCATTTTTAAGATCTATCACGCTTTTCGCGATCAATAATCCGCTTTTCGTGACAAATTTTTCATGCGGTTCTATAACTCCCACGGAATGCGATACAGGCCCAGATAATTTGCCTGGTAAAATTATTTCCGTTTCAGGGGGAATAACCATGTTTTCCTTCACTGTTACACGACAACATTTATAGTTTTCAGTACTTTTTAACGAGTAGCAAGAAATGCGTTCACTCCCGATTTCTAAACATCGTTTATTTAACAAAACATTGCAGTTAAACCTTTGTAGAAAATCAATGCCCAAAATTCCGTCATTGTTTATATCGGCTAGATACAGGCTATGTTCAAAAGTTTGAGTTCCAATGTTTATAGAAAAATTTGCTTTACCATGAAAGGGTGCCGTTTGGCCAGTAACAGTCACCATAGACTGGTAGACAGGTTCAATTTTTAAGTCACTTTTATTTGACCATAAATCAAGTATATTTTTGTTCAAAAGACTGATGTTTGAACCAGTGTCAATCAAGAAAGATAATCGCTGGTCATGTATCGTAGCGTTTACAAACAAGCCATCTTCTTTAATGCGGTAAACAGGATTTACAGGGATTGGTTTGTCTGGGGATCTCTCGGTTGTGGTCGACCTTCGGTCCCCGACGAACTCGACCCTTGTCCGTTTCCCTCATTCTTCTTATTCAAATTCTGAAATTTACGCTTCTTTTGCCATTTCTTATTATTATAGCCATTATTTTGTTCCTGGTGCTGATTTTCTTCATTAGGTTTAAAATTCGCCATTTCTTTCACCAATTCCGACATTTTATTACAAAGTTCCGCCAGTTTGTCTTCAGTCTTCGTAGACTGGGTCTCAACGGGTTCGACGCCGCGAACGTGGTGTCCATCACGACTACGATCCGCTATCCTGTGGGCTTCTAGTCGCACTGCGATTTGCTCGGCCTCGGTCACCGTGCCAGGTCCCACTTCACGAAGTCTGAGTCGAATGTCTGAGTTTGGTATAGCATCAATAAAATGGTCTAAAGCTAAAATCTCAATGACTTCCATGGAAGCGCATGGATATGCCTTCCTAGTAAGACATTTAATTGACTGAGCTAGTTCTGGTAAACTTTCATTTTTGCCTAGTTTTCTTGATTGTAACTTTGATCGGAAAACTTCTGCTCTATTAATAGATCCAAATCTATTTTTCAAGATCTCAACTAATTTCACAAAATCTCTTCGCTGATTTGAGTCTAATTCACCCAGCAGCGCTCGAGCCGATCCGCCCAGACTACTAGCTAAGTAAAGGGACTTTGTTTTATAGTCCCAAGAGTTTAAGTCGGCAATGATATTGAATTGTGTAAGGTATTCGTCCAGATCTTCCGAGCCATCAAATATCTGTGGGCGTATTTTATCCCTACCCCCAGATACATGGGTGTAACCCGACGGTCCAATATTACCGGTGCTAGGGTTAGATAAAGCATATTGGCTGCGACTTTCATGGCGACGACTACCTACACTATCAATGTGATCAGGGGTACTGTGTATACGCCGATCACCGTGCTCATCAAAATCAATGCATGGGGGAAAAGGGGAGCCAGAGTTGCGAACATTTCGACGGTTGTTTGAGCTGTAATTGCCAGGTTGTAAATGCACATGAGTTTGCAAATCATGCAATTTATTGTCAAAGTCACTCAAACAACTTCGAACTTCAGACTTAAGCAATTTTATATCTTCGGCCAATTCCGACCTTATTTCCCGCATACATTGGCGAATTTGATCAACAGGATTTCCAGACTCTCCGTCCCCGGGGCTATGTGAATCGTTACTACTAACATTATCGGTCTCATCCTCTAAATTATGATTTTCAATGGAATTTTGTAGCCTATCGGGATTAAATGTAACTGTCCCCGAATCTTCCATACTTATGTCTCTCTAATTTCTCCCAATGTGTTAGGAAAATAGACAAATTTAACTATCCACCGATTCCAAGATGACAGATCCCACCTCTGCCACCAAATTTCTGTAACGGACCCCCACTTAGAACGTCGTCAACAACACGTAACCGTGCAGACACAGACCGACAGACGCACAACGCCAAAACACAATGAACGGATTCTAAGGGTGTATAACTCTAACCCGTTTATGGTTCGAAGTCCCACAAGAGACTTAAATACTGGGGGATATATCCCGTCACGTTTACGGGATCGTCCTGGACCCGGCTTTTGGATAGGAATATGGAAGATGGGGTATTCTGGAGAATACTTGGGGAGATAGATCTAGATTGGGATTAAATAGATCTATAAAGGCAAAAGAAAATACCACCCAAACCGGAATAACAGTTTACACATTTAATGTTTGGCTACTTTCAATATTAGATCTATTCCAAAGATGTTAGAAATTTACAATTCATGTTTCATTTTACAAAAGATAAATATTGGAGAAATCGAAGCTTTCTCGGTAAACCTTGGGAACGGAAAATTTTGGAGAGTCTAGTATTGGAGAATTCTGGGTGGGGTTGACCACATTATTCCAATGTTGTCAAATTCTCCAGAATCCTTCAACGGGTACAAGTTTAAACCACTATTCCCTTATTACCTCTTGGGGCATCCCGACGTATGTGTCTATTATTACACTTGACGGGATTAGTTGAAGGTCGTTGGGGGAAATCGGGTTCTAGCCTTTGATTTAATAACGAAGCGACGTGCTTTTGTTGAGAGCGAGAAGAACTCTGATGAAAATTCAAAACAACGCGCTATTTATACTAAAAAATGACGCAGGTAGTGACGTCACATCTCGTGAAACGCTGGCGGAAGTATAGTACTCAATCGGAACACAACTGATACTATCCTTACGCCTCTATTAAAATTACTAGTGAAATCGCATCCTCTTGGATATGGAAAAGTAAACGGACAAACCACAGCATTTCAGACAAATATGGCCGACTTTCCAAGAACCTCACGAGAAAGCAGTAATAAATAGAGCGAAATGCTTAAGAATAAATGCAATAGCCATTCATAAAGGTAAATTAACAGCATAAAAACTATTGCAATACACGAATACAAGTCAGTTTTAACCCTAAGTTATCTAGCACTAGAAATAAATGCAAATTCGACTCCCAAAAAGCAGAAATCGTACAACCCTGATTTTTAACACTGAGCAATCGTAAGAGAAGCTGCTAAAATGCTGAGTTAATAATGCACGAACGTTACAGAGCTTTATTTCACAGGTAATTACTCTTATAATGACTAGTAATTTCTTGGCAACAAATTTGTCATCCCTAATTGAAAGAAGTTGCAAACGAAAGGACGTGTGTTCACAATTCTCAATGTTACAGTATTTAAAATGCATGCATGAATCAAATCGGTACCACCAGTAGCCTCACCGAAGTCGAAACATGTCCAAAAGTTGCTTAAGTTTGTCCTCATCTTATATATTATCAAGAATTGACAGGTCATGTGAATTTGTGGAAGACTACCTTAACCCTTCAAAGGACGAAACTAGTCAAAACTCAATTATTCAAAAACCTTTATTATATATCGTCGCTGTTCTGCGAAAACCTCGTATGTGCATTTTGGCCAAAAATTTTTTATTTCATCATTTTAAAGCATTTTACCTTATCCACCATCTGCGAAAATACCGGATACATGGACCAATCAGAAAGTCCTTATATGAACATGTGACAAAATTCCAAATATGCCATTGGTCAAATTTTCTTCCGCGAAAAGCTCGTATAAGTAAATGTTGACAGGTCGAACTTTTCATGAAGCAGAAAGTTTTCACTAAACCTGGAAATCCCGTCAATGGTGAGTAATTTGTTAATCTATTGTTATCAAACTAGACATTTAATGTAAAGCGGAGTGTACAACTCATTAAACTTCTCTGAAAAAACTTATTATGCAACTGTCATGTAGAATTTCATAAAACACCAACTCTGTTAGTATGGGTTTTCGTTGTTTACGTAACTCCAGATTTTCGCTCATGATACAAAATATTGCTTTTTGAAATTGGAATTAATCGTAGTTAATGTCTTACCTTTAAAAGTTTTGTATTGTTTGATATTGATCAATATGAAAAATATACGTTGTTTTCTCACTGTCTATAATTTCGGAAATATAAGTTATACGTGGTTTTCGAAGATGAGCCGAAGTTCTTGTTAGCCGCGTAAATCTTTTAGTGGTATGACCCTGTCGTCAGTGGACAGTCTAGTTTGGACATTAAAACCTAATGTTAATCTTGTGGGCCGGCATTGATGAGTAAATTTAGGAAAATAATTCTGAATGAAACAAAAAAGTATGTTTAACAAATTATTTAGTTTGTATGTACAGACATACTAACTAAATGTTCATATTCAACATGTCCACTCATCTGTCTGCGTGTGTCTCTATTAAAAACTATCATGTTTGCAAGGACAATGAAATAATGCTTTGCTTTTTTCTATTATGAATTTTCGTTATTTTATTAATACAGGAAGATGTCTAATTCATCTGGATCTGACCCCGATGATGATTGGATATGCGATGTGTGTAACAAACGACCATTAGACAGCTGGAATCTTGAGTATCAACTTTTACCCGGAAATAAGGTTTTCTTGGAGGATACAAACGGTGACATTTGGCTATTTTGTTATGGATGTGGATTGAGATTTCATTTAAACTGTGTGGATGATACGCTTGATGAAATTGAGGGCCGATATTATTGCTGCTTTTGTGAAGATATCTGATCACTAGTGCCTGTCAAGATGATGTCCCGTGGTAGAATGCTAGTAAAGCTAGCACTTAAGAATAACAAAGATAAAAGTGATTCTAAAATTGTCAGTGATGAAAACAATAATCAGACTAGAAAAAGTGATACCAAGAGTTTAACAAAAGATCGAGTAAACGATCTGTTCCTCATTCAAGGATCATCTGTTACTAATGTTGAAAACTTGTTATATTGTAATGAAGATTTGAATTCCAACGATACTGAAACGCTAAATGATAGACACAAGTCTAGTACAAAAACTGAACTACCTACATTTAGAAGTGATCCGATGCTATCAGGTACAAATAAGGATGTTATTACTACAGTTAACGAGATTGAGAATAATAGTTTGTCCTTTCTCTCAAGCGAAATAGATGATAATAACAGTGATTCAACAGCTAGTATGGGTAAGAAAAGATCATTTGATTCTAGGGAAGGTCAACAAATGGACAAAGGTGCATTTGACACACAGACCGTAGAGAATAGTCAAGAATTATCTTCAGACGATGATTATTACGAGTCAGATGATTCCGGGAAAGATCCAGATTGGTCTATGAAGAAAAACGATAAGAAACATGTAGACTCATCATCTGACGAGACGTCTGATGACGATGTGAAAAGGACAAGAAAGAGGGAACAAACCCGTAATCAAGAAGAAGACATAGCCAATATGATTGTTCACCATGAAGAAGTAGTGACTGATAATATCCTGGTACATGAAGAGCAAACCCCCCGGGAAAAGAGAAAAAGAGCAAGAAAGGGGATGGGTAGATCGGAGGATTGGACTAGAAATGTTAATTAAAGGCTTCGAATGGAAGGAAAGTGCTACAAAGGTGTAGGAAAAGTGGACGGGAAAAAGGCCCATTGTATTCAACGAAGTGAGAGGATACAGTGTGAACGTAAATGCACCAAGCGGTGCAAGAACACGAGACAATGCCATGAAATCAGTGATGAATTAAGGAAGGACATTTTTCAAGCCTTTTGGAACAGAATGACCTGGGTAGAAAAAAAGTCATACGTGATGAATCTTGTAAACAGATGCGAATCCCAGCGTTCAAAGGGAGATGGCAGAAGAAAGTTCACGTACAAGTACCACTTCAGAAATGGTGATGGAAAAGTACCTGTCTGTAAGGATTTTTTCCTGACGACTCTTGGAATAGGAGAATATACAGTTTATGAGTGGCTAAAGAAGGTTGACACTCACGGGCTACCAGTAGAAAACCAATCCTCTCCAATCCCCACGAGACAAGCATTTGACGACCAAAGTGTAAGAGACTTTTTAGAGATGCTCCCTAAAATGCCATCTCATTATTGCCGATCGACATCGACAAAAATCTATCTAGAACCTGTGTTCACACGTTTTGCTGATCTTTATCGCGTGTACAAAAGTTATTGTTCGGAGAAAATGGTGAAAGAAGTGTCTAGAAATTTCTTTCAGAGAGTTTTTGACAAAATGAACCTAGCAATATTCCGCCCAAAGAAAGACCAATGTGATGTTTGTGTAGGATATGAGACAAAAATGTTTCTGAAGAAGATTACACCATTCACAGGAAGAGGAGAGAAGATGCTATCTAGAGCTGCAAAAGAGAGAGACAAACAAACTGCTCTTGGAACAAATACAGTTAAAGTGATTACTATGGATCTCCAATCCGTCCTTTTATGTCCAAAGTTGGAAGCAAGTGCCATGTACTATAAAACAAAATTAGCTTGTCACAACTTCACAGTATACAATTTAGCAACTAAAAGCGTCATATGCTACTTTTGGCACGAAGGCGAAGGCGGTCTAACCGCCAATTCATTTGCATCGTGCCTAGACAATTACATTACAGATATCGTGGGCGAGGATACTAGCGAAGTAATTCTTTATAGTGGCGGTTGTGGGTACCAGAATAGAAATGCTACATTAGCAAACATGTTTCTCAGAAGAGCTGTAATAAATAACTTGACAATCACTCAAAACTATCTCGAAAAAGGCCATACGCAAATGGAGGTCGATTCGGTTCACAGTACAATAGAGAGGGCAATCAAGGGGAGACCAATTTATTCGCCGTCAAACTATGTCGAACTATTCAAAAAAGCTTGTTCGAAGCAACCTTATGATGTGTTATACATAGACCATACATTCTTCAACGATTTCACATCTCTTAAGTATTACGACACTATTCGCCCAGGTAATAGGGTTGGAGATCCAGTGGTGACAGATATTCGTAGTCTTCAGTACTTACCAGACGGTACAATTAAGTACAAGCTTTCCTTTGATGAAGAATACAAGGACTTACCACAACGAAGAAACTGGAGAAAGCCGGTACGGGATGACACAGTTTTACCGCTTTATCAACAATCAATACCAATCAAAAACGCCAAATTCGTACACTTACAACAATTGAAAGCCGTGATACCGAAGGATTATCACCCATTCTACGACGCTATTAGTCATGCTTCTTAATTTGATTACCTAATAAAGTGGTCGAGAATCGTTTAAGTTATGATAACTCGATGCACGTTCACTTGTGTTCAAGCTGGATACCATTTAAACGAGTTAATAATGTCGTGAGTAATGGTCGAGCTTATCAGAGCTCTTAACTTAGTGACAGCAAAGACTCAACTTTTGAAGAGAAAAGTATTTTTCCAATGTACTGATGAAGGAAAAACTAACAAATTTCACAATTATGTATGTCGTTCATAGTTATAATGTTTTTTGTTTCATGAGTTAATAAAAATTCAGCGTTCAGAGTTTTTAGTTGGCTACCGAAGCATCGTCGTTACATCTGAAATGAGCCTGTGCGTTACATTTCCAATAATTTGAGTTATGCGTGATGTGTTGACAATGTGCAGCCTAAACAGTGACATAGTGTATGTAAAGTTCACTGATTGTCTTAAGAACAACTAATAACAGAAAGCACAGTGAAGACTCTGATAAGATTGTGCTAGTGCACAGGCGGATCAAAGTCTTTATTAGTCCCCTACCGGTGTTCACACCGGAGGGGACTATAGGTTTGCCCTCCGTCTGTCCGTCCGTCTGTCCGTCCGTCTGTCCGTCCGTCCGTCCGTCCGTCTGTCCGTCCGTCCGTCCGTCTGTCCGCTCAAATCTGGATCCCGCGATAACTTAATAACTAAGCAAGCGTTTTTGATGAAAGTTGGTATATGACTAGATGGCAAAGTGTAGATTATGCACATCATTTTAATTTTGTTTTTCGACTTAAATTGAGGTTGCTATGGTTACAGAAATAGTGAAAATATGGCCAAAAATGGGATCCTGCGATAAGATAATAACTAAGCAAGCTAGTTTGATGAGACTTGGTATATGACTATATGGCAATGTGTAGATTATGCACATCATTTTATTTTTGTTTTTAGACTAAAATTGTTGTTGCTATGGTTACGGAAATAGTGAAAATATGGCAAAAAATATTGGATCCTGCGATAAGTTAATAAGTAAGCAAGCTAATTTGATGAGACTTGGTATATGACTAGATGGCAATGTGTAGATTATGCACATCATTTTATCTTTGTTCTTTGACAAAAAGTGTGGTTGCTATGGTAACGGAAATAGTGAAAATATGGCAAAAAATGGATCCTGCAATAACTTAATAACTAAGCAACCTAACTTGATGAAACCTGTTTTAAAATGTAAAAAAATTTATTAGCCATGTTAGTCAGGGTGGTGATGCAGCAGTATTAATCACCTCCAGTGAAAGTTCTCATTTCTTACCAACAAGACTGAAGAAAAACATCTTGGATCAGACAAGGTAACTGTTATTGATACTATTTCTTGCATCTGTCTATTGCTTCCATGAATTGTATAGTGGGCACAGCAGAGACAACAACTCATGTAAGTCTTGTTTAACCCTTTAACAAGACCTGGTTTTGACGTCCCTGATAGAATTGGCGTGGGAAAACATTGAGACAAACAAAGCCGGTAGGGGACTTATGCCCATGTCCAACATGGCTCTTGTTTTGCTCGCATTGGAAATAAAAGGAAATGTCACGCACAGACTCGAATTTAGTTGTAGCTACGATATTTTGTTTGCCAACTGTGAAGATGAATGTTTGGCTTTTTTTCGGAAAGCATAAAAGGTCATTTTATCAATATAATCACTCACTGATCACCTTTATACTGAGATAACTTGTTCCCATTCGCAAAACTTATGTTTTTTTTTTTTAATTTAACGTCTGCAACCTTTCTTAAGTCGGAACTAGTCGAGCAGTTTGTAGTCTGGATGATAGACAATCATTTATAAATCCAAAATCAATTGAAGTCGTCGATAGTAACTCAAATTGTTGTAACTCCAACTATTGTTATTACGACATTCTGGTCGAAATATCGACATTTGAGAATAAAACGCATCTAAAGCTTGTTGAAGCTTTGTCTACGACGATTTGTTACCGGTCGATAATTAAACAAAAAATACCAACTTGCAAAATCATTGAAGAACTATTTTTGTAGTCCAGCGGTCAAAGTAAGCCTGACTTTTCACATTATTCAGTTGCTTATAAATGGGCATATGCGTGACATTTCTAACAATTGCCACGTTTGAATGAAGGACAGACATTTGGCTGCCCGGACACGCGCAAAATGCGTTCAGACTATTCATGGAAATCTTGAGGGAACTCTGAATCCGTAGCTATCAAAAACACCAAGTGGAGAATCTGATCAGACTGTGCAGATGCATAGGCTGGTTCGAGTCCTCACAGTGCGCATTTGTGAACTGTTGGATATGTCACGCACGCTCAAATTCCATTAAAACTTGTTGTTGTATTTTGATCATTCCTTGCAATGATTACAAAGTATTTGCCTTGCGCTGAACAGACCTATCTATAGAATTGTCTCATCGGTCTTTGGTAGATTTATGACTGGTCTTTAAATCCAGATCGTTTGTGGAGGACCTAAATGTCATAACTATAGGCTTTATAAGCTGTAGTTAAGACGTTTTAGTAACCAACCAAAGATTAATGTTAAGATCATTGTGAAATGTCGGCGTTTTACATTGCACTTCCATTCAAGTTGATAATTTGATAGGTCGATCGACTTTGAAGCTCAAGCCTACCATACGTTTAACTTCTTTATAAAGCAAAAAGTCCACCACAAACAGACATGTTTGGTGAGCGTTCCAACCTTTTTTTCCTCTCAGCAGTAGTTCAAATTTCTCGTATAACTATTTTTCCGTTACCAAAACTAATTCGAATACCTGGAATATCTTGTAAAACATTTTTCAAGAATATTTTCATGGGAGAAAAACTCGTATGTGCAATTATGCAATAAGTAGGATGGTTGTGTTTTTAAACACTTTTCTAAATTAAAAATACGCTCATTTAAAGAAGTTATATGTATATAATATCTATAAAGCATTTACAGTTTACAAAAAAATCAGTTTTTATGCTCTCCTGAAAAGTAAGTAAAATCGACATACGAGATTTTCTCAGAACAGCGACGATATTTGATATTTATAGAAGTGAGACATTGTATCCAGAGTCTTTGTCCGTAGGAAGGCAATTTTTGGTGGTTTCCCGGTGCCATTAAAGACCGTGATTACAGACCTGCTTTCAGAAGGGCAAAACTATGCAAACTGTTTACAAATTACATTCCGTTTTGCACGTGTACGTGCGTGCAAAGCGGGATTTCATTTCAAAAACCGGTTGCACCACTCTATCATCCTTAACGCTGGGTCGATTTACACCAAAACTTTACTAAGTTGCATTTTTGCTTTAGGTCGAGCGCGGTTGCTCTTTGACCTTAAAAGAATGTGCTCCGCTTTTCTGTGAACTATGAATTTCTTTGAATTGTTTCCAATTAACAAGTACCTCAAAACTACGATTTATATAATATCCCCTTCGAAGCATTTTTCCCAAATAGCGTTTCTTTTAAAAACATCTTTATTTAGCGTTGTGTGGTGTTTCTTCTTCTTAATATTTCTAGCAACTTTTTAGTGAAATGGATGAAATTTTAAGAATTGGGGATTTTTTTTCAAATCGAATAGCTTGTATGTAACCAGGCACCTAAATTGTCACCGTTTAGGTACATGACCTGAATGACGCAAATCATTAATATAAACAACAGTCTAAAACGGATTAATCATATATAATACCGTGATAATGATCATTACCAAGCCTATATTTGTAAATAAAATCTTTGTTGACCTGAAATCACACAGTAATCATTCATATAATGTGAAAACTGGTTGTCAATGGGCTACCAAAATAGCATTGTGTTTTCTAGGGTGCTCTCTTTGCCCAGTGTTTAAGATTACGGTTCACAACATCATGAAATTGACTGTCATTCTGATCAAAACCATTCTTAATCGCTCACTCGGCGCTCCAATCATTCATTCCAAACATTCACTCAAACCATTCAAAAACGAACCAAAATCACTAAAGATTATAAGATCAAGAACTTCGTTCAAAATAGAAAAGGATAGAAAAAACACACCCACAATTTCACTGATAGAGTTAAATTTTGTAACGTCGTATTATGCGTTCTTTAAGATTTAGAAAGGTATTCAAAGAACTGTATGCATTTTGTATTAAAGGGATGTAATAGATATCGATTACTGTGTTCATCTTGAGCAATTTTAGCGATGTTGGATTACCTCCCTTTAATTTCACTCAAAACTCGCTCAACATATGCATTCATTTCATCCCAAAATCATCCATCTTGTCAGTTTTACGATGTTGTTTACTGTGAACTTTAGTGACCTTCCTTCGTCCGGCTTCCATCTCTCGCCCATCAACATTTCAAACGTTTTCTTCACTTAGAATTAGATAGGTCTACGATTTAGCCACATCCTTTAGCCCTTTGCTGTTTAATCCCTGCTTTTTACGTGCCAGTGATTTTATGATTGAGAAAACATTGTGAAAAAAGAAGAAATTGCTTCTGACAAGCAATTTCTTCTTTTTCCACACTATTTCCTTCCCTACAGAATGTTTAATTTTCAAATTAAATCCACTTTAAATTTTCGTCTGCAAAACCTTTGAATTTGGACAGGTCCAAAATTTTGGTAAACAGGAAAGGGTTAAGGAACTGCTTAAAGTTTGTATACTTTCAAAAGTAAAAAAAATGGAAAAAAGGAAATGTTGCCAAAACAAACATTGTTTAAATCACCAGATCACAGACATGACCGTTTGGCTACAAGGGAAAGATTATTCCGTAAACTGGAAAGTACTTCGGACATCATTTTTAGGAAATTCGGCTTCCAGTAGTACTTCGGTTAATACGCTTGAAGAAAAATACCTTCCGGCTTCCGTTAATGCTCTGCGATCGTCTGTGGAGGTCTTTTTGTCATATTATAATTTGATGACAAAATGCAGTTAAACACTGCGTTTCGTCATCAAATTATAAACTATTCATTTAAACCTTTCACTGTTTTTGTTTTTCGCAATGCCATCTGTTTGTGACGTCACAAAAAATCCAGGCGCGATATGACGCGTTTTCATGTCTGCGCCCTCATAATTCCCGAGGTCTCTTTCGTAGAATAGCCGAAGATTCCCGATTGGTTTATTTTATCATGCAGATACCCAGCTTATCGATGTCGACGCCGATAACGAGACTACAGGGCCAGATGTTGGTGTTGTGACAGATAACATGACTGACACCACTCCAATAAGTGACGCCACACCAACATCAGTCTATAACTGTTCAATACAGGCATCATGTCAGACTGACATTCGTGTTTTTGTATTGTTGAACAGACTGCAAAAGGTGCGTTTTCTGGTGATGGGTGAATGAATAAGGCGCCTATCCGTGCGTAAACATCTTCTCCTCCTAAAGCAATGGGCTAATTTAAACCAAACTCGACAAAAATGTTCCTTGGGTGACAATGTACATAAGTTGTTCAAGAAATTTTAATTGGACGCCAAAATATTTGCGTTGCATGACAACGTTTAACTCTTTAAAAATCTTATCCTCTCAAACAATTGGGCCTATTTCAACGAAACTTTACTTAGAATGGGTGTTCCTTGGATGACCATGTATCTAAGTTGCATGCGAAATTTTAATTAACCCTCAAGTTTGGAGTGACACAGCAGGGCTTATTTTCATTTTGAAATATTCAAAAAGTCTTCTCATCCCAAACCATTGGCCTAAACATAGAATGGGTGTTCCTTGGGTGGCCATGTATATTAGTTTTTTTTCAAAAACTATTTGAATTGACCTCAAAATATTTGAGTGGTCGGGCGGGGCTAATTTTCATTTCAAATCTATAAAAATCTTTCCTTCCAAACAACTGGGTCAATCTTAATAAAACTTTGCATGAATGTCCTTGGATCATTATGCACAGAAGTTGTCTGAGTTATATTTTGGATAATTCTTTTTCAAGTTTGGTGATGTTAAAGTCAGTGGTGTGATACGCGCAATATTGGACCACATGTTAGGTATAACGGAACTTTGACCTTATCTTATTTATTTCCTTCAATTTTATTATGATATATATAGGTTTCAAATTTGAGGCCCGTCAAGCGAAAAGGACCATCTGGTAACCTAAGACATAACGGAAGACGAGTGTTGGAGCCAGCATGGGTAAATCATTGACCACATATCGATAACAACTATATGGTAGGGCAGAATAACACCTCCAGGTTCAGAAAGATATGTAGAGAGAGAAAAGTTTCGATCATGGTCAGCCTACCAAGATGGTCCCTTTTCGCGGATCAAATATGCTTTAGAAACTATGTCTATTGACTTTTAAGTTAGATATGTGATTTTTCCAATTTCCCGATTTGTCCCGTTTGACATGAAAGGTCATCTATTTTAGGTTTCTGGAAATTGCTCTACCACTATATCAATTAGCGGTGACGGCGGGACGACGACGGTTGATTGTGACGGGCCACCCACTAACCATTATACATCTATATTTAATGTGACGAGCGGCTTTATCGGGGTTCAGGTCAAATATAGGGGGCGAATTAATGGTGGATTTAGTATTCTGTTTAGAGGTAACGGCACAAAGAAAGATCACTCTAGACATTTATTTAGCGTATCTTCAGCCTATTGTTAAAATGCGAAATGGTGTAGTATGTATAAGAAACAAACATATTAAAATAAATACAGTTTGGCATTTAACTGAGTCAAACATTTCTTAAAATTTGATTTTAATGACACCAATATATTTCTTGTACGACACAGGTCTCTGCAAAGTTTTATTTTGTTTTATATCTGAAAAAGGACGAGATTTTTTCCTTACCAAGCCCTTCTTCTTCTTCAAGAATGAAAAATGTATAAAATAATTTAAATTTAGTTGTGTCCATCAAGATTTGTCTATTCTGATTTGCTAAATAAATAGATTTATTTCTCAATGAAAACTTTTGAGCACGCATCTATAATGAAAGCTACAGCGCAAAGTAGATCTAGTCTTATGAGAAATCTGTTTCTTTTTCCATAAATAATTACTTATTGGCTAAATGATATTAATTTATAAAGTATTAACCCTTTCCTGGTTTTCAAAAATTTGGACCTGTCCAAATTTAAAGGTTTAGCAGATGAAAATTTAAAGTGAACTTAATTTGAAAAATAACCATTCAGTAGGGAAGAAAATAGTGTGGAAAAAGAAGAAATTGCTTGTCAGGAGCAATTTCCTCTTTTTTCACAATATTTTCTCAATCATAACATCATAGGCACGTAAAAAGCAGGGATTGAACAGCAAAGGGTTAAGAGAGTATTTGTTATGGACCAAAATCAGACTGCACCGATATGTTTACCTTTGTCTATACCTCCTGTAAATAATAATAATAATAATAATAATAATAATTGTAAATATACTGGTTTAGCATGACAAGAATTAGAATGAAAATGTCAAAACATCGAATCGAATACTGAAACCGTTTCTTGAAAACCAGAAATCGGATCGACCTATGGTGGTCCTTATTCTCATCAATTACGGTCAATTTAGCATCAGGGGATCAAAACAGCTTGGATTTATCGCGTTGGAATCTTTTGGTTATCTTGTAAATGGTTTCATGATTTTGATTTCCTTAAAAAGTAAAGCAATTTACAATCGATATAGCTCGAGCGACTACCTTTCCAACTAGTTGTCTCTCACCAATTCGTTGATAATCGTAGACTTATGTGAGATAGCAGCTGGAGCTAGGAAAGGATGTGGTGGTTGTACTGGTGAGGGAAATACAAGGTATCCATTATTAGGTGCTCCAGCTGCCCTGATATAACTGAAAAAAAAGAAAGTTGAGTTAAACTCCATTCAAGCAATCAATAGAGCGACTACCTCTACTAAGCGCCCACTTTTATTAAGCGACCATCGTAAATGACCCTTCGTCGTAAGCGATATCTCTAAATAAGGGAATATTCTTAAGCGAAAAATGTTTATCATTGAATTTCATTACGATTCAACTAACTAGACGATTCTTATGGGTTAAACCATCATATGGTAGATCAAGACATGGTCGAGTGTGACAATCTTTATATATATTATCAAATAACCCGTCTTATTTCCCATTAGATATAATAAGCCATAAGCGACCGCATTTTATTGGTCCACTAAGTGGTCGCTTAACGCAAGTTTTTCTGTACATGTATATTGTATTTTATTCTAGCCATCAACAGAAACGCCTTGTTGACGGCAAGATGTGGGATCGGGGCCAAAGTGACGGGGATTTCAACTCTAGGAAGCTGTGGGTCTCTTATTAAAGGTACCTTATCTCTTGGTTACTAAAATGTACTAAATAAATTGTAGTGGCGACCTTGATCAAAATATCAACAGTCAAAATCACGGGGTGAAGGTTTTGGAATGATTTCCGAATGAAATCGAATGAGTCGGAGGAGCGGGTTTTGAATAACATTAAGGGAGACAATCAAAAATTGCTAATTTCGTTCAATTGAACGCAATTAGCGGTACTTGTATACACCCCTTTATATACAGAAATCTACACAATTTTGTGTTTGAGTGTCTTCAGTATCAATTATACACTTTAAAAAAAAATTAAAAAAATCAGCCAATAAAAAAAATGTGGTTTGTTTGAAATCTCAATTGTTTTGAATGATTTCGAAGTGTTTTGATCAGGTTCATAGAAGATTTTGAATAAGGTTTTTAGTTTCATGGGTCCATTAAAAATAATTCTTTCATAGTATCATTCAATGGCTAAAGATTCAATCTTCTAGGAAACATGGTGTTAATGCGTGTCATAACTACGTACTTAGCTTTAGCTTTAACTTTGCATAAGTACAAGGAACATTTGTAAGTTTAACAATTTCATATCTCATATCTCACTTTTATCCTACTGAATCAAACATTTATTTCAAACTTTTTACCTATTTGTCTGTAAAATTTTCTAGATAAGACATGTTTAAACCAAACTATTTGCCAATTTAGACAATATTTCAACCAAAATTGACGTTTTCTCACAATATTTCATGATAAAGAAACACAGACAATGTAGGCTAAGAAAAGACTGCACGTCTGTGCAGGCTGATCTTAGTCTACACTAGCTGCAAGAGTAGAAATATAAGCTGAACAGCATAAGAAGGGTTCAATTACTCCCAGTATTTTTTATGTATCACAGATAACAAGACAATAAACGCCGATGACGACGATACCACCACTGGGCCCGAGTGTGGCTTGGCTTATCCGAACACCAGTGACTCGAACACGGGACCGTCCAATTATTTTTGCTCCGTTGAGGCTTCTTGTACAACTGCCATCAATGTCTATGTTCTGGTTAACACGATCGAAAATGTGAGAATGGTTTTTTTTCTCATTTCAAACATTTTTTGCTCGACTGTTTATGAACAAATAATAATGCTATTGTCACCCCTTTGGCGTCATCGGTGTTTTTGTTGGCGTGGTGGGGCCCACTTTAACATTTGTCATATCTCTGTTGTTATTGAATTTGTCTACATGAGTTATTTTAGGCTCATTTCGTAGTAAAAGTGTTAAAACAACGGAGAGTGTCAAAAGTTGACTTTTATGTGTTCGTGATCAGAGTGTCCTAACTCGCTATAATAATACAAGCGAATTACGACCTTCTAATCACAAACCTTAAAACAGAAAACTTCCTGGAAATGTTTAGGATTGTTCACCGAGGTGATCAAGACCCAAGAAGTTCTGCATTAGTGAGATATCTTCCTAAATCCGAGTATGTAAATGCGGGCTACCAGTTCAGCCTCCTAGTTTTTTTTATCCCCCTTACGCCATGGGAAAACCCAATAGGCGAACCACCATCTTGTCTGCATTCTTGCGCGAAACAAATAATCGCTTGGTCTAGGATTGGCAGATAATTTCGCATTTAATAGATGTCTTTGATTAATATTCTAATTGTATAGAATTCTTGAATAGTGCCATTTTCAAAATGCACACTTGTCGAGTGGAGGTAAGTCTTGTAAAAAAGAAAATTGAACCAAAGCCGGTACTACTGTTTTGAAAAGCTATTGACAACTGACAGGATTGCTCTCACGTAGTACTAACACTGGGTGACGTAGAAACGTCCCCCCAAAATTGTGTCGGCTTGATAATCTTTTTAGTTATACCTTTCAGGGTCCGTATTCACCAACGCATCTTGCATCAATTTAGCTCTCTAAATCCCAAGAATAAAGAATTTAGAATTTAGTACGTATTCACCAACGTATTCTAAATTACGGAATGAACTAAATTCTTAAGAATTAAGTCAATATTACAAGTCTAATACCTACCGCACTAAATGTGAAAAAAATGTCGATTGTCCGCCTCGCTTCGAATGAAAAAACATGGTTTAATTTTCCGTTTTTCGGCTGTAAATTTAACACATTTATTTTTGTCAACTATAATTGAAGTTATTATTGCTCATTTAATTGATATATGCGTTCAGTCAATCAAATCTCTCAATAGAATATTGAATATTTTAATAATAGAACGAAGCAATTTATCCCGACTGCAAAAAGTGTATCGTAATAACAATTGATAGGAAGGGGAAAGTGGAGAGTGAAGGGAAGAATTCTATGGTTGCTGTTTTTACTTGCGTCTTGTCCGAATCGGGGGACTATAGTAAGTCTGTGGCCGCTTAAGTTCTGTACAAACCGTTCTAATTTAAGTCTATTCTAAATTGCGTTGGTGAATACGCACTTTACTTCATTTTTGGGAAAGTCCAGACTTGGCAATTTAGCCTAGACTAAATTCTAACATTTAGAATAGGTTGGTGAATACGACCCCATGTATCATCATAGTGAATAACAAATTTAGCTCACGAAGCAAGATTATTTTCAATACGTAGGTTCAACAAGAATAGTGTGTTGAACATAATTAAGACATTTTAATAATCTTGATCCTTGTTATTGTTTTACTCTCTGTCGGTTACACAAACATATCCGTAGTATTGCCCGGTTGAATTAAATTGTTAATTCTCTAAAGGAAAGGTATTCGGATAGCAATTTAACCGAATATTTGATCACAGATTTCAAGATTATAATGCTTTATAAAATCGGGCACTCCCATTTCGGATTCACGCTGATAGTATAGCCTACGATCAGGGTTACCTTTTTGCAACTTCACAGGCCAGAATATTTTGAATTACCGATCCCTAAAATGTTGAAATGCGTGTGTAAATGGTCTAATCGGCAATTTCATCGAAACTGAAAATACAATACAATTTCATTGTAGTTGTGTACATCAATATTCGTGCGTTCTAGTGTGTCGAAAATTGGTTTCATTGCTCAATGAAAACAATGTTTAATACGCAGTTTATTTTTAAAGCTTCGACAGAAAGGAGTTAAAAAAAAAAGGGGAAAAAAGAGAGAGTGATATCAAAGATACACGAATCTGCTTTTTGCTTCGTGGTAGTAAATAATAAGATATGAAGAGAAAATTATTTTATTTCCCAGAGGTACAAACTAAAAATCTAGTCACACTGTATGAATACACGACACGAGTTCATACATAAGTGTGATTGGGTCTTTAGTTTCATACCTCCCTGAAACAAACTGGTACTGTCTTCATCTCTGAGGCTACAATCAGACAAAACAGTGAATATATTAATCATTAATTTTGTGTGATAGTTTGTGTGATTTTAAAGATCTTTGAGCCTGGGCATGAGGTTCCCAACAATTTCATATATTTGCATAGCAAAGACTCTAACCATCCTGTGCATCCGCACAGTCTGACCAGAGTCTTCACTATGCGTTTTGTAGATAGATTAGATATCAAAGCACTTGTAAACCATCAGGTAAGATTACATTGGCAGTAGGTGGCTGTCTACACCGCTCAATGTTCGCACCTCACGCACATTTCAAATAAGTGGAAATGTCACTCACCGGCTCATTTATGCAAAAAAAAAAAAACATGAATGAGAAGGTAAATTTACCCATACCAGCCTGCAGGTACATCTGCTTATCTCATTTTCGAGAAAAAACCCTTTTTGTCAACCGGCCGCATATTGTCATTTGGCAACCAAAACATCATAACTCCAGCTCATTCGAACTGTTGTAATGTGAATTTTATCGAGCACCTATGATATACATGAAAATGCTTTCGATAATTGTATTGACGAGAAAATATGTTTAATTACGAAAATAAAGTTATGTCTATGTCTATGTCTGTATTAATTGAGATAATGTCCAGCTGTAGGCGTATACGTCATTCGCAATATTTTGAACACATTTATCTGTCAATTAGACATAATTTACTAAAATATGGTGTTTGATTGTACCTATGTCATTTAATCTTTGCTAAAAACATAATTACATTATAACAGTGGTGAAACATCGACTGACGATAGTTTTGCACTCTCCTTGCACTTTAAAGTTCACAAGGAATCATTATACAGCAAGAAACATGGTAAAACTGACAAGTTAAATTATCTGGAAATTAATTTGAATGATCTTTGAATGATATTAAGGGAGTTAACGCATTACCTCTCCTGAAACAAATTAGTGCTTTTCTATACTCAGCAAAAAAAGAAAGTGTCCACTTTTCTTTTTTCAATATCTTTTACATCTGTATTATCAAATGATCAATTTAGGTACTAGTGTGTTTGCAGTACTTCGTTTTCTCATACACACAACATTTTTCATTCAAACAACGTGTCGTTTTTTATGTTTTTTAATAAATGTCGAAATCGTTGTTTTCTACGTCGACGTACGTCATGTGTTTGAACTTTATTTTCTTCTCAAAGGAATTTAACCTCGAAAGCTCTGTGGTTAAGAAAATCAAACAAACTTTTTGTTCCGTGCAATACAGTCTTCTAGCGATGCTTAGAAAAACTTGACCACATGCGTATTCAAAAACCGTCACACTTTGAGTAAATTTTATTGACGTTAGTTGAAAGAGAAAAACAATAAAGACGTGTGCTGACCATATCCGTTTGAGTAGTATTGCTATCCGCTCTCTTCAACTCAAAAGGGCCACTAGGAAGACGTAACGCCAAATTCTCTCATTTACGTTGACGCTATTGCTTCAACGCTTCCTAACCACTATTTCAAAACGGAAATGCTTTAAAAAAGTCAAACTTTAAAGCCAATCAAATTGCCTTTTAAGTCTTAACGGTCGTAAGGCGAGCAAATTTCTTAGATATTCATACGAACTTCAATTACCAAGAGGAAACGTTGTCGGAACGTAGAAAAGCGAATGTTGTTTTTGCTGTCAGCAAAAACGAAATAGGGAATATTGGGATTGGTTATCTTGACAAGGAACTTGCAGCTTTGAGCTTTGAATCTGCGTAAGACGTTTTATGTTTTTTTTGTGTTCATTTGACGTAATATTGGCAGGAAGCAGCAGAAGGTATCAAGTTGTCTTATCAATCCAGTATACATAACGCACTAATATTGCATTTGAAAAGCTTAAAACTATCAGGAAAATCAATTGATTATTAAATTGAGAGTCTGTGATTTTTGAAAACGACCCCCTGGCTACGTTAACGCCCATAATTTGGTAGCGGCTTCTTCAAATCACATACAACTTTTCAAATTTATTTCCAAATGGCCATGGCGTAATTTGCAACATTTTTTATGGAAATTCTGTGTGTACTTTTTAAGCAATTCGAAGTTTTTTTTTGGTGGATACTTTTTATTTTTGCTCAGTATATATACAATTCTGTGTATCTTCGAGGACGGCCCAACTAACCCTTGTCATGATGAATAAATGTTTGGCTAAAAATTTTCATCAAAATCAACGGGCAAAAAACACTGAAAGTCCAAACTGTAGGTCATTTTTTTTTTTTGAAAAATTAAATCTATTTACAATTCTGGTTTGCAAGTGAGAAACAGGTGGTGTAGACTGACATCAGACTGCACACATGTGCAGGCTGATGTGAGTCTACAGCTCCTGCCAAAGCAGGAATGTTCCGGGTTCAGCATGACAAGGGTTAACACAAGCTTATAAAAACAATAAACGATTCGTTCGATTGGTGTCCGTTGTCTAGGTCCTAAGGTCGATTTCCGGGAGCGGCTATCGATATTGGCCCATCTTTCTTAGGCCCACACATTGGTCTTTCATAGGCCCACACATTGGGCGCGAGTACGTGTGAATTTACCAGGAACAAGAATCGAGATTGTTTAATCTAAGTTGTAAGAACTTGTTTCCCAATCGATGTAAAATAAATAGATTATAAATATTCTTTCGATTCGAATAAAGATGTTAAGCATTGTTTACGATTCTCTGGTATTTTCAAATGAGCGTCTCTGAATGATTTTGGTGGGGTCGTATAAAGCGTTGGTACTCTCTTCGTTAGCTGAAAAGAATTTATCATAGTAATTCTGTAAAAATCGAATGTTCCTTATTTTCGTGAGTATGTTCTGGTTTTAAAACAGCAAAAAAAGTATTGAATGTTGGTGTTGATTTTCACAAGAGAATCCTTTACAAACCAGTGAAAATAAATTCAAAGATTAATTGCATTAGAATCAACCGTTCTTTTTGTGGCGGATATCAGGGCCCGAGGTTATAATACTTTTCTCAGGCTAAGGCTCAATTTTCTCAAATTTTAAATCAAAATAAATGAATGAAAATAAAAGATAATATTAATAAGTTGTTATTTATAACAATTTATTAATATCATCTTTTATGTTAATACATTAGAATGAGTGATAAAACAGAATACGGCTTTAATCTCAAATTGAAATTTGAGAAAATTGAGCCTGAGCCTGAGAAAAGTTTTATAATCTTGGGCCCAGATATTCACCTATATCCGTAGAAACTTTGAATGGCACTCATAACAACTACGAAATGACCCACATGGATTTTCCAAAAAAGTTGATTGTTCGAGTATCTCTTTGGAATACGTCTCCGACAATGCCCCCAAAACTAATCAAAATCTTGTCTTCTTACACAAGATTAATTCATTCAGACATCAATTCGCCAAACCACTGCTCGGATTTGAGAAAGTTTTGCCTCTCCCTTCCGGTAGGGTCCTATTTTTGGAGCTCGACATAGGCGAACGTGTCACAATTGTCTCAATTATTACTATCATTAGTGTTGTACATCAATTTGGAAAATGGCTGATCATTGAAAGTTCAATAGTAAGTCTTTTCATCAAAAGATCCCTGTACAGATAAAATTACACAACAACGGCGTTGTTTTTGTGGTTCAATATATTTTATTTGCCAGAATGTGCAACAGCACGCTTATATCACTGATGTTACAGACTACTTAATGACTCTTATTTAGTTTTTTGTGAAGAAATACTTGCGTCACAACTTTCAAATGCTTTTACACGACAAATTCATTCATTCATTCATTCATTCATTCATTCATTCATTCATTCATTCATTCATTCATTCATTCATTCATTCATTCATTCTGTAAATTTTTATTATAGGTTTTTTTATGAAAATGTTCTGATATCTCCTTATATTTGACACTTTCAAAATTTTGTTTAGGTGAACGGTATATGTTCCTGCAACATATCATTGGTAGGGGACAGTTCTTCCAGTGTAGTTACTTGTGATTACCCAAGACCAAGCTTTTACAACAAAGTATTTTCCGTATCAGACGGCTTTGTAACAGCAGACATTACCTACCACCAGAGAATACACGGACAGTTTTTGATCTTGTTTAGAGGTATGAGACTATCAAATTAAAAACTAGAACATTGTGAAATTGACCGTTAGAGTCAATGAAATCATTCTAAATCATAGGCGTAGCTAGGACTTTGAAATTTATACGCACCCAGAAGGCGACACCAGAAGAATATAAAGGATAAAGGCAATATGAGGAATGTGGCAAAAGATGAATGCACTCCGCCCGCCACCTTGTCATGGTTTTAGAGTTGGTAAATAATCAAAACATAGTAACTACAGCTTGATTAAGCTGTAGTTTCAATGTTATGATCATTCATCAACGATATTTCACAGAGGATTTAATCTTTTACGCGCTTGCATAAATTGCGTAATGGGAGTTGCGCCCTTGTAAATTACTCCCTTAAGATAGCAATGGACACATGGCGTCATTTTTTTCCGCCCAATGAATTTTTTTCTTGGTCACATATGTTGTAGATTAACATTGTGTAGACATTATATCAAAATTTGAAGGTACCTTTCCGCGCTCGTTTTCATGCTAGAGTTATCTGCCCTTGAGTGGTAAAGGCCATTTTTCAGTAAAACGGTTATATTCATTTTAGATCTAGTATAAACCCTGTACTAAGTTATAGCTATAAAACACATACATTTTGATAGGCCTTTTACATGTACACAATGGCTATTGACCAGAAAATTTCTCTTTGATCAATAGCATTTGCACAATTTGCTTTCAAAAGTTAAAAAATCACTAATTTTTGTAATTTTACTAGGTTAAAATGCCACAAAAACCTATTTTTTGAAGAAATCACCCAATGAATTTTTCTTATTTTCCGATATGTTTATAATCCATATTTTCCCTTTATTTGGTAAAAAATTCAGCATGCCTTTCCATGCAAATAAGAAAGTTTTTCGTTATTTTTCAGTGTTCCCCCCAAATCGAATGGCGGTTTTAACGCATTTTTATTGTTAAATTTAATGATCCAGTCATTCAATTAATATCAAATGTTGAAAAGAAGCTAAATTATGAAGTTTTACCGTCATTATTCTACGTTATTTCCATAAGTAGAATCTTACGAAAACCGGTCTTTTTAAACAACGCGCAAAAAGAGCCGTAAAATAAACGAAAATCCACTTCCGGTTTATAGAGTCGGGAGGCCGCTGTCCATTGCCACCTTAAAGGTTCATCCAAAACATTCAAATACTCATTTTTTTTTCATTAAAGATAATATTTTTTAATCGATGGGTTTATAAAATGAAAAATCTTATCATTCTGTACGGGTTCATTCGTAAGTATGATAAGGTTTTAAGTTTTATACAAATATGCATTCAAAATATTTTCTCTTCATATCTTATAATTTAAATGTTAAAATGTAAACATCTTTTGAAGATTTTTCCAAAATGAGACAAACTTAATGATTTATTGGACCAATTGTTCACAAGCTTAGGAAATGGCTGCGTGCTCAACATTGGTTACAGCGGAGAGAATAAAACTGAATTAGCAACGTGACCAATCAAAATGCACAAATCTTGATAGATACTGCTAAAAGTACATGAAGATAGGTTTTTTGTAAGGTCGGTAAATATGGTCTTGCTAGATTCTGAAAATATGTTTATTTTCTTAGTTAGTCTGCACAGTTCGCACTTTCTGAAAAGAGTCGATGCATTTCTTGGGGGTTCCCTTTTCATCCGATGCATCACAAATAGATTGAATGCCATCTTCATAAGGATGCAGTACAGTTAGCAGCGTCGTAAAAAAGAAAAAGGGAATGATTTTAGAATTAAATTGAATGCACGCGATGAATGAGTTTTGAGTTAAATCAAAGGGAGATCGTCCAATATAACTAATTTTGTTCAAAAGCAAACCAAAATAGCGATATTTATTACCTCCCTTTAATAAAATATGCTTTCAAGTTCCATAGATAGGGTTTTTTCGCCAAGAACCAATCAGATGCTAAAAATTTCAAATACGTCAGTGAAATCGCAATTTTTTCTATATTTGTTTACTTTCAATGGCGTTGTTGATCTTATCTTTTTTAAGTGATTTTTTGACCGTTTATGAATGGTTTGAATGAATGTTTGGAAAGAATGAATGGATCGCTGGATAAGCGATTAAGAATGGTTTTGATTGAGATGAATGTCAATTTCTGAATGTTACTAACTCTAAGCATTTTAGACCAAAATGAAAAAGTACTAGTGTCAATTGCTCGATGTTTTAAGAGATTGATTTAATGAGATCTTTTCACAGCTGCGGATGCAAATGCTACTCTAACACTTGCTTGTGGAAAGTATGCCAAACCAAGACGAAATCCAAACACTCGTAGATGCGGTTTTCCAGTTACAGGTTAGAATATACCAATTTGCAAAGTCGTACATTTAACATCATCGTGTTTTCGATTGACATGGTGAATGATTTTAGAAGGATTTCCGAAAAATGGTCTGCTCTATGCGTAAGCTTACGGAGTATAGATCCACAAGTTTAAGTGAGTGATCAACGGTCGATTTTGCCTATACATGTATAGACAAAATTGACCTTTGATTGCTCACTCTAAATTGTGGAACTATAGCTGCATACTAAAATCATTTTTTCGGACAACCAGAACGCAGGAGTCTTGATTGAAACAACTAAAATTAAATAGCACAGTAGCAAAAAGGTAGGAAATACTCATGTAGAATAAGCGAAAAAAAGAAAGAATCAAGACAAATAGCACAACAAAATAAAAAGTTAGAGATCAGTTGCGGATCCAGAGGGGTTCGCCTCCCCCCTTGAAGCTCAATAATAAATTAGCATGTATAATTTC
The DNA here is from genome assembly GCA_948146395.1 of Fragum whitleyi. Classification (NCBI taxonomy): domain Eukaryota; kingdom Metazoa; phylum Mollusca; class Bivalvia; order Cardiida; family Cardiidae; genus Fragum; species Fragum whitleyi. The sequence continues at coordinate 51,415,868 of OX411546.1, forward strand.
AATTAACCCTTTTCCTGCTGTACACACACTTTTCCTGTTGGAAACAAAGCTTTGGAAAACAGCATAGACTGAGATCAGTCTGCACAGTTGTGCAGTCTGATCTAAGCATATACTGTCTGGCTTCTACTTAGTTTTTTAGGTAGGGATCCTTGTGTTGTCTTGTTGATATTTAGAAAAAAAAATTAAATTAAGTAGGTTGAGGGTAAATATTGCGTAAGACTTGGCAAACGAGCCACTATTATGTTGTTCGAATCCCCTTTAATGAAATCATGGATCCGCCACTGAAGTTCTTAGTATTATCTTTTTCTCACAGAGCGGAGTTTTTCCCGAGTTCATTTTGGTGTTAATGAATGAATGCTCATTTAACCTTTGTACTGTTTCATCTGTTTCTACGCAGGAGATCCAAGTGTAGGCGGACCAGATGACGGACCAATTAAGGATATAACCTTTGTGGACGGAGGACCCGTGATAGATACAGGTCGACGAGTCTATACGTGTTCTGTCCAGGCTTCTTGTCTAACTCATATCAATGTTTATGTACTACGGAACACGTTACAAGAGGTATTATTTGGCTAATTTTGCCTGAGACTCTGTGCATATTCCGTATATCTTCGGAAGATCTCCGAGTCATTTTTCCATAAACCGTTATTAACACATTTATGAATACGTAACTTAACCAGTAAATAAGAGAAAGAAAAAATAGCTCAGTCGGTTAAGGTACATCGCTTTCAATCAAATATCTGTGGGTTCAAGACTCCGAGGTGCTTATTTTTATAAATCTATTTTTTCTTGTTCATATTTGTCTTCGTCCCTATTACAAGTTCGCAATAAGGGATAATTATTATTTTTGTTGAATTATTAAACAATTTTCTGCTGATTCATATCGCGATATCTAAGATGCAAAGAATCGTTTTATTGCTGTATAAAAGTGAAATATACACTGTACTTATTTGTCTTAAACCACGAGGAAAAGATGTTTCCAAATTTTCAGAAAACGGCAAAATTTTCCAAGTTCCGAACCTGTTCTCAAAAGGGAAGAAACACTTTTTGCTATATTCACCACAAATTCACCCTGCATCATCAGAGCAACCATTGCTCTTGTTTTTTTATAGATCTAAAGTAAACTCAATATATGAAAAAACATGTCCTGACAATTACAAAAAAAGTGCATAAACCCCGATACACCCTCCGTCTAAAAAATAAATGATTGTAAGACAAAAAAAAACCGAAAACTTGTGGCAGAAAATTATTCTTTCTCTTTCCCGGTTTGAACTTTGGTTCTCCTGTATCAGAGACGGGTGTCTTAACCTCTACACCACCGGTCTGAATAGTGTGCGTTCCTCGAGTAAACAGATAAAAAATCTTAATGCCAATTGGCGGAATTCGTCGATCATCGGTGCTTTCCCGATTTCACTCACGGAAAATAAACAGAGTCTCAGGCGAAATTAGCCAAGGAATACATTTAGAAACATCGTGAAATTGAAAAAGGCAAAAAATACTGGAAAGATTTTGGAGTGAAATAGAATGAGTGGGAGGATAGAGTTTTGAATGAAATAAATGGGATGTAATATGAATCGCTAATTACATCTTATAGGACGAAATTGTTGATATTCAATCACAGTACTTCCCTCTGATAAAATCTCAACAATTTTCTATTTGTGTGCTTTCAAGGGCCCATCAGGCGTTTAAAACACACACCCTTTAAATCATTCAATCATTGGATTGTCCGAATTAAATTTAGGTCGTTTAGAACGATTGCGAATTGTTTTGGACGATTTCTTTTCTTTGGATGACTGGAGAGAGTGTTCTGAATGCGTTGAGTGGAGCGCCTCTAGCAATCGACTTTGAATGGTTTAATCGAGATGAATGTTGAAGTTAATTTCAGGACGTTTTAAATTTTAAACACAAACCCTGTGTTCCGGATGAACAACTGCAAGAAAAGATACCACGGTTTGCACGTGTACATATGCGCAATGCACAGATCGAAAAACTTCTCTTATACCACCATTCATATGAATAGTGTTGTTTAAAAACAATTCCTTCGATTCTATTTGAGAATCATATCTTGTTACATTTTGGACTTTACATGACATTACCACTTGTTGATCCGTTGATCTCGCGTGTATAAAATGCAATTCACCTATCAAAGACCAAAGTTTATCCGTTTTCTACGGAAGCGGGTAGTTTCCCTACTTTATTCAGATATCTTGATCCAAGATGCAGATAACCAAAATTTGAAACAGTTCATGCCTGCTAGAAGATGGAATATAAAAAAAACTTCTTCTCTAAGACAACTGTCCTGCGTTCAGGATGACCAAACGGTGCAAACAGTAGGCAATTATACCCCGCTTTGCACGCGAGTGAACGAACGTGCAAAGCAGGGAATAATTGACAAACTTTTTACACTGTTTGGACATCCTGAACACAAGGCTGGTCAGAATTCAACAAATTTTCACATACCTTAACCTTTGCTATGCTGAATAAATTTTGGCTACAAATTTTCATCAAAATCAAAGGGCAAAAAGCACTGAAAGTACCAACTTAAGGTCAATTTCTATTTGATTAAACTAAATCTAATGACAATTCTGGTTTGAAAGTGAGAAACAGGTGGTGTAGACTAATATCAGACTGCACATATTTGTCTATAGCTCCTGTCAAGCAGGAATATTCCGGGTTCATCATGACAAGGGTCAAGACGTGCTTGCTGAAATTCCTTCCTCAAATTATGGTTGATGAAAAATGATGCTGTTGGTGCTGTCTAGTCAGCTAAAACAATGTTATAAAGCAAAACATAAAGAAATAACTTCTCTCAAATGAGCTTTTAGATATGAATTATTGTTGTCAGACTTGTCTTTGGATAGACCTCTCTCACGATTCTTTCGTTTCGGTTTCGGTTTGATGCCGAATCAAGGAAAATGGGGCCTTTGTGATGAAACATTTCTTATAACCACAACCTGTACAATTGTTGTCACATTTTTATGAAACTTTCACAAAATTTAACTTATCATGTGACCATGTGCGCGATTAAACTTCATAGAAATATTATTACGTGTCAAACAAAATGGACTTCTTACGTAAAATAGTTTGTTGTAATAACTTTTTTTTTCATTATATACATTAACCCACTTTGACTTTTGATAATTATCTGCTTGCAAATAGATCATATGTTAACTTTTTACCTTCAATGCAATTTATTGTTGAATTTTCATAAATCTGCTAGGAACTAAGTGTCAGTAGATCTTTAATGGCCGTCTTTGACCTCTTGTTTTTATAAACATTTGATAGTAAATTGTCTGTGTTCTGTAACAATTATCACATTATTGCAGATAAATGGTATTTGCTCCTGTAACATCTCGATAATAAGCGATAACCTGAAGTCAGAAGTCACGTGCCGAGGCCCTGCTTCCAACGCCTACACACATATTATGGTCGTCAGCAGCGGGTTTGCCAGGGTCGACATCAGCACCCTAGCATTTATCAGAGGCTCGTTTGTTATTCGATTCGAAGGTACACTTTATTCAGTGGTGACATAGAAAGCTGTTTGAAAGCCGCCATGTCAGCGGGCTATATCATAATTACTAAATATAGCGAATATGTATTAAAATCAATTTTGCTATCTTCTTCATCAGTCCTGCGTTTAGAATGATAAAACGATGCAAACTTTTTATATTTTGCACCGCTTTTCACGCAATTGCACGTGCAAAGCGAGTTATATTTTGAAAACAGTTTGATTTTTTTACATCTTGAACGCAGTTTAGACTCCCAAAATTCTCATTTTGACCCTCAAAAATCCCTGCAGAAGGTCATTTTGACCTTATGAATTTCCAGAGGTGCAACATTAGCAATATAAAGATTATATACATCAATTGTTTTCTTCACACTATTACAAACGATCTTTACAATTGATACAACATAAACAATAGAGTGTGTCTACACTTTATTGTTTATGTTGTTTCAGTTATATAGATTAATGTTAAGACTGATAAGTTTATATTTTCTGACCCCTTCAAAGAATTTTATGGTCAAGGGGTTAATGACACCCTGATTTAAAAAGCTAGAAAAAGCCCTGAATGTTTGAATTTTATTCATTTGCACAATAAATCTTAATGAATATGAAATAAAGAGCAACTCGTTGGAGGACGAGATAAACGTCGAAATTACAGTTTGCTTAAGCTGTAGTTACAGTGTTAATATCGCCGATTCCCAAAATTGGTCGAAAGAAAATGGCAGTTCAAACTTGATCATAATATATAACTGTACGTAATAACGAACACATAACCAATGTTATTATGGTACGAACTTAAAGATGTCTTTCAAAACAGCAACAACAACAACAACACCATCATCTTCTACAACAAAAACAGCAACAACATCATCAACCAAATCAACAAATAAAATGAAATAGACCATCGAAATAAGTATCGGACGAATGAGGCTTTTACTTAGATTGTCACCCATGCTATCGTCTCCAATATGCTTATCGAGATAACCAAAGGTCAAGGTCACCGCTGAAGGTCACGGGGTCAAGGGTTAGGGAAAAATGATGAAATAGTGTCCGGGACATACTTCTACATTATAAATTGATTTCAAAATAACTTTGCGCGGTGTCATTCAAAGAGTCTGTCCAGATACGCCCACGATCAAGGTCATGGTTCAAGGTCAAATGATAAAATTTGTATCGACCGAAGCATATTTCCTACATGTATGTATGTGATCCAAAATATACGAGACAATTCTTCTCCATGAATTTTACCTGTGTCATGCTAAGTGGTTATTTTTCTGAAATGTCTAAGGTCATGGCTCAAGCTCAATTGATTAGATGGTCTTGTCCGGAGCAAATCTCCATTTAAGATTGATTTCAAATTAATTTTGAACCGTTGTTCGCAATAATAAGTACAATAGGCATCCCAAAACTACGTTAGGGGAGATAACGATATTTGCGTGGGTAGCCATGTCTCGCACATATTTATAGTTATAAATTGAGTTAAAAGCCATTCTCAACAGTTTAACAAGTATATACCTCGTCATCCAGTGCACCTACTTTAGGCTTCCTGTTGTTTTTTACACCATTACAATCCTGAGATTTCACCCAAGTCACCAGATGGCGATCCCACCTTCACTATTACCTATCCTTTGTCCATTAGTTCGGACGCATGTCATGATGACTTTGTTCAAATGTCGAATGAAAGTTGGCCGAGTCGAGAATCGATCAGGGACGCTTCTTTTCGCGACACTCAGATTGTCCTATTTTGTCGCGATAGCTCACAGGATTTAATTTCTCAATTTCAGCTGTTAACAAAAATGCTAAGCTCCTTGGTTACTGTGGAAGTCGAGCAAAGACTGTTGGCATTTCAAACTTACATGCGTGCCCCGCTGTTGGCGAAGGTAAAACATTATTCTTAAAGCCCGACTGTTTATAAAAATGATAGTAGGTTTATACAGTTAATTTCATTCAGAAATTGACATTCATCTCATTAAAAACCATTCAAAATTCATTCTTTCCAATCACTCTTTCAAACCAGTCACAATCGCTCAAAAAAACACTAAAAAGGATAAAATCAACTTATATTGAAAATAAATATAGGAAGAAAAAACGCGATTTTATTGAAATAAATGAAGTTATTAGCGTCTGATTGGTTCTTGAAGAATGGGAAGTTATTTACAAAATTTATTTATCCCCCTTTCTCATCAATTCGTGCCTTCTCATTGGATTCGTGCATGTCAAATCTCTAATATTATGAGGTCTTTTGTAAAACCCTACTGTGTAAAGTTTTACTTTGTGTGAAAAATGAAGAAAAAATATTAGAATTGTGTTTCTTTTCGAGTATAAGCAGCTCATTAAGGAATTTAAAGAAATTGCCGACTTTCAAAAAATGGCCGCTTAACCTCGTCATACCATCCTTAAAAATAATGTCCGTGTTTGCAACTTCCATCAATCTTAGCATTGAAAATTATAATGTGAACTAACTTTATGTTAAAATTAGCAAAGAGGAAAAAGAATGGGACAAGTTCTTTGTAATAATCCCAAATAAGCTCCTTCAATCAGATGCACGAATCCAATGAGAAACTCTAGTCAGAATTAGACTGGCCACCCAGTGCACTTTAGAGTAAAATTTTGAAATAAATTTGTCGACTATGATTATTTTTTGTTTATTTCACATCAGATAACATAATTCTGCAATAGAAAATCAAGAAAGTATTTTGATGCACATTTTTTATAAATGTACACACAGGTGTTATCATTAAGCTGCACGAATCTAGGAGAAAAAGGGATACATATTGTATTAAAGGGAGGTAATAAGTATCGCTAATTTTTGTATTGGATTATATCCCTTCAATTTCACTCAAAACTCACTCATCACACTCATTCAATTTTATTCCAAAATAATTCACTTTGTCATGGTTGATAAAGGTAGAATGTGTCTATACTATCTTTTGATCTCAGTCCTAGTTTCGAGAACGCATGCCTCGTAAAAGGTTGTTTAAATTTAAAAAAGGAAGAGAAAATAAATGAAAAAATAAATAACAAAAATATTCGTACAGTTTGATATTTTTCAGTTGACGATGCCATAGAAGTCGATTCGGACGACGAAGTGATCGGATCGGAAACAATCGTGAAAACTCCGGGTTATCCCGGTGAAATCGTGCCTTCTCCGGGAAATGGTCCCTCAGTGTATTACTGCTCTGTCCAGGCTTCTTGTAAGACAAATATTAACGTGTTTGTTCTGGTAAACACACTACAAAAGGTAGGCAATAAAGCAAAGAAGTTTTCCTTTATTGGCAAAATTAACCAAATCATCATTGTGATAATGAACTTAGTATCTCTAACAATATCGTGAAAGTGACAAGTTCAAAGATTTTTTAATGATATAGGGTATCCCTAATTAGAAAAAAATCATCAACATACAGGTATTTCCTTTGCTGAAATTTCGAAAATTACCTGCGTTTTGCGAGTTTGTGACTTTTTCAAAACAATGTTGGTGTCTTCTTTTGTCTGCTACAACCGTTCTGTCGGTCCTTTATACATAATTCTTTTACCAAAAACTTTGTACTTTTTTGGTTAAATTTTCATTTGTTTTAAATGCCGCGTTATGGGATTGGGACATTTTCAATTCAGTAAAGTAACTACGGATCATATTAATGTTTTTAGTTTTGCAAAATTATCTTTAGCGGTCTTAGAATACGTTACCATAGAAACATATGTATGCTAAGGCGGGGGGGGGGGGGGGGGCGGGAAAAATATTGAAAATGTGTTAAATAAATCAAGTTTTCTGTAAGTTTTCTGAAACTTTGATTAGAATTCCTTTGCTAAATTAAAAAATTTAATAATTTTGAATAAACGAGGAAAAATGACAAGACGTCGACACCAAAATATGAATGCCGTTTAATTTTCGAAATTTGACATGATCTATGCTATTCATCAATATAAACATTTCAGATAGTTTAGAAAAATGATAAGAGAGTGCAGAAGAGATCTTTTCCTAAAGCTACTCCAGATATTCGAAAAGGGACATGCTTTAAAGGAGCGTTTAGAATGATATAATGGAGTTTCAAAGAAAAAACATATTCAAATTGGTTCTCAATATTTGCCAAAAATAAATGTCCTGCATTTGGCTTTCAACATAACTTGAAATACCATGCATATAGAAATTTTAATCAAATTTGATTCCAAATGGGATGTGGATTATTTCTGTAAGTGGACGTATCCGGTACAGAAAGGCATGAGAGGTAGCGTAGACTATGTAGAAAAGAGTTATTATTGACGTCGCATTCGACGCTCTTGCTCCCCCGCCTTAGTAGGGGGTCTCTGACTTGTATCGTGCATTTTTCAGCCGCTATTGAATGTAAACATTTTGAAAATTTCCACGTTTATTACACAGATCACGCATGTAAAGACTGTATGATTTATGTATTGATAGTGAACTTTTCTTCTAATGATTTATAACTTCATTCTACGAACTTTTGGATCAACCCTCGTATAATCCAAAAAACATTAAATTAAGGAAAGATCGGCATATCATCCCGTAATAATATTTAGGCAAGTAAATTTAAATGATCAAGATACGAATTTTAAATTGACAAGCCCTGGATTCAGGATGTAAACGCATTTCGCGAGCGATATGAGATAATACCCCTTTGTACGTGCACATACGTGCAAAGCAAGGTATCATTTCGAAAGCGCTTCACTAATGTTTTCATCCTGAATGCAGGACAGAGTCCATCTGCCTAAATGAGCATAAAACGTATTGCAGCGCCATCTCGCTATCTACCGTGACAATGACGTCATGAAATATATGCTCTTGGGAACCCTCGATTCTTCGGAATAGACCTCGGGAATGATACCGAAAAAACAACCAAAAATTACTACACTTACGTCCGAGGTACTTTCCAGTTTACGGAAAAGTCCGAGCGAAAGTCCGAGCGATGTTCCAAATGGATATATATGGTGACGTTATTTTACAATCGGTGTGTGTCCGACGGAACTTTTTTTTTCACCGAGTTTTTTGAGAAATGTGACGATTTATTTAAAAAAATGGTTCATACCATTGAAAGAATTCAAAGTTTATGTTCATAAGATATCACATTCATTCATCGACAAAGCCTCGTTTTATATGTTTATAGAAAACTTGTTTTAGGAATTAGGTAATTCATAGCCACACATTCAATATGCTCTCTATATAAAGTATTTTATTAGGAAGAACCGTTACAGTTAATCGCATCGTAAAATTTGGCATCTGCATCGATCAAAACCATTCTAAATCGCTACAGTTAACAACATCGTGAAATTGACAAGATGAATGGGTTTGCAATGATTTAGGAATGGAATTGAGTGAGTGCGAAGAGTGAGTTTTGAGTGAAATTAAAGGGGGGTAATTCATTGTCGCTAATTTTGTTCAGGGTGAACAAAATTAGCGACATTGATTACCTCCCTTTAATAAAAATGCAATAAAAGTTATATAAATAGCTTTCTATTTCTTCAAGAACCTATGAGACGTTAACGATTTGAATTTTGTCAGTGAAATCGCGATTTTCCTCAATCAACATTTATTTTGAATGACGTTGTTGATTCTATATTTTTCAATGGGTTTGATTGTTTTTGAATGGTTGAGTGAGTGGTTGGAATAAAGAATGGAGCACTGAGAGAGCGATTAAGAATGGTTTTGATCGAGGTGAATGTCAATTTCACGATGGTGTTTACTGTAGCTGAGCGCATTCATTCATTCCCCCCAAAAAAACTCTAACCATTCAACAAACGCTCCGAAATTATTAATTTGTAAAAAATTCAAAATCGTTCAAACAATTTCGTTTGAATTAATCAAATGATTGTGTCGACTGGTGGGGGTTTGTCTTATTTGTCCTTGAAGACACTCAAACACAAAAGTGTGTATACTTTAATAAAGGAAGATAAAAAATAGACGAAATGAGCGATATTATATTGCCTCCCTTTAATTTCATTCAAAACTCGCTCATCCCGTTCATTCCATTTAATTCGAAAATCATTCGAAAACCATTCCAAAATCATTCACCAATTTCACAATGCCATTACTTATACGCAAGATAATTAAAACCTACCAAAAAAGGAACATTCTAGAACCTTTCCAGCCTATGCAATCCTACCCGTCTGTTTGCTACACCAAAAGAACACTTATTTCCGAAGACAGGCAACAAAAAATCATTTAATACCACAGCGTGCCACAAGGATATGTATAATTTTATTTTTTGTGTGCACAAAATAATCAAAACTCCGCGACATTTAATTCGAAGAGATAAATTATCTAGAATTGGTCTCGATCTCTAATTATACATATTTTATTCCAACCAAGGACGTTTGAAAACAATTTCAAAATCCAGAACCCATCATTAATATCATTTCAAACCATTTATATTATTGACCTTTAGGTTTGTCTCAGAAATTCGAAAGAATAATTATATTAGTTTTTGTTTGACAATATTTTGTTTATTCAAAGATTGTATCCTCTTTTTAGAAGTAAAGTACAGTTAACAAAATCGTGAAATTTACAAAATGAATGATTTTGGAATGAAATTGAATGAGTGTGTGGAACAAGTTTTGTGTGAAATTAAAGGGAGGTTGTCCAATATCGCTACTTTTGTTCAAGATGAACAAAATTATCGATATATATCACCTCCCTTTAATAAAATATGCATATAGGTTCAATGAATAGCTTTCTTTATGTTGAGGAACGCATAATAAGCTTACAAAATTCTATTTTGTTAATGAAATCATGGAATTTTTACTACCGTTTTTGTATTGTGAATGTAGATGTTTGTCTAATCATTTTTAGTGATTAAGAGCGTGTTTGAATGGTTTGAGTGAGTGTTTGGAATGAATGATTGCAGGGCTAAGTGAGCTATTTAGAATGCCTTCAATCGGAATGACAGTTAATTTTACGACGTTCTCGGCTGTATGAACAGACTGCAGGGAGGTTGAGTCACCTAATGACTGCTTTTAAATTTACTTTTGTTTTAAGAGATATCGTGACTTTTTGACTAGAATAAATTCGAAAATGCAAATGTGCCGTATTTATTTTAAGGTTCGTTTAGTGCATTGCAAAAAGACACACGTAGTTTACATATGTCAGTATGCAGTGCATAGAATGCAGTTCTTATAACTTTAAAAGAAAAGAAACAAATCGTGCAAAGCTAGTGTATGGCGAATAACGTGTTCGTTAAGTTTAATCATCTGATTTTTGAGTTCTGGGCGCCAGATTCCTAGAATTTCACGTTTTTAATATTCTTGCCATCGAAATCTCTCAATCTTTTTAGCGCGCTACCTATCCTTTCGTATAATTATGCTTTTGTTATAAGACTTAATGTATCCAAAAGGCATCTTTCTTTCGTTGACTAATGACGAATAGCGACAGATTCAAAGATTTTACTCCTTTTGAAACATTTTTGGTAACTTATCAATGAGGAAGCATATACATACATGTATGTAGCTTTGCTAAAAGTTTTTTTTTTTCATAGAGGACGAAAAAACAATTCAAAGTGGACGTCTTTCATAGACGAAACTTCGAAATACACCGTAAATCCTCCAAATGGTTGTGTTTTCTATGCCATTACAATAAAACGTGTATTAAGCGACTACCTTCGGGACCACCAAAAAGCGGTCGTTAAATGGTCGCTTGGTACATGTTTTGATTACAAATTAGAAATATAATTTTAATTGAATATGTATGTTATTGTGAACCGCTCAGTGATCCCATATTGTTAAAACTGAATTGAATCGTCTCATTGAAATGATTCAAACTAGTTTAAACAACATTTACAATATATTTTAGACCAATAATATATGTTGCTGTTTTTTTAAGATTTGCACCATAACGTTTTGTTTTTAACTCGGCTAGTATACTTTCGACGTGTGGTTTACATGGAGCCAAATCTTAAATGTGTTTTGCACGTTGTTGGAGAATATATACACGCTTCAGTGAATCCAAAAGTTTCTTATTACAATGATTAACTATGTTTTAAGTCATGCGTTTGTTGCAACGTATTTAATCACGTACTTAAACCAATTCAAGTTTACACATTTTGATTTGAATACTTAATAAATATTTCAGAATAATGGTATATGTACATGTAACGTCACAATTCATGGTGACGGGACGTCGACGTCGATGACGTGTGATAGCCCCATGGGGAACTATTTCCTACCGGTACATACCTTCACAGACGGATTTATTCGACTTGACATTCATTATCACGGAAATATATATGGTCGATTTGTCATCAGTTTTAGGGGTAAATACCAGTAATACTGTGTGTGTATTTCCGTTTATTTATCGTCTCTACCGTAGCACATGCCCATATGAGCGACGCCCCCAGAAGACGGTTAGTTGTTACGGGGGATAGTGCAATGATACATGACGAAATTACTGCTGAGATCCGCCATGGTTCTTTAACATGCTCGGTGTAAAGCACCGTCCTACGGGGCCTCGGTTAAATGTCTCATCCGAAAGACAATTAGTTTGTTAGTGTGCCAGCCCGGGTTTGAACCCACGCCGTCGAACTTCAAATGGTTATGAAGTCCAGTGCTATACCAACTGAGCTAATCGGGCTGACACCAGTAAAACTGTTATCTTCGGAGAAGATATAGCTACGGACATCATGAAATTAACAAGATGATTGATTTTGGAATGATTTTGGAATAATAATTGAATTAGTGTGTGGAGCGAGTTTTGAGAGAAATTAGAGGGAGATTATGCAATATCGCTAATTTTGTTCAAGATGAACAAAATAGCGGTATTTATTACCCCCCTTTTATAGCATATACGTACTTTACTGTTTGTTTGTCTTCGTGGACCAATCAGACACTTTGCAAGCCACACCAGGCAATAAATTCGTAGAACAATTTGATCGATTTGAATTAAATGTTGATCGCCTTTAACCACTTCGCATTGATTCTAACGATTTTGAAGCGTTTTTGACCGATTAGAGTGAGTGTTTGGAATGAATGAATGGAGCGTCGAGTGAATGGAAAAAAATGATTTTAATCGGAATGAGTGTCAATCTCTCGACGTTCTTGATTGTACCATCACAGTTAGGAACATCGTAAAATTAACGTGGTGAATGATTTTTGAATGCTTTCGATTTGAAGATAAATAGGATGATATTAAATTTGAAATTTAATTTGAACGAAATAAGAGTTGATTTATTGTCTGTCTTCGATAGAATTTACGTACAATTCCAAAACAATAATTAGACTTGCGAGTTTTACGAACCATTTAGACGCTTTCAAAATCATGCCAGCAATTGAAATAATGGCATAAGAATGGACCACTGAGCTATTTAATTGTTATGTTTGTTAGTAGAATGAGCCCCAATTTCACGATGTTTTTAACTGTATCTTTCCCGCTGATCAGAGACTGTTTTGGCTTACAGTTTAGCCACATTACTGAGATGACTTTACAGTTAAAAACATCGTTAAATTGACAAGGTGAATGATTATTCTAATGATTTAGGAATGAAATTGAATGAGTGTGTGGAGCGAATTTTGGGTGATTTTAATTGGAGGTAATCCGATATCGCAAATTTTGTTCGGGATGAACAAAATTAGTCATATTGATAACCTCCCTTTAATTAAATATTCATTAAAGTTCTATAGATAGCTTCCTATTTCTTCAAGAACCTATTAGACGCTTACAATTTGAATTATGTCAGCGAAATCGCGATTTTTCTCTATCCAAACTTATTTTGAATGACGTTGTTGATATTATATTTTTCAATGGGTTTGACCGTTTTTGAATGGTATGAGTGTGTGTGTTTGGAATGAATGAATGGAGCGCTGAGTGAGCGAATTAGAATGGTTTTGATTGAGGTGAATGTCAATTTCACGATGTAACTAACTGTATCAGAATTTATTTCCGGTGGTGGTTTTATTCTTAAAGTAGATGTGATATTAAAAAAAAACTAGTACAGTCTGAAAACGTCATTCCGAGGTGAAGAACAGTCATCCAAGTGCACAATTATTTGATTTGGTTGCCATTTCTGATATCTCCTCTTTTATCTAACACTTGGTTCGGTCTTGTCTGTGCACGATTTCCTCTCCGGGACGGATGAGTGTCGGGGACGTACCCAAACTAAATGTCCCCTATTTTAGAAATAGTCCGTCTATATACCTCCGAGGTTGATCATGAGATTGGTCGAGTGGTGTTCCGAATGATCTTTATTGTGGAATGTGCTACAACAGTAACAGCACCGGAAAGTTGAACTATTTTTAATAGAACAAAATAGGCTTAAAATTATGTGGCGTGTGGCCTACAACGCGGGCTATGTTTCTATTCTAGACTTCTGCTATTCGGAACTCTTCCTTCAATAGTTCATGTTGTGTATGTCTTTTCATTTAATTAACCCAATACATCGTAGACACAGTGTGTTATGTACCTTTTTTCAATGATACCCGATTCCGAGTGTAAGAATTCAGCTCTACTAGATATCTACAGATTATCAAAGATTGGTTTTAGCAACGTCATTCATTTTGAAAAAAAAAAATAATAATAATCATGTGACATAGAAAAAAATCGGGATTATGTGAGCACTGATTCAATATCCTATGAATTAAAACACTAGAAAAATATACGTGCATCAGCGGTACTTTTTCTACAAGGAACGAGATTTTTTAAACATAGATTCTTAAAGTCTTATCAATCTTAATTATAATTCTAAAAGGAAATGGAAAAATGTATAGTGATAATTACTAGGAAAACGAAATGTTGGACATCTTTACATGAAGTTTATCCATGTTTTATACTCATTCATAAGCGGTTTATTGTAACGAACAATATTTTTTTAATGTAAAGGTCAAACAAGTAAACAAAAAGTTACCATTAAATGGAAGAAATGACTAAGATACCGCCTTTTTGGCGTCAGAAAATTAAGCTGTACCTTGGACCATCGCGTGTCGTACTATAATCGAGACAATATCGTTTAAAAATGCCAGATCTCTGGTCTTTGAAAAGACTAAATACGAAACTGTTTAGCAGTAATTACCAATTAAATTCCAGTCTAAGGTTTCTTGGCTTTAAGAAGAAAAGAAATGGCCTTTTGGAAAATGATTTGAGTTCAAATGAAATGAGTTTATCGATATTTGTGGCAGAATATGAAAAAACTCGACCAGCATAATTTCTTTCCTTATGGAAACCGTATCGTGTAATTGTATAGATTCTTAAAGTGACCCTCAATCTTTTGGATCCTGCCCAATTTAAATTCCCTCGTGCATGTGCTATTAAATGTGCAAACGCAAATAGAGCTGATGTTTTCAGAAGATCGGGTATCTTTAACCTCCAATACAGCCCTCACGTTTTATGATGTCAAAAAAGTGCAACTTGTTTGCAAATTGGACACTTACAGTTCAATTAGAGCGGTGTCGGCTATTTCCGGATACCTAAGACATTTCGGATAAAAAAGAAGTAGATGGACTATTATACTTTTGATCTTGATGCGTTTATTGACGGATGCTATCTATTCTTGACAGGATTAAATCATGAAAAGTTACTCTAGCAAAATCATAATTTGTTCAAAACAGATAAAAGAAGCCAATGTTGAAACATCTGATCTTGGTCGATGGCGGGTAATCTCGGATACTTAAAATAAGTGAAATAAAATTATATCTAAATTTGATTCAAACACCTTTGAAGCGTACTTTATTAATCTCTTAATACAAAATACAATTAAACAAATGAAATGTATTTATAAATACAGCATTTAGATATGTCTTTGGGAAGAGTTCAAGATGATAATGATCTTTAAAGCAAATAAATGCAGAGACAATTATAATCTTGATCTATTTCTAAATACATTGATCCTATTCCGTTCTATCAATCCCGTTTTAATTGGTGTTAAGAAAAAATATGAGATATTAGTGGGCACATTTTATAAAAAAATAAATAAGTATGCTTCAACTATTGTTTTTGTACTTTTTCTGAATAGGAAAGTTATTCAGAAAAGTCACCAGATATAAACCTACGTGTTTTATTATCAATTATCTGAGCCGTACGTATCCAAATGAAAATTAAGAATTCGCATACAATATAAATGGATGTGTGTTGAACTATGTACTGATATCGTTCAGTTCTGATCCATAGGAGTAGAAAGATGCGTTCATTTAAGATTTTCCTTAATCAATACGTTAATCATTTCAAATGAAAACACTACATATCATTTTCTTATTTTTCTAGTTTTGGGAAGTACGATGTAAAATCGGCATCCATATCTTTCTTTTCATAATCAGACAGATCTTATTCTTCTTTGTCGCATAAACATTGTTTGAATTCATCGCCTGACAAGATTTTCGTCGAATGATTATATTTTGAAAAGTTTGATTGCGCCTTTTACAAGAAGATGAATGCGCAAATATTTGGGAGTTCGCAGGTATCCGGAAGACCCGAAAGCAACATTTTTGTAGGGTCTTTCGGATACTCAAATTATGTTTTAATACCGTGTCATTTCATCTTAAAAGATGTGCGTTTTAGGTAGTAAATTTCTCCATATGTGTAAACTTTCTCTGTTTCTTTTCTATATCCTGTTATAAGTGATGAAAGAAAAAGATGAAGCTAGACAAAAAATTAGCAGTTATCGTAAATTGAAAGCTTTTCCCACAATGCCTTGTTTAATAAATGTTATCTCCCTCCTTCATAAGATTTTATGCTATATGCAGTTTTGAAAATAAATCAAATATCTTGAAGAACAAAATAAATCCCAAAAAGAACCATGTACCTGGACAATGCATAGGAGAAACACGTGACTATCCGAGAATACCCGCCATCCGAGATTACCCGACACCGCTCTATGTCTATTTTTTTATCTAGGTTTATTATTGAGGTCGCGTTTAAAAAAATATTTCGGAGGAAGGTAGATTGATCATTCTAGGTTCATAAAATTAGTATAGTGCGAAAAGTTTCGACCCTAATCAGTCTGCGCAGTCCGCGCAGTCTGACTAGGGTTGCTCTTTACACACTACCCAGATGTTCCATTTGCATGACGAGTCACAAATATCAAATATACATCCACTTTCTTTCAGCAACGAACGAGTACGCACGACTGACTACAGGATGCGGAAAAAGGGCTAAAATCAGAGGCAAAGGACCGTTGGAAATTTGTACAGCATTTGGAAAAGGTAATAAGCAAACTTGAATCTTGGCCCCAGGTTATAAATCATTTCTCATGCTCAACTGAGAATTTAATAAGACTTGTGGAGATTAATTCATTATTTCTTCTAAAACACTTCAATAAATGCATGAAAGTATAAGACCAAATGGCAATAAACAACATGTAAAATAGAGTTGAAGTTGAAATAAAAAATACCGTTTTTTAAACTTTTGGTTTAAGTTTCAGTGGCGGTTTCAATGGCAGAGTTTCTCGGTTAAAGTCTCACAATTTCGGTTTTACCAATTATTCAATTTTCTTACGTCACCGGATTCGGAACTAGAGGCGCTTGAGCGCATGATTCGCTCCACAGGCCTGAATAACCTGATAATGATTATTATAGGATGATAAGGCTGTTTAAAAGAAATCATGATCAATGAATAGCATACTGAAAATTGACCTCTGCCCGTTCAACATATATTTTTCATAAAATCACAATAAATTTGTGCAGTCTGATAACGGGTCACCTAAGGACCATTCCAGTGAAATTTGGTTGAAATCGAAAAAAATGTCAATCAAAACAAAATGTTACTGCACAATATAGAATGTACTTTGTCCGTAAATTTTTGATTTTAGATCTTTCCGCCTTTCATTTAACACCACTTAAAGGATGTTACTTCACAATAATTGTTAGATATAAAAACAAAATTCTAACTAATGATGATAAGAAATAAACATTTTTCTTTTTCTCAAGAAAACGAAAAATATTTTAACACTATATTTTTTGTGTTAAAAATATTTTTCGTTTTCTTGAAAAAGGCAATTTTTCCCGAAATATTGAAATACTGAGTGTTTTATTAAATGTTTATTCTATTCCCTTCGGAATTATTTTGTGATATTTTAAAAAGTTAAATATTCAATCCATTAAATTTATTTTATTCTGCCCAATGCCTTAGAGTGCAGTCAACTCAAGTCTTTCTACCCCACTCTAAACCTCAGTAGGTCAGAACATATTTCACACCAATTGTCCTCTTTGTACACTTCATTCAACTAAACTGACCAATTTTCAGTGGTGATTCTCAGGCTACCTATTTCAATTAATGTTTCTATTTCAATTTATGTTTCTATACATTTGGATTTTAACAAAGGTTTTATTCCTTATAATCTTCAATCTTTACACCTGTTAAATTTCATAAGTCTAGAAAAATTCATCATTTAGGTGATACCCAAAGGATGATCAAATATTCACTTTATATGTTGAAATGACCTCTGCCAATAAAATACATGCTGTACATCTAATCAAATTATTTTAAGCAGACTGGTTCAACTTCGCAGAAATAAAATTCCTATGATAATTGGCTGAAATCCATCCGTTTAAAATTTAATCTTTAATGCTTTTCTAATGTCTTTGCACAGTTTTGATATTTTTCGTTGATTATCATTTTCTCAACTTGTTTTGAGCTAGCTTTTTTGACGCCATAAAAGTCGCTTGCGCCCTTGTTATTTCCGAACTGTATTCCGTAGATTGTTCCTGCAGTGTTGTGTGTCCCATCTTCACGAGTCAAGGGGTATCGAATCGATAAGATCTTCTCGAATACCCCTTGACTGAATGAATAGGTATTTTCTGTACGATTTATTTTAGCCGGCCAATCAAAAGGTCAAACGCGATTTCTGTGACTGCCAATCAGAGAGCTTCTTACAAAACGACATCGGTACTTTTTAATCCCTATGGCAACCTGTTGTATTCCGACGACTGTGTAGATAACCCTTCATTCTTGGATAAAGAAAATGCGTCGCATCGAAGACGCTTACTTTTTAGTACGTTTTTATTCGGTGACAGATAGATTTATTAAATCAACAAAATATAAATCAGTTCCTTTTTATCAGAATGATAGGAATAGTAAGCCGAAAGTTTCCTCATTGTCCACCGTGAATGTTTCCGAATCTCCCCCTCTTAAATTACATCAAAAATGTGAGTTGGGAATTCAGACATTATCTTTCACACGTTTTTTTTTTTTTTTTTTTGCCGACTAACAAAAATAACATGAAATGATTTTGAGTTAATCTATTCCCCATATTGTTCCATAGAAGAACATTTTGGATTGCATTCTCTCTTCCCCCCCCCCCCCCCCCCCCCCCAAAAAAAATATGAAATAAAAATAAATTAAATTAATGGCCAATTTTCTTTTTATTGAAAGCAAATATATTTCTATACTACATAGAATATAGTCAACGGACGGCAAAACTACTTAATCATAACTTGAAAAAGCTGTAGCCACGAGATTTTGGACTACCCCACATTAAAACACGTATATATCATATATATTAGAGATAAACATCAAATAATCCCTTTTTAATTACAAATACATGTGTAATTCGATTTGGATTGGACATTGCGCGTGATTGCTTTGTTTTAAACGTCGTGAATACTAGTAAGTTGTTTCATAGCAAATCTAAGTTTTAAATTTATCGTAACATTGTGACTACCTGCAATATGGGTACTTTTCAAATTAAAATTAATTCAAATAAATAAACAAATAAATAAGTAATGAAGACAAATTATAACAATAAAAAAATAAATTGATTAATTCTTCGGCTCCCACAATATTCTCACACGAGATTTATTTTACACAAATAAAGGATTTTTACTAAAAAATGTTATTTTCTTTCTTTATTTATTTATTTTCATATTTTATTCTCTTCATTTCTCTTGTCATTTAATGTGTTTAAAGAAAAGTCTGCTGGAAAAGAAGGAGAAAAACTCCCGAATAAAAGAATTCATATGAAAATTAATGAATAGATGCATTCTACTATATTGGAGTATGCCATCGATAAGGTCTAAACATTGAAAACTCAAACAGGTATTGATTGTTTAAATAACTTGAAAATTCAAATAAACATTGAAAAATCGTAATACACTGTCATCGAGGGTAGAAAAAAAAGAAATTGAGAACCTTTCAATGTACGATCAAATTATTAAAAAGATATGTTATCATTTGAACAGATATAGGAAATCAGTTTTGTGATTGTGTATTTCAGTCTCGCTAAGTGTCACAATTACCTAAAACTGGAGGGGTTAAGCGCAATTCTAAGGGTTAATTTCACATCTGGAAAGTAGCCGCGGGGTATATTGATCTAACATACCTCCCGCTGTCGGACCTTTTTGTAAGAAGGCTACTGATTGGTCCGCCTCGTTTTCCGTTCTGTGACGTCACGCGTACAGAAATTACCCATTCAATCAGCCAAGGGTAAGATAAGTAAAACGTTCGTAACCCTTGGTTCGACAAGATGTGTGTGTCCCTGACAGTGCGATTTTTTAAAATTTTCATTTACTCATAGAAAGCACTGTAATCAAAGTTACGCATAAGGGATGTTTTCGGTTTTAGTTTCGAATTTTCCAATAATACTCGCTTTAAACCATAAGGTATGGGTACTTATCGGAATCGTCGGAACGATCTCCTTGAGACGAGTCAAATGAGTACACACGAGTTTAATTGAGAAATAAAGATTTAAGACTTTAGAGTTTGAATCGGCATTTTAGTAGAGGTATAAATGAGAGGAATAAATGTTTTGAATCCATGATAGCTTTGCATCATTTCAGATACTTAAAATCCTATAGTATGGGATTCAATGGAATCATCCGAGCGAGCCCATTGAGACGAGTTGAAAGAGTACACCCAATATAGAGTTTCATTGCGAAAAAAAAATCAGGCTTAATTTCTCTGTTTTTCCCTCTTCTTAAATGCCTATTCAAATTTTTGAAATCTCGTCTCTGTGACGAAAATTCAGGAAAAAAAGCTCTGCAAAGGATTTGGTGGTAATTAAAAACAAATAAGAATTTCGTGGGCGTACAAATTAGGGATAATTTCGATGTGTGACATTTCCCAGACAAAACGGAGACAATCATGACCTTTATTTTAAACTTGATTACCCCCTTTCCTTTCTCATTGTCGTTAACTCTTATTTTCCATTTTTTCTTTTAAAATGTACTTGTGAATGGAAAAATGGAAAATGGTGCTAACTTGATCAATTATTGATCAAGAATACGCATTTTTTTGAACACACGTTTTTTACAACGTCCTTTACTTCCTTTTCTTTAAACTGCCCTGCGTTCAAGATGACAAAACGGTGCAAACAATTCACCAATGATACCCCGCTTTGCAGGTGCACTTGCGTGCAGAGCGGGATATCATTGGCGAACTGTGTTATCCTAAACGCAGGACTTTATTGTGCAGAAAAGTAGCATTATTGAAAATCCGAAAGGGATTAATCAATAGGCACGATGTTTCATAACTTATATATACATATGGTTAGTTAATTTTGACAAGAGGAAATATGCATCTGACGTGACAACAGAAAAAAAGTATGTTAGAACTGCTCACATTCAAAAATTTGTTGTAAGTATGAAGTTTAGCGCATATTCTGCTTAGGAGCCGTTTGATTATTTCTTATGTCGTTTGACACAAGAAACGAAGATATATACCACTGTTGAATAAATGCTGAATTTAAATCGTAGGTGTTGATGTTCTTTTAATGAAAGCGCATCACGTCTTTTTGTTTTAAAGCAAGACGTAATTAGATTTTATGGGAAACGTAACCCGGAACTTAGAATGTGATGTAATATATAATTAAGAGAGAAAATAAATCAGAGCAGATATCTTTCTGTGACCTTGTGGTCTAGTTTAATGTTAAAATCGTACGCCAAAACTTTTCCTTATATGATGGAAGGAGAAAAGATAATTTAACGAACAGTCAAATATTCTTGGCCAATTCGTTGGTCTACCATATGTGTTAACTAAGGACTTGAGTTTTATTTTTCTTCTTTTGTCACCACATTGAGAAAATATAAAGGGACCACACGGAAACCTGCAAGCACGGCATCGGTCGGATAACGTCATTTTGATAGTTTCTAGACGTCGAGAGAATTAGTTTGTTTAAATGGTGTTTAACGCCGCTTTCAAGATTATTTCAGGCATATCGCGACGGACGCCAAGAGAATAAATCTCACTATGTGCCGATGTAAGTTTCACCATACTTTCATATGTTCAAACATAGTAGACCTAAGCCTGGCGCTTATAGTTTTCGAGTAGTACAATTGTCGATTTAGCAGCAAATAAAACATTACATTTAATACTGATTAAAGTCATTTTTTAACTATTGTAGCATCGTAATAAAATTCTAAAAACCAACAGGAATAAGGCTTAATTAAACAATTGATAACTAAATCATCTAAAGCTAATAACAAAGTGCACAAGCGGCGGGTTTTTTCATATCCGAAATTATTATTTGGGGTGGCAAGGCGCAGCTACTTATTTGCATGAAATTATGCTTGAATTACAACCAGAGGGAAATGCTTTTAAAATAAGTTCAAAAATATTTTTCTTTTCTCTCTACAGGCCTAAGTTTACCTAAGCAGTAGCTGTTGTTTATTTACCGGTATATTTGTCTTCCATTTCATTTTTTTTTCATTTTTATCTGTGTATGATTAATAGTTAACCGTTTCCCAATGTCAAAATATTCTCTAATAATAGGTCGTACACCATTGATTATTATTGGTCGCAATAAATCTAAGATGTTGTCACAAGTTTTACTGTTTATTCCATCAGTGTTAACATAAAGTTGTTCATTTAAATATGTTTTCTTTAAAGATATTTATTCGCTTTTTTAGATGATAACACTGTTGAAGTACATACAAACGATACAAAGAACAAGACTGATGTGTCTCTTGTAAACCCTGGATATACCACCACTGGCACCATACCAACAGCGCCCGGAATATCTCGATATATCTGCTCTGTACAAGCTTCCTGTTTTACTGATATAGACGTCTTCGTTTTGTTGAACTCCTTACAAAAGGTGTGTGAAGAACAACTCAAAATGGTGAAACATAAACTCAGTCCAACCCATGTCTGTTATATGTCATTTGAGTAATTTGTATATACTAAATGTTCTTTTTATTATGTCTCAGATATATGGTGTGCAGTTTGGGTATCAGAAATTAATTCGCGAAAAAGATCTCCCACTTCATCCGGCCAAACGTATTTTTGCATCATAAGCACTAGCTATGTTAGAGAACAAAAGGCTTAACCATGTTCTAAGGTTTCTTCACCTTTTCTTAGAACCGCACTTGCCTTATAACTGCCTTTACCTTTTGTCTCTTACAGACCAATGACGTTTGTTCTTGCAATATTTCAATGACATCACAAGTTGCACAATCAGACGTGAATTGTGAAGGACCTTCCCAAAACCGTTATACACCCATTATGGTTTCAAGTTCTGGTTTTATCAAAGTGGACATCGATTATAAAAATAACATAGTCGGGGAGTTCGTCATAGAATTTAGGGGTATGTGCTGTTTGTTATCCAATGTTGCCGCATTTCGTCGGAAACTTGTCAAAACTTGCGACCTTTCTACTAGGTTATTTTAGTGATTCATTTGGCAAATAAAAAGAACCCTTTTTATCAATTTCAAGAGGTATCTTCTCATCATTAATCCTCAATTAAAAGTAGGAATACTTTTAGGCTTTTGATTAAAACATTTTGGTAGTTTTATTATGTAAATGAAGCTAAACACATTTTTTCGATCACAATTCTTGTTAAATAACGGTTCAGGGCGGATTCTTTTATGAATTTCTGTTGCTACATGTTGACAAGAAAAATATTTAACAGCATATTTATATTATGTATTTTTGAAAAAAAGGGATAACAAATAAAAATGCAAGCAAAAAAAGCATATTTATATTATGTATTTTTGAAAAAAGGGGATAACAAATAAAAATGCAAGCAAAAATAAGCACATGCACAATTCTTTGCCATTGCTTTTTCAGCCATAAACAGATATTCAACACTTTCAATCGGTTGCGGCTCAAGAGCAGCCCTAAATGGCGTCACGGCTCTCAATGTATGTCCAGAGCCCATAGACGGTATATACATAATACGTACTTAGTGTTTTGTATGAATAAAAAAAACCCGAATGAGGTTGGGAAAATTGATAATTATCGAGGCTCTGTCGAGAGACTCGACAATTATCAATTCCTACAACCGAGGTGGATATTTTTTCATACAATACACTCAGTACGTATTTTATTTATCTTATAACATCTATTTTCCTTTTTCTAATAGATATGCAAGTTTAAGAAAAATATCTGCATTTTGTCATTGTTCTAAAAATATCCATATGATATCGTTAAAATATCGCATGGGACGGATATTAGTATAGTTATAAGGTAACATTCATAACTATTGATGATTTGTGTTGTAAAACATTTGAAAAGGTTCATCGTCTTTCCTTTTTAACGGGTCGTATTTATATAGTTGATAAATTGCACTAGCTACAAACCGAGAATTTGGCGTTCACCGGTTGTCTACGTGGCTGTCGTACAGTCAGTATTCACTACATTGAGGATGGCAAAACGATGCAAACTATTTGCTAATTATACCCCACTTTCCACGCAAGGTCAAGTTCAGTGATCAAGGTCAATTGCTAAAAAAAATGATATTGTCCGAAATGTTTCTCCGATATTTGGCGGTGGAATTAAAAATAACGTACAACAATCTCTATCACTTCTTTGTGTGACAATTGAAAAGTAGATAAATCTCTAAGTTGTAGGTCACATGGAAAGGTCAGGTTGTTAAATGATAAACCTTTAAACTAGAACATGTTTGTCCCAAAAGGCATTGTTCAATTTTGATGTTGATGATGTAAACAAAATAATTTGTTCAGCTTTTTGTAACATTTCCATAACAGTGAGATAGGTGCTGTTCATTAACGGAAATAATTATTATCTCTATAGAAATCACAACCATTGAGGTAGACGATGATGGTACAGCATTGGACAAAGATGTAACAATTACTAATCCCAGTTCTCCCGGATCCGCGTCATGGCCTCGTGGTTATTGGTGTTCAGTTCAAGCCAACTGTAGCACACCTATAGATATTTACGTCGTTACAAATGCTATAGACAAGGTATGAATTTTGAGCGTTGAATTTGGATAACAATGTTTGTCTTTCAAAAGAGCGCAATTTAAGAGATTTTACATTTCTTCTCCTTTAAAGAAAATTTACTAGAGAGAGTCCATGTTAGAAAAAAAACTGTTTCAGTGGATATGTATTTCTACTTCAGATATAAACTGTGAAAATACACAAAGTATTAATAAATAAGAGAAATTTATTTCAATTCGAATACCTTTATCTGCCATGAGAATGATCTAAATCTCTAGAATACAAATGAGAACAGGAACGTATTTTCCGAATGCTAGAGCGACAACAATTAAAAGTGATCTTACACACGTAGAAGGCAGGGCTTTGTCTTAAGTGTATTCTCTATACCAAAACGATAATATTAGAGTAATATATATTTTCGTTTATGCACGAGTTACTAACATCTTATTTCTAGGTGAATGGATTATGCTCCTGCACGATTGCATTAATTGGTAGTGCAGTTACAGAAAATGTGACTTGCGATGGTCCAGGTTCGAATCGCTTTGTGCCGATTTTTACAGAACCGCTGGGTTTCCTTAGGGTCCATGCTTATCATCTAAATGAACATTTTGGTCAGTACAGCTTGAAATTTGAAGGTGAGTCCTTAGATATCGTAAACGGCACATTAAAAGAGATAATCGATGATTTTTGCAAATATTTGTTCAAACTTATCAAACGTAGCACATATCTACGCGATAAAGTATTTCATAAATGAAATTCTAGATTAGTAAATTGATAGGTTTGACATGAAGTGTTAAAATACTCTTCAATAAAATATATGTACATGTACTAATCTTTGTTTGTTTGTTTGTTTGTTTGGATGGGTTTTTACGCCGCTTTCAATAATCTTTCAGTTATATCGGGGCAGCTGGAGCACCTTACAATGAATCCCTGGTATTTCCTATATCAGTTCTACTACTGCATCCAGCAACTTTTCTTTTGTTGTCATCCTGATAGTTAATAAAAAGGATGATATTTTCTCCAAAGATATCTGCAGCATAACCACCTTGTATTATATTACCTGTCGTGATATTTACAAAATTGTATTAAAGTAAAAATAGTGTCATTTTAAAGATTTTCATGCTCATTTTTTATAGAACTACATGAACTGACTCTAAATTGCATTCTTATTGGGGTTCTTTTCGTTGTTTTATTCAACTTTTCAAACAACATATGTTAACTTAGGACCTATGGTACCACATTTTTTCGTTCACATTTTACTTTAGATTCATGTTGTTATACGTGACATTTCTCTTGCAGCTCGAGCAGAAGAGGCAATAGTCAATGTTTCATGTGGCACACTCGCGGCATTGGAGGGTTGGGAGAATAGAGCCAGTTGTGATCCAGGTCTTTTGGTTATATACTTTCATTATCAATAACCAAATAACCGTTTAGTTCATGTTTACAATCTTCACACAATTCCGCCTCATTGGGCTCGAGGATTTTTTTTATTTCCTAAACAGAAATATTTTCAAGAAATTTTTCACTTAAGTTTATCGTCTGAAACTTCTTTGACTTTTTGCACAAGCCTTAAATTGTCGTCTGGCTATTGGTCAGATGGATGTCTCCTAACGGATTTCATGTTTCACGTTCATTGGTGTTTTCAACAAAATAATATAAGACAACTGCATGGTGATATCCTTTATATTGTTTAACCCAAAATGATTTTAGTAATTGCATTTGTGCTACCCTTTACATTGTCAATTAGGAATTGTTAGAAAGACATTTATGCCTTTTATAGTATCATTGGGAAATACTGCATTGGTAGTACTGATTAATATTTGTGCAAATGTATATCGAATGGGTTTGATAATTATTGATCGAAATAATATTTGCGGTGAATACTTTGAGTTTTGTTCTGAATATTCACCATAGGTAATCATTCGTTCATAACAATTTATTTCAGTGGAAAAGGGAAGTACAGGAGAATCATCCGGAGGTATATACAGTTAATAACATCGTGAAATGGACATTCACCTCGATTAAAACCATTCCAAATCACTCCCTCAGCGCTCCACTCACTCAAACAATTCAAAAGCACTCCAAATCGTTAAAAAATGCTTCCAAATCTTCCATAATAATCAATAGTTCATATGAATTTATCAAATTATTGTACAATTGTATTATCAATTTTGGATTCTAAAGCGTCTGTTATTCCCAAAAAGATAAACAAACAGGAAATTATGACGATTTTTATTAAAGGGAGGTAATAAATGTCGCTAATTTTGATCATCTGGAACAAAATAAGCTAAAATGGTGTGCTTCCCTTTAATTTCATTCAAAACTTACTCCTCTCGATCATTCATTTTCATTCCAAAACCATTCCAAAAACAATCATACTGTCAATTGAAACAACAGGCCTGATTTGCTGAAAATACGCGAAGGTCAATAATTAACCAATAATTACATTTTATACATCCGGCTGCTGAAAAAAATAATTGAGTCGGGTGCCATCCATCTTCAGAGTAAAAAGGTGAGCCTGTTAACACATCAGGGATTTTCAGACTGTGTCACATTTTTTTCGCGTCTGACATTCTTATTGTAATTGTCGTCTGCAGCTTCCAATATGTTAACAATTCCAATGAACGGTAAAGCGAAATTTGGAAAAACAATACATGTCTTTCAACGAGTAATTTCAATATGGATGACTTGCCTCATAGACTTGACATAGGCCTCATTAATCAAGATATTTTGCTGTGGATGTCTAGTCTTATCTCTAGTTTGATTTTTCATATTTGGTACTTATTATTGCGTTAAAAATCCCGTTAGGAATTAATAGTATCAAAATGTTTTAAATTCTGCTAATATATATTCATTTCATTTATTTGTTTTTCTTAAATTATCGAACCAATTACGGTTTCATTAGCATTGTCATATTACTTTTTTTTTTCACAGAAGGCCTCGTTGTAAATGAGTTTTTTTTTTCATCCGTTTAGTTGTGTATGATGTAAACTTAATGAGCTACCTTCTCTAAATAGAGAAATTATTATTATTATTATTATAAGCCTTTTTGATTAGTTATCGAGGCTCAAATCAAGTATTAACTATCAATTCTTTTGTCATGATATGGGTACAGCAAGAGACTTAGATTCGTTTGGTTTTTGTTTTAGGTACTCCTCTTGGTTTGATTATCGGGATCGTTGTAGCATTGGTACTACTTCTTGTATTGTTTGTTTTGGTTTGTATATTCAGACAAAAGATTCGCTCTAAGCTATGCCCAGAAAAGGTAAAGCAATTTTATTTTAAGCAATCCGCCCCCAATGAAAAGCGTTGAAAGCGGCATAACTCGTGTCTTATCTTATAGCTATACAAATATCCGTGTCATAACATGCCAAATGATATTATTTTTGTTACATGAATATTTTAAGAACAATGGCATTATGCGGTTATTTTTAGAAACTTGCATTTCTGTTAGAAACATCAACGTAAAAAAGGGCAAAAAGAGGTTATAAGATAATTATATTACGTACTTGGAGTATTGTATTAAACTTTCTAACTCAGTTGTGGAAATTGATATTTGTCTCGGCAGAAAAACACTAAGTACGTGTTATATATTTCCCGGATGATGTCATTTTTCTTTTGGATTGCTAGCGTAAAATAATAACGTATTATTTTCATCATTGGTGACGTCATTGCAGTGCATTAATGTCGTAAGTGCCTGCTGTCATATTGTTCTTACACCATTTCAGTACTGTCACGACTTAGAAACGGAAGTGTTTGGTTTAACCGAAATATAACGATGTTTTTCCAAGATTTACGACATCGAGTTGATTGCAAAAATTTCTAAAAACTGATGGGTCGCCGTCATAGCGCAGTTGGTAGCGAGTCGGACTGACAATCTAGAGGTCCCGTGTTCGATCCCCGACGGCGGCACTCATTCTTTCAGACTATTTGTCTCTCACCAATGGGTTGATAATCGTAGACCTATGTGAGATAGCAGCTGGACGCTAGTAAAGGATGTGATGGTTGTACTGGTGAGAGAAATGCCAGGAAACCATTGTTAGGTGCTCCAGCCGCCGCGACGTAACTGAAAAAATTTGAAATCAGCGTTAAACCCCATTCAGTCAATCAATCTAAAAACGGGATGTATTACCCTAAGTAATGATATAATCACAATTCATTCTAATATTCATTCTGGCTATTATACATGTATATACCTGTAAAGAAAAAAATCAAAAAAAAAAAAAAAAAAAAAATCAATAAACTGTAAAGAACCGGGGCAAAAATAGTGTCATCTCAGCAAGCTAAGTTGAAAATGCAATTATGCTGTCGATCTGCAAAGTTGAATAGGCATTTGAATTTTGCTTTTTTAGGAAAATACACGATGCGAGTAGAACAAAACTTGTGTATCAATTAGCATTTTTATAATCGAACTTTATTATAGAAAAAAGTAGAGCCGGTAGCTCACATGCCAATAGCTACGGCGACTGTCGAACCATCTCCTATGAACATAAAATTTCCAGCGAAGCTTCAGAAGAAAGACTCGAGCTTCAGGATGTCTGACTATCTGTATACAGTACAGAATTTGGACATAAATCTAAATATCCAGGTAGGTAGCTATGTATGCCTGATTTTCTCTTACCTTTACAGTATCTTGAAATTAAAAGTTACGCTATAAAGATATTGTTGTATGAGTTCAAAATAACTGCGTTAAAAGTATTTATAACAATTTTACAATAAGTTTGTAAACAAGTTGGTTAAAAATGAAGATCTCTCAAAAAATTTCAATATAAACATGACAAAAACAAAAATGACCCATCTTATTTATTTTCATCTTATAACTATATAAATATCCGTGTGATAACACCCCTTGAGATATTCTTCATTATATCACATGGGTGTTTTAGACAATGACATAATGTGGTTATTTTTAGAAACTTGCATTTCTATTAGAAACATCGACGAAAACAATGCTAATAGAGGTTATGAGGTAAAGATAATACGTATTTAGTGGTTTGTATGAAAATGATCTAACTCGGTTGTAGGAATTGGTAGTTGTCTCGGCAGAGCCTCGACAATTATCTATTCCCCCAACCTCGTTAGATATTTTTTTCATACAAAACACTAAGAACGTTTTATATTTTTCAGCCACCTGTACCCGTTTTAACAAAGGGACGAGAAGATACGGTTGGTAGAAGGCAGTTTAAGAGACGATTAACCATAGGAGAAGAACTAGCCGCAAATGCAATAATCAACGAGGAAATCGAGAAAGAAAAAGAAGAGAAAGCAGAGAAGAAAATGGCCAAGAAGAAAAAGATGAGGAAATTCAAGAATGTTTTCACAGCAGCAAAGGCCTTTCAGCTCCCCCAAACCGTGGACACACAGCCAGTTGGGACGTATAGACCTCTTGGGGAAGCGGGCGCGCCTCAGGGTGCTCACTCTTTTAACCAGAGCATGAATCATGGTATGCCAATGGACCAGCCCCCTTTACCGTTTATTCAAAGTATAGGCGGACATTCTCAAACAAGAGGATCGTATGGCCCTCCATCGGGACCTGGGCTTCCCGATTTCACCGACCAGAATGTTGAGCACGACCACCCTCGTCCAAGCAATGCGTCTGTACGTCTACCACCTTTAAATTTTGAGCCAGCGAAGGCTTGGAGAAGAATGGGGGCCGTTACGGGAGTCGTCGCTCATGTTGCTGTTAAAAGAAGGAAAACTCTTGATATTGCAGATATCGACCAACCCGATAATGTCGAACATAATTTGCTAGAATAACTCTCTCTCTTTCTTTAATGCTTTTCGGTGGTTTATCGAGGATTAACGGTAGATTATCACTTGATAAACTCACCGCAAAAGCAATGAAATTATAAACATTTTATACCCTGCTTTTGTGCATTTCACCCTATCTGACGTCATCTATGCGGGTCGAAATAAGTGACGTCACAATGAACGTTGCATAGCAATCACGTGCAAAATGACGCGCTTTACGAAAATATGTCATAGAAATTTTACTTTTTATCTCATTTTTGCATTAAAGAAATA
Organism: Fragum whitleyi; assembly: GCA_948146395.1. Lineage (NCBI taxonomy): Eukaryota > Metazoa > Mollusca > Bivalvia > Cardiida > Cardiidae > Fragum > Fragum whitleyi. The sequence continues at coordinate 51,446,436 of OX411546.1, forward strand.
GAATAATCGTTTGTTTCAGTGTAAGATCGATTTATTTTTTTATTTTTAATTTCGTGAACAACAAAAGCTGTATTTTCACTCGTGGCTTCACCACTCGTGAAAATATAGCTTTTGTTGTTCACTCAATGAAATATAAATCGATCTTACACTGAAACAAACGATTATCCTCTATGTCTTGCATGTCACCTGTATTGCAAAAAGGGAACAACAGAACCCGAGAATTTTTAAATTTTTTCCGTGCTCAACCGAGATTTTTTCTCAAATCTAGAATACAAATAAATGTATGAGTATGAAAGATGATAAAAATGAGTTGTTATTTATGAGAAATTGGATCGATCATGTGCCATTCAATGGACACATATCAGATATATAGAGGTTATTCAGTGATGGATCATTAAATTTTATTAAATCATCTATAAGCATAGATACACATGTATCAACGAGGCTTTATCGAGTTTTTATGTTGTTTTGGATGGCGAATATAGGCCTAATTCATTCGGCATTTCTGAATTTTTATATTCTTTTACGTGAAAAATCTCAACTACTTTGGTAATGTATGTTTTGATTCATCAAAGCAGCCTAGAGACTTTCGGCACACCCCTGTTAAAAAATGGGCCTGTGCGTAACATTTCCAACAATTTGAAATTGTCGTGAGGTGCAAAGAGTGAGAAGTGTAGAAAGCCACATATATAGAGTTATATAGAGTTACTTGATGGTCCTCTGATACTCTGAGACCTTATCTATTTACTAAACGCATAGTAAAGACTCTAGACAGGATGTGCAGATGCACAGGCTGATCAGAATCTTTACTTTGCGCATATTTGAAACTGTTGGAAATCTCATACACAGGCTCTATTAAGAACGAACAATTCTGAATCACTTTTTTTCCAATTTTACAAATACTTGATCAGTCGTAGGATTAAAATCCGCATGAAAACTTCTAAAATTTGAAAGGGCATTCGATAAAATATACAAATTGCGTTAACCGTTTAAAATGTTTTAAGAAAATAATGGTTATTCAGAGCAATATTTAAGATTCGAATGATTTCCTAACGGAATCTTCCGTGTTGCATTTTGATATATCCTGGTAAATATTTTTAAGATCTTTATCCTTGATAATACATCTGTAAAATAAAAAAAAAGCTTTCATTCGATATTTTTCTTCGTCGTTTTCAACCCGTCTTCTGTTCTTTAAAGAAAGCAGTATTATATGTAACTTTATTTTCTTAATATTTAACATTTGTACATGAATTTAAGTATGTAAATATTGGTTTTGAGAAACATTGTGTTTGTTTTTGAGAAAAATAAATACATATTAAGACGTATTCGCAATTTTTGCATGTCATTTTTAATTCCATTATAAGTATTTACACACACAAACTTGTAACTTGTCTGGTGTTTGATTTAGTCATTTTTATCTCGGCTGTTTGGGAACGAAACGTCGAGGTATATTCATGACCTTGGCGTCGTTGCTAGTGTAGGCGTGACGTTACAAAAATTTAGCCTTTGTCATCTATCTGTTGTTATTGAAGAAACTAAGCATGTGTGATCACTATCACGGGAGCTTTCCAGACATTAAGGGGGAATAACTCTAGAAACAGTTTTGTTACAGTTATCCCTCTTTTAAGATTTTTTTTTTAAATTTTCAAGCCTTGCAGCCGAACGTTAGCACCTACATGCAAGGCTCTTGTTTAAAGAGGGTAGTTGTTACGCAATAAGAAGAACTAGTTAACGAACGG